>OY728157.1:1987758783-1990258783 GCA_963277665.1 Viscum album | reverse complement strand
AAACATGGAAGGAAGAAAAAATTAGATTTCTCTTATGAAAGTTCGGCAGCCTAACGACGTTACTTAAACATCAACAAAAATGATTTGAAAAGATAAAATAGGGTCTCTCATCATGTGAACATAAGAGTTCAGAATGATAGATATAGAGATAATTCCCCATCATAACAAAAAGGAACTTGAAAGAATTGACATGAAAGTAGAACTTCAAAATGAGAAGGGTGAAGAACCACTTAAAAATTCGGCAGCCTAACGACGCCACTTAAAACATCAAAATACTGAATTGAAGAGATCAAATGAGGTCTCTCATCATATGAAAATAAGAGTCCAGTATGATAGATATAGAGATCATACCCCAATATAACAAAAAGGAACTTGAAATAATTTACATGAAAGTATAACTTCAAAACGAGAAGGGTGAAGAACCACTTAAAAATTCAGCAGCCTAACAGCGCCACTTAAAACTTCAAAATACTGAATTGAAGAGATCAAATGGGGTCTCTCATCATATGAACATAAGATTCCAGTATGATAGATATATAGATCATACCCCAACATAACAAAAAGGAAATTGAAATACTTTACATGAAAAAAGATCTTGAAAAATGAGAAGGGAGAAAGAATCCGTTATAAAAATTGTGGCAGCCTAACGGCGCCACTTAAAACATCATAAAACGAAATAATTAGAGCAAGAGGGGATATCTCATTATATGAACATAAAAAGGGCAGTAAGAGGAGTATAAAAGAACATCCTCCAACATAAGAACATGGAGCATAAAAGGAATGACATAAAAGAGATTACTTGAAATAAAAGAGAGAGGTCGGATCCCTTACCTTAAAATGTAACTCTTAAACCTCAAAGGTTGGGACCTTGAGGGCTTGGGGGCACCTTGGGAGGACTCCTTGGGAGGTAATGAGACCATAAATTTGTTGGGAATGAGTGGGGAGTCGAATGGATGAGAGGAGGGCTTGGTATTTATAGGGAAAGTGAGGGGACAAGGCATTAATGGCCAAGGGACACCTCACATGTGCTTTTCTCAAACCCTTGTGCTCTCCCTTGGCATTTATCATGGAGTTAGGCCACATGGGGCCCCCAAAACAATAATTCATCACCTTTGGCCGGCCAACCCTTAAAAGATCTCATGAAATCATCATGACACAATTATGATGTCATTAAACATACCGAAACCCTAAAACTGCATTTTTTACTATTCACTGAAAAATTCATCTTTCTCAGAAAAATCCCAAACATTCACCTTAACTAAATATCGATTCCCTAATTACATTTATGAACTCCATTTTATAAAAATAATTTTCTAAATATTTTTAATTCAATTTTTAAATAAATTCACTATTCACCGAAAATTCATTTTTTTCAGAAAAAACCCCAAAAATTACCTTAACATAATATCGATGCTCTGAGTTCAAAAATAAAATCCATTTTCTAAAAATAATTTTCTAAATATTTTTAATTAATTTTTTAATTAAAAAACACTATTCACTCGAAAAAACTAATACTTGAATAGTAATTAATGAAACCGTTATTTAACAATTTTATTGAATCACATTACTTAATCAAGGTGCCTAGATTATTTTAAAACTTTCTTTAAGTGAGATTACTAATCCATTTGGTCACATTACTAATCCTAAGCGTAAAATCACTATTCACAATTTACTATTCATCAAAAATCAAGTTGATCTTATTAGACTCTAAATTTCGTACTGGACATAATTGTAGAAGACCATTTTTTGAAAATCATTACACATTTTTAATTATTTAAGGTTTACACAACCATTTTTTAAATATCCTTTTTCAAAAATTCATCAAAAATATGCATACTATATTTATCCGGTCATTTCAAAATTCATAAACTTCATCATAAGAAGAAATCCCAATTTTTATTTATAACAAGGATTACACAAGGTAGTTACGGTCTCGTTACATAGCCCCTTATAATACCAGCATAGGACCTAAGAGTAAGGTGTGCTAGGGTGATAGAATCTTGGGGCGGCTCAGTCAACATTGCCCGAGTAGTAATTTCTATCAGTTTGAACTTCTCACGAAGGCGATTCCGTTCTAGCTTCAGATGATGAAGTTCGGCTTGGATTTGATCCAGAGCAAAGCCCAATGGTGCTACCTCCCTCCCAAGCTCTGTTAGATGGGCTCTTATTGGTCCAAGACTACTAGGTGAGGCCATCGAATCTTCTTTCTATAATAATTAACCAAGATTACTTGTATTTAGAGACAATAATCAAAAAATTTTGTTCACAGTGGTCATATTGACTGATGGTCATATAACAATCAAAACCCAATGGTCTCATTTTAATTATAATCATGTTTATCAAATAAAACATTTTTGTTGAGTATAAAAATAAAATAAAATAACACATGAAATTAGGAAATAAAATTTATTCAAAATTTCGGGCCGTTACAGTTGGTAGTGATGTTGCTTCCTCATCCCTCATTTTTTATATATCTCTCCATGAAAAAGAATAGATCATCCTAAATATCCTCCCACAAAAAAGAAAAAAATAAATATAAAAAAAATCAAATCATATAAATTTAATATAATAATAAATATAACAATAATAATAAAAAAATTAGTATTATATAAAAAATATTATTCTAATTATGGAAAATAATTTTAATAATTAGATAATGTTATATATGGAAATATATATACCCATGAAATTAGATTTTAAAAAATATAGATATAATTAAATAAAAGTTAGATTATACATATAATATTATTACTCCTATTATATATTACTATAATTTTATAATCATCATAATCTTATAATAATAACAACACTATAAATATTAATAATGATATAATATAATATATAATAATAATATAGAAAATTAATATACACACAAATAAATATTAATAAAGTAATGTAAAACTAATATTAGTGAAAATACTAAAAATAATAAGAAAGTGTAAAAAATTAAATGTTAATAACAAATAATTTTAGTATAAAATTAACTAAGAAAACACTATAAAATCATTAAAAAAGAAAACAATAAAAATTTATTAACTATTTAGTTACAAAATAGTTAGAAAATAAGAAATTGTTAGTAAAATCCATGTGCATCACACAACTAAAATGAAAATAAAACCTTGATATATTTGGAATGTTAAGTATGACCGTTAAAACCAGAAGTAAAAAATAACAATTATAAAAAATAATAAAAAAAATCATAAAATCAATAATGGAAGAAAATATGGTATCTGGACGCATAATATTTCCTTATGAATCCCATTTATTTAAGCTCGTAAGGGAAGTATCTTCATTAGGGTTTTCCCTAAACCACGACCAAGCCAAACTCGATAAATTACGATCTGAGTGAAACTGTATAAGAGCGATGTTAAAGATTTAAGATATTTCCAAAATATCCAGCTATTTGAACAACCATAGAAAATTTTAATCAGAGTTTATTTGTTTCTTAAGTCTCTTATAGATATATAAAGAATTTGTATCTATTTCGAAAGGTCTTTTTTCACAATTCAATTTATGATTAAAAAAATTATTTTCTTGAAATTAATGTTTTATTTCAAGGAACTGAGTTTATTATGATTGAATATGAACAATACATACTTATTGAATTAATGATTATATATCCCTAGAAAATTTATTAATTTATAGGAAAAATAATAGTTCATATAGTGAAAGTAATTTTCATATAAAAGTATTTTTTCCTTGTAATTTATATGTTAAATAAAAAATAAAGCTTATGAATTTGATAATTTTAATTTTTCAATAATAAATTCATTTTCGGGCTTTATCATAAAAATATTAACTTATTTTTTTAGTTTTCTAAATTAATTAATTATTAATAGAATAGTAAAAAATATTGATTTTACTAATATGATCAATTTTATGAAATTATTATACAAAAATTCCATAAATGTTTTTGAAACTAGTTTTACTATAACTAATTTATTTTATAAAAATAAATTCAATGTTTTAAAATACCATGTTAATGTATAAAACACCCACTTAACATTTTAGAAAATCATGGTAAATTTTAAATGAAAATGTATTTTCATAAATTAAACTTAATAATTTTTATAAAAAATTAGGTTTTCAGATTAGTTTAATAAAAAATGAATATTATCTTAATAATAAAAATAATTTTAAAGTTAATAAAATCAAAAACATTGATAATTTTATCTAAAACATAAATCTTACACTTAAAAATACAGTTTTTATAAAAATGAGGTTTTTTCCGCGTTACATGAACTCATGTTAAAATTAAAATTTATTACATATAGAATTTTTATTTGAAAAAATTGACTTCATATTTATAATAACTAGATTCAAATTATATAATAAGTTGCATTTAATATTTGGTCAAAGAAAAAACTTCTTAGGTAAAAATTATTTACCACAGTAAAAACCAAAAATGTAAAAATAAAAAATATAAGATCAGATTGATTAAAACATGTGTGGGAATGTGTAGATGATGGTTTATTGACCTTAATCCTTTCCACAATCTATTAATTTCCAAATTTTCTCCATATTCCAGGTGAAACATGTGTTCTCTTTATATTAAAGAGTTATATGTGTCAAAAATATTCTTCTCATTAATTATTAAAGAAACCACCACCCCAATACCTATACAAACATACCAAACCCATTAAGATCAACCAATAATCTACACTAGTCTCTAGTTAAACCTCTCCCCTTGTCTTATTAGATATTATATTTTCAAAACACAAATCTAAGGTGACTTAATGTGGTGATAAATGAGAATATGAAAAGCAAGAGGTGATATTTTCCACCTCACCTTTTTAATTATTTTTAAATTCTAACACCGAGACATATTATATCCATGAGAGTATGATAACAGAAATATATTTTTAACAATATGGTATGTTTCTATACTAATTGAGCATCTGTTTTATCACTTTCTCAAAAAACATTAAAAATGTTTAGACATCGTCATGTGTATGTGTGGACTACCACCTCCACGTGATGATGCATGTCTTTCACTTTCCATCACAACTAACATTGGGGAAATAGAAATTGTATTTAATATATAAAAATTTAGTTAAAACCCATTTATATCATATAATTATAATATTAGACATTTTCAAAGTGAAATTAATAATAAAAGGTTATAGTAAATTTTACACTTAAAATGGGCATATGAAAATACAATATCTAATGAAAGTCCATTACTGGTAAGCCTATTTAATTTTATAAATTATGTATTAATGGAATAATAAATTGAATATTGATATATAATTATAGATATTATGAAACTATATTAAAACGCATTGACTATGGCTAACATACCATAAATTTTTCTAAGAAATATATCGAAGAACTTCATGTAACTGACATAAGTAGAAATGATGTAATAAATTAGTGACACATTGTGAAACCATATAGCTAGCTGGTACATCTAATTTTAAAATTTAATTACCAATTTTGTCTTTTCTTATAGTTCTCGATCACCAGGGGTCAAAAATGGGTGTTTTTAGGAGGACAGACCATGGTGCAAAGTTAGTGAATAATTTCACTAACCTTTTGACTAAACATGTGAAGGAGATTTAGAGGATTATAACGGGGGTATTCATATTTTACACATAGTTTTAAAAATTTTAGTAAACCTTGGGGTAACCACATGTCTTAGATCTTGTGGAGACAATTTCCCCCACACGATTGGTGAATGGTTTGTTTAAACATGCATCCAAACCATGCGACCTATCTATGTCACTTAAAAAAGTTGTAATTTACCATTTTACCTTAAAGAATTTATACCCCTTTAGCCACATTTTTATTCCCACATAACATGAAGCAATCCTATCATATCATGGGAGCTTTATACCTTCTTGTTTGTTGGATTATCCTTGGAATATTCATGTGTTTTCTTGAGGTAATCCCCTTTATTCGCGTTTTCTTTTTTCCTTTCCCACTCCTCTTGTTTGTTCTTCCATTTACTTAGAGATTAATAACCCACGAAGGGGAATTGTATGAATCTTGGGTAAGTAAGGGGAAATTGTTTTCTCTCCGCTATTAGGCATATTAGGCCTTGATCTTCCTATTCCAAGTGGTTATCATCAAAAGAGATGATTGTGGAACCATATCCGATGTAGGTGTATCTATTTAATGGAATTATCCCTAGATGAACATTAAATTATGAATCTATTTTTGTTTCTGTTTCTAAATAAATGATTTATTTTTATTTTTATCGTAGACATGAATTTCTTGATGTTGTGGTTTGACAATTTTGGTGTTTTAAATGGGTTCTTCAAATGGGGGTGGCTGGTGTCCACCCGATGTGTCTGATAAATTTGATCAAAAGAATTTTATAGATTGAAATTAATTTATAAAAAGGTTTTATAAATTTTTTTAACTTATGGAAATGTGTTTTACACAATAGGAATATTTTTATATAATTGTATTGTGTGATGGATTTCATTTACATAGCTCATGTTTTGAATATGTTGGCATGGAGTAGCACATGGGTCAATTGAGATATAAGTGATGGGTTTGTTTGAGGTATAATGAGGGAGTTTGGATGGAAGACCGCATGAGATTCCATTTTGGTTTCCAAGGGACCCTTAGTGGCATTAGGTAGGAATACCACAAGAGATTCAATGATATTTTTTAGAGACAGTGAGAGATCTTGGATTTAGGCCCTAGGAAAACTGTGAGAGCTTCCATTATTTCCTATATGGATATAATAGTTTTATATAGTCAATCACATTATACCCTTTATTTTAGAGCCCTTGGGGAACTTAATCATTCCAATTCCATTTTTTTTTTTGGAATTTTCTATTGTTCTATGCTTGATGTTACTATTTATGTTATGTCAATTTTTTATTATTGGTTATATATCGATGTTTCTCATGATTATACATTATTGTGAATTATCTGGGGGTGGGTTGAGCATGTTTTTTACTTATGGAATTGTTTTTTTTGTTTGAGATATATTGTGAAATGTTTCATAAAATAGTTTTTATTTTAAATAGAAAACCAAAAAGATCTTAAAGGTTTGTTTGGAAATGGAATTATTTCATGTGGTTTATTTTTGAAAAGTTATTTCAAAATTGTTTATCGATTTTAATAGGTAAAATTAGTTGTTAGATTCATGGTGGTATCTGATAGTAATATGTTCCTTACACCCTTTATATTCATTCGAGCCTATGTATTCATTGTTTTGTAGGACATAAGTAAGCTAAATGAGACCATATTTTAGGGGGTTATCTTCTTTATTACCATTGTCTATTGATTATTGGAGGTGATATGGTCTCATAGAGTTATATTGTGTACATTTAGCTTAGGATTTTTTATTTGTTGGGCTATATGTGTAGGACTTATGTGCCTTGTTACATTTTCTATTTAGTTTTCGGATTTTGAATTGAGATACAATGTATTTTTCTAATTTTTAATGTCTTGTATATGATGTTAATTTTTTTCATTGTATTACTTAATATTTTTTATATACAATGGATATTTGATTTTATGCTATTGAATCTAATGATATTAGAGTGTATGTCGCATCTCATGGATGGATTAGAGTGGCTTACTAGTAGTGAAAATTTTCCCAAGAGATGGTTATGCCCATTATTTGATTATAGAATAAGGTGACTGGGAATGCGCTTCAGGGAATTTGGCAGGCTGACTTTGCTAATGGTTTGGGTCATCCAAGGATGGTTTATTACAAAGTGTTATCATAATAGGTTTTTATCTGGGTGTCAGTGGTAGACAAGAGCATGGACCATAAGGACTTGAGAGGTTGGAACGAGGGAGTTCCGTACAAGCTCTACTTCATGTTGAACCTCATGTTGCCTTGGGTGGTCCAGGATTTTCGTTATGTTTTGATCTTGATTAAGGGATTTTTATAACATTTTTATAGCATTTTACAATTATTTTTGTTACCCGGGGTGAGCTCGGGTGTCATTTTGAGTTTTTGGGTGAAACATGGAGGTCTGGAGGAGCCACAAAATTAGTATTAACCATGTACAGCCCATGTGACCATGTTTTCTAAGCTCTAGTGACAGCCTCATGGTTGGCTCATAGTATACCTAAATATGAAACTAAATTGTTCAAAATGGGAAATGATTTAGATCTTTTATTTCTATACTTCTTTTTCTTTTGGATTTTCTTGCAATAATAATTCTTCTTGTTGTAACCCATGATAATGGTTTCTTTTTCTTCTTTTATTGTGGTTTGAGGTTGAGTTTTACATGATGAATATTGTGCTATTTTATCTTATTGATGGTACCTCTAGAAAAAACCTCATCCGGGTGTTGAGAGGGTTTTGTAGAGAATACCCCATAGGCGTTCCCTCATATTGATGCGACTCTACTGAAGCCTATGATCTATATGATGCAATCCCTGGGTCTATTTGGTGGTTGAGAGTAGGAATAGATAGTTTACAATGCCCCAGAGTTTACGATGAAAAATACACTAGTGTTTCGTAGTGACAAAGGACTCAAGGTGTATGAGGAGCGGTTGGATTTTATTGAGAATATCATTGAGTTTTGATTACCCATGGGAGATCTAATTTGTAATTAAACATGTATGTGTTGGAAGGACCTGTAAGGAAGTGGTTGGAGTCAATGGTGCTCTTGAGGAGGCATGAGGATCCCACTTGGACCATGTTCATGGTGGCTTTCAATAAACAGTTCTACCTAAAGACCATGAGGGTAGTGAATTATGAGAAGTTCATGAAGTATAGAATGAGGATTATTTTGTGATGGTGTATGATACCCATTTTACTAAGTTGGTCCATGTATCTTTGGATCTTGTCACAAATGATTACCTCAAGGCCTGACGTTTCATGTTGGTATTGAGGCCAAACATTAAATATATGACCATTCATATATATCCACTAACTTATTAATTTGTTGTTGATAATGAATCTATGAAAGAGGGTAATTTTATTATAAATATAGGTCTCATTGGTATTATTTTATAGGGAGAGAGACAATGTTCTCCATCAGGGAAGAAATAGAAGAGGGATGTTACTTATCGGGGCATTGGAAAGTGTGTATAGTATTCATCAAGTTCAGATCACGTGACTTCATTGAGGAATAATACCGTTGTCTTTTATCAGTGTGGGAGGTCTAAAAACAGAAATCTTAGATTCCCAAAGACTCTGAGGGTGTTCTACCATTGTGGAACTCTAGTTCATATTCAATGCTTATGTTAGTTGGATTCATGGGGGAGCAGAATTGGATCCGCTTTTTAAAAGGGATATCGGGAGTAGTCATAGGCTTCTAAGAGTGGAGGGTTTCATCCATATATTAAATGAGATTCTCACCAAGGGAAGAAGATATAGGGAAGGTTTTATCCAGGGTGTCTCTATGCGAGAGAGGTTATTTTTTAGCATTTAGATTTTAGGTCGGCCACCATGAGAGGTACGATCCTTGTTTATTCTTGAATGACACATATTTTATTGGACACTAGCACATCCCATTTATTATTTTGGATAAAATTAATTAATTATTTGGTTATGTGAGCATATTTTATTCCATATGTTATGGATTTTATAACCTCGTTAGGTATGATGAAGAAGTAGGTTTTTAAATGAATGGGATTTCATGTTTTATTAACTAGTGTGGAAGTCATTTGGGAACTACTTATTTTAGACTTGGGAATTTATAAACATATAATTTATAGGGACTAGTTGATAAAATTCAAGGAACTAATCTAATGTTATCACCACAGGGTCCACTTCATTATCCCTTAAGGGATTACAGACATATTTCAAGGCAAGTGGGATCCATGATCGTGTAGGGAAGGACTAATTACTTTAGATTTGGGCTTGATCTCATTCTAGCTTACTAGATTTTTTCTCAATGATATTGAGTATAGACTAGTGGGTGAAATTATTAGTGGCCATGGATAGGAACCCAGAAGTGTTTTCGTGGGATTTTTTAGGATTTATGTCCTAATGGGAGGTTGATTTTACTATCAATATACTCCCCAGAAAGAACCTCATTCCCTTTCTGTCTTACTATATGGAATCATATGAGCTGAAAGAGTAAAGTTTTCAGTTATATAATCTTGAGGGAAATGGAATTCTCTATCTTAGTGTGTTGCTATGGGATTTTACTATGTTATTTTCAAATAAGGTTGATGGCAGTCTCCATATTTTCATAGACTACCATAATCTTTATGAGATAACCATGATGAATGAATACCCATTTCCCAAAATTGAATACCTTTTTGATCAACTCAGGGGATCCCATTTGTTTTCAAATTTTGATATGAGAGCAGGGTGCCACTAGTTGTGGGTTTGATAAGAGAATATTTCAAAGAGTGCCTTTCAATTATTGTTGAGAATTTTGAATATTTTTTTATGACATTTAGGCTCACCAATACTACTTCATTTTTCATGGAATTAATGAACCATACCATCCCAAATTTTCTAGACTCCTTAGTAGTCATGTTTGTGGATGAAACATTGGAATATTTCAAGATAAGGGAGGATCAAACTGACTATATTGAGGTTGCTTTGGGTGTCTTAAAAACCAACTACCTATATGCCAACTTGTATAATTTCCATTTTGGGATTCAAGAGGTACTGATTTTGGGACACATTGCTTCTGAAGTAGGATTTTTAGTATATCTATATATATTTTTATCATTCATGTATTGGGAGTATCCCAATATTGTGTCCAAGATCATTTGGACTTGGATAGTATTATAGATATTTTTTTGGCACATATCTAGGATAACATCTACCTTGGAGACCTTTACCAAGAAAGGGGTGAAGTTTGAGTGCGACGAGAGGTTTTAGAGTGATTTGGATTAGTAGTAGACCCATTTTAAATCCACAACATTTTTCATCCTCGCAAATCCTATTAGATCTTATGTTGTGTATTATTATGCTTCCAACATGGGATTAGGACGTATTTTGATGTAGTATAACCACGTGGTGGCCTATGGATCATCATACATACTCAAAAACGAGTACAATTATCCTATACACAATGTGGAACTAGCATCTTCCATTCATTCATTGATGATATGTTTAAATTACATGTTTATGGAGCATCTTATAATTTACTTAGATGATAAGATCATGAAGTAAATTTTCAAGTAGAGGGACCTTAACTTCAAATAGATATTCTAGGTGGAATATCTCAATATTTTTTATTTCAAGGACTCTTCAAAACTCATGAAGGGGAATGTGTTCCCTGATGCATTGAGAATGAGGCTTCCAGTGTAGGTAGTTCAAGAATTAGTGGATGATTAGGGTCAAATGAGTTTTTTTACTGATCTGAGTATGGTGGTGGATAAATATAGAGAGCATGTGTTATTGTCTAGTGTGTAGATCACACCCACTCTTATAAATTGGGTTTGGAGTGAGAACATTTCTAAACCTGAGTGATAGAATATTAGTAGTGCTTTAAATAGTGGGGAGAACTTGGATGAGTTGTCTTGTTATCCCATGGTTCTATCCTCTCTTGAAGGTGGAAGATAGTTCCTTTAGTCTTGAGGTAGGAGTTGATACATGTGGCACATCTTTCTTCTTAATATGATTACCCTAGGTAAACTAATATATTTTATACCTTAGAGGCTAATAATGGTATCTTGGAATGAGACATATAGCGGTGGACATTTTTTCTAGATGATTGTCCTTCCAAAAGATCAAAGATGAGAATTAGAGTCCATCGGAGTTATTACAGCCACTTCCAATTCTAGTGTGGATGTGTGATGATATCACTATTGATTTCCTGATGGGAATACCTCTTTCTCTGAGTGGGAAAGATTCCATATAATTAATGGTTGATCATTTTATAATATCAACCCACTTTCATCTCATTGAGGAGTAGACAATGGTAGTGGACCTCATATGCATGTTTGTTTGATAGGTTTTTTGGATTAATGGAGTTCCCTTAGTGAAAGTGTGAAAAAAGGACTTATTTTTAACTTACCATTTCTATATGGGACACTAAGAGTCATTGGGAACTGAGATGATATTGATCACTGTGTATCATTCACTATTGGATTTTTTTCTGATCATTCTATCCAGACTTTTGAGGATACGTGCCGAGTGTGTGTAATTGATTTCAGAGATTTGTTGGAATTAAACATACCATTGGTCATGTTTTATATAGTAATAGTTATCATAACTTGATCAGGAAATCCCCTTCTAGGAATTTTTTGAATGAATGTCCTAAGCACCATTGTATTGGGAAAAGGTGGGAAAGAATTCATTGGTTAGATCATGCTTTATCCAGGATATGAAAACATGCAATAGATGATTAAAAAATAGTTATTAATAGCTCAAATTCACCAAAATTCATATGATTACCATCATCGTCATCCATTTTATTTTCAAGTAGGTGATCTAGTGTTTTTTTGGGTATGAGTTCGACTATGAAACTATCATATGGATTGAACTTAAAGTTATCATTGCATTATGTGGATTTGTTTCATGTTGTGGAGTGTATGGGGGAAGGTGGCTTAATAGATAGAGTTATCACCATGTATGGAATTTATCCATGAAATATTCCATGTATCCCACTTTAAGAGATACAATTTGGTCTCATCTCATGTGTTAGAGTGGGAGGATTTAGAGAACGATCTTGATACCACCATGGTAGAGAAGATTATTCTTATCATGGATATTTAGAAAAAAGGTACTCAATGTAATTATATCCCTTTGGTAACTCTACTATGTAAGTGTGGTGGTGATGGCCATGAGATATGATATTGGGAATCCATTCTCAGGGAGTAGTGGCCCCATATGTTTTCTTCCTTAGAAGATAGAGGAATTTCTAGGGGAATAATATGGTATGGTGGGGAGTTTTTAACACCCTTTGGGTCAATTTTTTCTATACTTTTGAGTTTTATTAACCTTTTGGGTTCATTCTAGGAGTTCTTGGGTGATTTGGGTTGAAAAATGGATTTTTGGTAAGATAGATCGAGGTGTACGATAAGCGCATTGTTTTCATAACCATACAGTTAACCATGTGATGGGGATGGAGAGGGTGACAATGGGGTTTTTCATTGATTGAGAATGGTTTGCAAAACATTTCCATGCCCAAGGTAAACCATGGGGATTATATTTTCGGGAGACAATATCCTCTCATTATTGGAGCATGGGTTATTGAACCATGTGGCTAAATAATGTATCCTATCTAGGTAACTCAACAATTTATGTTTTTCAAATTTCTCCTTAATGAATTTATACCCCATTGGCCTCATTTTTCTTCCACTATCATGTGAATCCCTCCTCTATTATCATGGGATATTCTTCTATACAATTTTGGAATCTTATATATGGAATATTTGTGTTTTGGATTGAGGTACCCAAATTTCCCGAAGGCCTTCAATTTCATGGATTTTTTATAACCCAATTTTCAAGGGATGAAGAGGAACCCTTACTATTCCCATAGTCTTAGTGATTATATAATCCATTGTCTTAAGAGACATTACATGACCTTAAGGTCTTAGGGAATTCAACTAGATAATAACTTCAAGGATCTACACCTCCACAAATTCTGCATCGTGATAGTTTTTTGGATTGAGGTAAGAAAATTTCTTATTATTTTCTTATTCATTTCTCATTCCACTTCTTTATTCCTTCATTTCTATGGAGATGAGAACCCTTGAAGGGGAGTTGGATTAATCTAGGGTATTTATATGGGGAAATATATTTTTTTTCTTATGTATTAGGTGTGTGAGTCATTGGTCTCCTATTCCATATGGTTTTCAGTCAAGGCAATGAGGTTGGAACCAAATATGAGGTAGGTGTCTCTATTTAAGGTCTTTTTTAATGGATTACCATTAAATTCTGAACCACATTTAGTTTATGTTTTTATATTTACAAATAAATTCATTATAGTTAATGTTTATCCCATTATTGATTTTCTTGATGTTGTGGTTTGAAAGTTTTATTGTTTAAAATGGGTTTTCCAAATGTGAGTGGAATGTGTGCACCCCATGTGTTTGATAAAATCACTCAAAGGGGTTTTCTAGCTTAAATGAATTTATTAAATGGATTTATATATTTTTTAGCTTATATATTGTTTTTATAAAATGGCCACGTTTGTTATTTAATTTTATTTTATGATGTCATTGATTTATAAGGAAAATATTGTGATTATTTTTTCATGGAGTATCACATGGGTCAATCAGAGTGTGAGTGAGGGGTTCGTTTTAGGGATTGTGATATACTTAATAAGGAATATTGTACGTGATTAAATTTTGGTTTCTAAGGGACTATGAGAGATGTTAGGTAGGAAGACCATAAGTACTTCCTTGATTGGTTTCTGAGAAACCATGAGAGCTATTGCATTTGGACCCTTGAGAAGACTATGAGGGATTCCATTATTTCTTAAATGACTAGAATACTTGTTTAAATTGACTCACATTAGACCCTTGGGGTTAGAGATCTTGGTGCACTAACCCATTCTAGTTTTTTTGTATACTTTTATTCATTTTTATATTTCTATACTTTACATTTTTATTGATGTTATTCCCATTTTTCATTATTGGTTATATGGTGATGTTGCTCAGCTTATACCTTTTTGTGCCTTTTTTAGCATGGGTTGATCATGATTTTCCTTGTGGTGTTTTTCTTCATTTGAGGAATGTTTTTAAATGTTACAAAAAATATATTATATTAGAAATGTAAAGCCAAAGGGAACTTAAATGTTTTTTTAGAAATGGAATGATTCCATTTTTTTTAGTTCTGAAAAGTGATTTCAAAATTTTATATTGGTTTTCATGGGTAAAAACATTAAATTAATTCATGGTATTATTTTAATAGTATATTTTCCTCAAACCCTACATATTATTTTTGGTGTATGTATACTTTTTTTACAAGAAACTGGTAAGGTAAAAGGAATAATGAACTTGGGTGGCTATTCTTAATTATCATCACTCGTTGGTTGTTGGAGGAGATTTGATCTCATTTAGTTGGATCCAGTGGAATTAATTTGGGACTTTTATCCTTTAGGATGTATGCATTGTCCTTGTTCGGAATTTTTATGTTTATTTTTAATTTTTGGATTTTTACTTGAGATAACATGTATATGTATTATTACGGAACATTTTTTATATGATGTTCATTGTTGTTAATGATATTTTCTTAGTCTTTCACCCCTACTCAGATGTTCCATTTTATACTATTTAATATGATGATATTGGTTTGTACAGCCCATTTCATTGATGGGTCATATTGGTTTACCAATGGTGAAACTATTCTCAATAAATAGTTGGTTATGCCTAGTTCTTGTCACCAACCCATAATGATGGGGAACATTTTTCAGGCTATATGGAAGACCAACTCGAGTGATGAGTCAGGTTGACCCGGTCAGTTCTTTACACACCTGATGAAGAATATTCTTTACTACAATAAATATAAATAGATTATGTTATTAGTTTGGTTTTTAATTAAAATATTTTACTATTACATATGTTATGTGCAAGTGAAAAGTACTTTGGGACACAAGTTTAGTGTTTCCATCTCAATCACCCTTCATCGAGGAACTCTTTGATATTATGCCGCAATCATAATTTGTATAGTGAAACTACTACTAAATTCTTTTTTAATATCATAAAATTTTGTTGAAAATGGAACATTCACTTCAATTTATGATCTTCTATTCCATGGACTATGATTGATTTCTTCCCAAAATATAATATTCTTTCATAACATAATTTGATTTAATGAGTTATAATGTATTTCCTTGAGTTTTTTCATACATTTAATATGGTATACCGTATTTATATATTTAGATATCTATTTTGATTAAAATATTATCTATTTATGATTTCTAATATTTATTAAAAATAAAACCATCTTACTAATAAACAAATTCATCTTAAATGGTGGTTTTTCATCATTGTCTATAATTTAACTTCCAAAAAATGTGATCTATTTTAATTTGAAAACCAATGAAGTGTTATCCCATGTAAACATCATATTTACCTTCTAACATTTTCAAAATAATATTTACATTTTTTTTATGATTTGGGATTTCAAAAAAGGTATTTTAAAACATAACAAGGGATATTCTGTTCCTCATTATTGACTTTTTTGTTATTCATTCTCTTTATTTTCTCCATTTTATGAAATATTAATCACATAAAACACTTCAATTTTTTTTTTGTATATTTCACTTAGATATATGACTAGTTAAATATCCATTTAATTTCTTGGGTTATACATGTTTTAGTTCACTTAAAAATTACCAATTTTAGGTAACCCCAATTTAAGGTAACTTTTGTACTTCTTGCCTCATGTCGAGAATCATCCAAATATTTTTTTAAGGATGAATAGATTATAAATAACCCACATTGTTTTAATTATAAATATATTTATTCAAATTCTATATTTATGGAAAATAGTATCATCTTTACTTATTTAATAATACCATTTCCTTATTACATAAATTGTTACCCAATTCATATATTTTTATTCATTCATCTCCTAGATCCTTCTCATGAAATATCAATATTAGAACTAAATTATCATTAACTATGATTAATTTTCAAAAAAATATCTAAATTATTTAATTCTTCCTTATCTTGGAAATCATTAAAATATATCCTTCAATTATTCCATGAATTAGAATAATGAAACCCACTTCTTTCACATGGGTTAATTATTCTCCTTATTTATGTATGGTTTATTTTCCCCATATAGAACAAATATTTATGATTTTAATTTATGTGAATGGTGTTCCTAAAATTATATATCCCTAAAATGCATTTGTAAAATCCTTATACATCATGATATATTTTGTATGAAATTAGTGAGTGAACATATTTCATCATGGGATTTTTCAACTATGTTTATGGGAATGGGGAGTGAAATCAATGCACTATCGAATTTTTTCTATTTTATGATGATTATATTGGGATTTAATCTTGACTAATGTTTATGATTTCATGTATTTTGTTGTTTCTACATGTTTCATGATTCCATGATCTTATTATTTCATTTTGTTATGCCATGTTCTCATACATATGATCATTTACTTTATTATATCATGTTATGCCTCTTGAATATCATGTTATTATTTATTTCCATGTTTCTTACCTTGCTAGTTCTTATAGCTCAGACTTTTACTTATTTATTTTCCCCATGTATCCAATGTAGTTATTGAATATCTATGAGAGTTAATATCAATATATGGAGTTTTAAATTAAAATGTTTTTTTACATTTAATTCAATTTATTTATATATATAATATTACAAAGTCACTAGACCTATCAATCCTCTATTTTTATTTTTTTGAAGGTAATTTTTAGAATCAAAAAATAATACATGTTTAAGGTTTTGGTTTTTATATTAGAGATTAAATATTTTGGAATGGAAGTCTTCTAAATTGGCATGGTATCATTCAAATTTTTATTACACAAATAATATTTATCTATATAATTAAATATATATCTTTAAATAGTTTTTAAAAATGGAATGACCACATGTGGCATGAAATAAAATTTGAGAAACTCACTTTATTTTTTCGTTAACTCTTCTTTTTATAGGGTCTGGTTGTAAAATAAAACTCTATCCCAATAACTTAGTAATTTTGGATCAATATTAATATTCCAACTCAATTGAAGTCAAATTAAGGGAAAAATAAGCCAAATAATCTAAAAGCACACAATTTAGTTCTTAAAAAAAGTAAAATTAGTTTCAAAACTAAACAATTTGAGTGAGAAAATCATTCACATCAATTATAGTACCCACTTAGTTGGGGAGGAATAAAAAATAAAGAGATACTAACTAACATGTATCTCATACTAGGGTATTTAAAAATAGAGTAGTTAATTTTATTTTAGAAACCACCGTCTTGTAATGATTTAGTTGTTTTAAATTCATGATTTTAGAAAATTATTGAACAACCCTAATCCATATATGTTATAACCTATTAATGTATACCAAATTAAATAGAAGTTATCGTTGATTTATTCAAAATGAAATATATGTTTCACTTCTATAAATACATCATCAAATTCTCTACAAGAAAAATAATTTGGTGTTTTACATGGAATATAAATAATTAAAGTAGTCACTATTCCCATAAATAACACACACATTTTACTATGGGAGTTATATCATGGACAATGATATAACTGTTATCACAAGTTATGGTATGGTATTTAATGAATTATAACTTTTAATATTCCTGTTTAAAAAATTCATTAAGTATATTAACTTTACACAAAATATTTTTAAATCATATCTAAACTCATTGAATAAAATATTTTTTATGAAGAAACATTTAACAAAATATGTCCTAATTATATAGTCTTTTATGTGACCTTTTGGACCTATATCTCATTGTAAATGATTATAAGTTCCAATTATAAAATATAAGGAATGTAAAGCCTCAAGAAATGTGTCTATTCTACTCTTGATATATATAAAAATAGAATAATATCCATTAAAGACACATATCTTCATATGAAAACAGACACCAAATATATCATTATATGTCACATGCATACTCAAATTATCAATTTTTATAAGAAATTGAGTACAACTATGATACATGGAACTTTCCAATCTTATATAATCAAACTGAAAAATTCATTATTCTCCTAAAATAGAGGAAAAAATAGAAATTAATTTTTCACTTTTTATAAGGCCCCAGCCTTAAACCTTACTTAATATTGAATTAAATGAATAATTCACATTGAGGATCTTTTCAGGTTTAGAGTTTTAGAGAATTAGGACATAACTATTACATCTCAAAAGATTACAAAGTAGTCTCTTCTACTAAATTTCCATAAAATAAAAACTCTTAAAAAAACATGTCTAGTTTCATGTTTTAGGTAGCATGACTTTCCCTTGATCCCATCCTTGACCCTATTCCATGCTAAGTCCTGTGAAAAACATTTCAAAAACATGGGATGAGCATAAAAACTCAGTAAGGGATACACAAAGAATAAAAACTGTTAGTTTATCCAAACAAAAAGTAAACCATGTATACTTTATCAAGGTAATACTTTTCACCTTTATGAAGTAGTAAAAACTCTTCACTGAATAAAATATCATTACTTACCTTTTTGTAACCAAAGGATTACCATAAAACCCATATAAAGAACACATAACATATATAAAGGTAACTTAGGACATAAACATACTTAAGTGGAATAACCATACAGTCGACTCCCACACATATCACTTAATGGAATAGCCATACGGCCAATTTCCATACATACTAAATGGAATAGCCATACGGCCGACTTCCATACCCAATGCATTGGATGTTATAACGTAACCACCCGTCCTGGTATTCACGGCACCACCCGTCATATGGTTTATAACGTAACCACCCATTAAAATGTCCAAGTACCAATATAAAATCATAAAACATAAAACCAATATAAAGGAATGATAACATTTCCACATTTCAATCACAATATATCATAAATATATTTAGATAATAGAATCCTTTATCAAAACCATTATCAATACCAAAATACATAAAAGAGTATATGGTATTTATTTTATTTTAAAAACATTATGGCTTGTTGAGGAAGCTAAAGACCAAATAATACTCACGGCGGCGGAAAAGGGCGTTGTTACCGCGTACGTTAAAAAAACATTCCTTTTTGTCGTTTAGTAAAACGCTTCAGAGAAAAAGATTCCTTTTGTATAAAAGTAAAATTCAAAGGGGTTTATACACCGTATAAAAGAAAGTTGTGTATAAAACGAAATATGCCTCAATGAAAGGAGATTGAGACGAAGTCCCTTACAAAGACGGTATCCTTGGTTTAAGGATAAATCAATTACATAATTATGTGTGAAAAATGAATACACAAAATATAATTGGACATTACGTGTAAAATAATAAAAGGTCATTCACACATATTCAAAGGATGACATATTCAATAACTACATGTTGAACCCAAAGAAATCGAAATTGGGTTAAGAAGTTCCCTTGACAGCCTGACGGCGTCACCTCAAAATGAGTTGATGAGAGATAAAAAGTGTATCTCATCACTTGGAAATAAAAGCTACATCAATAAGGATATATGAGAACATATCCCATCATAACAATATGTAAATTAAAAGACCAAACAAAAGAAGTCTTTTAAAAAGAGGAGGGTGAAAGGTTCCCTTACCGACTTGGGTATCTTTCAAAAGATACACCCCATGAAAGAAGGACAATACATCATTGATGTAAATACTCATAAAAGAAAGTATATTAAACAATGAGTAAAATAATGGGTAGTACATACACCACTCAAAGGAAATTGTGGAAAATGTAGCATAAATCTCACGGGAATAAAAGTGAGATGAAAAATCACTTACGAAAACTCGGCAGCCTAACGGTGCCACTTAAAACCTCCAAAAATGGATTGATGAGATCAAATAGGGTATCTCATAACATTACAATAAAATGTACAGAGAGAGGAATATAAAATAACATCCCACATCATAAAAATAGGATCTTAAAAGAAGTGACATAAAGGGGAGTACTTAAAAATAAAGAGAGAGGTTAGATCTCTTACGAAAATTCGGCAGCCTAACGACGCCACTCAAAACTTCCAAAATGGATTGATGAGAGAGAATAGGGTCTCTTATCACATGAACATAAAAATTATAGTAAGTGTAAAATATAATAACATCCCAATAACAGGAAAGATGATCTTTAGAGGGAATGACATAAAAGAGTGTACTTAAAAAAGAAAGAGAGGAGTAAGATCCCTTACCTCGGGTCTGACTTGACTCGATCATTCTTTAATCTCCTGAATAATAAACTTGAGTTAATTTCTACTTCCTTAAGAACCTTTTTCAAGTTCATTATTACTTTTATATCACTTATTACCATGTCATAAACATTATGTAATCATTTAAGTTAATAATATTTGTTTTGCCGATATTTGGTTCTTAAGTCGAAAGTGGACTTCTTACAATTACATGTTGTTCATGTGGCCAAATGTTTATTATATCCAGAATTGTATTCATGATGTAGATATCATATATTTCATATATATCCAGTACATGCATGCATTTATAACATTACATAATCATTTAGAGGTAAGAAATCAAATGCACCGTTCATGGAGACGGTAAGCCGTACGTACGCATGAATGCCACTTTCATTTCTATTTCGTATTTTATAGAATGGAATAATAATTATATAAAGGTATATTATAATTACAGTATAATATCATATATAATATCATAGTTCCATCCTTTATACGTCCCACATATGGTATTTAACGAATCAAATCACTTTGAGGGGGCGGTAGTCCGCACTTCCTTAAATGAAGATACCGCATTTACCCATAATTGAAACCATAAAGGTATTCCCAAAATGAAAAAAAACAGAAGCTTAAGGAAAAAATAAACATATTATATATCATATATAAAAATAGTGACATCATAATGTCCACCATTGAAGGTGTTAAATGAGTATTGAACAATCATCGTTTCGGGAGGCAGAATTTCGCCATACACGGAAACAGTATGTTCTTTAACCATTTGATGTAGTTGTGTGAGCGTGTAGCTCGAATAAATCTTATAAAAACATCCTAGTATATTGAAGATACTGGTGTTGTTACAAAATAAGTAAATAAATAGAGTTTAGGGGGTTGGAGAAGCAAAATAAAACAAATGAACATGAGAGAATGAATTACCATTAAAAGTGTAACTCCTTTTGATTTGAGACTAAAGGATTCCTTTGAAAGGGTTATGCCCAAAGGGAATCCTCTAGGATGAGGAGAGGGATGTGGAGAGAGTAAATGGGCAGGGTTTGGCCGAGACAAAGGCTTGAGGAGTGTGTGAAATGAGGTAGAGGTGGGGGCCTTTTATAAGAGGAGAGAAGGGGTACTTTTGGAAAGTAAAGAAATATTACTTTATTTGAAAATGTGTTTCAGTTTTAAAAGGTCCCACATTGATATAATTCGTGGATAAGGTGATAAGGGTTCTAAATCCACACATCCAATAAGTTTTGGACATGTTTAGTTCATAGATTTTACATTATCTTTCCATTTTATTTAAATCGTCAAATAATGATGTCATCAATGCATCATTATTATGTCATAAATAATTTAATTTATTTAATGTATAAAAATTATAAAAAAATTACTATGATGTAGGAAATATTTTTATCTTGCCAATGAATATTTATAATAAAACATCTGACTTGTATAACCCCATTAAAATATTTTTTAGTAAAACATATCATGTTTGTGCCATTTTTTACATTAACATTAAATAAAAGGTATTTATGTCATTTTCCCACCAAAGTGGCTCCATGGGGTCCCCAAGTTGACCCATGGCTTTTCATGGTCGGCCATGACACATCCAATAAGGGTAGGACATGTGTCAAGGTATTTTCATTTTATTATAATATCATTTTTTCCTTAAATTGTAATAATTACCTCTAATCGCGATTAAAAACTTATTAAGTTACTATTCACAAAAAAAATATTTTTATCTCATTGAACCACATTTTACTTCTTAATGACAACTATGTATGTCGGATTTTTAAAATTAAAAACATAGAAGTGGTAAAATTTCATTTAAACGAAAAATCAGTTTAATATAAGTACCACTTAGTGGTTTCACTATTCATCAAAAATTGAAGTTTTTCAGAAAAATACCAAAAATTCACCCTAAGCTATATTTGATATTCCGAATTCAAAAATGAAGTCCATTTTACAAAATTCACAACATATAAGTTGCATCAATTAATTTAATAATTAATTCCCGCTGTCAGAGCAAATAGCGTGTTTTTATGAAACAATAAGTATCAAAAGATTGACACTAGTTTAAGTTCGATTTCAAAGTGAAATTAATTCCAACGACCACTATTGGATTTAATGGTAAAAATATTTTCTAATTTCACTTTAAAACCAATTCAAAAGATAATATAATCATATAAATAAATTAGATTAAAAAGAGGTTTTGAATTAAAAAACTACATTTTACACTATTCATTAAAAAAATGAACTTTATCGGAAAAATACCAAAAATTTACACAAAGTAAAATTTGATGTCCCGATTCTAAAGAAGAGTTTTATTTGGTTCAAAATAATGTATAAGAGTGATCAAAACTATTTTTAATGACAGTTCTTCATCAAAAGGCGATAAGTGAACCTTTAGTGAAAATTAGGGTATAAAAGCCTAAAATTGAATTCTTTCCGTATTTTAAGCCTTTGGATAAATGTAAAAACATTTAAAAAACATATATAATAATATTTTAGTTATTTATATCCATTCCCTCCAATACAACGTCTACATGTTAGCTACCATTTAAAATAATATTATTTTATTATTAGAGTGCAACGTAAGATTCCCAAGAAACTCGTTGTTGCGTATTGGGTACGCCATCGAGCATAGAATCCCCTTTAAAGTAATATTATTATTTGATTCACAAATATGGATAAATATAAAGATGTCATATTCTTTATTTACCTGGGGTGTTACACATTTGATTCATAAAATTAGATGAGTAGATTACATGTCACTCAACTAACCATTGTGATGAATTTTATTAGTGTAAACTAATAAAGAGATCAACTTTCAAACCTATCATACAATATTAAAACTACTCACTTGGTTAGAAAAACCCATTACCTGATCACTCACAAACCTACCCTCCCCATGATGATATTAGCCTCCAATATTGTATAAAAAGGAATCAAAGTTTGATGTTTCCTTTTTAAGGTGCTTTATTAACCATATATAACAATGATTAGTATAAATTATATACAAATATGTATATCAAGTATATTATATATGAAAATTTATTTGATATAAATTACTAATATTATCTAAAAAAACATGCCTTACTTGTGATTACTGAGTGAACATTATATCCCTATCTGAGCCCCTACTCAAACTAATATTAATATTTAATTAAACCTAATGTTATTGAATAGAAACACTGATAAAGAAAAAAATAAAAAATTTCTCTCTAGGGGGTTATTTATTATTTCACTCCCATGTAAGAAATTCATTCCACCTAAATAAATGAGAAACTATATATTTTCATTAATTGTTATACTTGAAGGTACTTGGGCGCACAACGGAAGTTGGTGGGATGGAGATATAAAATTTTCCAAAGGAGATCGACTTAATAACATCATTTCGGATGAAACACTTACCCAATTAATTCCTATAGTATTGTGCATTCATAATTTTAAGAACAAAAATAATCAAAAAAGTCTAGTATGATATAAAGGACTGTGTTCGTTATCCACTTTTTCTGGTGAACATTTATCAAATAATATGAAGTTCAATCCCTCTAGATCATCCAATAGGTTCTTTAAAAGTTTTCAAATTCATCTATAATTGAGTTCCAAGTGTTATAATAGAAATCCAATGATTTATTTGATGTCCTGACAATTACAGCATCGATGTCCCTTTGATGTAAGAAAAAGAGCTCGATCTGATTACTTATATCAATAGATTCTCTCTCTAAGAAGCAGGATATGAGAGATTGGGCCTCATAAAATCATAGCGAATAGTTACTATGGGAGATCCTCTCTACTTATAAATATATTGTGTTATGAAATTACTAAAAAATGGATCCATGACCCCCAAATATATCTTACCCACTCCATAAACCATAATTCAGATCTTATGACTATTTTACTATGTCATAAATATCATTTATATTTTTATTACTTTATTGTAGTATAATAAATATATTAGATTCTAAAATCAAGCCTTTTACTCAACTCACCATTATTTAAAATATTAAATTAACCTTTAATATTAAAATAATATTCATTACTATAATATTTTCTAGGTATTTACTTTAATACATGTAAATACATTAAATAAATAATATAAATACTACTTATTCAAGACATGAATAATATGAATGTACTTGCTCCTTAGTTATCATATAATCTCAAACATATCCCAAACCCCAATGGTGGTGCCAACCAAATCCTAAAATACTATTCATTAGATTATTGAAGACATTTGAATGCACTAATATCTGTGACCCTATAGGACCTTATCTCAATAGTATTGAACATTATTCATACACAAGGAGTGGAGTATGAAAACTGATCAAGGCCCCTATAGAGATAAGGAGTATTCATAGCAATTACAACCTTCCTATGAACACACATCATGTAATATAATTTTTTTACCTTGTGATATATTATAAAGAAGGATACATAATTTATTTCATCATCCTTTCTTGCTTTATTGTCCATTTGCTTTAGTGGAAAAACTTACCTTCTTCTACCATGGTCATAATTTAGTAAAAGTAATATAATACTGATAAACTTATCTTGAGATAACTCTTCCTATAAGAATTTACAAATACTTTATTTATTATTTAATAAAGGTCATACTACCAATTAGTCACCCAACACAAGCTACCTCAAAATGACTTCATTGACATATTTTTTCTTTATATCAAAGTATGTGACCAAATAAACACAGAGATAATTACCTCATGCTTGGAGACTATTAGCCGAGTTTTTAGATAATAACTACATATGAAACTTGATAAATCATGTGATCCTATTTGGGGTTTAGTACTCATAATGTCATCTACTCAGGATAACCAAGTGGGAACTTCATGGGAAGAAGTTTCAATTTTTATAAGACCCCAACACTTGATTGTCAGACATCATCTATGTCAAGTAAGAATGATGTATCTATACCATAGGAAATTTATTAATGATTAATGTCACAATACCTCAAGGTTATAATTATAGAATGACAATTTATATAACCTTTGATATGACATGTAATCTAAGGACATTGCCTTAAAAATAGTGGATGAAAAAATATAATCAATATTATGGTAAGTATACATCATACACATTACACAGTATACATGATATGGTAATCATAATGTGTGGATAAATTTGGGTCTAGGTAACCCACTTTTACAAAAATCCCACTTACACTAGTTCCAACATTCTAACTAAACATGATAGCTATCACATGCTAAGACCGTGTTTCTACTAAGTTATGGATATTATTATAGATCTTTTATGTCTCTACTACATGGCTATTCTACAATATGTGACCACAAATCCATGAGTAAGACTCCTCAAGAGATGTAAAACTCAATTATATATCATTTTCTACTTTTTCAACTTGAAATATTGGTTAGTAATAGTAAAAAAATTTCATCATGATAAAAGATTACTTACTAGGTGTGATTCAAAGAATTAAAACAATTCAATTTGTATTTTAGACTACTTTTTTTAGCTTCCTAAGAATCTGAAACACACTTATTATTGGTAGATTTTGTTACCAATGGATTTAATGAGATTCACATGATCATTAATTTAGCATAAATGTGATTTTATATTATATCGATTTTAAAGAATACTCATTTTCCCCTTAAACTAGTGTCCCTTCCACTTTAAATACTAGGTACATATTCCTTGCACTCTCTCAAGTGTAATTGGATAGTTTTGACTGCTTTCCCTGATGTTCTATTATATACTACTAATATTTTCCATCCATATAATATATATTATAAATAACATATTTAGTACATAGTATTGAACATATGATCAATCCCTTATAGTAGTTTATGGAATTATATTTACAACCTTTAGATCCTCCCATGCCCTATACATGTCCTCAGGGAGAGATTTATTTCACGTGACATTGGAAACCATTTTTACATTGAATTATTTCAAATTTTATAAAAACACCATATTAGTATATGTTCTTTTTACTATTTCTAAAAAACTCATCAGATCTACTTTAGTAGATCTTTTTACCTAGAACATAGGTTTCTACATTAAGTCATTAAATAGAGAGTTACTTTCATTCTGATCATACCTACTATAATACAAATAGTTGGTTTACATATTTTAATTAGAAAAATTCATTTAGAAAATAATGATTCTCTTAATAACCTATGGTAGTTACAAAGAAAAATTATTCCAATTGAATATTCAAGGATAATGTAACTTACTTCAATCTGAAATTGGATTTGAGTAACGTTCACCCCTTATTGGAATTATATGGTGTCATTAACCCTTTTTTGTTTTGATATATAGAAAACTCCATGTTCGGTGGTCTGGAAAACTAATTCCCAATTTAATGTTCATAGAAAATAGATATGATTAGTAAAATTATAATGGATTGAGGCCTAATGGATTGGTATTACCAATCAATTATTATTTGTACCACACTTTTGAAACCCATGTATTGTCTCACTTGAATACAACCATAGTGTTAAAATCAATAATCCCCTGTAAGATGATACAAATAATTCATTATTTAATATTAATTTATATTTTCAATATTATAAAATTTAATATAATTATTAATTGTAGGATTCATTATTCTCAATGACTAATTTTTCACCAACTATGGTGAATATAAAACCATTACTATGGTTTAATCATTCATATGCATTATATGACTCTAGAGCATTCCTTTCCCACATAATATTGTGGGTCTTTTTCCAATGTCAACTATTTGTGCATCTCTAGCTTTTACTAAACCCATGTTAAACTTTCTCTTATTATCTAAAATATATATATTCACCCTTTAATAGAAATATAGTCTATCACATATCTATAATTTTTTAACCATATGGATTTCTCTAATATCTTCGGAAAAATTAGGATATTTAATATATATTCACATTGTTTATTTAATGATGCATGTTCGTTATATTTTAGCAAACATTTTCATGCAAACACATGTTCATACGAAAAAATGGATTTATATCATATTATAAATCATATTATATCCATTTTCATTGTAATAAACATATTTTTATGGGAAAATTACTCTATTTGTTTATTATATCTTGAAAAATAGTGGAGGACACAACAATGAATACATTGTCCACAATGATGATCCTTTTACTTAAATCATTAATATGATGTGAATTAGGAAACATGCAATTAGGAATTACTCTACATTACAATATATTAATAAATTTTAATATGTAAGACTCATCATATGTCCTCCTTATTTGAATCGTAGATCCGATTTGGATAAGGTAATGTGCATTTAGAAATTACTTCATGATTATAATGATCGATGAATGATTGGTCAATATATTCGTTGTCATATAGGCCTAAAGAGAATCATGTATTTTCTATCCATGGATATTTATTAATTAACATTGAAATTACTTAAAAAAATTAATTGAAACATGTGAAGTATAGTTACTATAAGATTACCTTTAGAATAGTTCACGATCACTAGCTAAAAGAACTCTGAAATATTTATGGATGACCTTTATTTCTAAATGTTTCTTTGTACAAAATAAATATATGTCAAAAATACATAAGTTATTCAGTTCCTTGAAGTCTAAATACCATAACGATTATATTATTGATGTATACTTTTAGTTTTTTCTTGAAAACTAATTATTATTCCACATCTAGGTATAACTGAGTATTACATTTTATATTCATTAGGTATTGATAAAGATTCAATAATTAATAATCTATTTACTAATTGTTACTCAAAAAAAAAAGAAACATGTTGGTAATGTATTTTTTAAATAATAATCTAATATTCATGTGGATTTTGATTCTCAAAAACACCCTTATTTATTTTACTAATGATATTAAATTATATTTTTTTTCAGGAATATATTTCTTGAGAAATCAGTCGTATTTCTGGGTTAAATTTTTTATCTAGAGTGTTCAGGATATGTTTTTAATTAATCCAGAAACACTTTTCATAGCCTATATTTGTAAAAATATCTTATGGTTTTGGAACCCTACATTTGTAAGTGAAACATATGGTTTGTAAACCTTACATTTTGAATAAATATATGAATCATGAACCCTACACAGTTTTGAAGGTATGAATCAACAACCCTAATTTTAGAAGTGACCCTACATATGAACAATTAACATGTGGTTAATATGCACTACTTTATTAATCAATATTACATAGTAAAAAATAATTTTTGGATTTAATTCTATGAAGAGAACCCCTAAATTAGAGTTGGTCAACAATGGAAATTTAAATCCAAGATATTATCTATGTTTTATACAATGGGATCACTGAAGGAAAATATCTCTGGAAATTTATTTTATGAGTGATTTAAAGGCTTGTATTCAATAGGTTAAATAATTCATATTTCTAAGGGAAGGTAGGAAATTACTTAAACATATTAAATTCAAATGATCATGGTTTATTTGGAGATATTCTTAGATATATTTAACCAAATGAAAGTCAAGTTTCTCTTGTTAAATATCACGAATTATATTGTTCAAAGATATAGAAACTCTTTTAAAAAATAATTAATGTACCTATTATTAAAAATAGATAAACTTTAGATATATACATGTTTCATTCTTGCACTGTGTCAACTGATGATCTATTATTACTCCTGGTAAATTTCTATTTCTTATTTATTGATTATTTGAAACAAGGATCTATTTTGTGTTATTAATTCTTTAATACTTTTATATTTTAAGGATAGGATCAGTTTTCTATTAGCTTCAATTACACTTATTTGTTAAATCTATTCATCAATAAAATCAATCACTATTTTTTTATTGGAGTATCAGTAACTCATATTCAGTCGTGTTGGAGTATCAACTTCTCAGACTCAGTCATATTGGAGTCTCAAATTCTAATAATAAGCTATAGAAATCTTTTGTTCCCTATAAAATATTTATAAGTTCATGTAAAAGACTTATTGTAAAAGTTTCAAATTTCTATACTTATTTGTTAAGGCCTTGTGACAAGGGGATAGTTCTAGTTAAAATCAATAAGCTCACCGAGAGAGTGTTTCTGGCCTACACTTTGGGATCATTATGCCCCTAAAAACTATAAAAACCATTGTTTTCCTATTATATACTTTTCTTCTACTTATAGTACTTAAATAAGATAAAATTTCATATATTAATAAATCACAATTAGGGATAAAATACTGAATCTATTAGGATTATTGAAAATACACAATTCAACCCCCCTCTTGTGTATCTTTGTATTATTTTGACTCAATAATTTGTTTCAAAGGAGTTCTTTTTTATATTCTCTAGAAAGTCCAAGTAAAAGTTCTATACCAAGACAGATGTAAATGATAGAACTACAATAAGGTATGTCCATATACAATGATCCTTAATTTAATTGTAATAATTATGTATGGTGGAAAGATCCCATTATAATCTATTTGAAAAATTTTGGATTCAAAGTGTACACGAAGATAGTCAATCCATTTAAAGTCCCTAAAAACCAGAAACATGGGATGCTAATAAATAAGATGAATAGGATGTTAATTAAAGATAAATGAATTATATTATATGTGGAAATGGTCTAGATAAATTAAATAAAGTATATAACAGTTCTACAACCAATGAGATATGAATTTTTTTCCTAGGAAGAAAATGAAACTGGTAGACAATTGAGGAACACTACTACAAAGGAGATATTCGATACATTTATAATGTATTCTCATGAAATAATCATCTTTATAAATGGAATATTGAATTAAATATCCAATGGGGTTTTATTCCTTTGGTTAGTCAATTTCACAACTAGAACACATGTTAAAAGTACTTAAAGTTTTACCATCAAAGAGAAACGCAATATCTGCTATTATTTTACTATCCACACCAGTTAGAAATTTTAAAATGACATAATTGATTGGTACTCTAATGATTTATGAAGTAGAAATGAAATAATAATTTGAAGAAAATATGTTTATAAAAAGGGAAAATATCACCTTTAATGTTACTTCTCAAAAACATGAATGGAAACCAAAATAAGATGCAATTTTCTCAAATTATTTAGAATTTTCAAATTCTGAAATGGAATTGGCTCATATAGTTAGAAGAGTAAAAAAAAATTTAAAAATAAGAACGACATCAATAAATCCATCAAGAAAGATGATTGAGGATCTAAAAAAGCATGACACTATAAATGTAATAAAATGGGTTATATCAGACCTAATTTACTATAGTTAGAAGAATAAAAAAGAAATATGTATAAGAAAGAGAGGAAAAGTTAGATGAGAAATTATTATGATCGAAAATGTAATAAATATACAAAGTCTACATGGGGTGTGTCTAAATAATATAGTAGTTATTTTAAATTTGAGTAAAAAAATATCAAACTAATTCAAAAACAAATATGTGATTTATGGAAAAGGAGGAAGAATAAGCCCATCCTACTATTTTTCTACATAGTATTTTGAAAGAATCTCTAATAGAAATTTATCTTCTTACTAATCCATACTTAAAGAAATATTTTTATTTAATAAAACATAAATCAATAAATAATATTCATAATGATATTTTAAATCTAAAAGATTCTATGCTAAAATAAATGTTTATAAAATCTACCTAAAACTAAATCATCCATTAAAGCATAATAAAATAATTTTAAGATGAATTGGTGTTTTTAAAAATTACTTCTAGAATTTTAACTCAGGGAGAATAATATTTAAATCATATTCTTGAAAAAATGTTTATAAAAATGAAAAACTGGGAATAAGAAGCAATAGAGAAAATCAAAATTTTATATGCATTATTTTTTACGTAGTTTTAAAAATTAAAATATATAAAGATTCACATGTTTTTATTTTTGAATTAAGGGACATTATTCTAGTAAACTATATTTTAAAAATCGATATATTAGTGGAATCAAAAAATATTTTTTTAGAAATATTTCTGAAATGTGTACTAAAATTTTTTGAAAAATAAAAAAAATAAGGTCACCTAGATTATTGATTTCAAACACTAGTCCAAAGAAAATATTGGTACCAAATTGTTTTTATAAATGATTTGTTAGGAAAAATTTCACAAAAACAATTATTGTAAATGGATTGTGGCAGAATAAGACACATGAGTGGAGACTCTTCTAATTTTCATACATTAGCAAAATTTTATGGGGGGATGGTATTCTTTGATTATAATGATAAATGAAAATTAGTTAGATTGGGGCAATTTGGTGATCCAAAATTAATTTTTATCATCAATATACTATATGGTCAATGGTTAAAGTACAATCTGATATGTATCTCTCAACTTTGTGATGATGGATTTTATGTTGATTTATTTAATAATATATGCTTTTTTTAAAGATAATCTACTTAAATTTAGGGTACCCATAGCTAAAAATGTTTATATATTAAATATTAATTACTTATATAAAAAATTAATTGTTTAACGGATATAAAAAATAAATCTTGGATTTGGAATTAAATACCTGTACACTATAATGTTTTTAATTTATATAATCTATCTAATTAAAAAATTATTTTCTGATTTTCCTAGGCATAAATTTGATAAAGATATATTCTATGATGCATGTAAAATTGGATAAAAACAAAATTTATCCTTCAAATATTTCAAAAAAATTATACATAAAAACTACTAGAACATACCCACATGGATATTCTTATACCATGTAGTGTTGAAATCTTGTCTGAAATCAATTTTTTTTTGTTTTAGTTGATGACTTTTCAATAATTACATGGTTTTATTTTCAAAAGATTAATTCTGATTTTATAGGTTTTTGTAATATTTTTTGGAATGTTTCTAAATTAAAAATATTGTAAAATAATTTAATTAAGAAGTGATCAGGATTAATAATTTTAGAATCAAGAGTTTAATTCTTTTTCTATCAGTCCTAGGTATTAAACACACCTTCCCTACATTGTGAACACCTCAACAAAATAGAATTATAGAAATAATAAATATTAATATTTAATAAATGATATTAACTATGTAAAATTAATATAGTCTTCCTATTTAATTTTGAGAATAAGTGGTAACCCCAGGTTTTTATATTGTGAATAGTGTTTTAATAAGACCCTTTCATAAATAACACCCCATGAACTATTGAATAATAGAAACCCTAAGGTTAGAAAATTTATAGTGTTTAGATGCAAGGTTTATATCTTTAATGATAAGTAAAACCTTGGTATGTTTGATGCAAAAGAATAATAAGGATTGTTTCTAGGATATTAAACTACCTTTAAAGCATATAGAGTGTATAATAAAAAGTCTAGGATTTTTAAAGAATATTTTCATGTGATTTTTGATGAAAGTGATCTTTTTGATATTTGAAAAAAATAAAATTTATGAACATGATGATTCTTTAGAAAAAATAAGACTTGAACCACCTAACAATATTTGGAAAATAAACTACATGAAATTCCATCCATTTTATGATGAACATGAAATGATCAAACCTACAAGTGTCTTTCCTAGAAAACCTATAACCATATTGTATCACCCTTTAGAAACTATAATAGGATACCTAGATATATGATTAATAACATGAATAAATTTAAAAAATAATTCTAAATTCACTACCATTAAATCTCAATTTGAACCTAAAACTACCGAGGAATCATTATAAGATGAAAATTGGCTAACATCTAGGCGAGTATAACACAACCAATTTTGTAGAAATAATGTTTTGGAATTAGTTTAAAGACCATAAAATCATATAGTAATATGAACCAAATGGGTTTTTATAAATAAGAAAGATGAACAAGGAATAATTAGTATAAATAATTCTAGATTTGTATCTAAAGGATATAATCAGAAAGAAATAATATATTATGATAAAACCAATGTAACTATTTTAAAATACAAAAGATATTATAATCCTTATTTCATATGCATAATATAAGAATTTTAAATTATATCATATGGATGTAAATTTTTATTTTATAAATGTATATTTAATGGGGGAAGTTTATATTTACCAGCCACTAGGTTTTTAAAATACTCATATACCAATTTCATTTTTCAAAATAATTTAATTTGTTTATGGCCTTAAACAATAACCTATTTCTTGGTATAAATAATTAAGGTCATTTATATTGGAAAATTTATTTTCTATAGGATTAAAATATCCTACTCTCTTTATGAAAAAAAATTCTTTATAATATATTATTATGATATATTTTTGTAGATGATGTTATTTTTTGTTCAAAAAATATCTATGATGCTATTTTTCAAATCTTATGGAAAAGTAACATTAAATAAGTATAATGAGAGAATAAAATTTATTTCTTGTTTTTCAAATCTATCAAAAATATTATAGAAATTTTTTTAAATCAAATTAAATATATTATTTATACAGTGTAAAAATTTAGACTAGAATGTTGTAATACTTCTCAAACTCCCTTGTTGACCAACATAAAACTTGATTTAGATGAAGCTGAAAAATAGTTGAAAGAACGTTTTATAGAGGTTTTATTAGGGGTTTTCTATATCTCACTCAAATAGACCAAAAATTATTTTTTTTCTATGTGTTAAATTTTAATAAAATACAAAATAATCACATTTCACTACTATTGAATGAATTTTTAGATATTTAAAATAAGCTATTTTTAATCAAAAATTTACCCAAAAATTGATTTTAATTTAATCTTATATTAATATGATGACTTTGGATGTTTTAGTTTAGATAGAAAAAGTTCATCATGGAATTGTCACTTCTTAGGGGATTCCTTAGTTTTATGGTCAAGTAAGAAACAACATTCAACTACCCTATCAAAAGTTGAGGAAAAATATATATCTACAAGTAGTTTTAGTTCACAAGTGTTGTCGATAAAATACACACAACTAGAAATTATACTTAAATTCAATAATATATATATTTAATGCGACAATTAAAGTGTAATTAATATTTCAATAAATCCTATAAGTCACAATAGAACTAGCCATATTGATATAAGGAATCACTTTGAAAGATATTGTGTTATAAATATGATATATCATTAGAATTTGTATGTACTGAATATCAACTTTTTAATATTTTCAATAAACCACTTACTATTGCATATTCTGTATTTATTAAGGGGATTTAGGTATATTTAATTTTAAATAAACTCTTAATTAATTATTTTTTCAATTTTGTATTAATTCTTTTATTATTTTTGTTCATCTATTATTTATTTTACAATGTTTTTTATTACGTTATGTATTTAATACTCTTTAAGAAAAAAAAATCTTCAAAAAATTAATATAAGTAATGATTACTCTGAATATTTAGCTTGAGAAACCAAACCTACTTCAACAAAAACATCATGAAACTCTCTCTCACTCCTTTTTACCCTCATTTTTGAACCCTTTCAACTTCCAAAAAAATTTTTTTCATTCAAAACCCTAGAATCCAAACCAAAAAAAATTAGATTTTTAGTAATGGAAATGATCAATAGAATTGATTACGGAAGAATGAGTGAATCCATGTTCAAACTCACTACATGAACTAATAGATGATTTCTCCAAGAGAAATTTATTGATTTTGATTGATTATTTCAAAATAATCTTTTGTTGAAACAAGTTATATCTTTCTAAGGGTTTGAATATATTTTCAATGGAGAAAATACTAAGTATTTGTTTGATATAGAAGAAAAACAATTCTATGAAAATACCTAGTTTAGCTATGGAGGTATTGAGGAAATTTTTGTTTCAATGGTAAATGGTATTGAGTGTTCCATTTCATCAATAGAAATTGACATCATTTTTTAGTGTCTCCATGATGGCCGGTTTCACTTAATCTATTTGAGATGAAAACTATCAATATGAGTAAATTATGTCTTTTATTTTTCACTCTAACTTGGATAGAAATATGTTTATAAAAGATCTTGAGTCTGACTAGAACGTGCAAGTAAAATTCATTCAGTATAAAACAATGGCGAGAAATTAAAAGTTATAGAATATTCCCTTTACAGATATGTATATAATTCTTTTTATGATAAGTTGAATCCAGAGGAATTTTAGTAGATATATTCTATGGTTTATAAATCATTGCTACCAGAAATAATAAAGGATGTATTTTTATCCATATAGAAGGATTGTATATGATATTTTGAATCTAATGAATAGGATCCAGGATATCAAGCTGGGCATTAAATTTCATCATGGTAATATTATAAATTCTATAAATTTAATAAAATTAGGTTTCATTAGGAGAACCTTAAAATGAATAATGTTTCATGTTGGTGATGATGAAAAATAAGTATATGGTGTTAATTTTTAGTGGGATCAAGAAAATTTGAAATCATCAAGTTCAGTATGTATTCTCACAGAATATGTTATAGAATCAAGAATTTATAATATTGTTGAGGCAATATGAATAATACTCAAGGTTAATGTATCTAAATGTCTTGCTGCAATAAATATTCATCATTCTTCCAATGAACACTTATAAGAAGCTAACCTTGAGGTCTTTATCACAATACCCAGTCAAAGATAATAACTTGAAGTTTATGATCAAGAAGATAAATTTTATTCAACTAATGAAGTTGACCAAATTGTGGTTTTTGGAGTATTAACTTTTCATGTGTAAAAGAAAGATAATAACAAAGTTGAGAAATAATCTTATGTAGAAGAACATGTTGAGGATAATTCTCAAGATTGTGTGAAATTAAAACTATAAGTGGTTGAAACTAATAGAATAATAAAAAATAAAATTGGTGATGTTTTTCTATAATCATTATAAAATTATACTTATAAATATGGTGATATGAAATATGTTCTTATAACTATGTCATCATCTTCTTGTGAGAAGAATGAAGTTTATTCCTTAGCTATATTTGAAATTGTAAAACCATCAATAATTAAAATATAATAATCTTTTTATTCTATTAATGATACAGATAATGTTTATCTCTCAATTTTAATTAGATAAATGAAAAAAAATCTAAATTGAAAAGTGAGATAGAAGTTACTAAATAATAATTGTAAGAGTTGAAAATTTCAACTGTTCTAGAAGAACTGTTGAAAAAAGTACATAAACAACAACATTGTCTCATATAAAATTCTATTTCCATAATAAATTTTTATTATTTTCAAATAGAAATGAATTATTAGTTAGGGAATTTGAAAACTGAATTAGTTTCAAAGACTGATTTTGGTGATTTAAATAAACATTTGGGAATTCATTTTGAATCCATAAAAAGTATCTATAGTTAATGAAGATCTTATACATCTTCTTATTCAACATATCCACACTTTATAATAATATTTGGTTTTATTACTATAGTTTTTTATTCATTGAATAATCAGATTCATAATATTTATTGTGATAGTTATCCCATTCACATTTTATTGAAAAATCAAAAAGATCATATTGAGAAATTAACATCAGATGAGCCTAGTATGAGAAATCTTCTCAATCATTTAAGTCAGATGATAATGATGTTTGTTTAGTATGGAGAGAATATTCATGCATTTCTGAAATTCAATTTGGTTGAATGTTTGAAATTGTCATAGGACTCAAATATTATGATGAAATAGTGGAATAATATGTTTAATCATAATTTTAGTGGAATCATTGTAGAGACTAAAGATTTTCGTCTAGCTATTTGATCTTCTCTTACCTAATCCACCTCATCTGAATAATATCCTTCACCCTCATTCAATCCTTCCACCTAATCTTTCTAATCCAAATGTTTATTATAACAAAAATTATATTTTAGAGGAATTCATTTTTTATTACATTTGTTCTTATTAATTTATTATTATTTCTACCCATTTATAGTTCCTGTATAGATAAAATTCCTATCTTATAAATTTATAACATAAATTAATTTTTATGTTCAAATTGAATTTGTTATAAACCATTTTCTATTACATTATTTTTGATATCACAAAAAGGGTGAAAATTGGGTAAATATAACATTATTAATACTATATTGAATGGGGATAATGAGAATTTAAATATTTATTATATATATATTTTTAGAAAACATAAATTTTTATATTATTTATTTAAATCATTATTTATAAAATATTAAATAAGAGATATAATTTCTATTATATATCATTAAATAAATTATTTATTTTATGTTCCCATTTTCTATAATTTCTATAAGTTTTGATATATGGGTTTTATGATCATTAATAGGGGGATAATTTTGGAAATGTATTATTTTAATAACAATCTATGAATCTTATTTATTTTGATGATAAAAAATACCATTATTTTTTTACTAATTTAGTTACATTAATTTTTTTTCAAGAATATATTTCTTGAGAAAATTATCTTATTTATGGGTTAAAATTATTTTTCTAAAATGTTCTGGATTTATTTATAAGTAATTAAGAAACATAGTTTATACCATATGTTTATAAGCAGAACGTATGGTTTGGGAACCCTATGTTTTTAAGTGGGGTATACGGTTTCAAAACCCTATGTTTGGAAAAAATGTACGCATCATGAAACCTATGACTTTGTAAAAGTATGGATCAACGATTGTACATTTCTAATAAGTAATATATTTTAATAATAAAAACATGGTTAATAAAATCTAATTTTGTAATGAATTATACATTGTCAACTGTACTTTTTGATTTTACCACTATGATGAGAAACCCTATATTTTACTTGGTCAATAATGTTGTTTTAAATTCTAGATATTATCCATGTTTTTTTCAACGGTCTTTCCAGAATTAAATATTATTTAGAATCTATTTTATTACTGATTCAAAGAAAAATATTAAAGAGATCATTAAAATTTCGAAGGTATATTATGAATTTCTATGAACATTTTAAATTCAAATGATCCCAATTTATTAAGAAATATTTTTGGATATTTTCAGAAAAATCAAGTCATGTTTTAGTAGTTAAATACCATGAGTTATATCACTAAAATATATAGTACCAATTCTAAAAAATAACTAACATATCTATTTTTAAAAAATGAGACACTTTGGAGACATACATGTTTTAATCTTGCAATGTTTAATCTACTAATTTATTGTTACTACTACTATTTCTTTATTGTTGTTTTATTGCAGACTATTTGAAGCCAGGTTTTCTTCAAAGCCATTGTTTATTGAATAATTTTATCTTTAATAGAGAATATCCATTTTTTATTAGTTTATATTATAACTATTTGATAAATATTTTTCTCACTAAAATCATTCACTGTTGTTTTATTGGAGTATTGGCTTCTCTGACTTAGTCTTGGTGGTGAATCGGCTGCTCAGACTCAGTTGTAGTGGAGTTTTAGCTTCTTAGAATAAACCATGGATATTTTCAGTTATCTATAAAATAAAAATAATCCCCTTTAAATTACATATTGAAAAGGTTTCAATTTCATGAACATAGTTTTTAACACCTTTTGATAAGAGGACTTGTCTACTGAAAATCACCATGCTCACTGAGAGAGTGTCTGTGGAGTGGACTAGGAGATTTTTATGCCCCAAACCAATATAAAAAACCTTGTGACATTTTTATATGTTTTCCTATAAACTAATTAATTAAATAATAGAACACTACATATTTTCATAAATCCTGAAGAAGGGTAAAATTTTGAATCTGTCAAGATTATTGAAAAAACAGAATTCACCCCCTCTTGTGTATGTTTGTATTGTTATGACCTTACAAAACATTCATACAAAAACAGGGAAAATGTATCATTATCTCCAATGGACATGTGAGATTAATTTTTTGGTAATACTTTAGAAAATTTAATATATAACCATTTACTTAGTAATTGGAGGTTGTGTGCTTCTCAACACTGACTTATGAACTTCTCTTTATTTACTACTTGAAGAACACACCTTACTTATTTTTTGTCTATTTTTATACATGATTTTTATATAAAAGTACACATATATGATTTTTATTTTTTATTTAATACCCAATTAGTATAATATAACCATCTCATACAATGATAAATATACCCAAAGAATAAGAGACTTCTTGTTTATTCAATTCATTTCATTGAATTTTATCTTTCATAGTCTTATCTCATGATATGAAAAGTAAATAAGCTTCTATATAATGATTATCCTCAATTATTTTAAGTAAATTGTGAAGGTTATTATAGATTTAAATATTGTATTTCCATTTTCTTATTACCCTGTAATATATTTACTATAATAAAAATGACTTTATTTAAGTTATTAATTACTTGGTGTACCATAACTAAAATGTAACGAAGTGTTTTCACAATACTTTTCATTTTTGAAATTATTATGTAATATATAATAAATTGGTGATAATGATAATTTAAATTGATATATTTAATCATCATGATCCACCTTTAAATCAACACGTATCCTGTGTAATCGTTGCCCATTCTTATGTTGCTCTATATTCTTCTAGAAATCTTCCCAAAGATGAGACTACATGTGAAATCACCAATGTATTAATGTTTTATCCACAAATCACATTAGTCATTGATGATATAATTATTACATAACCATTATATACATCAAACATGGGTCTCTTGTAATCACTTTTCACACACTCTCTTCTTAAGGTGGCTCATCAAATATTGGGGACTCCAGCTCCTTGAATTTTCTATGTAGTAGTACTTTTCAAAAGTGCCTATATTATTCTTGTAATATCATGTTGTAGAGGAAATTTACTTCATCCAATAATTATCATATTATAAATTATGGTATTTATTTCAATTTTCTAGAAAATTAAATGCTATCATATTAATAATTTTATATTAATTACTAATTATATAGTACCAATTAATTTAATCATTAAATTTATCCCACTATTTCATCAAACTCATGTAACCATCACTACTAGACTCGGAATACTATATTTATTGAGTACTATAGTGGAAAGGATCCATAAAACCTCTCCACATAGTCTATAAGCTATGACTAGGCCACAAAATGGGGAGTCTCATGGTAGATGTTTGATAATCCAACCATATTAACTCACAGCTCGTTGGTCTGCTGAATAAAGTCCCAACTTCTAAAATCATAAACATGATTTTCAAAATGCATTCCTATAAAGATTAAAAAATCTATCTATGTACACTTATTTTATTACAACATAAGTTAATCAACCTTTTCTTCTCATAAGTAGTCCCATAGTAGTATGAGGTATCCTCAATAAGGGCTACTTAGTACCCCGCACAACTGGCTGTGTTCAAATTCAAACGACATAAGGAATTAGAAACATAACGTTTATTTTATTTTTTTAATATTTATTGATGAATAAAATCATTTTTTATATAATATTAATCTACTATGTGATATTACTCCCAACTAACAATGCAAGAAATAGAAGAACTATCATATCACATTAGATTGATTTAGTCTATGAATTTTATTTTTATTATTATATGTGATTCTGTAATCTTACAAATAGTCACAAATATTAAAAAAAATAAACAATCCATAAATTAAATAAACCCCCCAATATATGTTCATAATTTTATATATTTCTTATCCATTTCGACTCAATCGCCCAACCCTAACCAAGTGGTATAATACCTGAGTCGGGTCCTCACTCGTATCATAGCTCATACATCGGTCTAATGTATCAACATATTATCTATAGTATCACCTAATATATGTGGTGTTTTCATCTTCTACCATTCTCATCAAAGTATATAAATACTCGGGTGCTGTTGATGGGTATCACGAAGTGCAGATATAGATAAATGACTTTTACATGACAACATAGGACCTTATACATATTAAATGATAAAATTGATGATATGAAAATAATCTTATTTAAATAGTTAATTACATTCATTTCACAAAATTAAAATAAAAAATTAAATAAATAAAACCTCAGTCATACATGGAAATTCTTAACTAAAGATCATTTGATGGCGAATAAAATACATAATAATAACTAATTTAATAAGAAATTAATGTTGATTGTAATAAATGAATTAAAGTAATTCATTTAGTTGAAGAAAAATATTATATATTGCTCAATCCCATTAATCCATTTAATTAAATTTTATAAAAGTGGATTAGACATGATATATATATATATATTCATATATTTATATATAAACATAATAAAGTTTATTCACAGGTCTCACGCACCCTCGAAAAACCCTGAGATGAGTTTTGGTCCTTGTCTAGACCCACAATGGGACATGTGGGTGAAATATTTTATATACTTGTCCATCCCACTTCTATTTTGAACCCTATTAGAGGTACGAGGATCATGCATGATGAATTTTAAGCACAAAAATAAACAAAAAATACATCTTTTGAACAAAAGTCATACAATCATCATCCACTTGTCGCCAGTAGTCATTTCTGGAGAGATTTGAAGTTTAATTCCTTTAGATCATCCAAATGTTCTCCAAAAGTTTATTGGAGTATTGATCATTGAGTTTTGGATGCTATCATGGAAATCTAATAATAGTTTCAGTATCTTGAAGATTACCACATTGATATCCCTTGGATACAAGAAGAAAAGAATGATATGATTACTTTGATCAAGTGTTTATCTCTCAAAGAAGTGTTATATGAGAGAGGGGTTCTCATAAACTTGTAGTGAATAATTACCATATGAGATACTCTCACCACCTATATATATTGAGTTATGAAATTTCCAGAAAAGGGTTCCTTGACCCCTGAATATTTGTTACCCGCTATATAAAAAATAAATGACATCTCATGACTACTACACTTAATCATAATTATCACTTATATTTTTAATAATTTCTTGTAATTTAAAAAATATATCATGAGAAAAAACTGAGCCATTAACTTTACTCATTATTCTAGAAAATATTAAATCAACACTGAATATTAAAATAATATTCATTTCTATAGGATTTTCCATGTATTTACATTAATAATTATAAAGTAAGTTAATAAATAAATTCAATACTAGTTATTCTAAACATGAATAATATGAATTTATTTATTCTTTGGAGATTGTATAATCTCAAACATCTCCTAGACTCTAGGGGTAGGGACCACCATGACCTGAACTTCTATTCATATGAATTTTCAATATTTTATTGTGATTGACCCTCTTGGAAATTATCTCAATAATAGTTAATATTAGCCATAGACCAAGATAAAATTCTAAAAATCCATCAAGGCCCCTAAAGATATAAGAAGTATTCATATAAATGAAAACCACCTTAGGAATATAGGCCATGTAAAATAATTTCTTTGTCTCATGATATATCATAAATAGAATGCATACCTTTTTCCATCATATTTTATTACATTATTATTCATTGATCTTACTAGATGAGATTAAATTATAATATCATTGAAATAGTTTTCTCATTGTATCATTTTACACAACCAAATATTATACATAGATAATAATCTCAAGTCATAAAACCATTACATGTGTTTGTACATATGAACTACCAATGACACCCGAAACATGTTTTGTTACTATTATCCAATCAGTACTCATGATTTAATCTACTCTAGATCACCAAGTGAAAACATCATAAATATGATTCTCAGTTATTGTAACCAACCAACACCCGTAGTCAGGAATCACCTTTGTCTAGTCAGAATGATGTATCTACACCATAGGAAATTTATTTAAGGTTATTGTCATAATACCCTTAGCATCTCATTATAGCCTAGAAACTATAATTAAATTTTGATATGAAAAGTAATATAATGAAATTAATATATAAATAGGGTATGTAGAAATAAAAACCCTATTGTGGAAAGTTTACATCATTCATATCTCACTGTATACATGATATAGTAATAAAAAATTATTGATAATGCTATGTCTGGGGAACCCCCTCTCATATCAGAACCATGCTACATTATTTAATAAACCTCTTGAAGTGTGTTGATAATGGAATAATTTAGAATCTATATATGGATAATTGGTTATAATTATAACATTATTTATATAGAGGGTTAAATAATCTCATAAAAATTACACTATCTAATAATGTGATATTGAAATAAATATCTTATCATGAGCTAACAATGACTTTTTCTTTCAGAGATTGATTCATGATATATAAATATGTTTTTATATTATATTTATTTTCAACATGATAATGTATTTATTGGATATTAATTGTATATGAACAGGTTTAAACATACTTAATTATTTCATAGAAAATACAAGCCACAACTTTTTTTTAAAACATATCATTAATGGTGTATTGAAAAATTATATTTTAACATGTATGAGAAAATACTTAATAGTATTTAAAATGTGTTGAACATATTTTAATAATAATTACAAGATTCATTGAGTAATTAAAAACCATAATGGTTTTAACCATTTTATTTGAGAATAAAAATAAGTCATAATTTTGACACAATTCAAATGTCTCAAGAAAGACATTCGTTATTGGTCAATGTAGATTGAGGTTTTTGGGAATATAAATTTTCTTGTGTTTAAAATATCTATTATCACTAAAAGTACATCATTGTTTCATTGAATAAAAAATTTAATGGAGGCAAAATGTGTATTTTTAATGATCATAGAGTTGGAGACAAAAATAATGTGGTGGAAAAAGTTCACCATTTTTTGGTTTTAGTTAAAGATATATTTTGAAGATGTAAATGACCTCAAAAATTATTGCGGTATTTGGTTTTGTAACCAATGTTATCAAATTAATCATTTCCAAGACCAGATTATGTCTTGGATCAAGGAACCATGTTATGGTTTGGTGGGAAATTTTTAGAATTATATTTTTTCATAAATATATTAGTTGAAAATTTTCTACTGTCACAAAACTTTCTAGAGAGCATTTCATTGAGAAAAGGGTTGATGGTGTGGGAGAAACTATACACACAAAATCTAATAATTGATAGAACGTATAAAGGATTTAAGAATATTTTACATAGACATTGGTAGTTATCTTATTATTTATTTACATGAATTATTTTCTACTGATATAAGGATTGTAAAATATAAAATTGGGGGTGAATTGAACACTTTATATAATTTTAAATATTTATGAAAGTTAAGTAAATTTACAAAGGAAAATCAAAATACGAATACAAGAATTATTATATTAGTACAAATCAAACTTATCATTAATATACTCTTCACATTCTCAATGTGAGATTATTCCACCCAATATAAATGTGACCTAACTTTTAAATGGTTATCATGACATGTTAGAACTTATTTTTTATCCCCTATAGTCACAACCCGATTACAACTAACTTTTTCACATTTGGAGTCACAACCCAATTACAAGTTCTTCTTTCACACCTCGAGGAATGTTTGAGAAACCCTTCTCTAACGACCCAAACTTTTTGAATAGTATATTAACTTACTCTTAATGATTTAATAGAGATGTTAATGGTTAATGCAGAAAGAGGAGTCGATGGCTTCATCTAGTAGACTCGAACCTTATGAAGCCCACTTATCAGAGCTTGGGAAGGAGGTGGCATCTTTGGGCTTCGCTTTGGACCAAGCCCAAGCCGAACTCTAGCATGTCAAGCTTGAACAAAAACGCCTGTGGGAGAAGTTCAAGTTAGTAGAGATTACTACTAGGGAAATGTTATCTGAGCCTCCCTCAGATTCTCTCACTATAGAACACCTTACACTTAGGTCATATGCTGGTGTTATAAGGGGCTATGTGGTGAGACCATAGCTTCTTTGTGTAATCCTTTGGGATGAATAAATTGAGATATCTTCCATTAGTTATGTTTGTGAAATTTCAAATGTCCGGATAATTTTAGGATGTATTTTATTGATGAATTTTGAAAAAAGGATATTTTAAAATATTTATGTAAACCTTAAATAATTAATGATGTGTTATTATTTTCAAAAAATGGTCTTTTGCAAAAGTGTTCAGTAAGGAATTTGGATTCTAATAAGATCAACTTAATTTATGATGAATAGTAAATTATGAATAGTGATTTTACGCTTAGGATTAGTAATGTGACCAAATGGATTAGTGATCTCACTTAAATAATGTTTTAATATAATTTAGACACCTTGATTCAATAAAATGGTTAAATAACGGTTTCATAAATTATTAATCAAGTAATAGTTTTTTCAGGTGAATAATGTTGTTTATTTAAAAATTTAATTAAAAATATATAGAATATTATTTTTATAAAATAGACTTTATTTTTGAACTCAGAGCATCGATATTATGTTATGGTAATTTTTTTGGGATTTTTCTGAGAAAGATGAATTTTCAGTGAATAGTAAAAATGTAGTTTTAGGGTTTCAGTATGTTAAATGACATCATAACTGTGTCATGATGATTTCATGAGATATTTTAAGCGATGGTCGACTAAAGGGGATGAATTATTGTGTGAGGTGTCCCAATTGGCCAATACCATGGGAAAATACCATGGGCAAGCCCATGATTTTTCCAATACCACCAATGAGGTGTCCCTTGGACATTAATGCCTTGTCCCCTCACTTTCCCTATAAATACCAAGACATCCTCTCATCCATTCGACTCCAAAACCATCCTCAACAAAGTTCTTGTCTCTTGACCTCCCATGTAGTCCTCCTAAGGTTCCCCCAAGCCCTCAAGGTCAAAACCTTTGAGTTTTAAGAGTTACGTTTAAGGTAAGGGATCCTACCTCTCTCATTCTTTTCAAATAATCTTTTTTAAGTCATTTATTTTATGCTCCATGTTATTATGTTGGAGGATGTTCTTTCATATTAATCTTAATTCCCTTTTCATGTTCATATGATGGGATACCCCCTCTTTCTCTCATCAATTCGTTTTAAGAATGTTTAAGTGGCACAATTAGGCTGCCGAATTTTTAAGGGATTCTTTCAACCTTCTCATTTTTCAAAGTTCTACTTTCATGTCAAGTCTTTCAAGTCCATTTTTAATTATGTTGGGGTATGATATCTATATCTATCAAACTGAACTCTTATTTTCATCCGATGAGAGACCCTATTTGATCTCGTCAATTTATTTTTGTTGAAGTTTAAGTGGCGTCGTTAGGCTACCGAATTTTTAAGGGATTCTTTCACCTTTCCCACTTTTCAAAGGTCTACTTTCATGTCAAATATTTCAAGTTCCTTTTTATTATGATGGGTTATGATCTCTATATCGATCACACTGATATTATATGTTAATATGACGAGAGACCATATTTTATCTCTTCAATTCACGTTTAAGTGACGCCATTAGGCTGCCGAATTTTCATAAGAGAGGTCTTATTTTTGTCTTCCCTCCATGTTTTTCATTTCATATGGTATGTCTTTAAAATCTCATTACCATGTTCTTATATCAATTATATTCTATCCCTCTACTGTTTTATGGGTCATTTATGATTGTTTGACCCATGTCCCCTCTCTTTTCAATGTTTTCTAAAACCCCGAAACATAACCGTTATGATGTAGAATTTCCGTCTCAAAATGTCTCTCTCTTATTCTCAAATTCATTTATATTATTTAGAAAATACTCAAAGCTATTTCTTCTAAATGGGTATTCAAAAATATACAAAAATGTTCTATTTTAAATTCTGGTATTTACATACATGAGGCCCTCTTTCCCTTTTCGTGGGTTTAAAGTGACATAAAGATCATGTCTTTAAAGCAATTTTTAAAATGTTATGATTATGAAATGAAACCCATTTCATTTATGCTATATGGGTTGTTTAAGAAATGATTGATGATGATATATGTGGCTCACATGATAATAAATACATGTCAAGGGTGCTCCGTGATAGTGCTCCAATGCATAGGGTAAAGACTTAATCTCTAGAGATGACTATTTTTAACGACGCCTTGGTGAATAACCTTGGTAATTTTTAATGACACCTTGAGGATAGACCTTGGTGAAACAGAAATGATTGTCAATATTAAATGTTGTATCCAAATCTTCAAGTTATGAAAAATGTTATTTTTATTATGATATTCCTCATGATTTCTTTCTCATGCCTTAAAGTTCTTTTCATGACCTTATTGAAGTATCTCAAGTTCACATGTAAAATGTTTCTCTTGTTTCCCTTACTGGGCCTTCTGCTCACCCTTTCTTTTGATGTATGTCCCCAGGTTGTGTGATACAGTAATGAACCTAGGATGAACTTAAGGATAAGACTTTCAAGTGTTTAAGAAGAATTTTTTATGTTGTTTTCTTGTATTATGTTCCTGGTTTCCAAGACACTAAACCTTAAAGATCCTCAGTTTTGTGTAATGCAATGAAAGTTTATGTTATAAAATGGTGGGATTCCACAGTTGATATCAAAGGATGGTTTAGTTATTTGTCGAAATGGGGATATAAAACTTTAGGAAGAACCCTATAGAAAAGTTTAAATATAGGAAAACTTCCTGGTATTTTGGTAAGTATTGAGTTAGTGGTTTATCAAACAAATACATCCCAGTCAGGATACGAGCAGGTAGAGGCAGCTCTGGCACAGATGTGCATAGGGGTAAAACCTGAAAATACCGCTATGATCTAGACTCAAACGAGAAATGGTGCACGATAACAGGCCTTTCTACACTCTTGGTTACGACACTCCCGGGGGATATGTTTGGTTAATCACAAGCTTTTTTTGAATCATTATGAAGGAATTATAGAGAAATTTAATTGTCTAAGTAGGAAGTCTTAGTTAAAAGATTCATAAATGAAATAAGTTTCTCACTAATTTTTTATCCTTTTAAAAAATGGCGGGCAATAGGAGGAATCGTGCAGATGGTGACCACAATGCACCATGTGCTGACGACCCTTCGATGGAAGCCAGAATGGAAACATTCATGAGAATGATGAACCGACTGACTCAAGTTATGAGTAATAACTTGAATCAAGTTGAGAGGCCGACCTCACCACGAAGGGAACAACACTCTATTGAGTCCTTCATGCGTCAACGACCACCAAAATTTAGTGGATTTACTGACCCATTGGTTGTGGAACAATGGATAAGATCTATTGAAAAGATCTTTTCTGTACTTCTTTGTTTGGAATAAGAAAAAGTCACCCTTACTGTTTACCGCCTAGAGGGAGAAGCTGATTGGTGTTGGTCACTAGTCAAAAACACAAAGCCTAGAGGAGAGATGAAAGCTATGGAGTGGGAAGAGTTCCGGGTAATATTCTTTAATAAGTATTTCCCTCGTTCCATGAGAATGAGAATGGAGAAATAGTTTCTCGAGCTAAAGCAGAAGGAGAATGAATCTGTCAGAAGCTATGAGATAAACTTCACCCGACTTTCACAATATACCTCTAGCTTTGTCATGGATCCAAGTGGGAAGGTTGATAGATTTTTCGGTGGAATGAGACCTCATCTGCGGAAGAATCTAGCCAACCGGGACTACGATAGCTACAATGAGATCGTGTGGAGTGCAATGAAAGTTGAGCTAGAGTTTGCTGAGACACAGTGGACTCATAAATCAATTGACAAGAAGAGGTCATTAGAGCCCAGTTTAGGGAAGACTTTTGGTCAGGGAATATGTGGAAAGAAAATGCAACTTACCACATACAATAAATGTGGGAAGAAGCATCTGGGGCACTGCTTGATCAGAAGTGGCAACTGCTACTGGTGTGGAAAAGGATGCCATGTTGCTTGAAATTGTCGTAGTGAGGTGAAACCTCAACTCCCCAACACTGACGACATAGGAATGGTGGTTCCAGCCCTACCCGAAGTCAAATTCTTAAAGTTTGGAAAGCTTGAGCACTTTTCTAATCACTGTCCAAACCCGAGGGTAGTGGAGGGGAATCCCCATCAACCTCAGCAATGGCTAAGGGAGCAAGGTCGTGCTTTTTCTGTCACAACAACTGAAGTTGAAGTTCCGAACGACATGGTAATAGGTACTCTTGTTGTCCTCTCAAAACTAGCAATTACTTTGTTTGATTCTGGTTCTACGCATTCCTTTATTTCTTCCAAGTTTGCAAAGAATATAGAATCAATCCCTGAACTGCTTGAGGTAGAATTGTCAGTCAAGACTCCATGTGGGATTATCCATGCATCAACATTGTTTAGAGACTCCAGTGTTTACTTCGGTGAGCACAATCTTATCACAAATCTAGTAGTCATTCCCATGTTGGAATTCGACGTTATACTAGGGATGGTCTGGCTCTCAAAGTATAATGCTAGATCAAATGCGGAAGTAAGGAAATCTCATTAGTCTGGAATGAACTACCTAGAATTATCTTACAAGGAGAGATATCCTAAACTGATCCCTATATAGAAGCACCTCCTATAGCATTCTTTATAGAGTTAATCGGTGATGATGAATAATGAAAGGGAGTATACAAATAGAATATTTTCTTATTGTTCAGGAATACATGGATGTATTTCCTGAGGAGTTACCTGGACCTACCCTAGAAAGAGAGGTAGAGTTCTCCATTGAACTCGTACCTGGATCTCAACCGATATCAAAGACCCCGTATAGAATGGGAAATGTGGAGCTAGAAGAGTTAATGAAACAACTCCAAGACATGTTGGAGAAGGGGTTTATCTGACCGAGTGTGTCTCGTTGGGGAGCACCAGTTGTCTTTGTGAAGAAGAAGGATGGATCAATGCGGATATGCATTGATTATAGAGAACTAAACGAGATCACAGTGAAGAACATATACCCTCTTCCAAGAATTGAAGATTTATTTGACTATCTTCATGGGGCTCAATTCTTCTCCAATATTGACCTTCGATCTGGTTATCATCAACTGAGGGTGAAGAAGGAAGATATTCCAAAGACTGCCTTCCGATCAAGATATGGGCATTATGAGTTTACTGTTATGCCCTTCGGATTGACTAATGCTCCTGCTATTTTCATGGATTTGATGAATAGAGTCTTTAAGGACTACCTTGATAACTTTGTGGTAGTTTTTATTGATGATATTTTGATATATTAAAAAAGTCGTGAGGAGCATGAAGATCATCTGAGGGTTATTTTGAAAACTCTATAGAAGGAGAGGCTCTTTAGAAAGTTCAGCAAGTGTGAGTTTTGGTTACAAAAAGTGGCTTTCTTGGGGAACATCGTAACCAATGAAGGAATCTCAATTGACCCTTCAAAGACAATGGTTGTGGAGGAGTGGCCTTAACCCACAGCAGTAACTGAGATTTGTAGTTTCCTTGGTTTAGCGGGATATTATAGGAGGTTTGTGAAAAACGTTTCCCAGATTTCTAATCCAATAACCAAGTAGACTCGAAAAGGGGTTAAGTTCATCTAGACAATGGAATGAGAGGAAAGTTTCCAAGAGCTTCAGAAGATATTGGTTACTGCACTTGTGTTAACACTACCCTTTATCGGAGAAGGATTCATTATTTTTAGCGATGCATCTCTGAAAGGGCTTGGGTGCGTCCTCATGCAAAATTTCAAGGTAATTGATTATGCATCTCGACAGTTGAAGATTCCCGAGCAGAATTATCCTACGCATGATCTAGATCTAGCAGCAGTTGTTTTTGATCTAATTATATGAATACACTATCTTTATGGGGAGAAATGTGATATATACATCGACCACCAAAGTTTAAAGTATATTTTCACATAGAAATAATTAAACATAAGACAAAGGAGATTGTTGGAGATTATTAAAGACTATGATTGTTCAATTCATTATCACCCTGGAAGAGCAAACAAATCGCGGATGCGTTAATAAGGAAAGATCATGTTCTTCTTGCAATAATGAGGATCGTAGGAGATACCTTGATTAAAGATCCAGTAAAACTGGACATGGGAATTGTAAGGGAAGGGAAATCATCAACCTTATCCCAAATGATTTCTCAACCTTCATTACTACAGAAGATCAAGAAGTATCAAAAAGAAGATCCTTTTCTGCAGGAGAAGTTTGAGGCTGTAAAGGATGGGAAGTTCCCTGATTTCAATATTGATCAAGAAAGTGTATTGAAATTTCATACAAAACTATGTGTTCCATCTATTCCGGAGATAAAGAAAGAACTGACGGATGAATATCATAACTCTACTTTCTCTATACATCTGGGAAACACTAAAATGTATAGAGACCTTCATGATCATTATTGGTGGGATAATATGAAGTGGGAGATTTCTGATTACACTACAAGGTGTCTGGTGTGTCAACAGGTAAAGGTAGAACTACAACTTCCTAAGGGGGTATTACAACCGCTACCCATACCAGTATGGAAGTGGGATAATATCACTATGGAATTTGTAACTGGTCTCCCAAAAACATCCAAATGAAACAATGCCATATGGGTTATTGTGGAACGTCTCACCAAGACCACCAATTTTATCTCTTTTTGGAAAGATTTCTCTCTAGATCAACTTTCCAAGATATACGTAAAGGAAGTGGTAAGGCTGGATGGGGTACCACTATCCATCGCGTCTAATCGTGATCCAAGATTCACATCAAAATTCTGGAGAAGTCTTCAACATGCTCTGAATACTGAATTGAATTTTAGTACGACCTATCATCCTCAAACTGATGGCCAATCAGAAAGGACTATTCAGACACTCAAAGACATGCTGAGATTATGATCAATAAAATTTAAAGGTGTATGGGATCAACACCTCTCATTAGTTGAGTTCTCCTATAACAACAGCTTCCATTCGAGTATTCAGATGGCACCCTATGAAGCTCTGTATGGAAAGCAATGTAGAACTCCTACTTGTTGGGATGAAACTGGTGAGAGAAAGCTTATTGGGCCTGATCTTGTGCAAGAGATGACAGAACAGGTTCATTCCATCCAACAACACATAAAGGCTTCTCAGAGTCGGAAAAAGAGCTATGCTGACAACCGTCGAAGGGACTTGGAGTTTGGTGTTGGCGACAAAGTATTCCTTCGAATTTCTCCAGGGAAGAGAGTCATGTGGTTTGGGAAGAAAGGGAATCTCAACCCTAGGTACATTGGCCCCTATGAAATCCTTGATTACATAGGAGCAGTGGCCTATCATTTAGAACTTCCACCGAACCTAGCTCAAGTTCACGATGTCTTCCATGTATCTCTCTTGAGCAAGTACATACCCGACCCTTCGCATGTACTGAACCCAGAGGTGGTACAAATGGAACATGACCTCTCTTATGAGGAGCGTCCAGTGGAGATCTTAGACCGTAGAGACAAGGTTCTACGAAACAAGACTACTCACCTTGTGAAAGTGTTGTGGAGGAATCATAAATATGAAGAAGCGACTTGGGAGCCTGAGGAAACAATGAAGCAAAAGTACCCTAACCTTTTCGACTAGGACTCAAGTATAAAATTTTGGGGATGAAATTTCTTAAGGGGGGAAGAATGTAACGACCCAAACTTTTTGAATAGTATATTAGCTTACTCTTAACGATTTAATAGAGATATTAATGGTTAATGTAGAAATAGGATTCGATGGCTTCATCCAGTAGACTCGAACCTTATGAAGCCCACTTATCAGAGCTTGGGAAGGAGGTGGCATCTTTGGGCTTCACTTTAGACCAATCCCAAGCCGAACTCCAGCGTGTCAAGCTTGAACGGAAACACCTGTGGGAGAAGTTCAAGTTAGTAGAGATTACTACCAGGCTAATGTTATCTGAGCCTCCCTCGTATTCTCTCACCATAGCAAACCTTACACTTAGATCATATGCTGGTGTTATAAGGGGCTTTGTGACGAGATCATAGCTTCTTTGTGTAATCCTTTGGGATGAATAAATTGAGATTTATCCCTTTAGTGATGTTTGTGAAATTTCAAATGTCCGGATAATTTTAGGATGTATTTTATTGATGAATTTTGAAAAAAGGATATTTTAAAATATTTATGTAAACCTTAAATAATTAATGATGTGTAATGATTTTCAAAAAATGGCCTTCTACAAAAGTGTTCAGTAAGGAATTTGGAGTCTAATAAGATCAACTTAATTTCTAATGAATAGTAAATTATGAATAGTAATTTTACGCTTAGGACTAGTAATGTGACCAAATGGATTAGTGATCTCACTTAAAGAAATTTTTAATATAATTTAGAAACCTTGATTAAGTAATGTGATTCAATAAAATGGTTAAATAACAGTTTGATAAATTATTAATCAAGTATTAGTTTTTTCGGGTGAATAGTGTTTTTTATTTAAAAATTTAATTAAAAATATTTAGAAAATTATTTTTATAAAATGGACTTTATTTTTGAACTCAGAGCATCGATATTGTGTCATGGTATTTTTTTGGGATTTTTCTGAGAAAGATGAATTTTTTAGTGAATAGTAAAAATGCAGTTTTAGGGTTTCGGTATGTTAAATGACATCATAATGGTGTCATGATGATGTCCTAAGATATTTTAAGGGATGATCGACTAAAGGGGAAGAATTATTGTGTGAGGTGTCCCAAGTGGCCAATACCATGGGAAAATACCATGGGCAAGCCCATGGTTTTGCCAATACCACCAATGAGGTGTCCCTTGGCCATTAATGCCTTGTCCCCTCACTTTCCCTAAAAATACCAAGTCATCCTCACATCCATTCGACTCCAAAACCATCCCCAACGAAGTTATGGTCTCCTTACCTCCCAAGGAGTCCTCCCAAGATTCCCCCAAGCCCTCAAGGTCCCAATCTTTTAGTTTTAAGAGTTACGTTTAAGGTAAGGGATCATACCTCTCTCTTTCTTTTCTAGTAATCTTATTTAAGTCATTTATTTTATGCTCCATGTTCTTATGTTGGAGGATGTTATTTTATATTAATATTACTGCCCTTTGCATGTTCATATGATGTGATACCCCCTTTTTAAGGGATTCTTTCACCCTTCTCATTTTTCAAAGTTCTACTTTCATGTCAAGTCTTTAAAGTCCCTTTTTAATTATGTTGGTGTATGATATCTATATCTATAATACTTAAATATTATGTTAATATTATGAGAGAACCTATTTGATCTTGTCAATTCACTTTTGTTGATGTTTAAGTGGCACCGTTGGGATTCTTTCACCTTTCTCATTTTTCAAAGTTATACTTTCATGTCAAATCTTTCAAGTTACTTTTTATTATGTTGGGGTATTAACTCTATATCTATCATACTAATCTTCTATGTTCATATGATGAGAGACCATATTTGATCTCTTAAATTCATGTTTAAGTGACGCTGTTAGGCTGTCGAATTTTCATAAGAGAAGTCTTATTTTTGTCTTCCCTCCATGTTTTTCATTTCATATGGTATGTCTTTAAAATATCATTACCATGTTCTTATATTAAGTATATTATGCCACTATACTGTTTTATGGGTCATTTATGATTGGTTGAACCATGACCCCTCTCTTTTCAAAGTTTTCTAAAACCCCGAAACATAGCTGTTATGCTGCAGAATTTCCATCTCAAAATGTCTCTCTCTTGTTCTAAAATTCATTTATTTTATTTAGCGAATACTCAAAGATATTTCTTCTTAAGGGGTATTCAAATATATACCAAAATTTTCTATTTTAAATTCTGGTATTTACATACATGAGACCCGCTTTCCCTTTTCGTGGGTTCAAAGTGACATAAAGATCATGTATTCAAAGCAGTTTTTAAAACGTTATGATTATGAAATGAAACCCATTTCATTTATGCTATATGGGTTGTTTACGAAATTATTGATGATGATATATGTGGCTCACATGATAATAAAGACATTTCGAGGGTTCACCCTGATAGCGCTCTAATGCATTGGGTAAAGACTTAATCTCTAGAGATGACTATTTTTAACGGCGCCTTGGTGAATAACCTTGATAATTTTTAATGACACCTTGGGGATGGACCATGGTGAAACAGAAATGATTGTCAATATTAAATGTTGTATCCACATCTTCAAGTTATGAAAAACATTATTTTTATTATGATATGCCTCATGATTTTTTTCTCATGCCTTAAAGTTCTTTTCACGACCTTATTGAAGTATCTCAAGTTCACATGTAAAATGTTTCTATTGTTTCCCTTATTGGGCCTTCTACTCCCCCTTTCTTTTGATGTATGTCCCCAGGTTATGAGATACAGTAATGAACCTAGGATGAAATTAAGGAGAATCCTTTCAAGTGTTTAAGAAGAATTTTTTATGTTGTTTTCTTGTATTATGTTCCTGGTTTCCAAGACACTAATCCTTAAAGATCCTAAGTTCTGTGTAATGTAATGAAAGTTTATGTTATAAAAAGGTGGGATGCCACACATTCAATTTTCACAATGAGAGGAAAAACCATGAACCATTATTTTGATGTGGAGATAGAACCAAACAAATATTTTTTTTAACAAGGCACAACAAAAAATCCAAACATGTTACCAGAATGAGGCACAACCGAACGTACCTTTTGATGGGGTGGTATAACATGACACTAAGATCCCTCTTTTTAAATAAAAATAATAATCCAAATAACTCACTCATATAAAAGAGTGGGAAAATCCTTATAATTGAATCTAGAATTCAAAACTGAGATCTTGAGCATCAGAGAAGTGAATATTACTTTAGAAGATATATTCTTTATCTAGATGTTTTCCACAACAAATTCTAGCATTATGTAGTCCTTGAAAATATGTCACACGTTACAGTCCATGTATCCTCAACAACACTATTATTTTTATTCACTAGTTATTTAAAACTATTTATATAGTGTTTCTTCATGCATAATAAGTATAAAAAAATACCCATGAATATTTTATGAAACATATCTTTTCTCATGCAACCACACTTTTCTCCCTTAATGATAATGTACTACATAAAATTTGGAAGAAGTTTTTATAATCTATAAAACTAAAAATAATTTTTCAAATAAACTCTTTATCATGAGTAAAAATTTAATACATAAATAAATATTTCATAATAAATCACATTAAAGTATTTGAAAAAATAATTAAAAACATTCATGACTCACTCTTCAAATTTCAAATTATTTAAATTTGAAAATTTTAATTTAAAAATATGAATTGAAAATATTAAACATGATTTATCACATGTGATGTTCATTTAATTATATATAAAACACATTTAATTTTTTTCGAATAGAATTGAAATAATTAATAATTAAATATAGTTAAAATAAATCAAGGAAAATAATTAACATGAATATACAGTATGTCGATATATAAAAATAAGGAAAATATGGCATATTTATATTTTTATAAAAACAAACTCTGAATAAAAAACTCTCATAAGAGTCATTCTACATAGTGGTGATTCTACATATGTGTGACTCCACATAAGAGTAAACTATATAAGAGTTATTCTAATTCAATTTATGGATATTCAAATAAGAATAATCTCTACAAAATAATATTTATGTTTTCATCTCCTTTATGTAATGATATTTAAATTGAAAGATTCCATGTTAGGATATTTAGATAAATAAAGGAAATTAATTAAGTATTTATGTAAGGATCTATATAAGGATATATCTACTTATGCATAATTTTTTGTTCTATGTGAGAGACAATTTGATCTTCATATGAGTAATTTTTTGACCCTGTATATGAGTAATTTTTTGACCCTGCATATGAGTCATTTGAAACATTGAAAATATCAAGTAACAAACTCTATATGAATCATTTACAAATGTGTATGAGTGAAATGACTTCTCTGTATGATACATTTGAAACTGATAAAAAATCATCATATGAGTTATATCCTAAATCATATAGACATAAATTTTTCTCAAAAATCAATTTATAAGAAACATAACATAAAATTAAGAAAAGTTGAATAGAAAATAAACATTAACATTGATTCAATATCATTATTTTCTTATAAAAGAAATGAAAGCTTGAAGACTAATATTAGAGGGTATACATAAGTATTTTTAATTATGAAAACATAATTAAGTGAAGTGGAAAAACGATAATCAACAATATGCCTCATTTTTAATAATAAAAAAATAAAATATAATTTAAAAAATTCTCCCCGTTTTTGAAATTATCAAAAAGTGGAAGAAAAAATGACTCTTTATTTTTGAAATAAGATTTTATATGTTTACCCCTTTAATGAAATAATTTTATTCTATCCAAATATCAATGATAACTCCCCTATTTTAAATAATGATATGTCTAGTGTAAATAAAGAATGTTGAAATATATTAAATGGTATATACAGCCTTTGTGGCCTATATGATGAAAGATCTAAAAAATTGATGATATTTCGGGGTTTCTTGGTGCTTCTTGGACTTTGTGTCACTATTTAGTAGGTTCTAATTTGGTCGTTGGTGTTCTACCAGACTACGGAGGTCAGATCAAAAGTTGGGATGAAATTTCCTGTATTTGATTTGGTGGATGTGGTTCCGGAATCCCATTTATGGTTTTCATGATGCTAGGTGGTGTGTTTTCAGCTTATTATTGTGCATGCAGTGTGATTCTGGATTTGCTTACACTGGACTATTTTTCATGTCTTCATGGTTCTGCGAGTTCTTGAGGAGCATACCTCTTCATGGATACTAGATTTTCATATCGCATTTGATGTGGAACTCCACCTTTGGTGTCCCTGGGTGGGCGGCCTCGAAAGATGGATGGGTGTGTAGACACCCATCATCCAGCCATGATTCATCACATTGATGGACGGATGGGTGCCTCGCCATGACAGTTTCTCAGTTGTTTCTGTCTTTTTTCTGCGTGCATCAGGTTGACATTGCTAGAAGATCATTTCATGATTTGTCAGGTGGGCGGCTCTAAAAAGATAAGGGTGTGCTGGCATCCTTCATCTGGATCTCCTCCACTTTCTTTGTTGGTTGGAGAGGTGATTTTTCTTATTATACTGCCAGCACAGTGCAAATCTTGGTAGAGGGGGTGAAACATTTTCTTGACAGATCTCACTATGGAAATTTCTGGCTAGGGGACAATGAGGATTTCCAATTCCTTTTTGGACAAATGATTCTTCTATACTTGTTAGAATATTTTTTACTTTTGTCTTTATGGCATTTTTCCTTCTTGTAATGGGTTCCCTCTTTCCAAAACAGAAAAAAGGCTCTATATTTTTTAACTAAATTAAGGGGTCTTTGCCCTCAAATTTTCTAAAAAAATATTTGGAAGGAGATAAATACGAGTAGTTGTAAAACTACCCCATAATATTAGTTCTCTCCATTCTGTAAATATCAGAATATTATAAACAATATATTTATATTTTAAATCTATTGTAGTGATATTTCCAAAATTACATCCATAAAAAATAATTACTTCCCCTATGAAAATTACTTTAAAGTTATAATGACCTAAGAAACATGTTAAATAACATTGAAAAATTTTATAAAACATTTTCAATGAATTAAATGTAACAAACTGTTTTATCATAGGCAAGTAAATAAAATTTAAAACATATTTCAAAGGTTCACTGGCCATAATCCAAAAAAATATTTAATTACATGTCATTAAACCATAAAATATAATAAAATTAATCATTTATACTGATCAAATCAAGAAACATGTAAAAATAATTATGAATTCCAAACAAATAGAGTTGACATGATTTTTAATTTTGAAGGTCAACTAATTATAAACTTCATGAAGGACCTGGAATTATATATTAACAAATGTTTTCCACCAAAAACTCTTCAAATAGTTTCATTTTAAACATCCATCATTCACAGTTCATATTTAATTCTCTAAACTGTAGTTTAATCTAGAGGTTTAGTGATGATATTAGGAAGTTACTCATCTATTGGAATAAATTCTAAATAAATTTTACATTTTTAGCATAGTTTCCTATAAAATGACATCTAACATCAATATGTCTTATTGTTGAGTAATATAAAGGGTGCTTAGAAATATATATAACAGATTAATTGTCACAAAAAATATATAAATTATCAAAATAAACATTAAAATCATTTAATGTTTTCTTAATACATAAATATTGAGCACAAAAATATCTAAGAGTTATATACTCTACCTCATATATGGATAAATAAATAGAAAGTTATTTCTTTTAACTCCAAGAAATTATGAATTATCAAAAAAAATGACACAACCCAAGTATAATTTCATTAATTTATTTTATATCCATAAAAATTAGAATTTAAATAAAATCTTAAATTAAAATAAGGTTTCCCATGATATAATAATCCAAAGTTTAAAGAAAATTTAACTAATTTTATGACTATTTTCTCAAATTTTAATTGGATTTACTTAGGTTCCCATGTAAATATTGGAAAAATACAATCACTAATCATTAAATCGATCCTGTAATCACATATAGAAAATAAACTACAAATCATACCTCAATAAAGCTTATTATATATTTATTTTATAGATTTATAGACATCTAATTTATATGAAGTACTCATAAGTGTGTTATAACTTTTATAATTATCAAGAAAATTTTTTAAACAAGTTCCTTGTTATACTTATATTTCTTTATAAAATTTTCATAGTCTATTTGAAAAATTTAAAATCCAATATGATATTTTAATTCTCCTATAAGAATCACATCAAATTCACTTATCATTAATTCTGATTTTTTTTACATAATGTATTATTTGTAGACTTAAAAGTAATTTCACCCCTATAAAATTTATAATCAAAATACCTTTATCAAATTTATTAATAAATAATGTAGGATGAACCATTCCATTTATAAAAATCTTTTATAAAATAATATAAAATCACCCTCCATACCAAGATCTTGGAGCTTTCTTATGTCCCTAAAGAGCATTAACAATATTTAAAACATGATTTATATGTGTTTCATATTCAAAACTAAGTTGTGTATTATATACACTTATATAGAAATAAATTCATTTAGAAAAGTAATTTTGATATCTATTTGATATAATTTAAATTAATGAAAAATAGCATAGACTAACACAGTTCTTATAGCCTCTAATAAAGAAATCGATGAAAATGTTTCTACATAATATATTGTTTCTTCTTATAAATAGCATGGTGCAACTATGTATTATTTATTCCTAATAATATTACTATATTCAGTATGTTTGTTTCTAAAAATCCTTTTAGTGATAATTAATTAATGGTATTTTGGAGGTTCAACTAATTTCAAGATATTATTTCTTGAAAATAGACTTAATTTCTATTACACATATAAAATAAAATTAGCATCATTTAAAGCTTCATCGATATCTTTATAAAAAATCATAAATAAAAGTAATATCATACAAAAAATTCCTTAATGTATTTTTTATTTTAATTCCCGAATGAACATTTCCAAACACATTGTAAAATGGGTTATCCCTATGTGACTTCGATATTCCTTCATGAGTGTGATTCTCCCCCTTAACACTTTAATTTTCATTTTGGATTTTATTCTATCTGAAATTAAAATATCTAAATTCTTTTTCAAGTTTGTTTAGGTCATTATTCTTCTCTTTTAAAAGAATTTTCATCAATTTTAACATGAATAAACTCTTCATCAACCATGGTTCATTTACTATACACTCTATAACCATTACAATAGTTTGAATAAAAAAAATGATATATCATCATCAGTTTTTTTATTAAACTTATTGATGGAATATCTGGAGTTAAGAATATAATCATTACATTGAAATAATCCAAAATATCTAGCTTTATTTTTTTCATTCTTTTTAATGATCATATGGGTTTTTCCTTAAAAAGGGTATAAAAAGAAATCTATCCGACATGTTGCAAGATGTATTTATAGCTTCTGTAGGAAAATATCTATGTGTTTTCAACTAATTTATCATGGTTATAACCATTTCTTATAAAGATCTATTTTCACTCTCAAAAAATCCATTTTATTTTGGTTCCCTAGGTGCTAAAAATTTATAAAAATAACCATTATCATAATTTAGATTTTCAAATTATATATTTAATTACTTTCCACCAATACCACTTATAATGGATAATATTATCTATCCCTTTTCATTTAAATTAAAGTTAAAATTACAAATGAAAAACATTGAAATAAATTTAGATTTATTAATTGGAGAATAAAACCATTTATATCTAAAAAATAATCAAAATTTTAAAAAAACCTTTTATAACCATGATTAATAGTAGGTATCCATAAAAATAAATCATGTGAATTAGTTATAGAGGCCTTACAATTTGAACATCCATGATCTATATGAATCCCTCTTTATTTTTTTCTTTTCATACAATATTCCCAAATATAGCAGTTATACATCATTAATTTAGGAACCTATTTAACTTTTTAGTTTTTGAGAGTTTTAAATATCCTAAAATTAGCATCACCAAACCTCATGTGCCATTAAATGTTATCTATCTATATATCATCTAAACACTAAACATTTTATATTGTTAGTTCATCAAGATTGATAGAATATATATTATATTTTTGGTTTTCATAAAACAAAAGAGATCCATATTTAAAAACTATACACATATCATTTTGAAATTTTATATGCATTCCATAATTACATAATGGAGAGATAATTAATAAATTATATTTTAATACTTCAACATATAAATTTTTTTCAATGATAACATATTTTTAAAGGCATATCTATCCAAAAATGATAACATTTCCTTTATAATTATCCCCAAAGGTAGCATTACCTCCTTCAATTTTTTAATGATATAAAATTTGATTCATCACCTTTAATTTGTAGATAAAATATACAGTCCATTTAACAATTTTAATTTATAAAACTCCCATGACATATATCTAATAGTGTCGAAAATTAAACATTTTTGATACACATGAAAACATGGGTTCAATTAGGTTTAAATAAAAATTCTTATGAATCCAAATAGATTTCAAAAATTTATTCATTGGTAATTTTGAGGATAAATATTTACAAATAATGGATTTAGCATGACTAAGATATTTTGGAAATCTCAAATAACACTCACTTACATAATGTCCTTTCATCATACATCAAAAATAGGTATTTGTAGAAACACTTCCTTTTAAAATTATAAACAAATGTCTTATAAATTTTAGTTAATTGATTATCATTACCAAGTATAGACTTATTATTATTAAATTTATTAATGGAATACATTTAATCATAATTTTCTCTACCTTGAAAAAATCTAGATAAATTCTATTTTAAGCTTTAAATTTCTTTTTTCATCATATAATTTTCATCTAGAACAACTTTAAAATTTAATTAGTTATCTTCATAATTTTTAGAAATATAATACTTGAGTTTATTAATTTAATTTTGAAAAATTTACAAATCTACATATATTTTATCATTAATTCTAGAAGAAACAGTCCTCAAATTTTCATTTTCGTCGAGCATGATATTGAATTCATTAAAAAGTTTCTTATGTTTATTCTTTAGTTATATATATATATATTGAATCATAAGATCATCACTGTGTAAATTTAAATTTAATCATAAATTTCATCAAATTAATGTTTGTCAAAATTAGATTTAGAATATTCAAAATTAGATTCACTAACCCGATTTGAAGAATCCTTCAGGCATAGATTTTCCAATTCCTTTTAAAAAAAATTCTTCACTAGAATCTAAGTCCTCAAAACTGATCCACTTAACTACAAGATCTATATTGTCTTTTTTTCGTTAACATGTTATTTTCATTCCACATTGTATATTTAGGTTTTATATGATCTTTACTTTTTCATTGATAATAGATAACTTTAGGAGTAACATTTGATACAAAATTACCTTTTTTCCAACACTTGTAATCCTCTTGGGTATAATATTTTTTATTTATTCTTGATTATTCTTTATTTGTTATATTAACTCCTTTAGAAACTTGAGTGAATTTATCCCTATCATTTACATATATGTAAATATATAATGAGAAAAAATTAACTTTCATTTTTTATTTATGTGGAATTCCTTTATTTTTAATTGATTCTTAATAAATAATATTCTAATGTTATAATTCATATTGAAGTATAGAGACAATAAGTTCATCAAGTGTATATTATTTAAAAAAATTATTTTATTAATAACCACATTTTTAACATGTCACTTCTTAGGTAAACTCCTAATGACTCATTTAAAAAGAAATATGTTATCTAGTGCTTATCCTAAGGCACTCATACAATTTATAATACTCGTAAACTAGTGAAGAATTTGATAAAGAGTTTATTCTTCATCGATTTTAATTTCATTATATTCATATCAATGAAAACTTGGATTAGTTATTTTTACGTTATCAGTTTCATAATGAGAAACATAAAATAATATTTGAGTTTCATCAAAGGGTATGTGATCATATATATATATATAACACATTTATTCTAATTTTATGTTATAGAATATTTTTTACATTTTATTTAAAGACATAAGTAAAAGTATCATTACCAGTCAAAGTCTTTGTCTTAGTTTTTGGTAACATTTATGGTTTCAAATTAAAGATATAATGATCAAGCTACTTAGGGTAATACCTCATACTTTCTTACCAATAACAGTATATAGTACCATATAAAAGTACTGTTATTAGAGAAAGATTACAATTATTATAAATTCTTCCTATCATCTCAAATTTATTTTTCTTTAGATATTTAAGTCTAAGATATGATTAGAAACAATATAAATATCAATAATAGAGCGAATTATCATTTTAAGGGCCTTATTTGATACTAATTGTTTAGTCCCTATAAAAGGATATTTTAATGCTCAATAGGGGGAGAATTAACCTCTTTTTAAAATTTTAGATACTTATCATAGTTAAGTTAGTTTTCAGTGGAAAATAAAAAATAAACACAAATTTTTTTATAGTAGTTTGGATAAACTTGGACCTATATCTATACATCCTACTCTAAATTTGAGAGTATATAACCCAGTAAAAATGTTATATGACTATTAAAGGTGAGACACAACCCATTACAATGTATTTTTTCACACCTGAAGTCACAAACTAATTACAGTTGACTTTTTTATACCTGGTGTCACAATCCCTTTACAAAAATCATATTCAAACCTATATAAAAAAATAGTTACATTTCATTTTTCACACATAGAGAAACAACAGAATACCTTCTTTTTTAGGTGGAGGAAGAACCAACCTTATGTTTGTTCAGACTAAGGCATAACTAAAAACCCATATCATTTATTATACTATGTTACAACAAGAAGTTTCTTTTGAAGGGCTGGTAAAAACCAACACTAAGGTCTTAATTTTTAAAGAAAATAATAAACCAATAATCACACACATAGATTATTTAAAATATAAAATGAAACAACAAAATACTTAAACTGTGGGATATTGAGTGTTGAAGAAGGAGAGATCACATTGACAGATAGTTTCTGTACATTGATGTTTTCCACTCCAAAGCCCATTATTATGTGATCAGAAAAAATATGTAACATAGTGGAATTCATGTATCCTAAGAAGAACTATTATTCTTATTCATTGGTTATGTCCAAAATCTGTACATAGAGTTTCATCATGCACAATAACTTTTAAAAAATTATATACACATACATATAAATTTAAATTTATCCTTTTCAATGTATCTTCAATTTTATGTATCGATTATAAAGAACAAATTTATTTTTGGAATAATCTTTGATAAATTTTAAAACTAAATATTTTTATAAAAATAAACTCATTAAAATTATTAAACATTTATTACTTCTATAAATATTATCATAATAATTATATTTAAGTCCATGGAATTCTCTCTAAAAATATTTGAAAATGCATATTTATTTTTCAAAAAAATTAGATTTGAATCTCAAAATTTTCAAATATGATGTCAAAAATATTAAACATGATTTATCACACATGATATTCATTTTATTCTGTATAAAACACTTTCATATTATTTTTCATAGAATCAAAATAATTAATAATTACTTTTGAAGGAATTAATTAAAGGAGAAAAATTAAAATTAATATCAAGTAGATCAAAATATTATAAAAACATAGAAAGCATTGAATATGTTTAGTTTTAGAAAAACCAAATGCTGAATAAAAAAATTGAATATCTGTTATTCTATATATCGGTGATTACATGAATGAGTGATTTCAGAGATGCTAGAACCATATAAGAGTCATTAAAATTCAACATATGGATAATTCTATAAGAATATCCACTAGATAATAATACTTATATATTCATATTAATAATTTAAGGATATTTTATGAAGATAGATTCTGTGTAAAGATATTAACCTAATGAAATTAAATAATATAAGGATTTAAATCAGGATTTATGAAAGGATAAATCTACCAATTAATAATTTTTCATTATGCATAAAATTATTTTTGATCTACATAAAACTAATTCTAGAATATGCGCATGATTCATTAAAAAATAGAATATTTTGTGTAAAAATACATCATATGAGTCATTTACAGTCTGTTTATAAATAATATGCCTTTTACATATTATTCATTTGACATTGAGAAAAATTCAATCATATGAGATATAACTTAACTCATACATAAATGTATTTTCCTCTAACATTATTTCATAAGACAAATAATTAATATTAAGAACAGTGTAATATACAATAAACAATATTAATATTTATTCTTCATCATTATTTTCTTTTACATGTAGTGCAAGCTTCAAAACTCTTTTTAGTGGGAATACATAAATATTTGGTTATTATAAAAAAATAATTAAATGAAGTGGAAATTAGCCTCTAAATTTTATTGATGTTTAATATTTTTAGAGTGTTCTATTCCAACTTAGCACTATATACTATATTCTATATTTATATAAAAAATAAGGTCATGTGACACATGATTGCCACTACTAACCCCCAGGGATGTCGGAACACGACTAAAAGAGTTGGAGATCCTCGTAAAAAATCATCTATTCATAACCCATATTATGTTCTTAAAAATATCTTATAATTCTTGATTGTATAATCATTGACATTTATTATACCATTTAAAATATATGAATTATCTCATGTTTTTCAAAAAAAAATTGGTCCACTAATTCATCCCTACAATCAATTAGTACTCCTCACATCTCACATTATTTTTTAGGGAGTATTAATTTTTATAATAGAATAGGATTATATCATCGATAATTTATTAAATTGGTCCCAAATCATTGGTTTTAGGTTCATTCCAAAAGATCTATATTTTTTATCTACTACATATATTGTATCAATTTAATTTTTTAGAGCATGAATTACATCTACAATAATAGTGTTCCCATGTTCTATGAAAAAATGTTTCACTTATTAATGGTGAGTATAGTTCTGTATTTGTGTTTTTAGGTTATATATTTTTGATATTAAGGATAATGTTGTTAAAGTTTCTAAATAGGAGATGCAATAACATGAAAATACTAAAAGATCATGGAGAACAGTGGGAGATCCCAGTTTTATTGTTATTATTTATACCCTATAATAAATAATTTACAAGATTTGTGGGATCTGAATTAGTGAATGACGTGTAATAAAAATTTCATGGAATTCAAAAATTATGAATAAAATATGAAACATACCCAAATTAGAACATTATATATATAATTTGAAGATATAAGGATCGACAAAGATGAATCAGTGGATGGATTCTTTATATAGGTAAAAAAAGATTAATCTAGGTTAATTAAACAATTATAGAGGACTTAATCCTATTAAATAAGTATATGATGATTATTTTTTGTAATGTTAATTAACAAAAATTATTACATTGAGGATCATGAGTTGAATGTTTTAATATTGATAGTCTCGACAACATCACGGGGGATTATGAGATGAGATGAGTTCCATTTTTGAAGTAGAAAGGGAAGTCATATGAGTCTACCTTTAATGACTTAAATGGCTTGAAGATCATTGAATCCATAAAATCTCATTAAAAATAATTTTGTTTTGAATATGATGGATTGATCATTGATGAATTTATATTCTTTTCTTTAAATTATTTCATAGAGGAAAATCTATGTAAACATAATTTTTTTAAATGTTGTTGTGGAAATATTAAACACTTCCCAATAAATTAACCTAAGATGAATAATGATGATAAATAGGTTAATTGGTGTGGAAATAGATTCATTAAATTAAAGGATAAGAAAATTAATAAAATAATAGGAAATTATTACTAAGGAATTAAGGTCCAAAATCGGATTTTGAATGTTTAAAACAAGAGGAATATTAAGTGAATAAAACATTTAATGCTTATAATGTTCAATCTATAAATCCAGATGAATTGTCTTGAGATAAAGGAAGCAAAAAAAATTATTATTAATAAGTGGAATCAATGTAGTCATAATTGATTTTATATCTCATGATATATATCAATAAAAATAGAAAACATTGGTAGGATGTTATAGCATTGAATAAATACATAAAAAACCATTGTCAATGTGGGCATTATAGTAAATAAATTTGAGTTCACGAGAAAGAATAAATATATAAATTCCATTATTATTAAAAGATAGAAGATTATTTAAGTAGCGATAAAGATATTTATTAAAATGAATGAAGTGAAACATATTAAGGTAATGTTTTACAACAATGAGAATTAATTGAAAAACTTTTAATTTCAGTTTAAAAATCATGAAAATGAAATTCTAGAATCATTGAAATAATCGATGAATTTTTTCAGTACATCAAAGAAAAATGATAATTTTTGTAATAATATGTACACTTTATCTTTGGAGACACCTGATGTAATTAATTTAACGTAATGTATGATAAAATATAAAATATTTTTGTTCCATTGTTGAGAAAAGTTGATGTACGTATTGTCATGAAAATTTTTATGTTGAAAATAATTGTAAATGTTTTTTGAAACAAAAATTGAGAAGGAATACAAGCCAATTAGAAAATTTATTGTTAATAAAAATAAGAAAATAATGCAAATTTAATGAAAAAAACAGTCTATATCTAGAGAAAACGTGGAAAGATATTTTTGATGATTTTTTTTAATAATTCTATGGAAATTTATATTTAATGGATGATTTTAGTGATATTAAAATGACTTGACATAAATCATATTATGACCCAAATTGGACTTCCAAAAAACCTAAAACAAATCCTAATTAACAATTTAGGGAAAATAACATTGAGGTTCTGAGTTAATCATTATTGAAAAATATAGAAACTTTATGTGAAAGTTTGGGTCCATATTAGATCCTACTGAAAATTATGTATGTTCATTTCAAACTTTAAAAATATAAAAATCCTATAAACCATGGGTAATTACTCCACCTTTAAAAAAATATAAAATAAAAAAGGATTTTTATGCACAACAGATGATATAAAACTCATATATATATAATAATAAATTGGAAAAATCTGAATAAAAAAATTTTAAAAGTGGTTATATAAAAAAGAAACCCCAGATAAAGGTCCCCCTTATCTCCCTATCCCGATGAAGTTATATCTTATATGTTAATGTTCTTATTTTCCAATTATCATCCATGTATCTATATATGTTTTTCTTGTATATGAAATTTCACATGTAAAATTACATATGCACTGAGTAAACATACAAGGTGTGAATATAAACACTTAGTAGGAACCACTAAGTTACCTTAACTCCCCCAAGTGAATAATCATGTTAATTAACATACATGTGCAATCATTCTCATCATTGAGTCACATAAAAAATAATTGTTACTTATTATAAATAGAACAACAGGGAGGGGAATATACACACAATAAATGGGGAAGTGTATTCATATGATATTTATGTAATTTTCAGTAAAAATAAAACATGTGTAAAAAAATTAAAATTTTAGGAGGGAATAAGAAAGATAAATGTTATATGGAAAACTATATTGATTTATTATATAGATATAAATCTTTATTTTAAAAATATAACCATTTCATGACTACTAAATTGTAACATTCATCATTTAAATAGGAATATACATGATAAACTAATGATTTTGTACTTATGCTTTTCCAAAATTCATTCTATCTAATATAATGGAAGAATAAAGGTTTATTTGATGATAAAAAATGGACATTGACTTGATAAATTTTTATACAAAACAACATATGTCAATTTTTAGTTGTATTCATTATAATGGGGAGAATTCACTATTCTAACATAGATTCATTAGTTAAATTTGTAAAATATAACTTAGAAAATAAATAAATTATATTAAATAGAATTGAGGGTAATATTTATTGAAGTAATGATTTAAACTGATATTAAATATAAAATCTAAGAACAGTAAAATCCAAAAAATAAAATTAAATGATATAGACCATTATCATTCAAATACCTATAGTGAATTGTAAACCATTTATGAGATGAAATCAACATAGTTTTTTTTATAAGATTCTTATACAAAAAAATCAAGAAGAACTAAGAAGAAGATAACCTCCCTTTCTCATCATCAAAATATAGAATTTTTTTCTTTTCTCATTTTTAATATACCATGGGATTATTATTGGAATAAATTCCACTATATTATTTTGATAATGAATAAAGATGTGTGTTCCTTTTTTAATATATATTGGGTTTCAAAAAATTGGTATTTTATTGAATATCAATGTGGAGAATGGAACTATTAAATCATGATTGAATTGATACTCTAATCAATTTATGTTTCCAGAATGTGATCAACCATTTTTTATACTAGGTTGATGTAGTTTTTCCTTAAGTAGTCACTCTAAAAATTTAGCAAGAAGCAATTTTAGTTTCAAAAATGTTTTTAATTTTCTGCAAATGGGTAATATGAAATAAGTCAATCCCCATGAATTTAATAATAATTACTATATTATCACACATAAATTTATAATTAATATGGTTTGGTATAGATCTAATTTTAAAATGTTGAATCAAAATAGAGAAAAAAGAAAAATACATACATAGAGTTTTTCAATTATGTTCTGGAAAAATTTAAAGCCCCCATTATTCATGATCTATAATAAACATCACTAATGTAATCCATATTATTTGTACATAATTTTTTAATTATTAGCCCCATTTTATAAATATATGATACCACAACATCAAGAAACTAGTTTAATCCCACCACCTTTTTTGGAATCCCCTAGAATGTGAGGTAACTCACTACTTAAGATCTACCCTTTTTTATAGTGTTCACTATATCTGATTTTTTACTGCTCTAGCTAACAAGTATGTTATATAATAAAATTAGGGTAGAATAAATAGCACCAAATAAACATCCATAGTGGACATTACATATGATAGGTGACGAAAATTAAAGTCACAATAGAATAAGAAGAAGAAGTCATATATAAGGAGATATAGTGGAAGCAGGAGATTATGAAGAAGATCTCTCTATAGAATACCACAACCAAGGAGATGAGATAAATCCCCCCATGGAAGAGAACTTACTAGAAACCTGGTGAAGAAACAAAATTATTTCTAATCCCACCTCATGTAATTGGAAGAACCATTTATTACCCCAACCACTACTAACAATTATCACATTAAAATTATAACACATACCTTATTTAATATTCCCTAAAAAACATAGCTATTGAAAAAACATTCACCGAGTAGTGGAATACAAAAAGCCACATGCTACATTCCTAACATTAACTTACTCCTAAAAACCCACTTTTCCTCAAGGTGGATCATAAAAAGCATAGATAAACCTCTTTAACACATGATAGGTTCAACATTTCAAAAATCATGAAACATATAGTGAAGAAACCGGACACATGGAACAATATATCATATTATATTAATTATAAAAGAGTTGAATAAATAAAGAAGGAATAAGGAGAAGATAAAGAAGAGGAAGACATATTCCCTGGATAATCTATAACCTAGGGTCGAGGACTATCTCTTACAATTTAACACTACAAGAAAAAACAAATAATCCATTATTCCCCAACTAACTAACCAATCAAAAAACAACCATCTAATACTATTTATAAAACTTCCCATGGCAGCTATTACCCAGTTGTACCCCTTAAAGCTACCCATTTATGTCATAAAAGTAGGTCCCCTTCATATAAAAACACCATATAAACAGCACTCATGGTGCCATACTATCCTACACTACAACCATCCCAAATACCATGCACAAAATCCCCTAAAATGATCTTATCACACCATATCCACTCTATCGAGTTTATATGTCTAGGGTGTATCCTAATACACAACTATTTTTACTACAACTTAGATAACACTTCATGAACGTTTCTCTCCAATTTTTTTATAGAACTCTGTCCTTTGTATAATTTCTCAAAATGATGAAAAAATTTATTCATCAAGTGAAAAACATCGTACCCTCCAAATATTGTGGTTGATAATATACAATATCCCTTAACATCCCCTAATAAGGAGAAAATTATAATTCTTTTCCACTTTTAAATTCATCAAAAATAAATTTTAATAGTATTATGATATTTACTATAACACATTCATCTATGATTCCCACAATATTCATCTTTTGTATTGGATTTAATACTAAAAATTTATCATTTTACATTAATAGATTTACACAAGATCTTCTAGAAATGATCCTCGAACCAGTGGGAACTTGAAACACATGTAGCTTCAAAAATGATCTTTTAACCAATGGCACCATCATCCAATTGTTTTTTCAAACTATAAACATAATAGGGCACAACAAGAGTGTTGTTTCCAATATTCATAACTCTTAATAATTTAAAAACATACTATTTGTAATATCTATATATAGTTTTGTGAAACCAGAGTCATAAACAAAAACAATATCAGTTCCCAACCCTTTGGATACCATGACTAGAAGAGAGAACTAAATACTGAGTTATAGTGTAATAATTTCTAAAACATGACAAACTTCTATAGAGGCTTCGATGTAGTAGAAAATTTATTTCCCCTCAAACTTCTTTATTAGTACTACCCTTTCTTTCATGTCCACTACAACAAAAGATAGAGCTCCTGCTCCCCTTAATCAAAGTTTCTTGAATAGTAGTAAAATATGTCTCATATCTTAATAGACCAATATGGATTTTATAACCCATATTGTGCGGTTCTGAGGAACCAATTTTTGAGAAAACAAATAACATGATCATCGAACGACCTATAGAGTATCTCTAGAACCATTTCATATGTTCTTGTTTTTTTCCTATGGATCTAAGGTGTTGTAATGTAGAAAGAAATAGTTCCCCATGAATGATATCTTTCATATCCTCTTCATTGGAAAACTTTTTTAATATAAAGGAATGTGTTACAATATTCATAAACACTAATGGTTGTGATGGAATGGCTTGTGGTAGAAACCATTTATGTAGCACCTCACTTCAAGTTTGATCCACATCACTCATATATCTATGTTACCCAAAAAAAGAGAGCATTCAGGAGTAAATTTTCATCAGCTATGTTGTGACCTCCAAAGTCAAACTAGTAAATGTGGAACAGTCTTTCACTATGGTATACATAGTAGTTATATGGAACTTTTCTATTTTATTTAATCCTCCAAAACTTCTAGAAAAACTCCATACTTTTTCTAAATATAAGCGCCAAGATGTTGAGTTTCAATGGTCATAGGAGTATCATGAAGTCCAGGGACTAGAATCTCTAATTTTTAGTTCCATACCCACTTATCCAGGGCATGAACATGTATCTAGAATCAACTCATTTATCTGAATAAGACTGAAATTATTATACTCCTCAAGCACACTATTTGCTGGACCTATGCCATTGTACTTCCTTTTCAATAGAGTCAATATGTTATGAACTAGAATCAAATATGTACATAAAAAATTGTGGTTTAGTTGAATTTATCTCCTCCTTGGTGTACCTTCACTGTCCATCCTTGGTAGAAGTCAAATCATGAATTTTCACTCTATCCCACACTAGTAGGGAAAAAATTACACATCTCTAAAACCAGTTTTTCAAAGTCTAAAATATACAATGTATCCCCCTCAGTCACCTTCCCACACGTTTCTATGAGATCCAGCTTCAATTGAACCCATTTTAAACAAGGATTTTTATACCACCCCTTCATAAACAACAAAAACCATGATGTCTCATTTCATAAACAGTACCCATTAATTTTTCATATATTATTGAGTTATATTTTCCATGAAATATGTATCATATTTGGTGATAATTTTTAATGTATCCTTTTATGAAGAATAAAAAATCTCTATTCTCACTAACATTATGGTTTTCTGGCTCCAATGGAGATAACCTGTTGTAATGAAAACCCCTACGGTGTTTACGGTTCACCGTAAATGAAAGTTCCTAAAATGTTAAATTAGACAACAAACTATCAAAATATGTCAAGAAATATTAAACCTTGTTTATTTATCGTAGAAAATTTATAATATTGTTATTCTTCACATGTTATCATGGGAACTCAACCATGTCTCAATATTCAAATAATTGTGTTCATCTACCCATATCGCATATTGTATAACAAAATTTATTTCCTCCCAGCAATCCTAAGACTATTTCCACTATAAATGATTCCTATATCTCTCCACTTTATTTTTATTATGATCATATATCTTAATTAAATCACCAAATGTTATCACTCTAGATAATAGGTACATCGTAGATAAGAATAGGTGAAAATAAGTTGAATCCACAACACTACCACAATTGATATTACCACTAATAGGAGTTGGATATCAAGAGTCACAATGGAATAGAATGAATAATACATATAGAATGAGATTAATAGAATGAAGGAGATAAGGAATAAGATCTATCAATAGAATAAAACTTCTACGAATTGAAGATGAATCCTCTAAGAAATAGCTCATGCCAGCAACCAGCTAAAGATAAAAAATGATTTGTAATCCCATCTCCCACACCTAGACCAACAATTTTTATACCCTAACCTCTCTTAATAAAAATAAAATGAAAATTATAATATTTTCTCTATAAAATATACCCCAAAAATCATCTAACATAAAAACTATCCCCAACAGTTACATATTTAAAACCATATCCCACATTTGTAACAAGAATAAAAACATAAAATTAATTTTTAATTGTAAATAGGAAACCAAGAAACCCTACCATTTTTAAATTATTCTATTTATTTATTTTTGAGTGGGAATTGATACTAAATAATTATTTTTGTAGGATAATTTATTTTTCTATTGAATTTGAGAAATATATCATTTTTTTCATAGTATTCAATAAAACATAATGATTGTGTATATATACTTCATTTCAATATTGATTTAATCATTATTTGTTTATCAAACTTTTTTAAACACACTGATCAATTAAGGATTATACCACCCTCTAGTTTTTCTAAAAAATAACTAGTAATGATGATTCTTACCATACACCTCTAAATCGATCTATAAAAATGAAATATTTCCCTATATTTATACTAAAAAAAAGTTATAGGACCTTAAAAATTACTATTATTTTGTGTGTAATCCATAGAGGAACTAATATGTAAAAAAACTCTATAGAACAATAAAATAAACCAATGTTTTAATAAAAAAATACTTTATGACATTGAAATAAAATATTTCAGAAAATTTATTTTAAAGACAGTGGATTTTTTTGATCTCTTATCAAATGTAGAAGAAAAAATCTCTCCAAACATAAAATATAGAATTATACATAATGTTTATTTTAAAAGTTGGAGAGGCAATAGATAAGTAAATACCCAAAAAAATTAAAATTTATAGGAGTAAACAATATGTGAATTGGGTGAAAAAATATTTAATCAGTAGTAGGCCAGGATAAGTTTTTCTTTTAACATATATGTGTTCTTTTTAAACACTCTAATATTTTTAACAAAACCCATTAATAAGTATGTACATCATACTTTGAATCAAGAAAAGAGATTGAATGGTAGTAAAAAATGTATCAACTAGTAGCAATCATATCTTTTTGTATGCAGTGAAATAGATTTCCCCTCCCACAAAATTTGTTTATTCATAAATCAGGGTACATCATGTATATTTTTAGTAGAAATTAATAAGAAAATAATTAATTAAAAATAATTAAAAATAATTTATTTTAGATAGAGAACAATGGAATTAACTTTATATATGTATTCAAGAAGGTTCAAAACTACTGTTCATCATGTTCTAGAAAATAAAAACAACAGTAATAATAATTCATTTAGTAGGTAAAGAAAAATATGATAGTGAGTATGTCTATTATAATAATAATCACCACATCTTATTGGTTCCATATCTCTTCACAACCTTTGTTTGAAGGTCTCCATATATATGGTAATACTTTTTTCCCTCTATCCTGTTATGAATTTTTCAAGGTTTTAAAAAGAATAGGCTAACTCGTCATCTTATACTAAGATTTTAGTAAAACCCATCCTCAATGATTCGAACTGCTTATTGACTAGTTTTATGAAACAATTAGCAGTAAATTAGAAGACTAATCAAAAACTCCTCCATGTGTGAAAACTCACTGAGCCAGATGAGTGAAGAAAGAGTAAAACTTTTTTATTTTAAATTTAATGATGTAATTTCATTTCACAAACATCATCCCGAGGTTTATTTTTTTCATCAACACTACTCCTTTGATGCTACCTTGCATGAATAACCTCTTATCCAGTGGTACCATGAATAACCTACCTCTTCCCCTTCGATGTTTCCATACATGACATAGCTCTACTCCATTATGATTTCCCCACACAACCCACTTCTATTATTTTATTACCGCCTCGCACAACACACCTTTTCTCTACTCCTCCAGTCCGTCCTCACATGAAACCCCCACTAAATCCTCCTTTTCCTTGCATCACACATTAGATGAGACATGAAATCTTGGGGTTTCTTTCTTCACTTCTTTTTCTATGATATTGTATCACATGACCCTCCTCTATTCCATGAACACTAATTAGGCTGAAAAATACTCATGGTTTTTTCTATAAAAAACTATTGATTTCCCAAATTGTATGTATTTTTGGTTTTAGAGTTTATTTGATTTGAAATGATACATGAATTTGATATTAATTACAGTTATTTATAATGTGAATTATTGGTCTCTGGATGAGTCGATGGGGGTTATTAATCTAAATACTGATTTTAATTATTTCTATTAATTTTTAGTCTATTAATTATTGTTCTAATGGGATTTTGTTATTTTAATTGATGCACTTTTTTTCATTTAATGATTATGTGAATATTGATTTTAATTGAATAAAATATATTCTACACCTATAAAAATGTTGAATGTTTGCAAAATAGAAATGGGAATTGTAAGGACCCGAAATTTTAAATAATTTTTTTCCTAAATTTGTGTGATATTTTAATTTATACTCAACAAAAATATTTCATTTAATAAAATGAGTATAATTAAAATTTTACTGTTGGGTTTTGACTGTTATATGACCGCTGGTCAATAAGACAGTAGGAAAATAAATGTTATGATTATTGTCTATAAATACAAGTGATCTTGATTAATTAATATAGAAAGAAGATTCAATGGCCCCATATAGTAGTCTCGGGCTGATCAAAGCCCATCTGACGAAACTCAGGAAAGAGGTAGCACCTTTGGGCTTTGATCTGGACCAAACCCAAGCCAAACTTCATCGTGTGAAGCTGGAACGAAATCTCCTTCGTGAGAAGTTCAAGAAGATAGAAATCACTACTCGGGTAATGTGGGCCAAGCCACCCCAAGATTCTATCACCCTAGCACACCTAACTCTTAGGTCCTATGCTGGTGTTATAAGGGGTTTTGTAACGAGACCGTAACTGTCTTCTGTAATCCATTGATTAAAATAAAAATTGTGATGTCTTCTTATGGTGAAGTTTGTGAATTTAAAAATATCTGGATATATATAGTATGAATATTATTGATGAATTCTATAAAAAATATATTTTTAAAATATTTATGTAAATTGTAAATAACTAATTATGTGTAAGGATTTTCAGAAAATGGTCTTCTATAAATGTGTTCAGTCAGAAATTTAGAGTTTAATAAGATAAATATAATTTTGGTGAATAGTAAATTATTAATAGTGATTTTACACTTAGGATTAGTAATGTGACCAAATGGATTAGTAATCTCACTTAAATAAATTATTAATATAAAATAGGCACCTTGATTAAGTAATGTGATTCAATAAAATAGGTAAATAACTGTTTCAGAAATTATTATTTAAGTATTAGTTTTTTCGGGTGAATAGTGTTTTTTATTTAAAAATTAAATTAAAACTATTTAGAACATTATTTTTATAAAATGGAGTTCATTTTTTAATTCAGAGAATCGATATTATTTTAAGGTGAATTTTTGGGAGTTTTCTGAAAAAGTTGAATTTTTAGTGAATAGTGAATTTTCAGTTTAGAGTTTCATGTGTTTAATGACATCATTAAGGATGTAATAATTATCTAATAATTCTGGTCAACTTATGAATAGTAAGATAAGGTATTACGTGTCCCAAGTGGCCAATACTATGGGCAAATAACTTGGGCAAGCCAATGGTTTTTCCAATACCACCAATGAGGTGTCCCTTGGCCATTAATGCCTTGTCCCCTTACTTCCCCTACAAATACCTTGCCATTATCTCATAATTTCCATTAAAAAATCCTACTAAACGAATTTCTGGTCTCCTTAACTCCCAAGGAGTCCTACCAAAGCACCCTCAAGCCTCCCAAGGTCTCAAACTTCAAGATTTTGAAGTTACTCTTCAAGGTGAGGGATTCTTTCACTCTTCCAATTTTCAAAGTTCTACTTTCATGTCAAGTCTTTCAAGTTACTTTTTTTCATTCTTTGGTATGATCTATATATTAATCATACTGTCCTTTTATGTTCACATGATGTGTGGCCCTATTTAATCTCATCAATTCATTTTTTTATGTTTTAAGTGACGCTGTTAGGCTACCGAATTTTTCATAAGAGAAATCTAATTTTTGTCTTCCTTTCATGTTTTTCATTTCATATGGTATGTACTTAAAATTTCATTACCATGTTATTATATCTTTTATATTCTATCTCTATATTATTTTATGGATCATTTATGAGTGTTTTACCCATATCCCCTCTCTTTTCAATGTTTTCTAAAACACCGCAACATAGCCGTTATGCTGCTGAATTTTCTTCTCAGAATGTATCTCTCTTTTTATCAAATTATTTTATTTTATTAAGTGAATAATAAAAACTCTTTTTTCTATAGGGGTATTCAAATATATATAAAAATTTTCTATTTTAAATTTTGGTATTTACATACATGATACCCTCTTTCCTTTTCTGTGGGTTTATAGTGACATAAAGGTCACATATTTAAAGCAGTTTTTAAAATGTTAGGACTATGAAATGAAACCCATATCTTTTATGATATATGGGTTATTTATGAAATGATTGATGATGATATATGCTCCTCACATTATAATAAATAAAAATTAAGGGTGCTCCCTGATAGTGCTCTAATGCATTGGGTAAAGACTTAATCTCTAGAGATGACCATTTTAACGATACCTTGGTGAATAACCTTGGTAATTTTTTAATGACAGCTTGGGGATGGAACATAGTGATACAGAAATGATTTTCTAAGTTAAATGTTTTAGCCACATATTCATGTTGTGAAAAATGTTATTTTTATTATGATATTATTCATGATCTCTTTCTCATGCCTTAAAGTTATTTATCATGACTTTATTGATGTATCTCAAGTTCACATGTAAAATGTTTCTTTTGTTTCCCTTACTGGGCCTTCTGCTCACCCTTTCCTTTGATGTATACTTCCAGGTTATGAGATGCTGTAATGAACTTAGGATTAACAATAAGGAATCCTTTCAAGTGTTTAAGAATAATTTTTTATGTCATCATTTATTATGTTCCTAGTTTTCAAGACACTAAACCTTAAAGATCCTCGATTTTTGTAAAATGTAGAAAAAATTTTATTTAATGAAAAAGGTGGGATTCCATAGTTGTAATCAAAGGACGGTTTATATATTTATGAAAAATTAGGATATGAAAACTTTAGGAAGAACCCTATAGAAAAGTTGAAATATAGGAAATATTCCTGGTATTTTGGTGAGTATTGAGTAAGTGGTTTATCAAGAAAATACATCCCTGTTTGGATACGAGCAGGTAGAGGGGGCTCTTGCATATATGTACATAGGGGTAAGCCCCAAAAACACCGCTTGGATCTAGACTCAAATGATAAATAGTACACAACAATGGGCCTTGCTGCACTCTTGGTTATGAAACTCCCAGGGGGATATGTTTGGTTAATCACAAGATTTTTATGAATCATTGTGAAGGAATTATAGAAAAATGTAATTGTCTAAGCCTGAAGTTTTAAGACAAAAAATCCTTTTTAGTTAAAATATTCATAAATTAAATAAGTTAATCACACAAGATTTATTCTTTTAGAAAATTTCCCCATCGTCTAGGAATACAGTGACGTATTTCCAAAGGAGTTACCCGGACCTCCCCCAGAAAGAGAGGTAGAGATCTGCATTGAACTCGTAGCTCGATCTCATCCGATGTCAAAGCCCCCCTATAAGATGGAAAATGTGGAGCTAGAGGAATTAAAGAAACAACTCCAAGATCTTTTGGATAATGGGTTTATCTGACCAAGTGTGTCTCCTTGGGGAGCACCAGTTCTCTTTGTGAAGAGGAAGGATTGTTCGATGCAGCTATGCATTGATTATAAAGAATTGAATGGGATTACAGTGAAGAACAAATACTCTCTTACAAGAGTTGATGACCTATTTTTACAACTTTATGGGACTCAATTGTTCTCTAAGATTGATCTTCATTCTTGTTATCATCAATTGAGGGTGAAGAATGATGATATTCCAAAAACTGCCTTCCAATCAAGATGTGGGCATTATGAGTTTGTTGTTATTCCCTTCAGACTAACTAATGCACCTGCTATTTTTGTGGATCAAGAATAAGTCAATTTTAGAAACTTATATTTTATCAAATGGATATACTTTTTATCGGAAAATGATTTGGGGATTAAATGATAATGGTTATTTTGGATAATGTTTTCTCTTTTGGAGTACTATATTCCTAAGGGAAATAAAATACTACGGGATTTAAATTGAGGTGGAATGGTTGAATTTTTTTTGTAAGAATTTATGTATTTATTGTGGACATATGGTGATTTGGGTTATTTCTGGAAAATGATGAACCTAGCATAGAGAATATGTGAATAAGTTAATTAAACATTATTATGAGACTTTAACAGTAGTCGATATTATTTGGAGATGAATGTTAATATTTATTAGGGAAGACTATGTGATTAAATCCTTATGAGTTTTGGGTTCCAATATTAGTTTGGATTATTTGGAAGAATTTTAAGGATGGTTGTGTATTGAATGGTCTTTCTAGAAGTGTGGATACTTTTGTTGAATTTTTGAGATTTATATTAATATTTCTTTATATATAGGATTATCCTTTTGGGGGATTATATGATCTCTTACACACCATTTTAGTTTTAGTTGATGACTAAAGATAAGGGTAAAATATAGTTATTATTTTTTGGATTATGTGATTCTCTAGAAGATGATTCTTGTGATTTTGATGAGACCAAGTCTTTTTGAATGCTCATTGTTTAGAGAACATATTAGTCTTATTGGAAACTTATTAAGGGATTAAACTCTACTTGAAGATAAATATATTTCCTTATGTTTTTATTCTATGTAGTACATGAATTCCTCAAAATTACCGAAAGGAACGTAAAACCAAAACATGGTTGGTTTACATTTCCTACTGGGTAATCAAAGACCGTTTAACACATCATAAGTTTGTGATCTTCTTGTGGTTAATTTTCTCCAAATAATTTTTTCTATCACTCTCTATCAGAACTTGAACCTTTTTTTTCTCTTCCATATCCATGTTTTCTTACATGGAATCCTAGTATGGGTTAACTCGGGTGACCTTTGTACTTCCCTTTCTTTCTTTTAAAGTAATAGTTTTACTGGCTCTTTTTCTGATGTGGGACATTCAATGAAATTTCCAAGCCCAATTTTAAAATTGAGAGGAAATAATTTCTTAAGGGGGGAAGAATTTAATGACCCGAATTTTTGAATAAATTGTTTCCTAACTTTGTGTGATATTTTATTTTATACTCAACAAAACTGTTTCATTTAATAAAATGAGTATAATTAAAATAATACTGTTGGGTTTTGACTGTAATATGACTGTTGGTTAATAAGACCGTGGGAAACTAAATGTTATGATTATTGTCTATAAATACAAGTGATCTTGATTAATTAATATAGAAAGAAGATTCAATGGCCCCATCCAGTAGTATCGGGCCAATCGAAGCCCATCTGACAGAACTTGGGAAAGAGGTATCACCTTTGGGATTTGCTCTCGACCAAACTCAAGCCAAACATCATCATGTGAAGCTAGAATAGAGTCACCTTCGCAAGATGTTCAAGCTGATATAAATCACTACTCGAGCAATGTTGGCCGAGCCGCCCCAATATTCTATCACCCTAGCACACCTTACTCTTAGGTCCTATGCTGATGTTATAAGGGGTTATGTAATGAGACCATAACTGCCTTGTGTAATCCTTTTATTTAAATAAAAATTTTGTTGTCTTCTTATGGTGAAGTTTGTGAATTTAAAAATTTCCGGATAAATATAGTATGAATATTGTTCATGAATTCTATAAAAAATATATTTTTAAAATATTTATGTAAACCGTAAATAATTAATGATGTGTAAGGATTTTTAAAAAATGGTCTTCTACAAATGTGTTCAGTAAGAAATTTAGAGTCTAATAAGATTAACATAATTTTTGGTGAATAGTAAATTATGAATAGTTATTTTATGCTTAGGATTAGTAATGTGACCAAATGTATTAGTAATCTCACGTAAAGAAAGTATTATTATAATTTAGGCACCTTGATTAAGTAATGTGATTCAATAAAATAGGTAAACAACTGTTTCATAAATTATTAGTTAAGAATTAGTTTTTTCAGGTAAATAGTGTTTTTTATTGAAAAATTAAATTAATAATATTTATAAAGTTATTTTTATAAAATGGAGTTCATTTTTCAATTCAGAGCATTGATTTTATGTTAAGGTGACTTTTTGGGATTTTTCTGAAAAAGTTGAATTTTCGGTGAATAGTGAATTTTCAGTTTAGAGTTTCAGGTGTTTAATGACATCATTAATGATGTAATAATTATGTAATAATTCTGATATACTTATTAATAGTAAGATAAGGTATTATGTGTCCCATGTGGCTAATAACATGGGCAAATACCTTGGGCAAGCCCATGGTTTTTCCAATACCACCAATGAGGTGTCCCTTGGCCATTAATGCCTTATCCACTCACTTCCCCTATAAATAGCAAGAAATTATCTCATCCTTTCCATTAAAAAATCCTCCTAAACGAATTTATGGTCTCCTTACCTTCCAAGTAGTCCTCCCAAGGTGCCCTCAAGCCTCCCAAGGTCCCAAACTTCATGAATTTTAAGTTACTCATCAAGGTAAGGGATTCTTTCACTCTTCCCATTTTCAATGTTCTACTTTCATGTCAAGTATTTCAAGTTCATTTTTTTCATGTTGGGATATGATCTATATATTCATTATACTGTAATTTTGTGTTCACATTATGAGAGACCCTATTTAATCTCATCAATTCATTTTTTTGATGTTTTAAGTGACGCTGTTAGGCTGCATAATTATTCATAAGAGAAATCTTATTTTTGTCTTTCTTTCAAGTTTTTTATTTCATAAGGTATGTCCTTAAAATTTCATTAACATGTTCTTATATCCTTTATATTATGTCCCTATATTATTTTATGGATAATTTATGAGTGGGTGACCCATGTCCCCTCTCTTTTCAATGTTTTCTAAAGCCCTGCAACATTCCCGTTATGCTGCCAAATTTTCGTCTCAAAATGTCTCTCTTTTTCTCAAATTATGTTATTTTATTAAATGAATACTAAAAACACTTTATTCTAAAAGGTTATTTACATATATATCAAAATTTTCTATTTTAAATTCAGTTATTTACATACATGATACCCGCTTTCCATTTCCGTGGGTTTAAAGTGACATAAAGATCACGTCTTTAAAGTAGTTTTTTAAATGTTATGACTATGAAATGAAACCCATTTTATTTATGCCATATGGGTTATTTATGAAATGATTGATGATGATATATGTGGATCACATTATAACAAATAAAAATTAAGGGTGCGCCCTGATAGCACTCCAATGCATTGGGTAAAGACTTAATCTCTAGAGATGACCATTTTAACGATACCTTGGTGAATAACCTTGGTATTTTTTTAATGACACCTTGGGGATGGAACTTGGTGATACGTAAATGATTTTCTATGTTAAATGTTATAGCCACATCTTAAAGTTTTGAAAAACGTTTTTTTATTATGTTATACCTCATGATCTCTTTCTCATGCCTTAATTTTATTTATCAAGACTTTATTGATGTATCTCAAGTTCACATGTAAAATGTTTCTCTTGTTTCCCTTACTGGGCCTTCTTCTCACCATTTTCTTTGATGTATGCTCCCAGGTTATAAGATTCTATAATGAACATAGGATGAACAATGAAGAAACCTTTAAAGTGTTTATGAATAATGTTTTATGTCATCATGTATTAAGTTTCTGGTTTCCAAGACACTAGACCTTAAAGATCCTTGTTTTTTGTAAAATGTAGAGAAAATTTTATGTAATGAAAAAAGTGGGATGCCATTGGAATGGATCTAGTCCAATATGTATATTTTGTGTTGATGTATAAAAATGAAAAATTAGGGAATTTGGGGTTTGATGATAATTTTTTTTCAAGAGGTATTAATCAGTTTAAGAACCATTTGACTGAAAATAATAAATATGTTACGCCATGTATAAGTGTTTCAGATGAATTGAAATAATAATTTTCATGTATGATACATATGAATAAGGATTAGTGTTGAAAAAATAAACATGGTATTCATGATACAAGTGATGAAATAAACACTTTTCATTCAAGAAAATATCATATTAATACTCACATACCATTGAAAATATATCATGGGACTCATTTTGTAAGTAATTATACACAAAATTGTATGAATAAATATTTGAAAAGTGACTTGTTCAAGGAAAAGTTCCTAAGTATCTCTTTTTTAAGTGTTATGAATTTTAAATCTGATATAAAAAATTATTTTTTAAGATGTGGGAGATGATTTCAATGTTTAGAAATGGATATTAAATTCCATAATATCATGATATAATGGGGAATTATTTGAAGAAAGAAGTTTCTTACACATAAGAGTTATGTGAATACTATAAGAAATAATGGAAGGAAATTGGTTATTCTATCACATTAGATGGATAGACTAATAATAAGAGAATATTGATTTTTAATTGTTTTCGTGAATAGCCCAAAAGGGATTTAATTTTTTTAAAAAATAGTTACATCTTATATCTTGAAATTTTATATAAAAGACTTTCAGAAAATTGGTTAATATTATATATTTTGTTAGAGAAGAAATTTTTATTCTAGTACTTGGTGACAATGACTCAAACTATAAAGTTACAGGTGGGATGATGATATTAAAAATATCATGTATTAGACTTGTTATACTTCTCACTATATTGATTTAATATTAGTGTATTTTTTTTAAAAAAAATTGGATGTCCATAAAGTGAAAATTTCTAAACATATAACTATATGAGGAATATTATTATTATTTTTCCAAAGGATTTCAAAAATATTGTTTTAGAATGGGTTTAATTTATTTTATTGTATCATACTTTCCTTTTGGACCCCTTTCTGTGCATAAGAGTGATTCGACTAATATGTTTACATCTCAAATATGGCAGTCTAGTAGTTTTGAAAAAGATAAAGAATGAATGAAAATTCAATTAACTATGATAGATAATCACTTTTGTCATGATTTATTTACATGTATAATGGATTAATTTCCACATATGAATGTAATTATTCATTTTAATTTTGATGAGAAAATATCCATGTGATTTATTTATGAGATGGACCATGCAAAGGAAATCAATTATGTACAATTTTCCCAATATTTGGAAAAGGTAAGTCATTTAATGACATGTTTTTTATTATTGTGTGTCTTTATTTGAAAATTAATAATTTTTTTGTTACTAAAAATTTATCTACATTACTATTTTGGAAATAATTAATGAGATGTGGGTTATTCTATTTGATACCCCATTACATGTTTTTTTCTATTATTTAAATTTTCAATTTCAATATAGCTCTAATATTAGGGTTGGTGTAATGGTAAAAATTGGCATGTATGGTTGTTTGAATATATTAGTGCTCAACCCATAGGAGAGGGACTAAATATATTTTAATATATTAAACTTCAAAAATGTGAGGCTATTTGGTATATATTTTTCTAGAAGGGAAAGGGTAAAAACATCAGCTAATTTCTGAGATTCATATGGGGATGATGTCTATGAGTGGAAGATATTTTTTATATGTGTTTTGAGATTAACATATAGTTATTTTTTATGTGTATTAATCTAGATTATATTTGAGATTTTAAGTTGATAAAAATAATTAGTCTACTTAGATGAATATTATGGGTCAATTCGTTTAACTTGTTTTCCTCTTGTGTTTTTAAGTTCATAAAAGTAGGATAAAGTTCTTACACCAAAGAAAGATGAATTACTTGTTTTTTGTTAAGTTCAATTTATAATTTAATGAGAAGTGGACAATGTGGAAAAAATTAATGATACTTCTGTTATTAATTCTATTTATTCTGATAAAGGATGTATAATTAAGAACAGATGATTGTTAACTTTTACAAAATGATGAGGAAAATGATGAATTTGATGATTCTAATATTTATTAAGATTATATTTAAATTATTAATTATATTTTGAATGATATGAATAATATAGTGATGAGGATTTTTTTTCAAAAATTGATCACGGTATTAGTGAGGTTGAGAATAATGGCATTGATGACAATGGTATTTCTAGAGGTGGAAAACTCAAATCCATAGAGGATATTTATTTATATGTAGACTTAATCTATATAAGTCAACCATTTAAAATAATTTTCCTATGTTTGTAAATTATATGTTGATTTTATAACTCATGGATGAATAATATAAGTTTGTTATTAGGTATATATAGAATTATTTATTATGAAGTGTGCGGGTGTGGGTGTGTATTATAAACTATACATATGTATTTTTTTATTTATGTATACACTAACATGTCTATGAGTATAGTTTACTAGACTCAAATGAGTCTAATTGTATTCTAAAGCTTGAATACCATGATAGAATCCTCATGTTTTTATCCTATAATACCAACAAAGCCCAAATATAGCCCCTTAGAAAACCACATCCACACTATATGTCCCTGATCTAGAACACACCTATTTTTCATCATACATGGTATTCTAGTTTAGCTATCCACTTGGTCTAAATCTTCATTCCAAATATAAATCCCAATAATTTTAGTGTTATATTAGTTGTGTGCCTATTTACAGAGTAAATCTTATGGAACAATATAGATCCCTTCCACCATATAAAAACCCCAACACACAACCAAAGACTGATGTACATTATAATAGATTACCAATATCACATAGGGTTAAAAAAAGGTCCCAACATCTCAATCACCAGACTAATTGATATTTATTTCTAGATGTTTATTAAATCCCCTCAACACCATGATGTAAACTTTCATAATAGTAACTAAGGATTGAAATGTAGACCCCATTTGCAATATTTAAATCACACAAAAACTAGTACGATAAATATAATGTCATTTATAAGTCACATAAACTGAGAGATATGGAACTTATATTATGATTCACTATGTTAGATCTCATCATCATTATACTCTAAAAATCTTGACTAATATTTAACTGTAAAAGACAACACATTTCATCCCATTTTCGGAAGCTCGACCCAAAACTGAGTCTACTATCTTTATCCATGGGTTTGGTAAATTGTAAAAGGGGAAAACCTTATATATAAATGGTTAATATAACCTAATATTCAACTCCTATGAAACGTTGAAAAGAAAATATTTTTCACATGATTCTTTTTTAAGGGGATAGCTCAAATTTTTATCAGGATATATTTTTAGGGTTGTTTAATCTTTTTAGGGAACATGAATTAGTTTATGAGATTTATATGACATTGTTCACATGAATAATTCATTTTTAGTTTGATTATGATATTTTACTGATGTATTCAAGGCATTAAGTCAGTTCAAGGAAGTTATGGGTTGTCAGGTTACTAGTTTTTTTCAAGAAATGGTGTCACCGATAGATAAACCTTGTATATGTTTGAATCATACCTAAACTAGATTTTATGGTAAGGATTAAGGAATATGAACACAATTTAGTTATCTATGATCGTAGTTTATTTAAAGGAAAATTAATGAGAATCTAAATCTTCACAGTGAAATGGTTGGACATCTATGAATATAGGATGTTGGTACAACTTGATAACTAGGTGGGACACTCTATATATAGGGGTGGTGACACATTATTGAGGTGTTGAGTTTTTTATTGATCATTATAAATTTAGGTCTACATGGATATTAATTAAAAAAATTAAACATTTTACTATTAGTGAAATAAAATCTTATAATGATCACCTATAGATGTAGTGTAAAAATCTGAATCATGTAAAATGGTGTTATTTATTTATGATTGTTTTCTATTTTATTATATTATAGTGGGTGGATATTGGATTTAATGTGGTGATTTGGTTTTCACAATACTTCAATTTTATGGTACACTGATCATCCAAAGAATTCATACCAGTGATCTGTTTTTTAATTTGTGATCTACTAATGCATGAACTTTAGGTGATTAGAGTTTAGGCTAGGTTCTCAAAAAATTATATCAGAGTTTGATTCATCGAAAATTATGACAAATGAAATATAATGATTCATTCCTTTAACTAACTTGATTATATTATTTAAAAAGGATTTATTGAGTCTATGTCATTACAATACCATAAGTGTATAGAAATTACTACAAGAGGAGAGTGAATTTTATTTAATAAAATAAAAGATTAATTTTAGTTATCCTATTTATAAATTTATTTTTGAAAATAATTTTTCCCATTAAAATAAAGTGATCGTAAAACCATTACATCAATTATTTATGAATTTAGATTTTATGACATTTTGATGACAAAAAGTATGAAACTTTCATTAAACATGTAAGGAAGAAATGATGAACTTTTCAAAATAGGTTATAACAAAAAATTATATATTTTTCAAGAAAAAATAGAGAAAATTTATTAAAGTCATATCAAAACTTTTACATTCAGTGTAAGAAAATCCAATAACCCATTCGTTAGGTATATATGGTTTTATACAATCTATAAAGTCGTGTCTTCCCATAACATGGAATCCCTCGATATTAATATAAGAAGAATCTCCACTTCCCTAGACATGAGATCCCTCGATCAGAAAGATCAGAATATCAATCTTACTAATCTTCTAAATCCCTTTATTACACCAGATCAGATAGATAATAATTACAAACATAGAAGAAACTTAAATAAATTACCAGAAACTTAAAAATCATATACCTTAAGTAAAAACTCACTATTAATATCAATGAATCGTTCACTCAGAATAAGATGATAGCAACTCTTTAAAGTAGATCTAGTTTTCTTTATTTTCAAAAGATTCATCTTTCATGAATGATGCTTGTATTTATTATCATTTCTTTAATTTTCTTATTTCACATTCTTCAATGTTTTTTGAAATGAATTCAGATGAACTCATTAATCATTTAAAAGGTTCAACATAACTTCACCAAATGATCAGCTTAATAGAACCCTTGTAATGATTTAGTATTCTGTATAGTAGAATGAACATTTTTTGTCTTATGGAATGATATTTGTTCATATGATGGAATAAAATATGTTCATCCTATGTAATTGAGTTCTTCAACTGATTGATTTTTTCAAAAAAAAAATCCGATTAGCTTGTCTTCATTCATATGAGGAATGTTTATCTAGTGGCCTTGGTACAACTTTAACTTGTGACACATGCTTATAAATTTTCAATTAAAATTTATGAATCTATTTTCAATGGAATTTTATTCTTTTAATGTACAATAGTATATGTTCATCATGTTAAGGATGTTACTCATGATAATAATGCTTTCTCTATGTCTCGTAAAATATAATTTATATAATAAAATTATATACACTTAGGAAGAATAAATTCTGTAATAAAAAGAATTTAAGGAAGTGTTTTTTCATTTTTAAAACTATGCTTAGAAAGGGTTATAAGTACAAGTTTGACTCAACAATATCTCCCTTTTTTGGAATACACAAAACAAAACTTCTAAAGATAAAAACTAAATTTTAAATAACATTGAAAATAATTACTCCCTTAGACTTAAACATTTATTATCTTTATCCTTGTTAAATTATTCTCCATTTTTTCCCCTTTCATCATTTTCCCCTTTTCTTGACTAATTTCTCTTGATGGTTTTTTTTTTCAAAGTTTTTTTTAACTTTTCTCCCATTTCTTGATTTTTTAAAATATTTTATGGAATGTAGAAATTACACTTGAAATGTTTGGGTTAAAAAACTAAGAAAAAAATATATTAAAATATTTTTTCATCCAAAATATGTATATAGTACATCAATCCAAAAATATTTGATAAAATATCAATATAAATATACACATAAGAACAATCATCCAAAAAATTTTATAATTAAGTATAATTTGATATAAATTTATTTTCAAGAGTTTAGTAAAAAATATCAGCATTTATTTAAATATTTCATGAATATGATATTAAATTTATTTATGCATTCCTTATACTTCTCAAATTTATCAACAACTAATTTTATCTTCCAAACTTCCTATTTAACAGCTTCTAGATCTATTTCACATTCTTGATCTTTGATATATCTTCTTATAGAGAAAGTAATTTCCAATTATCTTACTTTATCTATGACATATATTCATTTAAAATTTGATTTTTTCCCCTTGTTCTGATATTTCATCATATTGATTCATTGAAAGAGTCTTCAAATTATCAATTGCCTTATGTTCTCAAAATATTCTTTAATGGCACTTATTGAATGTCTCAAAACTATTTCTTATTCCGTTTTGATTCCATATATATTATCATTATATAACATAATATATTCTTCCATATTTTTTATCCATATAATTTTTTTCCAAATTTATTAACTTTATTTTAGATTTTCCATTAATGTCTTTGAAATCAACTTCATTTTGAATCATAGTCTCAACGAGTTGTTTAAACAAATTTGAATATTCCAAAAAATAGTTATTTCCTTTTATATCCTTAAATATCACATCATTTTCATGAATGTAATATAATTAATATTCATTCTTCATTATAACTTATTTTATATAATTCAATCGCATTTCCATTTATTGATGACTTGTTCTAGGAGCGAAATAAGTTGAATTGAAAGAAAATTCTAGAACGAATGGAGCTAGAGGTATATGAGTTCTATATTTTTATTTTATTTCATCTTATGATTTTTGGATGCTTCTAAAACAAAATATTATTTATATATTTATTTCGTATCTAATTTCGTATTTTTTATTGCTTTTTCATGAGAATTGATATTTTTTCTTCTAAAGATTTATCTTTTTTCAAAATAATTATGGAGGTATATTTCTCATATTGATCTGATAAGAAATTTGAGTAAGTAGTCAAAATTTACTCAATCTCTAAATAATATTTCAATTCTTTAGTAATCTCATATTCAGTATGCTTCTTTATTTTTCGTTACCTTTCAATAAATTTTTTATCTATTACTTCCACATTTTCATACTAATTTTTTTCCTAATAATTATTTTCATTTATATTTTTAAATGGATAGAGGATTTCATGAGAATTGTGTTGATTGACCTTCTGTTTGAACAACAAAAAAAATGTGAAATTGAAAATTTGGTAATGTGAAATAGTAAAATAGATTAAAGAACCAACTTATTACAAAATAAAACTTTTGAATGTTTTTTTTCAACACATTTTAAGAACTCTCTAACCATACTCTATTTCTTATAGTTTTGTTTCTATTCATTCTTCTTTTCATCTTAATGAATTTTATTATATGTTTTATCTTTCACAACATAATACTCAATCTTATTTAGTCCGAAACTCAGATCATAGGGTTTATTTAAATCATTATTTTTCATCAAATTAGAAAATTCCTCATCATACATAGCCATGGATTTTTTATTAGGCTACATATGAGAAATTTCAACTTCCTTTATTTCTTTGGAAAACATTTTATTTTAGCTTCTATGTTTCTATTCTGGATGAAGCTTTGTCCAATTTTTCAATAATCTTTTTTAGAGATTGAAAAAACATAGGTCACATATTCTTTATTATTTAACCACAAAAAAACTAGATTTATCTATAACTTGGAAAATCATTTTTTTATTTTATAAAAGATGATTTAAGGGTATCTGGTGCCTAACATACAACGCCAAACAAGTTAAAGATAACCAAAAAAACAAAAAACACAAAACAACATAGATTTAAACATCATAATATCCATAGACATCCCCATATTACATATAGGATTCATCTTATCTAGTAGCTGATTCCCATTACAGATTTCTCTAAAATTTTTCACTTTGAACCCAATTGCTAAGAAGGTCCAGATTAGTCATAACTGATGATACCTGCTTAACCCCATTGCCCTTTTTGATAGCAAGAACCACCGGGATATTCCTTTTGGAAGTATACCTTGCCCACATTAGACATGGGAGATATTAGTAGTCTTTACTTGGCCTCTTTGTTGAGGTTGTAGATAATGGTCTATCACCTGGAGACCCCTTATGATTCCCATTTTGAAAAATATCACTAAATGAATGGCCTTTAGGGCTACTCCGGTTCTCCTTTCCTCCCCTAGAGATATCATTTCCAACCATGAATATTCCTTCAACCCAACCTCATGACATCTAGCAAATTCGCCCAGCCTCTGATATGAAGGGTTACTTTCCATAAAGGGTTGTCGCCCCTCCTGCAGAGGTAATTCCTTCCCAGCTGTTAGGGGTACTCCAGTTGTCCTTTACTCCCCTAGACTTTTATTATTCTTGATTTTATGTAATCCCATGATGATTACCAAAAATATATTTATAAAACATTTAAATAATTGAATCTTTATTTTCAAAGTCCCATATCTGAAAGCCTCTATATAAAGGAATAAAAACATCAAAAGATTGAATTTTCTAAAATTAGAAAGAAAATAAAAATCATATATGTCATATGATTTAAGTGTATCCCTATCTAATTTCCTTTGAATGATATAATTTTTAATCTAAATAGACACAATTATGACATCTAGATAATGATGATGAACTTTTCTATATTTTTCATAAAAAAGAAACAAATAAATTTTTGTCTTAGAATTTTTAAGTATTTCTAACTTGTCTTACTATTTATAAGTTTTATTATAATTTTAATGCCACTCCAAAAAAACTTATCCACAAGATGAATATTTAATTTTTAAAACTATTTAAAAAAATACAATATTAAAACCTTTATAATTTTCTCTTTAATGAATTGGACTGAAGAATATAATTTTCTAACTATCTCAAAAAAATGGAGATCATAATGTTCATTTTCAACATAAATATCTTCCCATACTTATTAAATAATTTCATACTTTAGTAAAGATTCATATTTTTCAAACCCATTTCATTCAATGTGTATTTAATTTACAAGAAATCTACTCAAAATACCACTTATGGAGGCCATTTTTTTATAAGAATAATCTAAAAGAATCTGATGACCTTTTAAATAATTATATAAAGATCAAATTAGGAAGAGATTTTTTTAGAAACATGTAGTGAAGAAGGAGTGGTGACTTATATCCCTTTAAATTTACTTCAGGAGAGAGAAAATTCATCTTCTCCCAATATAGAGACTGAAATTAAAACACTCTCTTTGACTGATTGTTGATATCATTTATAAAAATATTGAAAACAGATGTTTGAAATATTGAATATTTTGAAATATAAAGTTATATATTTTATTATACAAACATATGTTCTGATGAAACTTATATGTTTATAAAATAAATTTTCATTACAGAATTGAAAATGTTATAACTATGAATAAATAAAAAAATTATAATTTTCCCATCAGAAAAAAATTTATATACATTCTTTATTAGAGTTTAAATGATTATATGAAATTTTTATTTTTTTTAAAAATTATGAAAATAGAATTTTGAATAAAAAAAATTTTAAAGAAAATTTTTTCTAGAAAAAGTTTGGAAAACCATTTTCCAAAAATTATTCTTATTAAAAAAATTAATAAATTAATAAAACTTTTTTTTAAAACAAAGTAAAAAATATTTCTCCCCATTTTAAAGTAATATTTTTATTATAAAGATAAGATTTAAAAAAAGTTGAAAAATGATCATTTTATGTTGAATATTACAATATTTTGTTTAATATATTCATATCTATCAGAATTGATTAGTTTTTTAAAAATATCATTAAGTTATTCTTGTGTTCTAATTAATTATAAAATGATATATCGTATTTATGTTTGATCTTGAAGGAAATGGTGTATTATATCTATGTTCATTGATTTTGAGTGATGTGATTGTTTTTTACTTAATAATTTGGCTCTTGTTTTGTCACAAAACAAACAGAAGTTTTACTAAAATCCTTGCTACTATTAGTGAGTGTGTGTTTCACCCACAAAACTTGTGAAAACAAACATCCAACTACAACTTATTCAGCCTTATATGTGGGATTTATTACTGAATATTGTTCTTTACAACACCAAGAAACAAAATATTTTCCTAATAAATTAAATGTTATATAGGTAATATTTTTATCCATTTTATATCCTCCAAAGTCAGAATCCAAAATATTTTTAGTTTGAAATTATTTCTAGATGAATAGAATACTCCAAGATCTATATTTCTCTTAAGGTAATGAAAATTTCATTTTACTTTGTTAATATGATAATCTTTAGGATTAGATAAAGGCTCTTTCATATAAATATGATGAACTTTAAGTCTTGTCAATGAGTTCTAAGGTATAGTAAAATACAAATCATTCCTCTAAAAGTATTTTGATTAACTAGTCTCTTAGATTCATCAAGATCTAATGTTTTTGAGGTTCTAATCAGATTAACAATAATTTTAGTATTATCATATCCAATCATTTTAATTATGTATTTTATATAATTTAGCGATATATAAAAGTTCTTTCTGGTTTTTGAGAAATTTGAAATCCTATGAAAAATATAAGTTCTACCATAATGCTCATTTCAAAATTAGATTTCATAAGATCCACAAAGGAATCCATAAATGATTATTGAGTTGATCCAAATACGATGTTTGAAACATAAATATGAAAAATGAATGTGTCTCTAAAAACCTTTTTAATATAAATATTTGGATCTGCATCACCCTTAACATAATTATAATTATAAAAAATCCAGTAATTCAATTTTACTAAGATATGCTAGTTTGTTTAAGTCTATAAAGGTCCTTAATAATTCTAAAAACATTATCTAGAGTTTGTTTTCAAAAAAATTTTGTTTTTCTACCTAAATTTACTCATAAACATAGCCATTATGAAAAGCATGCTTCAGAACCATTTTATAAGGGGTTAAATTTAATAATGTTTCATAGGATATAAAAATATAAATAGATTCAATTCTAGCTACTAGAGAATAATTTATTTCATATCATATTAATTATTTTTTATTATACAATATTGTAAAAATTATTTCCTTATTTCTAAAAAATAATTCCATTCCTGTCACATTTATTACAGAAAACTCATTCTATACAAATTTTTGGAAAATCATTATGATGTTCAACTAATATATAAAATTTATTCCTCTGAAATTCATTGAGTTCATGTTTCATTGATATTTTCCAATATTCATAACATAAAGCCTAATAATGAGTCTTTGGTTCAAATTAAGATGAAAATGCACAATTTTCACATTCATTTCCTAAATAAAATCTATTTTTGAAAGGTTTACCTAAATCAACAATGATATTATTACTAGTATTATTCTAATGAACTATGAAATTTCTATTATTTTTGAAAAAAATTATTCAAAAATAGTTTTAATTTATTCTTGAGGTGAAGCTTCATACAAATTTTCATCAGTACTTCTCCCATGTGAGGAATTTGCTAACATGGGTTGAAAATCAGTTTCAGATAAATCATCTCAAGCTGTGTTTTTAGGTTGTTTGAAAACAAAGGGATCAATTTCAAAAAAAAATAATTGTGATGTTTCCTCTCTCATAAATGTGTTTTTGTTAGAAAATATTTAAGGCATACTAATATATAATATAATAGAAAAATTCATAAATTATAATTTTCATAATTTTTTTAAAATTATATTTAATATTCAGAATGAATACATTGCATCTAAAAACTACGAATTAAGGCAGTTTTATCTTTATTATATTCCAAAACTCATAATGAGTTTTATTAATTAAAGGGATAATTGAAACTTGATTTATATTATAATATATAGTAATAAATGATTTAGAAAAAATGAATAACAATAGACTATTCACTAAACATGGTTCTAGTAATATCATGAAAAACACTATTTGTTAATTAAAATACACCATTTTATTGATGTATTCTAGGATATGAAATGTTATGTGTTATACCATTTTTAAGAATTTTTTTTAAAAAATAATTTTTAAAATATTTTCCACCATGATCACTATATATAGTTACTAAAGGTAGAGTTTTCAAATTTTTAACAGGGGATACACAATTTTTAAAATAGAAAAATGAATATAACTTTTTCCCTTGAAAATATATAATAATATAATTAGTGTAGTCATCAAAAAAAAATTCATAGAATTTTTCACCAACACATGTAGTTTGTGTTGGAACAAATAAATCTAAATTCACTAACTAGGAAGAATCATAAGTAGATATTTCACTAATAGATTTAATGTTGACTTAGGTTACTTTCCAAATTTAAAAGGATCAAAAACTTTAGAAAACATTATCCAAAGATCCAATAAGTATCTAACTATTCCATACATAAAAACTTTTGTTAGAAAACTAACACTATACTTTATTGACCCAATATTACACTACCGAGATTTATCCTCCATTACACTAAGGAAAATATGGTATTAGATTCTGAGCTCTTCTATGTTAAGTGTGTAAACATTCTCATTAATATCGGTATAAAGGAAACAATTACCTTATGAACATTTAATAGTATAATTATCATTCCTAGACATAATTATGTAATCTTCATCACATATTTAAATTATTCTAATGAGGTTATTCTTAAGGCCTATAAAAAATATAATATTGTCAATTAAATTCTGTCCAAGAAGAACCATATTAACTATACAATATATCTTTCCTTTATAATTATCACCAAAAGTGATATTCCCACCATTCATCTTGATAATATTATTAAATAATTGCTTATTTCCTATCATATTTCTAGAATATCTAAAATCCATGTACCAAATATTATTATTCTATATACTCTTCTTATTTTATTGAAAATAGAAAGTTAAGAATCTAGTTTCCAAAAAATTACTAGGACCAGTATTGTTAGAAAATAAAAATTTAGTGATCCATATTAGTCAAAATTTTCTTTGTTGAATAGTTTCAAATTCCATAATAATTTATGATTTATAAAGCATATTATAAATTTATTTTATTCAAAAAAACTTTTTTCTAGTGTCCACCACATTGAAATTTTTTACAAAAGGGTGACTTTAAAGAACAAAGTGTTTGTTTTCAAATTTATGCCTAAAGTTTGGAAATCCCATTCCCAAAATATTCTGATGATGTATCATTTGTCTATACATGTTATCAATGATTTAATTTATGGAAGTAAAATTGGATAGTAATTTTTTAGACTCAAAATTTTATAATTTAGTTTTACAACTAAATAATTAAAATCAATTTATGGGCTAGAATTAGTTTTTTTCTATACTTATTTGGTATGATTTTAAATCTCTATAAAATGTTTTCAAATTATATAAATTTATTTAGAATGTTATACATTAGTATTTTCATATATTTTATAAACTTTATTATTTTTTCTTTATAAAATTTTTAAAAATCTAGAATCTTAATTATTATTTTGTATAATATAATCCTTATTAGTGATGTTTTTTCTACTCTTTTGAATATGTTTAATGATTTCCATCATAAGACTCAGGATAATTATAATTTAAATTATTATTGGCTAAGGATTCAGAATATACCTTTGCCACTATACATTATCGAGACATTGAAATTCTAGTATATAATCCCTGAATCTTCCAACTTTCACTAGTTTCATATGAATAGTTTTTTGAAGAGTTGTCTGTACTAATAGAACTCTATGTGTCAATTTTTTTTAAAAAAATTTCAACCATTTTTAATTTTAGAACATCATATAAAATATATCATTTTTAAACTATTTCATCAATCAATAACATCAGATATAATCTAACCAAGTTTCATATAGTAATTTAAAATAATATCATAAGTGTATTTATTATCACTTATAAATTTTTAACATTTCATGTACTTATATATGAAATATTTCTTTCCAATACTCTTTTTGAACCTATTATCAAGAGTTTCAAGATAATTCTCACCCATCTTATAAGAATTAATTTCTCTCTAAAATTTTACTATGTTCTTCTTAAAATATTTAGGAACACTCTTTGATGATTTAACATTATTTATTTCTATATATATAGAAGAAAATGGAAAAGCAATCATTTTATTTTATATATAATCATCTATTTCGAATATACCCTCATACTACATTAAAATTATAATCAAATAATCAAATATAATCTTAATAAGATGTTTTTTATCTTCAAAATATGTTCTTTTAAATTATCATTCATTGGGAATAATATCAATAATATTTTCAACCATTTATTCTTCAGTCAAGTATTTATCTCTAAGAGATTTGATAATATTAACCATATTTATATGGTTCTCCCTCTACCCAGAAAAAAATAGGTCTTTGCTTTAATAATAAAATTAGGCTTATGAACCAACCTTAAGAAACAACATTTATGAATCTTGGATTAATTTTGTCTATTTATTTTATAGGTAGAGAATCAGAAGCTTTATAATTAGCACTCAACATAACTGCTCTAGTTTCAACAAATTTGGTAGTTAAAAAGTGTGTTACTTAAAATTTTTGCCAATATTATTTCGAGTTTCACATAATGAAATATATATTTAGATATTTATTATCAAATAAAAATGTAGAATATTTAAATCTATATAGTTATGTTTATATTCAAAATTTTCATCTTTGGTAAAAGTTGTAACTTCCTTCTCAGGAATTTTATAATCTATAGTTAGTATAAAAATCCATCGACTCTAGTTTTTATAAAAAAAGGTATTCATTATATCTCTTTAATATTCATAATCATAACCATTGAAAAATAGTGGAATAATTGGATTTAATTACTCAAATATCCTAATAGAAAAAACTGACATCCTTTAAAAAAGATAATGTTTTATACACAACACATTAGTTTAATAATTAATTTAAAATAAAAATCTACTTTGAAATAGAATTTAATAGTTTATATAAAATATAAACTAAAAAATACAGTATTATAACTATCTATGATACAAAATATAGGATCGTAAGAGAATATAGATGACTACAAGGTGGGTGAATCATATGTAATAAAATAAAACACACAATTTACTTATCTTCTCTATAAATTTATTTCTGAAAAAACACTATCTTATTGAAAATAAATTGATCGGAAAAATTTGTTTACTAATTATTTATAAAATAGATGTTTATGTAATATTTATATCAAACATTATGATAATTTCCATACACATCCACTACATAAATAATGAACCTGTAAATTAAGTTATAAAAACCCATCATTATTCTCTTAATAAAACTTAAAGAAAATTTATAAAAGTAACATCCATATTTTTGAAATTAGTTTAAGTTAATTTAATAAACATTAATTTTGGTTTCTAGGGGTTTAATATAATTGTAAATATCTATCTTTCTTAAATAGAGAGTCCCTCTATACTAAGATTAGAATAATATCTATTTCCTTATCTCTAAGAACCCTCGATCCGCAACATCAAAATATTGATCTTCAAAAACCCTCATAAGTCCTCTACCACACCAAATTAGACACAAAATAACTACATATAAAAAATAAACTTAAGGAATTGATAAGAAACCTCACAATAAAATGACTTAAGAAAAAACTCACTAATGGTGACAATGAATCACTCCTTCAAAACAAGATATTAACAACTCTTCAAAGTAGCATTGGTTCACATGAATTTAAAAAGATTCCTCCTTTGTGAAAGTTGGATCTATTTATACTCATTTCTCGAATGATCATATGTTTCAATCTTCAGAGTTGGTTACAAAAAATTTGCATGAACTCATTCTTCCTTAGAGTGGTTCAACATAACTTCATCTCATGAACACTGTGGTAACACAATTACAATGCTTCGGCATTCCATCATTTATAATGAACATTTTCTCCTAGTGGAATGAATTTTTTTCTCCCAAATGAATAAAACATATTCTTCTAATGAAATAGAATTCATTATTTGACTGATTTTTGAAATATTCCTTTGAATATCATATATTATTCTGTCAAATGAATGTTTTCCTATAGACTTAATAAAAATTAATCTAGTGAGATTTTGATATACATTATCACTATTCCTTTATAAATATATGTTTTATAAATGTTTATCCATATATTATATTAAATTAAATGTTCATCTAGTTAAAAAAGTTCCAATTGATAATAAATGCTTTATACATCTGAAAACATATCATTTCTATAAACACCTTCTAGACACCTGGGAAGCATAAATCTAGAAAATAAATAATTTTAATAAATAATTTTAATTTTAAAAAATAATGTAAAAAACTTATGAAAGTAAAATTTTGAATTAGCAGTCATGTTAGATGATGAAAGAACGGTGAGGGTTGATAAGTCTAATAGAACATACTTTAGTTTCTAGAGGATATAGATAGAAGATTACCTAATCCAAAATGATATTCACATTATGTTAAATCGAACTAAACTCAAGAATATTGAAGATACTAAATGAGAGTAGAAGGAAAGAAAATATATTTTTTATCTTAAATGGAATTAGGAATTAATTTTTATTTAAATATATAGGAGAAGAAGAAAACTAAAAATCTCATAGGAACACTATAAGATATGTATGAGAAGATTATTGTAATCAGAAAAGTATTCTTGATGAAAAAATAGGTTAGTTTGATACTATTGGAATCTATATATGTAGAGGATCTTGCATATGATTTCAACATGACCCTAAATCATCTAGAGACTATAAATCTAACATTTGTTTATGTTTTTTGGATATGTTTTCATTTTCCACTTTTCCAGAGTCATGGGAATTGATGGTGGCCACAATGATGAACTATTATATTAAATCTGATTTGGTACTTGAAAAACATATGACATTTGATCTTAAATGAAGAGATCTAGAGGAATTCCATGTAACTTCTAGTAATGAAATGAATTTTTATGGAAGATAATGTTCACCTTAGAGAAAGAACTAGGGATTCTCTATCAAAAAATCCATAGGAAAGAGCCGTGAGAAATCAATCAGACATGGACTTGTATATTGGAATTGTTAGATGAGGGGAACCTCTAAAAGGATGGATAAGACCATAATACCTATAGAAAATAACTTTTTGAATGTTATGGTTCTATAAATATCATATTTTAAGAAGATATAACTATGTTACCTTGTTTCATTATTCAAATGGAATCCCTTAATATTGATTTTGGAGAATACTTCATTTCAATGTGAGAAAATAGATACATGAAAAATTTTGTTCCTTGAAATTTAAGAAAAGTGCATCTGTTGGATGATAAATATTTTATATTTTGGGAAGTGATATGCGAGAATATAGGAAAATAATGGGGGGGGGGGGTTCATGAGTTTATAGATGTTCAATTTATCCATGGATTCTAAAATAATCTCATTTTCTTAGGTTAGTAAAATGATGTTGGATTTGGAATAAAATTTATATAGCATAGAGAATCTACAGATATATGGTTTGTTTCCTTGAAAGACTTTGAAATATTTATATAAATATTTCTCAAGCTAGGTATTAAGATGATGTGTGATTTTGAGGTCTGATGTTCCCATAATTTATTTTTTAAAAAAATAAATATTTTTTATATTGCAAACATGTAGATTCTTAAATAAAACATGATAAATATATTATAGAAGCTCATATTAGAAACCACATACCACTTTTGAGTCCAAAACATCGTATTTACCCTAGATATGACATAAAATTGGTCGGCATGGGGTGTTCATAATCCTCACTCATTATAAGTATGTTCAATTAAATAGTTAATTAGGTAATTATTTTGTTTATTTAATTTATTTCACTTTCATGTAAGGAAATTTTATTTAAGAGTACTAAAATGGATAATTCTCAAAATTTATCTACATAAAGCCTAGGATAATTCCAGATGTCCTCTTTTCTCCTCCTTTAGTGAATCAAATTAGATAACGAAGAAACTCTAGATCAGAACAGATTCTGACACAGAAAATGCACCAAATTCATTCAATCGTGGGTGAGCACACTATTTGATGATGAAAAATTCAATATCTAAGTAGGACACTTAAATTTAGATATTTATTCCCTTTTTATTAAATTGTTTGAGAGGAATGATCCCTTTTGTCAATCAACACCAATTATGGATTGAGTATGTGCTCGTGTATTGAAATATAAATTTATGTACTCAATATTTTCTATCCCAGGATGCTTGTTATTGATATTTGGAATATAATTCTTGGAAATGATCAATTAAAATCTTTTTATTTTTTCTTTTGCCCTTTTTTTCTCTGTGTTCATCACCAGTTGGACCTCACGGTCCTGGTTCGACATTTTCGGGCAGTACCGAGCCTGATTGGACCCCCATAATCGCAGAATGTTCATGAACAAAAAATGATAAAAAACACACAAAATATGTAATTTCTAAGGATATGTGGATGATTTTTTCATTATCGGTGATAAAATTATTGTTGAATAATGTTTCGGTGGCACATGGGACGTGCGACAAACATCCAACGAACGAATGAGGACCGATTTTCAGCAAACAATGGCTAGAAGCCTCTATCCTCATCCAGATCCACTATTTATGGATGGAGATATGGGTGTATATGAATATTTGAGGATTAATTTGATGTTTCGAAATTGGATATGAGATTTTAGATAAAATTATCTGCACGCTGTGTATAGGGATGAACAGATGACTTGAAATCCCTCATGTACAGTGGCTTGGGTTTAAAGAAATAAAAAGGATGGCATGACATGTATCCCTCCTACACCTATGTACCTCATCCCCGGGTGGATTATCCATGTGATGAGTCACATAAACTGAACTCCATGTGGGAGTACATGTCCATGCACATGGTTGTGTACCCGCGTACATGGACATGCAAGGTAATATAGGTGACCCCCATTTGAGGAAACACATCGTGTACAAAGTGCACAAACACGATGCCAACTACACAGAAATGAATAGAAGGACACGAATCAGTCTGGATTGTCTTCAACATTCTGTGTAGTAATGCTACATTGCATGTAATACCACATGGAAAAGGATCCATGTATTGTCTAGGGACACAGCCAGGAGATTGAGCGGGACCACACGTCATGTGGGTCCCCTCACACACTGTGTACCCCTTATCCTCTTTTGAGGAAACTTAAAATTGTCTATATCTCTTTCATTAGAACTCGGATTTTGTCCCATGATTATCCAATCTTGAGTGTTTTTCTACGTAGAGAGATATGGTGACCTCAGTTGATTATTATTAGATATTATGTAGAATATTCTAAGCATGACGCTTATCTAGGAGATGCTTGAAAATTAAGGTGATCACGTAGGATCCCAAGGGACTATTGAGTGGTACCATATAATTGGGATAGTCATTGGAGTTATTCAAAAACCTTTTTGGGTGGTTACCTCTATGAGTTATGGATAGTGGAGTTCCTTGATGACATTTCCAAGTGAAACCCTCTAGTAGGGCTATGTAGTGGAGTTCTTCGAGGACATTTCTGAGTATTACCCTCTATTATGGCGGGTAGTGGAGTTCTTTGATAACTATTGAGTTGTACCCTCTAGCAGGGATGAGATATGGAGTCCCTCAATGATTATTGAGTTAAACCGCTGGTACATTTGGGTAGTGGAGTTCTCGATGATTATAAGAGTGAGACACCCCATCGGCATGGGTGCAGGTCCTCTATGGATACTTTATGAGTGGTACCCTCTAGTAGAGCTATTAATTAAAATTCCTCAATGACTATGAGTGTGATAACATCCTTTTTAATAAGTAATTAATTCCCTACTTAGAGTTTTTGGCCCCTTGATTGTGTAACATGATGATGAGGCATGAATTGGCATGGATGAATACTTCCGAGCAAATCTGTGTAATTTTGGGCAAAATTGATGGAATTTTGTAACTATTGGAGAACCATCTTATTGGGATAATATGTGATATGGAGATCCCCTTACTCTTTATTTTGGGATTTTTTTGACTGAGCATATATATATTCATCTATATCCATGCCTTTGGATTTGGTTACTCTCTTTCCAAGAGAGGCGAAGATGTGTGGGTTTTTCCACATGATTTTTGTGTTTAGCTTCTCGTAGTTGGATGAGTTTTCTCTCATACTACAGGTGGTGAAGACTCGACATGTATTTCATCTACTCACCATTTCAATCCTCTTGTTCTTGGATAAGGTTACTTTCACTATGGGTTTGGGTTGAGATGTTCTCTTTAAGTGTATGTTGCATCTACTATCTTTATATTCATGTTGTATCTCTTACTTCTCCACCATTAGATTTCGGGGAATCATACTGGGTCTATATATAATCACCCCTTCATGGTACATTAATTATATAGGATTGGGTCTTTTACTGTCATTCTGGATTCAGCACCACATTGTTATATATATATATGCTCATCTGATCATGGTATGTTTCCATAAATCTTAGTACGCCTCTTGGAGTATAGACATCTAGGATATCATATCCAGATCTAATTAATGATGAGGCCTCAGTTTAGGGCCGGTCCTGAAACCACTTTCTTCTTGTTGTATAAGATGTATTACCACTACCTATTGAGTAGAAGATCATTCCAGTAGAGAAGGCCTAGGATGTGTATAGTCTTAGCGCACTCTATGATTTCTAATGCCATAGGCCACTAAGGTTCCATGGATATCAAGATCCTTAGGCAATAGAGGATTTTATAGAGTTGGTGGTGCATATATTTAGTCATGTTTAGACCCTAAAGGATCAGGTGGTTTCACTGGACTCTAGCCTATTCCACGGATTAGTTGGGCATTGGTGGAGCTTAATTACATAGATGCCTAATGAGTCGACACTCTCTTGGCCTAACATACACAATTTTTTCTATGAGGAGTAATAACCCTCATTATTATGTTTAGTCTATATCGAAGAGCTTTTGGAGCTAAATAATTGAATGAAAATGGTGTATAAGTATGTAGATAGGTTTACAGAGCTTACACGGTAATCTCTTGACATGATCTGTGATGGCTAATTCTGATCATGAAAGTTTGAGAAGGGGATCAGTAGAGAGATTCATGATAGTGTGGTTCCATTTTTCATCCCCACCTATGTTGGGTGATTGGACTAGGAACTAGTGATATATAGATTTCTCTTAGAGGGGCTCCAAGTAGTTGGGGATAGTAGTGGGCATCACTGAGCCAAGTCTTATTTGATAACTAGTAGGCCCTTGTTAGAGTGTAGTTGACAAAGGAAGCTATTTCATGACTATGGTTAGGCTTATGGTCGTATATTACAAGGATAGTACATAGCAGTAAGGAATCACAAAAATGGGTGGTTCATCACTTGTGATGGGAGAGGTAACATGACATGTGATTTCCTGAGTTGACTTGGTTAGGATATTAGGTAGGAAGCTGATTGACTGCCACGATAGAAGAAGCATCATGATCAGGTAACTCCCATGTGAGGCCATGATGGTCACCGAAAAGGTAGATATGAAAGAGGGTAAATAAGAGATATATGTGGTGGAAGATGCTCTGAGATCATTCCTACACCACTACAAGGTGGCCCATTTCAGGCTCAGGGAGTTGGTGGTCAATACTATAGATAACAATAAGATTTGGACGCTTATGACCCCATAACACATGAGATGACTAGGGGTAAGATTTTTGTTTATTATACTCTTTATTTTAGTTTTATTATATATATTTTCTAGTTATTCATTAAGCTCTCTACTTCTAGTGTGATAGCTAGGGATCATAGTTGAGGAGCTAACCAAGAAGCATCATCATTAGCTTCCTACAGGGAACCCTTATTCAGCATTTTTTATCTTTTGGAAATGTAAGCTATCACATGTAGGTGAGAGGTTAACATGAGACCTTTTGGTCATCCCAATGGAACCCTATGACATCATATTGGGTATGGATTGGTTTGACAAGTTTCAAGAATAGATTGAATGTCATCATAGATAATTTAGATTCCTATGAACTGATGGTATGAGATTTAGTTTTTCTAGTGAGAGAGATCTCATGGGAGAGTAAGCGGTTGTTGTGATTAGGAGACTATAACCCATCACCTATAAGTTAGTGAGTGTGTCCCTTGGTGAATCAATATCTTTAGGCATATAGATTTATTTTTTTTGTGAAGGATTATATGGATGCCTTCCCCAAGGATGTTCTTAGACAACCTCAAAGGCAAGATATGGATTTTTTCATCAACCTGCATACGAGGATCACTTAGATATCTTGTGTAGTGTATTGGGTGGCCCCCATTGAGATCTGAGAGATATAGTTTTTATTGGTGGACCTCCACTAGAAATGTTTCCTTATGCCCAATGTTTCCTCCTAGGAAACTCTATAATTTTGCATGAAAAATGCAGATGGATTATTTTGTATTTTCATAGATCATCATCTCCTAAACTAGGCCAAAATAATGAACAATTACCCCTTTACAGTGATTGACAACATTTTTTGACTAGTTGTGAGGTACATGATGGTTCTCAAAGATCAATCTTAGGCTTGGATATCATTAGTTGAGGGTTCACAAGGCCGATATTCAAAATCTAGAATTTCAATATTGCTATGGAAACTATGTGTTCCTTGTGATGACATTAGGTGAGACAAATGCCCCCACCGTGTCTATGGATTTGATGAACCAGGTTTTCCATCCGTACATGGAATAGATTGGAATTGTCTTCGTTGACGACATACCCATACACTATACATTAGAGGAGAAAAATGTAGAGAAATTGAGGATGGTCCTAGATTTTTTAAGACCACCAGCTTTGTGGGAAGCTCTAGAAGTTCCAATTCTAGACACATGAGGTTCAATTTATGGGGAATTTAATTTCTCAGTGTGGTTTAGTAATGGAACCAGTAAAGATTGATGTAGTTATTTATTATTAGCCATGAAAGATCTTCTTTAATATTTGAATCGTTATTTATTTTGAGGGGTAAAATATGATGTTTGGGGTAGAATTCTCTAGAGTTGTTAGCACACTCGGACCACCATTACATGGAAAGGGAACCATATACCTAGTCTAAGCAGTTTTAGAGGACCTTTGATAAGTCGAGGATGATGTTAAAGAGTACTCCAGTGTTGGGACTACTAGAGGAAGGTGTGGAGTTCTTAGTTTTTTGGGATGCCACTAGAGCTGGTTCTCAATTTCTTGTTGATGCAACTATAGGTAGTTATTCACATACGGGTTGAGGCAGTTGAGACCACATGAGTAGAGCTAAGAACTCATGATCTATATCTAGATGTGGTAGTCTTCACCCTGAGGATTTGGAAGAAATAACATATAGGGGAGCTATTTGGTTGTTTGATCATACCATTAGAGTCTCAGGTACATCTTAATGTAGAGAGACCCTAAGCTAATATTTCTTGTGATCACACCATGATTCAACTTCATCATTTTACACTTTCATCAATGTTTTAAAGTAGCTTTATATTTAAAATCACATATATAATAAAAAATAACTTCTCATTTGATTAAATAATTCAATTTTTATCAAAGTTAAAAAATAAAATTATACTTTTTTAGTGTTTTCAATATAGGAGGAGGGCGATTTGGAGGGTCAGAGATGATGTAGAAGGAAAGTGAGACAAACTTCATGGAAGACAAATAAAATGTGGAGACAATTTTACATGAACTGATAAATACGTACATCAAAATTGGATGAAATTATGTGATCTGATCCTTAACTGAATGGGATACAACTAATATCAATAAATCCTAAGCCCAATTCATTCATTTGGTGGCCCAAGTAGAGTGATCTATCCCAAGAATCGAAAAAAATGATGTGGGATTTCAAAAAATTAGGTTTGGTATTTTGGAAATATCTCCCAATACAGATGGTCTAATGGCAATAAAATGTGACATGGTGATATTAAATATTCCATAAAATATTTTTTTTAAAGTTGAGATAATTCTATTTACCAACCAAAAACTAAGAACCAAGGGGTGTCTCGAAATCTGGGTGCCCAAAACCACATACGAATTTTTCTATAAAAGAGAACCATGGGTTCCTCATTTGGGAGACAAACATTGGAGTGAAGTGATACCATTTTGTAGTGCCAAAAGAGTCCTCTCATCAACTTAGAGGTTTTCTAACTCCATAATCATTGGTATATCTATTGAATCTAGGATCCATTCATCGAATCCTTTCTCTTCTTATTATATTGTAATGTTGTGTTTGTGTAATAAAAATTCTTAGTTCTTATTATATTTATTATATTTTATTATATTTTATTCAACTTTATATTAATATAATAATCCTATTTGGTTTTTAAATCTATGTTAGAAATGTTATTGGGTTATACCCTTTTAACAACCTTTCTGAATGCAAAACATTTCTATGATGACTACAACGCCCATGAAAGAGTAATTATTATTAGTTATTGATCAACCTATAACCTTATTCACATAATTATTTCAAATTATTGAGTTATTTTAATTTAAATATTATAATTTATGAATTTATTTTTTGAAATTAAAATAATATAAGGAAGAAATTGAAAAATTGATGTAAAAAAATGCACGGTCGAGTAATGTGTGAATTGTGAGAGTGTGATCTTAATTGGAAAAATAAAACCATATATGATAAATTATTTAGAGTTAAAATATTATCCCTAAAAAAATTCACCATAATTTCTATATTGGATATGTTACCTAATTTAATGTTTAACATAATATAACCTTATAACAACAATAAAATTAGGGTGTTACGATTGCATGTACCGAAGCTAGCCTAGGGTTTAATTATTTTAATTTATGTGGTAAAGTTAATTCTTGAAGGGTTTGGGGGATAAATAAGAGTGGATAATATTTAATTTTATGTTAATTTAAATGATATTTAGTAATAATTAAGTGAATATGTAGAGTTTGATTGATTATGATCCCTATAAATATTTTTCCAAAAAATATATTCTCATTGTGTTTTCTTAATCTCATATAAAAAGAAAAAAAAAGAAAACAATAAAATCTACTTCGAGTATACTACTTATTATTTTATAAACATCAAAAAAACTACCCCATACTTTTAATTTATGTATTTACATTATATTTATTTTCATAATACCTTTATGAAGTTGATTTGATTACTGCTTCTTTGAGAGATGATCTTGGTCTGCCACTCGACTACATCTAAGTACCCAAAAAATCAGACATAATTTTAGGAAACCCATGATAAAACATTTAAAATTGGAGACATTTCTAGGGATTCAAGTATTTATTTAATTAATTTGTGTATTTTTTTATAATTTATTTTATCTGTTGTCTTCTGTTATTTTATATTTTATATTTTTTCACTGTTTCAATTTTTGTTTGATTTTTTCATCTTTCTTTTATTCTTTGTTAGATAATAAATTGAAACTTATTCTTTTGATATTACAGTATAATATTATTAATTTCTATTATTTATGATATAATCCCATCCTGAGGATCACATTGATCTAGATCACTAGATTTAACTCATCCTTATGGATTGAATCATACAATCACAGTTTATAAGATGTGTCGTCATTTACCAAACTATGGAATTCCTCCACTCGAAATTTTTTAAAATAGGAATCCCATATGAAACAAAAATTAAAAAAAACATAATGGATGAAAATAATAACGATGAACATAATATTACTACTTTAGAGTTGGTTTCACCTGATATTAATTACCAACCTAAATGCATTGTATATCCAACTCATGAATTGTAATTTAAACTGAAATCATGGTTAATTAACATTATTTCAACATTTATTGGCCTATCTAGTGAGGATGCAAACAAAAAAAATAATTCAATGTTCATTTCTCAAAAATGTAACCAAAAATAAATTTCTCTAAAGATCAAATAAAATTAGGAGCATTCTCATTTTCACTTAATAGAACTCCAAAGGATTTTTTCTATTATTTAAAACATGAATAAGTAACATGTTGCAATAATTTGAAAAATATTTTATTATTGATATTATTTCATCCTCAAGGACCAGTTCCATTCAAAAAGAGGTCTCATGTATCAAGTAAGAATAAGGGGAGTCAATGTATGAGTACTAGGAGAAATTCAAGAAGTTTTGTGAAATATTCCCACATCACCAAATCAGTGGGGACCTCACCATACAATAATTCCACTAAGACCTATTTCCTATGGAGAGAAATACGGTGGTTTCTATAGCTAGAGGGGAATTGGTTGAGAAAACACCTGTTTCTATATGTTCATTGATTAAAAAGATGACACAAAACTCCTAACAATTAGAGGATCGAGGTACACAACATGTCAGAAGATTACTATAGGAAAGTCCATATTCTCTTGAAAATAATTTAATTGATACTAATTTAGATGAATTTAGACTATGTTGAGTCACATAACTTTGGGTAAAAAACATATCAACTCACTCATACGAGGCCTTGTGGAATTTTCACTGAAACATACCATCCAACTGATTATTTCCCCAAACTAAAAGAAATAGAGGATTTAAAGACAATATTCACTAGGACCCATATCAACAGAAATGAGAACCATATCCCTAGAATAAGTATGATTAATTTTCACAAATATAAAACCAAGTATGAAAAAATCAATCAAACATTAGGTATGGATTCAGAAAAAAATAGTCCCTCTTTTCAAAAAAAATTCTAGCATCTTATGCCTTACTAACAGGGTTTCCAACAACCCCAAAAGAGATTAAAAGCTCCAAAATAAAAAAACAGTGGAATTATCAACAAATTTATATTATAATAATGATGATATTTTAAAACAAAATTTTCTTAATCGAAAGAATGAGCTAAAGACTTATGGTTTGGAGTAGATGGAGTTGGAGACACAAAGGATCTGTATTGTCACAACCCTCCATGAACTGGAAAGTAAGAACTTTGGAAATATTCCTTCCCAACCTACACCAAATACCTCGGGGAATATCGGTTCCATCACATAGAGAAGTGGTAATAAACTAAATGATACAATTGTACCAATCATTCAACTAGGATTCACCATAACTCCTGAGAAGCCCCATTCAAGACTAACTGTTGAGGAACCTATGGAGAAAGAAAAAGGTAAGATAAATAAATTTGATGTTTCTCATAAACCCATTCACTTTCAAAATAGAGTCATTCAAACCATGAATATGGTTTAAGAAGAAATGCAAAAAAGGTTTTTGTTACATTCATGCATGTTGTGATCAACATCCATTTTCTAGAATCCATTAAAAAAATTACAAGGTATTCCACATTATTAAAAGAATATTATACCATTCAAAAAGGGATCAATGAAAATGAGTGGATCAATCATAGAAGTAATGTTTCATCACTCATTACACTAACTCTAGTAACACAAAAAATGTGCAAGGATCCTAGGACATTCACCATCCTATTAAACATAGGGTAGTTACACTTTTTTGATGCTTTATATGATTTGGTAGTTTCCATAATTGTGATGTATTACTCTATATTATATTATTTGCATGTTGGTAAGATAATTCTGATAAGAATAGTGGTGCAGTTGGCAAATAGATATACAAAAAATCCAATGGGAGTCCTTGAGGATATACTTGTTCGGATAAGAGACATGATCTTTCTAGCAAATTTCCACATGATTAACATGGAGGATGATTAGGTTAATTATCATGATCTCATTATAATAAGCAGGATCTTCCCTCAAACTACAATAATAATCATAAATTTCCATTATGGTACACTTTACGTAGATTTTTGAGATGATTTTGTGGTATTTAATGTTATGGACTCTAAGAAGTACCCCTCAGAGGACTATTCTGCTTTTTTATCTCCCATTTTGATCCACTAAGTAAAAATCCCATAGAATTTTATTTTTCCAATTGTTATAGAGATTATGATAATTGGTTCTAGTTTTATGTCTAATAACATTTCCACCCATGTTTCTAATAAAAATCATCTCTTGAATTTTAATTTTATGTGGTTTCATATTCTAATTTCTATTATGTTCACTATTATTATGACATGGTTGTTGAGTATGCTGATGGATTTTTTGCATTATTCAATTATTTTGATGGTTTATATTCTGGTACTGATGTTCATTGTTTATATATTTCAGTTCCATCAATGTATCCATCCATACAACACCCCATTCCTTGGAACTCAAGCTATGGCCACCAAATCTCAACTACTCTTTCTTATTGAGTTGTGAGAGATTACCTGTTATAATTTCCAAAAATCTACCTTTTGAACATGAAAAATAATTTTTAATATTTTTAGGAAGAACATTATAGAAACATGGTGGATCTTAGATTACATATCTAGTATTATTCCCTCCATTTACATGCATATGATTCTTTTATAGGATGGGTAAAACCAAGTTAGGAAACCACAATGAAGACTCAATGCAACTCTTATGGAAGTTGTGTAAAAAGAAGTTGAAAATTTACTCAAATATGCTATCATTTATCTCAATTCTGATTTCTAGTGGGTAAGTCATATTCTGGTTGTTCCAAAGAAAATTGGTTTTACAGTTGTTATAAATGATATAGAGGAGTTAGTTCCTATGAGGGTACAAAACAATTGGAATGTGAGTATTCATTATAGAAAACTAAATCAATCCAATTAAAAGGACCATTTAACCCTCCCATTTATTGATAAAATAATTGAGATACAAGCTATAAAGACACTCTATTGTTTATTGAATTGATTTTATAGATGATTTATGGTTCTTATAGCTCCATAAGATCAGGAGAAGAAATAATCACATGTCTATTTGGTATATTTTCCAACCGACAGATGTCATTTGGACTTTTTAATTCCCCAGGTACCTTACAAAGATGCATGGGAGTATTTTTTTAATATTCCATTAAGATCTTCGAGGAGGTATTTATGGATGATTTTACAGTGTATGGATCATTATTCGATGAATATTTCATTATTTTAGTAATACCGTTGAATCATTTGTTTGGGAAGAATCTTGTTTTGAACTTTGAAAAGTTACATTTTATGGTATATCATAGAATTTTATTAGGGAATTTAGTGTCAAAAAATGGAATATAGTTTGTTAGGTCAATGGTAGATATTGTTTTATCTATGCAATATCTTTCATGTTTGTGTGATGTTTGATCATTCATAAGGAATTCATGATTTTATTTACCCTTCATCATATATTTCTGTAAAATCGTTGTACCCTTATCTCGATTTTTTAAAAAAGATATTGACTTGATTTTTGATGTTTCATGGAGGGAATCATTTGATTATTTGAAGAAGCACATAACCACTCCACTAATTATACAACCCATATGCTGAGACATTTTATTTGAGAATATGTGTGATGCTTCAAACTTCCCAGTTTGTGTTATCTTATCTCAGCACATGGAGGGACATCCAAATGTGATTGTATATGATTCAAAGACAATGGATTCCACCCAATTAAACTACACAAACATAGAAATGTATTTTCTTGATTTTATATTTTCTTTAGATAAATTATGTTCATATTTATTGGGGTTAAAAGTAGTTTCTCTTTATGAACATACAACTCAGAGGTACCTCTTGAAGAAACTAGATGAAAATCCTTGACTTATCTGATCGATGCTCATTCTTCAAGAAATTGATATTGAGATAAATGATAATATTGGGTCTGAAAACGTTGTGTAATTCCACATGAGTAGGATTACTCACAAACTAGAGACTGACACCTTGGATTAGGTACCACTTTGGGACACTTTCTCCGATTAGAATCTCTATGTCATCTTAGGTATGTATCCTTGGTATGGAAAGTTAGTTAACTTACTTGTTTCTTCTAAAATTCCTTCAAATTTAAGGAAACAACATGTCCAAAAATTAAATAGTAATTCAAGGTTTTATGTGTTGGATGATCCCTACCTTTGGCACATGAATAGTGATCATGTTATTAGGTGGTGTGTTCCCGACCATGATTTTGAGTTTGTTTTGATTTTTTTTCAAAAAAATGCTTATGGTGGACACTTTGGACCCCAAAGGAAAGCTAGAAAGGTCTTATACTTTGGACTATATTGTCGTACCTTATTTCATGATGTGTGTGTGTTTTGTAAGTCATGTTCACGTTTCCAACACACTGGAAACATTTTGAGGAGACACGAGATTCCCCAACAACTCATATTATTCTCTATCATTTTTTTATGTACTGGGAATTGATTTTATGGGATATTTTCCATATTAATTTGATTTTATTATATTTTGGTTTCTTTTGAATATGTTTTCAAAGGGATGGAGTTCAAGGACACTAGGATTGAGGATTATCATGTTGTAATGAATTTTGTCATGGCATAAATTTTCTCTAGGTTTGGAGTACTGAAGGCTGTCATCAGAGACCAGTGGACACAATTTTTCAATCAGAATTTGGATTACCTTATTTATAAGTATATGGTGATGTAAATAACATCAACACCATACCCCCCAAACCAATGGCCAGGATGAGGTTTCAAATCATGTGTTGTAAGAAATTTTTGAGAAAACTATAGAACCAAATAGGAAGGTTTAGAGAAAGTGCATAGATAATATGTTATGGGATTATGGGATGTCATAGAATACTCCCATTGGTATGTACACCTACAAGATTGTTTTAGGGAAATCCTATCATCTCCTTGTGGAGGTCGATCATCTGGCATATTGGGCTATAAAGAAATGAAACATGGATTTTCCCAAGATTAAATTAAAAGGAACCTATAAATTTAAGAGTATGAGAAGATTTTATTATCACCATATCATAACTAAAGTATCCAAAAGGAATAAAAAATAATATCATGATATAATTATCCAAAAAAGGGAGATTCATGTTAGAGTAAAAGTGCTTCTATACAGTTTAGGTATGAAGTTGATGCTTGGTATGTTTAATTATAGATGGTTAGGTCTTTATGTTGTATCTAATTTTTTCATAATGGTGTATTATAGGTCACAAAAGGGGAAACATGAATTATATTTATAGTCAATGGGAAACGTTTGAAGAAATAAATTGAGGTACTTCCTACTGATGAAGTTGATTTCATCACAATATAGGACCCTATCATCACTTGATAATATCAAGATGTTCCCAAATCATTAACTTTTATATTAGTTATCCAATTTAAAATTCTACATTTCATTTGAACATATAATCTCATTGGTTTACATTGAGGATAAAACAAAATTTTAATTGTGGGATAGGGGATGAAATGATAGGGTATAAACATAGGATTTTAATTCGTGTTTTTTGTGTATTTTTATATTATGTTTTCTTTTAAATTTGTTAAAAAAGAAAAAAAATTAAATAAATAAATAAAAATCTGTAAAAAAATCTATCATGTATCATTCTCATTATGATATGGAATATATAAAAAATTAATGTTTTCAAAATTAATTGGTGGCATGATAAATATGAGAATAATTTCATTATTTAGGTATTTGTTTTAAAAAAAATGGAAGTCATTGATGATATGATTGGTTATTTAATTATAAAAGATTTAATATTTTGGCACCATTGTTTTATATAATTGTTCTTGGGAAATTGTGTCATTGATTTCACCACACATCTTTCATGAAACCATGACATGTAAAATTTTTCCTTCTCAATTGACGTTTTATCTAGGTTTAGTAAAAAATCATCTTATATAAACTGTTGATCCATACATTAGTTTCTCTTCTTATTGGTTTCATGACTATACTGAATTGACCTCTACATGTGTACCTGATATCTGATAGTTGTACACACTGAAAAACAAAATAATAATAATATTTATTATCTTAATAAATAGGGTGGTGATGAAATATAAAACATGTTGGGATATCTAGGTCGGGTGTTTAAGGATTAACTTTCGGGAATTCTAAAGATAGTGGGTATTGGAATTTTTTTAAAAATGTATGTAGAACAAGTTTGGTGGATTAAAACTGGTAAAAAGAATAATTTCAGTTGAATAGAATATACTGACTAAAGGGTGGAGATATAAGAATGAAATGTTGGAACACACACATGTGGGTAATTAATGGAATGGTATACCCATAATTTGTTTTTTTGTGATTATTTTCATTAATCTGATTGGATTTTATTTTGATACTATTTATGAGACAATGAATTTCAATTTTATTGATTTTGACTCTTCATGGGATTCTTACATTACCTATATTTCCATTATGGACTGATTAATAGGATCATGAACATCTTGTCACAACATTTTATAGATCGTATGATATGAGTTTTCTCCAGAGTGCAAAAGGATAAGTGTGGGGGGGTGATTTCCCCACAATTCACTACTTTATTTTACCCCTTATATCAATGTTTTAAACTGGGTTTTTATTAAAAATTAATAATATAATAACAAATTTAACATCCCATTTGATTAAATAATTTAATTTTTATCACTTCTAAAATGGTAAATTATATACGTTTTGGTGATTTCTTAGTAGGAGGAGGTGATTTTGAGGGTTGATGATGATGCAAAATGAAAATGGGCCAAACTATATGGAAGCCCAAGGACATATGTACACTATTTTACATTTCTTGAGAAATACATGAATAAAAATGGGATGAATTTTTATGATATGATCTATAAATTATTTGGATACAAATCATCTGAAGATACTCAATCCAAATTCATCCATCTTTTGGCCCAATTGGACTGATCTTTCTAGAGTACTGAATCTGTACAAAGTCAAAATTTAGGTTTGGTATTTTGGTGATACCACTTATTCTAGATGTAAATTTCTATGTAATTAGACATGGTGATTGTAAATATTCCTGTGAAAATATATTATTTTCAGCTCTATATAATTCCATTTACCAACCCAAAACTAATAACAAAGTGGTATCTTGAAATCTGGGTGCCCAAAATCACTTCCCATTTCTGTTATAAAAGGTCACCATGGGCTCCTCAATTGAGAGTTTGACTATAGAGTTAATTGTTACCATTTTGGAGTTATGAATTAGTCCAGTCATTATCTTTTAGGTTCTTTAACTCTCTATACTCATAAGGGGAGCCCTTGAAGCAAGGATCCCTTCATCGAATCCTTCCTCTCCTTCTCATGTTGTTATGTTTGTGTTTGCGTAAAAAAATTATTAGTTCATATTCTATTTATTCTATTTTATTTTGTTTTATTCTGTTTTATTCTTATATAATAATCAAATTTCAGATGTAAATAAATATTATAAATGTGATTGTCTTATACCCTTTCCAAGACCTTTGTGAATGCAAAACATTCTTACGATGACTACACAACCCATAAAAGATCAATTCTTCTTAGTATTTAATCTACCTCTAACCTTATTCACTTTATTTCGAAACATTGAGATAATATAACTAAAATATTTTTATATATCAATTGACATTTTTTAATTAAAATCAATGAATCAATAAATTGATCAACTCACACAAAAACCCATTAGGTCGAGTGATGTGTGAATTGTGAAAGCGCGATATTAATCGGTAGAACAGAACCACATGGGATAAATTAATAGAGAAAAAATATAATTAATAAACTCAATTAATCCAAATTTATAGAGTGGATATATTCACTAATTTACCTCTGACCATAATCTATCCTTCAAAAAAAATCAGAGTGGGGTGCTATGATTGCATGTTTCAAAGCTAGCCTAGGGTTTAATTCGTTCCACATTTTTTGTAAAGTTAATTCTTGTAGGTTTTGGTGGCTAAAACATTAGAGGATAATAGTAGAGTGTATTTTAATTTAATTTACAATTATTAATAAGTAGGTTAAGAGTTATATTATTATTGATTATTCTATTTAATAATTTTTTTGTAAAAAATATATAATCTTTCATTTTCTCAATCTCATTTAAAAAACAAAAAAAGTAAAAAAAAATCTTCTTCTTGCATACATATTATTATTTTATAAATAAACCACCACATCCTTATAAGTTGTGTATTTATTTTTTATTTATTTTAAAAATACCTTTAATAGGTTCATTTAAGTACTGCCTCTTTGAGAGACAACCTTGGTCAGCCAATCTACATCACATAATTACCCAAAAAATCACACATCATCTGAGGGAGCCCATCACATCACCTTTAAGTGGTGCGGTTTGGAGTTATTATAGGACAACTATAACACCCAGAGATTTTATGAAAAATATTATTTTTAATTTCATTAATGACTTGTGTTGTATGCTACACCAAAAGGATCTTGCACAACACGCATCCCTGACTTGGCTTTCATTACACGCAATCGCGACATTCCACGATAGCCTGTGTTGTACGCAATACCGAGTTTCACTAAAAAACGATATGTTATATAAACTAGCAGTTATGAATAGTAATACCCAATTTTTAAAATTTTATAAAATTTATCTTTCAAAATGGACTTCATTTTTGGATTCGGAATATCGAAATTGGCCTAGGGTAAAATTTTGGTATTTTTCTGAAAACTTTCATTTTTTAATGAATAGTGAAAACACTAGGTTACTATTTAAAAACCGACTTTGTATTTAAATAATTATTTCTTTTATTTAAATTTATTTTAGGTAAAAATTGATACATAATACCTATATAAGTTCAATGTAATTTATTGGAGTCATTTTTTAATAATTTTAGATATATAAAAATTTTATTGAACTTTTTACCGTCTTTTACCCACCTCCAAGGAGAATTTGGAAATTCACATTAAACTTAATTTTACAGCTTCTGTGAGTGGAATTTAAAAAATCCGAGAGACATGGTTAATATCAAGGACTAAAATGTGGTTCAATGAGATGAATTTTTTTTGATGAATAGTGACTTTTTACTTTTTTTTACCATGGTTAAAAGTAAATATGGTAATTAAGGGTAAAAATGATATTATTATTACCCTAAAACATGTCCTAATTCTATTGGATAAGTTTAATTAGACCAAAAACAACCTTAGGAATAAAATATTACCATTTAGTCCCACTTGGATTAGATTAGGACATTTATTATTAATTTATTTAAAGAAGGGTTAAAATAGTTAAAATCAAAGTTTAATAACTAAATCATTTTTAATATAGGGTTATACAAAAGGTAAATTCGACTATAAATATTCATTAGAAATATAAAAATATTTCCTACATAGTGGTGTTTTATTTATTATTTTTATACATTAAATAATTTAATTTATTTATGACATAATGATGATGCAGTAAATATCTTATTAATGAAATATTGACATAATTGATGTTATAAATACCCAAATAAATGTAATGTGAGACTTTTTATGAATTCCACTAATTTTATAGGTTAATATGACTTGTTAGTACTTATTTATTTAACTTTTTTCGAACTAATAATTCTGTTATGATTTTCACAAAAATCAATTACCAAATAGTGTCATAATTGACATAAAATAGTTTTTAAAAAAAATATTATATTATTAATTGTTATTTTATTCATAAAAATCTAAGGTTCGGCCAAATGACTTATATAAGGTTATATATATTAATACTAAACAACTTGGGGTTCTTTTGGCTTGTTATAGTTAGTTTATTAACCTTATAGTGTAAGAAAATAAGAAGACACGGTAAAAGAAAAATTATTTAACTTAAAGTTAAATCAAAATAATAAGGTTAAAATAGAAACCTAAACTTGTCTAAATTCTATTGGATGAGAGTATTTCGACCCATACCCACCTTAGCTTCTAAATTACTCAATTTTGAGCTATTAAAAACCGAATATGACTTTATAATAGAATAATATTTTTAGTTATTCCAAAGGTGCCCCTCTCCTCCCTTATAAAAGGGAACCGCCTCCCTCTCTTACTCGCACAATTTTGAGCCTTGAAGCTCGGACAAACTCTGCCCATTTCACTTAACTACTTCCCTAGAAACCTTATAGAGTTACTGGTCTTCTCAATAGACCAACCCTAGTGCCCTAAGAAGAAGTTTAAAGGAGGTGCGTCGAAGAAGAGGTAATTTCTTCTACCGATTCATTCAAGATTCTTTCTTCTTCAACTTCTTCTTATTTAGTTGTTTCATTATAAAGTAATAACATCAGTATAACTAATATTCTTATATGTTATTATAAATATGAAGCAACCCCATTTCACCTTCTATCCATCCTATGGAAAATGAAATCACCGCGCGTGCGTACATATGGAATACCATCTCCACGCCGTGGTGTAATTTGTTTTCGACCGCCACCTTACTTGGATGGGTATAATGGTGTAAATAAATAACTATATATGATTATTCCAAAGTTATATTGATTCTGAAATATTATACATACACTTCAATGCAATTCCACGATCATGGGAATGATATCATCACTCGTGCGTACGCACGGACTACCGTCTCCACGACGCGATGAGATTCATTCTCCATGTTAACCATTCATGAATTATTATAAAGTATATATAATAAGTAATCATGAAATATATTACATAATAATAATTCTGGATTTATGTGTATATATATGTATTTCATCTACTTAATTTCATTCAATTCAATAAGGAAACAAAAACAGCGTTCATGCGTACGTACGACCTACCGTCTCCATGAACGGTGTATTTCATTCCTTTTATAGATATATAATACATATTTATATGATGAATATATATTATATATAAATCATTTTTTACATTCTTGAATTATTTAAATCAGGATATATGTAATAATATCAAGAACGACAAGTCGAAACCCATACGATAAATGAAACGATTTTACCCAAAACGCTCTTTAACATGGAATTTACAAAAGAACGGGTAATATAAAGTCATAAGTGAAACATATATGATATCATAACAATGAATATGATTCTATAATAAGTAAATGATAGTATTTAAATCATTATACATGAGTTTTTTATACATATGAATCATATCAGACATTAGGTAAGGGAAAATATCACAATCTCATTTTTATCCGAGATTGTTTATACTTTGGTATTTACTGGGGTGAATTTTATCATCCACATCCATGTTTCCACAATATGTAATATTATTTCTATCCTACTACAATTTTTTAAATCCAATTTTACCCTTAGGTTAGTTTTTAGTAAAATATATGAAAGGAATCTTTTGTCGTTTTTTGTACGAGGTACTTTTTGACTTTTCCGGCCAAAGTACGAGAAGAATGTTCTTTTTTAACTTATACGGAATGAAAGGATTTTTGCGGTTTTTAAAGACTTATTTTCATGAAGCTTCCTCCAAAATATTTCATGACTATTTTCAACAAAATCCCTTTCTTTTAAAATTTCATGACATTTTGTGAAAAGAAAATGATTTTTAAGAAGAAAGGATATTTTCCTCAAGAATTCATTTCAAGTGTTTTATCAAAACCATTTTCTATCTATGATGACATTATTTCATATGTGTATATTTCAAGTATAATATCTCTATGATTTACATGGTTTCAATTTTCTTATTATGAAATAATATCCATTTCTTTTATATGGATTATGTGATTATGGGATGATGTTTATGAAACCCATTTTATTCATTGGGTTATTATGAATGATGTATGTTTATTTTGTGGCACAAGTAAGAATGATTTCATTATGAGATGGGTGGGACCTATATCTCCCTCCAATGCATTGGGTAAAGATTTATATTTCAAGAGATAGACATGGCTGGAATGGTAAGTTAATCGGGTTCAGTGTTACAAGACTGAAATGAGGAGTGAACTTGTTTCAGAAAGGGACTTTGTCCACTAAGATGGTCTTCGCAGCAATGACTTGGCTACTATATAAATCATAACAAGTGACGAATGGTTTCCATAATTACATGTTTTATTCCCATGCTATTTTATCGTGATTGATTTTACTTTAGGATATATACCTTACGTACTTCCATGATTTATGTCTTTGCTAAATGTTTTAATGTTTAGATTTCATGTTCAAGTTTTTTCTTTCAAATTTTTATGGATTGTTTTATGTTATCTATGTTTTACCTTATTGAGAATTTGAGATCACCCTTTTTATGTTTAATTTTTCCCAGGAAATAAAGAAAGGTTTTAGGTAAGGAAACAAAAAGGGGAAGATTGTTATGGGAGATGTTGAAGATATTTCAACATGATTAGATGTTTATATCTCGTGTTTCCAAAGACACTAAAATATTACGGTCCTTGTGTGTCTGTTTTTGTTATGTATTAAGTATTTTGCAAAAGTGATGTAATTTCCATATACGTCAAGCTACGGGTCTCTACATTTGGTATCAGAGGGAGGTTTAGTTAACCTTTGGAAACTAGGATGCGAGAACTTTAGTGATATCCCTAGAGATATTTCTAAGGTATGGCTAGGGATCTCCCTAAGGTTAAGTATAAGTATAGGTTATAGTCCTAGAATTACGGCAACCGTTTTAGAATTAAACCTGTGATTTTAGATATTGAAGGTACTCCCCCTTTATTATGTTGTTTTTCCTAGCATGATTTTTGCCTCTCACACTACTCTTTTTGGGTTTTAGAAAATGGCTGGAAACAGGAAGATTCATGATAATGGAGGATATGATGGACAATGGAATGATATTCTTTATAAGAAACCAAATGAAATTGGATCTGGATTTCCACATATAGTTATTATGACTAATTAGCAATCTAATAATATAATCAATAATCTCAACTTTAATAAGTTTCCTGACTCAGCAAATAAGAGAAAGATGGAGTTTTATGATGATCATAGTGGAAAGAAAGTTCAATTCCCCTCATGTAAATTATGTGGTAAGAGGCATCAGGGAGAATGTTTCAAAGGAACTGGAATATGCTTTGGGTGTGGAAAAGAAGGACACAAAGCCAGTAATTGAAAAGGAAAATGTTTAGTTAACACCATGGACAAGGATAATGGTATTTCTAAGACATCAACAATGGTTAAATGTTTTAAATGTGGAATGTACGAGCATTATGCAAATCAATTCCCTAAGGGAAAATTTCGTGAAGAGAATCAGCATGGTCACATGGGTAGTATTTATGTGGATGATGATGAGGAGACTACAAATGATATATGAGATGAAAGAAGTGTTGAATCTTAGTCAGTTGTTTAAGAAGATAGTGGAATGATTTTATGTTTATCAAGAGTTATGTAGTATAGTTAATGGTACTATGGAATAAAGAATCATCTACGGATTTTTACACTATTGTTTTTCCTAAATTATTTGAAAGTATATGTTGAATGGAACTGGTAACCATGAAAGGTTACTCAGATATTTTTGGAAATTAGATGATATGCTCATAATGAAGGGATATGAAGATAATGAGATGTTTTATTGTATTTATGAGCTCATGACTGATATAAGGACTAAGTGATATTATGGTTTGAGTATATAGAATTTTTGGGATTTCGGTATGTGGAAAGTGTTAAAATTTTACAACATTCATTTTTCACTAAGGTTCAATGGGTATTAATTTTTCAAGAGAATACATGATTAAGGTATTCACATGTTTGTAATTTGACCAACAAGATATATCTTATGATATATGGGGGATAAATGATGGCATTCACGTGATTGTTATGTGACATTTCAAGTAATCATTTTCATTATACTATGAGCTTGGACCGAAGTATTTTAGATAAGCCTAAAGATTAGAATGGATTATGTTGGACATAAGTTAGTATTGTTTAAGGATATAACTTTTTTTGATATTATTTATGGGATGTTATAGTAATGTAGTTTTAGAAAAAGGAAAACCTACAGGACGGGCGACAACCCATCGCGTCGGACAAGGCTGTGGGAATCGAACCCACAACCGAAGTGTGACTGGCCTTTATCGCCTACCACTGGCCTACAGGAAGTCCCTAGTTAGTAGAAACTAGTTTTATTTTATTATGCGGTATGATATATGAAGTTTAAGTTCATTTTTGGAATCGTATACGATTAACCTCACCATAGATGGACTTATGTATATTTGATAACTTTTGCAAACCTTTTGTTTGAAATAGATGGAATGAACCATCATTCTTTCACATGATCTGTTAACACTTCACAAATAACAAATTCAACTTCGTTTCTTTAAGAGATGAAGTGGAAATTATTCAAAGCACGAACAACGGTGAGATTGTACCAAAATCAAGCAAGTATTTCTTCTAATTCAAAATTTTCAACTTTAGGGAAATGATATTGAAAACAAAAAATGTTTTCCTAGTGCTCTTATATCCGATTAATCAGATGGTACCTTATATCATCACAAATTTATGGCTTTGTGATTTATGGCTTTTTCATAGCCATGTTCTCTACCACTCTCCATCAGAACAGGATGGTTAGATTTCTCTTCCATATCCATATTTTCACCTATGTTCTCCTATGTGGAAACCCAGTGATTAGTTTATTTGAGTAACCATTAATTTTCATACTTTATTTTTTAAAGCCATGTTTTGGTATTCCTTTTTACGATGTGGGTTTCTATTAAAGAAAATTTCGAGTAGTAAACCATTTATAACCCCGACGAATTTCAAGGGAGATATTCATTTTAAGGGGGGTAGAATGTAACACCCCAAGATTTTATGAAAAATATTCTATTTAATTTCATTAATGTCTTGTGTTGTAAGCTACACCAAAATGAGATTTCACAACATGAATCCCTGACTAGGCTTGCATTACACGCAATCGCGACCTTCCATGATAGCGTGTGTTGTACGCAATACCGAGTTTCGCTAAACAACGATATGTTATATAAACTAGCCGTTATGAATAATAATACCCACTTTTTGAAATTTTATAAAATTTATCATTCAAAATGGACTTCATTTTGGGATTCAAAATATCGAAATTATCCTAGGGTGAAATTTTGGTATTTTTTTGAAAACTTTCAATTTTTTATGAATAGTGAAAACACTGGGTTACTATTTAAAAACCGAATTTTTATTTAAATAATATTTCTTTTATTTAAATTTATTTTAGGTAAAAAATTGATACATAATACCTATATAAGTTCAGTGTAATTCATTGGAGTCATTTTATAATAATTTTAGATATATAAAAATTTTATTGAACTTTTCACCGTCTTTTACCCATCTCCTAGGAGAATTTGGAAATTCACATAAAACATAATTTTACCGCTTCTGTGAGTGGAATTTCAAAAATCTGAGAGACACAGTTAATATCAAGGACTAAAATTTTATTCAATGAGATGAAAATAATTTTTGGTGAATAGTAACTTTTTACTTTTTTTTACCACGGTTAAAAGTAAATAGGGAAATTAAGGGTTAAAATTATATTATTATTACACTAACACATGTCCTAATTCTATTGGATAAGTGTAATTCGACCCAAAACAACCTTAGTAATAAAATATGACCATTTAGGCCCACTTGGATTAGATTATGACATTTATTATTAATTTATTTAAGGAAGGGTTAAAATAGTTAAAATCAAAATTTAATAACTAAATAATTTTTAATATAGGGTTATACATAAGATAAATTTGTCTATAAATATTCATTAGAAATATAAAAAGTTTTCCTAAATAATGGTGTTTTATTTATAATTTTTAGACATTAAATAATTTAATTTATTTATGACACAATGATGATGCAGTAATTATCTTATTAATGAAAAATTGACATAATTGATGTTATAAATACCCAAATAAATGAAATTTGAGACTTTTTATGAATTCCACTAATTTTATAGATTAATATGACATGTTAGTATTGATTTAGTTTACTTTTTTTGAACTAATCATTCTATTATGATTTTCACAAAAATCAATTACCAAATAGTGTCAAAATTGACATAGTTTTTAAAACAAATATTATATTATTACTTGTTATTTTATTTCTGAAAATCTATTTTTTGGCCAAATGACTTAGATAAGGTTATATATATTAATAATAAACAACTTGGGTTTCGTTTTGCTTTTTATAGTATGTTTATTAACCTTATAGTGTAAGAAAACAAGAAGACACAGTAAGACAAAAATTATTTAACTTAAAGTTAAATATAAATGATAAGGTTAAAATAGAAACCTAAACTTGTCTAAATTCTATTAGATGAGAGGATTTCGACCCATCCCAACATTAGATTCAAAATAACTCAATTTGGAGCTATTAAAAACCGAATATCACTTTATAATAAAATAATATTTTTAGTTATTCCAAAGGTGCCCCTCTCCTCCCTTATAAAAGGGAACATCCCCCCTCTCTTCCTCGCACCATTTTGAGCCTTTCGGATCGGCCAAACTCTGCCCATTTCACTTCCCCACTTCCCTATAAACCTTATATAGGTACTGGTATTCTCAAAAGACCAACCCTAGTGCCCTAAGAAGAAGTTTAAAGGAGGTGCGTTGAAGAAGAAGTAATTTCTTCTACCGATTCTTTCAAGCTTCTTTCTTCTTCAACTTCTTCTTATTTAGTTGTTTCATTATAAAGTAATTACATCAGTGTCAATAATATACTGGTATGTTATTATAAATATGAAACAACCCCATTTCACCTTCTATCCATCCTACGGGAAACGAAATCACCGCACTTGCGTACGTACGGAATACCGTCTCCACGCCGTGGTGTAATATGTTTTCGACCACCACCTTACTTGGATGGGTATAATGGTGTAAATAAATAACTATATATGATTATTTCAAAGTTATATTGATTCTGAAATATTATACATACACTTCAATGCAATTCCACGATCATGGGAATGATATCATCGCTCGTGCGTACGTACGGACTACCGTCTCCACGACGCGATGAGATTCATTCTCCATGTTAACCATTCATGAATGATTATAAAGTATATATAATAATTAATCATGAAATATATGACATAATAATAATACTGTATTTATGTGTATATATATGTATTTCATCTACTTAATTTCATTCAATTCAATAAGGAAACGAAAACAGCATTCATGCGTACGTGAGGTCTACCATCTCCATGAACGGTGTATTTCATTACTTTTATCAATCTATAATATATATGTAGATGATGAATATATATTATATATAAATCATGTTTTACATTCTGGAATTATTTAAATCGGGATATAAGTAATAATATCAAGAACGACAAGTCGAAACACATACGATAAATGAAACAATTTTACCCAAAACGCTCTTTAATATGGAATTTACAAAAGAAAGGGTAATATAAAGTTTTAAGTGAACCATATATGACATCATAAAAATGAATATGATTCATTAATAAGTCAATGACATTATTTAAATCATTATACAGGATGTTCGGATACATACAAAGCATATCAGACATAAGGTAAGGGAAAATATCACAATCTCATTTTTATCCGAGATTGTTTATACTTTGGTATTTACTGGGGTGAATTTTATCATCCACATCCATGTTTCCACAATATGTAATATTATTTCTATCCTACTACAATTTTTTAAATCCAATTTTACCCTTAGGTTAGTTTTTAGTAAAATATATGAAAGGAATCTTTTGTCGTTTTTTGTACGAGGTACTTTTTGACTTTTCCAGCCAAAGTACGAGAAGAATGTTCTTTTTTAACTTATACGGCATGAAAGGATTTTTGCGGTTTTTAAAGACTTATTTTCATGAAGCTTCCTCCAAAATATTTCATGACTATTTTCAACAAAATCCCTTTCTTTTAAAATTTCATGACATTTTGTGAAAAGAAAATGATTTTTAAGAAGAAAGGATATTTTCCTCAAGAATTCATTTCAAGTGTTTTATCAAAACCATTTTCTATCTATGATGACATTATTTCATATGTGTATATTTCAAGTATAATATCTCTATGATTTACATGGTTTCAATTTTCTTATTATGAAATAATATCCATTTCTTTTATATGGATTATGTGATTATGGGATGATGTTTATGAAACCCATTTTATTCATTGGGTTATTATGAATGATGTATGTTTATTTTGTGGCACAAGTAAGAATGATTTCATTATGAGATGGGTGGGACCTATATCTCCCTCCAATGCATTGGGTAAAGATTTATATTTCAAGAGATAGACATGGCTGGAATGGTAAGTTAATCGGGTTCTGTGTTACAAGACTGAAATGAGGAGTGAACTTGTTTCAGAAAGGGACTTTGTCCACTAAGATGGTCTTCGCAGCAATGACTTGGCTACTATATAAATCATAACAAGTGCCGAATGGTTTCCATAATTACATGTTTTATTCCCATGCTATTTTATCGTGATTGATTTTACTTTAGGATATAGGCCTTACATACTTCCATGATTTATGTCTTTGCTAAATGTTTTAATGTTTAGATTTCATGTTCAAGTTTTTTCTTTCAAATTTTTATGGATTGTTTTATGTTATCTATGTTTTACCTTACTGAGAATTTGAGATCACACTTTTTATGTTTAATTTTTCCCAGGAAATAAAGAAAGGTTTTAGGTAAGGAAACAAAAAGGGGAAGATTGTTATGGGAGATGTTGAAGATCTTTCAACATGATTAGATGTTTATATCTCGTGTTTCCAAAGACACTAAAATATTACGGTCCTTGTGTGTCTGTTTTTGTTATGTATTAAGTATTTTGAAAAAGTAATGTAATTTCCATATACGTTAAGATACGGGTCTCTACATTTGGTATCAGAGGGAGGTTTAGTTAACCTTTGGAAACTAGGATGCGAGAACTTTAGTGAGATCCCTAGAGATATTTCTAAGGTATGTCTAGGGATGTCCCTAAGGTTAAGTATAAGTATAGGTTATAGTCCTAGAATTACGACAACCGTTTTAGAATTAAACCTGTGATTTTAGATATTGAAGGTACTCCCCCTTTATTATGTTGTTTTCCCTAGCATGATTTTTGCCTCTCACACTACTCTTTTTGGGTTTTAGAAAATGGCTGGAAATAGGAAGATTCATGATAATGGAGGATATGATGGACAATGGAATGATATTCTTTATAAGAAACCAAATGAAATTGGATCTGGATTTCCACATATAGTTATTATGACTAATCAGCAATCTAATAATATGATCAATAATCTCAACTTTAATAAGTTTCCTAACTCAGCAAATAAGAGAAAGATGGAGTTTTATGATGATCATAGTGGAAAGAAAGTTCAATTCCCCTCATGTAAATTATGTGGTAAGAGGCATCAGGGAGAATGTTTCAAAGGAACTGGAATATGCTTTGGGTGTGGAAAAGAAGGACACAAAGCCAGTAATTGAAAAGGAAAATGTTTAGTTAACACCATGGACAAGGATAATGGTATTTCTAAGACATCAACAATGGTTAAATGTTTTAAATGTGGAATGTACGAGCATTATGCAAATCAATGCCCTAAGGGAAAATTTCGTGAAGAGAATCAGCATGGTCACATGGGTAGTATTTATGTGGATGATGATGAGGAGACTACAAATGATATATGAGATGAAAGAAGTGTTGAATCTTAGTCAGTTGTTTAAGAAGATAGTGGAATGATTTTATGTTTATCAAGAGTTATGTAGTATAGTTAATGGTACTATGGAATAAAGAATCATCTACGGATTTTTACACTATTGTTTTTCCTAAATTATTTGAAAGTATATGTTGAATGGAACTGGTAACCATGAAAGGTTACTCAGATATTTTTGGAAATTAGATGATATGCTCATAATGAAGGGATACGAAGATAATGAGACGTTTTATTGTATTTATGAGCTCATGACTGATATAAGGACTAAGTGATATTATGGTTTGAGTATATAGAATTTTTGGGATTTCGGTATGTGGAAAGTGTTAAAATTTTACAACATTCATTTTTCACTAAGGTTCAATGGGTATTAATTTTTCAAGAGAATACATGATTAAGGTATTCACATGTTTGTAATTTGACCAACAAGATATATCTTATGATATATGGGGGATAAATGATGGCATTCACGTGATTGTTATGTGACATTTCAAGTAATCATTTTCATTATACTATGAGCTTGGACCGAAGTATTTTAGATAAGCCTAAAGATTAGAATGGATTATGTTGGACATAAGTTAGTATTGTTTAAGGATAGAACTTTTTTTGATATTATTTATGGGATGTTATAGTAATGTAGTTTTAGAAAAAGGAAAACCTACAGGACGGGCGACAACCCATCGCGTCGGACAAGGCTGTGGGAATCGAACCCACAACCGAAGTGTGACTGGCCTTTATCGCCTACCACTGGCCTACAGGAAGTCCCTAGTTAGTAGAAACTAGTTTTATTTTATTATGCGGTATGATATATGAAGTTTAAGTTCATTTTTGGAATCGTATACGATTAACCTCACCATAGATGGATTTATGTATATTTGATAACTTTTGCAAACCTTTTGTTTGAAATAGATGGAATGAACCATCATTCTTTCACATTATCTGTTAACACTTCACAAATAACAAATTCAACTTCATTTCTTTAAGAGATGAAGTGGAAATTATTCAAAGCACGAACAACGGTGAGATTGTACCAAAATCAAGCAAGTATTTCTTCTAATTCAAAATTTTCAACTTTAGGGAAATGATATTGAAAACAAAAAATGTTTTCCTAGTGCTCTTATATCCGATTAATCAGATGGTACCTTATATCATCACAAATTTATGGCTTTGTGATTGATGGCTTTTTCATAGCCATGTTCTCTACCACTCTCTATCAGAACAGGATGGTTAGATTTCTCTTCCATATCCATATTTTCACCTATGTTCTCCTATGTGGAAACCCAGTGATTAGTTTATTTGAGTAACCATTAAGTTTCATACTTTATTTTTTAAAGCCATGTTTTGGAATTCCTTTTTACGATGTGTGTTTATATTAAAGAAAATTTCGAGTAGTAAACCATTTATAACCCCGACGAATTTCAAGGGAGATATTCATTTTAAGGGGGGTAGAATGTAACACCCCAAGATTTTATGAAAAATATTCTATTTAATTTCATTAATGTCTTGTGTTGTAAGCTACACCAAAATGAGATTGCACAACATGAATCCCTGACTTGGCTTGCATTACACGCAATCGCGACCTTCCATGATAGCGTGTGTTGTACGCAATACCGAGTTTCGCTAAACAACGATATGTTTTATAAACTAGCCGTTATGAATAATAATACCCACTTTTTGAAATTTTATAAAATTTATTATTCAAAATGGACTTCATTTTGGGATTCAAAATATCGAAATTAGCCTAGGGTGAAATTTTGGTATTTTTTTGAAAACTTTCAATTTTTTATGAATAGTGAAAACACTGGGTTACTATTTAAAAACCGAATTTTTATTTAAATAATTATTTCTTTTATTTAAATTTTTTTTAGGTAAAAATTGATACATAATACCTATATAAGTTCAGTGTAATTCATTGGATTCATTTTATAATAATTTTAGATATATAAAAATTTTATTTAACTTTTCACCGTCTTTTACCCATCTCCTAGGAGAATTTGGAAATTCACATAAAACATAATTTTACCGCTTCTGTGAGTGGAATTTCAAAAATCTGAGAGACACAGTTAATATCAAGGACTAAAATTTTATTCAATGAGATGAAAATAATTTTTGGTGAATAGTAACTTTTTACTTTTTTTTACCACGGTTAAAAGTAAATAGGGTAATTAAGGGTTAAAATTATATTATTATTACACTAACACATGTCCTAATTCTATTGGATAAGTGTAATTCGACCCAAAACAACCTTAGTAAAAAAATATGAACATTTAGGCCCACTTGGATTAGATTATGACATTTATTATTAATTTATTTAAGGAAGGGTTAAAATAGTTAAAATCAAAGTTTAATAACTAAATAATTTTTAATATAGGGTTATACATAAGATAAATTTGTCTATACATATTCATTAGAAATATAAAAAGTTTTCCTAAATAATGGTGTTTTATTTATAATTTTTAGACATTAAATAATTTAATTTATTTATGACACAAAGATGATGCAGTAATTATCTTATTAATGAAAAATTGACATAATTGATGTTATAAATACCCAAATAAATGAAATTTGAGACTTTTTATGAATTCCACTAATTTTATAGATTAATATGACATGTTAGTATTGATTTAGTTTACTTTTTTTGAACTAATCATTCTATTATGATTTTCACAAAAATCAATTACCAAATAGTGTCAAAATTGACATAGTTTTTAAAACAAATATTATATTATTAATTGTTATTTTATTTCTAAAAATCTATTTTTTGGCCAAATGACTTAGATAAGGTTATAAATATTAATAATAAAAAACTTGGGTTTCGTTTGGCTTGTTATAGTTTGTTTATTAACCTTATAGTGTAAGAAAACAAGAAGACACAGTAAGACAAAAATTATTTAACTTAAAGTTAAATCTAAATGATAAGGTTAAAATAGAAACCTAAACTTGTCTAAATTCTATTAGATGAGAGGATTTCGACCCATCCCAACATTAGATTCAAAATAACTCAATTTGGAGCTATTAAAAACCGAATATCACTTTATAATAAAATAATATTTTTTGTTATTCCAAAGGTGCCCCTCTCCTCCCTTATAAAAGGGAACATCCCCCCTCTCTTCCTCGCACCATTTTGAGCCTTTCGGATCGGCCAAACTCTGCCCATTTCACTTCCCCACTTCCCTATAAACCTTATATAGGTACTGGTATTCTCAAAATACCAACCCTAGTGCCCTAAGAAGAAGTTTAAAGGAGGTGCGTTGAAGAAGAAGCAATTTCTTCTACCGATTCTTTCAAGCTTCTTTCTTCTTAAACTTCTTCTTATTTAGTTGTTTCATTATAAAGTAATTACATCATTGTCAATAATATACTGATATGTTATTATAAATATGAAACAACCCCATTTAACCTTCTATCCATCCTACGGGAAACGAAATCACCGCACTTGCGTACGTACGGAATACCGTCTCCACGCCGTGGTGTAATATGTTTTCGACCACCACCTTACTTGGATGGGTATAATGGTGTAAATAAATAACTATATATGATTATTTCAAAGTTATATTGATTCTGAAATATTATACATACACTTCAATGCAATTCCACGATCATGGGAATGATATCATCGCTCGTGCGTACGTACGGACTACCGTCTCCACGACGCGATGAGATTCATTCTCCATGTTAACCATTCATGAATGATTATAAAGTATATATAATAATTAATCATGAAATATATGACATAATAATAATACTGTATTTATGTGTATATATATGTATTTCATCTACTTAATTCCATTCAATTCAATAAGGAAACGAAAACAGCATTCATGCGTACGTGAGGTCTACCATCTCCATGAACGGTGTATTTCATTACTTTTATCAATCTATAATATATATGTAGATGATGAATATATATTATATATAAATCATGTTTTACATTCTGGAATTATTTAAATCGGGATATAAGTAATAATATCAAGAACGACAAGTCGAAACACATACGATAAATGAAACAATTTTACCCAAAACGCTCTTTAATATGGAATTTACAAAAGAAAGGGTAATATAAAGTTTTAAGTGAACCATATATGACATCATAAAAATGAATATGATTCTTTAATAAGTCAATGACATTATTTAAATCATTATACAGGATGTTCGGATACATACAAATCATATCAGACATAAGGTAAGGGAAAATATCACAATCTCATTTTTATCCGAGATTGTTTATACTTTGGTATTTATTGGGGTGTATTTTATAATCCACATCCATGTTTCCTCAATATGTAATATTAGTTCTATCCTAATATAATTTTTTAAATCCAATTTTACCCTTCGGTGAGTTTTTAGTAAAATATATGAAAGAAATCTTTTGTTGTTTTTCGTACGAGGTACTTTTTGACTTTTCCGGCCAAAGTACGAGAAGAATGTTCTTTTTTAACTTATACGGCATGAATGGATTTTTGCAGTTTTTTAAAGAATTATTTTCATGAAGATTCCTCCAAAATATTTCATGACTATTTTCAACAAAATCATTTTCATTTAAAATTTCATGACATTTTGGGAAAAGAAAATGATTTTTAAGAAGAAAGAATATTTTCCTCAAGAATTCATTTCAAGTGTTTTATCAAAACCATTTTCCATTTATGATGACATTATTTCATATGTGTATGTTTCAATTATAATGTATCTATGATTTAAATGGTTTCACTTTTCTTATTATGAAATTATATCCATTTCTTTTATATGGATTATGTGATGATGGGATGGTATTTATGAAACCCGTTTTATTCGTTGGGTTATTATGAATGATGTATGTTTACTTTGTGGCACAAGTAAGAATGATTTCATTATGAGATGGGTGGGACCTATATCTCCCTCCAATACATTGGGTCAAGATTTATATCTCATGAGATAGACATGGCTAGAATGGTAAGTTAATCTAGTTCAGTGTTACAGGACTGAAACGAGGAGTGAACTCGATTCAGAAAGGGACTTTGTCCACTAAGATGGTCTTCGCAGCAATGCCTTGGCTACTGTGGAAATTATAAAAAGTGCTGAATGGTTTCCACAATTATATGTTTTATTCCCATGATATTTTATCCTGATTGATGTTCCTTTATGATATATGCCTTACGTACTTACAATATTTATGTCTTTGCTCAAGGTTATAATGTTTAGATTTAATGTTCAAGTTTTTGCTTTCAAATTTTTATGGATTGTTTTATGTTCTATATGTTTTCCCTTACTGAGCATTTGAGCTCAACCTTTTTATGTTTTATTTTTCCCAGAAAATAAATAAAGGTTTTAGGTAAGGAAACAAAAAGGGGAAGATCATTATGGGAGATGTTGAAGATCTTTCAACATGATTAGATGTTTATATTTCAAGTTTTCAAAGACACTAAACTATTACGGTCCTTGTGTGTCTGTTTTTGTTATGTATTAAGTATTCTGAAAAAGTAATGTAATGTCCATGTATGTCAAGATATGATTCTATAAAACTATGACTTAAAGATATTATATACTAAAGAGAAGGTAAATTTTGTAGCAGATTCCCCTAGAATGAAGTCCCAGGCTTGCTTGGTGCAGGAGGCTTCAGAGGAGTTGTCCTCCCTACAGCTGTCCTTAGTGAAGTAAGAGGGGTTATTTTTTCTATAGTCAATGGTGTTGAATCCTTAAATTATTGAGCATGTGAGAGATTCTTGTTTGGGATAAAAAATCAATGAGGTTTTATTTTACTAGATATCTATGGGTGACTCACTAAATGGGTATTTTGAAGGAGGGAATGATTTCATTCTTTTCCAGGGACGAATGCTTGTCCCAATTACATTGTTGGAGGATGCGGTGTGATAGTTCCAAAATTCTCCACAAGATATACATCCCGCTGTGGGAAATATTTCTAGATACCTCCATAGATAGTTTTTGTGGTTCTAAATTAGATTATGTGTAGTTGAGTTCATCTCTAGGTGCCTCATCTATTTGTAGATAAAGGATAAACAACATGTTTCGACAAGTTTTTTTTTGCACCTTGAGATCCCAGAGTGGAAGTGGATTGGAATATCCATGGACTATGATTGGTATTCCATGCATAAAAAATATCCATGATTCAATCTGAGTGATAGATGACCAACTCGTGAATTTAACACACTTCCTTACTATTAGATAATAGAGTTCAATAGAGAGTTAGGGATAGTTGTAGGTTTGGGAGATCATTCTCTTTCATGGGGTTCCCTCGACGATTTCATCCAATCATGATGTGTGGTTTATGTCATTATTATTGAGATTACTTCAAGAGGTATTCAGGAACCAAATGAGGATGAATAAAACCTTTCACCCCAAGACTAAAGGGTAGACCTAGCACACTATCTAGGTTTTGGAGGACGTGTTGAAGTCTTATGTGTTAGACATTGGCCAGAGTTGGGAGGATCAAATTCCCATGGTAGAGTTTTTTAAAAAACATCTACCACTCTAACATCAACATGAAACCCTTTTGGTCCCTATTTGGGAGACCCTTCATGTCATACTTGTGCTAAACAAAGACATGGGATACATCTCTTATGGGCATAGAGATGGTGCAGGTGACAACAGAGAAGGTTCAGGTCATCCGCGAGTGGATGAGGATGACCCAAATCAGATATATATCTTATGAAAATAACCATAGTTGGCCCTTGTATTTTGACTAGGGATAACACATTTTCTTAAGAGTCTCCACTTGACAAGTATTGAATAGGTTCTTCTTGGGAGGCGAGTTATCCCTGAGGTTTATTAGGCCGTTCAAGATCAAGCAGAGGCTTGGCAAGGTTTCTTACCACCTCTCTTTAACACCATAGTTGTAGGGGGTACAAGAAATCTTCCACACATCATAGATAAAGATATATGTGCATAAATCCATGGTTGTCGTTGAATGGGGAAAGATGGAAATTGAGGATGGATCCACCTTTAGAGAGCACCCAGTGCTGATCAAGGATTGACAAGAGAGGTCCCTATATAGATGGACTATCCCTGTGGTCCGTGTGTTATGGAATTATTGAAATGTGTAGGAGGGTTCCTAAGAGAAGTAGATCCAAGTGGGGTCTCAATATCCTGATTTTTTTACTTAGTTTTTCATTTTGGAGATGAATAGTTTGAAGGAGGGAATGATGTAGAGATCCAATTTTTTTCCATGTAAGACATTGAAATATTCCTATAAATATTTCAAGAGTTATCCACAGAGACGACATGACATTCCAGGTCCTGGTGTTCCAAAAATTAATTTTATAAAAATATTATATTTTTTTGTATTTAGCATGAGAAAATTCTTAAAGAAAACAACTTAACACATAAATTCAATCCTAGATAAAAAATATAAGACCACAGTTGATTTAAGAACATGGTTCTTACCTCTATAGGAAAAATAAAATGGGTTTTCAAAAGTAATTCCAACTCCTCACTCAATGTTGGTACATTCAGTGAAATAAATAAATAAACAAATTAATAAATATATCATTTTGATGTAGATAAATGTTATATAAATATAATTTCATGGATTATTCTCTAGGGTTCGAGGCATAAATGATGGAAAAATTACAAATCTCATCCTTCCTCCACCATTAGTGAATTAAACCCTATGATGATGAAACTCCATATTAAAGAATATTGGGATGTTGCGAAGGAAATGATTTCATTAAATCATTAGAGAGAACATTCTTAAATGAGGAATGATCCAATATCTTGGTAGAACTCATCGATTTAGTGAAATTCACCCATTTGATTAAATGGTTAGAGCGGATCGATCCATTCTATCGATCTGCACTACTTATGGATTGAGAATTCACTCATGTATTGGAATATAAATTGATTTATTCAATGTTTTTTGAACCTAGATGTCTGTTCATGATCGTTTTTGAAAATATCTAGAAAAATATCAGTTAAATTCTTATTATTGTGTATTTACCCCTTGTTTTCTTTGTGTTTGTCATCGATTAGAACTAGTGGTCCTATTTTGACATTATCAAGTGGTACTGAACCTGATCAAACCCCTAAAATCACAAAAATTTCATGAGAAAATGGAAAATAGACAAATTGATCACATATCTGAATTTTTTATGCATTTTGATTGGCTATTTTTATGATCAGTGAGAAAATAACTTTTTGAATAAATGTTTGATGGCATCCGGGACGTGCGACAGACCTCCAAAAAATGAACATCAACCAATTTCTGGAAAATAATGTTTGGAAACCTCAATCCTCAGCCCAATACACTACTTACTGAAAGATATAGGGGACGATAAAATGTGGAAAGGCAATATTCGAAGAATTAGAAGAGGATCATAGATTCCAGAGAAACCACAACTATACACCATGTAAATTGATGAACACATGATGTATAACCCCTTAATAGAAGAGTCTATTGTTTTGGGAAATAATAATGATGGAAAAGTGTGCATCCCTCTTAAATTACATATAACTCTTCCATGGGTGAACGAATCATGTGATGAGTCACATTGGTTGGACTCCATGTGGGAGTACCCGACCAAACACATGGTTGTGTATCCATTCACACATACACTATAATATCCAAAACATTTCAATGATAATAAAAATAATTTTTATGATAAATTATAATTTCTTTATGTGAAAAAAATGATTTATCAATGAAAATAACTTAATAAATATGTTAAAGGAAATTTTTAAGAGTAAAAATTCCACTTAAAACTTTGTATTATTCAATCAAGTATTTTTGGAGTTATACACTTTGTTAGTGTGGGATTGCAAGACACATAAATCATCGACGAAGTCGGAATAAATATATTAAATATATTATATTATGTGAATTAATTTTATTCAAAATAATTTAATAACTCCCTCATGGTGTGTCGTATGAAAAACTTGAGACCATCATTGGGTCTGAGACGTAGTATTCACCCTAGGTGAGATATAACAATTGTAATCATCAGACGTTTGGACGACTCACTCGTGATAAAAACCTTTTTATTTTTAAATAATTATTCATTTCATTTTTTAATTTATAAGTAATTAATATCTCCCAAACAGTGTATTGTATGAGAAATACGAGACCACCGTTAGGTATATAATGTTGGGTTTACCCAAGAAATGGTATAATTTTTATATTGAACATGCATATTGGTTAGGTAACCAATTAAATTTGGGTTATTTGATAGTAAAATTAAATAATTTATTTATTTAATTAAATAATTAAAATTTAATATTCATCATCAGAAAAATGAAACAGACTGCCATTAAAATGCCCCTAGGATTTTTATTCTGTCTGTTTGTTACCCATTTTCACTATTTAAAATTAGAAAACCCTTAATGAGCTAAAACTAATGACTATGTCATTAATTATTTGGTAACATGATGTTTAAAATGGATGTTTAAATTTAATGTTTCAATTTCTATGATTTTTAGGGTTTTGGAAATACCATAACCTGTTTATATTTCGATTGGAAGATCCAGTCGAGTTATAGTGACCCCATATATACCTTGCATTTGATCAATAAACCTTGGTTTATCCTATTCAGATCAAGTTTTAGTCTCCTCTTCCATTATAGTCACGCGTTTCAGGTCATTATTCTTTCTATTTTATAATTTTTTTATTCTTCTCCTTTGTACACAATTAAAAAAATGTTAAATAACAAAAAAGAAGATGTTTCCCCAATGCAGGCGGTTGTGGTGGCAGAGGGTTTGGGGTTTGGGGCGGCGGTCACGTGGTTGAGTCTCCAAGACGATTTCTTTCTTTTCCTGAATTATAAATAATTTTTTAAATGTATTTTGATATTGAAGCACAAATGAAAATCTTGAAGTTTTGAAAGCGATAAATTTTTTCTGGACAATTAAAAGATAATTTTAAAATAAATTATTAAAATTTATACATGTATATATATTTTAAAAGGTTGGGGCTAAAGCCTCATTTATTATTAAAGCAAAGCGAATACCTCTTTAACTAGGTAGAGGGATACCCATTATATAGCCCGAAGGCCCAGTGGGCATTTAGCCCATTACATGGCCCGTAGGCCCATTTGTTTTTGGCCCAAGGCCCATTCTGTGAATATTACTACTACAGTACCCACTCTGCTACAGTACCGCACAGTACCTACCATTGCTACAGTACCCTGCCACCACTACAGTGACATGCCGCCGCTATAGTTCCCGCCATTGCTACAGTTTCATCGCTTCTACAGTACGCTACAGTATGCTACAGTCCCTGCGCCCAATGAGTTTTGAACCCCCATTTTTTCATATAGAATTAAGGGGTGCTTACCACTATTCCACACCCCATCTACTCCAAATATATATATATATATATATTGATAATCAAAATGTAAAATTAGATATAATTTATTAAAATTATCAAATGTCCATTGCATGAATTGTCAAAGGATAGATTGATGAAATTGGTCCAACAATAATTAACTCATTTTTTCGAAGAATAATTACATGATGTTATTGAGGATAATTTATACAATTTACTGAATGATAATTATAAAGTTAATAATTTAAAATTATCCATTTATAATTTAAAATAGGTTATTATAAAATAATTATTAGCAAGTATTTTAAAAAATTATCAATGTGTAAATGCATGAATTTTTAAAGGATACTTATAAAGGTAATAATTTAAAATTATCATATGATAATATATAATAGATTATTATGAGATAATTATCAACTGATAATTCATAAAATTATCAACGTGTAATTGGATAAATTATTAAAGGATAATTATAAAGTGATAACATAAAATTATCATATAATAATTTATAAGAGATTATTAGATGATAATTATCTGCAGGAAATCAATTATAAGATATAATTATCAAATATATTTATTAATGAATAATTTTTTTATAAAATTATCAAAATATAATTATAAATTATAAATTATTATAAATTATTAGAAGATAATTATAAAATGGGTCATTTATAATTAATTATAAAAAGATAATTATAAAAGGATAATTTGTTTTAAATTATCAAAAAATAATTACATAGGATAATTTGTAATAAATTTTAAAAAGATCATTATAAAAGATAATGTAGGATAAAATTATTAAATATAATTATAAAAGGATAATTATTGAGAATTTTTCAAAAGATAATTATTCTTGAGGATAATATAGGTGGAAACATTCCTTGATAAAAATGATAAATCTAAATTTATTTAATAGAGGGAAAATATCACGGCCTGTGATATTTTAATGATAATTTGAAAATTATCTTGGGGAGAAAAAGTATCATCACATGTGATATTTTATATCTTTGGAAATAAAATATATTTTTTTCTTCTAGGAATCCTTTATGAACCTTGAGTGTTGATGTTTCTATAATAAGTTCCTGAAGAGGTTTCCTTGATCAGTTTATCCCTTCTTTTTTACCTCAAGGACTTTTGTGGTAGGAATTGCCTAACATTTTTTGGAATTGTTACATATTATTCCTTAATATGATTTATGCATAGACATATTTGATGACCATGATAGATTATGATTTCATGTGGATGTGTGTTCTACCCTGAGAACAATGTGTGTGCATGATGTGTGGAAAATATGATGACACAAAATGATAACCTTGTAACCATAAATGTACTTGATGCCTTATGGATTCCATGTAGATGGCCGGTACTTAAGGTCTTTTGTATTCCGAGTGTCACCTGATACCTTGTAGATTCCGAGTAGGTTACAAATACTCACTTCATTGTGGATTCTGAGTATTACTTGATTCCTTGTGGATTCTAGGTTGTTTTTTTACTCGATGCCTTGTAGATTTTGAGTGACTCACCAACAACCTTGTGGATGGTTTTGGATACTTATCGACATACAGTACTTTTTATGGCATAGAGCCAAAGCAGGTACAACTATGGGTTTGTGGTCACTTGGTTAGATCATAACCGATCATTTTTGGATTGTGAGTTATTATGATTGTTACACATTTATTTAATTATGAAATAAACTTGAATACTTGTGTGAATTAGGTTAAGGATGCATTGGTGGTGTCCTATTGAGTCTTGTACTCACACCCAACTTGGGAATTTCAATGCGCTTGTAGATTGCATGAGGGATTGGTGAAGGGGAAGGACCCTCTGGTGGAAAACTATGTAGAGGGGTGTAGAGTTAGTATCAAACCAATAAAGACTCTAGAGGATACATTCTTTATTAATTTAATTTATCTACTTAATTTCCTTTGTACATGATTTCCACTTACAAGAGATTTTATATTTGTATTACATGTATGTCATAGTTACTTTTCCACATGTTAACTCAGATTATTTATTGTATTGTTTATTATTGATTATTCATCTTATGACATGATATTGAGGATATAGTCTACCCACTGATGGACTTTGACCATCGCTGTTAGTTGGTAGCCTCTTGTATACGAGGAGACACCCATGAGGTCACGTGGAATTCTGACTTAGACCCCGTGATTTAGGTTGGGATGTTACAGACATGACCATGTGACATGAGTGGCACCGCATGTGAGGCAACAAATTGTGTAAAGAGTAGACATACATGAGGTCAACAACAAAAACATGACCAGAATGAAATGACCAGGTCCTGGTTGGCTTGGACACATAGTGTAATCACCTATAGAACATGAAAAACTACAAAGAGAGGGAGTCAGGTACTAGCTAGGGACACGACTAGGCAGTGGAGTGGGACCACATGTTGTGTGGTTCCCCTCACACACCTCTTATGTAATAGCCTAAGTATTTACAAATATATTTAAAATAGTAATGTTACCCTTAAGAATAGTAATGTGACTAAATGAAGATTAACCTTAACCATGAAAGTATATATAAACTTTAGGCATATTATAAATAAAATTATGAAATAATTATACTATATTATATGTAAATAAAAGTTTTAAATTTTATTAATTAAGCGTTGGTATTTTTATAAGTCATAAATTAAAATTACATGATTAATTTAGTCGTTTAAAATAAAATTTACCTTCATAAAATGTATTCATATAGTAATATTTTTATGTCTCATTATTTTAAAATAATTTTAAGAGACCTTAATTAATTTTTCAATGTGTTATAAAAATATGTTAAAATTTGAAAATTCGTATATTTCATATAAATGATGATTTTAAAAAAATTAAATTTCTCATATTTAGAAAAAAAATTCAAAAAAAATCATTCATTTTTGGATTCTACACATCAAAAAATGGTTACGGTGAATTTTATGGATTTTCATGAAATACTTGAATTTTTGTGAATAGTAAAACACAATAATTTATGGTATATATGCATTATAAGTTCAATACACTTTTCCTTGAGTCATGGATAATATAAAAACCATTGTTTTTAACTCACATGATCTAATTATTTTATTTTTTTCTCAATAATCAACAATATTTATTGTTTTGAGCAAATTAATAAACTAGTGAATTAAATAATGAGAAAAACACCCCTATCCTCCACTATAAATACCTCCCCTCACCACCCATTCTACTCACACAATACAAGCTTTGAGACTTATTAAATTTTCCCTCCATAATCTTCCAAAGTCCCTCCCCCACTTCTTTGTGCTCTTAGTATCATAAAAATACCAAAACCAATCCCCTAAGGAGGTTGTCAAGGAGGAGAATTCAAGAGATAAAACCCTCTTCCTTTTCCTTTAAATTTCTTTTCATGTTCTTTTATTTTATTATAATATAATCACATTATTTAATTCAAATATAATGATAAATCCTTTACCATATATATAAATTAATTTTATTATTCTAATGGTGCAATCCTTCATTAATCAACTTTTTCTCTCCATTTTATTCTAAAAATTGAAACATTGTCCCTCAGGTGTTCATTCATCACCTTCAAGGATGACAAGTTATCATTTTAATTTAATGTATTCAAAGATTTTAATAAAACCATTTAAATGGATGAAACATATATTAAATTTTATATTACAACCCTTTTTATGTTCTTTAGGTTACATTTTTACATAATATTAAATGAAAAAACAAAACGAGTTCATCATGATCTAAAACCGCTTAAATTAATGTAAATGAATATCATTAAAATTTTATATAATGATTCATCCTAAAATCTTGGAAAAACAATATATAATATAAATTAAACTTATTTAAGATCATTAATAACATATAATTCAAATTCTATATAATTATACCCATTTTACATGAACTCCATTACATATAAATAATCCAACTGATCCTGAAAACTAAGGAAATGAATGCTTCTAAATGATAAAATTTAGTCATATACCTAATATAAAGACCATAAATGAACTTAATAAAACTATAAAAAATAAATTAAATGTACAAAAGGTATGTAATTAATTAATTGGTGTATTTAATTTTATTATCTAGGACATTAAGGTAATGTGAAGAACACATTCAGATATAATGTAAGGGTTTTCTCAACTCTCTTTCATTTACTTGAGATATGACTTACTCAAATATATTTATTTTGTTTAGTGTATTTATACTTCACATTGATTTTCCACATCATGAATCTATTTATATTCATGGTAATAAATGTTTTATTTTATGATCATTAATTTTATGGGGCATAAGGTTTTACTGTTTGCAAAGTGGTAAGGGATTCTTTTTAAACCTCTATTTTTCTTTTGAGTAATAATTTCTCTCTCTGACCCAATGTAATTCTTATTTATTTTTATTTAATTCATATAAATTATTTTTATATTTTTAAAATGTATTTATCCATAGTATTTCATCTATATTTTATGCGGATGTATATGTTTTAATATAGTTCCCTTCTAAATTCTTCCTGAAGAGAAATCCTGATTAAAGGAAACTACCATAATTCTTACCCATTTTCAAGTGAAATATATGATATGTTTTAATCCATAATTATTAGTTTTAAAATAAAAAATTTTATCATGAAAAACTATCTTGGTTACTTTCTGGTTTTATGAAGAAAAAAAATCCTTTCTGCTTAAAAATCTTTAATATTTTTCTTAAACAGAAGTAAAATGTTTTATTTCTAAAGTTTCTTATGTAATTTTTTTACATGCTTTACAATTAGTGGGATATTATTTATGAATAATATATATATATATATATATATATATGTCCTTAACTTTTATTTTATGGAATATACTTGTTTACAATATTATTTTATGAAAAATACGAATTATTTTCCAAAATAATTCTTCTTTATATAGTAAAAATGGTTTCTTGTCATCTCACTTTTATTTATGTGAGATATATACATTATTCACCACTTATTACTTATGTGTTGTGAATATACTACCCTTTAATATATCATATCAGGAGTACCCTTATTCTCATGATATTCTAAGGGTTTGTTACTTGAATGTTTCAAAGTAGTATGAGACACTTTGGAATGATTAAATATTATTTCTCCGAGTAATTTTCAATGATATTATTTAAAAGTATCTTCATATATATCAACATACATTGTTGAATATTGTACTTCATTGAGTTTTATCTATTATGGTACCATTTATCATATGTTGTTGAATATTTTATGATCCTTTTGACTGTGGGCGTGCTAAGGTGACACCATTCATGGGTTATAGATAAAGTATTAACATTTCATATGCTAGTTTTTTAATTAAGATGTTTATGTTGTTTTTGTTTCACCTTTTTCATATTAAGAATTTATTGGACTCATTATGTGATGGGAGTGGCCATCTATATTCTCTATATGCCTCAATAGGTCTCATGAGAAAAAACATATATGGGCTTGGCAGATGCCTTTCCCATTTTTAGATATGGTTTTAGCTGAAGCCTTATCATTTTTAGATTTCTTAGACGAGGAATTGATGCTTTATTTATGATGTTCAAAAGATTAATTCCCTCATAATGATATTAGTAATTGATTATCCATGTGAATATTCAAAAATTAGTATATATATAGTTAATCTTCTTTCCCATGTTAATTATTATAAGGCATTATTTATTTATCTTTTATTCTTTCCATATCATTTTCGATATTATGTTCTAATGGAATATGTTTTTATTCATTGACCATGCCTTATTATTTATATTGTATTTCACTATATTACTTATGCTTACTGAGAATCTGAGCTCTCCCCCTTTATTATATTTTACTTTTCCCTGGGATATTTAGAGGAATATTATGAATGACTTTCAGAGTTAGTATATAAGTTGTTTTTGTTACCAATTGAGTTTATATGATATTTTCTCTTTAAAGTTATCATATAATGTTATTGTTTGTAATATGGATTCCAAAACTACTAAATTTATCGATCCTTCAAGATTAAATTACTTGTAACCATGCCTCTAAAATAATGTAAGGCACTGGCTTTGGGATACTGGGGTCAAGGTCTTTATAGTTGGTATCCGATAAGTTTAGTTGAAAGCTTGGAAATTAGATTTAGAAATAATAGATTAGTGAACATAACCCCAAGACAGACTTTGAGGATAACAATAGAATAAAATCCTAGAATTTTGTAAAGCTTTATATTATGTTGATATTTATAGAAATACGTCACATTCAGGATACTACAAGTGGATGTGGTTCTGAAACAAATGTTCCTAAGAGTAACAACTCTGACTTGGTGTCCAAGGCCTAACTCAGGGTAACCTAGTGTATGACAATGAGCCTTAATGTGCACCTAATTTTAAACTCATGGGGGATATTATTATGATAATTTATATTTTCTTTACAAACCATTATGTATGATTTTCTTCAAGGAAACCATACTTATGATTTTGAGATTATCTTTGAATAATATTTCAAATAATGTTATGTGTTTTTCTAGTTTGATATTATTCATTATGATTCATAACCTAATTTAGTGTATGTTGTTATTTAGGAATGGTGTATAGTAATTGGATGGGAAAGCTTATTTATGTGGATATCCCATGTAGTGGATTGCCTCTTATGTAAGATAATGATATTGGTTCTGGAGCTATGATATGTTATGAGTAACATATAACTATATTGGGAAAGTTGACTCAGGTTATGAACAATAACCTTACCCGTATGGAGCATTCGGAACAACAACGTGGAAGATAAATGTTAGATTACTTTATGTGACAACAACCTCCACCATTAAATAGAACTATAAACCCATTTTTAGTAGAGCAGTGGATAAGTTCTAAAGAGAATATATTTATATCCTTGAGAAGTAAGGAAATATAGAAGGTTGTTATGGAAGTTTATAGTCTATTGGGAGATGAATATCAATGGATGTCACTAATTAAAAACAAAAATGAGGAGAAAGAAATTAGTGATATATAATATAGTGATTTTAATGAAAATGTCCTACAGAAATATTTTTATCGTGAATAACTAGTGGACCTAGAAAGTAAATTCATTTGTATAAAACAAAAATAGGATGGAAATATTGAAAATTATGAAGCTGACATTACAAGGTTATCAAGGCATGCCATGAACTGCATATGTAATCCATTGTGTAATATTGATTGATTCTTTGATGTTTTAAAAACATTTCTTTAAAGAGCACTAATCTCTCATAATTTCTCATTATTGGAAGTTATAATCTCATGTAATATAAAGATAGAGAAATAATTCTCTATGTATTATGAATTTTAGGGAAAATAATATAATAATAGAGTGGTAGATGAAAGATTGGATAAAGGGAAGAATAAAAACGGGAATTTTCCAACATGTGATACTTGTGGAAAGAAACACCTTGGTGCCTTCTTAAAAAGAAAAATTCAATTTCAAAAAGTTTAGTGGGAAAGGACATCACTCTCAATATTGAAAAGGAAATAAATAAGCTACCAATGTTAAATGATACAATTGTATTAATATTGGGCACTATTCAAATGATTTTCCTAATCATCAATGAAAATTTCCATAGAAAAGGCCACGAGTGAAAGGACAAGATTACGAGATCATAACAACTGAGGTTGAAGTTGCTAATGATGTAAGTAAAGGTACATTAATCATCTCCTCAAATTTAGATAAATATTTATTTGATCTTGGATCAACACATTCCTTTATATCTTCCTAATTTTATTCAAAAATAAGATATTTCCAATTCTATTTAATAAGGGAGATTTTATTTGAAACTACTAAGGGAAGTATCATTGCAACAATGATGTGTCATGAATTTCCCATTATGTCATATAAACATACATTATGTACTGATTCTATCATCATAACTATGATCAAATTTGACATAATCCTTGACATGGACTGGCTTTCAAAATATGATGTGAAAATCTATTGTAAGAAGAAGGAAATAATGATTTGTGAGGAAAGTGTAGAATCCTCTATGTTTAGAATAGAAACATCAACATTTGATTCCCATTTACATCCACCCCCAGTAGCTCTATTAAATGAAATTATTGGGGCAGAATAAAAAACATCATCCATAGATAAGTAAATAAATCATCAAATTGAGGATTTATCTATTGTACAAGAATAAATTGGTATATTTCCACAGGATTTACCTAGACCTACTATAGAGTGGGAAGTTGAGTTCTCTATTGATTTAATTCTTGGTTCTAGACTTAAATTAAAGTCTCCTTATAGAATGTACACTATGGAATCGATAGAAGTGAATAAACAAATAGATTAATTGAGTGATGAAGAATTTATTTTCCTAAGTGTTTCTATATGGGGAGCCTCTATTCTATTTTCCAGGAAGAAAGATGCATCCGTGAGGTTGTGCATTGAATATAGATAAATCAATGATAAGAATATCGTACCTCACATTAATGATTTATTAGATCAACTTAATGGAGCTCAATACTTTTCTAATATCTAACTTCAATTTGGATATCATAATTTTCATGTGAGAAAGGAAGATATTTAAAAGAAAAAATTTCAAACCATGAATAGACTTTATAATTATACAATAATTCCATTTGGATTGACTAATACACCCTATATTTTCATGGATTTAAGGAACATAATTTTCAAGGAATATATTGGTAACATTTTGTGGCATTTATTAATGATATCTTGATTTACTTAAAAAGATATAAATACCATGAGAATCACTTGCAGTTTGTTTTTAAGACTCGTAGAAGTAATGAATTATATGGGAAGTTTATAAATTTTCAATTTTTTCTTCAATCAGTTTCTTTTCGTGGCCTTATTTTCTAAAAGGACGGAATCTCAGTTGATCCTCTGAAGAAAAAGGTATTTCCATACTATCCTACACTAATAAATATAACTGAGGTATGTAGTTTTATTGGTTTAATAGTTTATTATTGATGTTTCATTCAGAACTTCATCTAATTAGCTAACCCCTTAAACCAAGTTTACTTATAAAGAAGTTAAGTTCATATAGACAAAAGAATGTGAATTTTTTTTTTGAATAATTTAATAAGAGATTAAATGAATTCCCTATTATTGAATCTACCATCGAGAACCAGTGGATTCATGATTCATAGTGATGAACCAAATTAAAGACTTGGTTGTGTACTTATGAAGAATGATAAAATTATTGATTATGAATCAAGGTAGTTAAAAATTCAAGAATAGAACTATACAAGTCATGATTGTGAGTTAGAAGATATAATATTTTCACTGAAAATATGGAGACAATATCTTTATGGTGAAAGATGTTTGATATATACAGATCAAAGGAATTTGAAATATAAATTCTCAAAGAAAAAAAACTAAAAATGGGTAAAAGGTTATGTCTTAATCTGCTCACGAATTATGATTTTTTATAACACTACCACCATAGTAAGGTGAATAAGGTAACAAATTCATTGAGTAAGAAATATCAGGGATTTCTATACAAAATTATGATTGATAAGGATACTATGTACATGGATCTATAAAATATGGATATGATAGTTATCATGGTAGGTGCAATATCCTTACATTTTCTACTAATTTCTCCACTATATTTATTTGAAAGAATTAAAATTTATGATTGTGATGATGAGAATCTTAAAAATAAAATTAACAATGTGAATGAAGGGAAGTTTCCAGACTTTATGTGAGAGAATAGAGTTATTAAATTTTGTAGGAGGCTATGTGTTCTCTCTAAACCTGATCTAAAAGGGTGTTGTTGGATGATTCCCATAGTTCAAATTTCCCTATACACCCTGTTAGCACTAAGATGTATAGAGATCTGAAGGAACATTTCTGATGAAATAACATGAAGCAGGAAATTTCTAATTATGTATCATGATGTTCAGTCTGTAAATAGGTTATGGATAAAAGACAACAACCTAGATGAGTAATTAATACACTACCTATTTCTACATAGAAATGGGATAAAATCACTATGGATTGTTTCACTGGATTACCAAAAACTCCAAGAAACAATGATGCAATATGGATGATTGTTGATCGACTTACAAAATCTGCATATTTCCTCACTATATGGGAAGATTTTCCACTAGAGTGCCTTGCACGAATCCATTTTAATGAAGTTTTAAGACTTTATGGAGAACCTATCTCAATTATGTCTAATCACAATCCCTGATTTACATCAAAATTAATGAAATGAATTTAGAAGGGTTTGGATATTGAGCTTCATTTGATTACTGTTTATCACCCTCAAGGAGGATGAGTAAGGAGCTTTCACCACAGCAGAAGCTAAACAGATTGCAAGAATGAAAGGGTATGACACCTGCCATCGGGACAAGACTATGCATGCATGGGAATGCCTAGCTGAACAGCCATGCGAAGGTGGAGAGCTGATTTCACGATGAAGATACTGGGGAGGAGCAGTTCCAAGTAGTTAGTCTGGGTTGTATGTAATGTTTGAATCCTATAGGAAATGAATTCCTCTAAGGCCTACAGTCCATGTAATACTTACGCCTATGTGCCTTGTAAGGGTTCCACCTCACCCTTTGAAAGGTGGATTATCAAAATCAATAAAAAAAATGAAGGCCTTTGGGCCATTGGAGGAATATGAAAGGACCATTCTAGCATTATAATACATGTGGAGATAATTAATACTCGACATTCAAGGTATGTGGGATTAGTATTTTCCATTGGTATAGTTTTCCTAAAATAATAGTTTCCATTCATGTATTCAAATGGAACCATATGAAGCATTGTATGGAAAGAGATGACATACACCAACTTGTTGGGATAAAGTTTGTGAAAGGAATATTGTAGTCCCAAAGTTTATAGGGGAAATCACGATGAAGTTAAATAATATTAAAAACTATATCAAAGTAGCTCAAATTAGGACAAAGTGATATGTTGATAATCAAAGGAAATATTTGTAATTTTAAGTGGGAGATCATATTTTTTGAAATTATCTCCATGGAAGGGTGCTATAATATTTGGAAAGAAATGGGAACTAAGCCCTAGTTACAATGGTTCTTTTGAAATTATAGAGTGAATTCGATACATGGATTATCATTTAGAAATTTCACCTAGCCTTTCAAAGTTTACAATGTGTTCCACATATCTTTGTTAAGAAATTACAATCAAGACCTAATGAATGTACTCACTTCTGAAGGAATAGATTTGGAACCGTAATTATCTTACAGTGAAGATCCTACATAGATTTAGGACACTAAATAATATGTGTTAAGGAATTGGATGACTCGAATGGTAAAGGTAATTTAGAAAATTTTAAAATTGAAGAGGTGATGTGGGATCTTGAGGAATTTATGATAAATAACTACCCAAATATTTTTATGAGGTGACAATATGGAATTTCAAGGATATAATTTTTGGAATGGGAGAATAATGTAACACCCCAAGGATTTAAAAATAAATTTAATATGGATTGAAATGTGTGGAACACTGAGTCTCTGTGAAATAACACTTTGTTATTATTTAAAGGATATAGTTATAAGCAAACTATTAAACATAATTTTTCCGCTTCTCTAAATTTAATTTAGAAAAATGGAAATACATGGTTGAGCTCAGTAAGATATTTATAATCTGATTGGACTAACTAAAATTTTTCTGGAATAGTAACTTGACCCTTTAGAATAGAAATGCTACAATTATAAATAGTAATATGACCAAATGAATAGTAACCTCACCCATTTAAGTATAAATAAAATTTAGGAATCTTATAAATGAATGAATGATATAATTATACCATAGTATAAGTAAGTAAATGGTTTAAAACTATTAATTAAGTGTTGATATTTTTATAAGTCATAAATTAATTTTTTTTGATTAATTAAATAATTTAAAATAATGTTTAATTTTATAAAATGTATTCATAAATTAATATTTTTATGACTTATTATTTTAAGATAATTTTATGATACCTTTATTAAATTTTTAATGCGTTATAAAAATCAGTTATAATTTTAAAATTGGTACATTTTTAGTAAATGATGATTTTAATATTAAAATTAAATTTCTATTATTAAAAAAATTATTTTCATAAAGTGGAGTTCAGTTTTACATTCTATACATCAAAAAATAGTTAGGGTGAAATTTTTATTGTTGAAATACTTGATTTTTTTGAATAGTAAAATACGGTAATTTACTGTATATATAAATTATAAGTTAAATACAACATTCCTTGAGTATTGTATGATATATGAACCATTGGTTCGAACTAACCTGATATATTTAGTCTACTTATTCTAAATAATCAAAATTATTTCTTATATTGAGAAAAATAATAACCTAATGAATTAAATAATGATATAACACTTTTATCCTCCACTATAAATAACACCCCTTACAACCCCTTATCCTCACACCTTACCTATTTTGATCATTGTAAAATGTATGCTCAAAATTCTTCCTAACTCCCTCTCCCATATTCATGATCTCTTGGTCTCATCAAAAGATCAAAACTAATCCCATAAGGAGGATATCAAGGACGAGAATTCAAGAGGTAAAACCCACTTCCTTTTACTTTTAATTTATTTTACAGTTCTTTTCTTTTATTATTATATAATTTTTATCTTTCATAAAAATAGCATGATAACTCCAGCACCTTACATATACTGTTATTTTTTAGGCTAATGTTATAATCCATCATTAATCCACTTATTCTCTCCCTTTCATTCTATAATTGGAAACATTGTCTGTGACATGTTAATTCATCACCTTCATGGATGCCAAGTTTTCATTTGCCTTCAACGTCTTCAAGTATTTTCATGAAACCATTTTAATGTTTGAAATTTATTATAAAATGATTATTAAAAATCTTTTTGTGTTCTGGAGGTAACATATTTACATAATACTAAATCATAAGACAAAATGATTTTGTTGTGATCTAAAACCACTTAAATTAATCTAAATGAATATCATTAACATGTTATATAATGATTCATCCTCATATCTAGGAACAAAAAAATTTATAAGACCAATTAAAATTATTTAAAATTATAACAATTTTAAATGAACTCCAATAATAATAAATAAGAGAAATAAGCAAACTGATCATGAAATCCTCAGAAGCAAACACTCCTAAATGATAAAATTATATCTTATAACTCATAAAAAACCATAAATGAACATAATTAAATTATAAAAAATAATTTACATGTATAAAATTTAAAAAATCAATTATTTAACAGATTTAATTTTATTATCCATTATATTAAGTTCAAGTGTAGAACAAATTCAGACATAAGGTAAGAGCTTTCTCAACTAACATTCATTTCTATAAGATATGCCTTACTCACCACTATTTTTTATGTGTGATGTATTTATACTAACCATTGATGTTCCATATCTTGAATAAATTTATATTTAGGGTATTAAAGGTCTTATTTCCTGACCATTAATATTATGAGGAAGAAGGTTTAACTATTTGCAATGTGGTAAGGGTTTCTCCCAGATCCATAATTTTCCATTCCAGTTACCTCTCTATCTCTAACCTAATGTAATTATACTTTATTTTTATGTAATTATTCTAAATTCTATGTATATGTTCCAAACCCATGTATTCATATCATTTTATCCATATTTGATAATGATGTACATGTTTAAATATAGTTCCCTTCTCAATTCTTCCCGATAAGCAATCTCGATTGAAGGGAACATACTGAATTTGTACCCATTTTCATGTGCACTATATAATATATTTTAAGCCATAATTATTTTTATAAAATCAAGCATTTTATCATGGAAAACATATCTTGGTTCATTTCTGGTTTTTTGAAAACAAATATTCCTTTCCACTTTAAAATATATTTAATATTTTTTTAAACCACTGTAAAATGTTTTATTTCTCAAGATTCTTGAAAACTATTTTTACGTGATTTCACTTCAAAAGGACATAATTTATCCCTAAAATAAAAATTAAATGTATTTAACTTATATTTTATGGGATGTATATGTTTAATATCTGATTTTATGAAAAATAAAAATGATTTTCGAAAATAACTCTTATTTCAAATGTAAAATTGGGGTTTTCTCATCTCACATTTACTTCTGTGAGATATATTACATGTTCTAAAATTGTTACTTATGTGTGATACATGTACTAAACTTTGATATATTATATCGAGAGTCTCCTCATTCTCATGACATTCTAATTGATTATGATTTGAATTTTTCAAAGTGGTATGGGATAGTTTGGATGTTTAAAGATTATTTCCCCATGAATTTTTCAATACTCTCATTTAAAAGTATCTTCATATATGTCAAAATACATTATTTAATATTTTACTTAATTTAGTTTTATATCTTATTATACCATCCCCCACATATTTTTTAATGGTTTACGATTAGTTTGACTGTGGATGTGCTAATTTGATACCATTCATGGTTTATTGTTAATGTATTCACATTTCGTATGCTTGTTTTTCAAAATGATTTTTTATGTTTTTTAAGTTTCACCATTTTTATATGAGGATTGTATTGGACTTTGTAAGTGATTTTTAGGGTCCACTATATCCCTTCAATGCATCAATGGTCCTCATGAGACAAAGAAGATATAGACTTGATCGAGGCCTTTCCCATTTTCAGATATGGTTTCGGTCAGAGCCTTAATCAATTTTAGATGTCTTGGTTGAGGCCTTGGCGGTATGTTTTAGATTTCAGAAATATGCATTCCCTCATAATTATATTTTTAACTGATTATCCATGTGAATATTTGACTAGTATAATATAAAAGGTTAATCCATTTCCTTATGTTAATTTTTATATGGAATTATTTTTTCAACTTTTATCCCTACCATATCATGTTCAAGACTATGTTCTAATAGCATGTGTTTTTATTCATACCCCATTCCTCATTATTTATATTTTTTCACTCTATTACTTAACCTTACTAAGAATATGATCTCACCCCCTTTATTATGTTATATTTTCACCTAGGATAAGAAGATGAATATTATAAATGAATTTTAGAGTTAATCTAAGAGTTTTTGGGTGTTACCAATAGATTTTAAATGATTTTCCCTTAAAATTTTTCTTATAAAGTAATTGTATGTAATATTGATCCTTAAACTAATAAATTGATCAGTCATTCAGGATTTGGTTCCCAATAATAATACCAATCTAATAAATTAAGACACTGAGTTTGGGATACTAGGGTCGGGGTCCTTCTAGATTACCCCATGGAATCTTTTGAGGAAAATTCAATCATTTATATCTCCTTTATTTGAACTCAGATTGTGTTCTGTGAGTAGCCTATCCTGAGTATTTTTCCATTTAGAATGTGATGGTTCCCTTTGGTGTTCTTTTCGAGATATGGTGTAGAATGGTCTAGTCATGAAAATTTGTTAGGAGATGCTTGATGATGGTAGTGATCGCATAGGACAACTAGGTACTATAGAGTGGTACCCTCCAATAGGGATGGGAAGTAGAGTTCCTTGATGACCATTCTCAGTGGATGCCTCTAATAAGAATGTCCATTAGAGTTCCTTGAAGACATTTTTCAGCAGTACCATCCAACAGTGTTGGGAATTGGAGTTCCTTGATGACCACTCTAAGTGGTGCCCTTCAGTAGGGATGTGAAGTGGAGTTCCAGGATAACTATTGACTAGTACCCTCCAATAGGGTTGGGAAATGAATTTAATTGATTCATTCTAAGTAGTACACTCCAGTAGGGCTGAGAATCATAGTTCATCGATGATTATTGAGTTTAACCTTTAGTAGATCTAGGTAATGGAGTCTTCGATGATTACTAGAGTGGTACCCCCCATTTGCAGGGATGTGGGTCCTCTATGAATAATTTCTGAGTGGTACCCTCTAGTGGAGTTGGGAAATGGTGTTCCTCACTGACTATAATAGTGCGACCATCTAATTGTACTGGGGCATGGTTTCCCTACCTTGAGTTTTATGGACCATCTACTATGTAACCTAGTGATGAGGCATGATTTGACTTGGACAGATACTCCTTGGAAGACACGTGAGATTATGGATATCATTGATGGACTTTTAGAACTACTGGACTGACTGAAAATTAACTTTTTATTAGAAAACACTTTTAAGGAAATGTGGGAAATAATATAAATTCAACCAGGAGGACTGAACTCATAAGAAATCACAAAATCATTGAAACAGAACTATTGGAGACTCTTCCTTTTGGGATGACCAGTGATATGGAGATACCATTACTCACTTATTAGGGTTTCTTTTGAATGATAATATATATATATATATATATATATATATTATGTATCGACACATTTTTATCTGGTTACTCTCCTTCTATGAGAGGTGAAGACTTGTGGGGTATGACATGTGCTTTCAATGTTTAGCTTCTCATTGTTGGATGAATCTACTCTCCCACCATAGGTGGTGAAGACTAAATATATAGTTCATCTACTCGCTAGGCTGATCCCCTTGTTCTTAGATGAGGTTACTTTCACTCTTGGATTGGGTTGATCTATTCTTTTTGACTTAATCTTACATCTATTGTCCTTATATTCATGTTGTATATTTTACTACTCCCCCTGCATCTTTCAGGGTGTCCAATTGGGTTTGTACATACTCACTCCTCCATAGTAATTTCCCACATGAGTCTTCTTTTATGAAGATGGTGGACATGTCAATAGTTACTATAGAGGATTGTAGGGATACATGGTACATTGGATTGCGTACAGTGCTCGCAACTTGGAATTCTTGAGTTGGGATCTTTCAACATTTTACTTTTCCAATTTTTTTAAGTTGAGACTTATTTCTATTTGGGAATGTATTTTTCCCCTTTACTTTTTAGTTTTATGTTTGATACTCTTTTACACCATAGAGGTTATGCATTCTTGATTTACATTCTAGTTGTGTTGCATCTTTTACTCTTTCCCTCTACACTTTTGCATCAAGATGGTTTTGTGTGTTCATACGTGTACTTAGGAAAATCTCTCTCCATGTTAGTTATTCCTTCAATGCTAGTCACCCGCCCTAGGCATATGGAGGTGGGCTTGGTTTAGTTGTGACTTGATCCTCGCATTGGGTTAGTTCAAGATAGAATCACTCATGGTTCTCTATATATTTCTAATGGAGTGGAAGATGAGACTCTCAATCATAACCTAATAACATGATTCAAAATAGCTAGATCATTCTCTTTTAAAAGTTTATACTATTCAAACTATCAAATAATTAACTTAAATTAAATTATTAAGAATAATATTCTGTACAATAGGATATTAAATATTTATCATTTAAATATCAATAGTATTGAAAGTTGTATGCCTCGAATACAATGAATGGTGTCTATAGGGTCCCTAAAAATCATCAAAGGGAAGGAAAATACTCCAAAAATTTGGGAGAAGAAAAGAAATACATGTTAGATTAAAACTTGAGAATAAATTTGGGGAAATAAAATATTCCAAAGGGATCCATCTAGGCCATGTTCCAATTACCAGAAAGGGTTCATGGAGGGAATAAACTGCAAACCATCAGTACGTGGAAGGCCTACGATGCACAGTCCCATGAAGAGTTGGCTAGAAGATGAATCTATTTGTGGTGAATTTCCACCCACGAATTGAAGTTGTCGTGAACTGTTTTTGCTGCTGAGAATCTAACAGAGGTACACCCCAGACACCATCCCCGTGAATGATGTGGTTATCAGATGAAGAGACGCTGACATTATCCCACACCTCCATAATTTACATTTGAATAAGTCATCCACAGGAAAAATTTCCTCCATGGGCTTCTGCAAAAGGTTCCACGTGAATAACAGATATAGTTTCCCCCTCACTCTTTAAAAGGACCACCAAGGGAACTAAAAAAATAAGCGATCTAAGAGGAGGATAAAGAGCTCTAGGATTGGTGAAAATAGGATGAAGAACATAGAGGGTGTTGTATAAATTCCTCCCAAACATGAAGAAGTTCACATAACTCCATCCCAAAACCAAATAAGTTCATAGATTCCATCATGTGAACCATAATCAATTTGCAGACTCCATCCCATGATCCATATGTGGGTGTTACTTCATGGAACTCCTTCTTGTGAATCGTATTAATAACACCCTCCAAATCTAATAATAAAACCAATAAAAATATATAATAAAAATGGTTCACAGATGCCCATATGTTGAAGATAGTACGCGGACTCCCATATGTGGAACCCAGTACGTGGATGATCCTTTGCGGCCAGCTCTTCTGTGTACCATCCTATTTTCCCAACACCTATGCATCTAACTCTATGAGGAAAACCATTCGAACCCACCAGTTTATAACAAGGGGTCTGCACCCTCACACCCCCACTCAAGATCAGTATAGGGTTGCAGTCTCGGCCCTCCGGTCTAGTCCATTCACTACTGTCACTGACCCCCATGAAAATTAGAGAGTCTCACCATGAGCTTTTCAAATCGGGTCGATGACATTTTTTATTGCACCCTTATTCCACCCAAACAACTTTCCCTTATATTCCATTAGTTGAAACACTCCTCATGAGACTCCTAAAATTTTATTAGCTGCCTCCTATACTAGGTTGATTAAGATCTCTATGGACAATCGCATTCGGAATTTTCCATATATGCAAGGACACATCCTTTACATCCATCAAACTTTGTGTCCCTAGTGATTCTGTATCTTCATAAACCTCCATGTACATTGTATATGGAAGGTCATTGTCCTAAAGAAACCTCTACATAACTATGAACATCAATTCCCGAAGGGTCTGCATATGTTGCACAAAAAATTGTCCCATCAACTAGAGATATATTCATCCTCTGAAGATAAATTTTTTACCTCCATACACCCGATGGCTCCCATTCCCCATAAAATTTCTCTTGATCCATGAACCCATGAATCATGGCTAATACTTTAATTTCCTCTCATGTTCGTGAAGTATTAGAACAACCCATCCGGATTATGATACATTTAATCATAGTGCCTTCCACACACACTCCAAATTCTATGACCTTAATCTATGAGTTATCTACATGACCACATGGTGTTAAAAATGATGGTTTTATTCCAAGAATCATGATATTAAACTGTGATGCCATCAGTCCAAACACTTTAACCTTAAACAATGAGTTATCATCCTGACCACATGAGATTAAACTGTATGGTATTTTTTCCTACAACACGACATTAATCTATGAGTCCATAATCTAATCTATATGACTTTAAACTATAGTATATCGGGTGATTTAGGATATTCATAAACCACCCTGACCATCAGAAATGGAAGGTCAGCTTCTGGAGGACACTTCTGTTGGACTATGTACATTATTCCCCAATGGCTCTATATATGCTTGCCAAAAAAATATACTATCTATTAGAGACAAATTCGGCCTCATGAAAGGCTTGTCCTACCTGTGTATTCCTCAATGGATTTCATGCCTCATATCATTTCTCTTGATATGATATCCTCCATAATCATGGTTTAGATATTTCACCCCTCTCATGTTAGAGTCACATCGGAACATCCAAACATGATTTTCCTATAGTTAATCATGGTATCTATAAATAGTGGTCCTCTTCATGTGATCCTAAACCTAAAGACCCCAAATAGTCCTATCTTCATGATGATAAACTATATGGAACTCATCCATCAAACATGACGTTGAACATTGATTCCATGGTCCATGATTTATAACTTTAAACTATAACATACTCCATATGAAATTTAAAGGGGAAATATCACTAAGGTAAGTCCTTAACTATCTGAGAGCTGAGTCACATGACCTCCAATGTCACCTCACTATGAAAGGTCCATCAATCCATGCCTTCGCCAACCATCGCCTCAGCTTCTTCTTCTATAGGCCTGACCTCTTCCATCAGCGAGAGAGAAGGTGTGTGGTTTGTTGAATCCCTCACATCCTATTATTTCTCAAATAAAGTATGACTCACTTGGGCTTAATGATTTTTTATGATTACAACATTCTCAGAATTAACCCCATATCTTAAACTATGAGAACCCTTATTCCAATTCAAACTAGGATACATATGACACTTTATTAAAGGCCTAATCTCAAAAGGGTTCCCTTCTGAAAGGGTACACCCAATCATGTCCCCCTAAATGGGAAACTCCCATGCACAATCAACACCCTCTCGATCTATGGGAACTATAATTCCTATTCAAGCCAGGATATGTAGGATTCTTACTTGAAGGCCTGAGATGAAAAGGGGTTCCCTTCAAAAATGGTTTACCCAATTATTCCCCCAACAAATGGGCTCATCCCAAGTCTAAACCCTGGGCTAACTGAATTACATGGTCTCTAATTCCTCTCCTATGGATACATAGGAAGCCCATCTTATGTGTCCAATCCCAACATCAAACCACCTTCGATCCCTCCTGGATGATGATAAACTACATAGAACCTTATTTAATGGATTAAGTCAGCATTTCATCTATAGCATCAAATCCATATATATCCATGATAATCCTACAAACCAGGGGTATCCCATGGATACACTCTTTGGGAATGAACCAAGGATTTAGAAACAAAGGAACAAAACATAAATCTATTAGAGAGTCCTGAAATAGGAAATAATTCGCCCAAAAGGGTGCGATGATCCTGAAATCCCATCCTCTCGACCAATGGAGTCCTTAACTGTCATTGGCCAAATCCTCATCCAACGATCACCTGCCTTGTAACACCCCGGCCCCTATAGGCTAGAGACGGTGCATTAAATGTGATATTGGAATGGTTATAAGGAATTAAAAATCCTCAATGATCAGTTTAGTAGTCTTGAAGTAACTAGATACATAGATGTTACTCAAATTACATTGGAAAAGTTTACAAAATACTATACATAATGAAAATAAAAACTGCATCCATAAGAACTCAATAATCGATCTCCTCTTTGTCACCTGTTGAAAGTAAACAAAGAAAGGGGTGAGCTCAAATGATCAGTAAGGGTTACAAATAGATGACTCATGAGAACAATAATATGTGAATCATAATCAATCTGAAATAATCAATATGGCAAGGTGAATAAATGAAAAACAAATACCATTAATAAACTGAGAATGAAACTGCATCCATTGATTTTGTCATTGTGAAAACCTCATGGATAAAATTAAAAACCAATAATGAATAAAGATAATGATTATTAATTGGATGTCATGTATCTGGAACATGAAACCATAATACCATTAAAATTGTTTAGTTCTTTGGGTAGAAACCCGTCTAATTTTTAGAAACAAACTCGAAGGGTTTGTCGCCAAACTGATTTGTCCCATGAGACCTACTGATGCATCGAGGGGCTATAGCGGACCCCAACCACCACATCATGTCCAAATCATTCTTTATCAATTGATTCAATACAAGAGCAATATTCCTTTTTAATATTTGTATATAGTAGAGTATACAGTTTCATCAATATTTCCATAATTAAAATAACATTCCAAATAAACACCGTAAGTAAAATGGTATACGGTTTAGAAAAAAACATATACATGATATGATATTATGGATATTTAATATAAATGTAATTTCAAATGAAAATTAACCTCAAATGGGAAGTAGCTACACCACATAAGGATTATTAGTAGCACAATACAAAGTTTGTTAGATCAAAATAGTAGTTGAGACAAAGTCTCTTACCACAATGTAATCGGTCGAATCATATGACCAGAAAATAATAACCCTAAAATGAATTATTGAATAAAATGAATGTAAATATAATCATATTATTATATATCAAATGTTAGTACAGATATACCACATACAAGAAATAAGTGGCGAACAATAAAAATCTCACAGAAATGAAAGTGAGATGAGAAACCCCTTACAAACATTTCGGCATGGAAACAAGTGTTATTGCGAGGCATTATTGAGAGGTAAAGAGGGATTAAATTATTTATATGTCACAAGGGAAGTATGGGGGAGGTTCAAAAACATACCCCATCATTAGGAATTAAAAATAAAAGGGAACAACATAGGGGAGATTCTTGAACAAAAGTTAGAGAGGGGATCCCTTACAAATATTGTATCATTAGAGTGAGGATAAGTAAATGAAATATTCATCTTTGACAAATGAAAATCCACAAAATATAAGTGCATATAAATTATAAAACAATATAATTACATTCACAAATATTCTTGGAACAATGTAACCAATGAAATAGATGTTTAACTCAACGAATGAAAACTGAGTTAAGAAATCCCTTACCTTATGCTTGAAGGTGTTCTTGACTTGTATTTAAGACCTGAATAAACAAATTAGTCTTATTAATTCATAGATCCATAACATATTCTATATTTAAATGATTTATTAAAACCCTTTTTAGTTCATTCAAGTCCTTTTTGATTAGTTATAAGTTTCAATTTCATTTTTCAGGCTCGTTTTTTTACGTGGTTTTAAATGATCGGTTCACTTATATTCAAGTTTGGATAAATATATAAGATGGATGTGGTTGACCAGAAATGAAGTTATATTCTATTAATTAACATCCAGAAGATTAAATGGTTTTAAATTTAATTTGGTTACTTATAGTGAAGTCGAATTATTATACATATAACCTTAGTGACAACCGTTTGGGCTAAATGGTGGGTTTGATTACAATGAACATGTTCTGCTTTATAACTTAATACCATTCGTAAAAAAGGATTACTGAACTAAAAATAGGATACATTACATATATAATAATCTAGTTCAACCATAATAAAAATGGTTTCATGATCAGAATTAAATATTATAATAGAAATTGATTAAATCTTGTCCTTGAAGGTGCTAAATTAGCACATCTCAAACAGTGCTTTCATTTCTATCAAATAAATGGTTGGGAAAGGATAGAAGGTAATGAAATATACCATTAGAATGAAAACATTCAAGTGCATGTATTTTACTAGATTTATCATACTATTATGGTAAAGTGAGGTGAGGAAGGAAACAAAAACAAATGAACTTAAAAGAATTGAAGGAATTTGAAAGAGGAATTTACCTCTTGAGACTTCCTCCTTTGAGAACCTCTTAACGGGAGAGGTTTTGGTATTTTCAATAGGCTAGGAGATTTTGGACATGGGGGAGGATCTTGGGGAGAGAATTGGGCATAATATTGGCAAGTCTCAAGGCTTGAGTGGTGTGAGAGGAAGAGGGGGTGAGGTGTGCTTTATATAGTGGAGGGGAGAGGAGTTTTCTTAAAATTATAATAATTAATTTATTATTTCCTCTCAAGAAAAGAAATAGTGAGTATTCTATGACAAAGAATAGTAATATATGCATGTGTGTTCAATATTTGGGTGCTTACATCACTCATGATTATAGGAATAGTTAATTTGAATTATAATGTATTTACATGGTAAATCAATGTATTTTACTATTCACAAAAATCCAAGTATTTCAGAAAAATCTCAAAAATTCCCCCGAACCATTTTTCAACTTTTAGAATCCAAAAATGAAGTCCAGTTTTCAAATATAATTTTCTAATTATGATAAATTAAATATTTAGTTAAATCATTATTTAATAGAAATATATAAACACTTAAAATATTCATCATCATTTTTAAGGTGTCTAAATTCATTTATACACTCAATGGTAGAGATACCATTCATAAAATTCATATTACTATTCATAAGGGTAAGTTAATATTCATAAGGGTAGGTTACTATTCATAAGGGTAAGTTACTATTCACCAAAAATAAGATAATTCTATCAGACTCTAATTATCAACTTGATCACAACTGTGTATGTTAAATTTTTAAAATTCAAATCACAGAGCTGACAAATTAAAGCTTTATGTCTATGTTATGGATATATCTTATAAGTAACCATGTTTTTTTCCATATAGGCTTAGTTATTCATGAAATATAGGCTATAAATAAGATTTATTTAATAGAAACATACCATAAAATTTTTGGGGTTCTACATTACTCCCTCCTTCGGAAATTCCATCCTCGAAATTTTATGTATGAAACTCACCAAAAAGATGTGGGTGATTCTTTTTCATAACATCCTCAGGTTCCCATACTGCTTCCTCCATATTATGGTTTCTCCAAAGAACCTCTACTAGACGAGTTGCACGATTTCTCAATACCTGCTCCCTTGTGTCTTGAATCCCGATAAGCTTTTCATAGTATGAAAAATCAGGTTCTAGTTCAATTACATCATATGTGAGTACATGAATTGGGTCTGGCATGTATTTCATCAACAATGACACATGGAACACATCATTGACTTTGGAGAGATTTGGTGGCATTCTTAAATGGTTTGCTACTACTCTGATTCTTTCCAGAATTTCAAATGGTCTGATATACCTCGGTCTCAGTTTCCCTTTCATACCAAACCTTTGGACACCCTTCAATGGAGATACTTTTAGAAATACATGATCTCCCACCTGGAATTCCAAATCCTTTCTTCGATTGTCAGCATAACTCTTCTACCTACTTTGGGCTGCTTTAATATGTTCCTGTACTGTCTTCACCTTTTTCGTGGTCTCTTCAATAAGTTTTGGGCCTATAAGTTTCCTCTAACCAACTTATTCACAATAAGTTGGAGTTCAACATCTCTTTCCATATAATGCTTCATATGGAGAAATTTGAATACTAGAATAGAAACTATTATTGAAGGAAAATTCCACCAAAGGCAAGTATTGATCCCACATACCCTGGAAGTCAAGATATCATGACCTCAACATGTCTTCTAGAGTTTTAATAGTGCTTTTATACTGTCCTTCAGTTTGGCGGTGATAAGTAGTACTCATATGAAGCTTAGTATTCAAAGCCTTCTGGAGACTTTTCCATAATTTTGATGTAAATAGAGGATCTCGATCGGACGTAATCGATAGAGGTGCACCATGAATTCTTACAACTTCATTATTATAAAGTCTTTCGAAGTGCTCAAGATAAAAAGCCTCTCTTATAGGAAGAAAATGTGCTGATTTTGTGAGCCGATCAACAATTACCCATATTGCATCATTCCTTCTAGGTATCCTTGGTAGTCCAGTAACAAAATCCATCGTAATGTTATCCCACTTCCACGTAGGAATAGGTAAAGGTTGCATCACTCCTTTGGGATGTTTTCTCTTTGCCTTCACTTGTTGAAAAACTATAAATTTGGACACGTATTCAGCAATTTCTCGCTTCATATTATCCCACCTAAAATATTATTTCAGATCTCTATACATATTTATGCTACTTGGGTGTATAGATAAATTTAACCTATGAGAATAGTCTAATATTTTACCTTTTAGCTCAAATACTTATGGAACGCATAACCTCTTCCCAAATTTTAGAACTCCTTCTTCATACACAAAGGCAGCCAGTCTCCCATCCTTAAATGCATTAATTTTCTTGTGCAGATTCTCATCATCATATTGAGAGCTTTTTTATGTTCTCTACTAAATATGTTTTAGCAATCATTTGAAAGAGTATCGATGTTTCCCCTTCCATAAGAATTCCCATATCCATCTTTAGTAGATCCAAAAATATAGGATCTCTCTCAATACTCATTTGAGTTAGAAGTCCATGATCTTTCTTGCTTAATGCATATGCCACCTTATTCACCTTTCCAAGGTGGTAGTGTATTAAACAATCATAATATTTGAGTAACTTGAGCCATCTTATTTGCCTCATGTTGAGTTTGTTTTGTGTGAAAATGTATTTCAAACTCTCATCATCCGTATAAATCTCACATCTCTCTCTATAGAGATAATGCCTTTATAATTTCAAAGCAAATATTACAGCTACTAACTCAAGATCATGAGCTGGATAATTTTCTCATGTGTCTTCAACTATCTTAATGCATAAGAAATAACTTTATCATTTATATAAGGACACAACCCAATACATTCTTTGATGCATCGCTGTATATTACAAATCCATCACTTCTAGATGGAAGATTCAAAATTAGAGCATTGACCAATCTTCATTTCAATTCTCTGAAGCATTCTATACATTCTTTTGTCTACACAAACTTAACTCTTTTATGTGTCTGCTTGGTTAGTCAGTTAGCTAGTCCGGAGAAATTCTGAACAAAGCACTGATAGTAACCTGCTAAGCCAATAAAACTGCGTACCTCAGTTATATTTGTTGGCGTGGGCCATTCTTGGATTTCCATTTTCTTTACAGGATCAATTAGGATCTCATCCTTAGAAACAATATGACCTAAAAAACTGAATGAAGCCAGAATTCACACTTCCTAAACTTCGCATATAATTTATTACTTCTAAGAGTTTGCAAAATAATCTGCAAGTGATTCTCATGTTCTTCATAACTTTTTTAGTACATGAGGATATCAACGATGAATACCACAAAAATTTATCAAGATATTCCTTGAAATCTCTATTCATTAAATCCATGAAAACAAATTGTGCAATCGTCAGTCCAAAAGGCATCACTGTAAACTCGTAATGCCCATACCTGGTTCAAAATGCTGTCTTTGGAATATCTTCCTTCATCACATGCAGTTGATGATATCCGGGTCAAAGGTCAATCTTTGAAAAGTATTTAGCTCCATGAATTTGATCAAATAAATCATCAATTCAGGAAAGAGGATACTTATTCATTATTTTAATAGCATTGATTTCCCTGTAATCAATGCAAAGCCTCATGGATCCATCCTTCTTCTTGACAAAGAGGACAGGGGATCCCCATGGAGAAACACTAAGTCGAATAAATCCTTTTCACTCAAATCCTCTAGTTTTTTCTTTATCTCCACTAATTCCAGAGTGGTCATTCTATAGGGAGTCTTTGATATTGGTCTTGCATCAGGAATCAAATTAATAGAGAACTCAACTTCCCGCTCTGGGGGATGTCTAGGTAAATCCTCTGGAAATACAACAATGTACTCTTTCACTATGTGAACATATTCAATTTGAATATTTCTTTCCTAGACCATAGATATTTGTTTATCTTACTCTCCAAATATTTCATTCAGTAGAGCTACTAGGGGTGGTTCTAGATAAGAATCAGGTGGTGAAGTTTCTTCCCTAAAGACAAGGGATTCTACACCATTATAAAAAAATTGTAACTTCCTTCTTCTTACAATAAATATTCGCATAATAATTTGACAGCCAATCTATACCAAGAATTATATAAAATTTAGTCATTGGTTTGATGATATGGTTAGAAACTAAAGCACGTTTTGGTGTCTGGATGGGGACTAGTCGACATGCCTTTGTTGTAATGATACATCCCCTTGGAGTTTTGACTCATAACACCTATATCAAATCAAATTGGACATATCTAAATTTCTTGGAAAACTGAGAATATATAAATGAATGCGATGATCCAAAATCAAATAATGTGTTGGTTGTGTTTGAGGAAATAATTATAGTACCTGCCACCACATCATTATGAATTTCAACCTCCGTGGTTGTAATCGTATAGGCTCTCCCTTGTTATCTAGGCTTTTCTGAGGCATGTTTCCTTGGTGCTTAGGACACTCATTTGCATAGTGTCACATCTCTCTGCAATTTTAGCATTGAATATCATTGAATTGTTTCTTCCCATTTCATTTATTAGATCGATTACCCTTTTCTCCGCAGTTATAGATGACTCCCATGCCTTTTAAGTATTTCCCGAGATGATTCTTTCCATAGTTCTCACATAATGGGAATAGATTTGTTCCTTTGTTCTTCTTTGGTGATTCTCCTTTTCCTTTATTATCAGAGTACCACTTCTTATCTTGGTTTCCTTTGAAAAGATTTGATCTAGCAAATTCCTTCTCTGCTTTGATGGAACTTGATACAATTTAATCGTATGATGAAAATGATTGAGAAGCCAGTACCCTTTGAAGAATTGTCTTAAGACCTTCAAAGAAATGATCAATCTTTTCTACCGAGTGACATACGTAATCTATGGCATACCTGGCCAGCCTTGTGGAAGTAGCCTCATACTCTGCAACATTGTCTTCTTCCCTTTGTTTTAAGCTAAATAATTTCCTCTTCATTTCAGTTCGTTTCTCATGGGGGAAATATTTTTCAAATAATATTTCCTTAAAAGTCCTCCATTCCATATCTTATATTTCTTCTTCCTCTATGGTATTCTGAATCAAGAACCACCATTGATCAGTGTCACCCTTGAGACAATATACTGTCAATACTACCTTTTCATTTTCACTGCATCTTAATTCCATGAATATCTTTTCAAGGGACTTGATCCATTTCTCAGCAACCACTGGGTTAGTTTTCCCACTAAAAGATTGGGGCTTCTGCTGCTTGAAATGATCCAACACAGGTGTATAATGGGTTTTCATTACAACCTGAGTAAGTTGTCCCAATATGGCCATGATCTGATCTACTCCAACATTGACTGTGTTAACTTGCTCAGTAGGGAGATCCCTACCTTGCCCAGACGTATTGATTCTCCTTCTTCCATTATATTCCATTTCTAAATAATGGGATACACTATATTAGTTTATGAATCTCAAATAAAAAAGTACTAAACATAGATTGATATTGTAAGCATAGCTAATCTTGTAAACATGATTTCTATGAGGAAAAATTTACATTAAACTCCTTAAAAATTGATTGTATGGAAAATGTGAATTATACTAAGAATATCCTATGGGAGTATCATAACCAAGAGTGCATCAAGGCCCGTTTTCATGCACCAGTTCCCGTTCGAGTCTAGATCAAAGTGGTGTTTTCGGGTTCTACCCCTAGATACATCTGTGCCAGAGCCTCCTCTACCTGCTCATATCCAGACAGGGATGTATTTCTTAAAATATCAACATAATATATTCCTTACCAAAATACAAGGATGTTGTAGTATGTTTATCCTCAAATACTACCTTAGGGATTTGTTCCCTACTATACATTTCCTAGTCTAGTTTCCATGTTTTCAACTAAACTTCCTATGATAACAACTGTAACACCTCGACCCCTCTAGGCTGGAGATGGTTCATTACTTGTGATATTTGCATGGAATGCAAAATACCGAAGGAATGATCAGTTTAGAAGTATTGATGAAACTAGATACATATATGTTACCCAAACTACATTGGAAATGTTTACAAAATACAATACATAACGAAACTAAAAGCTGCATCCACAAGAAATCAATAAACGATCTCCTCTTTGTCACCTGTTGAAAGTAAACAATGAAAGGGGTGATCTCAAATGCTCAGTAAGGGTTACAAATAGTGGAAGCATGAGTACAATAATATGTGAATCAAAATCAATCTGACAGAATCAATATGGCATGGTGAATAAATGAAAAACTAATGCAATTAATAAACTGAGAATGAAACTCATCCATAAATTTTGTCATAGTTAAAACCTCATGGATAATAATAATAACCAATAACGAATAAAGAGAATGATTATTAATTGGAAATCATTTATCTGTCACATGAAACCAAAATACCGTTAAAACGGTTTAGTTATGTGGGTAGAAACTCATCTGATTTTTAGAAACAAACTCGAAGGGTTTGCCACCAAAGTGATTTGTCCCATGAGACCTACCGATGCATCGAGGGGATATAGAGGGCCCCACCCACCACTACATGTCCAAATAATACTTTATAAATTTATTCAATATAATATAAATATTCCTTTTTAATATCCATATAGAGTAGATTATACGGATTATTCAATATTTCTATAATTAAAATAACTTTCCAAATAAACACCTTATGTAAAATAGTATACGGTTTAGACAACAAAATATCCATGATATGATATTATGAATATCTAATATAAATATAAATTCAAATTAAAAGTGATCTCAAATGGGTAGTAGGTACACCACATAAGGATTATTAGGTGTACAAAATAAAGTTAGTCACAACAAAATAGTAGTTGAAACAAAGTCTCCTACCAAAATGTAATCGGTTGAATCATATGACCAGAACTAAATAACCCTCAAATGAATCATTTAATAAAATGAAAATAAATAGAATCAGGTTATTATATATCAAATGGCAGTACACATATACCACATACAAGAAATAAGTGGATAACAATGAAAATCTCACAGAAATGAAAGTGAGATGAGAAACCCCTTACAAACATTTCGGCATGACAACATGTGTTATTTTTAGGGATTATTGATAGGTAAAGGGGTATTAAATTGTTTATATGTCATATGGATAGTATAGGTGGGGTGTTAAAACATACCACATCATTAGGAATTAAAAATAAAAGGGAACAACATAGCGAAGATTCTTGAACAAAAGTTAGAGAGAGGATCCCTTACAAAGATTGTATCATTAGAGTGAAAATAATTCAATGAAATATTTATGTTTGAAAAATGAAAATCCAAAAAATATAAGTGGATAAAAATTATAAAACAATCAAATGAAGTTCATACATTTTCTTGGAACAATTTAACCAATGAAATAGATGTTTAACTCAAAGAATGAAAACTATGTCAAGCAGTCCCTTACCTTATGCTTGAAGGTGTTCTTGACTTGTTATTTATGACATGAATAAAAAAATTAAGATTATAAATTCATAAGTTCAGAACCTATTATATATTGGAATGATTAATTATAACCCTTTTTAGTTCATTCATGGCCTTTTTGATTAGTTACAAGGTTCAATTTCATTGTTCTGGCTCGTTCGTTTACTTGGTTTTAAATAATCGGTTCACTTATATTCAAGTTTGGATAAATATATAAGATGGATATGGTTGACCAGAAATGAATTTATATTCTATTAGTGAACATCCAGAATATTAAATGGTTTTAAATTTAATTTGGTTACTTAGAGTGAAGTTGAATTATTATATATATAACCTTAGTGACAACCATTTTGGATAAACGGTGGGTTTGATTACAATGAACATGTTCTGCTATTTAACTTAATACCATTTGTAAAAAAGGATTACAGAACTCAAAATATGATACATTAAATATATAATAATCTGTTTCAACTATAACACAAATTGTTTCATGACCAGAATTAAATTGATAAACCGCTGTCCTTGAATGTGCTAAATTAGCACATCTTAATTGGTGCTCTCATTTCATTCAAATAAATGTTGGGGAAAAGAGAGAAAGTAATGAAATATACAATTAGAATGAAAATATTGCATTACATGTGTGTTACTGGATTTATCATGCTATTATGCTGAAGGGATTTTAGCAAAGAAACAAAAAAGAAAAGAACTTAAACTGATTGAAGGAATTGAAAAGGGGAATTTACCTCTTGAGACTTCCTCCTTTGAGAACCTCTTAATGGGAGAGGTTTTGGTATTGTGAAGAGGATGGGAGATTTTTGATGTGGGGGAGGATCTTGGGGAGAGACTTGGGCAGAATATTGGCAAGGCGCAAGGCTTGAGTGGTGTGAGAGGAAGAGGGGGTGAGGGGTGCTTTATATAGTCGAGGGGAGAGGAGTTTTCTAAATATTATAATCATTAATTTATTATTTCCTCTCAAGACAAGAAATAGTGAGTATTCTATAACCATAAATAGTAATATATGCATGTGAGTTCGAGATTTTGGTTCTTATATCACTCATTATGCTAGGAATTGTTAATTTTAATTATAATGTATTTATACGGTAAATTAATGTATTTTACTATTAACCAAAAATTCAAGTATTTCAGAAAAATATCAAAAATTCACCCTGACCATTTTTCAATGTGTAGAATCAAAAAATGAAGTAAAATTTTCAAAAATAATTTTCTATATATGATAAATTTAATATTTAATTAAATCATTATTTAATCGAAATATATAAACACTTAAAATATTCATCTTCATTTTTATGGTTTCAATGTTCATTTATACACTCAAGGGTATAAATATCATTCATAAGAGTCATATTACTATTCATAAGGGTAGGTTACTATTCATAAGGGTATGTTATTATTCAACAAAAAATAAGTTAATTCTATCAGACTCTAATTATCATCTTGATCACAACCGTGTATGTTATGTTTTTAAAATTCAAACCATAGAGCTGAAAAATTTATGTTTTATGGCTAGGTTATGACTATATCTTATAAGTATCCTTGTTTTGTTCCATATATGCTCAGTGATTCATGAAATATAGGCTATAACTAAAATGTATTTAAGAGAAACATACCATAAAATGTTTGGGGTGTACATGACATTAGAACGAAGGTCCATGAATCAGGGACACCAGGGTCGTTGGGTGTTTTTGGATCCACAAATAAACTCGTTAGAGACCATTTGATAAAGTCATGTCATAAAAGTAATGATTGCCCAAATACTTAACCCCTTGAAATCACCCACTGGGACCATTTACTGTGGAACCTTCTTTATAATGCAGAAGGGGTAAACTGCCTAGTCCCCATGGGGTAAATCCAATCCCCCCTAAATGATAATGGTGTGGGTCAGGTTGAAATAAAGATAGAAACGTGAAAGTCTCTATAATAACGGATGAATTCTCATCACATGTTGGACCATTTTTGTACATTTTTCTCAAACACATACATGTGTCACCTTAGGTAGAATGAAAAATGGTGAACACAATGTTAAACTATATATAATAAAAGATGATTGACCATTCTCATCCGACCATTTTGTTCCCACCCAAAACTCTCACCTTAGGTTGAAACAAAAATGGGGAACTCGACATGAATCCTCAACCAAGGTGGTGGTTATAACCCAATCAAGCCCCTTTTCCTGACAAAAAAAATTGAAGGGGGGCAAGATGAATCATCAAATATGCATATGTTCAAAGATGCTAATTTTATGGGGTGTTTTGGTCTATATATGTCACACACACACACACACAAAAATATATATATATCTTAGGTTCCCGCAGAGAAACATTCAATCCAAATGACATCCTGAAATCCAATGAAAACACACACCCTAGTGTTCCCACAGGTGGTCAGGGCCCCGATGGAGAGAATTACCCTCTCTCTAACCCAGCGTCTTCAATGATGGGTATCCAACACGCTGATTAAAGAGTGACACCAAAATGGGTCTCTGCATACAGTGAGGCCACCAGTCAATCCCTCCAATCTGAAAAATCTCATCCTCCACCTTCTCATATTTGGTCGACACCCCCTCATAAGGCGGCCCTAGTGTTCATCTCAAACCGTTTCGGGAGCCTATCCATAGAGCATGACAATAAGTACCTACCTTAGCATAGGAATAAATATGAATTCAATGATGATGACTTCATCCTAGCTACATAGGGGTCCTACTCATGGGTCCCTACTAGAGAGCCATGCTGAAAACACTGGGAGATCAAGTATCTTCACACTGAAGAGGATTTTTTCTTGGGGAACCTGCTAAAGTACAGAAGAAATGGGCCCCTCAGCCCGCTTTCTAAGGGCAGCAGACATATAATTAGAAATAGGCTGTCACCCTGATTTCTGAGGAGGAGCCCCGCTATTCTAACATTATAGAATTCAATGGGAATACATATAGCTTTACCCCCACCACTCAATCCCACCACAGAAATAAGGTGGCACAATACGAGAACGTGCACATTCCTGCCAGTTCTTGTTGGTCCTTCTATTTTTCCAGAGTTGAAAATTACATGAAGACGATGACATCTACCGATGCACAAGAAGCTGAGCATCCATATAGGATGAAAACTACCTATAGGAAGGCAAAAATACCTACCGATTCATATCAATCCCACTATCCAAATAGGGTTTCAAAGATATATGATAATGGTCAAATTTATATGGATGAATACAAAGACTATGAGAAAAATTTAGTGGTATGAGAGAAAATAAAAATTCCTTCCTATAAATATGAATCCCTCTAGTAAAATACAGTTGCAATAGGAGAACACAACATGTGGAATAGATGTTCTTCTATCCAAAACCAAGAGAACAACCAGTATCTAATAGAAACCTCTAGAGTACTGAAGAAGGAACAAACTCCTACTTCGACATCGGAATGGGCCTTCAAACCTGTTACCGCCAAAGATGAATCTCATCACATCCTGGAAATGGTGGAATATCAGATATTAATTCCAAACCATATCAATCGAACATTTCCAGATATCATTGAATTCGTAGAAAGGGTGATGAACTAGGCCCACAACCAAGTTTCCTCGAATAGAATGACTTACCCAAAAAATGGGTTTGTTACTCCAAAGAAATTGTGCATCCCTTCTCTGGTCTAGGAGGTTTGACGCTAATATCCTGTGATACACGGACTACCAAATCAGGAACAAGTAGATGTTACAACTTGGGGATGACATTCTAACATGGTGGCCGCTAAGGGAAGACATATATGCCTGCAAAAACTCAAGATTTATGTTGGCCTATCCCAGTAGCATCACAGGAACCAACAAAATAGGGACCTGTATATGAAGGCCATTACCAACAACAGACATCCCCAATTACCTATAAAAGAGCACCCAAAAATGAAAGTATCCAAAGGAAACTAGAATATGAAGAGAACATACATGATCCTACTCTGCTAGAAGCTGTAGTTTTTTATGCCCTCAAGAATATATCAATAAAGGATCAAGAACCGTACAGTATATTACCAAATTATGAAAGTGGTAGTAGAAGTTGTAAAGTCCCTAGACGCAATGTTGCTAAAAACATCTCTAAAGGTCCTCTAAAGAGAACCCATGGGGTCTTACTCTGTGGGTCTGGAATGATTGATCACGAGATCCTATCTCCTAATGTGTTTCATGGTATCCCTCCCCTTAACCTAAATATCAATTAATAAAATGTTCCTTTCCTTGTCGTCGTCTGCCATAATGGTCCTCCCAAGGGTATACACTATAGATATTCTTCTCACTGTAGTCATATGTCGAGTCATGATGGTAGTCCTCGCCATGATGATAGCCATTTCAAAGGCCATCCCCGCCAAAAAAAATTCTATGAAGGCCCTCCTCATAGAAACATCAAGCGATGATAAGATCTTTCCCTCATTACAGTACATCCTAAAGGCCCTCCCTAGGATGCACACTACAGAAGTTCTCCTTATATCTAGACATCAAGTTGTGATAGTAGTACTCGCCATCATAACATCCATTGAGATGGTCCTCCCCTTAGTGACACAAAGCATCCAGAAGGTCATCCACTCATGGAATCCCATCATGAAGGTCCTTCCCAGGGTATACGCCATAGAGATATTCCATGAGGTTGGGCATCAAGATGAAATAGTAGCCCTATACATTATAGGACCAATTGAAAAGGTCCTCCCTGAAATCAAAACTCATTATGGAAAGAAGTTCCTCCCCTTGTTGGGACAAATGTGAGAAATCACTCCTATGTTGTGGCACTCAGAAAGATAGAGTCCCACATGTCAAACACTCTGTCTATGATGAGTGATATCCTTTCTCAACTAGAGGATGGTTCAGGGCCACACTCATCATTTGAGCCATCCCCCGCGCTAGTCACATATCATGGTGGATCCTACCATCCCTGGTGCTTGGAACATAATATATAAGAAGCAGTCAAGTTGGGAATGCCATGTAGAGGAGACGCCGAAAGAACAACAATGGGATATGTTGCTCGTGAGAAGAAAACTAGCTAAGGATATTATAGTAGTGATATATAGGCCTATGACCACTTGTCACTTCATCATACCAATGGAGTTGTTTGAGTAATTTATGCATAACATTCACCTCAATATCTGGATGAATCGTCATCAGCTATAAGAAAATTTCCTTCCCTATGAAGGGTATTTAGACCATGTCATCATATTGGGAGAGCTCTACCATCTAATCGAATTGGAATCCCTTCTGTCTTCATGATGGACATAATCAGCTAGGCGAAAGAAAAACCTTGAACTATCCTACCTCCATGCACTTCACATGTTACGTTCCCTCATTGGAGACACCCTATCTATAGTTTGTGTTTGGGGATGGGGAGAAGACAAAGCTCTACACTTATCCCCACTTTTCGTCCATTATATTTCATTGGAAATTAAATCTTGCAATTTGATTACTCAAAGGTAGCGATCAAATAAAATCCATGCTCAGGAAAGGTCGAAAACTCAATAAGAGCCGACCTTAAGTAAGTCTCAAAAGCGTCATTCCTGACAAGATCAAGCCACTCAGAAGCTCATGATCTAGGAAACCTAGAACATCCATCGGGCTTCCAACCCTAGGGAATCCAACTAGTGATCATTGCTCATGTCTTCAAAAGAAAATAAATCCTCTGAAAATACAGCTCCATGGCCAATATACACCCTCACCGGAGTGCATGAAATCAAAAAAGTAGAAATAGCGATGGCTATCGCCGCAATACGGGAACAACCCTATCCCATAGGTTTGGGGGAATTTTTAACTCAAAATTCCCCCTTAAGACCCAAAAACCCAGGCCATAACGCATCAATAAGAGAATTCAAGAAACCCCATCCCACAGAGTTGGGGGAATTTTCACCTCAAATTCCCACACAATGGATGTTTATCTTCTCCCATATGGGTGGAATGATGAATAAAGAGGTCATCCATTCAACCCTGTCTCATTGTTCATACCCTCCGAGATGAAGGCATATTTTTGAGGAATGATTAGCTCTCCCTCCGGGTTGACCTTCCCTAAGAAAACTGAAAAATACCACAGAATGGAAGGATAAAGTCCAACAAAGGACTTAAAATGCTCTCCTCCCATTTGGCACCAGGTACACCGCCCACAATGCATTATGAATTAGTTAACAAGGTAAATTTCATCCCCACAGATCTCATAATAAATGATACAAATGGAGAGGATTCAAGAGATGATGGTTCCCTCCTAGAGGCATCGCACACCGAACCTGATGGTGTGCATACACAGAACCAGAGAGCTTCCCTAAATTTGGGTTCCCCCTCAGCAAACCCATTACTACTTCGCTCATGAATCCCCAACAAGGAGAAGAATAAATACCATGTTTTCTTTAACCCACCTCCTACTCCCCCCAGGAATGCTTCTCTCATGATCGAGGAAATATTCACCAAGCATGAGAAATAAATGAAATAATCGGGCGAATAAATGTTGAGCTATGTCAAGGGAGCTATATCATCTGATGTGTTCCTCAAGCAGAAGGTCAATAGGTGTTCTTAGAAGAGGTTCCCCTACCATAAGCACTCATCCCAGTAAATTAAATTAAACTTGGATGACCATCCAATCCAACAAAAGAACCATAAAACTACTTGAATCCATTCCTATAAGGGCATCATGACTTCTCTCCACTTATAATTCTACTATAGTATATTTAGGCAAAATCATAAGGGATACCCCCAACTAGGTATACACCCCAAATTCTGTTAGTGATGGCTTGTCCATCTATTCCCCCTGTTGTACCCACCCAAGATCAAGTTCGGCAGGATAAGAATCAAGGTATCTTGCATATTGTCAAGCAACTAACATCATGACTAGGAGCCATGGAAGGGAATCAAAATCTGATTTCACCAAAGTGAAAACCCTACCTTGATTGGGTGAGAAATGTTCCTCCACCACTAAACATTGGGAACCCCGTGTTCCCAGGGTTCAATGGCTTGGAGGACCCAAAACAACATCTAATTCACTATTCATATTATTGTGACCCCATGATAGGCACCCCAAAGTAGAAAGAAGTAGTAAAACATAGGTTCTTCATGTGAAATACGACGGTTTAAGCCTTGATATGGTAGACTATCTCACCAGTTAATAGAATCACAAGATAGAGGGACCTCCAGTGAAAATTTCACTTCATGTTCAGTTTGACATTGCCTATGACAATAGTCGGAGATCTCATGAACTACAATTAGTGACAGAATGATGGAGTTTCCAATGTAATTTTCATATGGAAGGTCCTAATTTACTCATTTAACTGGACACTCCCCCAGGATGAAATAATCAATATGTGAATTAATAATCTACATGACGAATTTTGAACCCCACTCATACCTATGAAGTACACAAGTCGGTTTCAAGATTTCTCTACCATTTCCCAAAGGATAGAAAAATCCTTATAGCAGAAAAATATTAATTCTCGGGTAGCCACATCGGCCCTATGAAAAAGAAAGGGAAAGAGGAAGTAGCTGCAGTCATGCTTAAGCCACCCCCAGCATCGAATCTAGTTGAAAGTCCTCCACAAAACAGTGCAGGACCCCCCTGATGCCAATATCCACCCCTCCTCAGAAAGATGATCGAAGGGATACTAAAAGAAATCAGTTCGAGGAATTAAGAAATAATTTCTACTCGTTCTGAGATGACAAAGTCTATGGTTACTTTATAGCCAGCATGAATTGCAACTTTCTATGGATACAAGAGCCAAATTGAGATGATGAAGTGGGTCTCAATGACCATCCATATTATTTTCCCAATCACTGGATACTATGACACACCATCCAAGAATGCTTCATCTTCAAGGACCTTTTATAAAAGGTAGTGGATTCCAGACTACTCAAGTTGGGTCCACCTATAAATCAAGCGATTTATGCTTCCACCTTGGACCCAAGAGATGAAGAGGAATGGAAAATAGTCACCAGAAAAAGGAAAAAAAATTTAATAGTTGGTTGACTTGGAAAATAGTCAATTGATCTCACAACATCATCCAAGCATAGTTGAAGCAACCAACCGCACCCAAAATATCTCCTGATGCAAGACAATCATCATTCTCATCCCCAAAACACTCTAAGTGCCAGAAGGGAAGAAATCATGGGCAAGAAGATGAGCCGACAGAGAATATGAATCTGGTATTGACACTTTCAAACTTCATTCCAGGAGACTTGGGACAATGGGAACCACCCCCAAAAAATGAGACAACACGAACCTCCTTTCCAAATGGAAAATAGGCACCACCCCAAAAAAATAGAACAATGATAACTACCCTACCAAATAGGAGAATAAGAACTACCATGCCAAACGACACCATCAGAAGTAGATAGTCAGACATAAGAATTTTCAGATCAAGAACTGATCTTTAGCTACATTAATTTCATTCAATTGATGGACCCATTATCTGATCGAGACTATGGCCATGAACCCAAATTCCTCCCATCCAACCGGAGAGCTGGAGGAAGAGGACATAGAGGCCAAGGATTCCCCTGAAGGCATGATCATGGAAATAGTCATATTTTTTTCCACGCCTTTACTCAAACCTTTAATGTTGCAGAAACCCACAGAAGAAACCTCCAGTAGACACAACATAAACCAAAGTGTTTCTCAGCTCCCACTAATGAAATCAAAGAACAATCATCTTGAAGTATCCATCAGAGGAAGAATAGATTTCCAATCTCCCAAGTCATACAGGCAGACCAATTATGCCAAACTCGAAAAGCATTGTAGCGCCATCAACTCCTATCACAGAGGTCAGACCATCTATGTATAAAGCTCAAGACACTAAATCACCGATGAAAGAGCATCCCTGAGCCAAGAGTTGAAAACCTTTAGATCATAAATATGATATTATGAAGTAGTTAGCCTTAGTATCAGAAACACTATTGATCCTGGATGCCTTGAGTCTATCCGGAGACCTTAGGGAGACACTCATCAAAGCCTTACTAAGTCCCCATGAATTTGAGGCCAAAGTAGAAGTTGGCGAAGTCTATCAGACAGAGATGAATCCTGAATAATTTCATGCCATTATCTTCTTCACACATCAGGATTAAGATATCATCATGCAAAGACACATCAAACCCGTATATGTGTCTGAAAAGAAAAATGGAAATGATGTTCAAGGAATTTTCATTTACAATAGCTTTAGATTCAACCTCCTCCCACTGCGAACACTTAATACATTAGTCTATAATGAGGATATTCTGAAAACCTACACCACAACTCTATTAGGATATCAAAAAGGAGAGAAGAATCCATTGGGTTTAATCAAGTTTAAAACTTGTCTTGGTGACCTCATGTCTGATTCTAATTTTCTTGCAGTGCGGAAAAGAACGACCTTTAATATCCTATTGGGGAGGCCCTAGATGCATTAGCATGTTGTGATTTCATCATCATACCATTAGTTCATTAAATATTGTGAAAATGGGAAAAATGGGACATTACACGCCGATAAATCTCCATTGTAATTATGTGAGTCACATTACATCAATGCAGGCTGCTATAAACCAAGAGAGAAGAAACATTTTTCTGAAAACGTTGATTGGATCACCACTCCAAATGGTTTGGAAATGGGTCCTGTTGATCCCTCTAAATATCTTGTGGAAGAGTATGCGTTTCTTATAAACCTAATTGTGTGAACAAGATCATGTTTAGATATGGACATACTCGTCTGTATAATTTCCATTATGATCGCCAAGTCCAAAGAAACTGAAAAGCGCGCTGAACCCTACGATGATAGGGAAGGTCTAAAAATGATCCTCCCATACCATCCTTAGGACCTCAAAAAATTCATACCTCACTCACTATGGTAGAAGAAAATGTCATATTAGTAAAAGAAATCAAGGAAATATTGTCCTCTTCATTGAATTACCCATTGCCAGCCGACGCTAATGGAGTTGTTTCAGCCTGCATAAATCAGAGTTCTAGTTGCTCTCCCAATACTGGATATTTCATCTTGATAATCCTCTCTTCATCAGAAGAGGAAGAATATGAAGAAGAGGGTGATGATGAATAATAAAAAAGAAAACCATAAATATTCCATTCCCACATTTGAAAAAGGTGTATCCACCGTGATTGATGAACTTATAGAGATAAACTCGGGCACCGAAGATGACCCACGACCCACTCTTATTAGAGTTTCTATTCATTTTGAAGATCAAGAGGCATATAACTCATTCCTAAAGGTGAACCAATATGTGTTTTCTAGGAATTACATAGAAATTACAAGACTTGATAATTAGGTTCCCACTCATCATATTGGTCTACAGGAAGACCATCGTGGCTATAAGAAGGCTTCCAGAAGGACCCACCCAACACATGCTGCCAAAACAGAGGCTAATGTTCACAAACTAATCAAAGATAACTTCAATCAAGAAGCCCAATATACCATCTGGCTAGAAAACATAGTCCCTATTAAAAATAAGAACGAACATATTAGAGTCTGCATTGACTTCAGGGACCTTAATCAGCATTACCTGAAAGATGATTTCCTAGTCCTGATCAAATACTTACTGATTGATGTGACCACAGTATATGAAGCCATCTATTTAATTGATGGATATTCTGGATACAACTAGATTTGAATGGACCTAGGAGATAAAAAAGACACTGCTTTCAGGCCCCCCAAGGGAGTGTTCTAATCTAAAGTGATTCCCTTTGGTGTAAAAAATTACGGTGCTATATATTAGTGTTCCATGCATTTCATTTGAAGCCCTTAGAATGTTTTTTGAGAGATACATTGGTGATCTGGTGGTTAATTCATGATAGTGATCAATCCACATGATTGATTTTGAAATTTTCTTTAATAAAATATTTCAACATAGTTTAAATATGATTCCCCTAAAGTGTTATTTCGGTGTTGCCTCTAGGAAATTACTCAGCTTCATCATACTCCATCACGACATTGAAGTCGACCATAAAAATACCAAATCCATCCTTATCATGTCTCAAACTCACAACGTCAATGAATTTAGGGTTCTCTATGGGAACATGTCCTACATTTTGCACTTCATATCCAACATTGGAGGTAAGTGTTTTCCTTTCAACAGGTTAATGAAGAAAGGGGTTTCATATGAGTGGAATAATGATTTTAAAGAAGCATTCGACAATTCCAAAAGATATCTTTTAATAACACTTGTCATGTAGCTTCCAGTTGATGTAAAACCACTCATTTTGAAGGTATCCACCTTGGAATGATCATTAGGCGCTTTCTTCACATAGAAGAATATTGTCTATAGAATGAATAGTCTATATCACCTCAACCAAACAGTGATATATGATAAGATTCAATATTCAAGAATAAAATAGAACTACCCAACACTAATCCTTGTGGTTTAGAAATTCAGGCATTACCTGCAGCATCACAAGGTCCATCTGGTCTCCCTCTAAAACCCGCTCAAGTATATCCTCGGCTGACCTATGCAAAATAGACACCTAACATGATGGGAAAAAATTCTAAAATAGTTTGATGTATGTCATGTTCCCCATAAATCCATCAAAGGAAAAGCATTAGCATACATCCTGGCAGAGCACCCCTCAAAAGAAGCGACCTCATTGGATACTGAACTTCCTGATAAAGAAATATTTTCCACCCAAGAAGGACCCTAAGCGTGGGAAATATACATTGACGATGCATAAAGAATCCAGACATGGAAAATTATGGAAAATCCCATCATCAACAAAGTAGGCCTGGGTGTTATACACATATCCCCAGAAAAGGAAATATTTCCTTACACCTTCCTTCTTTCATAAGGGTTCATAAATAATGAAGAAGAATATCGTGAACTCATTATAAGCCTAGAGCTGCCACTTCATGCATGAGCGAAATTCCATTAAGAAATATGTAACAAACTAGATCTTATTTTCAGATATGTTTTTCCTTTTTTTAGAGTTTTTGAGAAAATAGGGGTTTTTGGAAATTTTTGACGTACACACCGTGTACTTTATGAGTACATGTCGTGTACTTCGTTACTATAGGAGGCCGTGTGCTAGTCATGTCATGGCCACACACATGGTCATGTGGGGTGATGTGGAGACCACCTAAAGAGGAGTATGAAAAGGCAAGTACACGTCTTGTACATCAAGAGTACACACCATGTATTTTTTTTCATTAAACGCACCAGGGTCGCGTCTAATGTATAGAACAATATTCTTTTAGGTCTCGTACATCCAAGAGAACCATACGACCACATATCTTTGACGAGCCCCCAATCCATCATCCTTCCTCCAAATCTAACACTGGCGGGTGCATTAGAATTTCATCGGTGAGTTCTTCCTTCTCCTTCAGTATCATTTTCCGACACCTCCTCTTTCTTATGTTATAATGGGTTGAACGTTTTAGATATTTTTTTAGATCTTCAATGTTCTAAGAAGATTCATGATTCAAGGTTCTCATATAGCAATCTCCTAACCCTGAGGTAAGTGGTTTGTGCCTTTTTTGTAGAATGTCCTTGAGTTTATCTGTAAATATGCCCAATACCCATGAATGGGGAATCACACGTTTACCATTTTAGCCCTATTGTTTGCCTGATTTGATTGTATGCCTTATTAGTGGTAATTTTTTGTGAATAAGGTAATTGTTTGTGCTTTGTATGTACTACCCATGCATGTTTTGGTTGTTTTGATCTTTGGGTCTGGTTTTCCTGTTAGGCTACTGTTTAATTTTCCCATGCCTAGTATTGTAGGATGGTTTGACTATTGCTATGATATGCGGTTATGCTATAGAATTCTAGACAACTAGTTCTTGAGGTTTACTTTGGTCATTACGCAAGTTCTATAATTTCTGATTTTATATAGGGCTGTGAGAACCTAGTGTAGTACACCATAGAGAGAATTGATGCAAGGGCTTCTCCAGAGTGTCTTTTATAATTTACGATGTGAGACCACATGGGGAATTGACATTGAGTTCTTCCTTAGAGAGTCTGTAGTTCCTCGACATGGGCTACAGAGGGAATGTGACGTAAGTGCTTCCCTAGAGTGCCTTTAGTACCGATATGAGACTATATGGGGAATTGACGACGAGTGCTTCCCCAAAGAGTCTATACTTTAGCTGAACCAGAGGGGTGAGACTCTGTGTGCTTCCCAAAGGGTTTCTTGTTTTTTTGGGTTTGAACCATAGGGTTTAGGCTGTGAGTACTCCCTACAGGGTTACTTTCTATGTTAGCTACTTGGTTAGCTGCTGCTTGATATTGAAACTGTTGATTGCATTATGTTCTACTATGTGCTTACTCTTTAGTGAATTCTGTACCTTTACCCTGTCATATACTCACTGACTGTTAGGCACAGATCATGTGGTGGTCGCCTACTGGGATTTGTCTCACAGCCTGTTTGGGCCACGCTTTTGGGCCCAAGAAGATTATATTGTTGCATGTATAAACAAGGTCAAGCGCCCTTATACTTCAGGTACTTGATTGCTTTGGATATGGAGATCATGGGACCAAGATTAGGCTTGCGATGCTAAGGAGTTGTTTATCTATTTCTTTTATAATTTGGTTTAGAACTTGTTGTATTATCCATTGTGACTTGTTTGGATGTTTTCCTAGACATATATACCATGCATCAATATATATATATGTGCTCCAATTTTTTATTATCTTAGTATTCCGTTGTTACTATTGTTGGATATTTATTTCTTCTGCTATTGTATATTTGTTTCTCTTCCACTGTGTTACTCTCCCAATGAGGGCATAGTTTACCCACTAATACTTCCAAGGCCCTCGCTTCTATTTGGTATCCTTTGGCATTTAGGGAAATGTGCTTGAGGTCATGTGACCAACCGAGTACGAGCACCTCCGAGTGGCTTCCAGAATCGGGACATTACAAAATAGGTATTATAACTTTTGATGAACCATGTCTGAGTACTAATGGGTGAATATACATCCAAACCAACACTGACTTATGTCGCCCAGCCACAAAATGATCAAGACAATGCATTGTAAAATACATCCACAACCATGAATGATATGGATTGGGTTTAAACAGTCATCATTATTGCCCACCGTTGGATGGTGTTGTTGTTCATTCCAAACAACACAGAGAAAATTGATGATATTATCCCTATTTCAAAACCTTATGGTCACACCACTGGCTGGATGAATCTCATTGAAAATTACCTATGGAGGGGGGGGGGACTCCCCTAGATAGATATGGAAGATAACATATCCAGAGGTGGGAATTCAATATTCTCTTGTACAATGGTGAAAACTAAGAAATGGATCACTAAAAACAAGGCCTTTACGAAGTCCTTATCAAGTGAATCAATGGAGAAGAGACTTATTATGTCATAAAATAAGTCCATGCCAGAGCTTTTGGATCACACCAATCCGAAACCAAGCTCTCCCATAAAATTAAAAGACTTGGATACTATTTTACCACTATGATACAAGATTGCATCAGATTAACCATGAAGTGCCATTATTGTCAAGTTCAAGGTACTTGTATTCACCAACACCTGAACCTACTTCACACACCCAAATACTCCAAGAAATTTTACATATGGGGCCATATCTTCCCACCACAAGTAGACAATTCAAGTTCATTCTCACATCAACCAAATTATTCTCGAAATTGTCGGAATCCATACCCCTTAAAGAGGTTAGGGAAAAAATCATTATTAGTGTTATGAAATACAATATCATTAAACTATTTTGGGTCCCTCATAAAATATCGATGAACAATTGAAAAAACTTCTGCTCTGCTGAGTTTGAAAAGTTACACCACGAGTATTGGATCAAAACCGATCGTTCATCCCGCTACCGTTCTGCAGTGAACGTGAAGATAGAGGCTTTCAACAAAACTATGCCTAATATAATCATGAATATGGTAGACAAAGATAAGAAATTATGGCCAGAAAAGATCTTTCCTGATTTATGTGATTACCAGACAATGACCATCACTGCTACCCAAGAAACGTCGTACTCATTAGTATATAGGAAAGAGACGGTTTTACCCATTGAAGTTCAAGTGACATGACTCCATTTTTTCATTTGTGATCAACTATTTGTGGATGACCAATCTTAGAAATAGTTTGATGATTTGGAGAGATTGGATGAGAAAAGGTTGTGCACTTTGTACCATTTGGAAATAAACTAAAATTAGATTGCATGAGTATTTAAAAAAAAGGTTTTCCTTCGGTATTTCCTTAAAATTGAAATGGTGTTAGTCCATTGAACCCTAATGACACTCGGGAAGAAACCCCCAAAGATTGATCCATAGTGGGAGGGACCATATTTCATACAACAGGTATACTCTAATGGAGCATATTCCTTAACATCAACTGATAGATAGCTCATCACGTCTTCCACTAATGCATGGTTTTTGAAGAAGTACTTCGCATAATAGCGATGCAAATATCATCGCATCATGAATCTAAACTGCACAACATGTCATCCAAGGTGCAAGATGCTAAACCTCAAAATATATATTTTCCTAATCACACATCAATAAAATGTGGGGTTAAAATTATCTTAACCACACAACATTAAACTGTATGGATCTTTTCCTTACTGCAAGACGTTAAACTACATAGTTTCCAAATAACTATGTATGGCTTGATTCTCATTCATCAGTAGGATATGTAGCGCTGCCTTGACTCTCGATCATGGCCCTTCTAGAACATGATATCAAAATGTCCCTAATCCTACTTCCAAGTCATATTTTTTTAGGTGACATTTATAACTACATGTGGCTTGATTCCTTCCCTTGTAGTATACGTAGTGATGCCTGAATTAACATCTGGGCCCAACTACCAAATAAAGTAAAATGCCTTCCCCTTTACCTACATGTGGGCAAGACCTTTGTAGGGAACATTTTGAACCATGTATAGATTTATTTTTTTCCTTGATGGATATATCATTTGAGTCATCAATTTGAGGCGGTAGTCCCCAATAGCTACAACAACAGTTCCAAATCCAATATTTACTCATAGATCTACCTCACCTCTAAAAATATTCTAAAATCCAATTGGTTCCTATATTGGAATATATATATATATGTGAGACCCACATTGAAACATCATTCTCCACCTCAATGTCTTGAGAAGTGAATTTGATCTACTGGTCTTATGTGACATCCCCAAGACACCAAAGGATGAAAGAAAATTCTAATGTATTCAAGAACATTTTGGAGATGATTTTCCCATATTGAAAGATAAAAACCCCAGATAATATTAATAATTAACATCCAAACCTCTGTATGATGAATTTTTATAAGATCCAACTAAAAACATAACCAACTAATAATCATTATTAGAGTATAAGTGGGAACCACAATACATTATCAAAAATATCCAAATGAGTATAAAACTCAAAAACACCGTAACACCCCGAGATTTTGTGAAATTTCTTTCAAATTCATTTAATAATTATGATATTTTTCATTTCACACAACATAAAATGTAGTTTTTTATATAAAAAATAAATAATATTGGCATGGGTTATACGCAAAACCATGTTAAAATTTCACTACACACAAAACATATATTAGCTTTTGTAAAACACAAAACAATGCTCGGTGCGTGTTACACACAATACCGAATCCCTTCAATATCATGAATTACACGCAAGGTCGAGTTTTACTATACTACAATATATTGTTAATATTGTTATTAAAATATTACTATAGTTACTATCGAGTTGTTGAAATGGAAGTTATGCAGAATGTTAACTAAATTGTGAAAATATGATTTAAAAATGTTTATAAAATGAAACTTTTGGTTTTAAATTATTTATAAATAAATTTAATAACTATTATAAAATAAATAAATAAATTTTCTAAGAAAACTATTTTTCTATGTAGAAAAACAATATTATCAAAATAAAATAAAGAAAACAACTTTGATGACTTATTTAAATAAAATTTATATATTATATATTTAATTAATGATTTATATACTCATCTAATAGATTTTATAGGTATGTGATAAGAATAAATCCAAATTTATTAATAAAATGATGTATTTTAATAAAAGGAAATTTTAACGCCTTTTATTGGAGAACCCATTTTAAATCTAAATATAGAAACTTTTATAAATTTGATTTGAAAAAATTAACCTAATATTTGAAATATTTAAATAAAAATTTAATTTTGTTTAATTTTTTTGTATTTTTCTAAGAAGTTACATTTTTTGATGAATAGTGAAAATACTAAATTTTAATTCAAAACTGATTTTTCATCTAATTGATTTATATAGTTGAATTATAGATTAATTTGTTTTAAATATATAATTATGTAAATTACAAATCTATTAATATAATTTAGGTAATTAGAACCTATTTCACTTTTAAATTTGATATAAAACATTTCAGACATTTGAACTTTTTTCGCTTTAAAAACCTATTTTTGTGACATGTCTATGAGATTTACTTTAATTTTTTTTCTTATTATGTGTTTATATTTTGTAAAATATAAAAATATTTTGAATCATAATTATTTATAATATATATCAATGAAAAATTAGTTTCTGAACCAATATATTAGTGAATGTAATTAATATTAATTATAGCGATTATGGTAAAAATGTGTTTACATAGTTGTTAAACTTCAACTAAAGAGGATAAATACCCAGAAACATATAAAGAAGACATTTTATGAATATATTTTTAATTTATACTCCCATTTATTGAAAATTTACAATTAGTTTAGCAAAATGATCTAATTTATTCATCTCAATAGTGTTTATCCTTTTTTATTTACGAGAATATCGCTCTCCCTCCATTATAAAAGATCACTCACACCCCCTACTTACTCACAAATATTAAGAAACTTTGGCTCATAATAACTATTCCCATGTAATCTATAAAATCACCTCCTCCAAACCTAGAGGCCTAATTTCAGGTATATATCAAATCCAGTAAGTCCATTGGTGAAAACCAAATTGAATTACCCAAAGAAGAGGTAATAACCTTCCACAAGCTCTTTTGTATTATTTTAATTATCAACATCCTAAATTATTTTTATTAGAAGATCATATAAAAAACTATTATCATAAATATAGTGATATATTTTTATTTTAAGGGTTACAGCTAAACTAAACCATCCATCCATCAAATGGGTAATGAACTTACCGTTCACGTGTAGGGCCGACTATCGTCGTGCGAAACGATGTAATTTGTTTTTCATTTACCGCCTCTCATGGTTGAAAATTATGATGGAAATAATATTTTTATATGATATATATTATATTTATTATGTATTTATTCTTCTGTAATTATTAAATAAAAAATACTTTCATGAATTCCTTCTTGTGTAAATACGATAACTTTGTTGGCAGATGTGTGTACTACCGCCCTCTCAAAGCGATATGATTCTTTCACACTATAAATGGAATGTATTAAGGATGGTTTTAGTAAAATTATATGATATATATGAAATAATAATTATACTACAATTATAATATATATATATATATATTTCATTTAAATTCTTTCTTTCAGTACAACAATAAAAAAAGAAACATCATTCATGCATACGTACGACCTACCATCCCCATGAACTATGTATTCCATTTCATATTTATGTATATTATAGATTATTATACATACTTATATACAGAATATATATGATATTTAAATAATGTTTAACATTATTGTAATAATTAAATAGTTATCTACGTTATAGGATCAAGAATTAGAAGTCAAAACTTATATGAAAAACAAAGCGGATATTACCCAAAACATAACATTAACATGAAATTGATTTAAAAATGGTAATATAAAGTAATAATAAAATAATATATGGTATGATATATGAAAATATGGTTCTTTTTTTAGATGTATAATAAACTTATACTTATTATACATAAGGTCTTAATGTGTATGAAGAAAGTAAAGACTTAAAACAAGGGATTTTCTCATTTCACTTTTATTTCTGTGAGACTTATGCCTTATTCAAAAATCATTTATTTTTTGTAGTGTATATACTAAAAATGAAGGTATTATATTATTCTTATACTTATATATGTGGTTATTTACATATTCCTTTTATTATCTTTATTTTATGGGGTTTTTGGTTTAAAAGTTAGCATATCAGTAAGGTAATTTTGTCTCAATTTGCGTTTATTGAGACACATGTCATGTTATGCACCTATATTTTTCTATGAGGTGTTTAAAATTCACATTGGTAATGAATATAATTAACAATTTTTTTTAAGAAACTCTAACCATATTTCTCATTTTGGTTAGAAATATTTTTTATTCAAAATTCCATGTTTTCAAAAAAAAAATTAAATGATATTTTAAGATCATTTTGAAGGCAAATGGATTTTTTATTTTTTTCATGTTTTATTTTTTAGTTTTCCAAAATAAAATTGAAATTTTTTTCATTATTCCTTTATAAGTGTTCAATGATTTTGTTTTCAAAATTCTTTCAAGTTTCCTTCATGAGTTATCAAGGAAAAGGGATTTCAAAATGTTTTCAAGCTTCCTTTATATGTTTCCAAGGTTATTTTAAAATAAAATACTTTTTAAAAGGTTTTATATTTTAAAAATTATTATTTTTGAAATAAGAAAGAATATTTTCATGAAGATATGCATTATAGGTTTTTAAATGATTCAATTATAATTTTTTCAAGGTCGTTTTAAAAGAAATGGATTTTGAAAATGTTTCATGTTTTTTAAAGTTATTACCAAAGAATGATTATTTTCCTTAAGAAATATTCTGAGTGATCTTTAAAAATACATATCCATATAATGTTATTTCCATTTATGGAGTTTATTCTTTTCTAGGGTTATGATCCATGGACACCAATCTTATTATTTCTTTGAATGGGTTATGATTAAGATGAAGAGTTATTTATGAATCACATTTCTCATCTATGGGTTATACCAGGATCAAAAAATTATGAAACCTTCTTCATTTCATGAGTTATTCGATAATGAAGTGATTTTGAAACTTGTATCATTTCCATATTTTATGATTTGATGAAAACGTTATGATGCACATTTCATTTCATGGGTTATGATATGATGTTTATGAAACCAAACTATTTTTAGGGGAAATGATATGATGGATGTTTTATTATCTTGTGGAACATGTAAGTATGATTTCATTATGTGATAAGTGGGACCTATATATCCCTCTAATGAATTGGGTAAATATTTTTATCTCTCATGATATAGAAAAATCTATAATGAGGAGTGAACTCGGTCTAGTATTATAGGGATGGAATGGGAGGTGAAATCGGTTTAGTAATACTGGGATAGAATGAGAGGTGAAACTACTTGAAAATAGGTCTATACCCACAATTTTGCAACAAACCGTGGGTATAGGGATAGTATGGGATCCTATACCCACGGTTTTCCGAAACTGTGTGTATAGGCCACCTATACCCATGGTTGTTCCAAAAACCATGGGTATTGTTTTCTAATAAGACCTATACCCACGGGTTTGGAGAAAACCAGGGGTATAGGGTATTTTCCAAAGACCTATACCGATGGTTCTTCAAAACCGTAGGTATTGCAGTATTTTTTTGGAAGACCTATACCCACGGTTCTGGAGAACCATGGGTATAGATTTCCCGCGTTATTGCGGGGAAAATACATTAGGCGAGACACGAAAAAATATTTGGTGGGAAGAATTTTTTTCACAGACGGTTTGAATACATATAGGCTGATGAATATATATATAACAAGTAACAATGTCAGCTTGATTGGTACATTAGTGAAAAGTGGCGTTGAGTTTTACTGTCAGATGAGAGTTCGAATTCCCATGGCTGCGCTTTTTGTATTTAAATACCCCATTATATTAATATATATATGCCGATATATGTACCTATAACAAATAAACATAACAGCTCGTTTGGTTTGGTGTTCTGTGCGGTTGCGAGGCGTAGAAGGAGGTGCAGGTTCAAAACCCTGTTATCTCGTTTTTTGAATTTTAAAACCCAACATGGATTATATTAATATATATAAGAAGATAGATATATACATAAAAAATAAAATTCATAGCCTGGTTGGTCCAATGGTGGAGCGCTGCCGTGAGGCACTGAGGGGGGCACAGTTTTGAAACTCCCTGGGCGCCTATTTTTTGAATTAAATCCCCACGGTTGGAAAACCGTGGGGTCTGTTGTGTGCCACGGTGGCATATCAGTGTTCCACATCTTACACCCCCTATACCCACGGTTCTCCAAAACTGTGGGTATAGTCTAAGACCCCTATACCGACGCCTTTCCATCCCACGGTTCCCAAAACCGTGGGTATAAGACGTTTTTTCCATAGTGTGAGCTTGATTCCATAATATAGGGCTAGAACAGAAGGTAAAACCAGTTCAGTAATATAGGTATGGAATTAGGATTCAACAAAATTTAGTAATAAAGGTCCGAAATGGGAGGTAAACCCAGTTTAGTAATACCAAGCTAGAATGGGGAGTGAACCCAATTCCGTAAAGGAAATTTTCCATTAATATGGTCTTAGGAGTGAACCATGACTACTAAGATGGTTTAGAGACTGAACCCATACCACTAAGATGGCCTTGTAATTAATCATTGACTACCATGGAAATAATTTTATAAATTTATGTGTCTACCACAATCACATGTCTTATTAATATGTTATGATATTATAGATTATGATCTTGACTTCCTTATGATTCAGGACTTATGAACTGATAATATTTATTCCATGATTCATGTTTATGATATTTTATATAAATATAAATTTATTCTAATGTTATTACCATATTCTCATAACCGTATGTCCATTTTATTCTTACATATCTCCCTTGTTTACCCTTACTAAGAATTTTAGTTCACCTCTTCTTTTGTTTCCTTTCACCAAGTTATGAAGAAAGATTTTAAGTAGAAGAAATAAAGGGGGATATATTTGTGGGATACATTCAAGATCATTCACTAAGAATATTTTGATCCAAGTTTACATACAATAAACTATTATAGTCCTCGAGAATATATTTTTGTAATGTGCAAAATAGTCATCTAAAATGATGTAATATCCATGTCTGTCAACAATGGGTCACTGTAGACACCCAACTGGCATAAATACCTGAAACACTCAACCTACTCCATGCTCCAACTCCACATGATATGCCCTTGATATCAAGAAGCACCACTAAAGAACTAATATAACTTTCTTTTACCTATGTCTCAATAGATGATATCTGCGAATTCACAACAGTGGAAATTTATATTAATAAACTTTAAAAGTAGATAAATTGGTTCAAAGAAAAATAGTAAAAAAGTTAAAAGGAAAAAATTATACAAAGTGTAAAGGCTTTCTCCTAAATTATTAATCCCATATGCATGTCTCCACACACACCCCTGAGTTTCAAGGTTATTGTTCTATACTTATGAGTGGTCTCTCATCGATCCACCAAGTCATCATAAGGTGACCAATACTAGGTACCCCAATGGCACACTCCCCTTCCACATGAAAAAAAATGAATGCACTCACACCAAACATGAATGAAAAATTCCATACCATACCATTTCAATACAACCATCAAATTTTGAAATCATTTCAACCAAAATTTTCCATGAATAAAATAATAATAATTATAAAATCATTATAATATAATTATCACCATGGATGATTTTCCCAGGACCCATCCAATTACCCCAATTTCAAATCCATAACCCAAACAAGGTTTACATCAAGAATCATACATGTATTTTAAAAAAATTACCAAAGAATTTAATTAAAAATAACCCTTCAAGTTATATGTCAAGTGGATATGAGAGATAAGATTCCCCTCAATGGTTGTTGAAAATGAAGAACGACACTTAATACTTCTAGACCAGATAAAACACCATGTCCCCTTCACTAGTTCCAACAAGATCTTATAAATATTGATATCAAACAACATATATATATCCATAAAAACATGATATATGGTTTTTAGAGAGAGAAGAACAATGGATATAGTATGAAAAAGTATAAATGGTAACTTTCCAATGAATATGGATCTCCAACACACTTTGATTCTCTTAATAATTGCATCTAAATGGAAGGATATCATCTCTAAAACTTAGGGAGAAATTAAAATTCGAGATATTAAGATAATATAGGATAAATATGGGTTAGGGAACTTAATTCTTGTTAAATCCAAAAAAATTGGGGTTCCAAGTGTATTCTACAAGGTTTGGTCAGATGGTTTGGAAGACTATGCACCAATGATGTATTGCTAATGTCACATGCCAACCCCTCTCATAGTTGGATAGTATGGTTAGAAAAACTGTGTTCCAACCATGATTTTCATACTTCTTTTTGTTTAATGATTTTCTAGGGTCAATAACATGGTTTTCCAAAATGATTACCTAAACATGTGCCTTCTCTATGAAAACTATGATTCTGTTCATGATTTCCTAGAAGAGGTTCATCGTTTTTATTAATTTTAAATGAATTATGAAACTCTATAAATTATTTTAAATCATACCCAAACCCCTTAAAACCTCTTGAAACTAGACTAGGCATTATAAAATCTCAATGTACATAAAAAATGGTCATGTATGTAAAATTGTAGGGTTACACACATGTTGTATCTAGTACCTATTTATTATAAACAAATATATTACACTCAATATTAAATGCATGAGTAGCTTCCCTTTTCTTATTTACTTGGATGTAATTTTTATTCAACTATAACTAATTTCCACATGAAAAAAAATATTGAATCATGTGCCCTAAAATGTCCCTCGATCCTTCTCTATGTTACTCGTATTGAAATTGAAAATAAAACTAGAGATGCTTTGAGGAAGTGATGAAAGACTGAGATAAGTGAAATGTTATTTTTTCAATTAAACCCTAAAGCCTATAGGCTCTCAATTTGTCCAATAATTTATACTAAATGCATCCTAACTATCATAGATTATCTATGATTTATCCTAAATAGTTCCTTATAGATCTAAAATTGTTTCTCTATTTCCCTCTCCTGATAAAGATCATGGAGATTCTGAAGAATGTTATAGGAATCCATGTTTTCATGAAACATACTATGATGAACTCCTCATCACTCACATTCTTAGAAAGTAGATCAGAGATTTAGTATTCTAGAATGTAAGATTTCCCTTAATGGTTAAAATCTGTTCATTAGTGTCTTAACAATTCAAAGAAGTTACTATAGTTTTGGATATGGTCTTTCTCAAGAAGTGATCATAGTTATAAGTTGGTTTATGAACTCATCATTAATCTACAGTGATAAATGAGAAACTAATTATTATTTTTCGTGATTTCAAATTATGTGAGACATAATAATAATTTTTATTTTATTTAGTCTTACACTATTTTATCATGTTTGAATAGCCTTCACAATTGAAATAAGAATTCCATTTTTTGTGGATATTCTAGAAGAAATAAATCATAATTACATTCTTATAATCTTGAAAAAGGCCATGAAAATCCTAATAATGTATTAACGGGTGGTTTTTTCAACTATAAACTGACAACTCCTTGAATCCATTGAGTGGGATCCACACTCCCAAAATCATGACTTATATCTCCTCGAAGAATTCATTCATATTCTTATCGCATAAATAAAGGCCATTAAACCCAACATATATTCATTTATGATGATCCATACTCTTAGCTAAGACTTCATCATAATTATGAGTTCCCTAAAAAGTGGCTGAATCAACACATTAACTGTGGGTTTATATTAATTTAGATGATGGAAGGATTAATGAAATAATACTAACTTAAGAGATCTTGTATATTATGTGTATATTTTTATTATTTTATATTGTACATTTATTTTTAATTTTATATAGATTTTACATACATTTTTTTACCACATCCAAATTAAATATTTATGAATAATTCTTTATTTTGATTCCATCTTTTCCAATTAAACATTTTATTTATGTGATAACGATCTTTCATCAATAAAATAATTCATGAATATGATAGAAATAAACTAAATAAATAAACTACATGATCTTGAGAATTATATAATGGTTGGTTTATTGGGTAGAAAATAAATAAACCTTCGACCCTTGTAGAAAACTCCACATACCGGTCCTGGAAAAATTAGCAGCATCCCACCTATCCACCTATGTATTTCTCGAGTTGGATCTACCTTGGTTCTATCTTGAACCACCTCCACATTCCTTCATATAATTATTTTAATACATAGTTTTTATAACTCACATTTAAGTGATAGTAGTCGAAGGATTAGATAAGGGGAATTACATAAAACAACCTTGGACATGAATGTCCTATATAATAAAGGAGGAAGGAATCACATTCAATCAATCATATTTAATTAAATTATAAATAATTGTAAAATGATGAAATAGAATTAAATTAATTTAAAGGTAACATATACATTGGTCTGGTATACCTCATGATCGGTCATACGCTTGGAATAACAACGAATTTAAAACAATTAACTATCATTCTTTCCAATTTATTCCTCAATATGATAAAATGTTCCTGAATCAAACAGATTAATTTTCTTATTAATTAATAGATTCCTTTTATATTATTCCATTTAATTATTTATGGATATTCCTACCCAATTTAATTTGAAATAAAAGAAATTATTTTATTTTATTTGAATTTTAAAAAAATACTAAACAAATTTTTACTTAAGAGAAACGTGATGGGTATGTGTCTGAACTTCTTAGTATAGTCCTTTTTGTATATAATGAACTCACACATTAAATTGTGTACATGGGATCTATTTTAATTTCATGATGTATACTATAAAATTAATGAAAATTTAAATGCATGAAAATTATAATACAGATATTGTTTAATGCCTTCTGATTCTTTAGTCTATGATGAACAAACATGACTACCTATTTCAAATATTATATAGAACTAATTAGGAATGTAATATAATATAAAACCAAAAAACCCATATAAACTATCAATTTAATGATTCATGGAACATAGGTCTATGTGGTTTAATGGATTAATTAATTTAATTTAATATTTCCACATATATATATAAAGCACACGATGTGTGCAGGATTGGCACATAGCGTGTACTTTGTTTTTTTGGATGTCTACAATACACGTATTAGGACTCATCGTGTACTTATCATTGAAATTTAAGAGGTAAATGAAATCTTGGAAGGATAAATAGTGTGTAATTTAATATTCACTACTACCATCCTATACACATTATGTATTAAATAAAATGTTGCATAAATTACATATCAAGTTTTAACTCTATGATTTTAACCTCAAAAACATGTAGACAACATTCCATGTAGTCTAGAAAAACCATATGTCTCCATATATGGTCAATGCATGGTCATTTTAATTCACAAGGTTTATATTCATCACATGAGGACCTAGAGTCCACATTGGTATCCTAGTGAAATGAATTATGATGCATCACATGTTACAAAAGTGTACACATTATGTAACCCTTTGTTATTTGGATAGGGTTATTGGATCCTTTGAATGGGTTCATTAGAATAAATATTCATTAATTATTCATAAATCTTGGTTATTTCATTGGGAAAATTAGAGTAGGAAGAATAGATCTTGATGATCAAATAAATAATTAATAGAACATGAAATGAAATATAACTTTTAAACTCATAATTACCAAAATATAATAAATAATTATAAATTAGAACATGGTTGAACTAATTATACTTTTTTGTTTTAGGTATAGTGGAAGTAGATGTTTTTTTATATGGACAACTCAATTTTTTCATATTTAATGCATCATTTTGAATGTAAAAGACGTGAATGTCATGACCAATGGAAATGTTTCCTAAGAATATTGAAACAGAAGACTTCCAAAACCCAGAGATTATATTTTCACATAAATTTTAAATATTAATATAGGAATAAGAAATGGGTTGCCTCAATAATATCTCATCCTAGATAAATTTTTTAAGGGGAGGAAGAGGTGCCACTAAACTTAGGTGACATCCCCAAGACATCGAAGGATAGAAATAAATTCCAAGGGATTAAGAGAACATTAAGGGATGACTTTCCTTGAGAAAACCAGGAAACATATAAAGATAAGATATAAAAAACCAAACCAACTCTATGATTCCTGATAATAAACAATAAAACTGAAAGGTAAAACCAAATAAAGAACAATATCATAGTTTCAATGGAAACAAAAGACATTAACCTAGAAAATATAGGAATATGACATAAAAATATGAAACCAATGTGGATTCATCCCAAGTATCACCTAAACTAGATCTAAGCTCTAAATCCATATTCCTCACCCATGTTATGAATATTATTCACTAGAGAAGTAAGATACCATTCCCTTTCCAATGTCTGGGTAAAAAACATTTGCAAATTCACCAATGTTCCCAAGTGGGAGGTGAGTATAAAACTCAGTCTGAAATCCCAAAATACTTCCCGACATATTCCACTATGAATAGAACAAGTTAAAAAATTTATACAAAATAGTTTAAAAGAAGATAAATTTTTTACATGAATCCATACATTAATCCCGTGATAGAAAAAATTAATAAAACTTGTTAACATTTCTTATTACTAGACATAACCATTTTTCGTTCACACACACGCACACACATAAACAAAAACATGGTGTCTCATATTGATGGTGGTACCTCCTGAACATTATCTATCTCATTATGCATGTGCTACTTCATGACCATGAACCATATCAAATGAAACACACCAATTAATTATTCTACTCTTCATGCCAATTCATTCTATATAAAAAATCCTTTACTTTTAAAATTTTATAAAAAACTTTTCTTCAATTAAAATAAAACCATAATTTTAAATCATAACATAAAATTATAAAACAAACGGGTTTTCCAATATCAAAAAAAATTATATTCACATAAAAAATCAAAATAAATTCCTTTGAGAAATTAAATAGTGTTTTCATTGAAAATCCAATGAAAACTCTTTAACAAAAATAATCCTTCAGGATCTAGAAAAAGTAGAGATGAGTGAGTATAAACCTACCTCCCAAAGACTAATGAAAATGAGATTGGAACAAGGAACCACCTGGATCTGAGCTGCAAAAACCTTTCCATTATGATATATAATATTATATTTTCAATATTCACATTATTAATCATATATCCACCCATTACATATTAGATATAATGATATGGGTGAGAGAGGATTATTAGATTTAAAGATAAAGAGCAAGAATGCGGACTTACCATTAATTTGAGTGATCCAACAGACATTGATACATTAAAATCACCTTCTTGACCAAAGTGTATCACCAAGATAGTCTTTTAGAGGATATAAGTTTGAAAAACTAAGATGATATGAGAAGAATTAGGGTCTTATGGCCTTAATTTGAGTAAAATATTAATTTTTAGAGCATTAAGTTCATGTTAGACTGTTAGACCACATAGTTTTTCAAACTGTGTGTATGATACTAAAAATAACCTAGGATGATTCTTGTTTTTACCACATGGTATGGTAAACCATGCCCTAAATTTTATGTGTTACTATCTATGGGATATCACCCCACATGTTTTGGTCACATGGTTTGACAAACCATTTTCAACCATGCTTCTCCAAACATCTCCATTCACACGGTTTCTATTAGAATGTGCATTGTTTAGACAAACCCTACCCATGCCCAATGACTCCAAACATCACCTTACATAATTTATATGATATAGTTCTTGGTTTCACCTAATGATGATCAAACCATGAACCTCTAGAAATTATCCCAAAATAATTAAAAACATCCTGAAACTCCTGAAACTCAACCCGAGTATTATATAAGTTCAAAATACATAATAAAAGGTAATATTACATAAATATGGGGGTGTTACAATCTTCACACAATTTATCATTCCATTATAAAAAATTTTGTTTTTTTTAAGGTATTGGAAATAGTTGGGCCATAACTATTTCATTTCCTTCTCACGTTCTCATGTATCTTCCTAAATCATACCATGATACCATAAGAACTGTACCAAAATGATTCCTTTACCACATAAAATCATTACCTATCAATCCATAACCCATATCATAACATGAATTATTATGTAATTTGTATCATGATCTACATGGTTCCATCAAATCACATGGTCACAGTCGTTATAGTACTTCTTCAAATAAGATACATGGAATAAATAATGCACAGATTAAATCATGGTGGTAGATTTGACAAAAAATATACATCTCTATTTTTTTATATTATTGAAAAATGGAAAATTTCATGACGATATATAATTTCTTGTTTTCCAAAATTAAAATTTCCTAGACCTAGAGATATTCTCATGAAAACATGATCATCTATGTCAAATGATAATGTACGAAAATGATGAGTCCTATTTGATTTCTGAAAAATACAAGTCATTATAATCTTATATATAATAATCTAAATCAACTCTATTTTATCATTAAAAATGATAGTATGATAATTTATGTTTAACCTTCTCCCACCCAACACATTGGAGGACAATATTGACAATAATACTTCGATTCTAAAGGATCTATATGTACTGAGGCTAAATAACTATTATTATATTATAACTCCACTAATGGTATATGATCCACCCAATAGACTCAAAATTGAATAACACAAGGATTTAAGCATGTCTTCTAATATTTAGATCATATATTCAGACTGAACATCAGTTTGATGATGATAAGCTATAGTCATTGTCAAATGGGTTCCAAGGGCGTTTTGTAAAGTCATCAGAGACGATATCAAATCCTAGGGATATAGGTAGAAACATATGAAATTGGTATTCCATAAAACATTAAAAATTCATAAATTTATTGTTTATAAAAGTATTACACCATATCAGATTCATAAATATGTATGAAGTAAGATAAATTTGTGATTCGTTCCACAATCACCCATGTGGAATCGTATTTGTGAACCATTCTTGGTAGACCTATGAAAAATATACATAGTTATCTACTTCCATTTCCATATAAGAATTAGTAAATAATAAAATATACCGGATGGTGATTGGTACTCCACCTTGAACTGATGATTATTTAAGAATCTCAATATATAATCCATAACCATAATATTTATGTTAGATCACAAAAACTATGTTTTCAATGTATAATACATATTTTGAATTCTAGGATGAACAACCAATCTCAAATGGTGGTAGAAAAAATAAATTTTCCATGATAAGTTAGAGGAACAAAAATATAATATCTAAATTGAGCCACATAACTATCATAGAGCATCCATCCAACAATGGTCACTCCACCATTGAGTTTTGAACTCATGGTGTGACATTCCAGATTAGCTATCTGGGGAATCATTAGCTTGATCTCCCTAAATAAGAACAAAATAAATTTTAAAGAAGCCACAATATCACCTCTCTCAAACCAATTTAGATTCATATTGATTTTTAATTATATCATCTACTAATTGTATGAATCCTCATTATCCAACTAACTATATGAATTCCTACTCAATTTATCAACAATATATTTTATTTTACCTATTTTATAAATCTGTCCAAAGTAAAAAATATGAGGGTATTCCATACATATTCATCTCCTTAAATTTATATATCCTTTTGAAAATATGTGATTCAATCTCTTATTATCCATGAAATCTTTGAATTTATTATAAAAAAGATAACGATTCCAGGTTTTTAAGGCATGTACTACAATAACTAATTCCAAATCATGTGTTGGGAAATCCTTACCATGTACCCAAAAAATTAGTAACCCATAAGTCATAACATGACATCCCTACATATGAAAACAACACAACCCTGGTCCAAATGCATCATAATAAACCACATATCCACATTTAACTCTGGAAATGTATGGAGAGGTGCCTCACAACCCTCATCATTTCATTTGAAATGAATGCCTTTCCACATCAAAGTTGTCATTGGTGATCTAATTTTTTAAAAACATGAACAAAGAGACAATAATATCCTGTTAATCTAAAGAAATTGTGTATAGAAAATACTTTATTTAGTGGATCCTTAGAGAGAACAAATTCAACCTTTTTTAGAAATATGGATATTCTTTTTTAGGAAATCATGGGGCCAGGTAAAATTACCTCTTGTTAGCAAAAAACAAACATTTATTGAATTTAATAAAGGTTATATTCTTTCAATATTTTTCAAACTATAGCTAAGTGTTTTACAATATCAACCTTTGTCCATAAATACTTCAGAATATCATCGATGAACACTAAAAAATGAATTTAGGATACCTCTGGAATATCTGATTGATTAATTCCATAAATACTGTTGGGGAATTCAAAATTCCTAAGGGAATAAACACATATTAATAATAGATGTAAATACTTCAAATATATATCATCAAAATATCCTTATTCTGAAATATAAGTTCATCATACACTAATCGTACATTTATTATAGATAACAACTGGGATCCCCTCAACTGGTCAATGAGATAACCAATTCATATAATATGATATCAGTTCTTTATAATAACCTATTTGAGTTTATGATAATCCATATAAATATTAATAATTATCTTTTCTATATTTTCAAAAAGAATTGCTGCTTCCCATAGAGTTGTACTAGGTCGAAGGAACCCTTTTCTTTCTGACTCCTCTAGATGAACCTTTAGTTCCCTTAATAATATTTTGTATTAACTATAATATAAAATAGAAGTAGGACTAGTTCATTTTAGTAGATGAATAAAAAGTTATAATTCCCTTTTGGGTGGAAATATAGATAAGTTTTTTGGGAAATTCATTATAAATTTGATAAGAAAAAGGTTGAAAAATATCTCTATATGACATCACTAATTCATTCCAAAGTAATTACTACTGAATGGCAAGAGATACTCTAGACCACTAGTACTAAAGGTCCTACATTACCTATTATCACATCCTAATATTATTTAATGAGATATTAAACACCATTTGAAGATGGGAAACTAACTTTTTTGGAATAAATATCAATGTGGTCCTTGAAGGATGTCAACCAACCCATTCCCAAAATCTGGTCATATATATCTACCTCAATAAAAGAGAAAGCCCAAAAAAATCATCCTTATATATATCTATCAATATTTTGGAACACTTAATGGATTGGTAATCCCATTGGCCTGCGGATTTTTGGAGTTTCAAGATGTGATGCATCATTTTAACATGAAAACCAACATGATTCACAACACAAGTAGCAATAAAATTGTGGGAAACACCAGTATCAAATAATGATTTTCTAAGAATATAATTCAAGATAATCATACCTCAAACCATCAAGGGGATATATTTATTCTATGTGATCATCCAATCTGCCTCGTGAAGCTTCTTATTTTCTCCCTTGTGTGTCATTACTCCTTTCTTAGATTTCATTTCTTGAAGAGTCAGGGTGTTCCAAGAATCACCTTGGAACACTTGCTTCTGACGATGAAAATTATTATGGCTATATTTCCCAGACAAAAAAATGTTTATGAAAACATGATATGTGTACCTAGTGTATATCATAACAGTAATCTAATAAAAAAATGGACATTTCCCATTAGATTATCGTTGTGACATGCCTATTGTGGTTTCTTAAAATCACTCTTGATATACTCAAGTGAACCACAATTAAAATATCTAGGATTTTTTTAGATCATGGAGGAAAGTTAAGTAACCCCCCGATCTGATTCATAGATACTGCACTACCTTAGAAGTAGGTTTCCTTATTATTTTTGTTCCCATAATTATAATTCCCATATATTACCATAGAGACAAATGTACTCCCCTCAAGACATATTTCTAGAGATATATCACTGTTTCACTATATCTCTGTTAACCATTGGAATATAATTTTTAATACACAAGAAAAATATACTATATATAATCTCTTTTCACAACCTAGAATTAATGATATATTCCGTAATGGATTCTCTATCATCCACTTTTAGGGATAAATTAACTAAGTTAATAAACATAGTAGCACAGACCATCCCTGATAGGTCATCTTACCTCAGGATGAATAAATCCTTCGATTGAGATATCTTAAATTTGTGAGTACAGAATTATATATTGAATAATTCTTCAAATTATTCATGTATAAAACATTTATCAATTCTAGAATGGATAACTAAATCCCACCATTGGTGTTCATGATCCTCCATCATATAGGTTACTAACTTGACCTTTATCTAGGCTAGTGTACCATGGAATTAAAAAATTGGATTCATTTTATTGATCCACACTTACTCTTTTTCATTTTATAAATCCCCTCAAAATATGAGTGAAATCTATTTCTAAAACTAAAATGAATGATCCACTTTAATTGATTAATCATTATGATTTCCCTTTCCAATGACTTCGAATGATTATGCAATGTTATGAAAAAGTTGTTGGTTCACATGTGGTTGAGGTGAAAACATATTTTTCCCAAACACTTTCTATTAATTTCTATTCTTTCTACCATATATCATTTTCTATTGATAAAACAACATGCCACTTAGTCATCACCAAATAGAAAATTAAGGCTTAAAATATTTCGAGCTATCAATACCAAAACACATCATAACCAATTTTTTTAAATAATCAACATAAAAACCATTTTTAGAAATCATCAAACACATTTTGAAAAATGAAATCCTTGTGGGAGGCCATATTATTAATTCATGATAGGATACACTCATCAACTATGCACATGATGTTGAGATGAAAACAAACCTAGAAGTTTCTTGTAACAACTATTTGTATGTAAATCACCATAGTAACTTTATATTCAACATATTGAGGTTTTATATGTGTTTTTTTCTATATATTCGATGTTCTGACATTCTTATCACTATTATAAAATTTTATAAATATAGATATACCAACTAGGATTGGTACTATTATAACGTCCCACCCCATATCATTGGCTTTAAGGGAGGTATATATGCCACAAAACTTAGGTAACATCCCCAATACACCAAAGGCTAGAAATAAATTCCAACGGCTTAAGAGACCATTGGGGGATGGTTTTATTAAATGAAACCAAACAACCTATTAAGACAATATATAAATAACCCAACCAACTATAAGATTCATGAGAATAAAAAAATAAAACTCAAATGTAAAAAAAATAAATGAAAATATTATATTCATGATGGAAACAAGGGAAATCAACTAATGAAGACTGAAATGTGACATAACACTATGACACCAAAATGGAAACATCATAAGCATCATCCTTAATATCTCTAAGCTCCAAATCCTCATTACCTTAAAATTTTATCAAGATGTCTCTTTATAAAAGTATGATACCTTTCCCTTTAATATGTATTTCTAAAGAACATCCCCAAATGAACCAAAGTACCCTAGTAGGGGTGAGTATAATACTTCGTATCCCAAAGACTCCCCAACACACACCACAACGAAAATAACTTTTTAACACATTTTATATAAAATATATGAAAAGTATATAAATATTTTATATGAATATATACATTAAATCAATGAGAGAAAAAAATAGAAAACATATAATCATTTCTTATTAATTAGAACATACATTTCATGTTTTCACAATGGACACACATACACAAAATCATGGTGTCTCACAATGATAGTACTAATTCATGACAACAATTTGTCTCAAAATGTATGTGGTACTTCATTAGAATGCCCTATCCCCAAGATCATACACTAGCCTAATTATGAAAAGTCTCATACCAATTCATTCCAAAAAATGAAATCCTTCCTTTTAAAACATTTCATTAAACATTTTTATTTATTTAAAACAAATCCTTAATTTCAATTGATAATTTAAAATTATAAAACAATGGGGTTTTCCAAATGAAATAAAATTTCCATGTTCCAATAAAAAAACAAAATGGATTAATTCAATAAATCAAACAATATTTATACTAAAAATTATTGAAAAAATAACAAAAATAATATTCTATGTTCTAGAAAAAGTGGATATGGAAGACAAGCCACCTATCTCATAACAGTTGAAAACAATGAAAATGGCCTAAGGAAACATCTATATTTGGGATCATAACACATTTCCTTCAATAGATACAACAATATATCATCAATCTACCCATAAAAGTTCATATATCCATACATAATATTTTATATATGATGATATATGTGAGAGAGGGTAAGAATATCTAAAGAGAAATTTCAAGAAAAAGAACTTACCATCAATTCTTGAGAACCAACACAGTTTGATTCATCCAAATCACCTTTCAGAGATAAGGGAATTGAAAATGGATACAATGAGAGGATGGTATTTTTAGATCATGATGGAATAGGAAAAAAATGAGGGTTACAAGGCATTTAACCTTGTTAAAGATTATTTTGAGAGAATTAACTTAATGTCACATAGTTAGGCTACATGGTTTGTCAAAACATGAACCAACCATGAAGATGATACTGTTAATCTCTTATGTATCCACACAGTTGATCCACATGGTTTGGAAAAAATTAAACTAACCATAGATTATATTATCTCAAGGCCATCCCCTCACATAGTTGGATCGAATATTTTGAAAAAAACTTTTCCAGACATGATCCACCCACTGTCTATATTATTATGGTTTCTCTGGGAATGTATAAGGTTGGAGAAAATCATGTGACTTCCTAGTGACTCCCATTATAACCATGCATTTATTTCTATAGATAGGGAATGATTTCCTATAACTGTGCTCAAACAATACACCACAAAATATGATTTAAAACATTCTCAAACTATCCAAAATCGTTCAAAACATAACTGAAGAATTATATGACTTCAATATAATTAATTAATTTCTACGGTGCCTGAAATTGGGGTGTTACATTTACCTTGATCTTTATATATTTATTTTTTGAGGGTGTTGATCATTTCTCAACCCAATCAGTGTAGTTTCATTACATTCTAAGGACCCAAAGTGGACCCCTTGTTGAAATGATCCACTCATACTCATTCAATATTTAATAAATCTCAATGAATCTCTTGTTATTAGAACGGTCAATTGATCCTATTTAATTACTCACTTTTGAATACTTCATGTTCCTTCAAGATTGTGGAATATCTCTTGGTATTATCATTCATGAGAGGATGGGAGGAGGAGAAAGATTGTAAGAGGAATCTATTGTACACAATGATTATCACTAGCTAGAATGTGATAATAGTGTATTTATAGACATGGGGTTGTGGTTTAATATTAAGTTAATTTCACAAGGATTATTTAATAAAATAATATACCCTGAAAAACCTCTGCTCATGTAATAAAATTAATTTATTATTTTCTTCCATTTTATAAATTAATTATAATAATGGTAAATATTATTTTATAGCCTTTTCAATTAATATTTATCATCAGACCCAATTCTGGTCCTCTATTACTCCTCATATTTTTATTAATACCTTAATAAATATTTTTTAAAAATATTTATTCATTCAATAAATAATTAAATATTTTTTAAAGACTAGAGGATAAATATTTCTTTAATATTCAAATAACTTTATAAATTATTTATTTTATAATTAATTAATTAATTATTACGGTGTGAATGATAAGAAATAAATAAATATTATATATTCAAGTAATTAAATCATTACCTTGTGAAAAAATATATTTCATTAGTATTTGGGATCATTTAGTAAATCTTGAATAAATATTAACTCTTAGTCTAAAGAATAATATTTATTCCAATTTTTAAATATAAATACTATTTTGTTGAGATCAAATGAAACACTTTTTGTGTGTCCCTCTAGGACACATCCTTAGTAGAATTGTGTGGGTTTTCTTAAAGTCTGGAATTACTATCTAACAATGGGTCATGGAACCCATATCGAATGAAGATATGTCGCAATGAAAAAACCACATATGTATGATGATTTTTGAACATAAACTATTTTTGTTGATACCTCATCAAGAAGGTTGAACACCACTATCATCAACTTATATAATTAATTTTTCTTTCTTTGACTACCTAAAAGAAACTCATCATTCCACTATGACCTATAAATTTTATGTGAGAGTTATATTTCCAAAAAAAATTCAAGAAATATATTTCCTTAAATATGGAAGGGTAAAAACCTTCACTGACTTATTCATTAATAACATATCATTCATGATGCACCCAATGTACCCAACTTCAACATTAACTATCTTATCATGGTTTATGGAAATACATCAATTTCCATGAGTTGGGATCTACATTAATAATAATTTAAAGTTTTAGCATCATTACATAAGCTCGCTAATATCAAAACCCATTGACACATAAATATATAGATTTCCTATAAGAGTTTAAGTTCTCATAACCTCCCACCCTTGAGATTACCAAGTGAAAAATTCATGATATGAAGTTTTATATGATTATGAGTACTCAAGCTTGATAATAAACATTTTATGTGTCCCCATAATAGAATTTTATATGACCATAGAACACGTTTTAAGAATACAATGTTGACATTTCAATGTTCTCATCATAACAGTGAAATGTTATTCTTTTTTCAGTGAAATGGTTACTCTATAACCTTATTAAATTAAATTCACATAGAACAATAAATTATATATAATAATATATTTTAACTAATATTTAATTATTTGACTAAAAAATGAAATACAAAGGAAAAATATTTGGTTATTGGACACCAACTCCAACACATACAACTTTACAACTTCCTTAAGTTGATCAAGAGAGAACTATACCCTAATGGAAATGAAATGAACTTATTTCATAATGCAACCAAAGAAAAACCAAAAATAATTTTGGACATTAGATTTTTGGGGTATTTTGATGATGAAATCCATGGTGTTGTTTTCCCATTTTCATTACGGTATAGGTAATGGTTATAACATCCACTTAGATATATGTCTCATGGACATAACTTGATGACATACCATGATCTAAGATATATACTCTCCGATATCACTCTTCATTTTGTCCCACCATAAATACTATTTAATACCTCTATACATCTTCATACTTATATGATGAATAGAAAATGATAAGCTATGAACTTTTTGCATTAGACCATTCTTTGGGCTTGGTATTGATAGGTCACATACATGATTCTATAACATTATCATTCGACCACAATCAATATATTAATAAGGAATATATATCACCTCCATTTATAGCTTTATATATTCCTTTTATTCCCCTTTAATATTCACATGGATATATGGTTGAACTAATATTTGAAAAAAATTATATTTCTACCATTCCATAAATATTTATGGATCTATCATTTGGAATTAAGTAAATATTGGATTGTTTGTGATCCTCGACATATATAATCTAACATGGTCCTTTCAACTTAGATCATCAACCACCTAATTCTCTTTCCCATGACGTTACTACCTTGAGCAGTCATAATATATAACCAACTTTAACCATCCTATCTAATGAACATTCATATCTTTCTGAGTGAATGTATTCTTTAAACATTATGATCTTTATATATGTCACACGTTTCTCAATAATGATATTTCTTACATATATTTAATGAAAACAATTATGCAGCTAACTCTAAATCATGATTCAATTAATTTTTATCATGAAGATTAAATCAGAATGATGTATATGTTATTATTTATCATTTGATATTAGGATGAATCCAATTACATTATTATATGAATCATTATACAGGAAAACACCTCCTCTACTATAGGGTAGTTTTATAATAGGTTCACTAACCAAATTTATCTTATGTGTCACGACCCGTCCCCCGGGGCCCGTGTCGTGACTACCCCAAGCCCGCCTTCCATAGGCTAGAGGCTGGCGACTAGAACCAAAGGCGTATTCCCTAAAACTGGGAAGGAATTTCCTTTATAGCATGTAAACACATGCAACCAAGAACACAACAAGATACGAATAGAAGTAAACTGAATAGTAAATAGAGTGAATACAGTAAGTAAAAGGGGCCAGAATACAAGCCCAACTAGAAAGTACAAGAAACTGAAAGTTCAAGTAAACTGGAACAACTCATGTGATCACCCGCCAATGATCCTACCTGAAGGGTAGGTACAACTCTCGAACGATCGTCTCTGTGGTATGCCTCATATAAGTACACCTCTGAGCTACCTCTATTCCTAGTACTCTCATCCTCAGTTAGCATTGTCCATCGTCTGCACCAAACATAACAGGGTGTGGGTATAGCCCATGCAGGGGTGAGTATAACGATACTCATTAGGGACCCCGAGACCCTCAAAGTCTCACAAAATACACAAAAGATAAACCAAAAAGCATTAAATCAACAGACAATCCAACATAGTTATATGCCCATACATATACCTATGTTTCCAAGTATACCCATCTCAAAAATGAGGAGACACAAGTTTTAACACAAAACCTCCAAGATCAACTGTTCTACAAAGGATGAATTACCATGAAGGTAAGTACCACAAGGTACAGACTCAGCTCACACTATGATTTATTCTAGGGGTAGTAAGAAGTAACATCTACAGCCACATCATCTAACACCTCACCTATTGGAGAACCCATCCTCTATCGAGTATAGTGGGCATGCCTCATCACATAGAGGCGCTTACCACTAAACTTGGACTGCTGAGTTACTCCTCCTGTCGAGTATCGTGGGCATGTCACGTCACACAGAGGCGCTCCCCACCGTGGGTCTACTACATCACATAGAGGCTCTCCCCATCATGGAATGCTGAGGCAACCCTCTTGTCAAGTACCATGGGTCTGTCGTGTCACACAAAGGTGCTCCCCCTCATGGCATGTTGAGGTACTCCTCCTGTCGAGTACCGTGGTTCTTCCACTTCACACTGAGGGGCTCCCCACCGTCGGTCTACTACGTCACACAGAGGTGCTCCCCCTCATGGCCAGCTGAGGTACTCCTCCTATCGAGTTCTGTGGGTCTATCGCGTCACACAGAGGCACTCCCCACTAGGCATGTCGATTCACTCCGAGTCAAAACAATCACCAGTCGTCAACTCTCAGCCATTCGTAGGGTTCCGTACGTATCGCGCTTGGGAGAACTTCTCCCCAAACCATAGTTCAATACTCCAACTGCCATGAAGTCCCACAAGGAATAATCCCAAAGGACTTCCATTTCATAGGGGTCTCAACGCAATAGACGATGCGTCAAACGAATTCCCGGTCTGTAAGTTATTATCCTTTTAGTCCCGAGGGCTCAGTTGGATTCATGGTCGATCTAACCTGAACATACCTAAGCATTATCAGAATCTCTATTGGGGTATACCAAATGGACCATCTCTCTCCAAGGTTTCCGGTGCCGCAGACGGTTCGTCAAACAGAATCTCGGTTCCAAAGTTATGGCCAAAAGAGAGTATAGGGTCGAAACTGGTCTGGGTCCGGTCCGACCCGGTCGGCCCAAACCGTTGGTTCTGGCCCAGATCATGCTGGGCAGTCTAGGCCGATGGGCGGCCCGACCTGGGCAGTCGCGGCAGCATCAGAGGCCGCAGGGGGAGTGGGACCGTGGAGGCCGCACGGGCCGCGGAGCGGTGGAGGCTATGGGCGATGCAGGGTTGCGTAGGCTGCGGGGCGGTGGAGGCCGTGGGGCTAGGGAGGCCGCGGGGGCCGCGGCGAGGTGGATTCCATGGGTGGCACGAGGCCACGAAGTGGTGAAGGCCACTAGTCGGTGTGAGGGTGTAGGGCAGTGGAAGGCTACGGGGTCCACAGAGCAGCTGAGGTCATGGGGACTGTGGAGGTCGCGGGCAGGGGAGGGTCACAGAGCGGTGTGAGGCCGCGGGGGCTACGGTGTGGCGGAGGCCACGCGGGCCGCAGCAGCCGAGGGTGGCGCGGGGCCATGAGTGCTGCAGAGAGGTAGAGGCCGCGGGGTGGTGTGAGGCTGTGTGGAGGCCACGGTCCAGTGGGACAGCCGTTAGATGGTGAGGTGGCCACAATATGGTGGTCTGTCGTGGCTTTCCAGCTAGCCAACCGTCCACTCCGTGCGGCGCGGTCACACACCGTGCCTTCACCGGCTGCTGGATCGGCTGACCGCTCTTTGTTCATCGACGTGGCACAAAGTCTCCTTCTTCCATTGCGAAGATCACACCACTCATGAAGAACGACGGAGGGGTTGGGCCATGTTTGTTTGGCCTACACCCTCCACGTTAGAGCGGTAGCAAGCGCCTCAAGGGGGATGATTCAATGTGAGGGAAAAAATTAACATTGATCAATTTAAAACACACCCCTTCCTTGTTTGTTTCTTGATGTTGATGAGGAGGTAATAACGTACATTGATTGAAGACGTTCCACGTTGGAGGATGTCCCAAGGAATAAGTCAAAGACGTTGGTGAACGTCGACGTTCTTTATTGGAGAAGCGTTCTTCGTTAGAGAAGAAGAATTCCTCAAAGGTTCTCCTCTTACAATAATTTCTCCCAATTCATCCAAAAAAAGTAGCCAATATGTTTTGTTTCATCAACATAATTGTTAGCACAAAATTAAATGGACTTCATTAATTATGATGTGGTTGGCATAAATAATTTATAGGAAACCTAGCGTCCCCCCCCCCATTAATGAGTGTGTTGAAAGATTTCCTCCCATTAAAGGGGGTTAGGATGGTCCTTGCCTCTATATTCAAAATGGGGGTTAGTTCAGGTGGTCCCCACCTCTTAACATCTTCATGGGAGGTTTAGTCTTGGGTGGTCCCCACCAGCATAACCCATGTTGAGGGGGTTTCTAAAATAAAAATGTTTGACTTTTTTATTTTATTTAATTCTTTCACGAAAAGCACAAAATTTTATCTTTCCATATTGACCCACTACAGGTGAGGTGAATGTCTCCTTAAGTGAATACCGGCGCTGTGAGTTCAACGATGCCCTCAGATTTTAATTCCGAGAACCGGGTCAAAAATTACAAAAACCCGCTCGAACGTTTACTGAATGTACCCGATAAAAAAAGTTCAGAAATTCATTCCAGGAACACCGAGGCCCAGAATCATGTGCCGTGAATTTCCACAGACTCATAAAATTAACATATATTTAAAAAAAATTACATGTAAATTCTGTTTCATTACATTCTCCCCACCTCAGGGCTTTGCATCCTCATAAGCCACAAATCTAACTAAGAGAACAAGTGGGAGTACTGGGCATGCATCTCAGCCTCCCATTCCCATGTGCTCTCCTGGAGGTTCCTGTGCAACCAGAAAACGCGCACCAGAGGTATTGACCACCCATGAAGCACCTTCTCCTATAGATCCTCAATCTCCACTGGAACCTCTGAAAATGTTGCCCCATCATCAACGTCCAACTTGTTGTGGTCGATGGTGTGATAAGGGTCATGCAACTATCTCCTCAGCTGGGATACGTGGAAGATGTCGTGAACCTGGTGAAACTGAGGGGGAAGTCCTAGGCGGTAAGCGACCTCTCCAACTCTACTGAGGACCTAGAAGGGTCCAATGACCCTCAGAGATTACTTGCTGCCTTGGCCAAATCTCCACAAACCTCGTTGAGGTGAGACCCATAGAATGACGTGGTTCCCATCCATGAATTCCAGAGGTATCCATATCCTATCAGTATAAGACTTATTCCTACTCGGTGTAGTCTTCATCCACTCTTGGATGATTTGCAACTTCTCTGTGGTAGCCCATACCATCTCTGGTCCCACTAGTGCTGACTCCCCTAGGTCAGTCCAGCACAAATGTGATCTTCATGGTTGCTCGTACAACACCTCTAAAAGTTCCATCCCAATGGTGGAGTGATAGATTTTTTTGTATGAAAACTCTACCAAAGGCAAGTGATCCTCCCATCTGTGACCGAAGTCAAGGATGAAAACACATTGCATGTCAATGAGGGTCTGAATGGTCCACTCAGTCTAGCCATCCGTCTGAGGATGGAAGGCTGTTTTCAAATGAAGTTATTTCCCGAAATCCTTCTACAACCCCTTCTATAGCCGGGAACTAAAACATGCATCATGGTCCGATAAAATTGTCAAGGGTAATCCATGTAGCCGCACAATCCTCTATACGTAGAGGTGTCCAAATCTCTCTACTGAACCGTGATCTCTAATCAGTTTGAAGTGGGTTGACTTGGTGAGTTAGTCGATGATCACCCAGATAGATTCATGACCTCTAGATTTACGTGGAAGTTCTATCACAAAGTCAACAGATATCCCATACCACTTCCACTCTGGGACCACTGAAGGATGAAATAATCCCTTTGGTACCAGGTGCTCCACCTTCACTTACTGGCATGTCAGGCACCGAGAGACAAACTCTCCTACTGCTTTCTTCATTACCGACCAACAGTGCCATAGTCGGTGGTCCTGGTACATCTTCCCCACTACAGGATGTACCGCTAGAGGGGATGTCTGGAACTCCCTCAATACTTCCTTCTGAAGTGATACTGATACCATGGTACGTCCTTTGAAGAGGATGACGCGCTTCCCACCTTCAGAAAATCCATCCGGTGCCTGTACTGTGGATATCTGAGCACGTCGAGCCTCGCAGTTAGTGTCCCCACACCGCGCCTCCCTAACTCGCTAAAGAAGTGGGGGAGGGACTATAAAAGACTGAAGGAAAGCTGCTCCATCTCGATCCACAAAGGACATATACAAAGCGACTAGCTGCTCCGTCGCCTAACCTAGCAGATGTATACTAGACCTCCTACTGATTGCATCTACAACAACATTCCCCTTCCCAGAAGTATAGACTATCTCAAAGTCATAGTCTTGGAGGAACTCAAGCCAACATCATTGACTCATGTTCTGGTTCTTCTGAGAGAAGATATACCTGAGACTCTTGTAATCAAAGTACACTATAAAATGTTTTCCCATCAAGTAATGTGGCCAGATATTCATGGTGAAGACCACTGCTAATAACTCTAGGTCATGGGTAGCATAGTTCTGTTCATGTTGTCTCAGCTGCCAAGAACCATATACGATCAATGCTCGCTCCTGCATCAAGACGCATCCGATTCCGGTCCCTGATGCATCGCAGTAGACTACGTACCCTACGCCCTCCTCTGGTAGCCTCAAGATGGGTCAACTAGTCAGCCTCTACCTCATCTTTTGAAAACTCCTCTAGCATATCTCCGACCACACGAAGGGTGGACCCTTCTTCATCAACACTTCTAAAGGTGCTACAACTATGGAAAAATTTGGCACAAACATCCGGTAGTATCCAGCCAAAGCCAGGAAACATTGTACCTCCATCACACTCCTGGGAGAATCCAAAAAAAATATCGCCTCAATCTTCACTGGATCCACTGAAACTCCAGCCTCCGAGATGACATGTCCTAGAAAGTGAACCTCTCGAATCTAGAATTGGAACATTGAGAGTATAACATAAAAATGGTGCTCTCGAAGTGTGTCCAGTACTACCTGCAAATGATAGGCATGCTCCTCCTCAGTAGTCGAGCATATCAGAATGTTGTCGATGAAGAATACTACAAAGTGATCAAGTTATGGCTGAAAGATCCAAATCATGAGTCCCATGAACACTGTTGGGGTGTTGGTCATGCCGAATGGCATAAACAAGAACAAAAAATGGATGTGACAACATCTGAAAGTCATCTTCTGCACATCCTCATCTCATACTCTGAGCTGGTGATAGCCTAATCTGAGTTCTATCTTCGAGAACCACTGTTCTCCCTTCAACTAATCAAGGAGTTCTCAATCCTTGAGAGTGGGTACTTGTTCTTCATGGTCACCTGATTCAGGCGTCGATAGTCAACGCAATGCCTCAAGCTCCCATCCACATTCTTGGTGAACAAAATCTAGGCTGCCCATGGAGAAACACTGGGCTGAAAGAACCCATTCCCCTATAAGTCCTCCAGTAGTACCCGCAGCTCACAAATCTCTACGCGATCCATCCAATATGCTGGTGTAGATATCAGTGTCATCCTAGGGTACAAGTCAATGTAAAATTACACTTCTCTGTGAGGAGGTAGACCCGGGACATCATCAGGGAAGACATCCGCATACTGGTCCACCACTACAGGATAAATCAGACTCTCCACATCAACCGCTCTGAGGGTAAGGCTAGCCAACTAATGAGGGATCGACTACATCCTCTTCCAGGTAAGTCCGTCCTACACTGAAAAGGCTCCCTTTTTTCTAGTGAAGGTAATCCTAGTCCAATCCATGAGGACACACCGCACTTTTCACCTAATACAGTCAATCTGAGCATGGACTATAGATAACCATTCCATACCCAGGATGACATCATAAGGCCTCCACATCGCTACTATAATATCCCCGATGATGTTCTCGCCTCCTAGAGTAATCTCAAAATGCTGGCACCAGTGTGTAATCATCGAATCCACTCCTGTAGGAGTCTCTATCTATAAGGATCAATCCAACAACTTTGTTGGAATCTCCAAGATCTAAATGAGGGAAGTGTAAATAAATGCATGAATGGCACATGTGTTTATATGCACTACATCTAAGTTGGAGTAGACATATATCATACCTCGTATCATCTCTAGAGAACTGTGATCGTAGGCCTTAGCTTCTTGGAGCTAAGCTCGCCCCTATCCTCTGGCTCCTTGTGGTCAGGGTGGACCACCTGGTGGTGGGGGTGTTAACATCTCAAACTGCCCTCCACCGCCAACTGCATGGCCAGCTCCTTTTCCATGTCCACCTACTCCCTATGGACCTCCTCTTTTGAACCTCTATCTTTGCATGAGAAGTCCCTCAAACATCTTCTGATCATCCGTACGATGTTTCAGGAAGTCATGAACCATGTGACCCAGCTCGCTGCATGAGTAACACTACATGATCCTTGCCTGTACTGCTTTGCCTCGAGAGCCCCACAACATAGATCCTGAGTCATGCGATCATCCACCTATAGGTCTGGTCCTCTTGGACTTGTGTGACGTCTTTCTGCTATCATCTATAGAAGACTCCACTACGTGACGTCCGGCGGTGTGTCTCGCTACTGGTGACTGCTCAGTAAAGAATCTCTCCACTAAGAGGTCTTTCTCTAACACCCCCGCCTACATCGGGATGCTAAGATAAATCATTGAAGCCCTGATATCCCTCATGGGTCCCTGCTCAAGGTTCCAGGCCCTGAAGAATGGGTCTCTCACCATATCAGTGGAGTAGCGTGAGAGTTTGGTGAACCTCACTGAGTACTGAGCCACAGTCATGCTGCCCTGCTGCAGATGAAGAAGCTCATGTATGCGTACTACGTGAAGAGTCACTAGAACAAACACTACTTGAAATTGGATCTCATAGTCTACCTGGAGAAGCGTCACCTCATCGTGAACTTAGAGCATCATGCTCCTCCATCTGCCTGTTGCTGCATTTATAAGACTGGTGGCAAGGATCACCATGAGATCGGCAGGTGTCCATACTAGTCGGAAGACTCTCACCACGGCCTCCAGCTGATCCTCAACCACTTGTGGGTCCATATCTCCCCTAAAACTGGGTTTCCTCTAGCGCTGGAACTTGTGCAACACAATCAAGTGTCATGCACCATCTTCTGTTGGGGCCGGTGGCATCGGTGGCCCAACGGGTAATGGTACCGCAGGTGCCTCTACTATAAGAGGGCCTTGCACCGAGGCCCTATTACTCGGTGGGCTATCAGTGCGTACTATATCCGGAACCCTAGCTGGTAGTCTGCGTGGAGGCATCCTGAAATGAAACAGGTGCACCACGGTCAATAAGTTGTACCAGGTGATTTAACTTCAATGAAATCACTAGGAAAACTCTTAAAAACACACACTTAATTAGTGTTTTTGTGTACTGAGCCGGTAATCAGAAGTCAGGGTCTTGGTGTATAGATATGTTGGCCGCTGCACCAACAATAGATTCCATAAACTGATAACCACACCAACTACACTTATCACTATGCCGTTAAAAATAAAGTTCAGAGTCCTATGTTTTATGGTAGAACAGGTTCCTCTGATACCAATTTGTCACGACCCGTCCCCCAGGGCCTGTTCCGTGACTACCCCAATCTCGTCTTCCATAGACTAGGGGCTGGTGACTAGTACCGAAGGCATATTCCCTAAAACTGGGAAGGCGTTACCTTTATAACCTGTAAACACATGCCACCAAGCAGACAATAAGATACGAACTCAAGTAAACTAAATACTAAACATAGTGAGTACAGTAAGCAAAAGGGGATAGACTACAAGCCCAACTGGAAAGTATGAGAAATTGAAAGTACAAGTAAACCGGAATATATCCTTTGATCTCTGACAAAGGATCCTACATGAAGGGTAGGTACATCTCTCAAACGGTCGTCTCTGTCGTATGCCTCGTCTATGTCCACCTCCGAGCTACCTCAAGTCCTGGTATTGTCATCCTCAGTCAGTGCTGTCTGTCGTCTACACCAAACACAATAGGGTGAGGGCATCGCCTGTGTAGGTGTGAGTATAAAGATACTATGTAGAGACCCCGATACCCTCAAGGACTCAAAAAATCTACAACGGATAACCCACAAAGCATGAAATCAACTGACAAACCATCTTAGGTATATGCCCATTCATATACCTAAGTTATCAAGTATACCCATCTCAAACATGAGGAAACACAAGTTATAACTCAAAATCTCAAAGATCAATTATTCCACAATGGAATAATTACCAAGAATTTAATTACCACAAGGTACAGACTCAGCTCACACCATGATTTATTCTTGGGGTAGTAAAATGTAACATATCCAGACACATCATCGAACACCTTGGATACTGGAGAACCCCTCCTCTATCGAGTATAGTGGGCCTACCGCATCACACAGAGGTGCTTTACACTAACCTTGGACTGCCGAGGTACTCATCCTGTGGAGTATCATGGGTATGTCGTGTCACACAGAGGCGCTCCCCACCGTGGGTTTGTCACGTCACACATAGGCGCTCCCCCTCGTGGCCTATTGAGGTAGTCTTTATGTCGAGTACCATGGGTCTACTGCGTCACACAGAGGCACCCCCCCCCCCCCCCGCGTTTCCTGTTCAGGTACTCCTTCTGTAGAGTACTATGGGTCTGCCACATCACACAAAGGTGCTCCCCACCATTGGTTTGTTGTGTCACACAGAGGCGCTCCCCCTCATGGCCTACTAAGGTACTCCTCCTGTCAAGTACCATGGGTCTGCCACATCACACAGAGGCTCTCCCCACTGTAGGTCTGCCATGTCACATAGAGGCGCTCCCCACTGGTCTTGTCGAGTCACTCCGAGTCGAAACAGTCTGCATTCATCATGTCTCAGCCAGTCGTAGGGTTCTATACGTATCGTACTAGGGAGATCTGATACCCAAGACAAAGTTTAATACTCAAACTACCACGAAGTCCAAAGAATATGTATCCCAAAGGAATTCCACATCATAGGGGTCTCAACCCAGCAGACGGTGCATCAAACGGACTCCCGGTCAGTAAGTTATTAGCCTTTTAGTCCCAAGGGCCCGGTTGGATTCATACTCAATCCAACATGAACATACCCCAAATTTATCAGAATCTCTAGTGGGGTATAACAAATGTACTATCTGGCTCTATGGTTTTTGGAGAAACAGACGGTTTGTTAAACGGACGCTCAGTGCCAAAGTTATGGCCAAAAGAGAGTATAGGGTCGAAACGGATCTGGGTCTGGTTCAACTCGGTTGGACCGACCCGGCCTGACCCGGCCTTGGTTGACCTGGTTCGAGTCGACCCAAACTGACCCGCTGCATCCGGCCCGGCCTGCACTGGGCAGTCCGGCCTGCCGGGCAACCCAGCTTGTGCAGCGGTGGAGGCCGTGGGGGCCGCGGAGGTCACAGGTGACATGGAGCCGCATGGGCCACGAAGCGATGGAGGTCATGGGTGGTGTGAGGACACAGAGCGGTACTGGCCGCGGGGCGGTGCAAGGCCACCGGGGCCGCAGAGCGGTAGAGTCCACGGGGGCCGCGACGGCCGTGGGGGTCGCGGGTGGCACAGGGCCGTGGAGCGGCGGAGGTTGCAGGGCGGCGTGAGGCGGTGTGGGGGCCGTGGTCCAGCGGGGCGGCCGCGGTGCGGCGGTCTGCCACGGCTAGCTGGAAGGCCAGCCAGACTCTTTACGTATTGTGGTCATGAGCCTCACCTTCGCCGGTGACCGGTTTGGTCGGCCGCTCTTCGTTCGTCATCATGGCACAAAGCCACCTTCTTACATCACCAAGAACACACCATTCATGAAGAACAGTGGAGGGGCTGGGCCTTGTTTTTTTGGCCTGTACCCTCTACATTAGATCTATAGAAAGAGGCTCAAGGGGGATGATTCAATGTGTGGGGAAAATTAACATTGATCAATTTAAAACACACCCATACATCATTTGTTTGTTGGCGTCGATGAGGAAGGAAAGACGGTCGTTGATTGAAGACATTCGATGTTGGAGGATTTCCTGAGGAACATGTCAAAGATGTTAGAGAACATTGGCGTTCTTCATTGGAGAGGCATTCTTCATTGGAGAAGAAGAATTCCTCCAAGGTTCTACTCTTCCAATCCTTTCACCCAATTCTACCCAAAAATAAAAGCATCCAATATGTTGTGTTTCATCAATTAAATTGCTAAAACAAAATTAAATTTCTATCATTAATTATGATGTGGTTGGCATAATTAATTTATAGGAAACCTAGGGTCACCCCCCCCCCCGCCTCATTAAGGAGGGAGTTGAAATGTTTATTCCCATTAAAGGGTTTTTGGGTAGTCCCCGCCTCTAAATTCAAAAGGGGGGTTACTTCAGGTGGTCCCCACCTCTTAACATCCTCATGGGAGGTTTAGGCTCGGGTGGTCCCCACCACCATAACCCATGTTGAGGGTGTTTTTTAAAATAATGTTAGGCATTTTTATTTTATTTCATTATTTCACAAAAAGAACAAAATTATATCTTTCACTCTCGACCCACTGCGGTCGAGGTGAAGGTCTCCTTAAGCGAATACCAGCACTGTGATTTGAACGGTGCCATCAGATTTCAATTCCAAGCATCGATTAAAAAGTTACAAAAACCCTCTTGTGCATTTACTAAATGCAACCAAAAAAATTTCATAAATTCATTCAAGGAACACCGGGCCTTGGAATCATGCGCCATCAATTTTTGTGGACTCATAAAATTCCCATATATTTAAATAAAATACATGGAAATTATGCATCTTTACATTTTGTTCCTTGAAGTCTTTCTTACATCTGTAAGTCCAAGGGAACATGACTCCCTTTTGAGTTAACATGGTGAGTGTATTAGATAATCCTAATAAATAGTTTATCAAGCATTGATAATATCTTTCCTAACTAAAAAAACTATGGGTCCCAGTCACAATAGTTGTTTTGTTCCAATGTTGAATAAGTTCCATCTTTGATATGTCCACCGATATAGTCTTGCATGATATTATCATACCTAAAAATGAATCTTTTTATAGCCAAAAATCACACTTGGTAAATATTTTATACAATCTATCATTCATTAGGGTCTTCATTACAATCATAAAGTGACCTCCATGACAATAAATTCTCTTGGAATATAAGATAACATTAGCTATAAAAAACAACCCAATCCAATCAAGGTTATCTCTAAAGACGTTATAAATTAAATCTATAATGATAGTGGGGGTATTAGTAAGACCAAATGACGTCACTATAAATTCATAGTTTCCATGCCTCATACAGAATTTTTTCTTGGATATGTATTAACTTTGAACCTAAATATATATTATCCAAATTAATGATTAATCTTTAAAAATATTAAGATCCTCAGAAGTGATCAAACAAATCATCAATTTAGGACAGAGTATACTTATTCTTGATTTTGATCTTGTTTCATTCCCAATAAAAAATGTAGAGCCCCATTGATCCATATTAATTCTTATCAAAATGAATAGGTGCACTTTATGGTGAAACACATGGCCAAATTAATCCCTTATCAATATTATCCAGGAGTTTATTGTTCAATTCCTAATACTCAATTGGGGATATTCTATATGGATTCTTTAAAATAAGTGTATACCTATGTATGATTTCTATTGAAATTTCAACTTCACGATTCAGAGTAATTCTATGAAACTATTACAGAAACTCAAAAATATACTCTCATATAATAGGAATATCTTTTCTTTTGATCATCTCTGCAACCATCTGATATAAATACCCACTTTGAATGGAAATAAAGACCTATAAAGTGGATGAAATTTCCATTAGATGTTCATTTTTATCCTTTCACTCGTAGAATATCATAGGTCAGTTTGTAATATCAAATGCAGCATTTATTTTTTAGAAATTTATAGGGGATATATATAATGAAAACAAATCTCTGGTTGAAATAAAAATATTCAATTAGAGGGAGAAAATTTGATTTGTAGAAAACACATTCCCATAAAATTCAATCAGAGAAGAATCATAGAATTGAAATGAAACCATTATACCATTAAGTGTTTTCACTTATAATTCAATATCTAATATTTGAGGTGGTATTATAATACCATTAACAAATTATTTAGAAATAGAAGAGTGGTTAGATCCAAAATAAAATAAGATATTATTAGTTCTAGAGTGGATGGAAAGTGTACCTTTCACCACTTAGTTATCATACCCCACAACAATAATAGTAATCATATGCCATTTCCATTTTTCTCTGGTATTTAGATGTTGTTGACTTTGATAAATATTATTAAAACTTATATTCAATCAATAGTTAGCATAATTTCTATACTCCGTTCATTTGAAATAGTGGAGTGTGGGTTGTGCATTATGTGGATCTTTCTCTCTATCTTCAGCATTGGTTAGGTTCTTCCCATCACTTTAGTATTTGTTTTCCTAATAAACTTCCTTCACACTCTTAAAATATCTACTACTCCTATTAAGAAAAATTCCTCCGTGTTTCTTTCCACACTTCAGATGTAAAAGAAGACTCATCTTCTTCTATCCATGGTTTTTATTATTATAATTTAGTTTGAATTTCGTAATTATTTTCTTATAAAAACCTTGAGATGGATGCGTAACTCCAATATACATTTCTACTTTTATAACAGACCTAATGATTTAATTATATCTAATGAAGTCCAACTTGGATAAAAAACAATAGATAATTTTTTTAATCCACTAAATTATCGATAACTCGTATTTTTTTTATTTTAATTATACTATCATAAGTGTACCTTTTAAGTATTGTAAAATTGTCATCGCATGTACTATTTGATTCAAAATACATATTCTTTAGCTCACGGTATTTCTTATCGATTCTCATATAAATAATATGAGGAAATTACTTATTAAAAATTAACCTTTTAATGTCATCCTAATCCATAGATTAAATTTCATTAAGTTGCTTTGTGTTCTTGATCAGATCCTACTATTGTTATGATTTACCTTCTAAATGATAAAAAACCGAAATAAAATTTTCACGCTCCAAACATGGGAGAATGAAAAATATCTTTTTAGTGGTATTGATCCATTAATAAGAAATTAGTAGATCAAAGGACCCACTTACCAAATGTGTATGTTTCCATACAATTAAATCAATAGAATGTTATTCCACTTTTTCTTCTATTGGAAGATCAACTTGATTCATGGATTGTGAAAGTAATGTAAGCATAGAAATATGATTTTTTATCCCAAATATCATAAAATTTGGTTATTAAGGAGGTAACTAATTATATTTTCCATCACATTTAGTATTAACACAATTTTTTGGTATTCATTCCATTTTCTAGAACCAATAACAATAGCGTCAGAAACCATAACCTTGGTGATAAACCATATAATCAAGAAAAATAATTCAGGGGGTGTCTAAACTATGACACCTTATTTTCTATCTATTTGACCTGAGGTTTAACCTAGGTAATCCACTATCATTATCTATTCAAATCCATTACAATGGTTCATATTCATCCATCCAATAGAAACTTTTTATTATTATTTCAAGATGGGAAAATCCCTACACAGAACAAACCTAAGGAGGTCTAAAGTATTGGAGACCCAATGAATCTACCCTAACAAAGTTACCACATGCATGTAGAAGATAACCCATCCTGGAAAACAAAAAATTACAATCAACATTAGTAATTCCTGATGCGAGGAAGTCAGCCACCATGTTCCCCTCGCGCCATGTGGGACTAATAATCACCTGTGGATCCAATAGATGTTTGCACTTATGAATGACGTAAACAATGGTCCAAGTGATTTGGAACTTCCCCTGCAGTGAACCATTGAGGATAGCCGTATCAGTCTCGATCGATTCTAACTTAATATTGTGTGAGCGACAAAGCTCAATACCTTTCAGCATCGCAGAATAATCCGCCATGAGGGAATATCCCGCTCCAAGGCCATCACTGAAGGATAGAATCACTGCCCCTTGGGGATCATGAACCACTCCCCTGCCCCTCATAAAACCAGACACACATGACCCATCCATGTTCAGCTTCAACCCACTGCTCGGAGGATTCCACTTGACCCATCTACCTCGCCTGTTAGCATCCTGTAAGGTGCGAGCAGCAGAATTACCTACCATGAAAACTCTCAGTGTAGGAATATTCGTCCATCCTTTGATTAGAGAAACCAATTCGACCGCGATTCACTTGGTTCTAACCATCATGTACAGGCGCGAGCAAGACGTGTCCCCGTGACGGCTTTGGTTTTAGGTATTCCAGATGCTCCAACAGCCCGCAACTAGCAACACTGCCCGCGCCTTCTTCTCTAAAGCATTATCTTCCAAACCCAAGAACCAAAATTGAAGAAATGTGGCAAGTGTGGCTGCCCGACTTCCCCACCTGAAAGGCTCGCCCAGGTAACTCCAGACTGTAGCCACCTAGTCACTGGCAAAGAACAGATGATCGACCGATTCCTCTTTGGAAGCAATACAACAAAGGCATTTAGATGCCAAAGAGATCCCTTTGTTCCTCACCTGTTCATCTGTTGGGATAGTGTTGTTCCGAAGAAGCCAAAAAAGAAATTTGTATTTCACTGGAAGGTCACCGCACCAAACTGGTCCACTCCATAGGTCGGGAATGCCATGGGCCGAAGACATCGAGCGGTACCCCTTAGCAGAGAAGGCACCCGAAGCTGACCTCGTAAAGATGAGCATATCCAGTTCCTCGTTCAAGGTGATTTCGTCAAACACCTTCAGCTGGTTGGGTGTGAGGATGGCCTGAATAAATGGACTAAAAATACTTGCCTGAGAAAATGAGATCATCGGGGCCGGACAGCCTGGGAACCCCAGCGGTGAGCCAACCCAGTTCTCCTTCTAGAAATTAATTTTCCCACAAGACACCTGGAATTCGTGAGGAGCACTGGTAAATGTTTAGAAATCATGAGCTAGAGTCGCCATGAAGTCCCTCTGCCCCTGTCCATCTGTTTTCCATAACGATTACTGATAAATCTTTCCTACATCGATTTGTTTTCCAGAAAATCCCACGCATGTTTATCTTGCATGCCCAACATTTCCCCTTTGAAAATTCGGATATTAATACCACCATCAGAAATCTTCCTAGCCATCATGACCCATGAAGTCCAGTGAAGTCTGCCTTCCTTGTGAGAGTCCTATATGAAGCATGTCAGTGCCTTTTCAATATTTTTCAGCACAGCCTTTGGAGTGTTAAGCACTGAAAGCACGTGCATGGGGATCAAGGACAAGACACAATTAACCAACGTGATGTGCCCCCAAAAAACAAGAATCAGTTATTCTAATTTGTAATATAGGTTGTAATTTTCCCAACTAGCCCATCAAAGTGGTGAATCTGAACCCTTCCTGGCGTAATAGGAGCTCCTAAATATTACATAGGAAAAGACTTTTTCTGCATGCCCAGCACATCCGTAATCTTTTCCCCTTATTTTCTGAACACCATTTCAAGATAAACACGCTACTTTTCTCTCTATTGATGGTCTGGCCACTCCAATTGCAGTAAGTTTCCATTAACATGTTAAAATCTCTAATGGTATGCCTGTTACCATTAAAGAAAAATAGCATGTCATCAGAAAAAAGAGATATATGAGATACCGTTGGTATTGGATCTACCACGGTAAGGACATAGGCTTCCACTAAGAGATTTCCCCTCAATATATCTACTAAGGACGTCCTGCACCAAACTGAAGAGGCCGAGAGAGAGGGGATCTCCCTGTCACAGTCCACGGTTGGGCTTGAAAAACCCACACTACATTCCCATGAAAGAAATAGCCAACCAGGGAGAGCTGAAAATTCTAAACAGTAAGTCCACAGCCCCTCTGGAAAATCCCATATTCCCCAACACTTTAATGATAATGCTACATTACATTTTATCGTAGGCTTTGTTCATATCCACTTTAATCACCACATTGGATCTGTGCGACTTGATGTTGATATCCCCCACCAATTAATGTACCACGGCGATGGCCGATTGTGTAGATCTCCCTTTGATAAAACCTTGTTGGTTTTTAGAGACCCATTGGGGAAGATGAACCGCTAGCCTTCTGTTGAGAATGCTTGCTAGGATCTTGAATGGGAAGTTACACATATTAATTAGTCTATATTGATTGAGCGAAGAAGGATCTTTCACTTTAGGAATGAGAATAATTGTCGACACGCAAGCCACCCTAGGTAGGTGCCCCACTCTAAAAAAGTCATGGATGGCCTCAATGACCTCCCCTTTAACCAACTCCCAAAAACTGATGTAGAAGGATCCTGGAAAGCCATCCGACCCTGGGGAACTTTCAGCATTAAGGGCCTTAACTGCCTCCCAAATCTCATCAACATCCGACATTTTTTCCAAAGCCAGATTCACCTCACTGGACACCACCCTGGACAAGAAACTAAACAAGTCGGTTTGTTCAGACGGATATCCTTCCTGTATAGATGGGTTAGGATTAGCCAGAAACATTTTGAAATAATCAAAGGTTATACCTCCCACGACCTCAATATCTTGGGTAAAAGACCCATCACCCATTCGGATATTGGGAACAGTTGTACACCTCATTTCTTTGATGCAGGCATGAAAAAAGGATATGTTTCTGTCCCCCTCTCTATGCCAAGTAGCTCGAGATTTCTCTCGGACAGCTCTTTCTTGCTCCAAGAGTAGGACAGAAATGAGGTTTTTTTTTCAACATGAGTGTCAATGTTGTCCTGATCCCATGAATCCTCCAGCCTTCTCTCAAGATGCTCAATTTCATCTTTAATCTCTTCTAAATTGGTTTAAAAATTGGGTCTGTTGATGAACCAATGCTGCAAGTATTCCTTGAGCCTTCGTAGTTTACTATTCAAACCCATCCAACGCCTATCCTTCATGGGCTTCGCCCAAGAGAAAGCACCGCTGAGCGGAAACTACTGTCTGGTTTCTATTGACCGGAATAGAAAAACCGCCGGTTGTTCACCGAACCTTGCTCCAGCTTGATGAGACGGGGATAATGGTCTGATAAAGCTTGCATAAGGTGTTCCACCCTTGCATTCGAAAAAGAGGAGATTTCTTGAAGATTAGAAAAACACCGATCGAATCTGCACCAAGTGCAGTGATTCCCTCTTTGGATGTTGCACCACGTAAATTTACTTCCCACAAAACCCAAATCAAGTAAACCATTGCGAGGGGAATAGGACGCAAAGGCTTGCCGACCACAAATGGGGACCCTACCTCCTCCTTTCTTCTCCAACGGATCCATAATGACATTGAAATCCCCCCCCCCCACAAACCATAATAAATTCCCTTGATCAAATTTGTCCAAACTCTTCCACAACGCTTCCCTCTCTCTGGCCTCACACTTATCATAGAAAAAGGAGAAAAGGCACCCCTGTTTCCCCTCAGTTATTTTCACAGAAAGATGCTGGTTAGAATCTTCCAACAAGTCCTATAACGACCCACACTTTACATACATTGTTAATACTTCAAAATTGAAGCACACTTATTACAACATATGACAAAACCACAAAGGACCGTATAGGTATAGTGTCTTTAGAAACTGGGAAACATAAACAACTGGTTCATAAATCTTCTACAGTGTCTCCCATTTATTTCATCATATCTAGGGTCCCTTTTAGCATATTCTACTTAATATCCATCTTCTTGACCTGGGGAAAAGAAAACATAAAAGGGTGAGCTCAAATGCTCAGCAAGGGAAAATAAAGGAAATAAAAATCATATCATATCTTTATGAAAATCAAAACCTGCAAAAGAGATCATAATATCTTAACATGGAATAAATCATAGAAGTGAAAATGAGATCCCCATAATCATAACATAAAACTTGAAACTTTGTGGCATGCACACATAATCATGGAAAATCATTTCTTGTTAGTCATGACTCATTGCCAAGACTATCTTAGTGGACAAAGTCCCTTTCTGAACTGAGTTCACTCCTCGTTTCAGTCCTGTATCACTGAACCGAAATAACCTTCCGTTCCAGCCATGTCTATCTCATGAGATATAAAATCATTACCCAATGCATTGCAGGGAGATATAGGTCCCACCCATCTTATAATGAATCCTTTCTTATGTGTGCCACATAATCATAAAACATACATCATCGCATAACACATGTAACAAAAATGGGATTCTTGAAACATCATGACATCATAAATCAATTCATATAAGATAAAGGAATTCATAAACATAATTCCATCACAACATAGTCAAATATATGTAAAAATATGGATAGAAACAGAACCCTTTATTTTCTTAGATGGAAAATAATTTTGATAAAACACTTGAATTGAATTCTTGAGGAAAATATCCTTTCTTCTTCAAAATCAATTTCTTTTCACAAAACATCATGCAATTTTAAAAGAAAGAGATTTTATTGAAAATAGTCATGAAATCTTTTAGAGGAAGCTTCATGAAAATAAGGCTTTATAAAACAGTAGAAATCCGTTCGTGCCGTATAAGTTAAAAAAAAATATTCTTCGTACTTTTGTCAGAAAAGTCAAAAAGTACCTCGTACGAAAAAAACGACAAAAGATTCCTTTCATATCTTTTACTAAAAACTCAATGAAGGGTAAAATTGGATATAAACTATTGTAGAAGTATGGAAATAATATTACATATTGAGGGAACATGGATGTGGATGATAAAATACACCCCAGTAATTACCAAAGTAAAAACAATCTCGGATAAAAGTGAGATTGTGATATTTTCCCTTACCTTAGGTCCGATTTGCTTTGTATGTGTCCGAAGCTCCTGTATAATGGTTTAAATAATGTTATTGACTTATTCCAGAATCATACATATTGATATGATATCATATATGGTCATATTCTTAGCTTCTTATTAGTAATATTTAATTGTTACTTGTTACTCGGGTCTTTATTGCCTTTTGTTCTTATGTGTGTTTTGTCGAATAAATTCTTATTCTTATTTTAAGGTTATAGATACCTTATATCCAGAATGGTATTAGTGTAACATATATCATATTTATTCATTCAATTCATTTATATAATTACTATGTAATGATGATCATGTAGAACGAGTCGCATCACATCGTGGAGACGGTATTCCGTACATACGCACGAGTGATGATATCATTACTATGATTGTGGAATTGTATTGGAGTATATGTATATTATTTCAGTATCAATATTACTTTATAATAATCATAAATAGTTACTCATTACACCATTATACCCATCCTTGTAAGGTGGTGGTGGAAAATAGATTACACCACGGCGTGGAGACGGTATTCCGTACGTACGCACGCGCGGTGATTTCATTTTTCCGTAGGATGGATAGAAGGTGAATTAGGGTTTTTTCATATTTATAATAACATATCAGTATGTAAGTAATACTTATGTTATTACTTTATCATGAAACAACTAAAGAAGAATAAGTTGAAGAAGAAAGAAATTGAAAAGATCGGTAATGGATATTACCTCTTCTTTGGAACGCCTCTTTGAATCCTCCACTTAAGGAACTAAGATTGGTCTTTGGAGAAGACCAGGACCTCTAGGATTATTCTAGGGAAGTGGAGAGGAGAAAATGGTAGGGGTTGGCCGAGCTTGAGTGCTCAAATTGCTGTGAGGAGGAGGGGGAGGAGGTGCCCTTTTATAAGGGAGGAGAGGGGCACCTTACGAATATCTCAAAATATTATTTTATATTAAAGTCAAAATCGGTTTATAATGGCTCCAAAGGGTCTTATTTCGAAGATAAGGTGGGGATGGGTCTAAATCCTATCAACCAATAATATTTAGACAAGTTTAGGGTATTATTTTAACCTTATCAATTAGATTTAACTCTAAGTTAAATAATTTAACTTTTACCATGTCTTTTTGTTTTCTTTCACTATATGGTTAATACACTTACTATAACATGCCAAACGAACCCCAAATTGTTTATTATTAATATATATATCCTTATCTAAGTCATTTGGCCGAACGTTAGATTTTTAGGAATACAATAACAATTAATAATATAATATTTGATTTAAAAACTATTTTGTGTCAATTTTGACACTATTTGATATATGATTTTTGTGAAAGTCATAACAGAATTATATGTTCGATCCAAGTTGATTAAATCAACATTAATATATCATAGTAACCTATAAAATTAGTGGAATTTATAAAAAGTCTCAAATTACATTTATTTTGGTGTTTATAACATCAATTATGTCAATATTTCATTAATAAGATAATTACTGCATCATCATTGTGTCATAAATAAATTAAATTATTTAATGTCTAAAAATTACAAATAAACTACCATTATGTAGGAAATCTTTTTAGCTTTCTAATGAATATTTATAGTCGAATTTATCTTATGTATAACCCCATATTAAAAATGATTTACTTATTAAACTTTGATTTTAACTATTTTAACCCTTCTTTAAATAAATTAATAATAAATGTCCTAATCTAATCCAAGTGGGCCTAAATGGTCATATTTTATTCCTAAGTTTGTTTTTGGTCGAATTACACTTGTCCAATAGAATTAGGACATGTGTTAGGGTAATATTAATATCATATTTACCCTTAGTTACCCAATTTACTATTAACCGCGGTAAAAATAGTAAAAAGGTACTATTCACCAAAAAATTATTTTTATCTCATTGAACCACATTTTACTTACTGATATCAACCATGTCTGTCAGATTTTTGAAATTCCATTCACAGAAGCGGTAAAATTATGTTTTATGCAAAATTCAGTTTTTAACCTACCACTTAGTGGTTTCACTATTCATCAAAAATTGAAAGTTTTCAGAAAAATACCAAAATTTCACCCTAGGATAATTTCGATATTCTGAGTCCAAAAATGAAGTCCATTTTGAAAAATAAAATTTATAAAATTTCAAAAAGTGGTTATTACTATTCATAACGGCTAGTTTTAATAGCATATTGTTGTTTAGTGAAACTCGGTATTGCGTACGACGCAAGCTATCGAGGAAGGTCGCGATTGCGTGTAAAGCAAGCCAAGCAAGTGTTGTGTAGAAAAATATTCCTTTGATGATTTATATAAAATAAAAGTCTCGGGTGTTACATTCTACCCCCCTTAAAAGAATTTCTCCCTCGAAATTCGTCACTTTGTAACAAACAGATGAGGATACTTCTCCCTCATCATATCCTCAAGCTCCCATGTAGCTTCTTCAAGTTGGTGGTTCCTCCATAAAACTTTCACCAAGCGAGTGGTCTTGTTTCGTAGGACTTTTTCGCTACGATCCAGAATCTCTATCGGCTGTTCTTCATAAGAAAGATCATGCTCCAGCGGTACAACTTCTGAGCTGAGTACATGTGAAGGATCTGGTATGTACTTTCTCAGGAGAGATACGTGGAACACATCGTGAACTTGAGAGAGATTCGGTGGAAGCGCCAATCGGTAAGCTACCTTCCCAACACGATCCAGTATTTCGAAAGGACCGATATATCTAGGGCTCAACTTCCCCTTCTTTCCAAATCTCATAACACTCTTCCAGGGAGATATTCGTAAGAACACTTTATCACCCACTTAAAACTCTAGGTCTTTTCTTCGGTTGTCGGCATAACTTTTCTGTCGACTCTGAGCTGCTCTTATGTGTTGTTGAATAGATCTAACCTTTTCTGCCATTTCATCAACGAGATCAGGTCCTAATAGCTTTCTTTCCCCAACTTCATCCCAGCAAGTTGGAGTCCTGCATTTCTTTCCATAGAGAGCTTTATAAGGAGCCATCTGAATACTGGAGTGAAAGCTATTATTATAAGAAAATTCCACCAAAGGTAGGTGTTGATCCCAACCTCCTTTGAAATCCATAGAGCAAGCTCTCAACATATCTTCTAGGGTTTGAATTGTTCTCTCAGACTGACCGTCTGTCTGGGGATGATAAGCAGTGCTGAAACTCAACTCTGTATCCAGAGTATGCTGAAGACTTCGCCAGAACTTCGAGGTAAATCTCGGATCCCGATCAGATATAATAGAAAGTGGTACTCCATGCAATCTTACCACTTCCTTTACATATATCCAGGCAAGCTGATCTAGAGAGAAATCCTCTCTAATAGGAATGAAGTGTGCAGACTTTGTAAGACGATCAACTATGACCCAGATAGCATTATTGCCTTTGGATGTTTTAGGAAGTCCTGTGACAAAGTCCATAGTGATGTTTTCCCGTTTCCATTCGGGTATGGGTAATGGTTGTAACATCCCCTTAGACTTTTGTCTCTCAGCTTTAACTTGTTGACAAACCAAGCATCGAGAGACATATTCAGCAACATCTCTTTTCATGCCATCCCACCAGAAGTACTCTTTCAGGTCCCTATACATCTTCGTGCTTCCAGGATGAATAGAGAATGAAGAACTATGAGACTCATCCAGCAGCTCTTTCTTTAATTCGGGGATGGGAGGAACGCAAACCCGATTCCTGAACTTTATTATCCCATCACAATCAAGGTTGAATTCAGGAACATTTCTCACCTTCTTTTGTAACTCGACATCTTCTTTCTGTGCCTCTTTAATCTTCACATGTTTAGATGGTTGAACATTCATTTGAGAAAGATAAGATTTTTCCCCTCCCATTATAATTCCAAGATCCATCCTTTGTAAATCCATAAATATTGGATCTTTTGTGATCCTCATCATGGATAAACTAGCATCGTCTTGTCGACTTAATGTATCTGCCACCTTGTTTGCTTTCCCAGGGTGGTAATGGATTGAGCAGTCATAATCCTTAATCAGCTCCAACCATCTTCTTTGGCGCATATTCAGCTCCTTTTGTGTGAAAATATACTTTAAACTTTTATGATCAGTATAAATATCACACCTTTCACCATAAAGGTAATGCCTCCAAATCTTTAATGCAAAGATTACCGCAGCCAACTCCAAATCATGTGTTGGGTAATTTTGCTCATGGATTTTCAACTGTCGTGAGGCATAAGCTATCACCATATCATTTTGCATAAGAACACACCCCAATCCCTTCTTGGATGCATCACTGTAGATCACAAACCTTTCTCCACTACAAGGCAGTGTGAGCACAGGTGCACTGGATAACCTTCTTTTAAACTCCTTGAAATTCTCTTCACATTCCTCTGTCCAGACAAACTTAACTCCTTTCCGAGTCAACTTGGTGAGTGGATTAGATAACCGTGAAAAATCTTTTACAAAACGTCGATAATATCCAGCCAAACCAAGAAAACTTCGAATCTCAGTTACTGTTGTTGGTCTCGACCATCTTTCGATAACCTCTGTTTTTGCTGGATCCACAGATATCCCCTCTTTTGAGATTATGTGACCCAAAAATGCAACTTTTTGAAGCCAAAATTCACACTTGGTAAATTTGGCATAAAGCTTCTCCTTTATCAGGGTCTTCAATATAATTCTCAAGTGATCTTCATGCTCTTCCTTGCTCTTTGAATAGACAAGAATATCGTCTATAAAGACTACCACAAATTGATCAAGATAGTCTCTAAAGACTCTATTCATTAGATCCATGAAGATAGCAGGGGCATTAGTAAGACCAAATGGCATCACTATAAATTCATAGTGTTCATACCTTGTACGGAAAGCCGTCTTTGGTATATCCTCCCTTTTGACCATTAATTGATGATACCCTGAATGAAGATCAATCTTGGAAAAGTATTGAGCTCCGCGTAGTTGGTCAAATAAGTCATCAATGCGTGGGAGAGGATATTTGTTCTTGATAGTGATCTTGTTAAGTTCTCGATAATCAATGCAAAGTCTCATTGATCCATCTTTCTTCTTAACAAATAGAACAGGTGCTCCCCAAGGTGACGCACTAGGGCGTATGAATCCCTTATCAAGATTCTCTTGGAGTTGCTTCTTCAATTCCTGCAACTCAATTGGGGCCATTCTATAAGGTGTCTTTGAAATAGGCAAAGCACCCGGTACGAGTTCTATTGAAAACTCAACTTCACGATTTGGTGGAAGACCCGGCAATTCCTCCGGAAAGACATCATCAAACTCCCGTACAATGGGCATATTCTTAATCGTGAGTTTCTCACCAACCATTTGAGATAAATAACCTTCATTTAGTGGAATCAATACCCATAAGATGGAATAAATTTCCACTGGAAGGTTATGTTCATCCTTGCATTGGTATACGATCGTAGATTGATCTGGAATATGAAATGTGACTTCCCTTCTTTGGCAATTGATATGTGCTCCATGTAGAGAAATCCAATCCATGCCAAGAATCACATCAAATTCCACTAAAGGAAGGATCACAAGATTTGCAGGAAGCACTTTCCCACAAACTTCGATCGGAGAAGAATTATAAACTTTTGATGCGATTGATGTGCCATTAGGTGTTGTCACAGCTAACTCAATATCTAATTGTTGAGGTAATACGGTGATACCCTTAGAAAATTTTTCAGAAATAAAAGAGTGGGTGGATCCAGAATCAAATAAAACATTTGCTACTTTAGAGTGGATGGTAAGTGTACCTTTCACCACATCGTTATCGTACTCCACATCGCTGATAGAAATTGCATGTGACTTTCCTTTGTCTTTAGCCTTAAGAGTTTGTTGACGTCGACCATCATCATCAACCCTTGGATTTGGGCATTGATTGGCATAATGCCCCATCTCCTTGCACTTGAAACATTGAAGTGTAGTAGGTTCATTCTGTGTATCCCTTCCTTTGTTTGCGTCATTAGACATCTTCTTCCCATTATCACGGCATTCAAATGCCCGATGACCTTCTTTTCCACATTTAAAACATTTACTTGTCCCTTTAAGACAACTCCCTCCATGTTTCTTTCCACACTTTGAGCATAAGGAAAAGCTCATCTTTTTTTCCGTGTGCTCTTTAGATTTTTCTTTGAATTCCATCATCCTCTTCTTATCAAACCCATGTGACTGATGGGTTACTCCAATCTCTATCTCGACTTTGAGAGCACATCGAACGATTTCCTCGTAGCTATTGAAGTCCCTTATGGCTAACGCCCTTCGAAGACTTGGTTTTAAGCCACTAAAGAATCGATCGATCTTACTCTCAGGTTGGATAATAATACCAGAAGCGTACCTTGCAAGTCTGGTAAAATTTGCTTCATAGGTACCAACAGATTCATCATCCCTTTGCTTCAGTTCAAGGAACTCTTTCTCCATCTTTGTTCGGAGAATACGAGGGAAGTACTTATTGAAAAATAAGTTCTTGAACTCGTCCCATTCCATAGACTCAATTTCATCCCTTTGCCTCGTATTCTTAACAAGATTCCACCATTGATCCACATCTCCTTCCAAACGATACACTGCTAGGATGACTTTATCATGCTCAGAACATTGAAGAACTGAAAATATCTTTTCAGTAGTACTAATCCATTGTTCAACAACTAATGGATCAGTAGACCCGCTAAAAGAAGGTGGACGCTGCCTCATGAAGGATTCAACAGAATGTTGCTCCCTCCTTTTTTCGTTTGGAAATCCTGCATGATTCATAGCTTGAGAAAGTTGTGTGAGCATGACTACAAGATTTTGCATTCCAGCTCCCATATCGTTTGGTTGCTCAGGGGGACAATCATTGCATTGCCCATCACATTCCGCATTAACACGGTTCCTTCGGGTTCCAGCCATTGACTAAAACCAAGAAGAATAGTGTGAGCAACACTAATTATAATAGGAAACCACATAATTCAAGAAAAAAAAAATTTCATGCTTATGGTCTTATCCTAGGTTATTCATGGCCATTTCTAAGATTGTGTTCTATGCTTAGACTTATCCTTTGGGTTCTTACTAAGGCTTTCACATCCTAGTTTCCAAAGGTTGACTATAACCTCCCTCTGATACCAACTATAACGACCCACACTTTACATACATTTTTAATACTTCAAAATTGAAGCACACTTATTACAACATATGACAAAACCACAAAGGACCGTATAGGTATAGTGTCTTTAGAAACTGGGAAACATAAACAACTGGTTCATAAATCTTCTACAGTGTCTCCCATTTATTTCATCATATCTAGGGTTACTTTTAGCATATTCTACTTAATATCCATCTTCCTGACCTGGGGAAAAGAAAACATAAAAGGGTGAGCTCAAATGCTCTGCAAGGGGAAATAAAGGAAATAAAAATCATATCATATCTTTATGAAAATCAAAACCTGCAAAAGAGATCATAATATCTTAACATGGAATAAATCATAGAAGTGAAAATGAGATCCCCATAATCATAACATAAAACTTGAAACTTTGTGGCATTCACACATAATCATGGAAAATCATTTCTTGTTAGTCATGACTCATTGCCAAGACTATCTTAGTGGACAAAGTCCCTTTCTGAACCGAGTTCACTCCTCGTTTCAGTCCTATATCACTGAACCGAAATAACCTTCCGTTCTAGCCATGTCTATCTCATGAGATATAAAATCATTACCCAATGCATTGGAGGGAGATATAGGTCCCACCCATCTTATAATGAATCCTTTCTTATGTGTGCCACATAATCATAAAACATACATCATCGCATAACACATGTAACAAAAATGGGATTCTTGAAACATCATGACATCATAAATCAATTCATATAAGATAAAGGAATTCATAAACATAATTCCATCACAACATAGTCAAATCAATGTAAAAATATGGATAGAAACAGAACCCTTTATTTTCTTAGATGGAAAATAATTTTGATAAAACACTTGAATTGAATTCTTGAGGAAAATATCCTTTCTTCTTCAAAATCAATTTCTTTTCACAAAACATCATGCAATTTTAAGAGAAAGAGATTTTATTGAAAATAGTCATGAAATCTTTTAGAGGAAGCTTCATGAAAATAAGGCTTTATAAAATAGTAGAAATCCGTTCGTGCCGTATAAGTTAAAAAAAATATTCTTCGTACTTTTGTCGGAAAAGTCAAAAAGTACCTCGTACGAAAAAAACGACAAAAGATTCCTTTCATATCTTTTACTAAAATCTCAATGAAGGGTAAAATTGGATATAAACTATTGTAGAAGGATGGAAATAATATTACATATTGAGGGAACATGGATGTGGATGATAAAATACACCCCAGTAATTACCAAAGTAAAAACAATCTCGGATAAAAGTGAGATTGTGATATTTTCCCTTACCTTAGGTCCGATTTGCTTTGTATGTGTCCGAAGCTCCTGTATAATGGTTTAAATAATGTTATTTACTTATTCCAGAATCATACATATTGATATGATATCATATATGGTAATATTATTAGCTTCTTATTAGTAATATTTCATTGTTACTTGTTACTCGGGTCTTTATTGCCTTTTGTTCTTATGTGTGTTTTGTCGAATAAATTCTTATTCTTCTTTTAAGGTTATAGATAACTTATATCCAGAATGGTATTAGTGTAACATATATCATATTTATTCATTCAATTCATTTATATAATTACTATGTAATGATGATCATGTAGAACGAGTCGCATCACATCGTGGAGATGGTATTCCGTACGTACGCACGAGTGATGATATCATTCCTATGATCGTGGAATTGTATTGGAGTATATGTATATTATTTCAGTATCAATATTACTTTATAATAATCATAAATAGTTACTCATTACACCATTATACCCATCCTTGTAAGGTGGTGGTGGAAAATAGATTACACCACGGCGTGGAGACGGTATTCCGTACGTACGCACGCGCGGTGATTTCATTTTTCCGTAGGATGGATAGAAGGTGAATTAGGGTTGTTTCATATTTATAATAACATATCAGTATGTAAGTAATACTGATGTTATTACTTTATCATGAAACAACTAAAGAAGAAGAAGTTGAAGAAGAAAGAAATTGAAAAGATCGGTAAGGGATATTACCTCTTCTTTGGAACGCCTCTTTGAATCCTCCACTTAAGGAACTAAGATTGGTCTTTGGAGAAGACCAGAACCTCTAGGATTATTATAGGGAAGTGGAGAGGAGAAAATGGTAGGGGTTGGCCGAGCTTGAGTGCTCAAATTGGTGTGAGGAGGAGGGGGAGGAGGTGCCCTTTTATAAGGGAGGAGAGGGGCACCTTAGGAATATCTCAAAATATTATTTTATATTAAAGTCAAAATCGGTTTATAATGGCTCCAAAGGGTCTTATTTCGAAGATAAGGTGGGGATGGGTCGAAATCCTATCAACCAATAAGATTTAGACAAGTTTAGGGTATTATTTTAACCTTATCAATTAGATTTAACTCTAAGTTAAATAATTTAACTTTTACCATGTCTTTTTGTTTTCTTTCACTATATGGTTAATACACTTACTATAACATGCCAAACGAACCCCAAATTGTTTATTATTAGTATATATATCCTTATCTAAGTCATTTTGCCGAACCTTAGATTTTTAGGAATACAATAACAATTAATAATATAATATTTGATTTAAAAACTATTTTGTGTCAATTTTGACACTATTTGATATATGATTTTTTTGAAAGTCATAACAGAATTATATGTTAGATCCAAGTTGATTAAATCAACATTAATATATCATAGTAACCTATAAAATTATTGGAATTCATAAAAAGTCTCAAATTACATTTATTGTGGTGTTTATAACATCAATTATGTCAATATTTCATTAATAAGATAATTACTGCATCATCATTGTGTCATAAATAAATTAAATTATTTAATGTCTAAAATTTACAAATAAAATACCATTATGTAGGAAATCTTTTTAGATTTCTAATGAATATTTATAGTCGAATTTATCTTATGTATAACCCCATATTAAAAATGATTTACTTATTAAACTTTGATTTTAACTATTTTAACCCTTCTTTAAATAAATTAATAATAAATGTCATAATCTAATCCAAGTGGGCCTAAATGGTCATATTTTATTCCTAAGTTTGTTTTTGGTCGAATTACACTTGTCCAATAGAATTAGGACATGTGTTAGGGTAATATTAATATAATATTTACTCTTAGTTACCCAATTTACTATTAACCGCGGTAAAAATAGTAAAAAGTTACTATTCACCAAAAAATTATTTTTATCTCATTGAACCACATTTTACTTACTGATATCAACCGTGTCTGTCGGATTTTTGAAATTCCATTCACAGAAGCGGTAAAATTAAGTTTTATGCAAAATTCAGTTTTTAACCTACCACTTAGTGGTTTCACTATTCATCAAAAATTGAAAGTTTTCAGAAAAATACCAAAATTTCACCCTAGGCTAATTTCGATATTCTGAGTCCAAAAATGAAGTCCATTTTGAAAAATAAAATTTATAAAATTTCAAAAAGTAGTTATTACTATTCATAACGGCTAGTTTTAATAGCATATTGTTGTTTAGTGAAACTCGGTATTGCGTACGACGCAAGCTATCGAGGAAGGTCGCGATTGCGTGTAAAGCAAGCCAAGCAAGTGTTGTGTAGAAAAAGATTCCTTTGATGATTTATATAAAATAAAAGTCTCGGGTGTTACAAGTCCACTGAAACATTACCTCTCCAGAAGACCCAAATATGCTGATTAACTGGATTGCTTTGAATATAACCCCGCATGCCATGTCTTGTAGTGAAGTTGGAAATTTTTGACCAGTGATGTTTATGTTCCAGAATCACAACTACAGACGCCTTTGTACGTTGAACTTCAAAAACCAGAAAATCTGACTTAGCCCCGCACCCCTAGGCCCCAGGAATTCCAAAGAATGAGTGATATCATTGATTCCGATGTCTCTTGGACTTGGCCCCAGACGACATCTGGCCTTTATAATTGCTTTAGGAAGGAGTCTGATAAAGCTTTGCACGAGCTCGGGTACACACACCACTGACTGAGGAGGACGGCATGACTTCCCCCAGATAGAAATTCTACGGGACCTATAAAAGGACATTGAAACAGTTTGAAGTAGGTAGTAAGGAACTAACCAGGGTAGACGAGTTGCTAAGGAGAGACCCCATCTTCCCATCCGAACAAACCGGACTCCTCACGTCGCAACCATTGAGGAACTCTCTCGGAAATTCTTGAGACTGTGACCCCACCCCATGGAAACCAGCCTCTTGAGTCTCCTCGCATCACGTCCCAATGCCCAGGACATAAGAAATATGTTGCCCAGTTGGGGAAATGTTTGGCCCCTCCAGCAGAATAATAGGAGTTATGGCCAATGGATCACACCCTGCAAACACCCTCCACAAGCTCCTGAAGATGGAATTAGGCAAGCTTCTTCGAACATGAAAAGAATCACAGAAACATGAAGGCATCTGGAGGAGAGTCCCAACAAGTTATCGAGGATGAGGAAGGATAAAACTAGCACCATGTTGACGTGAAGGAGAAGTTCCATGCACGGAGAGTCGTCCACACTAGAGGAGACCGTAAGAATGTCGGCCCCATCCCCCTCTTCATGAACAACCGAAGATGCGAAAGAAGTCTCAGCATCACCCACGGCAGGCACGGTCTGGTCAGAAACCATGGGAGAAAAAGACATCAAAACACCAGCAGAGCACCGAGCCTCTGAATGACCAGTAACCGTGCCCTTAAAACGTTTTCTACGACAGGAGGAAGACGAATTCCCCTGAAGCTAACATCCCGAGCAGAAGAACGGAACTGAAGGATAAACTAGAGGATGGGACCAGTTTTCCATTCCTTCCACTCCGAGGGAGATCCTTACTGGTAGAGGAGATGCTAGATCCAGGTCAACGTAGATTCATTCCATCGCCACATCCTCGCGGTGGGTAGTCCTCTCATCAGCGCAAAGAAAGGCACCAATCGAGTCTCCAATCCTGCGCAGAAGATGCGGATTTTGAAACGGCATGGGTAGACCTGGTAGCGAGATCCAGACCACTGCCCTTGAAGAATCCCTTCTATACTGAGAAGACATCGACCACAGGCACAGATGGAAATGCCAATGCCCAAAATCCTGGGGGCAAGAACTCCAAGCCTTGATGAAGTCCTCAATAGATTCCAGAACAATGCAGTAACTAATCCGGTTCAGGACCGAGATCTTGGTCGGAAAAGATAATTTCCACAAATTCACAAAGGGTTTGAATAGATGAAAAGGAGGCCTCTCTCTTCCGAATCTTACAACCAGCGTCCATTTGAGGAAATCTGAAGCTTCCTGAAAATAAATAATCCTTTCTATAATACCTACTAAAGTGAACCAAATATTTCATGCATAAATATTTCATCTTATTTGATTAATATTAATTGCACATCATTATGATCTATTAAAAACCATAAAGGTTTAGTGTATTTGTAAACATTGAAAAATAAATAAGTGTTACATAAAATAACTTCATCATATCCCACTAATTTCTTCATAACCATCACCCTTCTTATAAATATCATATATGAAATCATTCTTCATATCCTAGGTAAAAGTAAACAAAAAATGGGGTGGGGTTAAATACACATTAAGCGTAAAAAAGGTAGATATTAATGAACATTAAATTATAATGTGATCATAAGGATATGAAAGTATAATAAAAACATTTGAAAACCATACCTTGAAATTTATAGATCATAATCAGGATTCATGGCATAAATATTGGAAGTTTATAAGATATGAGTAAAAAAGGAATCAATGATCACAAGCCTATAGAGAATAACATTTTTATAAGACCATGTCCTAATAGAGTGGAATAAAGTTTTTAATTATCATAATTATAATAAATTTATGTCAAGGATACCGAATAATACATTCATTACATGTTAGGAGTGGGATAAAAATTAGTATACCTACTACAGGATTGGGATAACCTATCATGTGCCCTATCTTAGGATTGGGATAAACACCACTGTACCCTCATTTTGGATTGAAATAACCTCCCAGCTACCCTTTTATCTCATAAAACATTAATATTTACCTAATTCACTGGAGGGATACAATGGACCCACACGTCACATAATCATAATCAATTCATAAGTATTCCACAATATCATGAAAACATGTATCATTCAATCATAACTTAACCCATGAAAAAGTAAACATGTATCATCAATATCGTGTTATCATAAATAAAAATAATCAAGGGGAATAATAGGTATGGTATCATAGAATCATATCCCCAGTTAACCATAAGTAACATCAAAAGGATGGTATCGTAGATGAATTTTTTTTAAAGATAATTGATAATTTTATTTTGGGAAATAACAACTTCATTTTTATATTACTTGTCTAATATACTAAATTTTCAACAAAATATTAAAGAAAATATTTTGTTTTAAAATAACCATTGAAACATGAAAAATAATATTTATGGCATTTAGAGGTCACGATAGAAGGAAATTATGTTCATTTTTTTATATTAAAAAAATATCCTTTATAAGTTTTATTAAAAAGTAAAAAAATTCTAATTCCCTAGAAATCCATTGCATAGTTTTCTTTAAATAAATTTTTATTTTAAAATTTGAGCTTTTTTAAGGAAAATTAAGGTATAATTTAACGAAGACATGAATATTTTCATTAGTCAAATTTGGTTTTGTTTATAAATTATGAAAAAAATATTAATTTTATTTTATTAAAGAATATGTAATTATATTATTTCTTTTATTTTTTTTATATCTTAACACAACTGATAAATGTTTAAATCTTCTTGAAATTAAGTTATTTCCATTAATCAACATATGTATTAGCCAAAATTTATTTTCATCATAATATTATTTATTAAATAGTATTTCGTTTTCTTAGATGCGATAATATTCAATAAATATATATATATCATATTAAATTATGTTAAAATATCATATTAATTAATTTAAAATTATTTCTTATCATTAAATTGACTACATTATTACTTTTCATAAAATATACTTTAAATATATTAATTCCCATTATGAACATTAGATTTGATTAATATAATTTATAATTAATAATGAATATTCATTACCATTTTTGGTTAAATATATGTTTTTCAATTTATAATATCTAACATATTTGATTTAATTTAATTATTATTATTGTAATAATTATTTGTATCCTTAAATTATTAAACATTGTTTATTTGATACCTTGTTTTAAAAAGTAATAAAATTGAAATTATAAAGTTCTATTTAAATTTAAATATATAACCTAGTAATTTCTTAGTGTAGTATTAATTTAAATAATAGAGTAATGATTTTTCATAAAATTGAGTCTTTAAAAACATAAAATAAGTAGAAAACCTTTCACATATGAATGGATTTTTATGAAAAATAATATAAGATATAGTTAAAATGAAATAAATTAAAGATAATTTAATTTTTACTTGTGTTTTAGATTGTATTTTTAGAAAACAAGTATTCAACCACTCTAAGATAAGCTATGAGAGACATCAACACATTGTGGAGCCCATGTGGGTGTACCACATGGAGAGCTCAACCGAAGCACAGATCGAGTATCAGAAAAGCAACGGGTCACCTCGCATGAGGAAAGAGGACAACCTTTGCTTTACCCTGAAGGATTTTGTGTGTGTTTAACAAAGGATTGGCCACAACACGATTCTTTCAGAGTTTGGAAAAAGGCTGTAAGTTCCCATGTTTAAGGCTCGTGTTCCTATTTTTTCCAAAAAAATGTCAAAACATTGTTTATATGGGAACTGATAAACATGTTTCTTTTTTTGATTTGGAATCAATTTTAAAATATAAATTAAATCCAAGCAATTAGATTAGCATACCTAGATTTTTTGATATCCCACTTTATTTCATCTTCATCCCTGAATCATCTTCTTCCCTTATCCCTCATCTATTCATGGATTCGTCACCTACAATCCATCTGAGCATCATCTCCATCTCCCTTGAATCACTAATCCAGTTGTCTCCTCCTTCCGGTGCATGAAAGAGATAGTGCAAGATACCCTTATACAATATACTATAAAGGTCAAATTTTCTTTAGATTTGAACTATTTTCTAGATCTTGACCTCCAGTTACTTCGATTAACCAATAATTATTCTTTCTTCTTAAATAAGAATTGTAGAAATAATTCATAAATAATGTCTTACAATTGAAATAATGTTTTGATATTTTAGAGAATAGAATCAATTAGTTTTCCTAAAACCTTTGATTATTCATACTGAAAATTTCTAAAAATAGTTGTTTCAACACCGCATTTGAAATCCACAGTGTGTGAAAACACTTTATTTTTTGAACTAAGAACCATAGATTCTAATAAAATCTCAAATACCTATATATATTCCTCTATTTATCGAGGGAATACCCCTCTCCCATATTGAAAGAATCCAAGAGGAATCCTTTTACTTACATTCCCATTTTAAACACTAGTTCAAGATCCCCAAATCTAGAAGAAACCCTCTAACATCACCCAGATTTGACAGCTACCGTAGAGGCAAAATCCTCATTTCTATTTCTATAAAACAATTTTTGGGAAATTTTTTTTAATAAAAACTATTATATACTTATGTATTTTAGATTCCAAATTATATATAAATGTTACATTTTCTCAAACATCAAGCTTATATTTTTAGTATTTAAATTAATGTTATATATATATATATATATATATTTATATGTAATTTTATGTTTATGTTTTTTCATACATTTATATTTATGTGTTTTTAAAAACTCTATGATTATTTACTTCAAAATTATGCAAGTATTTTTATGGGTATATCATATATATGAACATATTACCTTCAAAATACATGTTATATTCTTATGAAAACATATACCCAGACCCCCGCTTTCAGACCTCTTCGGTATTTTTCCCATAACGTGGGGTACGGACCTCCGATCGACGTGCTGTCAGCTGCATAGAAATACTTGGATCGAGGCGGTCGTTTTGGTATATTACACTCAAGGTTTCGAAAAACTTTGGGTTCGGCCGGGATGGTTCGGATACGAAACCAACAGGGACCTCGGAGCGGAAATTCTTATATCATGAGTTCAGGAAGTCCGATTGACGTGTCGTCGACTTTGTTTATTTCCTCTTGATGAGGAAGAACGTTTGGCTTACTCCGCTCCAGGTTTGGACGTTGTCGGAGTGTGTTCGGGTTGATTCGCACACAAAACCAACTAGGCCCCTGGAACGAAAAAGCCAATAACTCACAGACCGGGAATCCGATTGATGTGTTGTCTGTCTCTTTTAATTCCTCTTGATGAGACGGAACTTTTGGAATACATATCATGAGTTTTGGATGCAGTTGGAGTATGCCCGGGTTGGATTGTACCCGAAATCCAACCAGGACCCTAGAACAGAAAAGCTGATATCTTTCAGACCGGACGTCCGTTTGACAAACCATTAGTGGAATTGGAGATCACGTTGAGAAACAGTCCCTATGAGTATAACCTATGAGAGTTCTAGGTATAGATGAGATACGGCTGGGTTGGTTCGCACACGAAACCAACCAGGCCCCTGGGACGAAAAGGCTAATAACTCACAGACCGGGCGTCTAATTGACGCGCCGTCTGTTGCGTTGAGACCCCTATGATGAGGTAATACTTTGAGATACTTATTCGTGGGGCTTGTGATACTTGGATTATCGACCTGTAGCTCGTGGAGCGGACCCTCTCGAAGATGAGCGTACGGAGTACGGAGACCATGTATCTGGCTGTGACCTGATGACTGCTTGTCCGATTAGATTAGGAGTGACTAGCATTGCCCAATGGGGATAAATACTTTGTGAGGTGGCAGACCCATGGTGGAGGAGCACTACTATGTGTATATGTTTTTCTTGTGATTATTTTAAGAAGAAAAAATTATATAACTATAATTTTATATGAATACCAATTTACAATTATTATTATTTTATGTGAAGGGTTCATGTATTTACACAATTATTTTATATATAAAAGTATCATTTTTTGAAAAAGGTAAATGGGTATCTAAAATTCTTATTCACAATTGAGTTTTAAAGGATAAAGATTTACATTTTATGTCATTTTTTAATAAAATGCATTTCTTAATTTTTTGAATGAATGCTTGAATAGATGGTTTTTACTTGTTGTTCAAATTCCTTAAAAATGAAAATTTTCAAGATTTTTTGTTGTACCAAATCTAGTATGAGATTTACAATGAATGTTTTTATATAAATTTATAAGTGCATAGGTGTATTTAACACATTGAAGTGTTTTTAAAGTAAAAATTGAAATGAAAAATGTATTTATATTCTCAAAATGATTTATAAAAAAAATTATCACTTAGATGTTTTAAAAATGATAGGGGGTGAGGATTAAACCCATTCATAAGAAACGTGGGTAGTCCTAGATAACCATCAATGATTGAAGTGGCATCATTTTTTTATTTTCAAATGATTTATTAATATTTTATAAAAAAATAACTTAGTTATTTTAAATCATTTTCAAAAGTGTAATTATTTTCAAAATATTATTATTAATTTTTTAAAGGAGTAATTATTTTTAAATTATTTATAGCATTTTAAAAAGAAAAAAAATTTCAAATGTACTATAATATTCTCAAAGGCATGATTATTTTGAAATTTAATTTTATATCGTGTTTTAAAAATGATTTTAATAATATTTTTCAAAAAATATTATATTTGGAAAGGTTTTTCAAAAATTATGTTTTCAAAACTATAAGTTTTTTATAAATTTTTTTTACTGTATTCCAAAGTAATGTATTTATAAAAGTATTTTAAAAATTATTTACATTAGTATTTTCAAAAGTATTTTAAATGATATTTAAAAAGGAAAAAGTATTTTTAAAAAGGTTATTTACTAGATTTTTAAAGGCCCCTTACTGAGAAATGTTTCTCCCCCAATGTTTTTAAAAAAAAACCAGGTTTGTTTTGAGGTATCAAGGAGTTTATCTTCAATAAAGAGCTATAATGAAAATATTTCAATCACTAAATTTTTATTTATTGTTTGAACATTGATAATATGTTAGAGTGTAACTTTTCCTTAGAATCATTGACTAAAAATATCCTTAGATTTAAATTATTTTATATTTTTTTTATTCATTTTTATAAAAAACAGAAATCATTTTTTAGTACTTATGGAAGCAAAGGTTTGGGGACTTATAGTTGATATCAAATGAGCAGTTTAGATAACTTCAGATATTAAGATGTTTGGTTAAAATTAGGTTATCTTTTATAATTTTATCCTTTTAGAAAAAAAACCTTTTTTTAGACCATTTTTAATTTGAGATAAAATATAAGGTATAGTAAATATTAAATAAATGAAAGAAAATCTATTTATTACATTTTTTTACACATTACATTTATTAATTGTCTTTTAGAATTTATTTTTTAAAAAAAGTATCCAACCCTATAAGCCAAGTTAGGGGAGCCCTCAATACATTGTGGGACCCCTCTATGTCTACAATGTGGAGAACTCAACCCAAGACCAACCCAAGTAGAGGAAATGTATAAGGCCTCCTCACATGAGGCATAAGGAAAACCTAAACTTTATTCTGCAAGATTGTTCGTGTGCATATCTTAGTATGGGGCATAGCATGGTGTGTTCATTGGTAGGACAAAGCTTGCAAGGGACCATTTATAATGCCTTTTTTTTGTTATGCAAAACGGATTCCATGAATTTGTTTATATGGGTTCTGCGAAACAAGTTTCTTTTCGAGGGGGAATTAGTTTTTTATTATTAGTTGAATCCCAACCATTGGATCAACACACCTTGATGATCTGATCTCCCACTTTATTTCATCTACTTCACCGAATTGTTTTCTTCCCTCATCCCTTGACTGTTCATGGATCCTTCTCCCTCAAGCTAGCTGAGTATCATCACCATCGTCCTTGCATCCCCGTTCAAGTTTCCTCTACATTTTGGTGGAAGAAAGTAATTGTGTAAGAGACTCTTATACAATATGATATAAAGGTCAAATTATCTTTATCATTGAACTGTTTTATAGATCTTATCCTAGAATTACTCTGATTCACCAACAATGATTATTTTTTATCAAATAATCATTAAATACAACATGCATAAATAATTTCTTACAATTGAAATTGGGTTTTAAACTCTAATAGAATAAAATAAATTCATTTTCTCATAACTGATAATTATTTGGAAGGAAAATTCACAAAAACAGTGGTTGAATAACCCCATTTTAAATCCACATCATGCACAACCACTTTTTTACAATCAATTACCCCACCATCTCATGTAAGATCAAATACCGATATATATATGCCTCTATTTACTAAAAGAATACCCCTCTACCTCATTGGAAGAAGACAAGTTGAGGCCTTTTCCTTGTGTTCACCTCTTACCCACTGGTTCTATATCCTTTAAGTAAGCAAAAACTGTATACAATTATCCTGGTTTGACTTCTTCCAAGGAGGCAGAAGTGTCATTTTAGCTTCCAGCAAATATGTAATGTGAATTTATTTTATTAATAAATACTATTATATACTTATGTATTTAAAATTCCAAATTTTATATATATATGTAATATTTTCAGAAACCTCGAGCTTATATGTTTTAAATTTAAATCCATATATTACATAAAAGTATGTACTTTTATGTTTCTGTTTGTCATACATATATAAGTGTTTTTAAAAACTATATGATTATTTACTTCAAAATTATAAAATTATTTTTATGGTTGTATCATATATATATATATATTACAATCAAAATTCATGTTATATTAGTATTCAAACATATACATAAATATTATTTATTGAATGTTCAAGTTCACTTAATTTTAGGACTTATAATCATAGGTTTACAATCGTTTAAGGGTATTTCATTTATGAATATATAATTTTATTTATGAAATTATAAAAAATGATGGATATCCCTTAAACCCCTTTATAATAAAGTGGAAGGTTTATAATACTTATTATTTATTTATATATATATATATATATATATTTATATTCAATGATGAAATTTCTATTTTAAAAATGTTATTTTTTATAATTTTATGTGTTTTATAAGAATGTTAAAATTATGATTATTTTAAGATGGAAAAAATTTTATATCTATTAGTTTATATAAATATAAATTTACAATTGATATTATTTTATGTGAAGGGTTCATGTATTTACACCATTATTTTATATATAAAAGCATCATGTTTTGAATAGGGTAAATGGGTATCCTAAAATATTATTCATGGAATAGTTTTAAAGGATAAAGATTGAAATTTTATGTCCTTTTCCAATAAAATGAATTTCATGATTTTTTGAATAAAATATTTAATATATGGGTGTTAATTATTATTAAAATTCCATGTAAACGCTAATTTTCATGAGTCTTGTTTATACCAAATATCGCATGTGATTTCCAATGAATGTTCACATTTATATATTTATATGTCTCTCTGTGTGTGAATGTGTGTTTGTTTGGGTGTGTGTGTGTCTAATAGATTTTATTTTTTTAAAGTAAAAAATCAATTGAAAAATGTATATATATGTAAGGAAATATCACAAAAAAATTATAAAAAAAATTCTCACTTGGACATCGTAAACATGAAAGGGGGTGGGGAGTGAACCCATTCCTATGGAAATTAGGTAGGCTGAGAGAGCCTTCAATATTTAAAGTGGCCTAATTGTTTTGTTTTCAAATTTTTTCTTAATATTTTCTAAAACTTTTCTTGATTATTTTAAATATATTTCGTAATAATAAGTATTTTCAAGAGTATTATTTATGTTTTCAAATGCGTAAGTATTTTCAAAGGATTTATAGGATTTTAAAAAAAGTATTTTCAAAAGTATTATAATATCATCAAAGGTGTATGTATTTTTGAAGTCATAGAATATTAAAATAAAAAAACTATTTGGGAGATAAATATCATATAATTTCATCATAAAAAAATTAATCATAAATAATCTTGGAAAAAATGATATTGTCACATAAAACCCATAAATTAAGATAGAATTTATTTGTAAGATATATAAAATACTATATAATAAATTTTAATATATTATAATTTTAAAAAATGGACATATTCCAACTTATAATTTCATATATGAACCACTTATAATGTTTCAACACTCATTTATTAATAATTCTTTATTAAAATCATCATTTCTGAGTTCTAACTAGTTTGTTTTTCATGAAAGTTGTGGTTCATCAATTACCATATATATTTTTATGCATGGTTACATAATATTTAAAATATTTATAATTATATAAAAATAATATGTATTAATTATATACATATTTAAATACATCAATAAAAGGTCATAGAGAAAAAATGAATTACACATTTCATGGAGATGGTAGTCCGCACATACATAATGAGCATTGTTATCATATTATAATGAAAATAAATAAATAAATAAAATTAATATTTCATCATTATAGAATAATTATTAGATGATAAATATAATATATATATATATATATTTATTTATTAAATCCATTATACAAACCCATGAAATATGGTGATAAAAAATGATTAATATCTCTACGTTGAGGTGGTTGTCCACGCATATGTACGAGTGATAATTTCATTTACAATTTGATGGATAGAAGTTGTAATATGGGTGTGAAATAATCATAATAAAATCTCATTATATTTAGGATACTAGAATCATTATGTTTTTATGGATATAATAGGTTTAGATAAAGTCTAATAAGAGAAAAAAATGAAATCACCTAGTTCAGATTTATACCACATTATTAAAAACCCTCTTTTGTATTACACCTTAATCCTTGAAAGGGTGGTAGTATTATTAAAAATGGACCTATAATGTGGGGTAAGATATGTTATTATGGTATTAGGGGAGATATTTCATGATTTATATATTGTAATATTCATGAATAAATAAGAATAGGAAGTTCCTTTTTACAATTGGGGGAGGGCCACCCTTAGAATTTCCTAAAATGTTAAATTAATATAATTTAGTTTTCAAATTCAATTGAAATAATATTTATATATTTATAATCTGGGTTACCTCAAATTTTATTTTTATTTTAGTACTATTTTGGACTAATGGTTTTCAATGAGTCTCTTTTATGGTTTACCTTCAGTTATGGCTTGTATGTGTGTGTGATAAGCCCTTTTGATGATCAGTGGTATCTCTTATTTGATAGAATAATTTTTATAGAATTATATATATTAATATTTTTTATTTAATGAAGATTATTTTTATTTAATGTGATTTGGTTATCTCTACTATGATTTACTATAATATGAGGGTATAGTCTTCTGATGACATAACATAGACCCTCGCTACTAGTTAAAAACTTCTACCCTATGGGGAGGTGCACTTGAGGTCATGTAGAACATTATCCTAGACCAAGTGATTTGGGTCATGGAATTATAAAATTAAACAAAATAATTTTTCTTGGTCCTTATTTTAGATGTTGTATAAAGGATTACTAGGAATGTGTTAAAGCATGTGATAGATCATGAACTAGTGAGTCGTGAACACTTTTTCAGTGGGAAATCTTGGTTACCAGGGTCAGAGATTTTTGTCCTTGTTGTTTTCAATTATTATTGATATGTACCCTAAAATTACTTGTTAAAATAGATTTAATTTTAGTGGTTTTGTTTCTAGACTTGTGGTAGGATACCTGTGATCATGAATCATATTTGGTAAGTAGTACTCAGGTGACATGTACCTTCTAGGGTGTGTTTTATCTGATATTGTTTTTGATGGAATGTCATGTGAATATTATGATGACATATATCTCCAGTATTGATGGTATTACCATCACCATGGGATCTATATGGAAACTCTTAGTTATCATCTTGTGAGATTGATTCCCTTTGTAGAACTCAATATGGGAAGGCATGCATGAGAGGTGATGTGAGGATGATCACAGATTGACCTATGGTTGTGAAAAACATTGAGGGTTGAGTAGTGGATTGAGATTTACTCCATAAGATATATCTGTATAGAATGTTATTTTCTTGGGTATCTAAGTTAGGTGAGTGAATAGGATCTAACTTATGCTAGTTCATATTTGTTTCCTAGTGTGACTTTGATGGTTTTGGAAGGATGAAGCCTTTTGTTGATGAGAAAGGCTCTAATAATGCTCTTATAAGACGTCATCAATGTCTATGCGATGCTTAGTATTTAATTTAGGATCATGAACCTATATTCAAAGAGGCACGTATCTTGGGATCATGATTGGATTTCATGATATTAGGAGGTCTTTGGGCCCATGCGAGACCGAGTGGGTTTTGGGAATGAAAATATGTGATAGTTTCTCATGGGGATGCATTATATTAAGTGGACGAGTGGTGTTGTGGTGAATTTCTAGAAACACCTTATGGAATGAATGCTATTGTGCGCATGTTCTGTGCCAATCAGTTTCTTCATGTATGAATATGAATATATTGGTGCCATTATTGTTGGTGAGGATTCATGTGTTTCAGGTGAATCTAATGATTTTTTGGTAGCTGATCACTGGTATATTATGCTGTGATTAATCTTTAGGTTAGGTGATCAAAAAATTCAGTTTGATTCTTAGGAAATATGAATTTCCCCATCATGAATGGTGACATCAGTAGGGTTTGTAGTACCATATTTTGGTTTTTCTAGGTGTAAACCTTGTAGGTAGAATTAGTGGCTAACGTGGTAGAAAATCATGGCTCAAGAGATCAGTGCACACATAGTTTTAAGCTACTTAGTGTATGGTCTTGAGGATAAGGGTTAGGGAAGACTTATGGTGGAGAGCACACCATAGGTTGAGTTAGGGTATAATTTATATCTCTTATAGATGTTCAATGTTGATAATATCATTATTAGTATGACCAAGGAACTATAGTGATAGATGCTCATTTTTTTATCGAATATGAGAATATGGTCATCCCTAATCAGTATGTTTGGTAAACAAATACACATGAAAACAATCGATGATGAAAAGGATACTCCAATGGTGGAGGGAATCATATCAATCATGGGTGAAAAAACCTTCATTTCAAATGGTTGTGAAGGAACTTATGTTCGCCATTGAATGGTTGCAGTAACATCGAAAAGCTAGTGCATTGGTGGATCTTAGTGAAGCTAGTTATGTAATGAATAATAGATTATAATTTGGAAACATAAGTATTTTAGAAATAAACATCATACTTGGGATGAGGTGGAATGAATCAAAAATAGAGTCAATTTGTTTATACTATGTGTTTGGAATAAAATCATGAATGTTGGAATATGTAGTTGGTGATCTTGTCGGGGGATCTGAACTGTAATCCCATATCGATCTTGAGAGTTGGTGGTTAGATGAAGTGATTATACACCAATAATTAAGGAATCAAGGATTGGTTATATATTATAACACATCATTGACATCAAGTACCATCAGGAAGGCTTGTATGACCGGGAATGGAGTTAGAGTTTATTTGTAGGAGCAAGATGGGTGTTTGATAATGGACGGTGGACTTTGAATGTTGATGTTGATTCTAGTTTTTGGAGGTTTGTGATAGATCCTTCTCAAGTATGAGGGGAGTTATTTTGGGAATAATATAACAACACACATTGTTGTGTGTGAAATTCCTACGGAAATTTTATCTTTTTCAGGGGTATTATAAATCAATTTTCAATTTTAAATATTAATTCAGATCCATGGTCTATTTTGAATAAATTTAACGTTAATTTGGGTTTTTTAGAAGATTTTAGAATATTTTTGAAGGTTTTATGATGTTATCATGGATTGAAAAAAATGATTATATAAAAAACCATGTGGCTTATGGTTGAGGCACATGATGTGGAGAAAAGTTAGACAGCATGGTTGTCTAACTATTCAGCCCTCCCCAGGTAACCATGAAACCCAATCACCACTAAGGAACATGGTTTATCAAAATTTTAAACATTATATGGTAACCACACAATATGTTTCTGTGTAAAACCCATGGTTGGTGAATTTTTCGACAAATTGTATGACCAACCTATATAGGCACCTTTATATAAGAGTGAACCTCACAGAGTTGGAAAAACAGTTTTCCTAACTATGTGACCAAACCATGTGCATGTTAATTTAATGAACTAAATATCTATTAAATGATTATTAACCCTTTTAATCAAATTGATTTTACTTCTATTCTATAAGAATATTAGACGTAGATGTTCCAAAGTCTTTTTCTAGAAAATATGACCCCTTCCTAGCATGATTTTGACAGATCTAGGGAGATCAGATATCTAAAACTCAATGTTTTTGGTTGTCAAATTTTTTTTCTTCATTTTCATATAATTCTCCCCCTTATTCCCAAGAATAGTACCCTAGGTATGAGTTGTGATGATCGGATATGGAGTCTTGGGATTTATCTGATGTTTTGTTCTCAGTTTAGTGATAGATCGGCTCTATATGTAGTATGTCAGAGGTTCCCCCATTGGTTTATTTCTAGATCAAGCATCAATTGTGTGTCATAGAGAGAATAATTGGTGAAATCAAGAATAAGTGAGGATCCATGTATCTTAGATGATGATTTTTAATACATTTTGAAGGATTTTATTAGCACGATGTTGAAGGATTCCTTCTTTACGGAAAGTGGGCCCTCCAATAATCAATCTTATGTGAATATATGGATGTAATTTCTTATATGATTTCTATTGAAATTATGTATTCATATTTATTTTATTCCTTTATATTTCTTGTGTGTGCCTTCATGATTTCTTCCATGAGGTTTGTTTATATGCCATGTGTGCATCATTATTTCACTATGGGTCTAATTAAAATATAAAATTTATAAAAACATAAACTATACTTTTTGGTTAATTAAAATATAATATTTGGAATGATTGATATCAAACCCATAGAGATGGTGACATTAGATTAATTATGTTTATAAATATTTTTTTTATTTTACCAATTTTATGAATGTGGTAAAATAACATTTATTGGTTTAAAAAGGGATTTTATGAACAAGAGAGAAAAAATAAAAGGATTTTGGGTTTTAAAGATCATGTTTTAAATGTATGTTAGAGTTTTATACTCTTTGGATTCTAGTGTAATTGGATTTTAAAAAATTAGTTGATTAATCCATTATTGTCATAAGAGTCAAGATTAGGTGGATCCAACGGTGATGTTATCCTCTACCCATCCCAAAAATCATCATTTTCCCATAGTCAGGTAGTTTAGGGAATTATCGAATTGATTTTGTCTCAATACAATATTTAAACCTAGTTTCTCAGAATGTGACAATGTTCATGCCTCAATTCAGGGTAACCGATGGTAAAATATTAAATTTCCACTAAAATTAAATTAATAACATTCATGATGAAAAAGAAAATAATATGATTGCAATTGAATAATAAAATTTAACCAATCCATAACATGTATAAAAATACAAAAATCCAATAGAACCTTCACCATTCGGCTATATAACCCTAGAACAAGGTTGGATTTACATTCTCATCCTAGAGATGAGAGATTAAGAAGGATGTAATGAAAGAAAAAGATGAAATAATATCAGGGATAAAGTGGCGGAGGACCCAATAGAAATACAACTTCTCACCCAAGCTTATTGTATCTTGAATCTCTTCTGGAAGTAGTAGATGGATTTTCTATTTATAAAACTATTGGGGAATCTTGTAGAATTTAATGGCATCAAAAATTAACCCTAGGATTTCATATGTTCATAAAATAGGTTTTCTCCATCTATTAGATCGAATCCGGATGTTTTTGGGTCATCCCAACACTTTCAAGCCAAGAAAGTGTTGGAATACCTACATGTTTGGGACCTTAAAATATTCTCAGATTTTTTCACATTATATCAAGGGATCACATATGGTATTGTTTCATGATGTAACATGTATTCATGAAGATAATTTTTTAATTCCATCTCCATTGCATCTTCATTTCTACATTGTTGCAACATGGCGCAATGTACCTTCTGCTCATCATAATCATCTCTTTTTTTTCATTTTCCTAATATTAGTCATATCCTACACTAAATCAGAAAACAAGTTAATAATTCCAATTATTGGAAATAATATCAATTAAAATTTTAAAATTAATTTATTAAAACACCCAAAAATATTCTCATGAAATAAACATTTCAATATTATGGATATAAAAGGAGACACCCTTCGACTAAGAAGTCACGTGAGCTTGAGGCTATAAACCCATGACGAGTGCACCTATTCATATAGGGTGTGTTTGTATATTTTTTAAACTAGTTCTACATGAGGCGATGATATCATATCATCTTACGAGAGACCTTAGTAGGTCTGAGCCCTTGTGATGAGTTCTTTTATCACAGTTTGGTCTACATTGGGTTGGGAACATATGCATGTCTAATATGCGGCATTCCTTACGTCAAAATGAGCCCTATGGGATGTAGTATCAATGAAGTAGAATATTATCACTTATATTTGAACAATATCCCTTGGGATACATGAAAGGTAACCGAAATAGGAATTGTGAGTCTTCAAATTAGATTTATTAGGTCCTAGAGCTATTAGGTTGGAATACGGATGTTGAAGCTGAGCATTAAATGGTATTCATTTGAATACATGGGTTGAGACCTCGGCATTGGTTGTGAGAATTACTTTAGAACTTGGTTTTTGAATCCAAGTAGGTACTGATTGGGAGTCGACACTACCTTTTGGGAATAAAGGGCCGGGATGGTCCTACAACTATAGTGTCCCCATAAGGTGGTGATTGGGAGTTAGTATGGGAAATCATGGATTAATGTTAATTAAGAGTCTACTGTAGGTTTCCATAAAGTGGTGTGTGTGATTATGCAACTATGGTTATCAATACAGGGTTAGACCAGGATGCATGAGCAATCAAGCAATGTTGACTTGTGACCACATTGCGTTGACTCATATTGGTGACCGATGTGGTGTGCATATGTGGTAGGAGGACCTTGCCCTTATACCTTGGTGGATGTTCCAATGCATTATTATGGGTTATATTCTTTAGTAATCAGTGGATATGAAATGAATTTTATGATATTGTTTTCCCTTTATACCTTAAGAAGATGTGGAAACCATCAACATGAATGTGTTTTCCATTTGTCCTTATTTGTTTTATTATGCATAGAAGTGTATGTTTGTGGGCCTATATGAGATCCATTGTATGATATGGTATTATTGGTGTGCATATGTGGCCCATGATACACATGTTTGTAGTGTTATGTATATGGATTCATGTGTGGCTTATGATACCTATGATTATAATGCTTCCATATATAGATGAGACTAATATGAAATCATTGTTTTCGTGTGATTACTTTCATATATTCACTATTTTTATTGTATTCAACATGGTACAAAAGTGATAGGTGCACCAATAATGGATGGATATCCTTATAGGGACAGAATGGTCAGACCCTTCATGCGACAAGATAAAAAGTGTTAGTTAGATGATAAGGCATGGTGGTCTTATCTAATCTAACATGGGGAATTATGGTATATAGTGAGCTGACATAAGAGGAAGCAGTGGAGATGGTTCATGAATTCCTTATGTGGAATGGCCTATGGACTTGGGCATGGAGATGATGCATGATTGCCTTAGGTGGATTAACTCATAGCCGTAGGCCTAGAGATGAGGCATGATAGCCTTTTGTGGCTTGAACTATGGCCTTGTTCTAGTACTGCTACTAAGAGTTCTTGTGGCTAACTCCTTCACAAGTAATATTTTATTATCATTCATACTTTCTTTTAGAAAGAATCCGAAGTAGGTAAAGTTAGGATATGTTGTAACTTGAGTAGACCATAATCTCTTATAATATGATTAATTGTTTGTTTATTTATATTTCATGCAAACCCATATATATGAATTTTAAGATTAGGGCTGTTTGGTGAGAGCTGTCTATGTTTATACGAGGACACCCTATATAGGAACCTCTTTGTGCATGCAGACATTAAATTTTTTCCTTCATATTGAGAATAGGGGAGTGCAGTTATTCGAGCTTGGGTAGCTTGCTAACTATTTATCAATTATAAATTTTTTTATACGCAAATTTCTTTTTTATTCTCATGTATGTTTTACCTTTATCTATATCACATATGTGTCTCTATGTGTGAATCTATGACAATTACTGGTATGTCATGTTTGATGAAATCATTTGTTTTTGAATTGTGTTTATTGATATTCTATATATACTAATTTTCAAAAAAATGTTATATTTTTTGGTTTTGTACACTTTTATTTAATCTAATGGGAGTGTATAGTATCTACAATACATACCATAGTCACCTACTACTCGTTTTAAACTTCTTGCATATGGGGAGGTGTGCTTGAGATCATGTGTCACTCCATCCCAAACTTGATGATATGGGTTGAGTCATTATACAACCTTTATTATTAATTTTACTATGGTGGCTTGTTTGAAAATATTTTAATTAATAACACCACCATTTAGGTAAAACAATGAAACCATATTGTGGTATCATATCATATCTATTAAATTAGAAACTTTCATTTATATAAATTTTTACACCGAGATTATTCAGACCTGCAAATATAAAGAGAATATCCTTAGTCCATCTCAAGTAATTAAAGATTTTTTTAAAGAAATCAAGTGAAACACTCTTGGATTTGAATGGTATCTTGAATTAAAGCTATGAGTATTGGTAGAATCAGGTCAAGTACACAACATGGAATACCTGATAAATCCTATGGTGGATTCATAGGGAATTATATCAATCTGGGGAAACAATTTATAATAACATTTAATCTTTTTAAAATTCATTACATTGAAAATTAGTGAAAAAAAACCTCCATGAGGTTTTCCATAATAAATCACTTTATAAATTTACAAATACGTGAGTCCTAAATAAGTCCAAGAATCCTTTTAGGAATGTCTATTTAGATCTTCTTACCCTATATTTTTGGTAGCCTCGCCCATATCTTTCATTGATAAATACTTACCCAACCCAATCATTATAAAGTGAAGTCTTAGGAGGTCACTACTAAAAAATAGTATGTCATACACATACCACACCAAAAACACTAAAACTCTCCCACTAATCCATATAAATACACAAGAGTTATCCATGTTTTTGATGAAACTAAACTCTTTAATTGCATCAATAAACCAAATATTACAAATATGAGAGGATTTGTTCAGTAAAAAATAAACCATTATTGTAATGAAACAAATCGGTGCTCCTCAAATAACCAAGCTTGGTTGTGTTATTAGACCTCAGGTAGGCCTCCGTGTATACTAGAGGCTATCGACTAATAGTGAGGGTGTAATGAATTCAATGTGGACACTACAACATCATGAATAGAGTAAAACAATATCATAAAAAAATAAAATAATAAAACTTCAAACCACAGTAGAATAAATTCCAAAACTGAATAGTCAAAATAATAACAAAATCATGTTATGACATGATAAAAGTACGTAAATAATACACTGAAAGGAATATAAGTAAAATTATACTAACTTGATAAAAATAATCCAAAATTCATTGTCCCAAAACCCATTTTTTCCCATATCTAAACTCTAACCTATCCAGCATCAATAAATCAATACTAACCCATTTTTCCTTATCCAGAACAACATCCATGAAATCCAGCTAGGTATTAAATATTTCTTAAATAGGGTGTGAGTATAACCCAGTAGACTAACACCAACATTGTATAAATAATCTAGTCTAAATGAATATAGTGCATGAAATAATAATATAAATTGGGGTATTAATTAACAAATTAATATAACAAATAAAATAAATTGACGAGATATAGGATGTAGGTTGAATATAATGACCCAAGAATGACGTATATGAATATTACATATTATTAAGTGATTATTCATTACATTTTAAAAATGCACGCTTGAGGAATGTCATAATTTAACGCCTTTAGAAACATTGTATACATTCTTCTAACTTGTAAAATATCTTTAAAATCTCTCATAAATATCTTCCCCTTTAGTACTCCTACTTAAACAATTTATTTTCAAACTAAGGAATGGAAACATAATAAATACTAATCTTAGATGCTCAGTAAGGGTTATAAAACAATAGATGAACATATGAATGTAAAAACATGAACATAATTTTTGAATATCAAAATCTTGAGTCATACAATAAATCTTAGTAGTTATTAAGGAATAAATAATAAAGAAACATTAACCATGATAACATAGAATTGGTATAAGACATGAACTAGTGGAAGCATAAAATCATAGAAAACCATTTCCTTATTATCGAAGTATCATAGCCAAGACCATCATAGCGGACAAAGTCCATTATTGAATTGACTTCACACATTATTCTAGCCTTGTATTACAGAACCAAATATACTTTCCATTCCATCCCTATATTACTGAATGATATTTACTTTATGTTCTAGTCATGTCTATCTCATGAGGTATAAATCTTTACCCAATGCATTTGAGGGAGATATATGTCCCACCCCTCTCATAATGAAATCAATCATACATGTGCCATAAAAACATAAATCATTCATCATATCATAACCTAAGATATAAAATGGGTTTATTAAACATCATTATATCATAACATAAATCATATAAAATTTCATTCCATAATTAATACAACAATTTCATATTAATAATAGGGATATAAGCATAACCCTATTTAAATACCATCATCTTAGATGGAAAATATATTTTATAAAACACTAGAACATAATTATTGAGGATAATATCCTTTCTTTTTCAAAAATGTTATCTTTTTTCAAAATGCCACAAAATTTTTAATGAAAATAATTTTGATGAAAATAAACTTTAAATCTTAAATAGGATACTTTAGGTAAATAACATATAAAAATCCATCCATGCTATATATGTTAAAAAACATTCTCCTTGTACTTTTTCCAGAAAATTAGAAAAGCACCTTGTATGGTAAAAAAAATAAAGATTCCTTCCAAACAATGTAGTAAAATTAAAAAATGGGTAAAAATAACTTTAAACATACATAGAATAATAATAATAAAATTCTGAATTTTTTTAGAAAACATGGACATGGACGACAAATGTACCCCTTGTAAATACTTACGTATAAAGAATCTCAAATAGAAAATGAGATTGAAAAATTACCTTTAACTTAGGTTTATTATCATTTCTATGTATCTAAACCTCCTATATAATGATTTAAATAATTTTATTGACTTATTACATAATAATAGTAATTTTTATGATATCATATATGATCATATTATCATTTGTATAGTCATAATACTTCATTGTTACTCGTTATTCGGATATTAACTGCTTCATTTTCTCAAGGGTGTTTTGTTGAATAAATTCAGGTTCTCCTTCTTAGTCCATAGATATATGATTCAAAAAATATATTAACATAATATATATAATATTTTTTTATTATTAACATTTATATAGTAATGATTTAATGTATATCATGTAAAAAGAATCACATCGCATCGTGGTGACAGTAGGTCTTACGTATGCATGAGCGATGATATCATTCCTTTAATTATGAAATGGTATCTAAGTGGGTGGTATATGTATTTTCCAATAATAAATTACATGTTATAATAATCATATATATCTATTATTTTCATTATTATACTCATCCAAGTCAAGTGGTGTTGAAAAAGATTACACCATGTCATGTAGACGGTAAGCCATACGTACGCACGCATGGTTATTTAATCTTTTGTAGGATGGATAGAATGTAGAATATGGTTTTTTCAAAATTATAATAACACATAAGTATATATTAGATACTTATGTTATTACATTATGACAAAATAACTCAATAAGAGAATGGAGAAGAAGAAATAAGTTTGAATGAATCGGTAGAAGAGATTACCTCTTCTTCGAAGTAATTCATGCAAATCTCCTCTTTGAGCACTAGAGTTGGAGTTTGGAGAAGAACAAAAACTCTATAATGTTACTAGGTGATTTTTTAATGGAAAGGATAGGGTATGTACGAGCATGAAGGTTCAAATTTATGTGAATAAGTGAGGGAGAAGGTTACCTTTTACAATTGAGGTGAGGGGGACTTTTGGATAATTCAAAAATATAAGTATATAATAAAATAAAACCCCACTAAAAACATATAAAATGTACCAATTTAGAATTTTATATGATATAGGATTGTAATATAATCATCCAAATTTTTTTGACAAGTTTTTATGTCAATTTTAACATTATCATTTTAATTGACACTTAGTTATTCTATTTAATTTTAATTAACGTAACAAATATCTGAATATTAAGAGTGTAAAATATTTATTTATATGATGTCAATTAGACCATAAATAAGTATCTTAGATGATTTTAGAACATATTATATTTATTATATATTTTTCAAAAATGTTTCAGTATTTTTAAATAATTTATGAAAACATTGTTTTAACAAAACAACAATAGTGTCAATTTTAACACTAATCAATTCGTGGATTTTTAAAAATATCATGATAAGATGTTATCATGAAACCAATTTTTTTATTATATCTCTATTGGGACTAGGTCATTACTAAAAACCATTGGACATATTAATTATCCAAATTATATTAATTTTAATATTTTAATAACATTTATTTGATATATCCATTAATAAAATAATAACAACATCAATTTTGTGTAATTATTTAATATACTTATTTTTTGGGTAAAAAATAAAAAAAATAAAAATTTGAATAAAAATGTACCATATTTTATAATAATAATTTTATTTGAATTTATGATCTTGAAAATTAAATATAAAAAATTTTATACTTATTAAATTAGAAATATGAAAACTTTACATCACTTTAAATAAAATAATATAAGTGTCCCAATGCCTTCTATATGGATCCAAATTTTCAATAACTCGACCCTTGGATGATTATGCTCGAGATATACTAGGAAATTAAAAATTGGGAAAGCTTTTGGGTCTTTTTATGGTTATAAATATTTTAATAGTAATTGATTTATAGATTTCTCATCAATTAATTAATTTGTACACCATTAAAGTATAAGTTTTTAAGGTAATTATATATTTCCTAAAAATTAAAAATAAATTAACATGGTAAATAAAATATTTTTCTCTTTAAAATAAGTATTTATAATTGAATTTATCTTTTCTATATCCTTATATAAAAAATAGTTAATTTATTAAAATTTGAGTGAGGCATATTTAACTTCCCTTTAAATAAAATAAACTAAATGTCCTAATCTCATCCATGCAGCTTACAAAGCACACCACATCAACCCAAGGATGATTTATGTTGAAAAAAATCATCCTATTATATTAATACAAGTGTAAGGGTAGTTTTATAATAGTATATTTACCCTTAATTACCAGTTTTACCCTTTTACCGTATTAATAAAAATTACCGTAGTTACTATTCCTAATGCCCAAAAAAATAAAGCTATTTACATAATTTGGGACTACTAATTAGAAATATGGAATAAAGTTTTCAAAATTCAATACACATAAGTTTTAGTAATTGATTTACTATTATTCTCATTGTCAGAAAGAGAGAATGAGTTTTTAAAAGTCAAAACAATGAAAAAGATTGAAATGTTTTTACATATGAATTCAATATAAAATTAATGCTAATTACATACATTATATTGAATGATAAAAATATATTCTATTTATAATTTAAAACCATACAATAATATAATTTTATCACATAAATTATTTCAGTGACAAATGTTTTTTTCTAGTAAAATTTAGTATAATTTTACTATTCATCAAAATTTAATACTTATCAGAAAAATATCAAAAACCTATCCAAAGAAAAAATTTATCCCGCTTCCATAAAATATTTTTTTTGTTAAATAAAATATATAAAGGTTTCAAAAACTATATTTAAAATGGGTGAGCCATCAAAAGGGGGTAATACTAATTTTTTTTGAAAAATACTTCTTTTATCCAATAAAAATTGAATTTGTTCTTATATTATGTCTAGAAAACATATATGATGAATTTAAAACATTATATTGAATCCATAAATAGTGGTTTTGTTATTTTATAGACTCACTTATTGTAATTTAAATAGTTTTTTAGAAAAAAGTTAATACTATTCATGCCCTCCATTATAATGACTAGGTTAAAATATTATGTGATCACTTATACTAAGTCTTGAGTGAAATGAATTCTATAAAAATAACTTTAAATTGTTCATAACACAATCCAAGAATAGTGTTTCATATACTCCAAGATAGTACGATGTTGTCTATAGAACCAACTAATCTTGGTGTAGCATAAAACATAAGACATCAAATAAATTAAAAAGAAACTATCTCATAAAATATTGGGGTGTTACATTATACCACCCTTAAAATGAATTTGTTCCTCAAAATTCATCGAGGTTATAAAAGGATTACTAATTGAAAGTTTCGTTCCTAGAAACTCACATCATAAAAAAATACTAAAACTTCATATTAAAAAGACAAGTTAGAAACATGAAGGTTACCCAAAGTAAGAAACCAATGGGTTAACATATAGAAAAACATAGGTGGGAAGAGAAAACATGGATATGGGAGAAAAAATATGACCATCAAGTTATGATAGAGAGTGAGAGAGAAAAAAGTTAGGAGAAAGTTAATGATCATAAGGCCCTAAATCTACAATGATTTAAGGGACCATATGATGTATCAGATAAGAATGTGCTAGGATAAAAAAATTTCAAGATCCTATCCCTAAATTTGAAGAAAATGAGAATAAATACTTACTTTATTTATGTATAATCTCACCATTGGTTATGCCTTGAACAATTTCTACTTTATAACTTATTCAATGAAATGATGTTGAATTTTTCATTTCTGAAGAGTTATCAGATCATGCAATCCATGAATAGAATGATAGGTCATTCCATCTATCTCAACAAAAAGGTTAACACATGTTATAAAATATAAATAAGTCCACCTATAGTAGGATAATACATTAATCTTTTAAATATCAACTTGAGTTTAACTTAAACGTTCAATAAATTGGTAACCTTACAATCCTTCAAAAATATAACAATCTAATACTTTAGATATATGTGAACTAAATTAGTTTAATATTTATCTACCATATCTCATAAGGCAGTTCTTGGTTTTCACATTCCAAACTTTTGGATACCTTAATCATGTATTCAATTGAGTAATGGTAAAAAGATTAATTATCAGATATCCTAATTGATAACATGCATGTTTTCTAATTCTTAAGTCTAAAAAGTTGTAATATTTATCCACAATAGTAGGACATACATGTCAATAAATCCCTAACCAGTTACAAGGTAACTAATATCATCCAATTTACTTGTTCCTATCCAACATACCTTTATCCAAATATAATTATCTCAACATCATGTTCATATTAAGGGTCATACTTCCCTAAATCATGTATTTTCCAAAATCATCACCTTATTACTATAATGGCCCAGACCCTCATGGCCCACCCCTTTCCCAAATTCTGGATCCTAAGGGTGGCACCTCGGTGGGAGGGCATCATTCCGGTGTGTGACTGATCGGTGCGACCGATCCGTGTGTCGCTGATCGGTGGGACCGAGCGGTGTGTCGCCGATCGGTGCGACCGAGCGGTGTGTTGATGATCGGTGCGACCGACCGGTGTGTTGCCGATCGGTGTGACCGATAGGTGTGTCGTCGATCGGTGCGACCGATCAGTGTGTCGCTGATTAGTGCGACTGATCGGTGTGTCTCGGATCGGTGTGAACAATCGGTGTGTCGCCGGTCAGTGCGACCAATCGGTGTGTCGCCGGTCGTTGCGACCGATCGGTGTGTCGCCGATCGGTGCGACCGATCCGTGTGTCACCGATCGGTTTGTCACCAATCGGTGTGACAAATCAGTGTCACACAACCTTGTCATGTTTTCCTCTACAGTTTTTCCCATAACACCACTTTTAAACCCTTTTTACCTTTTGGGAAGTGGTTCAAGTCTGTTTTTAGCCCCATAATCAATATTTGAATTCCTAAGAGTGTGGCGACCCTCAACGGACCCAGTAGTGTGTCTATGTAACGTTCCCCTCTATTTGTATAAAATCCTTTAAATTCACAGGTGTTACCACCTTTTCCCGATGAAAGTTATTAAATAAAAATTAATTCAGTCGTGTGTAACCACTCAATCGCATGGTGAAACCACAATCTGACTTTAAATCCATTCAAATTTCCATATCCCGTGACAACCGAATCTCATCCTTATGTCGCATGGGAATTCTTTTCTTCTTCTTCCCCCTCTTTTCCTATCCTTTCTTCCTAGTGTGTTTGGAGTTACCCTTTCCGAAGCAAGAAGTGCACCTGTGCCGATGCTTTTTTGCTCACCCTTGGAGCCCCTGACGTTCCTCCCCTGCAAGTCGCACATCCCTCGTTCTTGGCGCATGGAGAAGAACTTCGAACCTTGATCATCCAAGTAGGGTTTTCCTTTTTCTCTCCTTACTGTGTATCATGCGGAGTGGGTACGCTACTGTTCCTATGGGAATGTATGAAACCAAACCTTAACAAAGATAATAAAAATATTATTAACGAATGATGGGGTGCGTTCGACGATTCTTATGTACCTTTTTTTTATAATTTCTATATGTTGTGAACTGTATGGGCTATGCTAACTGAAAATCATGGTCGTTGGTGGTTTTTCCGTGCGCACTAAAGAACCCCTGTCTTCTCTGATAATTGAATGGATCTAACATGAGAATTTGGTTGATTACGTAAATTCAACCGATTAAATGAATGTTCAGCGAACAACAAACATTGTGTGATCACCCTGGTTAACTAAACAGAGAGAAGAAAACATAGTGAATGATGTGCTTGAACCTGGAAGTTTCCTTACTGTGTTTTAGTAGTAGGTGTGTTATACTGTTTGATGCTTATGTGGTGATGTGGGTGAGGATGGGATCCTCTGTTGTGGCACGATTGTTGGTTGTGAATCGGAAGCAGTGTGAGTTGTATCTCGAGGCTTGGTTTGGTTCTAGTACTTTGAGGGATCTTACTGATCCCTTTGTTGTTGTGACTTTACAATAGAACTGGGTATGAATGCTTAAATTGTTGTTTGGATATTTCTATTTCTCTAGCTTGTGGTTATTCCTGTAAGTTTCCCAGTAGTGCAGAATTTACCTAAATGGGATCACTTGAACATGAAACCAAGAATGGGTTAAATGGGGAGTTGGTTTCGGGGTATGAGTTGTGACTTGGCCGTGAGTGTCATGCCTTTCTTTTATGAATGAATAGTAACAAGGGTGTTTGTGCCTAGGTTGGTTTGGAAGCCCTAGGTTGGGATGAGTGCTTGTTAACTATATATATAATTGTAGTTCTTAATTTTATTATTCTCACCCCACCCAAGTTGAGAATTTAGTGTCGAACACCTCCATTTCATGGGGGAGGGTGTTTTCCCAACACTCCTATGAGTGACTGGTTATTATCTCTTTTTCTACTCCCTTTCCCGAATAGCCCAAGACTCTTCTGGCAGGCTGCGATGGCCTGAGGTCCATTATAGCCCAATATTCTTCATGTAGGGTAGTTGTGGTGGTTGGCCCAAGTTTGTGCGGGTGGGTTGTTTCCCAAGAATCTTCAGGATGAGGCCCAGGTGTCTTCAGGCATGTCGGTAGTTGTTCTGGCACAGGTGTTTGCGGGCGTGGTTACGTATGGTAATTGTGGCCCAAGTGTTTGTGGGCAGGATGGTTATTGTGGCTGAGGTGTTTGCAGACGGGATGTGTGGTTGTGGCCCAGGTGTGTGTGGGCGGGGTGCGGCAGTGGGACTGCGGTGAGAATGGCTGGATTGGTTCGATGCATAGGATGTCTTCAATAACAAGTGGGAAAGTGGAACGGGGTACCCAAACATTGATTTGTTATTACTATACATTACTTGACTTGCGTTATTTGGGGAGTGTTCCTTGGTGAGGCTTGGGTGGATAGTTTCCCTTGCTAGGTGCTTTGGTTATCTCTTTTCTCATAGGGAATTAGAATGCCTCCCCACTTGTGCATGATAATCTTTGGTTTTTCCTACTAAGTATAATTGTATGCTCACCCTACATATATAAAACTGCTTTCAGGTTTCCAGGAGGACTTCAAGGATCGTACAGGGTCGTACTAGCTCGGACGTTGGGATAGTTGCAGTTGTTGTTTTTCTTTTCTCTGGTACTTTACCTTTGTAGTCTCCTTTTACTTTTTGGCATTTACTTTTGTAACATTCATATGCATATGGTTTTCTTTGGCTTCACTTTTACCTCCAGTTTTGGTGTTGTTGGGATTTACTATCTTATCTACCAATCCCAATGAAAGAAAAAGGGTAATACCTTCCATCTTGTGTGTGATTTTATACCCTTGGTGTTAGTCGCCACTCTGGGACCTATTGAAGGCGGGCTCAGGGGTCATTATCTCTCCTTCAACTTGAAGAAGGAAGGGTATGGAAATCTGTTGTCCCTTCTCTCATCTTGGTGAAGGCAGGTCGTGACAATTACCTCAATCACTTTTCATGGTTACCAGTACCACTCAACATATACTTTCAATAGTGGAACACTACATAGCTATTTAATTATTCCATAATACTATAAAAGCAATTTGACGACATTATTATGGAATTGCATTACATAAACACTCAATGATCCCACCACTTGATTTTCATACTCAATATACCAAATAAAGATCACATGTGATTTTCCTTTGTCTTTTCATTTAAGTGGTTTTTGACATTAGTCATCATTAATAACCCTTGGATTAGGGTATTGGATAGCATAATTCCCCATTTCCTTTAACTTGTATCATTAAAGTGTAGGTGGTGAATTATCAGCAGCCTTCTCTCTATTCAAATCATTAGCTACCTTTTTCTCATTACTTCAGCACTCAACTACCCGATGACCTTTTTTTCCACACACAAAAAATCTTCTAGTCCCATTAAGATAGTCTCCATTGTGCTTCTTTACACACATTAAACATAAGAAAACACTTATCTTCATTTCACCATTCTTTTTAGATTTTTCTTTGAACTCCATCTTTCATTTCATTTCAAAATCATGAGATTGATATGTAACACTAACTTCTATTTTTACCTTGATAGCACAATGCACAACATCTTCATATCAACTAAATTATCTTATTGTTAATACCCTTTAAAGACTTGGTTTCAATCCATTGAAAAATTGATCAACATTACTTTCAGGTAGGATGATAAATCCAGAAGCATACCTTGCATGTTTTGTAAAATTTTCCATGTATGTACCAACAGATTCATCATCTAGTATATTTATGCTCAAGGAACTCCTTATCCATTTTCATTTGAAGAATATGAGGAAAGAACCTATTGAAAATTAAGTTCATGAACTCATACCATTCCATGGATTCAATTTAATATTTTTTCCTTGAATTCTTGGTTAGAGTCCACCACCGGTCTGCTTCACCTTCTAAACAATTAACAACAAAAATGACTTTTCTTATTCCAAATAGAGAAGGATGGAAACTATATTTTCAATGGTATTGATCCATTTTTCAGCAAAAAGTTGATCAGAAGACCCACTAAAATAAGTTGGATGTTTCCTCATGAAGGACTCAAAAAAATGTTGTTCCCTTATTTTCCGATTTGTAAGTCTAGAATGACCCAATATTTGTGTAAGTATACTTATCTGATTTTTCATTTCATATCCTATAATAATTTTTTTCAGGACGAAAATCATTTCATTACCCATTGTGTTGATCATTATCATCTTTCCTTTGGGTTCCAGCCATTTTCTAAAACCAAAAGAGAATAGTGTGAGAGGCAAAATTCATACTAGGAAAACAATATAATCAAGGGGTGTATTTTCAATCCCTAACATCTTAGGTTAAATACTAGGTTATTCATAGTTGTTAACATAATTCTAGTGATATAACCTATAATTATACATATCCTTAGGACGACCCTTAGAAATATCTCTATGAATCTCACTAAAGGTTTCACATCCTAGTTTCCAAAGGTTTATTAAGCCATTCCTCTAATACCAACTATAACGACCCAAGAATAACGTATATAAATATTAAATCTTTTTATATGAATATTCAACACATTTTCTAAATTCATGAATGAGGACCATAACTTCATTGCTAATTGTCTAGATAGTAAATGGAATGATGCGGCTAGATTATAAGTTTACCTCCATACAAGGTCCCTCCCGTCAGACTATAACTCTTTTGCAAGAAGTGATTCTATTGGATTGTATAATTTCATACCTCCATAATCTTGCAGGTCTCTTAATTAAAAGTCATTTTCATCATTCATATAACTTGTGAAAGATCTTCAACATATCCCATAAAGATATTCTCTTTTAGTACTCCTTCTTTAATTATTTATTAATAAGCTACAAAATAGAAACATAAGAATGGGAGATCTTAGATGCTCAGTAAGGGTAATAGAACAATATATTCCCATATTAATATAAAAATATGAACATAACTTTTGAATATCAAAATCTTGAGTTGTGAAATAAATCTTAACAGTTCATAAGGAATAAATCGTAAAGGAACATTAAATATGATAAGATAGCATTGGAATAAAACATGAACTGGTGTAAAACACATAAGAATAGAAAATAATTTCCATAATAGCTGAGGATAATAGCCAAGACCATCATAGCGGACAATGTTCATTACTAAACTAAGTTCAATCGTCATTTCAACCCTATATTACGGAACCAGATATACTTTTTGTTTTAGCACTGTATTACTGAACAAGATTTACTTGATGTTATATTCATGTCTATCTTAAGAGATATAAATCTTTAGACAATGCTTTGAAGGGAGATATTGGTCCCACCCATCTCATAAAAAAATAACTCTTACCTATTCCTAAAAAACATAAATCATCCATCATAGCATAACCCAATAAAGAAAATGGGTTTCTTAAAAATAATTTCATCACAACATAATCCATATAAAATTCTATTCCATCATTAACACAATCAAATCATAGTTATATAATGGATAGAGACATAATCCTGTTTAAATAGTATCATCTTAGATGGAAAGTATTTTTGATAAAACACTTGAACTTAATTCTTGAGGACAATTTTCTTTCTTCATAAAAGTTTTTTTATTTTCTCAAAATGAAACACAATTTTAAATGAAAATTATTTAGTTTAAAATAAACATGAAATCATGTATAGGAATGGTTATGTGAATAAGGCATAAAAATACATACATGTCATATAAGTTAAAAAAACATTCTTCTCGTACTTTACCAGAAAGGTCAAAATGTACCTTGTATGTTAAGAAAAGAAAGATTCCTTCCAAACCATGTAGTAAAAGTCAAAAATGTGTAAAAATGAATTTAAACATACATATAGAAATAGTAAACATTTTATGAACTCTATTTCGGCCGGAGGAAACACATTTAGGGTAGTGAAAAATTGTTCGACGAGTGACAAGAATTTTTATGTTATTATAGAAACATTCACATTGCCATTTTTTGGCCCAATCCATACAGTTATAATTTATGGGGAACTTTTTTGACCCCGTGGGGACTATGAAGTTTACCAAATTTTGTATTATGAAGGAGGTTCAACAGTCAAATAGTTCTAGTAGGTTATTTTAGGGGGTTAGGTATTTGTGAAATCACTATACATAAGATAAGATTTCCATAGATGATCCTCAACAAGTTTATTCGTGGAGCCAGAAACACCTAAAAACCCTTCTATACATGATTCATGGACCTACATTCCAATGGAATGAGCTCGTTTGATGATGATTTGTCCAATAACACTTTAAGATTCCATTGGTCGAGAGGATGAGAGGTTGAGCTCATCACACCCGTTTGGGGGGGACTATTGCCTACTTTGAAACTCCCTTAGAGATTTTGGTTGTGTTCCTATGTTTGTGAATCCTTGGTTCATTCTCAATGAGTGTATCCATGGGTTACCCCTGGGTTGCAAAATCAAACATGGATATTCATGGGTCAAGAATTTTTGAGACCACACTGGTGTGAGACATGTGATCAGGCGTTCAGAAGTATATCTTTATCTAGGAGAGACAGAAGGTGGTTTGATGTTGGGATAAAACCCATGAGATGGGAATCCTACATATCCTCATGAGAGGAATCAGAATCCACATAGTTTAGTGCCACTCAAGTTGACAGATCAACTTTTACAGTCGTGTGATAAGGACCCATCCATTGTATTTAACATCATGATGTGAGGACGACTAGGAAAAAGGTGTCTAGACAAGATTTGGTTTGGGACTTAGGCCAAGGAAGACTGAAGTTCCCAAGAGATATGTGGTCTCATGGTTTGGCATTATCCTACTGAGCATATGGCCTGGAGAACATTAGGGTTGATTTAAGTGTCGTATTTGGACCATAGGGAGGCTTCCCATGTATCCCGATCAAATGGGGAATCAAAGTCCATGGAGTTCTAGAAGAAAGGTAACTTATTCACTAATGAATCCCCACATAGGGGCATGGTTTATTGGGGATCATGCAAAGGTGTTTCCCATTTGGGGGGGAAGTATTGGGGAAAACTCCATAGAGGAGGCCTTTGTGTAGGATTTTCATTGGGACAGACTCAGGAGACCATCCATTGAGTTCAGGACTTCATGTGGGAACCCTATATATCCTGGTTGGAAGAGGAACTACTATAAAAATGCTTTCAAAAGCACTTTGAAAATATTAAAACAATCTTGAAGGGTTTGCTTAGTTTTGAATATGTCACTTTCTCTTTTACTGAAATTAATATGAAATTTAAATGAAACATTCATATTTATATCTATCACATCATTCGTCGGATTGAGGTATGATTGATTAATACATGTCCAAAATGACTGATGGATCATTTTCCAAAACTTTCAAATCAATCCCAATGTTTTTGCTCGGTTTTCTGTATGTCACTTCTATTTTATTCTAAAATTAATGCCAATTTTAAATAAAAGGAAACACATTGAGTCCTATCAGTCACATTGTATGTTTAATTGAGTTGTGGTGGACTTCTACATATGAAAAATGACTTATGGATCATTGTCCTAAAGTATCAAAAAAATCTGAATGTGTTTTCTTAGTTTGTAGTATGCCATTTGTGTTTTTTTACTAAAATGTCACTTCATATTGAAAACAATCATTTTGAGTCATACTGGTCAAATCATACATTGGTTTGATATGAGACTACTCTATACACGTCATAAAAATCTTATGAATCGTTATCCTAAATTATGAATACAATTGGAGTGGATTTGATTGGGTTTTAACGAGTGAAAAGTTTTGAGCTAAAATGTCAATTTGAAACCTATAATAGAAAAATTTATCCATACTAGTCACACTGTGTTTCAGATTGAGGTGTGGTTGATTCCTACATGTCACAAATGACTGATGGATCATTTTCATAAAGTACCAAAACAATCTGAATGTGTTTTCTCTTTTTGCAGTATGTCCCTTGTGTTTTTTCTAAAATTAATGTCAATTTTAAATCAAAAGAGACACTTTGAGTCATACCTATCCATTGTGCATTGAATTGCGGTGCGATGGATTCCTAAATATCCCAAATGACTTATCGATCATTTTTCTAATGTTTCAAAATAATCCGAATGTGTTATCTTAGTTTGTAGTATGTTAGTTGTGGGTTTTTACTAAAATATCTTTTCAAACTGAAAACACACATTTTGAGTCATACCAGTCGCATCATGGACTTGTTTAATATGACAATGCTTCATAAACATCAAAAAGATCTTATGAATCGTTATCCTAAATTATGAAGAAAATTGGATCCGGAATTATTGGTTTTCAATTAGTCCCACATTTTGAACTAAAATGACAATTTAAAAGTTTTTACAGACACTTTTAGCCATACCGATCACACCATGTGTCAGATTGAGGTGAATTTGATTCCTACACATCAAAAATGACTGATAGATCGTTTTCATAATGTATCAAAATAATAAGAATGTGTTTTATTGGTTTTCAGTATGTCACTTGTGTTTATCTCTATAATTAATGTCAATTTTAAATAAAAAAAGACATTTTGAGTCATACTAGTCATATTGTACATTGAATTGAGGTGCGGTGGAATCCTACATGTCAAAAATGAATTTTGGATCGTTTTCCTAAAGTATCAAAACAAAATGAATGTGTTTATTTAGTTTGTAGTGTGTCAAATGTGTTTTTTTACATAAATGTTATATCATACTAAAAACATTCATTTTGAGTCATACTGGTTGCATCATGCATTGGATTGATATGAGACTACATCATACATGTCACAAAGAACTTGTTAATCGTTAATCTAAATTATGAAGTCAATTGGATCGGGTTTTCTTGGTTTTAAATAAGTGGATCATTTTGAGCTAAATTGTCAATTTTAAACTTATAGCATACACTTTTAGCCATACCTATCACATCATGCTTCGGATTAAGATGTGGTTAATTCCTACACATCACAAATTATTGATGGATTGTTTTCCTAATGTATCAAAATAATTTGAATGTGTTTTCTTGGTTTTTAGTATTCGACTTGTGTTTTGTTTCAAAAATTAATTTCAATTTTAAATAAAAATAGACACTTTGAGTCATACTAGTCATATTGTGCATTGAAATGAGTTGCGGTGGATTCTTACCTGTCACAAATGACATATAGATCATTTTCCTAAAGTATCATAACAATCCAAATTTTTTTTCTCATATTGTAGTATGTCAGTTGGGTATTTTTTACTAACATGTCATTTAAAACTACAAACATGCATTTTGAGTCATACCGGTCGAATTGTGTGTTGGTTTGATATAAGTCTACTAAATACATTCCATAAAGAACTTACGAATAGTTGTCCTAAATTATGAAGAAAATTAGAGTGGGTTTTCTTGAGTTTCAATGAGTGACACGTTTTGATCTAAAATGTCAATTTTGAACAGATAATATACTCTTTTAGGCATACCAGTCACACCGTGCGTCAAATTGAGGTGAGGTTGATACGTACACATCAAAAATGACACATGGATCATTTTCCTACAGTATCAAAACAATATGAAGGTGTTTTATTGGTTGTTCAGTATGTCATTTGTGTTTTTTCTAAAACAAATGTAAATTTTAAATAAAGGATATACTTTGCGTCATACAAGTCTCATTGTGCACAGAATTGAGGTGTGGTTGATTCCTATATGTCACAAATGACTTAAATATTGTTTCTCTAAAGTATCAAAACAATCTGAGTGTTTTTCTCATTTCATCGTATGTTAGTAGTGTTTTTTAACTAAAATGACATTTCAAACAGGAAACAAACATTTTAAGTCATACTAGTCACATCGTTATCCTAAATTATGGAGACTATTGGAGCTTATTTTCTGGGTCTATAGTGAGTGGCACGTTTTGGGCTAAAATGTCAATTTAAAGTTGATAATAGACACTTTTAGCCATACCAATCATACCATTCATCGGATTGATGTGGGGTTGATTCGTAAACATCAAAAATAAAACAAAGATCATTATCCTAATCTATCAAAACAATCCGAATGCATTTTCTCAGTCTTTAGTATGTTGCCTTTTTTTCTTATAAAATTAATGTCAATTTTAAATAAAAAGAGGCACTTTGAGTCATACCAATCGCATTGTGTGTTGAATTGAGGTGAGTTTGATTCTGAAATGTCACAAATGATACATGGATCATTTTTCTAATGTATCAAAACAATCCAAATGCCTTTTATTAGTTTGTAGTATGTCAGTTGGGTTTTGTTACTTAAATGTCATTTTAGATTGAAAACATGCATTTTGAGTCATACTGATCACATATTGTGTTTGATTGATATGAGACTACTTCATACACATCATAAATAACATATAAATTGTTATCTTAAATTTTGAAGATAATTGGAGTGGGTTTTCTTGGTTTTTAGTGAGTGAGTCATTTTGAACAAAAATGTCAATTTTAAACTGATAACAAACACTTTTAGCCATACTTGTCACATTGTACGTCAGATTGAGGTGAGGTTAATTTTTACATGTCACAAATTACTCATGGATCATTTTCCTAAAGTATCAAATCTATTAAAATACATTTTCTTGGTATTCAGTATGTCACTTGTGTTTTTTTTTCAAAAAACATTGTCAATTTTAAATAAAAAAGACGCACTTTGGGTCATACCAGTCACATTGTGCATTGAATTGAGGTGTGGTCAATTCCTACATGTCAGAAATGACTTAAGGATATTTGTAATAAGTATCAAAACAATCAAAATTCGTTTCCTTAGTTTTTAGTATGTCAGTTTTGTTTTTCTATTGAAATGTCATTTCAAACTGGAAACATGTATTTTCGGTTATAGCAGTCACATCGTGTGTTGGTTTGATATGGGACTACTTCATACACATCATAAAGAACTTATGAATCATATTATAAATTATGATGATAATTAGAGATGGGTTTCTTAGTTTTTAGTGAGTGACACGTTTTGAGCTAAAATGTCAATTTAAAATAGATAATAGACACTTTTTTCCATACCGGTCACACCTTGCATTGGATTGAGGTGGGGTTGATTCGTAGACGTCCCAAATGACTCATGGATTGTTTTATTAATGTATAAAAAATAAAAATGAGTTTTCTATCTCATTTACATGATGTTATTGATATCTTATGAATACCCATCTAGAACATTTATGTCATTCATGAAGTTTCAAAAATGATACCTCTCGTTCTTGGAAAGAGTGTAATTGGTAGGAAGAAGAAATGTTCATTTTTTACCCTCCAATGGTGAAAACTATTCTTGTATTCCCATCTCAACCTTATTAAACCAAGAATTACTTCACTCCTTTTTTTGGGTGCATTTAGCAATGTGTCGATGACACTATCACATATATTTTTTACAACAAGAATAACATCAAGATAATGTCTTACATACATAAAATTCAAGTATGGTAATTCAAAAAAAAAAATTGATCTCATTTTCCAACCGGTTTTCGTATGGTTTTTTTAAAATGGTTTACCAAAAGTAGTCTCCTAGACTTTTACATTCTCACAAAATTTATCACTTATTAGTGGAGACAGTGATATACATTCTTTTTAACTTCTATGGAATGATGGAGTCCAAGATTAGTACTTATGCCATTGGGTTAGAAATCTTTGATGTCCTAGAAACACAGTTTTTGGTGAATCTTTCAACCTAATTGAATTTTTACCTTGTTCTCAAATAGGAAACCCTTGAGTTCCTTGAATGATATATCCTGTCTAATTTATATACACATGAAAGTCATTTATCATCCCATACAACATGGCTCTCAAAGTGAAATCTTGATTTTTGTAAGCATCATACAACGTAACACATGAATCCCATAATAACTTCTAATCCTCAATCAATGGAGCCAAATAAAAATCAATATCATTACCCAGTTTTTTTGGTCCTAATATAAGAATAGATAACGTGATGTATTTTCATTTAATGAACAAACACAATGGTAAGTTATAAATTACCAACATAACCTGCCAAGTACTGTGGCTACTGCTTTGAAAACCAAAAGGATTCACTCCATTTGTAGATAATGCAAGATAGAGTTTTCTCAACTCATTTCCAAATTCAAGATACTAATGATAAATTTTCTTCCACTAAGGATAGTCTGTTGGGTGATGTAATTTCTCATATTTAATTCTTTTATCTTTACGAAATTTCTATTGTCCTGTAGTCTCCTCACTTCCATATAGGTACATAATCCTTAGAATGATTGGAATATACCATAAAACTTTCATAGGACAGGATTCATCATTCTTGTATCTAGAAGCACCACACTTTGGTAATTATTTAAGTGATTTGTGGTCTTCGAAAAATAGTATACAGACATTTGGGTAGGAGTGTATTCATTTAGATGTCATACTCAAAGATCATATAATTCATTTAGCGTCATATGTTTTGCTCGAGAGAACATTATCTTCTTGGATCATGTTATTCAGGAGAGAAAGTAGTTCCATAAAAATTGTGTTACTCCACTCATTTCCTTCTTACAAATTTTACATCTTTATTATGACTGACAATGATCAATATTTAGTGAAACCGGCATACAATGGAATCCTTTCACAACTCTTTAACTTATCAAACAATTTTGGGAAATCAGTACGTTCATCTCAAATCTTTTTTATCATTTCCTCAATACAATCATCATCATCATTCCCATGTGTAATATTATCCTCCATATGGTCGTCTTCACTATTAATTCTTGTAATCATGTCAGATGATCCATAAAATGTAGTGTTATCCTAACCACTACCTACATTCATTTTTTCCCTGTGTTTTACCAACATGTATAACTTCAATCTATTCCATGATAGATCAAGTGTTCTTACAACTCCTCTGGACTAGTTCTCCTTGAATAAAAATAGCATAATCCTGAATAAAGTATTTGAGAAGGGTCACATGAATTTTCTTTTGCAAACATGATAAACTCTTTCACTCCATCTTCATACTCTTTTTTAAACCTATTAGAATTCATCCATTCTTTATTCATATTCATCCTATTTGATTCATTAATATTAATATTTAACAAAATAATTACATAAAATTTGTTCAACTAGGGTCATCATCCAACTATAATCAATTGAATTAAATATGTTAAATAATACTCTTACATCTCCCTGCATTACTCAGGACCAAAGTAGATCACACCCATCTTCCCAACCACGTGATGAATGAAACCAGCTATGATAATCCATTACATTAGAATTTTTTAGTCTCCCACTTGTGATTTATATGTGTTGTTGTAAACCAGTTTTTTAGTTTTTCTCTAGAAACATAATGTCTCGAGTCAAGAACTATGGTACTAAACTAATATATTTTATGATTTTCCATAGAGTGCTTGTGGGTGGAATAATTCATTACCTCTGTTGTCATGTTTATTTCACTAGGGTGTCCATAAAGTGTCCCATAGAGTCCTCTAGTGAAGTGGTTTTCTAAGATTTAGTGGAATATCTCTTGTAAAAAACTGGTGGTTCCATTGAAATGGGTATGGTTTGGATTGAAATTAAATGGTGGAGGAACTAAAAACTACAAAAAAATGGAATACCAATCATTCCAACAACCGCAACACAATTCAAACTTTGAATCATGCTCACAATAACAACACCATAAAAACCAAACAAACATAATTTCATATTTTAGAAAGCATCCCTTTTTTAATTCCGCTTGTTAATTCAGGTATTATAATATAATTTTTATCATCATGGGGAATTCATTAATTATCCAAGTATATATAAATTAATAATTTCTATATTCAAATGTTCAACAGGAACCAACCAATAAACAATTCATTTAGTGCGCAAACAAGGACCACCAACAACCATGATTTTCAACAGGGCATTTAACCCATACAATTCACTACATAACCATCAATATCAAACACTAATAAAATGAAAACAAGAGGAAACCAATGGGTAAGAAGATAAAACTCACCACGATCGTGTCATTCAGTTCGTGGCAGAGGTGCGTTCGTGGTGGTGGAGAGGGGCGCGACAGAGGATATTTCAAACTGAAAATAAGAAATAAAATGAGAACTCGTATGTTATTCCTATGAAAAATAGGTCTAATGTGATTTAGGAATGGGAAATGTCTATTTAAATAGCTTTATTAGTAAATAGTGGTAATGTCACTACAAGAAAACCAAAATTTAGCGGCCGTTATTTTTGCATGTAGCGGCAGTTTAAACCACCGCTACATGGTTTGGCGGTGGTTTTTAGAAATCGCAGATAAATATGGAATTTCAATTTAGAGGTGGTTTAAGGGAAGAATCATAACTGCCTCATTTCGTGGCGGTTTTACTGAGTTTAGTGGTAGTTATTACGAGCCCAGGATTTTATTTTATTAGTGGCGGTTATAACGGCCGCTAATAAAATAAAATCTGGCGGCTGTAAAACCACCTCTAAAGCCACGAGAACCACCGTGGAATACACACAGGTGATGCGGCTCTGTAGTGGTGGTTAAAACCTCCGCTAATGTATTACATGTATACTTTTCACGGTGGTTGAAACCACCGTGAAAAGTTGACAAGAAAAAAAATCTTCTACTTACACTGCACCACTACCCTGAAAAACAAATCAAAACATAAATACCAATAGCCTAATAGATTAATGCACACAAAATTTTAAAAAGAATGGGGACAACTAGTAAAAAATTTATGGTTGTGATTGTTCGAAAATATAGTTGAATATCATAAATGGATATGTCTAGTGAGAAGATCATAGATTTTCAATTTTTAAAACGGATGAATCTAGTTGAGAAGATCTCTTGAAGCTGCTAACACCTCCCCATGTAAAATCATTCAGTTATTTATTTTCATAATTCAATTCACATTAAAAACAACCATTTATATAGTAAACACAATTTATATTAGGTGTTCATGTTATTATCACCTATACCTTTTAATCAAGATAAAAAACATATATATAATTATTCAAGAAAAATAGAGACACCTTCAACTGAAAGTTCTGAAAAAGAAACCCTCTTCATGGTATCAATTATGACCAACTTAGTCGTATATTTAATCAGCTCAATGAAATAGTTAACGTATTCAATCAATATATGATTTCCATATAAGAGAAATATAAATTCCATTTCTGAATAATCAAATTCATAAAACCTTCCTAATATTGGGTCTTTTGTAACTCAATATAAAGAATGGTGTTTAAATATTTCCAACTCAGACGCTAGAGGTTGAATGTGGTGAACTTGATCTTATAGGTATTAGGAATTCATAAAATACTAAATATTCTCTCAATATCATCCAACCATTACCTTACCCATTGAGGACATTCTTAAACATGGAATATGGAAGGATTATAATTATGGAATTCCCATATCGAATCTCTAGCATGTGCTCTATAAGGATGAATACTTTTTTCCAAAACATGGATAGAATAAGAAACCAAGTCAATCATAATTTGACCATTAAGTGTATTTTCTTATCAAGAATTATATTTCAATAACTTATTTAGGTTCACATGGATTTTTTAAAGTTAAATGAATTTATATTACTTTAAAAATTAAATTCTAGCAAATAAATATAGAACCTAACACAATCTCATAAAATAACATCAACTCAATCATACATATCAAATAAACACATATAAATTAATACTAAATATATTTTTTTATTGTATCATTAATTTATTTAAAACATTCCTGAGAGTCATATAAAATCATTTCAGGATAAATTGAAAATATTAATGACATTCTAGACCATGTAGATAGATTACATGAATATTTAAATTAATCAAAAGCCTTTGTATCCTAACAATGCATCATGAAGTTTCTGTATATTTTCATTTTAAAAATGAATTATTCAAAGAAATAATTTTTGAAATTTTGTATATATAATAGTATAATATTGATCTAAATAAAAATTATCTCAAATAAATGATAAATATATGTTTAAAACAAAAATAACCATTTATAACATCCTTTGATAACTCAAGGATATTTAGGAAAAATGTTGTTCATGAACATCATAACCTGTAAGATACAAACATTCGTTTGAGGTTAGTTTAATTTAAATTTTGGTCTAACTGCATTTTTTGTTTAATAAAATGGTCCTTGAGAAAATGGGGTGTTTGGAGGTGCTCTAGGAATTTGGGATTTGAAAAATGAAGAAAAGAGGCCATCCAGTGCATAGTGCTTGGTTGGTGCATGGTTAGAGATAACCCTACACCATGGACCAGGGGATGTATGGCCTAAACCCCTTGGATAGAGGTAGTTTATGGCCACCGCATGGGTTTTTAAAACCATGGGGATGGACCAACCAATCCATATAACCTGGAAACCGCTTGGGAAAAGGCCAAATTGTGCATCTATTTGAATTTGGTGAAATTCCCATTCCCCCCTTGAGCCTTAAAATTTCTTACCCAATTTTTCATGCATTTTATCCTCCAACCACAAGGATTATGAACTATGAGTTGTACCCTATTCTAAGGACCATTATCCTTTTATCCTTTGTCATTTAATGTTCCATTAGGTGCGAATCGAAGATATATGTGAGTATACCACTCCTCATTATTCTATTTTATAGAAGAACCATACCGTGTTGTTTTCTGCAATTTTGAATCCTTAAACCCTTCTTTTCCAGGGTTGTTTTAGATTGGGAATTCAGGGTTTATTTTGGCTTGAATGAAGTTTTGTGGTTAATTGAGCAGTTATCTATTACATTGAGGTAACGTTCTATGGGTTATATCCTATTGTATTGATGTGTATTCATGTCTATATGGATGTGATTTTGTACATTTATATTGAAAATTTAATTTTGTTGAAGAAAATTATAAAGTGTGTGTCTAAATGATGTGTTGGACCTTTCAAGGATGTTTTTGGATATATTGATGAAGATTGGACAGGGTTTATGGCCACCCATGGGGTGTGACAATCCAGGTTTTATATAGTTTAATACCATCTCCCATTAAGAGGAACCTAGGTTTTACATTGGATATGACCACATATTATCATCATGGACAGAATATGATTACCATTAACAACGCATGAAGATTCACTATCTACACATTCTGCCTCACCAAAGTGTCCACAACACCATCCCCTTGATCACTATGAAATGACCCAATTTGTTCAACACATCAACAATGGGTTTAACTCCTAGTCATACAAAATCTCGACTACCAATTCAAACACATGCCTAACTAGAATGATGTATACCAAACTCGAGAAATCAAGACATAAAAGGAAACATCAGAAATAAATAAAATGCATAAAAGGAAACATGAGAAATCAAGAAAATGTAAGGAAATGAAAATGTTTGGTGGCAACTATGTGCCACAAATATTACATATACAAACCAAATGTTCCCATATTTGTTCAACACATCAACAATACAACTACTCATGGTCCGATGATGCGTCGTCACCCTCTCCACCCCCATCTCAACTTTCTGCTATCACCTATAAGAATATTATATTGAAAATTAAATATTGTTGCATATTTATATTAAAACATAAAACCAATGAATGTTTTCAAACTAAATGATTTTGATTTTTTTTTTCATTTACCTACTTACCATTAGTCGATGTACTACCACCAGGGTAATATCTACTCATCTGCTGAGGTATATCAGTCATCGCTTTCTACAATGCGGATATATTATCCCCCTGATCTTGAACTGTGTTTCGTAGAGATGAAATATCCCTCTAAGCATATTTGGGTATGGACTGACTATAACCAGGAGTAGATGTAGCTGTAATCCCTGGTAGAATGCCAAAGGCCTCAGATGGTACGGGTCTGAAACCCATCTTGTGAACTCTACCAGGATGCTCATTTCGAAGGACTTTAGCAATTGGGACATCCTGGGAGACTGAGTAGGACTTCCCAGGATTGACATCCCATAGTTCTTTAATTTTTATGTATAAATCATATATCAATATATATTAACACATTAAAAATTGATAATAAGTTATTAGAATAAAAAATTGACTTCATACCCCAACTTCTTTGGCAGTCTCATTAACAAATCTTCCATCTAATTTTTTGTGAACATCCAACCATAGTTCAGTTCAGGATGCTTCGTTCCCTAAACTCTGTGATTTCATTAAGCAAAGATGGATCAAAAATTAAATATATTAAACATATAATATTGTCTTATAAATATTTAAACTAATTAAAATATTACCAATGTCGTTCGGATTCTAGAAAATATTTTTGAACCCGCAGTGTGAGGGTGACTTGCTTAGCCCGGTTTGATTCATTCTGTCTTGAGAGATCCTAAAATAAATAAAATGAAACTTAACAGTAATTTATTCAATTTCACCTCCTCTTCATATACATGTATAAATTTAAAATGATGATATATAAAATAATATATATTTCAATACCATCCGCTTCTCATCACGATATATGTCAACAAAAACAGTCCACTGTTCTTTCGGTACCTCACTAGGTAGCTTCTCATAAATTTGTTGCACGGTAAACGAAGTATCATTGACATCACACCACAATATCTATTTTAAATCTTTTCATTTCTTACCAAGATTTTTCAACATCTACTTCCGTGCTATTACATCAACAACTGTAAAGTGGAAGAACGTCTGTATACAGAAATTTATTTTGAACATATTAGTAACATGACATTAAATTAAACCATAATGTAATAAAATTACCTTTATTTGGGAATCAAAAACTTAATTTTTCTAGCATGAAGGTATATTTCTCCAGTCATTATAAGAAATAAGAAGGGAAATGGGCTCTGCTGCCAGCTGGCCAAGAATCTGGCCAAGTAACCCCACAGTGTCATCCGTAGGGATCTCATAAGAATCAAATGGCACAACTATCTTCTCGCCATTCATATTCCAAACATCTAAACTTTTTAGGTTTTTCTCCATGGTTTCATTTTTTTCATCTTCACTGATCAAACAATTAGTATAAAAAATGCAATAGATTTATTTAATTAAAATTTGTACCTATGACAGTGACACTATAGTATGTCTATGATGAACTGGAAGGGGCATGTCACCGCCCCACTACTGAGGCTTCTGAAGGGGGATTTGATGACTCATCCACTAATGGGACACCCACAGATGGTGTGAGAGATGGTGCAGGGGGAGATGGTGCAGGGGTGTAGGCAGCTGGTACCATAGATGTCGTGGGGAGGGAGCTAGATGGATCGTCATCTGTCACTGAACTAGATGAAATAATGTACTGCTTCCTCCTTGGCATTCATGTCATTTATTCAAAGAAAATTCAGTTTAGAATATATATTTCAAAAAAAATATGCAGAAAAAAAATTAAAAATGATAATATATGCCCAGTACTAACAGAAAAAATATATATAACAATGAAAATGAATGACTATAGAAATGAAACAAGTGGTTTCTGAATGAATAAATAATTGTACATACAATCATTTTCCCCTTCAATCATGTCAGTTTTCTGCTCCATTTATTCATCCACTTCATTCATCCTTGATAGGATAATATTTTCAATATCATGATGGACAAATAATTTTTCTTTCTGTTGTTGATGAAATTCAATTTCAAAGGTTAAATCTTCCACTTCACCACCCATATCATACAAATCACTTTGTATTAGGTGAAAAACTACACTACACACATAATCCACAAAATCATTCACATAATATACCATTTTTTCTTACAATGGTATGATATATGGATCATGTAGTTCACGATCACCAACATCTATCAAGCGAGAGAAGATCACAGAAGTAAATTTCAAGGAATCTCTTTTAACACCTCTGAAAATATTGACCCATTTTCATTTGAATAAAATAATAGAAAAATGTTCGTGGTAGTTTAATTTAATAATATCATGCAGCTTTCCGTATTATCCCACTTTAGCAAATGAAAATATACCACTATTCTATGTTTTCAAACCCACTTCTCGATCTACTAGAAGAAATCTAAAGCCATTCACATTATAAGCGTCAAACTTTCTAACTTGCTTTATATGACCTCTAGAAAGAAACCTGAAATCTTCTGAAAAGTCTGCTCGAGTATCATTATTCATGATCTGAAAAAAGAAATATAATTTAATATATTTACAAAATGTATGTATCAAACTAATATTCGTATTTATTGCAGTATTTATGAACATACATGTCGTGAAAACCATTATAAAATCTCTTTATTCACAACTTTTGTTATATCTTTCTCATTTCGTGTTCGGCCTCTTATTCGTCTATTTGTTTGTATCCTCAACTCTTCAATAAATGGATCTGCAATTTCACTATTCAGAAGCACATATCTATGTGGCTGTAATAATTCCAATCCTGTTAGTGTCACATTTGAGGTCCTACCAACAGATCGGCCAATACCAAGAAATATTTTTGATTTCTGATGCATTTGAGATTGAGTTGATGTGTTGTCAACATGTCCTACTCGATTAAATCTTGTCCCAATATCATCCAAATACCTAGAAAAAAAGGTAAGACACTCCTCAGCCAAATAACCTTCATCAATAGAGCCTTCTAGTTGAGCTTTATTTCTCACGTATGATTCCAAATGCCCAAGATATCTATGAAATAAAATAATAATATTCTTCATTTATTTAAATTCCAAAAATTGTTTACATAATTGAAGAACATATAAATAAAATACCTCTCAATTGGATACATCCATCGATAATGAACAGGGCCTCCTAATTTAGCATCCTCAACCAAATGCACTGTTAAATGCATCATGATAGTAAAAACGATGGAGAAAAGATCATCTCCATTGCACAAAGGGTCAATAAAAACCGCTCGTAAAGGTTTTCAAGCTGAAATGGATGTAGAGATTTATCACATAATTGCATGAAAAATGAGCATAATTAGAGTACAACAGCAGTCACTTTTTCAGGTAATAATTTACGCAATGTCAATGGTAGTAACTATTTAAACAAAATATGTGAATCGTGAATTTTCAATCCATGTAACTTACGATTATTCAAGTCAACACACCTCGAGATGTTACTTGAATACTCATTAGATACATTAACATTCTTTAAAATTACAAGGAATGTATCTTTATCCCTATTTTCCATTCCAAAAATGGCCAGAGGATACTTTTCATTCTCATCTTGCCAGAGATCATGTTTTATGTTCATTACTTGTAAGTCTTTGTGAGCATTGAAATGATCCTTCGACTTTCCATGATTATTAATTAATGTGAAAATCAAATTATCAAATAAATTCTTCTCAATATGCATCACATCAAGATTGTGCCGCAACAAATTAAATTCCCAATACGGGAGTTTGAAGAATATAATTTTTTTCTTCCATTGTTGCATTCTGATTTCACCTGACGATGCACTTCGGTCCCGTTTTCCACTATCATTCTAATGATGAACCTTCCCAAATTCTGTTTCAACATTTTCAGGCTGTGTCAATATTTCAGAACAATTTTACAACATTGGAGGTGGTCTACGATCAATGGAACCTTTAAATTTTGATCTATTCAGCCAAAATCTATGAGATGCATCGAGAAATATTTGATGGCACAATAAGCACCATTTTCTAATGTGAGGTATCCATTTGGGCGCAAAATCAAATTTAGAAATGGGAAAATCCAAACCTATTTAAGTGTTCCAACCAGATAAATTTTCAAGCCTAGGAAAGTCACTAATGGTCCACATTAAAGCAACATGCATTTTGAACAGTGTTTTAGAAGAAGCATCAAATGTCTTAACACTGTTGATCCATAACTCCAACAATTCGTCAATAAAAGGTTGAAAGTATACATAAATATCATTTCCAGGAATTTTTTTTTCCAGGAATAATCATCTAAATGATAAAAGATGTTTGTTTCATACATATCCATAGAGGTAGATTATAAGGGATCAAAACAACTGGCCAAATGCTATAACTGGTACTCCATGTCCCAAATGGGTTCAATCCATCGGCATCCAATCCCAATAGAACATTCCTAGGATCAGCTAAGAAATCTAGATATAATGAATCAAATGTCTTCCACGATTGGGAATCTTGTTGATGTCTCATTAACACATCATTGTTTTTATCTACAGAATGCCACTTCATGCGTTCGATGGTTTTCGATGACATGAATAATCTTTGCAATCGAGGCTTCAAGGGAATGTAATGAAAAACCTTTACAGGTGTGTTCCATTTATTCTTCTCCATGAAATTATGTTCATTTATACTTCCAGCATCACACTTTGATTTCTATCTAGAAGAAGAAAATTTCTTGAAATTTTGTCTACTTGAATCCTCTCCCCAATAAAGCATACAATCATTGGGACATGCATGTATTTTTTTATAATTCAGACCAAGCTTTTTAACAACTTTTTTCATATCATAAAATGATTTTGGGATTTTTTTTCTTCAAGAAATGCATCACGAATCAATTCCAATATCATGGACATTGCCTTATTTGTAATTCCACAAAGGCATTTGATATGGTATAACTTCAGCAGAAATGAAAGATTTGAATATTTCAAACACCCACTATACAACTCTTGATTTTCATTTTCAACTAAATCATGAAACACATTTTCCTCAGTGAAGTTTTCTCTTACATTTGGCTCCACGGAATCAAGAATAGGATCCAGTGATATGTTACAATATTGATCTTCTTGTGTTATAGTCTCAGAAGCATCACTTTCCACGTTGCAATTTGTAGCACCCTCTTCTGGTTGTTCTGATATGTTTTGATGATGATAGTGGTGTCTTTCAGTGTTGAATGCATCATTTATGAGGTTTTGCATTTCATTTTCCATTGTTGACAAACATGGGACCTCATTCTGTGGATTAACATCAGTGCTCAATCTTTCTGTAACTTTCAACTGTCCATGCCAAACCCAACACAAATATTGACCAGGGAATTGCTTCAGTATTAAATGTTCATAAACTTCATCTCTCCTTAACCAAGTTCTAAATTTACATTTAGGACATAGACATCTTATTCTCCCTTCAACAGATCAATTAGAAGTTTCAAAATCTAAAAACTCATTCAAACCCTTAACATACCGAGGCGTGTTCCTTAGTATTTTGATCTAGCTTTTATCCATGTATATCACAATGTGCCTACACAATAGAAAAATATTAGAACACAATGTTACTACTAAATAGAGAAATATATTCATATACACAATAGTGTAAGATTACATAAACATAATATAATAAAGATGATCCCTTGAGTTAGATATGAACCATCTAGTGTTTGGGATAGGGGAAGTTTCTTTGTTAAAGAGAAACAGTGTGCTAACAATACCATATTACTCAGTTACCACATGGTCAATACTAAAAGTTATGCTAAACAGTATTCTTATCATGTTTCTCCCAAATCTACAAATTTTCGACACTTGAATTTTGAAATCCTATATAGCATAAAAATATAATATTAGATAAAAAAAGTAACATAAGCATAACTTGGTTGGAATCATAGTTCAGGAGGAAAAAATAATGTTTCCAATCTTGATGAAGAAGCATAGAAATGATAGGATGTAACCCTTAATTGGTCCGGATTGTGTGACTCTAAATCACAAAAAAAAATGGTATGGGCTTCATGACCATAAACTAAATGACCCATGTTCCAAGACGGTATCTAACTCCTTCAACCCAGGTAGTAAAAGTGAGACATCCCTTATGCCATGACTTCCATTTATGATTAGAGAGTGCATATATTTTCCTCTTGATATCAAACAACCAAGCACTAAAACAATCTCAAAGAGTGAAAAACCCATTATTATCAACAATAGTGGTCATTAGTTTTATTGATTTATAATTAATTATGAGATCATCCATATTCATGATACTGTATTTTACCAATTCATATTAGGTTAACTTGAAAAATCTCTTCATATAAGCTACCCTCGCTTTTGGTCCACACATCATAAACTTAAACAATGTGCACCTGGGTCAAAATTTTCTAACCATAAACATCATCTATATGGGTACAAATAGCATGAACTAAAACTATATAAGTAAATATGAACACAACTCATCATGGTGAAAAATTTTAAAGAGAAACCTAGGTAAAAATTCAGTCTCCACTAACTGGATATGTCACTAACATAGTCTAAGTTAATAATTTGGAATTGAAAAATGGAAGAAATCCTGTTTGGTTAAAAATACGTAAATCGAAACCTAATAAGATGACAGTTCCTTGTGAACTAGGCCTCCACAATAGGAGGATCAAGAAAAATTTAAGGTGATAAAATAAATGACTTAAACCTTGTGGGGTTCATAATATTAATTTAGAAGAAGTCATGTTGTACTCGCTAGGCCCTTTTGAATATGAAATTTTTTAAGCATTCACTTGTTCTCTCATCCCCAGTTTATCAGTCGAGAGGTATATTTATGAAATGTGTGAAGAAATAATTTTGGCGTGATCAAACCCTTTTAAACATTGGAATCCACACTCTAAATCTACCCCTTTGCAATTATTATCATGTTGAGTGAACTATTTTATCCAAATAGACTAAAAAAAGTGTTGTAGTGATGGTAGTTATGCCTATACCCATCCATGATCCATATAAATGAGGAACTAATTCATCCAAATGATCTAACTATAGTGTTAATTTGATGGTAGTTATGTCTATATCCATCTATGATCCATGATCAAAATGAAATAATTCATCCAAATAGACTAAATATAGTGTTATAGTTATTGTACTTATGCCTATACCCATACATTATCCATGAACCCGAGGAAATATTTCTGAATCAAGCATTTTTTAGAACCATAATTGACTTTATGCATTACCAATTAATTTTTCAATTGGTTTTTGATTATTTTTATGATGTTTCCTCTAAAAATTTCATAGGTTATTATGAAGTGTTAATCAAGCTAAAACAAAATCTACGGAATGGATGACAATTAAGAATAAAAAAATCTTCATTTATTAATAAAAAAAACGAGAAGAGGATCCATATTCTAGAGTCTCTCTTCGATGTTATAGGTAAAGAAAAATGATAAAAACAACTATAATATACTTAAATCATCCAAATCTAAACAATAATCCAATTCCTGATGATAATTGTTGATGGAATATTGAAGGGTAATTTGTTTAATATCATTCAAATTTGACAATTAATGTGTCTTATTAACATGGGAGGATAGTTTTGAACTCCTTCATATAATGGGCTCAATCCTTATGTATGCTGATAGTAGCTACACCTACACCCTTTCCACATGAGCCTCATTTTCTCGTGTTTTTTCTATATTCATAGTTATTCAATCATGAGGCCATGCTTCTTAAATAGAGAAATTATGCAACTACTTAATGGAATCCTCTATATCTTTGTCTTGATGGTTAGAAATATTGAATAAGTGGAGGCTATATTTTTGGACTACCTACTCCTCTCAGGAAGTGAGAAAATGATGGATAAGAGAATATAAGTTCTATTAATTGAACCCAATTATTCCCAATCCATAAAAGAGTTGGAGAAGAAACTCCACTTTATCAATATTTTTCTTTATCCCCATGATGATAGAAAAAATTGGCACCAAACACATTTTTTCACAGCTTAGTTGTTTATATTCATGTTGGGATCCAAATAATATTTACTTGATTCTATAAGTAGGAAGACAACGATACTGTAGAAGCCTCCCTGTTTTATCCCCCCATGAAGCCACTATTACCAAAATGTATGTTGGAAGCTAATGATACTGTAGAAGCCTCCCTGTTTCATCCCCCCATAGAGCCACTATAACCAACAACCACTATGGCTCCCCACAAACCGAGTAGAACCTCTCCCTATTTAATATAGGGAAACCCCTACATCAAAATTCCATCTAATATGGGTGTTTTAGAGGTTGTTTATATATTTCACTATCTAGAGGTGACACCACACCCATGGTGCTTCTAGACCATATCATGTTAAAGTTATCTAGACAACACCACTCCCAGAATTCAATCACTAAAAAAATGAGTAAACAAAAAAAATAGCCATAAAATCATCAAAAAATAATAAAATTATTTCATGGGGTGTAAAAATGAACCCCCTAATGACACATTATTTCCATAGAATGTAATTAGTAGAAGTATAAAAATTAAAATGATACAACCATGTGATTCCTCATTTCAATAGGTGGTTGGGTGGGAAAATAACTTAGGGGTATCTGAGAGAATTAAAACCAAACAAAAAAACACATCTAAGAGGATTAAACTATTTTATAAAATTTCCTCATCATCTCCAATCATATTAAAACAATAAACATGAAACACAAAACCCAAAATAGGTAGAGGCATAACATATATCTCTGCACCATTTAGGGATAATCTAGAATGGTGAAATTTAGACAAAACATACACCTCGTGAAAAAACACAACCAAGAACTGAAATTCCACCAAAATACCACAAATCCTAAAAGTATCCCTAAAATTAACTTCCAGTAAAGATCCCAAATCTGAAATCTAAAGTGAAAAAAAACACACAAAAAATTCAAAATAATAACAACCTTTTTTTTTACCCAGGTTGTAATGCTCAACATGGTCCAACTAGAACCTCAACTGCATGGTCTTCATGTCACAGAAACCTCAAAAAGATCAAAACCCTCATGTTCTAAATAATATGAATTTTTATATTAGTTATGTGAGCATGCTTTCATATGTTTTCTCATTCTCAACCCATCTAGAACAAACATCCACAAATCTCAATCATAGGCACATACAACATTAATGTGGAAAAAACCCAAATCAATAAGGTATTCACAAGACCACAATTCACCTCAAACTACCATATGACATCCCAAAAACTAATTAAAACAGAAAATAATATGGAAAGAGGGAAACCTGGGGAAACCTAGGGTTGCAGGGTCGTCGGGGTCGTGGGGGGCCGGGTTCGCTGGGGTCATGGGGTCGTCAGGGTCGTGGGGGGGCGGGGTCTCGGGGGAAGCGGGGAGAAGCGAGGTCGGGGTGGGGGGAAGGGTCGGCATCATAAAAAAAATGTTTCATGGTGGTTCATTATAAGTCGCCCTGAAACCATTTTAAAAAAAGTTTTAGTGGCGGTTCCCAAAACTGCCACTAAAAACTGACACTAAAGCCAATTTCTATTTTAGTGTGTAAACCACTCAAATCATATGAAAGTTCCAAACATGCCCTTGACTTTCAAACACATGCACCCAAACGTTTCACAATTTCCAAAAGGGCCCTTATCCTTTCCAAACACACACCAAATCAATTCCATAAAAAATCCATCAAAACACTAAAATGATGACACCTTTATAAAACAAACCAAACACTTTATCAAAAAATTTACTAAAAATCAAACAATTTTTAAACCATTATATAAACAACTCAACCTGTTTATAAAAAATTTATTACAATATGAAAAGTTTATGAACAATTTTTTTTGTAGGCCAAAAATAGTATACATAATTTTATAAGAATACCCTGTCAATGTGAGTGTTAGTTTTAAGTACAATGGACTTCATGAGAGAATCCATTGAAACCTTTAATTCTATTGTGACTACTGAATATTGCACCATCTACCACAGTTTTTTAGAAATACTTAATAAAACTAATACTTCTCATCCTTTATTCCCTCTCACTATAGTTCACTCCTGACACACATGCATCATATCCGTTCTTCTAGTCATCTAATACCTTATATTACAATAATTTTACATTCATATCCTAAAAGTTTCCACACTACCCATAACCATAAATCCCCCATGTGAAACTCCCACACCCTTTAACAAAACCATCTACTTATAGTAAATCAACTTCTAAATAATGTCCCACACACCATCTGATCCTTTTTCTATATTTATCCCTCACAATTGAATGATTCTAAAAAACATGACACCAACTCCCACTAAATGGAATCAAAACACATTACTAAATAACTAAGATACATTTTCCTTCTATGGGCGATATAGCTGATAATAACAAATAGGAAATAGTTCTGAAGAAAGGGGGTAAGAATAAACTCAATATTATTTTCCCATTGACTACCAAACTCAATCCACTTATTAAAAAAATGATAGAATGTTTTATATAAAACCATTTGAAATCATTTAAACCTATTATCCCAACATCATAAATAATCTCCATGTAAAACATTTTTATGTAAAAAAAACTTAATTCCATTATTAGGAATAGACACATTTATGCCTCTACCCACTCACCATGCATGCTCAGTTTAGATTTCCATACTCATGTGAGATCCCCCATTGATCCACTAAGTCATCACATGGTGAAATATATCTACTTTCCCCAAGGGTTTACTCACCTTATTTATGGTCAAGTCCAACCCATGAACTCATGCCAACCAAATTTAAAAAATACCATTCTAAATAAATAAAAAATCCCCATTTAAATCATTTCACCAAATACTTTACATGTGTCAAAATAAAACCATAAATTTAAAATAATACCTTAAAAATTATATAATAAGAGGGTTTTCCAAAGGCCAACCAATTTTTACAAAACCATATAACAAGGAATATCCTTTTAAAATTATACAATTTTTCACAAAAAAATCAATGAAAATATTTAATCAAAACAAATTATTTATTTTAAAAGAGAATTGAAGTATAGAGGGAACCAACATACCTCACAATGGTATTAAAAAATGGTGAGTGACATAAGAAAACTTCAATGTCTGATCACAAACCATGTTAAACTAACCAGATCCCACAAAATTACACCAAGATCAATAACAAAAACCAAATAATTATCCCCAAAAGACTTGGTCTATTATTTCAAGAGCTACAAGAACCATGGATCTATGAATACTGAAGAATAATGAGAACTTACTAATGAATCAGGATGGAGGAGGAGGATGAGGAGGTAGTGGTGGCCGTAGAAGAGGAGGAGGAGTAAGTGGAGGTAGCAGAGGAGGATGAGTCGGTGGTGGCCGTGGAGGAGGAGGAGTAGCTAATAGTGGAAGGTGAGGATTATGAGTCGGTGTCCGTAGAGGATGAGAAGGAGGTAGTGATGGTGGAAGAGGAGGAGGAGGAGGGGTTGTGGTGTAGGTGGTGGAGGAGGAGGAAGGGTCGCGGTGGTGGAGGGGTCGACGGTGTATGGGCCCGCTTCTGCGAAGGCTTGAAAGGGTTTGCTGGAGGATCAGCATGTTAGGGTTCTTTTTAAAAAAACTCATTGGAACCTTTATCAGTGCTATTTAAAAGCGCTGATAATGGTATGTTTTGTCAATGCTAAAATAAAAAGCGCTGATAAATCATAACTTTCTCAGTGCTTAGTTAACGCGGATAAAGATAGGGATTTATCAATGCTAAAAAGAACCGATGAAATACATATTTATCAGTTTTTTATCACTGATAATGGTAGGCCTTTACCATCTCTAAAAAAGTGCTCATTAAAGACCTATTTTTCAATGATAAAATTATAGCACTGATAAAGACATCTTTTATCAGTGCTTTTTTAGCACTGATAAAGGAATAATTTTAATAATTTATTTATATTATTATATATTTATTTAAAATTATATATAGGTTAAATATATATATATTTATTTATAATTATAACAATAAATAGAATATATTTATAAATAATTTTATATAATTTTTAATATATATATTAATAACAATATACTAATATATGTATAATTTTATAATTATTTTTATATATAGTTATAATTATAATTACAAATTTAATTGAAATGTATTTATATATATCATAAAAAATATAATGAAATATATTTAATGTTATTTTATAAGTACATTTTTTAGAACATATATAGTTCATATGGTTAATATTATGAATTAATCAATATACCACATCAATGGACAATGTGATGTAATGTATAAATGAATATTTATGCATCATACATAACATATTAGCATGATAAATAGATTCATTGACCAAATTCATTGGAAAACAGACATATATATAGAATAATTTTAACTATAAATATATATATTAAAAAGTATTATATATTTATAAATAAAATAAATAAAATAAATATAATAAATGCAACGATTTAATATAATAAATATAATAAATATAATAAATTAATCTAATAAATTGAATAAATATAAATCAAATAGATCTCTAATAAATATATTTATTATTTAATTTAATTTATTATAATCTTATTATTATTTAAATATATATATATATATATAATCATAGAAATACTTTTGTCAATTAAAACATTATATATATATATGAATTAATAAAAAATATATATTATTTATAAAAATTTGTTATTTAAATAATGTATAAAAATAAAAATTATTTTTGAATATAAATATAATTATTTTATATTAAATAATAAATTTTTTTATTAAAAACTTGTATCAGTGCTTTTAGCCAGCTCTGATAAAGATCCACCCATTTATCAACACTTTCTTAGCGCTAATAAAAGGTCGTGCTTCTTTTTCCCTGTATTGTGGAAGTGGGGAATCTGAATTCTCGTAGTTCATTTATGGGTTTTAACTTTATTGGGGCTTATACATTGGAGCTTCCTATAAGAGATAATCGATTCATGACTTATTCATAAAGATAATTCCCTTTGTTTGGGACATTTTTTGGGTAACCCTTTTGAAAAAGGGTACCCCTCTAAGATCGGGCCTTCAAGAAGGAGTCCAACATATCCTAGTTGGAGAAATAATCAGAGTTCTCATAGATCATTTAGCTTGCGCCATATACCTGGGACGAGGTTAATTAGTGAGTTTTTAATCAGGACTTACTCCAAATGAGGACACACTTTTTTCAGGGGCATAATTGGGTTGACCATCGGGAAGGGAACCCCATTGAGCTCGAGCCTTTAAGAAGGTGTCCTACATAAGATGGTTAGAGAAGGAATCAGAGTTTTCGTAGTTCATTTATGCATTGGGGAATGTTGTATCATCACAAACCCTTAATCCCACCTGAGTCATGCTCGGTGTGAGAAACAAGAGGATGTGAAAGATTCGACAAAGGCGAATTTTCTCTTCTCTGGAAATGGAAAAGGAAGATGAAAATAGTTGAAGAGGTCGTGGAAATGAGCCTAACATGATAGGGAAAATGGAGATTTGAATATGCACCCCTCACTCATTTTGATACCCAGGATAGTAAATTTTGGTGGTCTATCTAGAGACATCCCGAGCTGAGGTGAAGAGGGTGAAGAGTGACACCTCTCGCAAATGGATTGGGGCTTTCTTGAGGAGGAGTTCCCTAAAACGGGTTCTGGGAAAGGATAGAAAAGTCAAAAGGAAGAGCGATCATGATTCCTTTAACTGATCACTAACCCTCGTTGAATGGGAAATCAAGTTATCTTCCTTGATCCCATGAATGGGTAGTTTCACGTTAGACTCCTAAGGTTGGACTCCAGGTTATGATGGGAATGTATACTGGAGAACATTTCGGGAACCCATAGTGATGCATGGATTACTTTCTTGACTTCTCTTACCATGAGTATGTAGACTTAGAGGGGTGTGCAAGTGCACCCAATGATCTGATCATTTGGTTCTGGTGGATTTGGAGGAGTCTTTTTCCAGATTCTAGTGAATTTGTTCACCGAATAGATGTAGAGGACTGGATGGTAATGGAGGGGCATAATTATAGTTAGGATTAAGGACACCCTAAGACAACCTATTCCATGAACTATTTGTCATGCATGATGGGGGAAACCCTGTATAGCTTGTTGTTTTATAGGTATAGGGGTTGTGCACATGCCGAATCAATGTGTGGACCTGGATATGGACCACCACGTGTCAAAGTGGTACATAGTATTGAATATGGCCCACACACTGGAATGTTATTCGGAGCCGAATGTGGTTCTCCATGTCGTCTCAGGTTCCATCTGCGTACTGATACATTACACGACATAGGTTTTGATCCACATAATAATACACTATAAAGAGCACTAAATTAAAGAAGGTTCCTAGAGCATGTGTTCTATGGGTAATTCATCTGTGAAGGATTTTTGGTTTGCGATTACACCAATTAAATTTGTAGTTCAATAATTATTATTAAGTTCCTTCTTTTTGTTGTTCATGGTGGGCTATACCTATTGGGAAAGTGGTTCATAGTTCTCACTTTTTTTATAATTCTAAACGAAAGTCCAAATCTTATTTTTATCAGAATTATTTCTTCCAGCCTCTAGGGTCTCCTTCTTTCGTTTTTCCACCAATCCCCTTCCAATTTTACAAGTGCTCCCTTTTATAGAGCATTGGTGAAATCATATTTGAGGTCATGCAACACCACTTGCAGAAGCCCATAAAGATATACCTCAACCCATGGAATACTTGGTCAACCGTGGTTTTCATATGTTTTGGTTCATGAGATGTGGTTCACAGATCCCGCCATCTTTCTTCACCCGCAAGCTGATTAGTTATGTGGGGCGTTATGTTTTTTCATTTCTCCATTAATTCCTTCCAATAGACATGTTTCAGTATGTCCTAGGTTTTCTGGCCATCGCCATGTGGGCCAACAACTTGCATGTTCTTTTGTGTATCAATGGTTCACTGTTTATGTGCCCCACAAACCTTTCCCAGTTATGGTACATGTTCAGCCTAAAACAATTTGAAAATTTTTATTTATTCAAGTTTCATTTAAATTTTTCAATCTAATTTTCATCCATTTGCCTTGAAGGACTTTTATAAATATTTTCTTCCTTCTACAATGTGCTTCTGTGATTATTTACTTCCCTTTGTGTAGTTTTCAAGACCCTGCAAATGGAACCCATCAGAACGGGACCTGATCCGAATGAAGAGGAGCTATTCTGCTACAAAAGCAGTATTGAACTAAAGTGGTTCAAGGTAGAGTGGGTAAGTCCAATAAGGGGGGAACATGCCTATTTATAGGGGCCTAGTTAATTTTTCTTTTTACTATTTCTCATGGAAAAGGGCTCTGATCCTCTCTTTGTCTTCCTTCTCTTCTGTGTACCGACTCCTCTACAAAAACTTGTATCCGCTAACTAATCCTTATGTTCCACGAACTAAATTACTCATAGTTTTATTTTTTCTACAAACCAATTTCAAGTCCACAAACTATGATGTGAAATTTAAAACCTATGTTTGACATTCCATGTAGCGAGATACTTGCGTGGTTTTTTTGTTCCACACACCAAACATTAAATTAGTTAACTAATTTTTAAACACCTTTTAACCAAACATAAAGTTTAAATCAGCAAACATGGAACATCTGCATAGCGAGGACTTGGTTCACAGTTTCTTCTTTCCATGAACCACTTAGTTCACTGGCCAATGCTCTACCATCCAACACCTCTCATGACTTCTACCAACCGAGGACATACACCCGATATGCCTTCTGCATACAGTTGTAGTACGCATGAAATGGATTCTGCATACCATTCTAGGTATAATTATGAAAATCTCCATGAAGACCTTCTTTTTAAGTCCCTTGGCCATTTTTGGGTCTCCTTTCCAATAATTTTCCCATTGGACTAACTTCTCTATGGCCTTTTGGATCTTTTTTTTAGACTGCAATGGTTCTTCCTTTGACCCTAGGGAGTGCGACTGGAAGGAGAGTAGTTATGTATGATAACATCGAATAGGACCTTCATTCTTACATCATCTCATGTGAAGGTATTATCAAATATCTTCTTCTACTAGAGCTCTTGATGTATCCATCATCCGTGAAACTATCGTGTTACAACATTGCCCTTCCCAATGATGTTCCTTTTCCATTGACTGACTACAATACCCCCATTGTCCTCCTAAAAAATCCTGGAGCAATGATTGGGAAAATATTTTTTGATAGGGGAAATCATAACTTCTCCTGCTCAAGAGAATACATTCACCCTGAGGGGATCTGTGTGGTCTCATAGCGATCTTTACCATCATGAAACATCTTTGGAATCAGTCATCCAGGAATATATATCCATTACTAGTCTTATCCAGAACGTCACTAGTGGTGGGTGGTCCACTAAATGGGACTTATGACCTGGAGGATGATTATCTAACTAGTGGGCCTTGTCCTTCTGGGTGCATCAAATTTGCATGAAAATCCTAGTTCGGTTAGAAGACGTAAACCTGTATCAAAAAACATGTGTTTCATATTCTGTGATCTATTCACCTGGGGATATACTGTCGGAATTTCTTAGTTTCTGGTGTTCGAGCACCAACACCTTCCATCATTCTCATGGAGAGGTGGGGATTAGCTTGTGGGGAATCCATCAACATGGAGGGATCCCTATTCTCATCCATATGTATGATGAATTCCTCCCAACAACCAACACCTGGATAGACGTCAACCAGGTATCTACTTTGGAAAAGAACTTATTAGTCATGGAAGGGGGAATGCTCGACCAACCCCTCCATGCCCATTCTCTCATTTCATTCGAGGCTTGGATATGATTGTTTTTTAAAGTGAACGGGCCTAGTCCAAGAGACTGCCGCAATCAAACTCATCTGAACCAAGAGTCATTAAAATACCATGATCATATTGTGTAACCCTTGAGGTAGGCCAGTACACCACCTAGGGATATAGAATCCAATCAGATGTGCCTCCAGACCCCAGGTTGGAAGGATTCTTTTGCATGTTTCTGAGTGGATGGATTTTTCCCTCCAAGGACATATATAATGGTGTAGAGCTTATACTATTATGATGGTGGAAATGTTGGTAGTTTGGAAACCCATAAACATGTCCATCATCAAACTATCCTGACTTTATGAGCTTCTAGGGTAGATATAGGGAGGGAGGCCCCAACATTGCCTGAGCAGGCCATTCTAATTTTTCTATGTCTTGATTGTAGAACACCTTTCCTAATATGAATATCTGTATACTGCAAGGGTTACTCATTCGAAATTCCATCCAAATCACCTCAACATTGTTTTTGTTCTCCCTCAATCCACGAATATTAATGATGCAGTTGAATTACTTTTTAATATCTTCCAATTATTTTTCACACCTTACCTCGTGCCCCATGGAGAAATGGAAGATAATGGGAGGGGTTCCCCTGGAAGAACTCTCATAGCTTATAAAAAATTTGGATGGAATGATGTTTTCACACATAGACATGGTGACCATTTTTGATCCATATACCTTTTACTAGTTTTCTTGGAAATTTGGATGACCACAACAAATCGCGCGCCTCCCTACTACCTAGTAGAAGGGAGAATCTCATCCCATGATTCTTCGCATATTATGGCGGATAATGTTGAAAGAGGATTATATCAGGGAGGTCTTGATTCCTCCCGGGGTGGCCTTAACATTTTTATCATTGGAGTATTCCCAGAAATGGGTGACTTGCTACCCTGAAAGGGTGCTAGGAATGCCAGTTCGGTGGGTTCAAAGGCCACTAAATGTTCCTCGTCTTATTCCAACTATACTGGTTGTGCCATATACATCTCTCCCTATAGTGAGAAGGATCTTTGTCCACTATCAAATGAATTTGTAAGGGGATTCATCTGCACATCCCATTTTAGTAGAATGTTATTTAGACTATTCTCCCCTGATGGATACCGCTTGTGGTCCTAATGAGGCTGGTCCAAGAAGAGTGTCATCAGATATCCTAGATGTTGTGTCTAGTCCCTTGCATTTGGAACCAAGGGTTGAACCATCTATTTGGGGTAAACCTCCCTTTCTTGGGTAACCAATATTTGGACCTTCCAACTATCATAGTGATTCTTCCTTTCTATTTACCCATTGTAGCAGGGAAGGACCAAGGTCCTGACGCCATGAGGAGGTATCAAGCCATGCAAAAACAGGTGTCGCATCAATTTTCCAAATTTATTGCATTACATCACCAGGAAATGACCATCAGAATTGTTTATAAGGAGCTGAATCATTTGGTGTCTAAGAAGATTAGAGATCATGATTTGGTAAACACCTAGCTGGAGGAGCTGTGAAAATTCAAGGCTCTGGTGGCTAGTATGAAGCCTCACTTGACATTGTCAAGTGTCAATTATGAATCCATTAAGTATAAGGGGTGGGACCTTATAGCGTCTATGAAGTGAGAAAATATGATGGTTGAGGTTGAAGCTGAACATAAAGATTCATTAGGGTAGGCCATTGATGGTTCATGCTAGAAGGTTATTGAAAGGATGGAAAGGGCGAGTCAGGTTCTGTTTTGATTTCCCCAAACTGTCTCTATATCACCTTTTTTTTGATATCATGGAGGGAATTCAGACTAGGGATAGTCCTCCATTTTATATCATGGAATATAAACCTACTTATTGTCTACTTCTCATTTATAATTTTTTTAACATCAATCAATCACAATTAATCATATAAATATCATTTCAACAAAGTATTAACTTAAACGAAAACTAGTAAATCAAACCATTCTATAATTTATTCTAGAGTCGAGGGACTCAGCAGACATAGTTAGGCTATTTTTGGGGTTACATACTAAACCTCATGAACTGTGTTCCTTTTTCATTGTTACCCCAATTTTTTCTTTAGACTATTTGGTACGGCCTTAGCAGGTATAACTTGAATTTTTCTTAGGCCTCCCATTATAGGTTTTCAACCTAATGAGATTTATACCTCTTTTAAATATTTGATTTCTTGACATTTATGCAAAAAACATGCATAATATAGGTTTTATGAGATGATACTCAAATTTTATACAGGGGTTCCCTTTGATGTTTTTAACTCTGGAGAGTATTTCATCTTTTTTGGGTGGATTAAAATCTTGAAAGTCATACTTTTTACTGATGTTTTAGGTGGAAACACTTTGAACAAAATTGATGGGTTAGGGGCCCCAATTTGTGATTCATTAGCTGATAATTTTTTAATAACGTTCAGATATGAATGAGAGATTTTTCATGACCCTATATTTGTGAGTTTGGATGTATATGTGGCATGGGATCCATTTTAGGTGTACAGAGGTAGGAAATGAATCTCCTGAGGAAGAATTTTCCTTTAGTAGATGGTTGTTTTGTAAGAAACATATACATAGACACCAGTACATGATGTGCATATTCAAACTAAGGTGTCTACAAGACACATGATTTTCACCACTGGTTCCCCTGAAGGATTATGGGGATTGGGACATTTCGGGTCATAGAATATGACTTTCAAATGGGGGTGTATCTAAATATGGAAGGGGAAATTTTTGTAGCTGAAATTTACTGAGAAAATCTGAAATAAGTGACTGAATTTTCATTTTTTGTATGTGGTTTGAGTTCACACATATGGATGGGTATCTTTATTTTGCATAATCCTTGAGTAACTGAAGGTAAATCAGGCCAGGATGTTCTGACATATCCCAAAAGTGGGTAGGAAAGTGAATGTAAACCATGACATCGAGGGTTCTTGAATCAAGAGGGATTTCATGGGGAATGAGAGTAGTTTGGCATACTTAAGTAAGAAAGGACTCTCTAAAGGATATATTTACATTTGGTTAATAGTTGTTTTGTAGGTAACATATGCAGATCCACTGGGGCATGATATGAATAGTCAAAAAAAGGTGTCTGAAGGACATTATCCATCCATCTCTGATGGCCATGTAAGATTATGGGGATCCAAGATTACTCAAAACATAGAGTTATATGTGTGGAAGGAGTTTATCTAGATACATTAGAAATTTCCTGGCTGTGATTCAATGATGGGACCAAATAATCTCATACATAAATCTATCACATACGTAGAGTGAGGTATTTATTCTTTATTTGGAGTAACCTATAGTTTAATTTAATACTATCCGGACCTAGGTTTCCTTATTATGGGGGGTCACAAAATGCCTTTTAGGGTGGTGCTACTAGGACAACAATCTTAGAGTAATTTTCTATGATTCCATGGAAGATTTCTTAATGAGGACCCTAAGCTCATGTGAGCTATGATCGGTGTGAGAAACCTGGGATGACAAGGATTTTGGGTCACCACTTAATAATGAAATGATTAATGGAAGGGAAAATTTTATTCTTAGACCAACATTGTGTAGTTTAACATCATGCAACAAGGAAGAATTCCACACAATTTATCACCATGTGGGGTGGATGTAGAGTAATACCGATGTAAAAAAAGGGAAATATAATTACCCTTGAGGAGTCCTATAAATAGGACTTGTCTGGAGATTCTCTACATTGAATCAATTTTTGTATAGAGAAGGGTAAATTTTAATACTTACTATACGTGAGTCCGGATCAAAGGATTTGAATATCATCACACATCTCCTCAGGGGGGAACCGAGTAAACATGACTCCAATGAATATTCAAATCAAATTTATATCCCATACATAGAAAGGAAAGGCATTTTCTGTGAGGCCTAGCCAAGATAAGAATCTAATAATTGACATTGTGTGGTGCAGTTTAATGTCATACACCTGGGACACTTCTAGCCTTTCAGTTTAACGTCATGTGGTAAAGAAGTAGGTAGCATAGTTTATTGTCGCATTATGGGGAAAACTTGTCCCAAATTCTATAAATAAATATGTCTTGATCATGGACAGGATATTATGACATTCCATATACATGAGCGATGATAGAAGTTATAAACCGTAGTCCCATGGGGGCCTTGGAATAGGAGTAATGACATGGGACTTGGAAGACTCTGGGTGAATGGAAGTAGGGAAATACTCTCCTAAGGATCAATTTTCCCTTGATTGAAGGTTGTTTTTCAGGAAAAATATGTAGAGCCACTGGGTCATGATGTGCATCTTCAAACAAAGGTGTTCTTAGGACACTAGCCTTCTATTTATGATGGTTGTGAATGTTTATGGGGACCCAATATTTCATAGATTATTGAGTTTAATGAATGGGAAAGATGTTTATGGGAATGTAAGAAATATCCTGAATATGATTAACCATGAACTATGGAGGATTATACATTGATATCACTCATATTTTGGGGGAGTCATGGCCTTTTGACTCCTTCTGGGTTTCGGAAATCAAACATGGAATTTCTATCATCTCTTTGAATTTTATTATGTAGGAAATTGGGGGCATGTTCAGGATCTCGTTACACTAAGAATTTGGCCACACATTATTCTTGAGGAACCTTTTAGATTAATGTAAAGTTGTTAAGACCTTTCATAGATTATCCTGTGAAATTATAACCTATACACATTGGAAGGGGAATTTGTTTTTTGAATGGTAGCTACACCAAGATGGATAATCTAGGAATCACTACGTATCCTACAGGGGCAAGAATCATGCCACACATAGTTTGGGATATATCCTCCCTGTAATGTTCTGGTCCATGCATAGGGAGGGAGAAGGAATTTTAAATGATGGTCAAACCATGAAATGAGATCTGGGATTTACTTTGTATCCCACATATATAGGAATCAATCCATACTTAGTTCCATTATGTTCCCTATAGTTTAACATCATGTGGAAAGGAATAGTTAAACCGGCATAAATTGTACCCATATTTCCAATGGGCATAAAACTTGGGATTCGGGTGTCACGACATATGCCACCGAGATAACGATCAAGTCATACGTTGTTATACAAATTCCCCCCATGTATATGTCCATTCCATTCATAGGGAGGGGTATTTTGGTCTAGTGTTGATTGATGGGCCATTATAAATGATCCCAACATCATTATGTATCTTGCAAAAGTAGAAATCAAGTCGTAAGTAGTTCTATAAGTTCCTTATTGGGGTCTAGTCCATGTGTAGGGAAATGAGAGGGAATTTTTCTTTGATTGGTGGATTGGATAGGATGGTAAATGCAGGCGTCATTGTGTATCCTATAAGGGGAGGAATCAATCCATACATAGTTCTTTAATTAATATTCTCTCTGTACCAATTTGACATGGGTGTAGATTTGGGGAATTTTGGTTTCATCCATTACATTGACGGTTCTATCATATATATCTTTGATTTATTTATACAAGGGGACCCTTACTACTGATCCTAAGCTCATGTGAGTTATACTTGATGTGAGAAATAAGGACCGACAAAGATTTCCATTGTAGTATTGGTGATAGATGATATAATAGAGGAATTCTATTTCATCTGATGGATGGTAAATGATTAAAGGTCTGTGATTCACTACAAATCACACTAGTGAATGGGAATCAAGCCACACTTAGTTATGAAATTCCCTTCCTATGTCGGCCTGACCCGTGCACAGAAAGAGGAAGGGTGTCTCTATCTTTTCCTCACATGAATTTGACTTATATGCGATGTATTTATAGCTGGAACAAAATACCTACCATGCATTTTTACTTCTTGAGGTAAGGATAAAGATGCTATGCAGTTTAATGTCTTGCAACAAGGATGATTTTGGCCTTGCAATTTAACATCATGTGGTGGGGACGATGATCATGCCTTTTCTTATCGTGTGATGAGGACGATTTATGTTTTTGTGTAGTTTAACATCCTTCATCTTGAATAGAATCATCATTATATATAAAACATTTCATTAAGAACCTTACATTGGTAATAGTTTTGGTGAGTCTCCCCTCTATTTAAATATAGGTGTATGCTCCATTGATGTAGACAGTGTGTTCGAAATATGGTCCCTCCCATTTTGGCTCCAATTTTGGGGGCTTCTTTCTGAAAATCATCATGGTTTTGAGGAAAAAAACCATCACTCCTTTGAGAAAATACTGAAGGAAAACCTTCTGGTTAAAGGCTCATTTGATCCAATTATTATAGATTTCTAAATTGTGTAAGGTATGAAACCATTTCTTATCCAATCACACAAACTCATCAAATTGTTTCTAATATTGATCATCTATATAAAATTGATCACAAACGGAAATACATAGTGATGAAACTTAACCTTCGATGGGAAAAACATTCTTTGTCTCGTATACCAATGAGTGTGGGGTCACATGGGTGGCAGTGCGGGTCATGGTCCTGTAATCCCTTAAAGCATTGAAAATCTTGTCTGACCATGATTTTTTTGCCATTATCTACCATCTTCTGTAGAATGTTGGATTGAATCTTGTTTAAATCCTCTATTTATCTATTGAACACTTCATGGTAGCAAGATGAAAAGTTGAATTGGATTCAATATTCCTATTATATCTTGTCAAACTCAGTAGAGTAGAAGTTGGTTCCATTGTTCGTTAGTATTAAATGAGGGACACCAAATATGATAATGATGTTGGATTTCTCAAATCTAACAATTCTTCTTGCCCTAACCTCATTAAGGGGTATAAATTCATCCTATTTGGAGAAGAATATGGTTTCTGTGAGAATGAACTTGAATAGTCTAGATGTGGTGGGATTATATGGTCCCACAACATACATCACCCATATGGTTAATGGAAAGGAGTACATAGCTGTGTAAAGTAGCTCTGGAGTTTGGTGGATGAAATTGGCATGAACTTGACTGGAATGAAACTTTTTGGAGAATGTGGAACAATCATATATCATAGTTGTACAATAGTATCTAAGAAATTGAATTTGATGGGAGATCTTGGATATTGATTAGTGTGCTCCACAAGATCCAACGTGCACTTATTTAATGATGGAGGTGGTATATTCTCAATCAAAACACCTATGAATGAATCTATAAAGGCCTCACTTATATAGATACTCATCTTTATTTTCACCATCATACAAAACAAAATTGACTACCCACCTCTAAATATGTTCTCTTCCAGCCCTATCTAGTTTGGTTTCCCCCTTTAGAGGAAATTTGTAATGGGAGTCATCCAGCCAGTGGTGTGACCGTAAGAATCCGGAATGATGCTAATATCTTTTATCTCTTCTGTGTTTATTTGAATTAATGTAAAGGCCATCCAATGGTGAGAAATTATGATAATTTTTTCATCCTGTTCTAGATTATCAAGGGTTGTGGCTATATTTTCTAATTCATCAACTCGAGCATTTTTTGACCGAGGGACATAAGTCAATGTTGGTTCTGATCAGAATTCTAACATAATTTCTCAGACATGGTTCATCAAAGGAACTAGTGCGTCCATTTTTATTTCATAATGGCCATTGAAATTCTTGATAACTAGCTCTGATTCACCTTTTTTGTTTAGGTGATTAGCTTGTGCTTGAAGTTCCGTCTCTAGGCCTACAATGAGGGCCTGGTATTCTTGCCTCATTATTTGTGCACCCCTCTAAAATTAGGAAGGTGTAAGGTACATAAACCTTTTCTGGAGAAATGAGAATAACTCCCAACCCCAGCTTTTTTATCATGGGTTCTTCCATACTTTTCTCTATTGGGATTCTGATGGAAACATCAAAGTACATTTCCCATACATGGGGGGCTTCTTAAACATAGAATACTTATTCATCAGTAAGTTTAGTATCCAATGAGGTCATTTTTTCTAAGGGGTGCTCTTCCAAGAAATATGTTAACGCATGGCCTTTTATGGATTTTCAGGGAACATACCATATGTCAAAATATTGTAGGAAGACTTCCCACTATTATAGTTATCCATTTAACATAGGATAGCTGAGGATATATTTGAGTGTGTTGCATTGGGAGACCAGGTGGACCTCATGGTGTTTTAGGTAATTCCATAGATTCTAAACAACCTATATTATGGCTTGGTAGCACTTTTTGATATTTTAATATCAATTCTCAACATTAATAATTTTTTGGATGAGGTAATAAAGAATATTCTCACTACCGACATCATTCTTTTGTGCGAATAAAGCACCCAATGATCGTTTCAAAGCAGTCACTTAATAAATGAGTGGTATCCCCTTAACTGGAAGCATTACCACCAGTGGGATTAGAAGATACCTTTTAATATTTTTTAATTCTTCTTGTCAATTATTATCCCACTAGTATGTGATACCTTTCTTCATAAAACTAGTCAAAGGAAAACAATTACCTACAAGGTTGGCAATGAAGTGTCGAATGTAGGTCATGATCCCCTAAAGACCCCTCAACTTAGTGAGGTTGCAAGGTGGTGACATGCTATGAATGGATTTTGTCTTATCAGGTTTGACTTTGATGTCGATATGGTGTAATATGAAGCCATATAAATTTCTTGGAAGTAATGATGGAAGCACACTTCATGGGATTCCTCTTTTGTCTGTGCTGTCACAGTTTACTAAAGACAGATTCGAGATCTGTAAATTGGTTTGAGAACTGTTGGGATTTAAACCTTATTCCATCCATGCAGAACTCGATAAATTTCCCCATAAAGGGTTTCAAAATTTTATATATGGCATGCTGATATGTGGCGCTGACATTTTCAGACTGATGGGCATCACCTTGTAGTAGAATGCTCCTTAGGGGGGCCTAAAGAAAGTGGCTTATTCATTTCTCTGGCCATTAGGATCGGGTTGTATCCAGAGTATACATCCATGAATGAAAGTGACTCATATCCAGCAGTAACATTGATAAAAAATTCTATGATCGGGGCTGTGAAATCATCTTTCAGGCAGTGCTGATTGGGGTCTCTAAAGTCATTACAAACACTGATTTTTTCATTCATATTTTTTTACAGGGACTTTTTTTTCCATCCAGATCGAATATTGGACTTCCTAACTTAATTTTTCTTTGATTATATTTTCAAGATCAACTTTTATTTTGATATGATGTGTTGGGTGGGTTCTTATGGAAGCTTTCTTGTAACCACAATGGTATTCCTACAGAAAAAGGTGATGAGTGGAAACCTCTAGATTGATGCCGAGAATCTCTGTGTAGTTCCAAGAAAAAACATCATTGTTATTATTTAGGAAGGATTTTTATCCCTCTTTCTTGTTGAAATTAATAGTCACACTAATCTGGGTGTGCCCCAGGTTGTCTTCAGTGCCCAAGTTTATCTCCCTAAGTTCATTGATTGTGGTGGAGATTCCTTCTACAAATCCAAGAGGGGAATTTTTGAGATATTATAATTATTCTTAATCATATTCATAATCTTCATCATATTCATAATCTTATTCCACTTTTGAAGTATATAAGATTATTGAGATGAACTCTCCATTGTTGGGAGGGGAATCACAACTCCGAATCCTGTAAGCCGAAGCAGTTCTGTTTACTCTGGATGGCTATAGGGAATTTTCTAAATATAATGGAATTGTGGGTGGAAGAGTTTCCAAGAATTCTTTTAGTGATAAGAAATTTTGTTATGATTTAGTGAATAAGGAATAAATGGTTTGGAGACCTAATTATTGTATGGGGTTATTTTTTTTGAGAACTCATCGTCATCATGGGGGCCATCGAGGTTTTTATCATCCTTGGACCCAGTAGCCAAAACGAAGATCCTAAAGATGGATGAGTCCATTTATGAACTTGAAAATATTAATCCAACATGATTGATTGGTAATACATAATCTTCCCCAAACTATTTGAGTGGATCGGCAGGAGACATTTCCAATCCATTTGGGACAGTGATCCAATCAATGTTGTTAGGAAAATACAGCGTCTCTTTCGGTTCATAGAATCCCGCATCACTGTAATGAGAATAACATGATTAGAATGGGTATTTATTAATGTGAAATGTATTTTTTCTCCATTAGAACAATATTAGATGCACTAATGGTATGATGAAGGGATTGTAGTGTGTTGATGCATCTAGGGAATCCCCAATAGGGCATTCAAGTCTATATTTTTCCGCACTACCATAAACTCAGAATTAGACACGAGATCACCAAGCCAAGTTTTAAGCTTGATTTGTACCAACAGATTCTTCTTGCTTTTTTCATATCCCAATAGAGTTATGGCATCTGGTTTCCTATTATCCTCTTCATATACCAACCGAAGAAGTGTTTACTGTGGGAGGAGGTTGCCTCGAGAACCACTATCGATGAAAATTTTCCGAACATCAATTCCATTTATTTTTTCAGACACATATAAGGGTTTGATATGTACCTATATGATGTTTTCTTCATCCTGATATGTAAAGGATATGATTTCATGGAATTATGTGACGTTGGTCTTTGTTTGATAAACATCGGCAACTGCTACTTGGGCTTTGAATTCCTGGGGACTTAGTAAAGCTTCGATGAACGGCTCTCTAAGGTCTACTGAAAGATTCAATGCATCAAGGATCAATAGATTTTCTGGTGATGAGGCTAGATAATTTAGAATATCATATTTATTCCCTACCATATAGTTCTTCTATGATTTGGGATATTATTTCATAGGTTTTTTAGGGACTTGAGCCCTAGAGGTGGACATGCTAACCTCTAGGATGGGAACTAATGGTGGTCTGGAGCCCTCTATTTTCGGCCAAACTTGTCAGACTGCATGAATTGGTTTATTAGACATATGTTCATCCTCTGATGAATACTGAATGATGATTAGGGTAGGATTTATTCTAGAAGTGGTATAGAAACACTCTTGTTCCTGTTGTGTCTACTAGAGGGTTATTCTTTTAGTTTTTGTAACATTAACTATTTCAGTTAAGTTTTGGCAGGGAATTTGACTCCTATCACAACTATGCCTTCTTGGAAGACCATGTCCCTTGAATCCTTTTACATTGGATATACGATTGGATGTGTTTAATTCAATTTTATAGCCACAGTCTACATTAGAGAAGGAGTCTATTAAGTTAATGAAATTAATTAATTAGAAGATCAGTTCTTGATCCAACAATGATTCTTTCTGAATTTTTTCTTATGTTGGTTTCATTTGGTAGGGTGGTTCTCATACCTTTAAGTCAACTGGTATGAAGTATGAATGTCTCAAGGTAAATGTTTTTCTTAGTGTAGGTTTATCTTCTTTCCCCTACATTCTACCTTTCTAATCAGATTGTATCCTTGACGACTGACCCTTGGAGGGTTATGGGGATAATGACTATGGTTGTGCTACATTGGGAGATATTGGGGGCATAGTTGGTTACTTCAACTATGCCTGGAGTATACAAAAATCTTGTTTGACTAATTTCCAAGTCATCCAAATATCAATTTTTTTTTCTTTCTTCTAGTGACAGTTTTCCACTCCCCTCCCTCAGTTGGGCCTGAGGTAGAAACATATGCCACTTGTGCTGACGATAGTCCTAACATGACTTGTATTGAATCTACCATATTTTTCAGGAGATCCATGAAGATGAAGTAGTATTGGATGGTGTTTACCAGTATTTGGTGGTCGGGATAATAATTTGTATAGTCATCGAGACCCACTTTATCTTCTCACTTTGGACCTAGTAGCCGAAGAAAGTTACAATTTGGGGTGGCTACGAAGTATCTACGGACATGGTCATCCCAGAATGAATAGACTATATTTCTTTGTTTCTCAAACTAATAACTTTTGGTAAATCTTCTCTCATCAAGCTAGTCTGGGGTGGCTATTGGCATCCATTGGGTCCTATGTAGTTTGGTGGAGGCCTCGTGATTGGAGTTGGTTCCAGGGATGGTTTAATCATGATAGAAGTCGCTTTATCTTTTCTTATTTTTTTCCTAGGGCATATCGGATCAATCGGGACTAGGGATTGGTCCACTGCGAGGATTCCTCTATCCCTTGGTTAATGGAGAAAAAATAAATAAACCCACTTTATCACTTCATAGTGATAAGTGGTGTTTTCATTTCATCACAGTGATTATAGATGCACATATCAGACATTTAATCCTGGTGGGGTGGCCAGTTTAGGGAGAAATCGATGCCTTTCCATCTAGAAATGAAGTCTAAAACTCTTTAATTTTGTCACTACTTGCAGTTTATGTCATCATTGATTGTTTCTTTAGGAAATGTTGCACATAACTAGAACAGAAACTTTCATCAGATATCATTTTGGCATGTGATTGAGTTAGCCTACAAACTGTGGTACCACACAAATGTGGAACCTTGTAGAGTTCACACAAATTATCTGACCTTAATAGCATCTTACTACTCCAGAGTTCCCATCATGGGATCATAGTTGGATGAGTAGTGCATTAGATGTTGTTTTGGGTCCCCTGAGCCATTAAACACTGAAATATGGGATTCCAAAAATTTGGTGGAGGTTTGAAATCACTAACTCCATCAAGGTAAGACCTCCATTTTGGTTGTACTAGAGCATGTCTCCCTTCCATGTATTCTAGTAGACCTGTCAATTGGTCGATATTATTCAAGATCCCATGATGCATATATTATTATACATGAGCAAGAATAGGTTCAAGAGGGTGAATGATTGGATGTACTGGTGTAATTGGGCCTTGAGGTGGATCCCTTATTGGGTTCATCCTTTATGGATTCACCTGAATATGTTCCAATTGATTCCCTAATCAAGGGAAATCGTAATATCTTACTAGGATTGGGTTCAAGTAGACTGATGGTCCCAACACCTCCTTAGATGAGCCATCCAACCTTGCATCATTTCTTAGGATGATCCCATGAGGCATTGGGATGTCTGATCGATGTCTGTGTTGATGTTCCAGCTAAGGAACATACCCATTAGGACAGTCTACTCTTAACAGATCAATGTTGAGTCACCTCAACTCTTTTATTTCTCCCTTCTATCGAAATAATATCTCTTGAAGCATAGGGGAATCATCTTCATGTGGAGTGAGAGGTGGGTTATATACCTTTCTCTTATTATTCTCCTTGTTGGTGATTTGTGTGGGTGGTAATGGTGGATTGACTGAGGGGGCGCCTATATTTAGGGAAACTCTCTGGTTCCATGTACGCACAACCTCATAATAGGTGTGGACTGATTACAGGAGGGAACCATATTCTATTGAATCCTCTTCATTTGTATCATTTCCCGTGAGGTCTATGGGACTAATTTCCACAAAGTTCCTTGATGCATACAACATTTGGGGTGGTTTCCCTAGTGCTGAATGGTAGGAGATATTTTTTCATCCTTTTTTTTAATTTCTACTTCCATTCTATGGTATTATTCAGATTTCATGGAAATGAGGGAACCAATGGGAGACTCAATCTAAGCTTACAATGTTCCATCATCCCAGGGGGTATGATTCACGAGACGGGCTGAATGGGTGACCTCTCTACTCGTCATTCTTCCCAGATGGGAGAATAAAGACATCCACTGTGTGGGAATATGATATAAAAATTTCCCAACCCCTATGGGTTAGTGTTTATCCTATTATTTTTTAGATGTGCTATGTCCCAGATTCTTTGGTCTTACGGGGGAATTTTGAGTAAAAAATTACACCTGCCCTGTGTGCTGGGGATGTTTCTATATCACAGTGGTAGCTGTTTCTATTAACGCCTTCTTGAATTTGTGCACTCTTACATGGGTGTGAGCTGAGTATGGTGCTGGATTTACCCAAGGTTTATTTTCTTCCATGTACATGAGAATTTATCTTTGTTTTGATTCCCTTAGGTGAGAATACTTATAGATGTTCTTAGTTTCCTTGCTCCAAATCTTCACAATGGTTTTCTCTCATCGGACTTGATTCTTTTGAGACATACTCAAGTTTGGTTCTTGTTGATCTTGCCACCTTTTCTGAGTAGGGATTCCAATTTTTTGAGGCATTTTGGTAATGAAATTGCAATACATCAATTTTAGTGAGTTCTAGTGGATGTGAAGTGGGATGAAGTGTAGAGCTCCATGTTATCCCCATCCTCGAATTTTGACATTAGATAGGGCGTCACCGATAAGGAAACACAACTTGTTCAGCGCGTGGAGGTAAGACAATTCTAGATCTTCCCTTACCCTTTGGGATTGTGTACGACATGCAGAAGAGAGAGCTTCAAAGTTGATTATATGTTGAAGCTCCCCTAGTCTACTGACATGTTATTCATATCCCTAATTGGGAAGGAATTTTACCACTAGCTGGAAGACAGTTGTCCATATATTTAGGAAAATTAAATGTGTAAATTCTTCTGAAAATTATCTTGATATGTCGAACTGAGAAGTGGTCGTGGGAAAATACATCACCGGTATGTCATTCCTAGCTAGTTGTATCTCCAAGAGAAAAATATCCTGTCGTTGCTCTTCTAGAGACTCCTCCACTTAGTCTTCCCAACATGAATTATCCTTAATTTTGTTTCGAGCATTGGGGATAGCATGAACCTCATTGATATGTGAGTGATACAGGAGTGGATCAAAAGATAAACATGGCCCCAAACCATCTTCGAGTTGAGAAAGGATATCACTCATCATAGATAGATTGTCTGGAATGTCTGAATCCATCTTTTTGAGAACCTCAGCATGTGATGGATTTCTCAAATTTTCCCTATCAAGGGGAGGGACTTCGTGTGAGTTTGAATTTTGACTATGGGAATGACCTTCGCATTCTGGGCTATAATGGTGAGAACTACCATTGCAAATTGAATCCCAAACATAAGGAATGTCTGTATGTCGTATAACCATGAGAGGACCTTAAGAGTGGGCTGTAATAGTATGATGACCTTTTTACTGCTTTATTTCATTATTGGGAGGACCTTCTCAATGACCACCATGATGGAAAAGACTACTATTACAACATGATATCCAGCTGTAGAGAGAATTTTTATAGTGTACATTATGAAGAGGGCCTTCAGAATATAATATAATGAAGGGAGGACCTTCTTGTTTTTTTATGTTTCCATGGGGAGGTCCTTCACATCAACTTCCATTGCAGGGATGACTTTCATAGTGGCTTCCATCAGGGCGAGGACTACCATCATGATTGACATCTAACTACAATGAGAGGAATACCTGCAACATATACCCTAGGAAGGACCATCAGGGAGGTTGATAGCATGGGGAGGTCTGTCTTACTGTTTGATCTTCTAGTCAAGGGTAGGGTTACCCTAACAACCATTATGGATAGACTCTCATGATCGATCATTCCTAGCCCATGTAGTAAGCCCCCATGGGTTCTCTAGGGAGGTCCTTTAGAGCTACTGATAGAAACATTTTGGGTAGGGCCTCTGAAACTTCTACTACTAATTCCATATTTGGTAATGGATAAGTAGGATATTGATATTATATTGATATACTCTTGATTTCATCAAGAACTCCAACTTATAACAGAGGAAAGGTTTGAATATTCTCTTCCTTTTGTGGTTTCCTTTGGCACATTTCATCTTTGGGTTCTCTCATATGGGAAACTGGGCTTTCTACTATTGGTAACAGTCTTCGTATACATGTTCTTATTTTGTTGGTTCCCGCAATGTCGCTGGGATACACCGACAGACATCTTGAGTTTTTAAGGGATATATGCCTACCCTGGAGCATCCACCATGTTGGACCAGAATTCCCTAGTTGAATGACTATTTTTTCCCAGCCCGGTTGTTCATGTATCGTGGGATATTTCTTTCAACGCTATTGGACTAGAGTAGGGATGTATAACTGGTTCGTAGTGACCAACCCATTTTGGGGATGAGTCATTCCATTCGATGAAAACTGGGTTGCGGGCCTGGTTCCTTGCCTTTTCCATCGATGTAATGTTGTCTTGACATGTATGGAGGATATGATCTTGAATTGACGTCTGATATTTCTTCACTAATAGGATGTTCTGAGATACATCTTTGGCTAGAACAGGTATGATGGCCCATTCTAATTTTGGAGCAGGAGTTTGTGCCTACTTTGGTCTTCCATAGGTTGCTGGTGCATACAGGATATTATTCTATGCTGAGATAGAGGAACAAGTTTCTACCAATTTTCTTCTCTAGTTTATACCATATTTTACTGTTGGCCTTCATATTTATGAGCAGAAATTTTCATCTTCTCACTTGGAGCTATATTCGTTTCACGGGATTTTATGCATCCGCAAGAATTTGGATCTTCGCATATTTGTTTCTCACCCTATTTGGATAGATGTATTGATACACATACACAAGTGTTTGTGTCTTCCTGTTTCATGTATCCATACTATTTAGATTATGGGATTCTTATGCATCAGCATATATTTTCATCTTCTTGTAATTCTCCACTAGGTCTACATGACAGAACCAGTGAGTACTCATAAGAATTTGCAAGTGATCGTATTGTGCCACCCTATTTTTGTGGTGGTCATGAGTGGAGGGGGAAGAGTTGTATATCTACCCATGGAATTCTTCCTTGTTTTAAAATCAAGATTCCTTCTCCAGATTGAGGGTGATTACCTATTTCTAGTTATAAGTTTTCCACCCTCAGCGAGTAGCTTGAGGGGCCCATGTCCTTTGGACTTTAGTGGGTGCCCTCAATATGAGATCCTCTTTAGGGAAAGGATACTTGGTCACCCAAGGTTTGTGATACACTCTCTAGAAGGGGCCCATGTGTAATAACCCTGTATAGCTGGGATGAAGTAATCAGCATCGACTTCATCTACCTCCCTGAGATAAGGGAGGTAATTTTTATCGTGCTTTGGGGATAGACTCCTGAAGTGGTTGGGGACAGCCAGCAGGGCCACCCTGTGCTGGGGTGCCATCCATTGAAAAGGAGGTGACTTGCAAGCTTTTGTAGATTGGAAGGTTTGGATTGCATCCTCCACTCTAGGGATTATACTGTATTGTAGGTACTCTATAATCAATGTGTTGGATACCTAGCATTGAAGACGCTAGGTCGGGGAGGAGGTCCTTCTCTTCATTCGGGCCATGACCGCCTATGGGATCACTATGGTCGATGTATAATATGGATTTCGAGGTGTCATTTGGATCGAAGGTTTCTCTAGAAACCTTCAATATATATATATGTGTGTGTGTTGGTGTGTGTGTGTGACACATACAGACAACAAAAGCTCATTAAATTAGCATCTCTTGATTACATTTGTAATTGATAATTAGGCTTAGACCCCTTCCTTTTTATGAGGCAAAGGGGATTGAGTGGGACAAAGCTACCACCTTTTTTGAGGATTAACATCAGGTTCACCATTTTTTTTCGGCCCAAGATGATGAGTTTGGGGGAAAGAAAAATAGTCTGACGGGTGGCAAGAATTTATCTATTTTTATGGATACTTTCATGTCTCAATTTCTATTTAGGCCTAATTCAAGTCTATATCCTTTAGGGGTAATTGGATTGACCCCATGGGGATTTGGTAGTTTACCCCCTTTTTTATTATGAAGGATGTCCCACATTCAAATGGTCCCCGAAGGTGACTGCATGGGGTTACATATTTGTGAAATTGGTCCACTTAGGATAATATGTCCTCAGATGGTATTCAATGGGTTTATTTGAGGAGACAAAAACACCCAATGACCCTTCTATTCAAGAATCATGGACCTTCTTCCCAAAGTCAGGATCTTGTTGGATGATGATTTTTCCAACGACACTTCAAGACTCCATTGGTTGAGAAGACGGGATGTTGGGAACATCACACCCTTTGGGGGGGATTATTGCATATTCTAGGACTCTCTTATATATTTAATTCATTTTCATATGTTTTTGAATCCTGGGTTTATTCCCAAATATTGTATCTATGGGTTACCATTGGGTTGAAAAAACAATCATGGATATGCATGGGTCAAAATTTGCTGAGACCACCCTAGTGTGAGCCATGTGATGAGGCACTCTAGAGTTCATCATCATCCAGGAGAGATGGAAGGTGGTTTTATGTTGGGATGAAACCCATTATATTTTCTTCCTGCACATCCTCATGAGAGGAATTCAAACCCACATAGATCGGTGCCACTCAACTGGACACATCGCCTTTTAAGGTCATGTGACTAGGACCCATCCACGTAGTATAGCGTCATGTAGTGACGACACCTAGGAAAAAAGTGTCTAGCCAAGATTTGGTGTGAGACTCATTCTGAGGTAGCCCAAAGTTCCCAAGGGATAAGTGGTCTCTTGGGTGGACATGACCCTACCAATAATCGGGCCCATATAATATTAGGGTTGATTTAAGGGTCATATTTGGACCTTTGGTAGGCTTCCCAAATATCCCAGTCAAATGGGGAATCAATTTATGTTGAGTTCTAGAAGAATGTGGACTTATTCTTTAGGGATACTAATCATGAGGGCATTGTTTATCAAGTCATACACATAGGTTCTTTCCATTTGGAGGGAAATTATTGGGTAATACACCATAAAAGATTACATAGTGTGGTAATTTCATTGGTACTGACTCAGGAGACTATACCTTGAGCTCGGGCCTTCAAGAAGGCATCCTACATATCCTGGTTTGAGAAGGAATCAATGTTATCATAGTTTTTTTGTCTTGTGACTTGATGGTTTCTTACGCATGGGAGCTTCCCGTCAGAGAGAATCAAATCTGGACTTATTCCTAAAGTGGGCGTCATGTGTTGGGGACATTATTGTGGTGAACCTTTTGAGAAAGGGTACATATCATATCTTGATCCTTCAAGAAGGTGTCCTACATGTCTTGGTTGGAGCAAGAATCAGAGTTATCATAGTTTATTTATCTTGGGGCTTGTACTTTGGAGGAAGGCCATTTGTGATATTTTAATTGGGACTTAGTCCTAAATAGGATTCCCATTGGGGGAGGAATAATTAGGTTATCCTTTTGGAAGGGCACCCTTTCGATCTCGGGCCATCAAGAAGGCATACTACATATATTGGTAGGAGTAGGAATTAGATTTGTTGTAGTTTGATTATGCGTTGGTGAATGTTATATCATCACAAACCCCTAAACCCATGTGACTCATGCTCAGTGTGAGAAATAATAGGATGTGAAATATTCAACAAATCCACACATTATTTTCTCCGCAGATGGAAAAGGAGGATGATAATGGTATAATATTTCATGGTTATGTGCCCAACGGGAGAGGGAAGTGGGAGCTTTGAACATTCAAACCTCACCCATATTAATACCTTGTATAGTCGAATCTTCATGGTCTATCCTGACACATCACGAGTTGAGTTGGATAGGGTGAATAGTGACAACTCTTGAAAAATTCTAGGGGCTTAACTTATGAGGAATTCTCTTTCATGGGTTCTCGAAAAGTGTTGGAACGTCAAAAGGAAAAGTTAGTATGATTCCGTTGACTAGTAACTGGGCCCCATTGAATGGAAAAAAAGTGATCTTCCTTGATCCCTAGAATGGGGAGTTTCACATGATTGTACCAAGGTTTGACTCTATGTTACCATGAGAAATATTCATGGAACCCATACCGATTTAAGGATTACATTCATGACACTTCTTACCATGGGTATATAGACTCTGAGCGGCGTATCGGTGTGCCTGATGATATAATAATACAAGTCTAGTGGCTTTGGAGGAGGCTCTTTCTTGATGTAAGAGGATTGGTTCCTAGATGATCTATGGAGGACTGGACGGTAATGTAGGGAAATTATTGGATCCCTAAGGAAGGACACTCGAAGACACCATTTTCCATGTTCCGTTTTCTCCAACGAGATGTAGGTAGCCCTGCATAATGTATTGCATGTGGTTAGAGGGGTCATCCGCATACTGAAACGGTTTCAAGGCCTGGGTATAGACCACCTAATATCAAAGTGGAATGTGCTTCTGGATATGGTCCACATACTAGAATGTTATGCATAGGTGGAAGTGGTTTGCAAGGTCTTCCCAGGTTCCATCCGTATACTGGTGCAGTAGGCGATGAAGGGTTCGATCCGCATAATGATGAACTATACAGAGCACTGAATTGAAGAAGGGTCCTAGAGACTATGTTCTATGGAGAATTTTTCCATAAGGGATTTATGGTTCTATATTTCACCAATTAAGTACATGATTCACTAATTATTATTACGTTACTTGTTTTTGTTGTTCATAGTGGGATATACCTACTGGAAAGTTGGTTCACAGTTTTCACGTCATAGATAATTCGAAACTGAAGTCTAAATATTCTATGTATCCAAATTCTTTCTTCTAACCCCTACAGTCTCCTTCATGCTCACTTGCACTGATCCCCATTCAGCTTAACCAACACTCCCTTTTATATATCACTAAGGAAATCATATCTGTGGGAATGCTACACCATTTGCAGAAGCCCATGATGATATACCTCAACCTGTGGAAGATTCAGTCAACTAGGGTTTTCCAAGGATATGGTTCATGATATGTGGTTCGCAGTACCCTCTGGCTTACTTCACCCATGAACTGTTTAGTTATGTGAGGTGGAATACAGCTTTATTTCTTAGTTTTTTTCACTAATCGACATAGTTTGTGGTGTCCTGGAATTTCCGGTTATCACTCCACGGGCTAAAACCTCTTGATTTATTTCACGTACTGATGGTTCATGGTTTAGGTTCCCCACAAACCTTTCCTGGTTATGGTACACAGTCAGCCTAATACACTTTGCAAATTTTGATTTCTTCAAGTTTCTTCTCAAAATTTCAATCTAATTTGAAACCATTTGCCTTTCTAGAATTGTAGAAATATTTCATCCTTCTGAAAAGTTATTGTGGGATTATTTAATTACCTTTGCATAGTTTTCAGATTCATAAAAAATATTTTTAGAAAACATGGACATGGATGATAAATATTCCCCTGTAAATACTTACGTTTTAAAAATCTCAGATAAAAAATGAGATTTCAAAATTATCCATAGGTATTCGATCCTTTGTATGTATCCAAGCCGATTGTATAATGATTTAAATAAATTAATTAACTTATTCCAAAATCCTATTCATTTTTATGATATCATATATGATCATATTATCATCTGTTTAGTAATAATATTTCATTATTACTTATTATTGTGGTATTAACTACATCATTTTCTAATAAATGTTTTGTCGAATAAGTTCAGATTCTTCTTCTTATGTCATTTTTATATCATTAAAAATGATATTAACATAATATATATCATATTTATTTATTTTAATCATTTATATAGTCATGATTTAGTGTATATCTTGTATAATGAATCACATCACTTCGTGGAGACAGTTGGTCGTACGTACAAATGAGTGATGATATCATTCATTTAATTATTTAATGGTATCAAAGTGGATGGTATATATATTCTTACAAAATAAATAACTTATTATAATAATCATATATAGTTATTCTTTCTATCATTATACCCATCCATGTTCTTTTATGATGAAAAACAGATTACACCACGGCCTGGAGACGGTAAGTCGTACGTACGCACAAATGGTGATTTCATTTTTTTAGGGTGGATAGAAGGTGGAATATGATTGTTTCATAATTATAATATCGTCTAAGTATAAAAGTTATACTTGAGTTATTAATTTATAATTATAAAACTGATGAAGATGAAGTATAAGAAGAAATAAGTTTTAATGAATCAGTAGAGCATATCACCTCTTCTTCGGCGTTCTTCCTCCAAATCTCATGTTAGAGCACAAGAGATTCCTTTTGAAGAAAAAAAATAACCTATATAATGTAACTAGGGTAGTTGAGAATTTAAATTTTATGTGGATGGACGATCTTGAAGGCTCACATTGTTGTGAATAAGTGAGGCAGGAGGTTCGCTTTTATAATTGAGGTGAGGGGCACATCTGGAAACCACAGAAATGTTAAATTAGAATAAAATAAAACCCCACTAAAAAAACTCAAAAATGTCCCAATTTAAAATATTAGATTACATAGGGTTGTAATATCATCAAAAAATAATTTTTAGGGATGTTCATATGTCAATTTAAACATTACCATTTTAATTAACACTTAGTTATTCTATTTAATTTTAATTAAGATAACACATGTTTCAATATTAAAATGGTTCAATATTTATATATCTGATATAAATTAGACCATAAATAATTAAATTAGTGAATTTTATACTATATTATAATTATTATATTTTTTAAAAAACTTATTACTTTTAAATAATTTTATGAAACATTGTTTTAACAAAACAACAATAGTTACAATTTTGACACTATTCAATTCATGGATTTTAAAAAATGAAAAGATAATATTTTATTATAAAACTAATTTTTTATTATATCCATATAGGGTCTAGGTAAACTATAAAATAATTGAATATATTAATTATCTCAAATTAAATTTATTTTTATATTTTTAATAACAATAATTTGACATTTCAATTAATAAAATAATTATTACATCTGTTTTGTGTAATTATTTAATATAATTATTTAATGAGTAAAAATTAAAAATAAAATACTAAGATGAATATAAATATACCAGATTTCATTAGACTACTTTTACTATAATTTATATTCTAGATAATTAATTGGGGAAATTATTACACTTAATAATTATGAATGTGACCACTTTAACATTACTTTAAATGAAAGAATATAAGTGTCATAATCTATTACATATAGATCCTAGATGGTAAATAAATATAACGCTGGATGATTATGGTCTATATAGTCTCAACCAATTATAATTGGGAATGTTTTTTTTCTTTTTATGGTTATTAGTATTTTAATAATATTTGTTTTATTGATTTCTCATCAATTAATTAATTTTTACACCATCAAAGTATAAGTCTTTATGGGAATTATATATTTATTAAAAATAATAAATAAATTACCATGATAAATTAATATATTTTATCTTTTGAATAAGTATTTATAATCAAATTTATCTTCTTTATATCTTTATATAAAATATGGTTTAGTTATTAAAATTTGAGTGAGACATATTTAACTTTTTTTAAATAAAATAAATTAAATGTGTTAATCTCATACAAGTGGCTTCCAAAGAAAACCATTTTGAACTAATGATGATTTAGGTTAAAAAAACTAATCCAGTGATATTATGACAGGTTTTGGGGTAATTTTAAGATATTAATTTTACCCTTCATCACTCATTTTAGTCTTTTACTGCATTAATAAAAATTACCGACGTTACTATTTATAATGCACAAAAATAAAATGAAGCTATTTAAATAATTTGGGATGATTGATTAAAAATATGGAATACATTTTTCAAAATTAAAAACACATAAGTTTCATTAATTAATTTAAAATTATTCCCATTTTTGGAAAAAGAGAACGGGTTTTTTAAAAGTTAAAACCTTGCAAAAGATTGAAATTATTTTAAATTTAAATCTAATGTAAAATTAATGATAATTACATAAATGATATTTAATGATAAAAATATATTATATTCATACTTTAAAAGAATGCAATAATTTAATTTAATTACATAAATTATTTTAATGATAAACATTGTTTTCTATTAAACTTTAGTATAATTTTACTATTCATCAAAAAATAAAAATTCTCAAAAAATTATCAAAAATTAATCAAAAGAAAACATTTATATCCTCCTTCCAAAGAAGAATTTTTCTTTGGTTAAATAGAATATATATAAAATCGTTAAAACTAGATTTAAAATTGGTTCACCATCAAAAGGCCAAAACACTGAAGTTTATAAAAAATACTTCCTTTATCCAAAAAAATTGAATTTTTTTTCATATATCATGTATAGAAAACATATAAGATGAATTTTAAACATTATATTGAATACATAAAGAGTGATGTTATTATTTTATAGACTCATTTATTTTCATTTAAATTTTTTTCTAAGGAATTTAATACTATTCATACCCGCCATTATAATGACTAGTTTATAATATTTAGTGATCACTTATACTCGGTATTTTATGAAATAAATTCTAGAAAAAGAACTTGAAATTGTGTGTAACACAATACAAAAATAGTGTTGTGTACACTAAAAGATAATATGGTGTTGTGTATAGCGTAAGATAATCTTGGTGTAGCGTACAACACAAGACATCAAAGAAATTAAAGAGAAACTATTTCATAAAATCTCGTGGTGTTGCATTGACACTTAGGGTCATACAAACCTACTTAATATCCATGTCAAGTTTCCATGTCAAGTGGTGGATCCTCCCCCATAAAACATATTATAATAACCCTGGTCATTATTACACATTAATACATGATTTTTTAGACTACAGTACACATAATACAACCCATAAGATTGAGAAGTACAATTTTTTTAGGAATTAGGTACATATCATAACATCATGAACATGTGATACAATAACATTATTAAAAACATCCTCAATGTGATTCTAAAATTACAGTACTTTTGAAACTACACGGGATAACCTGGGGAGATACATAACAAAGGGGCGAGCTATAAATCCCAGTAAGAGAATAAAAATGGCATAACATGAATAGGGTAATAAATGTTAGACAATAGTCATATCAATGGGGCATTAAAAGAGTAAGAATCATAAACATGAACAATAATACAATATATAGAACAATAATCATAATGGAAACATGAGAAATGTGTGAATAACTTAAAACACTGCATCATAAACATTGGCCAAAGATAACTAATAAGAAATCATGATAGAAAAAGTCATACAAAAGAAACATTTTTAATCCCTATCCCAAAAAGATGACTTATGAGAATAAATATTACCTGATGCATTGGAGTCCTATATAATTCCAGGTGCACCCATCAGTTTTATTTCATTCTCTTGCTTATGTGTGCCACATAAATCATACAAGATGGATTCATTCATCCTAAAACATAATTAAAAGATTAAGGAGTGTGGAATAAATACAAGTAAGTCCAAATTAAAATATTTGTAAGTTTATAAAGTTGAACACCCTTGAGATGAAATGGGTATGGTATTCACTGCACAATTATTTGTCATGGAAAATCACAGTAAAATTTCGGTAGGATAACGATGTCACTTAAAAATTCATAAAATGGGTTGATGAGAGAGAAAGGGGTATCTCATCAGTTGAAAATAAAATTTTCAGTAATAGGTACATGTAAATACATATCCCAGCATTATTAATTGAAAAAGGATAACATAAGTTAATAAAGAAACTTGAATAAAGAAGAGGAGGTGGGGATCCCTTACTTGAGTGTGTGACTCCAAATGTTTGGGAGGGGATTATTGAGAAGTTGGGGGCACATTGGGAGGACTCTAAAGAGTGGATGGAAGATTAAGGATGTGATATATGTATTTTTAGTGAATATAAATGAGAGATTTTTTAGACTATATAGGAAATGAGTGGGGATTTCTTTATAATATTTCAAACTAATGTTTTGGACTCTAAATAATAAAATAACCAAAACCGAAAACATTAGAATGGTTTTTGAAAATGGTTTTAAAAAAAGTGGAGTGATTTTTATTATTTTATAAGTTCATGGTCAGATATTATTAAAACTTTACCCTTATTGATGTGGAGGTGAGTCATACCCTTAAAGAAATGATTTTAAAATCGTAAACAATATTATATGTTTTGGAAGATTCATAGTGGATTTATAAAATTAATAAAATTAATTTAAAATATAATTATTTTAAATTAAAAATATATATTTGGTCATTTATACCCTTTAAAGTATTTATCACCTCACCGTTGGGTAATTAATATGTCATAATGCACACTGTATATTTATAAAGTGTATCATTTTTACCCGAAAATTTGGATGTCTCTGAAAATTAGGAGAAATTAACTACTGGATTATTTTGACATTATGATTCAAAAAAATATTCATTTAATCAAAAAAATATCCTAAATATTTTTATTTTCACTTTTAAAATAATATTCGACATTTATTAAGAAATGGTGGGATTTTCGACAGTAACAGTTTTCAGAAACTTATAAAAATTATATGATAATTTAAATTTGATAAATATTATTTAATAATAATATTTTATTAAAATTGTATTTATTTAAAAAATACAACAATTTTTAAATATAAATGTCTTAATTGAAATTGAATATTACTCCAAAATAATTTTTTTTATTGAATCTAAATATAATTTTTATTAAACTGATTACTTCGTAATTTATAAAGTTAAAATCATAAGAAATAAATATAATAATAATTTCAATGAAAAGGAAACACAAATTTTCACACTATTAGGGTTACATTTTTTTATATTTTTTAAATTATTTTACCCTTAATTAACATATTTTATGTTAACTGTGTTAAATAATATTTAATACATTTACTATTCATATTGTACAAATATTAAGTTAAACTTATTACATAATATTAGTTATGATGATTTAAAATATGGAAATTGTTTTATCAAAACAAATTCACTTATTTGTGAGAATTAAATTTAATATAGAACCCACAAGCATAATGGAAATTAGTTTTCTGGAGAAAAAACAATTTAAGGAAAGTATGATTTTTCTTTAAATATATAACTATTAATCATCATTTTATGACTTTTAATTCATAAATATAGATATTTAATATAAAAAAATTTAATTAATTACACATTATAGGTTATATTAATTTATTATATTTGAGAAACATTATGTATTTTAAAATACTTTTCAAAAAAATGGGTTTTTAATCCAGAAAATAAACTTGTATTAAAACCCACTATAAAGTTAGTTTAAATGTAATTAATTGAATTTAATAAAACTAAAAAATACTTATTTTAACTTTAAATAAAATTATCATAATATAGGGAATTTTATATTACTTAATATATCATAATAAATGAAAGTTTTACTTAAAAATGATATTTTTCACTATTCACTAAAAAATCTCTATTTTTTAAAAAATAAAAACTTTTCACCCTAATTTAATTTGGACATGATGACAAAGAAATGAATCTAAAATTAAAAAAAACGTTTTCTAAATTTTCTATAAAATATTTACAATATTTTCTTCCTAAAAATAAATAAAAAACATTTATGAAGAAAAAATTATTTTGAAGAACAAAAAGTGATGGCCAAAATTTTATTGATTATTTAATAATTATTTATCAATATATTTAGGAAATATATATTTTTTAGATTATTTAATAATAATTATATCCAAAAATTTATTATAAAATGTAAAATATTCATATTTATATAAACATTGTTTGTTTGGGCATAGTGGTGTGTATCATATACACTACCGAATGAAGCTTTGTCTTAAAAAACTCATGGTGGTACACAGATCAAAAAAAATGATGGTATATTATACTTTTTTTAGGATTAATAACTATTATAATGTCTCAAATAACCAAACATAACTGGTCTCCATACATTTATACCCTTTTTTGAGTCCCTTATGTCTTCTCATGGTGCAACATCATACTAGGGGTAATGTGACTAATCACACTGGGCTCTATGTGAATGTCCTATGTTGGAGTCACCTATATATTTCCATGGGGAAAATCCATACCAAGGGAATATAAACAATATCATATGATGGATTTTATAAAATCAGGTCAAATCACAAATATTATGTCTCACAAGATAGTGGATCAATCCCTCAGGCATCATGTCAGCAATATAAAGTACATGCAAGCCAGACATACCATGCATCTACCATGATGATCATGTTATTAAAAGTTAAATTTTTCAATAAATATACTTACCAATTAATGATTAATTTATTATATATAAAGGGATTATTCTACATAGGATGGATATCTAATATCACAGCATGACAATTACCATTTTTCATTCTCATGATATGTCAAATTCATGTTCTCATGACTAGAGGTTCATCACCAGTTCAATGGTAATATCTCTTCTTTGGTGGTTATAAGTCTGGTTTCAATGCAAATAGACCAAAAATGATCAATTATAGGGATAATTTTAAGGAATATATGAAAATATTAAAATACCCATATAGGTATATTACTCATACGGTGATCCTGGATGATCCATGTTATTGTACATACTAGGGGAATCAAAAAAATCCTTAGGGGGTTGTTCTAGACCACCTAACTCAATTTTAGAGAATATATTGAAAATTCATCCATGTTTATATTAGGGATGGGTTCCATCCTTCATTCTCTTTAATGACCAAAAAAAACTTTTCAACACATGAAAACATATCTAGATCTGAATTTGGATACCCCAAACTAGGGTTCTCCCCATGGGAAAACAAATGAGATAAGAAAAGGAATAAAATTTGAAGGTCTTACCTTCAATATCCAGACTGGGAATTCCAAGATATATCATTTATTGTGTTCTGTAGAGGAAATATCAAGGGTCATCAGTTTAAGGGTTACATTTAAATAGATGGGACATGTGATCTAAAAAACATAGGGTAATGAATATTTTAAAGGAGTGTTGGTTGCACCACATTCATGATGTTAGTAGGATAATCCTATTGTGAATGCATCAGTTCTACAGTTAAATTTAATACCCTGATAACTCAAATTAAAAAAGTAAGAAAAAATAATATCACATATTCAACATACCTCACACCTTATAAGGTTGTCACATGGTCTACCCTTTTCAATTTAGTCCATGATTAATGTTCATGGGTTCTACATTGAACTGTTCATGCCTTATATGGGTTTCATAGTGTCTGTATAGATTTATTCAAATTGTGAATTTCCAATTCATGTCATGAATTAATTATAAAACCAAGATTCATATCCCATTTTTTCAGACACCGAAAACTAACCAAACTGGTTTAATTAATTGATTACCAAAGTCCAAAACAAGAATAACTAAACGCTGGAAGTTTTAGCCAATACTCAATGAGAAATATACCAGGAAAATATGGGATCATAAAATGTTCCCACCATATAATAGCTTTCCCCAAAGTTATTATCCAAATAATCAAAGTGGGTATATGTGAAAAAATCTATCAAATATGTTTGTGTATCAAAATATCTCTCTATGGTCTCCTCTTGAACATGCCCGTGCTACCACAACACTCACACAAGAGTCAAGGTCTTCTCCTAGATATTCTTCTCATTATGATCCAAAATATAGTCTAGATGGTCCTCAAAGGATACATTAATATCTATCATGATGCCTTAAATTTCTATCACATGAGATTGTCTAGGATGATATCTTCAAAGATGTAACATGTGAAATAAATCATTCATGGAACTGAATCACTATGTATGGGACAAACAGAACACTACTCGGAGGACCATATCCACTATCTTGAATGGCCAAAAAAACCAGGTGACTAGCTTCTATTGATTCCAAAGACATTATTTCCATATCTAAGGTGACACCCAATGAAAAAAATGTTGTCTAACATAAAACTATATAGGAAACCTCTAATGTAAAGTGTATAATTTCTTCTAGATCTACTCATTCTCCAACCACTTTCCAATCAACTAATCATACTTAGATGTCTCCAACATGATACTAGGTCCAACAAGCACTGACTCGCCAACCTAAGTCCATAAAATAGGTGAATTACAGTGAAATATAATTGTTATACATAGATATTACATCATGTTTTTACAAATATTCATTACATTAAGCAAATACATGCATAAATATCATGATAGTTTAATTTATTTAGAAACATGGAAACACAAACAACTAATTCATAGGTACACTACATCATCTACCACTATAATATTGATAATATTACTATTCTTAGACATTTTATATTTAATAAATTTCTTCATAAATTGGGGAAATGAAATAGAATAATCGGTGAGCACAGATGCTAAGTAAGGGTAAACAAGGAAAATATGTAAGCATAAAATGAACATAAGGGTATGCAAATATGAGCATAACATTTAAATACTATACCTTATATATCAAATATCACAATATCGATTCATGTAATAAATATTATAAGTTCATAAGATATTAATCATAAGGGAATCAAATAACATGACCCATGAGTGCAGAACATTGGCATAAGATATAGATTTCTGGCGTATGTATAAGCAAAAATATCCCATGTTAAGGCTACCGACCAAGACATTAATAACTTTTTAGGGTTCGGATAACCTCTCATGTACCTACTTAGGTCTTGGGATGAACTCATTTATACCCTTTTTCATTCATGGGATAACATCCCATGTGCTCTTTGAGATCATATAACATTAATCATTACCTAATTCATTTGAGGGTGATAAAGGTCGCACACAACAAATAATGAAAATCAAATATATATGTGGCACAATATCATAAAAAATTCATCATATCAAAACCCATGAAATTATAATCGGTTTTATAAAAATTTTATCATATCATAACCTATGTGCAATAGATAGGTTTCATAATCATTTCAATATATTATAATCCATGTAAAGAATTGGGGTTCATAATCATTTCATCATGGAATAACCAGTGGAAGGAAAACGAGTTTCATAAACATCTTTCCATTATAATCATATACCATTAAAATAAATAATAATAATGTTATACTTGGATCATAAACCTAATAAATAATAAGTGACATCATTTTATTCTATCATAGAAGGAAAATTATTTTGAAATATCACATAGAACATTTATTTGGGAAAAAAATAACATTTTGAATTTTAAAAAACGTTTTCAAACATAAAACATTTTAAAAATACTATTATTTTGAAATAAAGATTAAAAATATAAATTAATAATTAAATAAAATATTTTTGATAATGGCGGGAAATTCTATTCATGTCATACAAATGACAATAAGTATTCCTTTCACATTTTTTTGTAAAATCCAAACATGATTTTTTTGGAAAATGACATCAAGATTCCTATAATTTTTTCTATAATAAGAAAAACATTGATTGAAATTTATTTAATAAATCATTTTGATTATTCTAAAAACATTTTTGAAAACATTTTAAGAAAAAATAATAATTTTGGAAGAAAAAGGTGATTCGACTGAAAAACCCATTTTTCATAAATACATTATTTTAGAACTCTTTTGTATGAAAATAGAGAAAAATTAAAGGAAACATTTATATTTATGAAAGAACAGTAGTTTAATAAAATATATGAGTTTTTTTAAATATGGATCACAATATTTAATCATTATAAGTATAAACATAAACAATACAGATAAATAATGATATTATATTATAAAACCATTACCACTTTAGTATCATTGAATCGTAAGACCCATGGAAGAATAAAATTAAATGAAACTTATAATATCAATAAAATAATAGATTACTAATATAAATTTTCAATGGGGTGGTATATACACCTCATAATTATGATGGGTGTGTAACATAACATATGTCTTAAAGATGGAAAATTGAGAAAAACAATTCTTTACTATTTTGTTAACCTTTCAAATGTAAACCCCTTCAAAGAGATATCCTAAAATAGAAATGTAAATACCCATAATTTTTAGGATATTAATCATAAAATACATTCATGGTTAGAATATACACCACATAAAAATAGGTATTTAATATGGCATGTGTGAAAAATGTCATAAGTGAGATGAAAATCCCATAACTTAAGTCTTGACTTCATTTGTACATGTTATAAACTCTTATATAATAAATAAATTTTTATTATACATATTTTAAAGAACCCTATTTATATATCATACTATATGAAATTTTTTAATGACCATTTATAACCATTTTGTTAACAATTTCAAATTAAATTCACATTTTAGGAAATAAATGCATTGTTTTCGTGTATGATTGGATTTGTTAATTTGTGTCCCATTACACTGATCATGGTTTCATAGTCTCTATAATTTTAATAATGATATAAATATCATGTATATTTAGTATATATATATATATTTTGTAATCTATAAACTTTAATGGAGAGTGTTTTTCAGAGTGAGTATCTCAAGTGGGGTAGGGGGAGGTTGAATCGAGTACCCAATAAAAATTTCAATCTAAAATGGATTATTTTGAAATCCCCCCAAATATTTAAATACAACCGAGTTTATCAAAATAAGTAGTATGACAAAGATCTTAATATTTCTAAATATATATCTAAAGATTGATTAGGTATTAGATGAATAATATACAATATTATTATATCTTTTGAAATTAGTTTTCTTGATCAAAATAATATATGAAAAAAATTATGATAAACTATCAATATATATATTTTGTTTATAGTTAAACCAATTTTTAGTTGTAAAGTGAAAATAAAGTAAAACAAAAATAAATCACACAACGAAAATATTGAATAATATTGGTTCAGTCTCATGTAGGGACATAGTTCTATCTACAAGGTGATCACCCGCCACTAAGAATTTTAAATAAAATAAACTAACATATCCACAACCTAGATCATGTTTTACAATAGTTAATAAAGTGTCCAGGTCAAATAAGACATCTTCCACAGCTATACATGGGAGAAAATATAAACAAGACACATAAGGACCTCTACTAATCTTATTCATTAGAGAAGAAAATATGAAAAGAGTTTGAGAATATATTGAGTATTTTATAGTTTAGAACAAGAGACAATGTGTGTGTGACAAAATAGAGTATTCACCCACACTACTCAAAATGTACTAAAAACAAATAAAACAAATGAATCTAATAGTGTAGAGCTTAAAAATGACCAGTCTATTGCACCACAGATTTTGACTCTTGATTTGATTTTTTAGTGAATCTTGAGTCAGGTTCTCTTGAATGCTTCTGGAAAACAAAGTGTCACATATTCTTGTTCAATAACTGGAGGAAAGTAGCAAATGTGAATGTGTATTTTAGCTTCTTGTTGAATGTTTGCAGCAAGGGATCTCTTTTTTTTAATTAGGTTAATATATATGTATGTACAGTATTAGTTAACTCTCATCTTGAAATAGTTTGCTTCATGCATCCTTTTTTCATGAGGGAGTGTGCTACACTTTTATCAGTAGCAGCAAAGAGAATATGCATATCAGCTTATTCCTTGTACATTCCATTCAAAAATTATGATCAATGATTTTTTTTCAATCATTTAAGAAAGAATCATTAAAATTATAAATGGAATTACCTTCTATAAATATATTCTTTATAATAATTTGAATTAGAAATGTAACTTAAGAAAATAGTGGTGGTGTCTTAGAATAGTGGTGACTCAAGGTCTGATAGTGTCTCATTCAGGTGGCATGATATTGGAAATGTCTTAAACATAGTCAAATTTCTACTTTGGTGGTGGAATCCCAACTAGAGGTTTCTGGTCTAGTAGTGTGTGGTCTGATGGTGTCTTAATCTTATCCAAAATTTGATTTTGGTAGAATGGAATTGGCGATGCCTCATTTAGTGGTATCCCATACTTAGAGAAATTTGCATTTAGGATGTATGAAATCTTGGTGGTATGTCGAATGATGATGTCTCAAACTTTTTCAAGTTTTCATTCCAATAGGAAGACATTTAGGCAGTGTGATATCCTGGTAGTGTGACATCCTCAACAGTAACTCATACATAGATAATTTTTTCACTTGGCTCAGAATAAATATTCCTTACATAGAAACATAAAATTCAATAATATCATTAGAAACATGATTTTGTGATCATTAAAACTAAGAGGTCAACAATATCCCCCCATTTGATGATCATAAATCATTGCATCAAAATAATTACAAATGTTTAAACATGGTATCTAAGGTAATATGAAAATTCAAGATATAAACCAAGACTTATCATTCACAATATGTATATATTTTATCCAATAAAAATAAGAAAATAGAAATTATCAAAGGAACGTGCCAAGAAAATAATGATTAAAAAATAGATAGTATCAAAGGTAAAACATAACCAATTTTATAATAAATAAGAAATTCCATAAAGGTTTCTATCATTTGATAAAAATTATCCCACTTTTGGGATTATCAAAAAGTTATGTATTAGTTAAATAAATATAGTAAATGGAATAAAAGAAAATAGAAATAATAGAATAATAGTGATAAAAAGAATTAAAAATGATTCTCAACCCATTATTACAAACCAAATCCCATCAAATACATACAGTCTTCTACAATAAAAAAATAGGTTTATGATTTGGAAGAGGGGTCCATTGGTTCATTGCATTTAGCCTTTTCTTTCTCTTGATACTTATCCAATGCAGTAGGATCATCTTGAGGTAAAATAGATAGAATACCAGATGAATTTCAATATATATTATGGGGATGATCTTCCATAGTAACAACTAACTAGAGGTGTCTCAATGCTTGAAAATGAGTCATTGGAAAATGTTGTACACTTGTAGTAAAAGGTGTTATAGGATCTTGATAAAATCATGGTATATGAGATACCTTAAGAGAAATTGGAATTTCATCCTCAATAAAAACTATTGGGCCATGATCATGAAGAATTAGATTCATGAAATTTATAAAATCCATTATTATTTGGACACATTTTTTAATTGAATTAATGAAATCATCCTTCTCTTCCATAAGTTGGTTCAAAACTGGAGTCATCTTCTCCATCTATATTACTTGTTCTTTAAATTCCTAAGTCACATGATGCATCCTAAAATTTTCAATCATAAAATTAAGATTAGAATCCATTTAATGCTTGGTATAAATTTGAGAGATAAAATTTGATAGACTTAGAAATAGTTTCCCTTTAAACTTTCATGGCATGGTAATAGCTAGAAATCAACTTAAGAACATGATCAGAATTATATCTAATTTCACTCAAGGTCTCTTAAGGCCAATCCGTGAAAATTCTAGAAGCATTGGATGAAGTAGCTCATAGATCATCTCTCAAAACTATTCTAAGATGATAAAAATACATGATGGTGTATAAGGAATAGATGTATATGAATATTTATCATCAAAAAATTTAAGGATTCCTTCTAGAGAAGTAGTAAAGGAAGACTTCATGTCCTCGAGCATAGCCTTGACAAACTAAAAATCACTTCTAATTATCTTATTCCCATTCTCAATTTCTAATATATGACACATCATATTTTGTTGGATATGTTGAATAACCAACTTGAGAATGTGTCTTGTATCTTTCTCATAGATGAAATTCTATTGAGGAGGTTGATTATTTAACATTACAGAAAAACTAGACATAAAATTCTTACAAAATTCTTCTGAGTCACTTTTATTGGACACATCATGTAGAATAGAAAAAGTTTCTAGAGAAGGTTCATGTGAAAGAGTTATAACAGAAGAAAACTTTTCCAATAGCCCATAAATTTTACTTGAGCTATAAAGGATCCCTTAGGATCTCCTTTAACATAAACCCTAGGTCCACTATTATTTGGTGGACCCCTGAAAACACAAAATTAATTCCACCATTTTTACTTTATAAGATCAACCCATCAATATAGAAGAAAAAATGTGATAGGTCCAGTGGTGGGAGGTACTGCACCAAAATAAATGATAAACACTTCAAGATCTTTTAGATCATTTCAAATATATATAGTTGAGGTGTTTTCAACACTGGCAAGATTATCTATAATATTTTTATCAATAGGATGTTCCAATAACTATTGGGAATCATGATTTTTTCTGTCAACCATAGATTCTACTTCTATAAGGATATCAACTAGAGGCTTATCAATAGCCAAGAAATCAATTAGAACATCACTGCCTTACTTAAAAGAAGGAATCTCCATTTCCTCTTAGTCAACCTCATGATGTTATACAAAAAAATTACTACTACACTATTTCATCAGAGTAGAAATAGAAACTATTTGAACAGTGGTAACAAATCTGGCCTCAACATCATCAACAGTTGGATTTTCATAAAATATTTCCACATATGGGATTAAAATCCCTCAAAAATTTAATCATAAATCTTTAGATTTATTTCCGAATCTTTCATTTTTATTCATACACTCGCACCATTAGATTCAAAGTCATCATCAATAATTATATCATCTACATATCTTTCACTTCCATTCTAATCTTATTCTTCCTTTTCTTACTCCTCATTATCATCATCATCATCTTCTTCTTTAGTTGATTTGAAACATTTATATTGCTCTTCATTATATTCATCTCTCTTCTTCATCACTTTTAACTAATTTTTAACTTTTTGAAAATCTCTTAGGTGTACTAGGAGCTCTAAAAGTAATGGGAGATTTTTTGGGAGAAAAGTCAGGACCACTCCCAACATTAAAAGATAGTTCTTTTCCCTCTTCTTTATCAATATCTTCTTCCTTATCCTCATTAGTGTATTTAACAACTTCATGAAGCTCTAGTAATAGATAAACTGCATCCCTCAGTCTGGTTGGATGATCAACTAGATCTTACCAAGTATATAATTTATTAAAATCTCCAACCCACTATTTTTTCTAGGTGTTCCATCTAATCTTCATCCTTGAAAAAGTATCACTTGTATGAAAAAAACCATAATACTCTATTCTAGACACTTAATCCTCACCTACTAGGCCTTTATCCGTTAACCTAATTTTTAATTATGTGGAGGAAAAAATCAAAAAAAATTCATTGATGAATGTTACCTCTTCTCTGAGTATCCTTATTATATTATCACCAAAATCCATCCGAGGTTAGATTTTTATCCAACATAATGCTTCTCGGATAAGGGGAGAGAAATTTGGAAGTGATTTGGTCATATATTTCCCAAACCAAATGTATTTTAATGTGTGAATAATGGAAGAAACATGGTAGACTTTTATAAGTGAGGTTAGTGAAAATCCTGTAATTTTTTAAAAGAAAAAGGTATACAAATATTTTATAACACCACAAGGTCTTAAAATGGATGGTTATCAATAATAGAAGAGATAAAGTCAAAATATGGTCATATAAGGGGATTTTTACATGTTTTTTTACTTATAACCATTATATTTTTAGTTTAACCACTAGTTAAACCTATTTTGACCTTAATCATGATAAATAAATTTTATTGTTTTTACTATTCATTTTGGTAAAAAAATTTACTGAACCTATTATTCTGATTCCAAATATATAATCCATTTTATTCAAATTATATTCACATTTTTAAATTAAATTAAATTAAAATTAATCTTGCAGATGTGATGAGAAATTAGGTTTTAAAAAAATCAAAATCTTATAATGTTTTTATATCAAAATTCAATATGAAATTGATTCTGATGACATAAATTAGATTAATGGATGTATAATTAAACTAAATTTACTTGATAATAAATTAAATATATATTTTATCTTTATGTTTAAATTAAAAAAAATGTATTTTTCAATTAAAATTCGTTAATTTTCACTATTCATCAGAAAATGATAATTTTCTAAAAAAACCCAAAAAATCACCCAAATATAACATGGAAGATGATTAAAAAAATATTTTATTTTATCAAAATAATTTTCTAAAATTGTGAAAATTTTATTTTATTAGTTATCACCAAAATAATTTAAAATCATCCTTTGAGAAAAATTTATTTTCAAAATAAATAAATAATTTACTGAAAATTAATTACATTTTAATCAATATGTTTCATTAATACAAAATATTTATAATTAATATTTAAAAATTATTTATTACTATTAATATCACTTTGTATAACTAATTGGTTATAACGATCGTGTTTAAATAACTATATTGATAATATATATCATGGTGTTGTTAAAGCTCAATGTATCATGTAATGAAATCTAACCCATTGTTGTGTGTAGTGAAATATTAACTTTGTGTTGTGTGTAATTAAAGATATAAAAGAAATTTAATTTACTAAAAAAAATATTCAAAAAAACTCAGTGTGTTAAATTCTACCCTCCATAAAATTAGTTTCAACCTCTAAATTCTTCACTTGGATACAAACAAATAAATATCCTTCTAACTCATCATATCCTCATGTTCTCACAAAAACACCCCGAAATTGTTGGTTTTCACAAAACATTGACTTGGTGAGTGTTCTTTCTTTATATAACTTTCTCTATATGATCTATAATCACTACTTTTTTATCCTCATAAGAAATATCTTTCTCTGGTGGTATGACCAATGAGTTTATTACATATGAACTATCCAGTATGTAGTTCCTCAGGAGAGATCCATGGAGGAGATCAAGGACTTTAGGGAGGTTTGGTGGAAGATACAATAGATATGATATTATCATGATAAGATCATGGATTTTAAAAGGATCCATATACCTAGAGATTCATTTTCCATTCTTTCTAAATCTCATAGACTTATTCCATGGACAAATTTATACAAACACCTTGCCACTAACATCAAATTATAGATCGCATCGGTGATCATCAGTAAAAATTTTCTAATGACTCCAAGCTTCCTTGATGTGTTACTAAATGGATTTAACCTTCTATGTAATTTCATTATCAATATCAGGTCCCAATATCTTTATTTGAACAACTATACTACTAAACATTGGATATATACATTCCATTCCATATATAGATTCATAAGGTTCAGTATAAATGCTTGGGTGAAATATATTGTTGTATAAAATCACAACTAGTGGAAGGTGTTGATAACAATAAGCTTTGAAATATAAAGAATGGGATCTAATAATATCCTCTAGGTCTTGAATTATCCTCTCATACAAACCATCAGTCTAAGGAAGATATGTAGTGCTGAAACTCAACTCTATATAAATATCTTACAAAATAATTAAGCAGCACATTGAGGTAAACCTCAGATATTGATCAGACAAAATCGAATGTGGTAATCCATACAACCTCACCACATCCTTAACATATATCATTGAAATATTATCTTGAGAGAAATCTAATTTTGTAGTGATGAAGTGTGAAAAATTTGTAAGGCGTTCAAATACAACCCATATATAATTATTTCTTTTTCACATTGTGGTTAGTAGAATGAAAAAATCAACGGTGATGCTTTCCAATTTCTATTTTGTTATGGGAAATGGATGTAAAATCCCCTTAGACATTTCTCGTTCATTCTTAACTTGTAAAAAAACCAAGAACTGAGATACAATCTCTGCGATATCTCCCTTCAGGTCATCAAACCATTAATACTCTTTAAAATATCTATACATATTCATAATTCCTAGATTAATAGAGAATAATGAACTATGAGAATCCTCTAAAAACTCCTTCAAATATGGTAAGGGCCAAACGCATACACAATTCCTAAACATTATTCTTACATCATGATCAAGGTTAAATTCAGGGACATTTATAACCTTATTTTCACCTACAAATATTCCTTCTCCACCTATTTAATCTTTACATAGATAGACGGTTGAACATTCAATTGAGAAAGATAATTTTTCTTATCTTCTTTCAACATTTCCAGATCTATCCATTAAAATTATATAAATATTGGATATTTTGTGATCTTCTTAATGGATAAGAAAACATGATCCTATTGACTCAAAGAATTAGCCTCCTTGTTCCCTTTCCTAGGGTGGTAATGTATTGAGTATTCATAATCATTAGTCAGATCTAAACATATACTCTGGTTCATTTTCAAATCATTTTGTGTAAATATATACTTTATTTTTTATTAGTATATATATGGACGTTTTCTCTATAATGATAATGACTACATATCTTTAATGATGAAATTACCCCATCTAACTCCAAAAACATGATTTGGTTAATTTTTTTTATGAAGCTTCAATTTTAATGAGGTATAAGTTATAACCATTTTATTTTGCATAAGAACACTACTCAATACCTTCTTAGATTCATCACAATAGATAATAAAAAAATTTCCACTATATGGTATTGTAATAATATGTATCCTGATGAACCTTCTCTTCACTTGTTTTTAAATTTTTCTCATATTCTTCAATCTAATGAAACGTATATCCCTTGTGAGTTTACATGGAGAGAGTATTAGATAGTTGTGATAAATTCTCCACATAACATCGATAATATCCAGCTAAACCAACAAAACTACAGATAGAATTTATCATGGTTGGTCTAGGACAACCATAAATTGCCTCTGTATTTGATGTATCTACTAATATACCCTCTCTTGAGATTATATAACCCAAAAAATGAAACCTTTTGCATCAATAGTTAAGACTTTTTAAATTTTTCATATATTTTCTCCTTTTTAGGGACATTAATAAAATTACCAATTTATCTTTATTATATTCCTTGACCTCTTAATAAATAATAATATCATCTATAATGACTACCACAAAATGATCAAGTTATTCTATAAAGAATCTATTTGTTTAATCCATAATGATATTGGGGGAATTGGAAGAACCAAATGGCATAAATATATTTTCATACTATCCATACCTTGTGTGGAATTTTTTCTTGGGTATATCCTCCATCTTGAACCTCAATTTATGATATCCAGAATGAATGTAAATCTTAGAAAATTATTGAGATCTTTATAGTTGAACAAAAAATTAATTAATGTGGGTAAGATGATAGTTTTTATAAGTTTTAATATTTTTTATCTCTCTGTAATCAATAAATAGTCGCATTGATCCATTTTTGTTTTAAAAAAATGAATGTGTGCAGCAGAAGGTGAAAAACATGGATGAATGAATCACTTTTCATGGTTTTCCTATAGTTTCTTCTTTAATTCCTACAACTCAATCAATGCCATTCTATAGGGAGTAATTGAAATTGGTATGGCACCAGGTATGAGTTCTATTGAGAACTCAACATCACATTTTGTTGGAAGGATAGGAAACTCTTCCAGAACTAAATAAAAAAACTCCCATTAAATAAACATATCATTGATGTCAGGTTTTTCCTAAAACATCTGAGATAAACACCACTTATAAAAGCGAACTGTGACCCATTCAATGAATTTGATCTTTATCGCATGGTCATACTTATCATCACAATAATATAAGATCAATGCCTGGTTTGTAACATCAAATATAACTTCCCTTCCTCGATAATTGATGTGGTATTTATGTACAGAAATCCAATCCATGACCAATATAATATAAAATTCAACCATATGTAGAAAAAAAATATTTTCAAGAAGAACATTCCTACAAACATCAATCAGAGAGGAATAATATACTTGAGATTTTATAATCATACCATTAATGGTTTTCACTAATAATTTTACATCTATTCATTTGTGTGTCATCTTGATACCCTTAGAAAATTTGGTAGATATAAATGAAAAGGTAGATCTAGATTCAAATAGTACATTAGTGGTTATAGAGAGGATTATAGGTGTACCATTCATCACATAATTATCATATATGTCTTTATAAATAGTGATTGAATAATATTTCCCCCTTTCCAATTGATTAAGAGGATATTAGGATTGATTATCTCCAACCCTTGGAATTAAAAACTTTTTAGCATAATTCCAAAACTTCTATAATTTGAAACCCATGAGTGTGAGTGCTTCCATTTGTGGATATTTATTATTATTCCTATAATTAGTTCACTTATTCCCATCACTTCAAGATTTATCCACTCTATGACCTTCATTCTACAATTAAAACATTTAGTTGTCCGCTTAAGATAATCACCTACATAATTCTTCACACATTTTGAAATTAAATTCATCTTATTATTTCCATGGATTGTATATTTTACATTGAAATCCATTTTTCTATTCTTATCAGAACCATGAGATTGATACATAACTCTAAAATCTATTTCCACATTGACAACACATCAAACAGTCTCTTATTTCTAATATACTCTCTTATAGATAATTCCCTTTAGAGAGTTGGTTTTAATCCATTGATAAAATTATCAACCTTACTTCCAAATAGGATGATATTACTATAATTTTACCCTAAAATTCTTGTAATATTTTTCTCCTAGATACTAATAGATTCATCATCCATTTGTTTTATCTCAACAATCTTCTTATCCATCTTCATATAGAGAATTCAAGGAAAGTACTTACAGAAAAATAAGTTTGTGAACATATCCCAATCCATGGAGTAAATTTCATCATGTTTCCTCATATTCATGATAAGAGTATATCATGGATCCAATTCACCATCCAGATAGTAAACAACCAAAATGACTTTTTAATGTTCAAAAAACTGGGGAACATAAACTATCTTTTCAGTGGTATTGGTCAATTTTTCAGAAACAAGTGTATTAAAAGACACATTGAAATAATGTGTACATCATTTCATTGAGGACTCAATATAATTTTGTTCTCTAATTTTTTATTTTGTAAGTTCATCATGATTCATAACTTGGGAATGTTGGGTGAGAATATAAATGATATTTTTTACTCCAACTCCCCTAACATCTAGATGCTCTGGAAGAAAATGTTTTCATTATATATGACACTCAATATTAAGACAGTTCCTTTGGGTTAAGACTATTAACGAAAACAAAAACCATATCATAGTTTAAGAAACAATAATCATGTTTCGGAACCACAATTACATTAAAAAATCTTATAAAATGACTAATTCATGCCACCTTCTTTAATATATGATACCTCAGGTTTATCTGAGGTCATTCATATTCATGATCTATTTAAATACATCTTGATGGGTTTTAAATAGTTTTGTAATTTAGAAATCCTATCCCTTGGGAGTTCCAAAAATGGTGTGTAGCAAGGCTCATTTTCATCCACTATGTGAGGAATTATTTTAGATAATTTTTTCCTTTTTATAGTTTTTACCCCTATATATATCTATGCTAGAGCCACATATGCTTGTCGTATCCAAATAGGGATCTAATTTTCAAAACACCACATGATCTATCCTTTACAAAAATTCCAAGAAATTTTCCTATACATTAAATCATCTATATACATATCCTTATACATCCCCTTAGGGAAATCTCTATTGTTTTCTCATACAATTTAACAAAATTCAACTAGAAATATCCCCTAATAACAACTATATTGATCCATAATTATCATAAATAGATATTACATCATTTTTTATGAATAATAGTTAGATTGAACAAACACATGCCTGAAAACTATAATATTTTATTATCTTCATAATCTTGGAAGCAAAAAACTATAGGTCTTTAGGTACACTACATCATCCCCCCCTATGATCTTCATAACAAGTACCCTTCTTAAACATATCATATATAATAAATTTTATCATAACCTGGGGAAATGAAATATAGGAAAGGGTGATCTCTAATGATTAGTAAGTGTAAACTTGGTTGATACGTAAACATAACATGAACATAGGTGTATGGGAACATGCACATAACATTTTAAAACCATACCATGTATATCAAATATCATAATATTGAGTTATTGAACAAAGATTCATAGTTTATAATACATGAATCCAAAAGGAATCAAATAACAAGATCTATGAGATCATAACATTGGAATAATACATAGATTTGTGGAATACACATATACATATAAAATATGATTTCAAGGTTTCCCAATAGTAAATTCATAACATACTATGGGTAGGCTGAAAAATTGTGTACCTTTTTCGAGCATGGAATTACATCCCTTGTAGCCTTCCTTAGGATTGGGATAACCTCCCTTATACCCTTTCAACTAACATATAATTAATTGTAACCCAATTCATTGGAAGGATATATTGGTCCAACAAACCACAAATTGAAAATAATGCATATGTATGGCACAAAATCATGAAAAATTCATCATATCATAACCCATGAAATGAAAAAGGGGTTTATAAACATTTTATCTAACTTTACTTATGTAAAATAGATGGATTTCGTAATCCTTTATTTATTTCATCATATCATAACCCATGAAAAAAATGAGAATTCATAGTCATTTCATTATAGCATAACGAATAGAAGAAAAATAGATTTCATAGAATTAGTTTCATCATAAATATAAACCATTTAGTGAAAAAATATGAATTTTTTCATTGGATAATAACCCCAATAAAGTATAATTAACATCAAAGGATTACATATTAGATGGAATGTGATTTTGAAAGATCACTTTGAAAAAAATGATGAAAAATATCCTTTTAACATTGAAAAAACATTTTAAAACAAAAAATGATTTTCATTTAAAATAACTGGGAAAACTTATTGGGTAATTTTAAAATAAAATAATGGTCATGATGGTGGTAAATTTCAACCATACTTTACACGTCAAAACAAATATTCCTTTCAAATTTTTAGTAAAATCCAAATGGGTATTTTTTTGAAAAACTACATGAATATTACTATGAATATTATTAAAAAAATCAAAACAAGAGTAAAAATTAATTTAACAAATAATTTTGAATATGCTAAAAACATTATTAAAACCTCTTAGAAAACATAGTTTTAGATAAAAGAATGTTTTTGACCCAAAAAATGTTTTCTCTTAAAAAATTATTTTTAAAGAGTGTAAAATGAATTGAAAAAATATATTTTAATGAAATAAACATAGGAGGATAAAATTAATTAGTTTCTTGAGATATGAATAACAATATTTTATCATTTTATTAAAGAACATAAATAGTCCTGATAATATATGATATTGTATCAAAATACCATGACCACTTTGGTAACATTGAATCATAATACCCATTAAATAATAAAATTAAATTAAACAACTAATATCATTAAAATAATGTAAATAATGATATAAAAAGTAAAAGGGGTATTATATACACCTCATTAAATAATATTTGTACATAACATAACATATGTCTCAAAGAATGAGAATTGAGACAAAAATCCCTCACTGCTTCAGTAACATTTGAACCTTAAACCCCATGAAATAGAGATCCTCAAATTTTTATGTAAATCCAAAAAACATTAAGTAAAATAATCATATAATATATTCATGGGAAGAATATACACCACATAAATTAAATAGGTGGTGAATATGACATGTGCCTCACAAAAGTAAAAAGTGAGGTGGAAATATCTTACATTAAGTATTGAATTCCTTAAAAAACATTAAAAAATCCTATATAATAAATATAATTTTTTTATAAATATATTAAGGAACCATGAATATATATATCATACCATATATGATTTACTTATGGCCTATTATTATCTATTTATTAACAAATCTATCTTAAAGGCACGTTTCTGTCAATAATAGTTTTTTCATGTATGTTTTTTATTTTTATTTTTGGTCCTTTAACTTTGATCGTCATTTCATCCTATAAAAAATGATATCCATGATATAAATATCATATATCTTATATACATATATTTATTGTAATACATAAATATTAGGTATGGAAAATGAAATACATTTTCCATAGAGATAGTAGGTCGTACATAAGCATGAACGTTGTTTCCATTTCCTTTTCAGATTGAAATAAATAGAGGTGAATGATATATTATTGTTAAATAATATTTTTTATGTCATATATATAACATAAATTCATTAAATCCTTCCTTATTTCCTTCCATGTAAAGTGTGAAATAATCACATCGCTTTGCGAGGAAATAGTCTGCCGTACACATGAGACATTATCATATTCCCACAAAATGAGGATTATAAAGTTATGTGTGATATAACAAATAAATAAGTATAATAATATCATAAGTATAATATATAAATAATTAATATCTAATTATTACCATCCTTGATCTATGGTAATGGAAAAATGAATGACATCGCTTCGTGGGGCGGTAGTCCACCGTACACACAAATGATGATTTCGTAACCCATTTGATGAATGTGAAGATAGTTGTGGATCAATAAATTAACATAAAATAATAAATTTATATGAGATATAATTTTTTATATAATTATGTTATAATAATAATTTAATTATGTGGAGGAATAAATAAAACTAAATTGCGCATTGATGGAGGTTACCTCTTCTTTGGGTATCTTCATTAGGTTTTCACCAAAATTATTCTTAGGATAGATTTATATCTAAAATAATGATTATAGGGTGTGATTAAGGGAGTTGGGAAGTCATTTGGGAAGGTATTTTCTGAACCAAATGTTTTTTAATGTGTGAAGAAGATAGGATATGGGGTGGCCTTTTATAAGTGACGAAGTGGCACACTTTTATTTTTTTTTAAAGAAAAAGTAATAACAACATTTTTAGTCTGAAAAAAGGATCCAAAATGGAAACTTATTGAGAATATAATGTATAAGTAATAAATATTACTATAAAATGGGTTTTTAGAAGTTTCTGGGTTATTTTTAACCACTATCTTTTTTATTTAACCCACTCCGGTAAACCTATTTTTACTTTAACCGCAGTAATTTTTTTAAAGTTTTCAATATTCATTTTCGTAAAAAATTAAAATGACCTTATTAGATAAAATAAATTAATATAATTAAAAATATTTAATACATTTTTTCAAATTGAAATCACATAATTGGTTAACTATACTTTAAAATTAATCTCACAGACGCGATGGGAAAGCCTGTTTTTAAAGAGAAATGCTAAAAGTTTACAAATTTTTATATTGAAATTCAATATAAAATTGGTTCCAATGAACTAAATTGGATTTATTACTATATTATTTAAATTATTTTACATTATAAAAACTTCAAAATATAATTTAACTTTAAAAATAATTTAAATTAAATGGTTGTTTTCAATAAAATTTCTTTATTTTTCAATTTCATCACAAAATGAAACATCTCAAAAAAATCACGAATAACCCCCTGAATATTATGTTGAAATTTTGATTTCAAATATAAAATTTATTTTATCAGATTAATTTTCAAATAATTTTTAAATTTAATTTTATATTGTTCAAAAAGAGAAATAAAACACATTTTTTTGAGAAAATAGTATTTTCAAATCATATAAAGACATTACTAAAAATTAAGAACATTTTTATCATTATGTTACCTTTGCGTAAAAACATTATAATTAATATTTAAAAATTATTTATTACTTTTCATATTTCTATGTTTAATATCTTGGTTATAGTAGATATATTTTAATAACTATATTAATTAAATATTTCATGATTTTGTTAAAACACATTGTCGTGTGTAACGTAGGCTAAGCATGTATTACTTGTATAAAAATATTAACTTGGTTTTGAATGTAATGAAAGTTATCAAATAAACTCAATTAATTTAAAAAATACTTATTAATAAAACTCAGGGTGTTACATGAATGGCATGACTATCCTTAAGAATCCTCAAAAGGACCCTTTTGGATCAATTTCTGGAATCTGTTGTTATAATTAAAGTTAATGAGTGCCAGATATTCCTCCCAAGACCCTATGAATTCCAAAATATAGGCTCAAAACAAATACTTGAAAATATGAATCATCCAATTAGATTGATAATTAGATTGATGATAATAGGATATACTCAAAATAACATGTGATCCTTATTCCTTTTGAAGATACTGACAAAATCGTGAACTGAAATAAGGATCTAGATCTGAAATGATACTCCTTAGAACATCATGTAGTGAAACTACCTCTCATATATAGAAAAAACAATTCCCATCAACATTAATGGTATCCATGATAGGAAATAAGTGTTACTTTATCATGATTCGATCCATGATTACCCAAACTATATCATTCTTATCAGATATCCTGAGTAATCCTTCCAAAAAATCCATAATGACATCATACCACTTCTATTTCAGAATATAAAGAGGTCGTAACAACTCTGATGCTCATCCTTCTCCTACTGATAAGTGAAATAAATTTCCATGAATCTCATTATCTATTTATTCATCATTGGACACTAGTACTATCTATGGATATCATGATATATCTTTGTCAGACCAGGATTCACCTCCCATATAGAAGAATGAAACTCCCTTATCATCTGATCATGTAAGATCATAGAAACCCATACATGACCATGAATAAAAAATCCATCACCACCAAGAACCATCCTGATAGTGGATCCCCACTATTTACTCTATCCCTCTAAGCTAAGCCATCTAGATTATATAACTTGTATAACTAATGTTGAATCCAAATCCACTCATCCATTAGACTCCTGAACATCAAAATAAATTTCTTTAAAGTGTTTTGTCAGCTTCACTCATCATTGGAATTTCATGCTACCCTAGTCTACATATTATTTCTAAAACAATAAATAATATTTTTTCAATTAAATGGAGTGAATTAAAGATCATGGTCAAAGGAATAGAAATTATCAACCCACTTACTCGCTAATTATTCAGTTCTAGATGAAAAAATATGTAATTTAAACTCTTGTGGTCTGTTTACACCCAAAATCTCTTTCCAAAAAGATAGTGACTCCAATATCTTAGGGAGTGTACCTCCACAACTAACTCCAAATCATGATTAGGTTAGTTATTTTCTAGTGGTGTCAGCTTTCTGATGCCATGAGAAACTAATCCATACTCATGAATCATAACTCTAAGTATAACTACAGATGGGTCACAATACATAGTGTATCATTTACCATGAATATGTAAGGTGAGGATCAGTTCTGAGGTTAGTCTACATTTCAACTCCAAGAAAAATATGACCAAAAAACATTACCCCTTTCTTGGATATCCATGAAATATATGCTTCCATATTAGATAAGTCTTTGATTAAATGAAGATAATAACATAATATACCCATAAATCTATGAATCATGAAGACATCCTTTGATATCTCCTAAGATAACATAGTTCTAACATTATTTGTATCCATTACCACTCCCTCCTCAAAGATGACATGACCAATGAAGTAAACTCTATCAATCCAAAGGTTTATTGTGGATAGAAAAGAGTAAAGTGGACGATCTCTAAGTGTACCCAGAATGATGTCAATGTGTTTGGAATTTTCATATAAAACTGGGAACTTATATGGTCATCCTATAAGGTAAGATAGAAATTGCCTCCTCTTCTAACACTAACTCGGTCATGAAATCAATTTCCTACTCAAAAGGTATGTTTGATAAGTCTTTAGGAAAGACATCCTAATAATGGTATAACCCTATAGGAAAATTATCCTCTTACATTCCACCATAATACAAAATGAGGCCTTCTTTATGAGCTATGATATAATCTAATCTGAAAAAAATTAATTCTACCTGACCAGCCCTAAGATCCAACTCACTTTGGGGGTAAAAGTTTCCCCTTATAGAGATAGAATGGTAACTATCCTAAAATTAAAGTTATGATATTTGTATAGTACTATGCAATTAATACCTACAATAAAATTTAATCTTATCCTTTTTAGAATAAAAATATCCCAAAGTAAATTGTAGCCACCAGTTTCAATGGAATGATCATGGAAGTATTTTATATCCTCTAATCACACTCCTAATGGTGTATCAACCATCACAATGCTATCCAATTTCTCCATAACCAAAACAAAACTATTTTTAAATTGGGATAATAAAAAAGGGATTCCATGATCATATATCAATCAAAAATCAATAAATGGTAGATGGTATAAAAAAACCTTTGGTTATAAAAATCCTACGTCCAAACTAGTTAGAGTAGACTATATAGCATGTAGCTAACTCACCACTCTTCTTTATCTCTAATATGAATTACATATTATAATCCCTTTGAATATTACTTCTACTCATGTGTCAGGTTATCATGACCCATAACTAATCCAGAATTTCGGGTGGAACTCTGACTACCTATCTACTAAGGGGAAGGTGATTCATTCTTAGACTCATGTTTATGTCCTAATCCCAATCCATTTATCTACTATTGTGGACCACAATATAATCTATGTACATGGTGTAACGACCTGAACATTTATGAGTAAAATTACAATGATTTTGAATTAATAAAATTTATTATGGATATAGAGAACACATGAAATTATTTTATTATATCCAACAGGATTTTAAATTACCATTAAATATATTTAATGTTGATAATATAGTCATCGAACAGTGATCAGATGACATGTATAAATATAGGGTTATAAAAAATCCTTTTGGCATGGACAAAGGATGTGATGGCCTCAACTAGTACTATCATACCCTATGAAGCCCATTTATTAGAGATTCTAAGGGAGATAGTATTTATAGATAATTCCCTCTACCAATCCCAAGAATAGATCTAATAACATAATAATGAGAAAAACCATTTATGGGAGAAGTTCAAGCTCATTGAGATTATATCCCAAACCATGTTCACTGAATGGCCCCATGAAACCCCATCATCACTCACCATACTCTTAGGGAATATTCTAGTGAAATAAAGGGATATGTATTAAGACATTAGAAATAAAAATATGTACATTAATTTTATATATAATAATGAATATATTTTTTCTTTATATTATTGTGAGATTGTAAATGATTTTTAAACTACAAGTATTATTTTTGGTTAGTATTCAAATACAATTAAAAAATTCATTTTTGATTAATTAAAGTATTTTTTAAATAAATAATATTTTAATAAAATATTATTATTAAATAACTTTTATTAATTAGAAATTATTATATAATTTTTATGGAGTCAAATGAAATTTTTATTAATATTTGAAAACTTTTTTTATCAAAACCATTCAATTTTCTATAAATGTGAATTTTTATTTTAAAAGTGAAATTCACATATTTATAAAATTGTTTAGAAAAAAGAAGTATTATTTTTTGGAATCATGACATTGAAATTACTCAATGGTTAGTTTTTCATAATTTTCCAAGACATGTGAATCTTTGGGTAAAAGTTAAATACCGTATAAATATATTGTGTACTTTATGACATCATAATAGACCAATAATGATGTAATAAATACTATAAAAGGTATCCTCGGAAAATTATATGTTTTTATCTTAAAATAATTTAATTTTGAATTTATTTTATTTATTTTATAAATCCATAGTAAATCCTTGAAGACTTATAATATATTTTAAGATTTTAAAATAATTTCCTCAAGAGTGTGACATACCTCCACATAATCAAGGATATTATTTTAATATGTGATCCCGTTAGAATTACAAAATAATGTAATACACTCCCCTTTTCTAGAAACCATGTTGAAACCAAGGGATGGTTTTTAGTTTTGAATATATTTTTTTTGAAGTGTCGAAATCCAAAATAATAAAGAAACCACTCTATTTTCCTATATAAACCCACCCAATATCCCATTAATATTCACTGAAAATACTTTAATATCATCCAAACTCTTATATCTACTTCCTAGAGTCCTCCCAATGTGCCTCAAATCTCCCAATAATCCTATCCCAAGACTTTATAGCCACACATCCATATAAGGGATCCTCACCTACCTCTGCTCTTGTCAATTCAAGAAACTTGTTTGAAATTAGTCTTTTCAATTTTAATTGTTTTTAGTTTCATTATTTTGTAATAATATTCATAATTTAAATTTAATTATTTTTGATTGAGGGATCATTTATCCTCCCTCATTCGGACCCTTTACCTAAGGTGTTACTATTCTGAAATTCCGTAATGGATTTCACTCATCACATTTCCATTCAAACACTTCTATTATATTATATTTCTCAAATTCCATTTTAATATGTTGGTATATGATGTTCCATGATCTCATTAATTTCCATTTTATTATTAAATTGTAGGATCTTCATTTCACTCCCATTAATCCCCTGTATGGTCCTTTACTCCCACTCATTACCATATTGAAATTCCTTAAGGGATCTTGCACCCAGATCTTTTATCTAGCATCCCTTTTATGTTATGTCATATAATTTCATTTATCCTTCATTGTGATATGTTCATAAATACTCATATTTCAGTCATTTTAATGTCTATGTGATCTGAGACAATTTTCAATCACATCGACCCATATTATGAATTTCTATTTGTCATCGTCATGCTGCAGAAATTTCACCATGATTTTCCATGCAAACATAATCGTGTAGTGAATTCCGTACCCATTTATCTATCAATGTTATTAAACTTTATGCATGAAATCCTATTTATTGAGTACATACAAGTATTTTTTCACATTTCTATAATATTTTAAAAAAAATTGTTGTTGAATGAATCCATGTTATATGATCTATGTGACACACATATGCATGATATTAAAATGTTTATGAAGGGTGTTCCCTGGTAGCGCTTCAATTAATTGGGTAATGTTTAGTATCATGATATGTCATGTTGGGATAGTGGTTTACCTGATTCCCTTTTGTGACTTTTTCCACTATGAATTATTTGTAGTTTAGGTTTGACTTATGTTTAGGATGCAATGTTTTAAGTTATTTCTGCATTTCCCATGTTTTAATTATCATGCTAAATAATTATTAATTATTCATGTTCTTTTATGCATTGTTGTCATTCCCTATCTAACATGTATTTTTATCCTCATTTTATGCCATGTTTACACCCTTACTGGGATTTATAACTTACCCATTTCCAATTTATGTCCTCTGGTTATCCCATGCTGTGTTAAGTATGATGGAATGTTGTGGTCATGTTAAATAAGTTTTCAATAAAGATGCTGTTGTATTTCTTGTTTTATGTTGTTAGGTAATGTTCCTAAACCCCAATACACTCAACCCAATGATCTTCTGAGTTGTATTTAGTGAAATTTTATATAATAAATAATGTATAAATATGAAATAAAAATTACAGTTGTTATAGCTTTAATCAAAGGATATGTTTAGTTATTTTTTGTATTAAGATTGGAAAACCCTAGTGAAAACTATTAGGGATAAGATTAATTATAAGAGAATATCCCTATTTTTTTTGTGTATAGAGATATTAGTTTATCAATAAAATAAATCCATCTCTACATACTACAAGTGGATATGGTTCTGGAATATAAGTAACTAGGAGTAAAAACTCCGACAAGGTGTTCCAGGCTTGACTCGGGGTAACCTGGTACATAACAACGGGCCTTTCTACCCACCTAGTTTGATACTCCTAGAGGATATACATTGGTAAATTCTTAAATTAATTAGAAACCATTATTAAGATTATAAATAAATAAATCCCATAGAAATATATGTTAGAAAGTATATCATGGATAATATAGACTCTATCCTAGAAATTGATATATTAAGAAGATAAATGTAATTTATATTTTATCCCTTTAATGTAATTGGATTACCATTTTTGTGTTTAAATTCTTGAGATAGTCATCCATAATTTTCATTTTATTCTAGCCAATGGCTAGAAATAAAAGGAATCGGGCTAATAACTAATGCAAAGGGAAGTGTGAGGATTTCATGAATGAGATTCCCCACCCAATGGGAGAGGGAATCACAAAATGTTTCATGATACTCTCTCATTTAACTCAGTAACTGAATAGAAAACTGGGATAGGAGCCCCCCCCCCAATAGAGTGAGACCAATAGTTTAGATCACGATGAGAAAAAGGCCTCCTACATTTAGTGGACCATCTGATCCCTTAATCATGGAGAAATTGATGAATTCCATCAAAAAGATATTATATATCCATCAATGTAACGAACAAGATAATGTTCTTATTATTGTTTGTTGTATGGAGGGTGAAGCTAATTAGTTGTGTATATTGATCAAGAATACAAAACCTGATGAAAATATCGATGGAATAGAGTGCATGGAGTTCCAAAAAAATTATTTTGATAAATATTTTCCCATAACCCGCAGTCTTAAGATGGATAGTAATTTCCTTGTGCTCTAACAAAATAACAAATAATCAATTGGGGTGTAGTAGGAAAACATCCAAATAATTTCACAATATGCCCCCAGTTTTGTGATTACCCCCGAATGAAAGGGTGATCAATTCTTTGGTGGGATAAAATGTAGTCTACTAAAATCCTTTACAATCCATTACATTGATAGCTAAGAAACAATTATCTGATGTGACATCAATGTTGAGATGGAGATCAGTGAATCTCAGGGGTATCTTGGGGATCATAAGTGGAAAGTGGACATTAATCATGGTGATATAATGGATGAATCCAGTAGTGCTAAGATATTACTTCACCCCAATTTCTAATGGTGATGCAATAAACACCATAGAAATTTCATATGGGGAATAATGAAATGATTTAGGAGCGGAAGGGAAGGGAACATAGCCAATGATTACGGACAGGATAAACCCAACAATTTGATAGAGGAAAGGACCATGCCGGTTGACCCTCAATTCATTGTTCATTTCTACAACTGAAAATAACTAGGGAACTTTTCAAACCATTTCCCTTAGCAAAGGGTTTTGAAGACAACCAATGACTTCCAAGTTAGGAAGGGTGAACTTTTCCATCACTACCACCAAAGTTAATCTTGGAAATGAGGTGGTGATGGGTAATCTAGTTATTTATTCAAGAATAGTGAATTTATTTTTTGATTATGATTATATGAATTCCTTTATATCACAAAATTTTAGTAGAACTATTGAAACACCGCCATAATGAATGGAAGTAGAGATGTCGTTGAAGCCAAAAAATGAGAAATTATTGCATTCCATGAATATAACTCCTCTCCTGTCACAATTATTGGATTGAACTTCCTGGAAAACCTTTTCATACTTACCATGGTGGAATTTTATGAAATTATAGGCATGGATTGGGATGTGTGTTGATTAAAAATAACAAAATCATTGCCTATTCCTAAAGGAAGTTGAAATTTCTTGAAAAAAACTATCCCACACACGATATGAATTTAGTAGCAATGATCATTGCATTAAAAACCTGTCGGTATTATCTCCTTGTCCAGAAGTGTGAAATATGTACAGATCCCAAAATTCTCAAATATATTTTCAAAAATAAAGATCTAAGTACGATCCAAAATAGATGGTAAGAGGTCATTGAGGATTACGAATTCTCAATACACTACCATCCTAGGAAAGAAAACAATGTATCGGATGATCTATGTAGAAGGGACCCATAAATTCAATCATAGGTGAGAATTCCGAAGGATATGATCTTATTAGATTTTAATAGGATGGACATAGGAATCATAAATAATGTAACATCATAAATCCTTTCAAAAATTATTTCTCAACCGTCTTTTTTGGAAAGGATAATGGATGTCCAAAATTATGATATGGGAATTCAAAAGAAAGTGGAAACTATTAAAAAAGGTAAATCCATGTATTTCAATGTTAATGAATAATTAATTGAGAGATTTGTCTAAAGACTATGAGTTCCATCAAATTTGGAGTTAAAGAATGAAATTTTGGATGATTCACATAGTTCAAATTTATCCATTCACCAAAGAAACGCAAAATTTTATCGACATCTCCAGGATCACTATTATTAGGATAACATGAAGAAGGATATCACTGAATATACATCAAAGTGCATGTTATGTCAACAGGTGAAGGTTGGACAACATAATTCATAGGGGATGATGCAACCATTACCCATACCAACAAATAAATGGGAAAATGCCACTATGGACATTGTCACTAAACTTACAAATAAATCAAAAAGAAACAATGCTATCTGTGTTTCTGTGGATCGTCTTAAAATGCATGCACACTTCATTGTGATTCGAGAATATTTCTCACTAGAACAACTAGCATAGATATAAATCAATGAAGTGGTAATTCTAAATGTATTACCACTATCAATCTTGTCCGATCAAGATCCAAGATTTACCTCTACATTTTGGAAATGTCTCCAGCATGCTCTAAACATTGAGATGAACATCAGTATCGATTATCACCTTGAAACTAATATACAATCTGAGCAGAATAACCAAAAACATGAGGACATGTTGATATCTTGCTCAATGGACATCAAGGGAATATGAGACCAACATCTTCCTTTGGTGGAGTTATCTTACAATAATAGTTTCCAATCAAGCATACAAATGGATCCTTATGAATCCATTTATGGGAAGAGGTGATGAACACCCTAATGTTGGGATAAAGTTAGGGAATGAAAACTTCTAGGTATGAAATTGGTCAAAGAAAGGGTGGATAAGTTTTAGATCAGCTAGCATCACATCAAATCTACTCATAGTTGATAAAAGAACTATGATGAAATTCATCAATGAGACCAAGATATTGATGATGGAGACATGGTTTTCCTCCACATATCTCCATGTAAAAGAGTGATGGTATTTAGGATGAAGGGAAAGCTTAGTCCAAGGTACATCGGACCTTTTGAGATCCTTGATCGCATCAGAGTAGTGGCCTATCAGCTAGCACTCCCACTGAACCAATATTACATACATGATATATTCCATGTATCCCTCTTAAAGATTTTTATACCAAACCCCTCTCATTTACTCAATCTAGAGGTGGTGCCATTAGAGAATGACCCTTCCTATGAGAAGAACTCAGTGAGGATATTAGATCATAGAGAAAAAGTTCTACAAAATAGGATAATTCCCCTCCTCAAAGTATTCTGTAGATGCCACATGTTTGAAGAAGAAATGTGGGAACCATAGGATGTGATGAAGTATAGTTACCATCATTTGTTTTAGTGTGGGAAAATGAAATTTTTAGTGTAAAATTTCTTAAGGGGGGAAGTCCGTAATGACCCATAAAATTATGAATAAAATTCCCTTTCTTTTGACTTAATTAAATGTAATATAGTCATATAAAACCCATGCACTTATTTTATTATATCTAATTGGATTTTAAGTTATCATTAAATATATTTATCTTTGGTGATAAAACTATTGAAAAGTGATCTGATGACTAGTATAAATATGGGGTTTTAACAAATACTTTTGGCATAGACAAAGGATGTGAAGGCCTCAACTTGTAGAATAATACCCTATTAAGCCCATTTATCGGAGCTTCTTAGGGAGATAAAATTTCTAGTATTTTCGATAGACCTATCACAAGGAGAGATACAACAAATTAAGAATTATTGAAACCTTTTATGGGAGAATTTTAAGCTTTTCGAGATCATGGTCCAAACCATGTTCACTGAACGACTGCATGAAATCCCCACCATCACACACCTTACTCTTAAGAAATATTCCTGTGTAATAAATGGAAATGTATTAGTACCCAAGAAGTAACAATATGTACATTATTTTTGTATAGAATAATTTATATTTTCTTTCTCCCTATTACTGTTACTTTGTAAGTGATTTTTAAAGCATAAGTATTATTTTTTGTTAATATTAAAATCCAATTAAGAAATCTATTTTGATGAATTAAAATATTTTTTAAATAAATAATATTTTAATAAAATATTATTATTAAATAACTCTTATTAAATATAAATGATCATATAATTTTTGTGAAGTCAAAATTAATTTTTATTATGATTTTAAAACTTTTTTTATAAAACCTGTCAATTTTCAATAAATGTAGATTTTTATTTTAAAAGTGAAAATTCACCTATTTTTAAAATAATATAGATAAAATTATTATTATTTTGGAATTATGGTATTTATATTATCCAAGAGTGAAATTTTAATAATTTTCTGAGATAGGTGAATTTTTGGGTAAAAATTAAATACCATATAAATATATGGTGTGTTTTATGACATCATAATGGACCAATAGTGATGTAATAAATACTATGAAAGGTATCCTATGAAAAATATATCTTTTTTTAATTTAAAATAATTTAATTTTGAGTTTATTTTATTTTTTTATAAATCCTTAGTGAATCCTCCAAGACATATAATATATTTTATGATTTTAAAATCATTTCCTTGAGAGTGTGACTCATCTCCACATAATCAAGGGCCTTATTTTTATATTTTCATATAGTGGACTTATAAAATAATTTAATACACTCCCCTTTTCTAGACAAAATTGGAAAAACCATCGGATGGTTTGTGGTTTTGAATATTTTATTATGAAATTCTCAAGACCAAAATAATAATGAAATCCCCATACTTTCCTATATAAACCCTCCCAAGCTCCCATATCCCTTCACTAAAACTCCTTGGAGATAATAAAAACTCATTCCACTACTCTCTATTGTCATCCCAAAACACCCCCAAGCTCCCAAGAAGCCTCTCCCTAGCCTTTGGAGTCACACATCCAAGTAAGAGATCCTCACCTACCTCTACTCTTTTCGATTCACAGACCTTGTTTGAAATTAGTCCTTTTAATATCAATTGTTTATATTTTTTAATAATTTTTAATCATTTAACTACTATACATTTGATGTTGTGTTAATTATGGATCATTTATCCCCCCTCATTTGGACCCTTTACATAAGCTGTTACTATGCTGAAATTCCTTAAGGGAATTATCTCTTCACATTTTCATTCATGCTCTTATTTTATTTCATGCTACTTAAATTAAATTTTCTTATGTTGGTATATGATGTTCCATGATCACCTTACTTTCCATTTTATTCTTTATTTATGGGAGCTTACTTTCACTCCCATTAATCACCCTAGTATTCTTTAATCCTACTAGTTACTATGCCGAAATTCCGTAAGGGATCTTCCACCCGTCTCCTTTATCAAGAATAACATTTATGTTATGTCTTATAATTTCATTTTTTCTATGTTGGTATATGTTCTTGAATATTAATATTACTTTATATTTCCACATGATAATTTAAATCTTTGATTTAAGACAAAAATATCATTAAAATTAATCTCACTGGTAAGAAATACACTTTCTATAGAAGACATTACAATAGAGTGGTTGCTTCCAACCTGGATAGAGCCTTCATGAATGTCCCTGCTTTGGATGAATGGGACACTGTCTCCAGCACAGCTATGCACATGCTAAACTCTGACCATCACCCCATCCTAACCAATGTATCTACTAAAGACATGCAACCCTAGTCGCCTATTAGATTTAATAATGTGTGGTTCTTTGATGTCGATTGCACTAATATAATTCAAAACTATTAGTCATAAATGTCACATAGCAATGATGACATTTCCTATCATGTAAAATTAAAACAACTCAAATAGACTCTCAAATCTTGGTGTAGCTCCAAGGTCAACCAATTTAACAATGACATCCTTCTTCTTGAGGAAGAACTCAATGATCTTCAAAACAAGGACATGAGATCTGACCTCAACACTGATCAATCTCAAGAAATAAACCTTGTAGTTATTCTCAAATATTTGATAAATTTTAAATAAATTATGAGGAAACCATAATTTAAAGTTAAATGGTTTTCTGATGGTGATATAAATACAATGTTCTATAATTATATTCAAAGAATTAGGAAGGCTTTAAGGCCGGTAACCTTTCTAAAAGACGGGGAAAAACTTCTTGATAATGAAGATGACATTTCTCATCATAGAGTGTTCTACTATGAATCCATCTTCAATAGTCTAGATATCAATAAATACCTCCTTCTGAAAGTCATTTTGATAGTGATCACTAAGGAGGAGAACACTGTGCTTCTCAACACTTCGATAGATCATGAAATAAAATAGCACTATTTTTAGTCTGAATCTTGATAGTGCTATGGGTCTAGATGGCTTCAATAATTGTTTCTTCTAACATTACTGGTATGTGATTCGAGCCGATGTTTTTAAACATGTCAAATTCTTTTTTACCAATGGCGTGATTACTCATTCTCTTAATGCTAAATTTTTCATATTGATCCCAAATGTGGAAAACTCCTTTGAAATTCACCTATTTAGACTCATTTCTCTTACTAACACTCTTTATAAAATCATCACTAAAATAATAGCAAACATACTTTCATCTGTTAGGGAAAAAAATTGTCTCTAGGAACAAATTTGGTTTTATTAAAGGTAGATCCATTGAATACTACATCTGTCTTGCCTCTGAGTGTGTCAATAACTTGATCAAAGATATCAGTAGTGTCAATATTACTCTTAAACATGACATTAGGAAATATTTTCACACAATGGATTAGAGATTTATCTTCAAGTTTCTTCAAGGATTTGGTTATAATAGCTCTTTTATCACTCCAATCTGAATATTGTTTTCTTCGGAGTCTATCTCCATTTTTATCAATGGCTCTCCCAAGGGCTACTGTAAATGCACATAAGGTGTCAGGCAAGGTGACCCCCTCTCTGCCGTTATTTTCTCAATTGTAGAAGATTTTCTTAGTCATCTGATCACCCATCTGGTACACTAAAATAAGCTAAAACCCATCCAAGTCTCTAGGAACGGGAATGCTCATAAAAAACTCTTTTACAATGATGAAATCATTATTTTCCTTCAAGGTGATAAAAGAAATATTATTAACCTCAAAATAATTCTCTCACACTATGAGGAGGTTTTTGGTCAAACCATTAGTCGGAACAAATCTTGCATCTTCTTTGGGGGGAACTTTCCTACTAGTAGAAAATGTAACATTATCAGTGACTTAGGTCTAAAAGAAGTTAAGATCCCTTTCACTTATCCAGGTGTTCCCATATTTTGGGGTAGGCCCAAGTATTTCCACTTTGCGACTATATTTGACCAAGTCCTAAACCAAATTTATTCCTGGAAAGGTGAATATCTATCTATGGCTGGTAGGAATTTCCTTTTAAAATCCAATATTTTCTACAAGATGGTTTAATCCATTATGTTCTATAAATGTCACGTTGGTCAGATAAAAAAAATAAACACCTTTATAAATAATTTCATATGGACTGGTAGTACTCTTGAAAGGAAAATTGTGATTATCCCCTCATCAACCTATTGCAATCCCATTGACAAAGGTGTATTGGAATTAAAAATATAAAGTACTTCAATGAAGCCCTTTAATCTAGACTTACTTGGATCCTTTTTCACAATTATACCGATTCCATTACCTTCCTCAAAAATATATATCCTTAAAATATTAATATGGGAAAGTCTAATTTCATTAACTCTTCCATATGTTCATCCATCAATAATTCTTTCTCCAATATTATGAATAATTCAAAATGGATGGTCTCCAGAGAGTATTCCTTGAAATTCTAGTTGGATAATTGGATTAGATCTCTAGTGATTTCTATGATCCCTCCTAATCAAATCCCTGAGAGTGTTAAAATCTCTATTAGAGAAATTCTAAAATCTCATTATGACCATATCCCTAATACTATTATGAATGTCATCGAAAACTAGTCCTTTTCTTATACAAATGCCTTCTTAGTTTGGGAAACTAGTCAGAATGGGATGCTTAACAAAAAACTGTTCAGCCATCATTATTTATGTAACTCTAAATAATGATTATAGTTGGATAAAGAATTTCAACATGACTTAGATATTTCCCTCAAGATTCAATCTCATTTGGTGACTTGCTCACAACAGAGTTCCCACTAAGATTTGCCTTCAATATTTTAGAATCCAACTCTACTCTATGTGCAAAATTTGTAATCAACATAGATAAGATGCTAACCACCTCTTTATGTATTGTTCTTCTACTTAGGCTCTTTGGAACTATATTCTTGACATTTTTGAATGTAAATAGTTGATTCTTGACTGCGTTAAAACTCAACTAAATAAATGGGTAGAAATGGAAGGCTCTTAGAAAATAAAAAACATTTTCCTAGATGCAATTGCTGAGATCTACCATGTGATATAGTATAATCAGAATTATATTATTCATAACAATTACTCACTCAATAAAAATGAAGGTCAGATGTGGATCCTTGTTTCCATACATGAAGTTGCGTTGATGAAAAGGGACATTTCCACAACACTGTCCGTGATTTTGGAAACCTACGACATCTGCGGATTAATGGAAATTTTTGTCAACCTCATCACACTCTGGAGGTGTTATAGAGAGATCCTCTAACTGTTTGGATCAAAATTAATATTTATGGCATCTTAAAAAGAAATATGGGACCTGTGGGGTGTGGTGGTATCTTCAAGAATCACCTCAGTCAGATCCTTGGATGTTTCATGGGTAGTTGTGCCATGACCACCTCCCTTGAATCTGAGATGACGAGATTTATACATGCAATTACCTTTTCCAAGAACATTGTATGGAAGAAACTCTAGATTGAAAGTGACTTGGTGACTGTCATGAAAGAAATTTGGAATGGAGTAACACATATTTCTTGGTCTATTACTACCCATTGGATGGAATTCACCCATTCTCTTATCGACCACAACTATATCATCACACGTGATTATCAAGAAGCAAGCACGGTAGCAGATGGCATGGCCATCATGGGAGTAAATCAAGGCATCACCTGTTCTGAAGACCTCCCTGCTGATCTTATTTCCTTACATGAAAAATATTGTAATATGATCCCATATTTTAAACACTTTTAAAATTTATTTTAATAATAATTTTTCTTCGGTCATTTTGGGTCAAGGGATCATCTTTCAAAAAAGTCATTGGCACATTGACCATGTTATGATAGTCTTTGTAAATAAAGACTTATTATTCATGTTCCTTTATGCCTTGTTGATATGACTTATCTAACATGTATTGTTACCCTCATATTATTCCTTGTTTACTCCCTTCCAAGGTTTCAAAGATCACCCATTTCATATGTATGTCCTTAGGTTATCTCATTCAGTGTTAAGTAGAAATTAATTTTTTAGTCATATTAAAGATGTTTTCAATAAAGATATTGTTTTATTTCATGTTTTAAGTTGTTATTTAGTGTTAATAAAACCCAAAGACACTATAAATCTTGATCCTATGAGTTTTATTAAGTGAAATTTTATGTAATATATCCTTTTTAAATATGAAATAAAAATATGGTTTATTATAGATGGTATAAAATTTTACAAGAATGGAACCCCATAGTGGGGTAAGGAAACTAGAGTTTCTTGTTACCAAAACATCCACTCTGAAAGCACTCCACAAGTCCATGTTTCTGATATTGTTGTACCTTTCCCTAGATTCCCTGACTGCAAAATCTCTTGTAGTAAACATCATAGATATGATTTCTGATACAAGAAGATAATTTCCTAAACCTCCCTACTCAAATAGTCTGGCCAGCACATGGCGACTCCCTCATGTTTCCTTTCATGACAAGATCCTGATTTATAATGTCCAAAAAATTTATCAAACATGAAAAATTTGAATACGGCCTAATCTCATAGTAATAACCATCCTCAAAATGTCTCTCTTTGAGTGTCTCATCAGCTACTAAATATGGAGAAAAATTATATAGGTCGGTGAAGCATCCAACATAATCCATAATTGACATGATTCCCTACATTAGGCTCATGATATTCCATGTTCTCTCATGCCTCAATGTCTTAGGATGGACGTTTCATAAGAAATTCACCTTAAATTCCATCCTGGTTATCTCATCCTATTGACTAGCTTTATCCACAATGTCCCACCAACACTTTTCTAGTCCTCATAACATTTAAGCATCATGCTTCACCCACCTATATATGGGAATCTCAAGGTGATTAAATATCATCTAAAATGACTCAATTCATCTATAACGACTCAATATAGAACTCAAAAATCAAGGGGAATCCTTCCAAAATTAACATAGGTGGATGTTTAAGCTGGACATATCTTTTCATATTATAAATTGAATGTATGGTGTGTGTAGTAACCCTCTCCATGGATCCCATGACTCTTAGTAATTTATAGAAGAGCTAATAAACCATTTGTTTCCTCAAAGATACTAGAGTTTCTGGTACAAATACATTAGGAATATGCAGATTTCCACTCTCTTGGTTCTCGACAGAGAGACAATGTACATGAGTTTTCTCAACAAAGGTAAAAACACTAGTTAGAGCAAAGGTTGCAAAAATATATTAAACTCAATAGGAAAAATAAACAAAGAACCACTTGTTCAAGGTTCTTCTATTCCTATCCTAACTATTGAATTTGATTAAGATAAAAGTTTCTATAATTTAATTTCCTTAGATAAAAAAGAAAGTTATTTTCATAGGTTTGATAGGTAGTTATTCCAAAAAAGATAATTATGTTATTAGGATGAAAAATGCATGTCAATATATAATCTTATGTGCCTACCATTATTCATGTGTACTCATCTCATGTCATAATGGACCATGAGTAAAATTACAAGAAACAGTAACATCAGACAATAAGTGAATCCCTCAATGTTAAATAACACCATAACTATAATAAGGGAACAACATGAACAACAATATCATTCCTGAGTACTCGCACCCCCCCCCAAATGTGTTATCCATCTCATGTGCAAGATCATTACCATGTCACGAAACATCCAAGTCCATTATCTATCATTACCAAATTGTAAGGCAACGGAAAACACCATGCCTTTGATATAACTTTTTTATATCCCATCTCGGTGTTACCCAACATGATTGATCTAGGTTGGTTAGCACACCTCATGCATGCCTCCCCATATACCAAAGGTTGTCGAATAGTAATGAGGGAGTAAAAAATATAGTGTGGATACTATACCCTCTAGAATAGAGTAGTGAATATAGTGAAAACAATAAATTAATCAAACATGAAACCACATAATAATAAAGTTCCAATCCAAAAACATAAAATAAAAATAGTATCATGTGATGATATGGTGAATGTAAGTAAATTACATGATGGAATTTATACAAGTAAAAGACTAAAAAAAATTTAGAAGGACTCCAAAATCCATAGCCCTGAATTCCATGTTAGTACCATATATAAACTCCAACTCATCCTTCAACAAATCAATCAATAAAGGTCTTATTTTTCTATTTGAAACCCATATCCATGAAATCTGCTCAGGTACCAAATGGCGTGTGAATAGGGTGTGAGTATAACTTATTATTCAAAAACCCATGATGTCTAAAAAATAAATTCTAAATATATATATCACATGAAATAATATAATATAAGGATATTATTTCCTAAATTGATAAAACACATCAAATACACTACCGACCAACATGCTCTAGGTTGACACTCGAGGTCAGCCAAACCCGCTTCAGTACTATATGAGATGACTCTATCAAGTGGTGGATCCTCTTAAATATGATGGATCAACCAAACCAATGGAGAATTCTACTATATCATAATGAATCACCATTATGATTTCTCATATTACCAAAACAACACTAGGATCTATGTGTATATTTCCATGATGGAGTCGTTTACGTATTCCCATGGCATAACTTCATACCAGGGGTAATGTGATCAATCACACTGGGATCCATGAGAATATCCCATTAAATAGATTCACAAAACATTATTCCATAGGTATCCTAACCATTTAGATTTACCTACTAGTTTAACCTAAATCAAAACAACAAAAATAAATCACATAATTTTTATGTTCACATTTTTATTTCATTCCTTACACAACATAATTCATGGAAGCATAATAATTATAGTATCTCATAATAAATGATCAAGGTCCTGATAAGTGGAAATATGGAAGGAATCTAACACTTTTTATTTTAAATGGTTTTATTAAATGTATCTCATGTTTCATATACATCTTATATTAATAATAAACTCATTACATCTCATGAAATGTGTATTTTTACCATGTATTATTCATTTTTGTAATAATTATTCTAGAAATTTAGTTTTGGATTCTTTATTCCATCCACTAAATTGATGTGTTAATAACAAATTAATGTGAAACTATTGACACAACACACAATTTTTTGTTACTGACACAAAAAAATAGATGTTGTGTACACTCGCACATATCAAAATTCATCTTATACATATGGTATATGAAATTTATCATGTAAAATAATAGATTTATATGATATTTGAAATCATTACCTAAGTAAGCTCAGAGCGAAAAATAACTAACTCCTCACTTTTCCAAAACAAAAACCAAGCCTTTGGGTGAGTGAGTAGTCTGGTCCCAAGTCTCTCTCCATAATGAGACTTCACTCAAAAGAGAACTCAATTCAAGATATATCTATCACCAAATATGAAAAAAAATACATTCAACAACTATCATCATGCTCATAACTCCAAAAAATCTAAGGTCAATAAACAAAATACATTTAAACTAGAATTTAATGTAAGGCTATATCTCATATATTCTATTTATCACATAAATGAAACATAAAAATTACCCAAATTCTCTAAAAATTTCTTAACATGAATAAAATAAACTAATAAATATTTAAATTAAAATTTTTTAACATAATAAATGAATATAAATTTTAATATTTAACATAGTCTTATAAAACACATTTTATTAAGCCTAACATTTTATCATTTATAACTAATTTATAAATTATAAAAAAAATATAATACTTAAATAAATAAACACTGTTTTATATTTCCCAAAAAGTGTTCAACCATTTTCAAGTCTACCTGAGTAGCTGACCACAATATGGTTAGATGCCAAGTTCAATGTTTTTTCAGTGAAGAGAAATAGTGCATGTGAGAAAGGGTCAGTACAAAAGTGAAGTGTGTGGGGTAGTTATTTGTAAAATCCATGTTATGAGTTAGTACCATGGACATATGGAGTAGGGTGGAACCTAAGGATTTCAATAACCACCACCATCAGGTATTGGGTAGGGAATAATCACCCTCATGAAGTAAAGTCTAATGTGGGATGCATTCAATAGTGAATTATTCACCCTCGTGTGTGCTTCATCTGAATTAGATGCTTGAGATACACATGCGATGTTCATATGTCATGAATTGACCATCCCAACATCACATTGACACTGAAAGAAATTTCAGGTAGAGAAATATGATTCTTTCATTTCTATAGCATACAACACAAGCATTTTTATCCAATATCCTTGTTGCGCTTTTATCTCATGATAATGTTAACAACTAAATAATGGTAAAGTTATATAATCTACCATTAAATCATCACATAACATGAATATATTACAGTAATGAATCATTTAACACGTTCTTCATTTAATATTTAATGAAATGTGTTGATTTTTCAAAAATGGCGGCTCTAATACCACTTATGGTTATTGGGTGGATCACTCTATGATCCTTAGCAGTGGAAGAAAACCAAAAAACAACAAAATATTTCACTAATAGACCTATATTTACTTAAAATAAATAACACTATAAAAACATATCATACTTTAAATTCTTGTGAAGCTACATCCATATTCTTCTTAGATGGACTATGGTTTAACAATGATCAGAAAGGAAATAAATAAAAATTCATTACATCCATTGGTGATCCATCGAATGAAGTGTCCTTGATTGTATCATGAGGATCTTGGAACATTGAAGGGGTGTAAAATCTTGTACTTAGTATTGCTGAAGGTTTGGTTCACAGAATGCAACCCAGGAGTCCCACCAAGCTCTTGACTGGTTCCAAAAAGTCTTCAGGCAATAAGAAGGCAATGAAGAAAAATAGGAAGGGAAACTTCAATTACAAATATGGTTCAAAATTAATGTTATTTAATGGAATTTCCAGGGTCTTGTGAACTCCTCCATAGTAAATGCCTTGCATAGGCACCTTCTTATTCATAATCCAAAGCTTCTTGGAATTTATAAACCTAAATCCTTGTTTCTTTGGATTTTTTGGGTCTCAATAAGTATGGATTCTTTCTGGTTGCCACAAATGGTACAAATGAGTGGGAGGAAAGTCTATGGGTTTCTGCACATGCCTCTGTTGGCGCTATTGATATCATTTCCATTAATGACCAGGTGATATCTTGTTCTCTGCAAAGGGATTCTGTACAACTGGAGGGATCTTTTTTTTATGATGGAAGTAGATATCAGGACCATAGAAGGATATGGAAGGATCTGAGAAATTTGGGAGGTGCCTCATCCCCTTGTTTTTTTATTGGTGATTCTAATACGATACTTTGTTCTAGTGAAAAAAATCACCCGGTTCATTCTCAGATTTCCATTAGGGAATTTAAGGAATGTGTTGATGACAATGAATAGACTAATGTCAGTTTGGTTGGTGCTAAGTACACTTGGTATAGAAGATGTCTCAACCACATGACTTCTAGCATGCTTGACAAGGATTTTGTGAATAACACCACTTTGGATAAATGGAACTCTATTTCCAGCATCACCCTTCACAAATTTTCCTCAGACCACCATCTGATCCTGATCAATTTTAAGGGTAGAGAGCTTAGCATACCCCTCCCCTTTTGATTCAACAATTCTTGGGCATCTCAAAGTGGCTATAGTAAGTTGATCGAAATCTCCTGCTCCAGCATGCAGGGCACTGATTTTCTGTTTAAATTGAAAATTATGAAATTAAAACTAAAAGCATAGAGAAAATTGACTTATAGTGACCTGGAAAAGGATATTATTATGCTTGAATATTCTCTTCAAAAGCTCTAGGATGAGGCCTCCAAATTGGACTTCAATATGGATTTCTCCAAGGAAGCCCTAGTTTCTTTTAAACTGAACTCTATTCTAAATATAAAAGAGAAGACCCTCAAGGAGACTTTCAAAATTAAATGGCTGCAAGAGGGGTATTAGAATACAATGTTCTTTAATTCTCTCCGTAGAATTAGAAAGGCCATGAAACCCTTCTCCTTTTTGAGGGTCGATGATTAGATTTTAGACAATAAGAAAAATATTGTTGACTACATTGTTGACTATTTCTTTAAGATCTTCAATGGACCTTCTTTGGGGGTAACTCTTATGGATGGAATCATCCCCACTATGGTAAATGCTTCTGATAATTCCATCCTCACTTCCCTCCTTTGGAATCTAAAATCAAAGATGCTATTTTCAGCCTCAACACCTCTAGTGCTCTAGTCCTGGATGGCTTTAATAACTGATTTTACCAGAAATATTGTGATGTCATCAAGGGGGACGTTTTCAAGTTAGTATCCTCCTTCTTTTCCTTGGGGGAACTCCCTCGAGGCCTCAATTCTCAGTTTATTAGTATTATTCTTAAAGTTGAGAATGCTTGTGAGATTCATCTTTTTTGGCCAATTGCCTTGGTGAACACAAGCTATAAGGTCATAAGAAAGATTCATTCTAACAATATCTCAAGTATTGATTCTAATAATGTCTCTTGGAATCAATTCGGCTCTATTAGAGGAAGATCTATATAGGAGTGTATCTTCTCTACCTCAGAGCATTTTAATCTACTCAGAATTCCTATAAGAGAAGGTAGAATAGCCCTCAAGCTTGATATTAAAAAACTAATTTGACACCCTGGATTGGTCTTTTTTATATATGGTTCTTTGGAAATTTGGTTTTAATGAAACTTTTAATAAATGGATTTCTTCCCTCATAGTTTTATCCCATATCTTGGTTCTTCTCAATGGTTCACCTAAGGGCTAATTTGCTTGATCTAGGTGTGTCAAATAGAGGGATCCCCTCTCAACCCTTCTCTTCACCATTGTCGAAGATTACCTTAGCAGACTCATAACTCACATGGTCTCTCAAGGACATCTTAAGACAGTTCAAGCATCAAGATCCATCATTTCCCCCTCTCACCTATTATATGATGATGATATCATCTTATTCCTGCAGGGGGGAAAAAGAATGTATGTGTCTTGAATCAATTTTTTCAGAAATATGAAAGTGTATCTAGTCAATGTATCTGATGGGATAAATCTTCCATTCACTTTGGGAAGAGTTTCTCTATTTCCAGGAAGCACTGGAATCTTTCAAAGTTAGGAATAATGGAAGGATCTCTTCCTTTTCATTATCTAGGTGTCCCTCTTTTCTGGGGGTGCCCTAGGGCCTCTTATTTCACTGAAATTGTGGATATAGTTATTGGCCAACTCTCAAACTGGAAAGGGATGAGTCTTTCTATGGCTGGGAGAATTATTTTGTTTAAGTCTATAATCATTTAAAATTTGGTTTACTTCTTTATGGTCTATAAATTTTCAAGGGTGTATCTCAATCGATTGAACACATCCATCTGGAATTTTACTTGGAGTGGTAGTGTACTGGAAAGGAAGTTAGTCATTATTTCTTGGAGGGCCTGTTGTAAACCTCTCCACTCTGGTGTAATGGGAATGAAAAATATTGCTCCCTTTAATGACTCACTTCAATCCTTTTTAGCATCGAATATCATCCATAGTAATTCTGAATCTATGGTCTTTCTCAAATCTTGATTTTCTAATAATTTGAATCTTGGTAGCAATGCTTACACAATGTTTTCTCTAGATAGTAGTTAAAACTTCTTTCCAGAACATTATGACTTGCTCTAGATGGATTTTCAATAGAAACTCCAATCTTAGGTTCTGTCTTGATAATTGGACAGGTAATATTCTATCTGATGATTTTCATCATGCTTCTCTAAGCTCAAGGGAGCAGGTCTCCATCAAGGATTTCCTAGATAATCCTACAGTAAACTTACCGGGTGACCTTCATGATTTAATTGGTAATTAAAATTTTGTCTCCTTCCTTGATTTCATATCTTGGGAGCCATCTAGAAATGGGATTATGACTAGTATATTGTATTACTCTCATGCAATCCTGGGTATCAATGATGTTTTAAATGGTTCTCTATTTTCAATAAATTATGGATTAGGCCTTATCACCTGACACTTATATGGAGGTTGGTTTACAATAGATTACCCACTGATGAGGTTATCTAGATGTTGGGATTGTAGTGATGCTCCAGGTGTGTTATGTGTTATAAACATCAGGAGGATGCAGATCACCTCTTCCTCTCTTGCGCAACAGTCACGACCACTTGGAAGCAAGTTTTGTGTGCCTTTGAACTGGATGGCCTCAGATTTTCAGGATTGCAGGCCCTTCTATGTAATTGTTCGGTTATTCAAGTTTCACCTCAAATTTGAGCACACATATCCTTATCTATTGTATAAGTTCTACACATTATATGGAAGCTCCAAAATTATGCAATATTCAATGGGATCGGCTGATGCATGAAGCTTGCCTTGATGCAGATTTTTGCGGTTATAAGGGACGTGTCGGCTGTCCGTTTGGGGAAATGCTACAACAATATGTAGGACTTCAAGGTTCTGAAAAATCTAGGTGTTAAAGGGAATTTCAAATGTACTTTGGGCACCATGGAGGTTTTTTGGATCCCTCTTTTCCCCCTTTAGATTAATGTCAATACAGATGGTACCTAAAAAGGGAATCCTGGCCCTTTGGGTTGTGGTGTGGTCTTTGCGGCTCATGATGACTCTATGAAAGGATGTTTCTATGTTTCTTATGGCATGAAAATCTCTCTTGAGGATGAAATTCATGGGATCATTCATGATGTTTCTTTTGTGAAAATGAAGGGCTGGTCTAATATCTGGCTTGAGAGTTACTCTTCTACCATTGTGGAGGCCATCAAAACTGGTGAAATGCTTATCTCTTGGTAGCTCGCTGCAAAGTGGATGCAATGCATGGAGACACATTCGACTCTAAACTTCATCATCATGCATATGTTTGGAGAGGCTAACAGGATTGTGGATGGTCTTGCAAATATTGTAATTGGAAAACCTGTTACCTGGTCTGATTCTCTCTCTGAGGCCTTACTTCCTTCCTATAGGGATGATTGTAATAAAATCCCGCACTTTCTTCTTTTGTAATCTTTCTCTTTTTATTAATTAATGCCTCCTCCTTTGGGCGGGGGGACCTTTTTTAAAAAAAGAGAAGAAAATAATGTAGGAGTAATACAGTAGTACCATCCAAAAGAATCAATCCAATATGGATGTATCTCATAAAAAAAGATATGTTAGCACTAATGAAACATCAAGATAATTATTATGGATACATTGGTGAAAATTCGACCTTAATTTATATGCATCATATGCGTACAGTTTTAATTCACTTCCAATAGGTCACACCCTCTATAATTTAAACAACATAGGGGATGGTTTTAACCATTGGTATGGAGGAGGGGTGCACTGTGAAAAGAAATAGTTGGTGTTATGTGAGACCACCATATAGAAGCTAAGGCTCATCATTCTTGTTAGGGATCATGAGCCTATTTTTGGGAAGGGATTGGTGTATTTTTTCCTTAGGTTTTATCCAATCACTGAGCTGGAAGATGGTAAAGTATATGGATTTCCTTGTGGCTTGTGGCCTGGCATGTGGACTTGTCCATGGGGTTTGGTGATTATTTTTGGAATTGTGGTTACATGGGAAAAATAATTTTTAGGAAGTATAAGGTACCATATGGTATGATAGTATATGGGTATTCATTCCATTATGATACAGGTCAAGGCAAGTAAATTCTCACTTGAGGCTTGTTGAGAAGGAGTGGAGAAAGTTCTATAGTATTTTTTTGGTTATTTTATATTATATTCTTTATACAATGGTATATGATATTGATATTTTTAGGTATGTAGTTTGTGGTTATCCACCGATTTCATACTCACACCTAGAATAATCAATCTGGGATGCGTGCATACTTCATGGTTCTTGGTGTATATAAGGGTATTGTTCAAGATTAGGAACATAGTTGAGTAGAAGTGAAGATGGTCCACAAGCTAGATGGAATGGTTTTCTGATTTATTGAGTGGTTCCTTGGTGTTGGGATGGATGTTTATTTGATTACTTTTGTTACAATTTCATGTGTTCCTATCCAGGAGAAAATTATCTAGGTTTTATATAACTATCATGGAAATGTAAGTATCTATAAAAGTGAATTTATATTTTTTATTGTTTTCTTATTATTTAAAGTATGTTTGTAATGTTGTGGTGATATTATTAATACAATCTATAGATGATATAGTATCCCCAATACCACTCAATGATCATTGACTACTTGTTAGTAGCCTTTACAGTACGGTGGGGGGGTATAAGGTCAATTGGGTCTCTATTCTAGTCACTATAGAGTGAGTCAGTTTAGGGAGAAAAATATATCATGTTTTCTGAAAAAATAATTTGTATGCACTAATTCACCCCCGAAAATCATTATTTCTTATAAAAACTCACTTTCATTCACGTGGAATGTCAATTTTTATAAGAGACAAGGATGATCTCATGGATAATCTATTAAATTTTTTCCAATGAATTATTAGGTTTCTTCGTAAGGATCTATATTTCTATCTCTGCTATTAATATTTTATCAATTTAATATATGATTTTATAATATGAATTAAATAAAAAATATGTTCTTATTTTATATGGAAAGGATTTTTCTTATGAAAATTCACAGATGGTTTTATATTTTTGTTTTCTGAGGCTGGATATTATTTTTACCAAGCATAACAATGTTCATATTTATAACGCATGAGATGGTTTCAAATGGAAATATGGAATAACATCTATACAAATGGAATAACAGAAAATTTTATATTATTTACAATTTCTAAGAAGTACATGAAAACATTTATTGGTTTTAAATAAGTGAATGACATATAAAAAAATATTCATGAAATTCATAAATTATTTTAAAAGTTAAATATCCCCAAAATCAAAATTTTTTTACTCAATTTCAATATTTAAGGATCCTAAAAGATGAATAATTGGATGAAATATTTTTATAGGAAAAAAAATTGTAGTTTAATATTACTCATTAGGGACATTATAGAAGGCTCAATCATAGTAGAACATGATGATGAAACTTTTCAGAAAAGATGTTGAGAGAATTTAATATATTGAGGATCATGAGTTTAATGAGTTTAGAATTGACAGTATCAACATTATATGGATGGATTATGAGATGAGATGATGCCATTTTTTGAAGAGGAAAGATAAATTGTACGATTCTTCCTTTAAATCCTTCAAAGGAATTAAAATCAATAAATCCATGAAATATGATAATAAATAATTATATTTTGATGATGATGGGATGATCATTGATGAGTTTATATTACTTTCATCTACATGGATCAAAGAGTAAAATCTATGTAAAATTGAATTTTTTAATTAAATTATATAATTGTAGAAATATTAATCATTTTTAAATAAATTTTTTGGATAAGAATAATAATGATAAATTTGGTAATTTTCCTATAAATAGATTAATAAAGAAAGCGATAAGACAATTCATAAATGAATAAGAATTTATTATCAAAGTATGATGTGGCTTAATGTGATGATGAATGTTTAAAATATTTTTATGGATAAGAAAATGAAATAATTTATGTTTACAATAAAAAATCTAAGAATCCAAATCGATCATATAGTGATGGAGGATGAAAAAAATAGGATGATTAAGTTGATAAATCTAAAAATGAGTTAAAATTTTGAGTATAGATCATGAGATATCTCAATGAAAATTGAAAAGTTTAACATTAGGTAAAAATATTGAAGAAATATATAGACATATCCAATTTCAATGTGGATACTATAAAAAATAATTATGAGTTAATGTGAAATAACATTAATATGAATTCCATGCATATTAAAAGAGATAAGATTATTTCTAGAATAATAGAAATATCAACTGAAAAAAACATGGTATGAAATTATTTAAGGTGATTCTTTACAAAAGTGAGAACTCACTGATAAAATTTCAATTTCAATTAAAAAAATACTTATATTGAAATTATAGAATCATTAAAATCATCTAATAATTTTTTCATTTCCTTAATGAAAATTAAATGTTTTCCTAATAAGAAGAAACTAACTTTGTAGAAACTTGAATGTCATAGAAATAAATGTAGGTGTGATAAGATAATATATATGGTTGTTACAATAGAAAGAGGAGGTGATACGTATATTTTAATTGCAAATGTTTGTGCTAAAAAATTGAGCTAAAAATAGAATATAAACAAAATGAGATAAAGGATAAGATAATTAGAAAATAACTTCTTAAAAAAACTCAAAAAATAATGAATAGGTTAAAGAAAAAAAATATGTTCTATATCTAAATATATGGTGGAAAGAAGTTTCCTGAAGAAAAAACATCCAAATATTAAGGAAATTTATATTTTAAAGAAGATGTTTGTGCAATTTAAATGACATAACATAGATCATATATTGACCTAAATTGTATTGATAAAAAATCCTAGATACATTTTTTTACCTCCAATGGTTGGAAACTAACAATGTGGGTTTGGGATATTCTTTATAATACAATTTATCCACATTATGTGAATGAATGGGTCAATATTAGGTGCTACTAAAAATCATGCATAACCTGCTCACATATTGAACATTTCAAAAATAATATATACCACATGGGTACTTCCACTACCAGTACAATAATTTTAAAGGAATATAATTTTTTTAGTGAGGAGATTATATAAAATTCAAATATAGATATGCAATAAATAGGTAAAATTTATATATATATATATATATAAAAGTGGTGATATAAAAAAGACTCTTCCCACCAAATATGTCCTCTAATACTTTATGTCCTGATAGAGATGTAAAATACTTTGATAATTTCATTCTATCCCATATACCATCAAAGTAGATACCTATGAACTTTCTTGTACCTATAATTTCACATTTAAAACTATATATGCATCAAGATTCATATACAGGGTGTGAGTATGAATGATTACTATAGACCAAAAAGTAACCTTAACTCCCTCAAATGAATCATCACATGATTTATAATACATGTGTCATCACGCTCATCATGGAGTCACAGCAAATATAATTATTACTTACACTAACTATAAAAGAAATGAGTGGGTCATATCCATGAGGATGGAGAAGCTTATTCAAATCTTTTTTGTGAAATATTAATAAAAAAATAATAAAAGAGTAATAAAACATAAATTTAATGAAGGTAGAATATATGATCAAGGGGATAGTGGTAAGTTAACTAATGTTGTATATAAATATGATTATTTATTGTATAAATATATGAATTGAATTATTCTTAAACAATGACATTCAACATTGGAATTACCATTGTCATGATAAACCTGTGAGTTTGTTCTTATTCTTTCCACATTATTGTGATTTTGATTTCTAGTGTTCATACTATCATATTGAATGGAATAATAACAATTTCTATGGTGATGAAGATAAATGGGAATTGATATACTAGAAGGGGGGAAAACCATATATTCCAATTATATTCATTTTTGTAATCAATGAAATAAAAGTTCAAAAGATAACATTGTAATCACAAAATATAATGGAGGGAATTCACTACTATAACATGAATACAATAGTTTCATTTTCCAATACGAATAGCAAAATAATTGAATCATCCAAAAAAATTAATAGTGACATGTGTCTATTTAATATTTACAACTAAGATTAAATACAAAAAAAATAATAAGGATATACAAAAATATAAAATAAAGAAAATGATATAAAACATTATCATTTAAAGCCACATGGTGTGTTGATAAACCCAAGATAAGATTAAATCAATGTAGTTTTAAAGAATATGGGAGGAGTAGTTTCTCCTTGATCATCCACTATGTGTGGATTTTTATTTTTTTACATTGAATAATCCTTAGAGATAGTGAGAAAGTGGAATCATTATTAACTCAGTATTTTGATAATAGCTTAAGATGTGTGTTCTTTTATTAAAAAGTATTTCAATTGAAGTGGTGTTCTGGAGAAGATCAATGTGAAGTAATAATCTAATTTATTATTAGGCAATGTGATGGGATTTGGATCCAGTGGAAGGGCACCAAATAAATGTGTTGGACCATCTCTATGAAGAGGAAAATAGATAGTAGAACACTACAATTCCTTGGACAGTTCTACCCTTATACCTTTTTAAGGGAGATATGTGGTGGTTGGAATGGTTGGTTGTTAATATTCACCAACCTCCTAGGGGAGAGGGACTGAGGAGGGATAGAATTATCCTATAAAAGTCTAGTGCCTCCTCTCATTTTTTATCTCACTTTATATAACAAAAATCTCAATCCTCGGAAGTTCCCTAATTATTTTTAGCGGTAATTGGCGAGTAATTTTTCCCACATATTAAAGAGATTGATTTATAAAGGTTTTTTCCTAGTAATTGTGGGGGAGTGTTTAGCCACATTTACCCATGGCGATCCTTCTATTTGTTTGTGGTTTTTTACTCCTTTGATTTTTGGGGGATTTTTTTACAATACATATGGTAGAATTTATTTCCAACTTTCTTAACTTTATTTTATCGTGTAGTTATCACTACAATAGTGTGTTAATAATTTTTTTCTGGACAATTGGTATTAGAGAACGGTTCTAGACCTGTGTTGTTCAATTTTTGTGTATTAATAATTCTAAAAAAATTATTCTCTATTATTGTGACTCTAGTAGATCATTCACCTCAGTATAAATTTTTTGAGATTATTAAATATGATTTTTTAAAATATTGGAGGTTCTGGAATGCAATGTGTATAGATGGAGATAAAATTCAAGGTTCAAAAATTAAACATGAATAATTTTCTATTATGGGAAATTAATATATCGGTATTGGTGCGGAAGGATAATTTCCTTCTATTAATTGGTGAAAGACCAACATGTGTGATGATAGAGCATGATTTTAATGAGAAGAAGAATAATGACATGGATTGAAATTTGGTGAGTACTTAGTGGAATGGAGATATAATAGTTACTGAAGTGATGCTGACTACGAGAAGAAGGAAACATCTCAATGATGCATGGACAATTGATTCGAGAGAAACCTAGCACATGATGTCTCAATGAGATGTTTTTAATCAGTATGAAAAAATATAAGAAGGACTTTATGTACATAGTGAATGATCACACCGTGAATATCATTGGAGTTGGTACAGTAAATCTAAATATTCTTGATATTTTTTTTCAAGATATCCAAGGATTACACCAGCTGAAGGGCTTGAAGAAGAACATATTATCTTTGGGAAAATATGATGATATTTAATTCATGACTTGAATCGAGAAAGGAGTGATGAGAATTGTGAAGGGAACACTTACGGAGACTAATATAGAGAAGATATTAGTGAACATATATATGCTTATGGGTGAAATGTACAATGAGTCATAGAAACTTGTCCCATCAACTACCTCGATTGATGCGTTGATGGCTGTATAACATCAGAATCTCATCTATATGTATGAATAAGGCCTGAAGATTCTTACAGATTATAAGTTTCATCATGAGATTATGAAGGCATCCTTACCAATTTTTGGGAATTTTTTTATTGTGAATGAAACACATGTTAAATTTTTGAATGTTAACAACAAGAAAAAAAGGATATTCATGTGGATTCATTATGAAATTTTGAAATAACCAGTTATATCCCTAGGAATAGAAAGATACTTTGTATCCTTAATTGATGATTATTCATGGATATGTTGGGAGTATATGAATAATAGTAAGATTATTGTTTTTCAATTCTTAAAAATATCGAAAGAACAAAAGGAAATTGAATCTAGAAAAAGGATCATGTTTATAAGTACTGAATATGGCGATGAATATATAAGTTATGTGTTTTATATTTTTTTCAATGGTAATAAATATATAGATAGGCCATGGTGGCATACAATCCTTAGTATAATTGAGTGGTATAATGTATCAATAGATCCCTATTGGATAGAATAATGGATATATTGATGACTGTTGAAATTTCAAAAATATTTTGGGTAGAAAAAGTGAATAACTCCTATTATTATGTCAATCAATATTCTTAAATGGTGATTAATTTGAAAACACCATTGAAGATGTGTACTAGAAAACCCACTGACTATTATCTATTTCATAATTTTGGAAGTACTATATATGCATTATTTATTAACACGAAAGATCAATGATGGATCTGAGATCCAAGAAGTGTATCTTGTTTGGTTACATTAATATTATGAAGGGTTGTCATTTGTGGGAACCCACTACTAAAAATTTATCATTATAAGAAATTTAATTTTTTTCATAAGATAAGGTGTAAATGAAAATTGATGGATACATGGAGGAAGAAAATATTGAAACTAAAATTTTTGAGGTGGATGAAAAATCAAAAGAAGAACCAATTACCTATGAGGAATTATAAGAAAATGATGATCAAGTATTCGTTGAGTCTAGAACAAGAAAGTAAACTCGAGATAAAAGATCACCAGTATAGCACTCAAACTATGTCACTAAGAGAAATATTACATACTTATTATTCAAAGAGGATAGAGATACATCTTATTTTCTGGGGGAGGCATAGAGTCTAGATGTATCCTCATGGATGTTGATTATAGAGGAGAAAATTGAATCCATTTAGAAGAACAAGATTTGGGACCTTGTTATAATACCTCTTAAGAGGAAGGATATCATTAATACATGTGTCTTTTAGATCAAGTTGGATATAAAAAAAATAGGTGGATGGAGATCACTCAAGACTGGTGGTAAAGTAATATGATTAGAAGGAATGTATTGATTTTAATCAGATATTTCCCCTTTTGTTAGAATGATGACAGTTCAGATAGTTCTGTAAATTTGATCTACATACAATATATATATAGTGATGTTTGATTTGATGACTACTTCTCTCCATGGTGATCTAGATGAAGTGATTTATATGTTTTATCCAGAAATATTTATATAAGAAGACATATAGAACTTGGTTTATAGGTTTAAAAAATATCTATAAGATCTCAAGAAGGCACCAGTGTGTTATTATTAGAGATTTTATTTATATATCATGATACTTGGATACAAAACACTTCATTCATGTACTCGTGCATAAGTCCATGTTTTAAATGTTAATGATTTTTTCATTGTTTTTTATGTGGATAAAATGTTGGATTCAAGCATCAATAATGATCAGATCCAGGAGACAGAGGCATAGTAGGCTAGGTAGCATGATATAAAAACTCAATACTAGAAAATAGTATTCTTGTGGTATAAATTTTTCAATATATAAATAATATGAATATTCTTATATCATAGAATATTTACTTGTGAAATGTCATTAAATGTTTTAAAATTCAGGAATGTATGTCAATATTCACCCCACTTCTTGAAAATTTACTAGCAGTGAAGTATAGATGATGGATATATCTCAAGTACCGTAGGAATTTGCAATGGGGAGTCTGATGTTTTCTTGGGTTTGTGTTAGACGATACATTTTACATGTAGTGTGAGATGTTAGTTGACACATGGAGAATACATGATAGGATATTTGGATCACAAATAATAGGATCCGGAGATATATCAAGGAAACCTCAGATGCTACATTATGGTATAGAGGATCATATTTCACTGTGTGTGCCTATGTTGATTCAAATTTTGTTGGTGATTATAAATAAAGGAAATAAACTACTGGTTATGGGTTTTCTATTACAAGAGTATCCATGAGTTGAATTCCAATGTTATAGTTAGTTCTTCATTTATTCAAAATAGAGGAGGAGTACATGGAAGATACATAGGTTTATAATGACTTTATTTGGATGAGAAGGATGTTGGAGTATATTGGGTATAGATGGGAGAATATTATATAATTTTGTGACATTCAAATAACCTTTCACATTAGAAAGAATCTATATATTCATTACATAATGAAGCACTATGGGGTAAAGTGTCATATTTTATGAGATGTGGTGGGGGAAAGAAGTATGTATATGTATAAAATTCACAATAATGAAACTCTAGAAGATTTTTTGACAATAAAGATTGTCTCTAACAATTTTAGATGGTACGGATCCTTGATAATCTTTATGGATACATGAGTAGTATGTTTGGAGGATATAAATTATGTATAGATATATTATTAGTTCCTTGTAAATTTCTAATTGAGAGATATGTAAACATTTTTTATTCTCGAGATGGTACCACCCCTTACTTTGTCAAGGGATGAAGGATGTGGTAGGTTGTTGTAGGAATGGTTAGTGGCCAAACCTCACCAACCACACAGTGGGAGAGGGAATGAGCAGGGTTAGTAACAACCTATAAAATTCAGAAGCCTCCTTTAATTTTATAATCTCTTTAGCTTCAACAATAATATCAAACACCGCTTGTTCCGTCATTATTTTGATTGGTCTTTTGTGAGGTAGTTTTACCACATATTTAAGATAGTTATTTAGGATGATTTTATCCTTGTAATTTATAGGGAGTGATTAACCACTGCTATACAAATTGAACATTCTATTTCCCAATGGGTTATTATCCCTTTCATTTTTGGGGGTTTTCCATATTACATTTATTTCTATTTATTTCCTCATTTTATGAACATTATTATATTTATTAAATTATCACATCACCAATGGGTCAATAATTTTCATTCCCAACACTATATTTGGGTTCTTACAACATGGAAGCGAATTTTTAATATAATGGAAATTATCATCATTATAGACTATATAATTGAGGATTCCACAAAATCTCACTAATATAATTAGGTATGTTCCCGGTGTTCTTTAATTCCTCCTATTTCATGATGTAAAGGGATGGATTTTAGGACTTGTATCTGGAAATTTAGTCAAAATCAACTTCAAGGTTGGGTTTGAATGTGGTGTGTGGAAATATAAAGAAACACTAATCCTCTGAAAATTTTATTTAGGAAAGTAGAAAACACCCCACCATCACAAAATATTAGGTGATAGTAAATATGAAAGTTCAATATATCAAAAATTTTCAAACAAATAAAATGGAAACACTGAAAATAATTCATTAAATTTTTTTTATACAAAAAGAACACAATATATTTTCCATTAATAAATGAGGATATCCCCATACAATGATAATACCTTATCATAAAAATGACACTCTATAAAGTTATCAAGTAATGAATTTTGTTCAAAAATTATTTGAATTGAATGAAAAGGGGAAATATGAAATAAATTAATACTTCCTAATTTTATAAGAATTAAAATATTATAACTCTCAAAAGTGGGATTAATATAGTGATGTATAGGTTTTAGTTTAAAAGGATGAATAAAAATAAATATATAAGATATAAATGTAAAGATATATTTTCATTTACGTTCTCGAAGAAATTCATCTCCCTGAATTATTAAATATTATGAACACATAATACAAAAAATCCATACAAATTTTTTTACTTGAAAAATATTTTTGATTTATAGCCTCAGTTTATGAATTGATGATACCCCAAATTTTTTGAAATTAATTGGGCTTCACAACTTATTTGGAATACCCTATAATGTGTGGTTAAACACCTCTTTAGGTCCACCATTTTTTATATATTACACTAGATATAGAATTTTTAGCACTCCAACTAATAGGTACAATGTATAGTATAATTAGGGAAGAAGAAATGGAACAAAAAACACTTACGTAGTTGATATTACAGGTGATAGAAGTAATAAATCAAAGTTACAATAGAATTGGAATAAAAATTAATATACGAGGATATGTAGAAGAAGAATTAAATGAGGAAGGAGAGATAACCATAGAATAAAACATCCAAGGATCTATGAGAAATACTCTGATGGACCATCTCCCACTAGAAACTAGATGATGGAAAAACTATTATTAATCCCTGCTAATTTATAAAGACCTCCCCATTTACTTCCCCAATAAAATACTAAAAAATAACATATGAAAATAATAGAACATATTCTATTTAATAACTACCACAAACACATCCATCATAATAAACTACCCCAATTAGGTTTTTATGGAAATATATATCTGACATTCCAAACATCACCTCTTCCCTGAAAACCCACCTTGTCTTCAAGGTGGATCTCCAAAAGCATGAATCATACACTTTTTCACTAGAATGGTAGGAAAAGTGTTGAAAAGAACATGAAACACATAGTGAAGTTACTAGACAATTAGAAACATGGATCCATATGATCACATGAATTAAATGGTGCATATACAATTCTCTTTTCATTAGTTAGTTATTATTTTCCATGTTTTTTTAATATTTCCAAAAATATTTTTCAACAAAATAAATCCATATATAGACATACAATTTCTAATCTAACTGCTAAATATATTATTATCCCAAACTTCTAAAACCATACATTTTGGAGAAAAATTATCAGTGATAAATGTTTCACTCGTACTAAGTTGATGGTTTCTTTTTATAGAGTGTTATCCCCTTGGCCCCACTCCACCATCAAATGAATGAATACATGACCTATTTTTATTCACATGAATAGTTTCCTTTAATAGAGAGTGACCATTCATATCATCATAATAAGAAATCAATCTTTTTAGTAGAGGAAATAATTAAACGACATCTCTAGGAAATTAAAACCTAATTCTCCACCTTCCCATTAAAGAAATTTCACTAAATATATACTCATATAGTTTTCTTTCAATCATTCTACCAACCTTCATAAAATAATGTACTCAAACATGCACACCGAGAAAAATTTATTTTCACTGATGCTCGTACATGCTCTTTCCTTTTTCAAAAATATATTCTTCCACAGTGATACTGATTTGAGTCATGTGCAAGAGCAGGAAGAATAAATAGTTTCTTCTATGTTGCAAAAACAAAAACATACATGAATTATATAATGGAATCAAAAAAGAAGAAGAATATTGATAAGAGGAAGATGTATTATCTGGAATATGTTGCACCCAAGGGATGAGACCTAACTCCTAACATCTTATAGTGGAAGCAAAACCAAAATAATCCATGATTCCCCAACCACCCAAACACTAAGACAAAGAAAATATAATAATATTTAAAATACTACCCTTTCCAGTTATTATCTATCTATACACATTAAAGATACCTTATTTCATCCCAAATGTAGGTCCCCTCGTATTAAAACACCCCAGTAACACTACTCCCAGCGCCTCACTAGAGTTCACTAAAATAAACCTAAAGACTATGAATGAGTATCCCATGTTCACATTCTATTTGTCTCCTAATACACCATATATTTTTGGTTGCTTCTTAGATAACATTCCATAACCTTTTATCATTTAAAAATAAAGCCAATACTCTTCCTTTTTTATATTTCCTCACAGTGATGCCAAATCCAATTCATCAAGTTTAAAATACACTACATCTAGTTATACATATTGATAATATACATCATCCCTTTACTACTCCTTATGAATAGAAAACGATAATAATTTTTTAATTTTCACATCCTTGGAACTAAATTTCAAGTCTTATAATCTCAATACTTTCATCTTGGTTGCCCACAATAGTCATCTTTTTCTTGGAAGTAATACAAAACATTAAGAATTTTACTTTAGAAATGTTACCCTAGATATTAAATAAATTAACCATTAACCAATGATATATTCATCCACTTGTGGATTAAAATCAAAATGATGGAAGGGAATAACATGATATTTTTTTCCAACAATAAATACTCTTACTACATTCTAAACATACTATTTCCTACTACCGGTAGAAACATACGCATGTAGAGGTGTGAAACCAGAGTAATAATACAAAATAATATCAGTTATATTCCCTTATAAAGCATGAAAAAAAGTGAAAAAATTAAGCTATATGATTTTTGAATAATTCCTAAAAAATGAGAATATTCCACATAAGCTTCCAAATATCACCGAAATTATTTCCCCTCAAACTTTTCCTTCAATATTCCCCTTGATTGGATTTCTTATGCAGTAATAATTTGGTCTCTAGTTCCTCCTTTTCTAGAGATCCATGAAAATTATGAAAATATGCCTCACATACATGAAGACCTTGCTGGATAATATAACTCATATAGTCTATTTTTTAAGAATTAGTTGTGGAGTAACAAATAACATGGTCATCAAAGCTGAGCTATTATCTCTAAAAATAACTCATCCTCTTAACTAATGACCCATGATTGATCTTTAACTTTCATTCAATTTTCAACATCTTTTTCCACTTATTATCATCATAATTCCACCCTTCACCCTTAATCTATAACATTCAACATTATTAACTCCATAGAAACCCTAATCCACTCAAAAAAAACCATGGTTTTTGTTCATTCAATTTACTACTTCCATTTTGTAAACATTTATCTTCAATATTACAATGTTCTCCCAGTTTCCATTCACATCAAGTGCATTCATTAGAATTCAATAACTAATTTTTTTCATCATGCATATTTTCGAGGAAATTTTTTTATTTTGGGGAGATAAATTAATTATTTCTTGGTAATAGATCTCATCCATCTATTTATTTATTCATATTTATCTTAGCGTCAATTACAATTTTTTGTTATAATTTGTTTACTTTTACTAATGTTTTGGTGATTATTAATTCTTGTTGATTGAAATTTGTTTTTTGTGACGGTTTGTACTTATAATTGTTTTTATTTATAAACATTTTATCATTATAATATTTTTGCAGATGAAATAAATTTTTATATTAATTTTTTACATTCCTGAATCATTTTTGTCATTATAATTACTTTTAATTATTTTGTTTCCAAAATGTATAATATTTTTCATTTCTAAATTATTTTTAAGATGTAAATTATATCTTTAAAACTTTTGTATTTTTATATATTTTTATTATTACATGGTTTTGTTTTATTTTTGGTATATATATATATATATTTTTAAATATTTATATGTATTAATGTATCCATATATTATATTTTGATATTTTAGGTCATTAATGGATGGTAATTGGATAACTTCCTGACATAACTAGCTATGAGTTTGAGTAATGAGTTAATAATTTCTTATAATTCACTCAAGGAAATATTGGAAACAACAATATGATTTTAATTCCATTTATTAGGTGTTTTAATATGAGTAAATTAGGGTACAGATAAATCAATGACCACCTGGTATGATATTATTTTATTCGTAATTATACACAACAGATCTAGTATGGTGAAATTACAATCAAGTCAATATATAATGATAAGGAAAATGTTCAACATGATACAAAGGATCATCTTAAATATTTAATTATTTTTTTATGTGTTAAAACTATTGAAAAAAAACAAAAAGTGTTGAGGAATTGTATATAGATATTGAGAGGACACTATTCAAATATTGTATTAAATTTAAAGTGTTATCAGCACTATTTATATTAGTTAACATGAAATAAATTCATTGCTGGAGTGATAAAATTTTCATTAAATTTCATTAACTTTTAAATGAGATACTTTCAAAATGCAATGGGTTTCCAAATTCAAATTTCAAGGAAAATTTTCTTTATCCAATGGTATTGGGGTATAAAAATATATATTATTTTCATAATTGTTTTGTGTTTTATATTAATTAATATGAAATTTTATCAAAATTTCATGAAGGTGGGACATAATGAGATAAAATGGATGAAAAATCTATTCATGATTCATTCTCAATAACATGCACCAAATCCCCTACTATATAAATTTGTTATCTTACAATAATTCTTCCTTTTGAGAATAAATTTTTAAATTAAAATGATATAATGCGGATAAGGTGACATAAAGATGATTTTATATCTTATAGAAAGTTACATCACCCTGCTAATTCACCAGAGTAAAAAATATTTAATAAATAATTTTAATATTTTGATTATGAAGTATGAATTATTTTGATAGGTCTTTGCATATATGGAATGAATTCATATTAGATCCTTAATAACCAACAATGATTATGTCATATTCTGGTGGTTATCGATAGAATTGCCCAACAAATATATATATGAAGAAGAAATATGTGATGATGAGGTAGATAATTACAAGATCTAAATATATTTGAAATGATATTGATGTTTATCTATCACCATTGATTAATAATTTCCAATATCTAGGAGTGGAAGGTGTTATATTATATGATTCATATAAAAATATTTTATTTTTCAGGTTATGATAATGTTAACTATTAAATATTTTCATGCATATGGAAACTTATCTAGAAATTTTTTTTAAAGGACATAAATGTTGTATCATTTGTGAATATAGGACTTCATATCTTTGAAAAAACATTGGAAGAAAATAGGGTATTGATTCATTATATATTTTTGTGAATTGATCATCTTTATCTAAGATTAAAATATTAAATTTAATGGTTAATAAGAGTATGATTTTCCCCACAACCACTATCACCTAAATAATTTTACTATAAGGTAAAAAACATCAATGTCAGAATTGGAAGGAAGTTATGGTCATAAAAAAATACGTGTAAGAAATTATAAATTTAATTTAAGCTATCTAATTGGATATTTTTTGACATAAAACATAACATTGACATTATGAATGTTGAGAAAAACATTTTTGATAGTCTAATTGGATCATTATTATATATAAAATAAAAAAAAGGAAAATTTCTTGTAAGAGTGGACTTAATAACCATGGGAAGATATTTAGATTTAGCTCCCAAAAAGAAAGGAAACATGATATATTTTCCCCAATCTTATCCCACGTTAAGAAAGTGCGAGAAGATAAACTTTTTTCAATGTGTGCATTGAATTAAATTATGTAGAGATTTTTCTGAAAATGTAAACAATTTGGAGTCATTAAGGATTTAATGATAATATGTATGAAATCTCATTACTTTTATGTATTGATGAAAAGGTTTCTACTATTTTAATTCCATGTAATATTTTTGTTACCTATCAAAAATTTTATCATCATGTTGTGTTCCTTTTTCAATTCATTTTGCAAAAAATTCATAGATCCTACTTTTTTATAATGTGTTGGAAAATGAAGATATTCTCATACATTTTCATCTGTAAAAGTACATTCCACCATCATTTTTTAATATAATGGTTCATTTTTTTTATTCATTTAGTGTGAGTGATTAGAATATTAGGAACTCCTTATTTATGTTTGATGTATCCTTTTGAAAGATTTATGAATTTTATTAAGGAATATGTAAAGAATATGCATCAATCAGTGGATAATATAGTTATAAAAAATATGAATTAGAAGAGGTAATTGTGTTCTATACTTATTATTTACCTAAATCAGATCATGTTATCCTACCTTTAACATGACATTTAGTAGTGAATATAAAGGGATACATGGATTAAAGGTAATATTAATTCTATATAATGAAGTGATGCATGAACATTTATAAATTTTGAGCAACATGGGTGATTTTTAACCATATATATCATCAGATATTTCTAGATTTAATGTATGATATCTGATAAGAAATGATTATTGGTTTATAAGTGAACATAAATACAAATTTTATTCATAGTTTGAGGAGAAAATAATCATTGGTTTATCAAAATTAGAAATATTTAAATGGTTAGTAGGAGTTTCAAGTGAAAATTTGAGCACATAGTCTAGTTTTTTATATTAATGGTTAGATATTTTACCAAAAAATCAGGGTTCTATAAGAAACATTCAAAATAGTGGAGTAAGTCTTATCACTGAAGCACTATATTTTTAGGTTCCAAAGTTAGAAACTAAATTTCTATATCAACATCATAATTTTTTAATTGTTTAGGATATATTAGATATTTATTATACAAAATTTTATGTACTAGTATTAAAATGTATCTTAGTTGATAGTAACATTGGTGTGAATCATAATGATTATGGATTTACAAATTTTAATTTGAAAATATTATTTTTAAGGTGGAATCATTTTTCATGGGGAGGAAATCAAGAAAATTTATGATGTTGTTGAACCTAAAAATGATCAACGTTTATATTGAAATTTAAAAAAATAATTTAAGTCATGGGGATATTGATGATGTTGAATACTTATCTATGATTTCCTAATCTATTACATGGTTTTCTAAGGATAAAAATTATTGTGATATGGACATTTTCCATTCACTGTGAAATGATCAAGTAGAACGGATATGGGAAAAACTCTATTACTCTCCTAATTAATCAAGTTATATCTATTTTTTTGTGAAACCAACACGGTTACATATTTTATTTTTTAAATTATATATTTAAATACATAGATTTACCCCATTCATGTAATATTTGTGATATTTTTTGTATTTTTTATATTCATATATCTATTTTATCATTGAATAATTTTACCCCTATTATTTCATGGTGACTATATTCATTATATTGTTAATTTCCAAGTATACCCATTTATACAATGAAATATTTATAATTTTCATCCTTTTATGAATGATTATATTTTTTACTTATGACCTTTTTTTATTTTTATCCAAATATAGTTATGCAAAATTACACATTTTTATATAATAATAATTTCTATCATTTTTTTGTTATTTTTTATATTCACTAGTTTTAGTGACAATATTTTTGTTGAAAATGATAACATTAAATGATTTATTTTCTATAGGAATCGTAAATTATTTAGTTTTTTATAGTTATTTAATTTTAATCAGATATTGTTACCCATAAATTCGTTGAAGTAGCATTCATCTTTCAAAATGACAGATACATAGGTAGGGGAATCGAGGTATGTATGTTTTTTCAAATAAATATATCTATTATAATTAAATTATTTAATGAAATTAAAGTTATATTTATTAAATATGTGTATAGTTATTCTTGTCCATATAGGACAATACTTAATCATGGTAGGTGTGGGATTACATTTTTAACAAAAGTTTCACTCCCAGGTTGGCAGTATAGGTTTATAATTAACCACACATTTGGCATACATGCACACAAATTAGGACTTACCTTGCATTTCAGAGTCTTTATAGGATATGTATTTTATTCCCCAATTAGAGGATCATTCAATTGTCATTGAATTATCTGTTAAGGGATTCCATAATGGTAAAATTTCTAAACTTATTTTTTTAGTTTTTCAATGGATTAAATATTATACATTTCAAAATATTTAATTTAGTGAATCAGTAGCGTTGAAGAGGTTTCTCATAACCCTTAACCTCCTTCTCCTCATTATAATATAATTGAAAATTGTGAGAATGATGAAAAAGTGTAAGTATATTATTGATCAAACAAAATAAGTAGCTAATAATATTTTTAACAATTAATTTTTTATTTTATTCACTATTAATAATTTTTACATTTTCTCACTAATATAACATTTGAAAATATTACTTCATGATGCCCTCTATGAGAAAATAAAACTGGAGACCATTATACCAAAAGGTAGGATGGAAATTCTTACCACTAATTTAAGAAAACTGTAACACCCAGGCCACATCAGTGGTTATAATGAGAGTATCATTTATAGATAATTTTTTGTCATACCCATAGTGCAGAAATGATGGGATAAAATATATGGGATAAATAACATATTTGAATGTTGATCTTCAAAACATTTATTGAATCAACAGATGATATATTTAAATCATGTATAGAGGTTATGATTACAGAAATGATGTGATTGACATAGCCTATATACCCACTTCTGCCCCCTCCTCATTCAAACCTAACTGTGTGTTGTGAGTTACATGTTGGTGATCGCCTTGTTTGTATTGAATCATAAGGAATTATACCTCATCCAAGGGATTATAGACATCATATTTTTATGAAGTCAGTTCAGTTAAGGGTAGTGATAGTTTATATTATTTATCAAACTACTCTAGTGTCACTACCTACTTAGGAGGGGTTTATAGTTGGTCATTGTATTTTCCATTTTTACTTTTCAAAGATAACATTTCATGCCTATTTACATGGAAAAAACTAAAAAATGGGTATAGTTATAACCATTCCCATTTTCAACATCCATGAATTCTATTTTAAATGTATTAAACATTTAATATCTTCTAAATTATACATTACATATTTTTAAAACCAACATCATGGATATTTTAAAGGGTGAGGAGCACACTATACACATGTTGTAGTTGTTTTCATGTAATCTGATGAAAAATATTATCTTTTCAAAGTAAAAAAATGAAAAATACTCTCTCCAACTATGGGAAACTCCTTAGTATCCTGCAACACCAGAGCAGTTTGATCAAAAATAAATTCTAATGCCACTATTACCTTACCCGAATATATAATTTTATGTAGTACATAATCCCTTATTTTAGGTTAGATTATGTATGATACAATAGGTAAATTTTTATACCCATCAAAAATTTCATAGTATGCAACCGAGTAATAATATATATAGGTGGGTGATCTAGGTAGGCAAGTTCCCTTTTCACATTACTTCGGAAAGCATATCCACTACAAATGATTTAACTATATCCTTTATAGACTCCTTCAAGCATTAAATCATAGCCATAAAAAATATATTTCTCCATTGTATTCTACATCCAACAATTCTATAATAGGGTCGTGGTAAAAAAAATTTCTATAAATTATAACCTTCTAATACCCGCGAACATGGCCTGGGTGTTTCATCTTTCCTAATGTAATGGTAAGAATATTCACCCTACCTATAGGGATAAAGATACCCAATTTAATTTTCCTATAATCTAAATCCTGAAATATTATTTCCAAATTCTATATTATTAAGATAAATTTACAAAATAGTAACATTGATGAAAATTAAATATTAATTACTTACAGTATTATCATTTAATTATTTTGTTGGATTAGTAATATACATACTCTTTTTCATCATTCTCACTCTTCTCAATTATTTAAAGACGAGTAGTATGAGATTAAAGGGTTATGTGGATCATCTTTGGAGCTTCTAATTGACTTAGCTCTTCAACTACTAAATTTTTTAGTAACTATTTGTTCCTATAATAAAGGACTCACTCTACATGAAAATGTATAGGGGGATAAAATTTGGGACTGTATATTTTGGAGAGATTTCATGGCTGATTGTTACATAAGAAAAAATAAACAAGTTATCTAGTTTGTAAAATTAATTAAACAAATTAATTTTAATAACAACAAATACATATCGTAAAGGATTACCCCAATTGGCTAGAGACAAACTAATATCGTGTTTTTTAATCTATAAACTCATACTTATGGTATTGATATTGATTCTTTTTACGACAAAAAATATAAAATGAAGTCAGCATTGAATTAAAATATCATCATATGGTTTCAAAAAAGGATAGAAACATTTTTTAACTGATTTAATCTCTTTAATGTTAAGTGTAATTTGTAATTAAATTGATATAATATAAAGAACCATATAACATTTAAATGATTATAAAACTAAATAAGTAACTTTATAAATATTTCCGTTATGGACTCCCAAAATAGGTATTCCATTGATTGGTTGACATTCATCTATTTTGGGAATAAAATATATATCCTACAAAGAAATTTCATAGCCAGCTAAGACCTATGTTTTGTGGAATGTGAGCTTGTTGGGTGGTTGTTACCGTCAATGTTAATTATCAACCTCTGCACTCCATCTATGAGATAAAGTTTTGGTGGAAATGTAATCTCAAACCTACTATCATTAAACACCATCCTATATAGATAAGAATCATATCTATGTGTAATTTTAAGAAATATAATTTTAATTTCATCAAATAATTTAACTACTATAGATATATTTATATAAAAAAAATGTACATACCTCAATTCTCCCACCTCTATGGTTGTCATATAGAAATAATAATGTTACATCAACAAAATTATGTGTGTATAACATTAAAAGTTAATAATTTTACTAAATAAAAAATTGATTGTCCATAATATAAAATAAAAAAAAATTAATGTTATAATTTTCAACCAAAAAAATATTTAACTAAAACTAGTGAATATATAAATTAACATAAAAAATGAAAGAAGTTATTATCATATTAAAATGTGTAATATTGTATAACTTTACTTGATTAGAAATAAATAAATGTTACAAGTAAAAATGTAATTATTCATAATATCAAAATAAATAAAAATATTTTATTAAATAAAAGCATATCCCATAAAATGAGTAATATAAATACAATAGTCACAAAAAATGATGAAGGAAAAAAATTTCAACCAAAAAATGTAGATATAAATATAATAAGTATTAAAATATTGGAAACGTGGTAGGAATGCTGAAATATATGTATTTAAATCTCAAATATAAAAAATAATGTATTTAAATGATTTGGTTTCGTAAAAAACAAATATTTGCCTAATGTATTGGAAGATTAATGTAATGTTTTCCCATATCCCTTCTATGTTATCATTTCAGGTTTCATGATCAATGAGTGTATTAGAATCATTATTATCCTTGGGTAATCATGTAATGGAATAATGAATTTTAGATAAGTATTCAACATCATCAATATTCTAATCACCCAAATGAATATTTTCCCATGAAAAAATATACCACTGATCATTTGATGGTTCAAAAACATAAAATATTTGTTTTTCATGAATCTATAAGATAAATGATTCCTTCTTACAACTAGATATTTTACGATTAATAAGTTTAAATGCATACTCATCGCGTTTCACACTACTATCAATCCAGTTAAACTTATATAACGGTTCCCAAAATTTAGTATAGTCAACCTTTCATATATCCTCAATAACTCTAGAATTTGATTTTGATATATAAATTGAGTTTTTATATTTGGAAATTGAAAAATGTATTGCTTCAGTGAAAAACATTTAATCCTCTATTTTGAATGGTACCATTATAATCCTAGGATTTTATGTAACATTTGTAACCATTAATATCAAAACTAGCCTATGTGATTACATTAATACCCCCCCCCCCCTTAAAACTATTTCAATGTTTCTAATGTGGATAAATCATTGTGGACTTTCTCCTTCAACCCTGAAATAAATGTGTTTTTTGTTCATTCATCAACCAACATTTATTTCTTCAATGATATTATACCTTGAATCAATCAATATTTGAAGATATATATGGTTGAACCTAAATTTTTTTCTCAAAATGTTTAAATATGCCCACATTACTTCATCACGTGGAATTAATTTTATCTTTAAGTCACTAATACCTTTATGATCACTATCAATTGTCAAATGCTGAGCTTTAGGGTGACCAATGTGCTTTACTGTAAAAAACATAATCATTACATAATTCAATTACATCTTCTGATATATATTTTTGATCAATATAGGCCTCAGGTTGATGTATATTCTTAACACATCCCTTAAAAAATTCAATATATCATTAATAATGATGCATCATGTTTAAATAAATACGCCCACATTTTTTTGTCTCTAAAACCAAATAAATCAATAGATGAACCATTATATAAAAAAATGATGATGAAAAATACATTTCTAGTTGATAAATTATGAGTACAAGTTTATTCTAAAACAAATATAATAAATCTATATCTATGACTTTCTATAAAATTGAAATGAAAAAGTAACAAAACCTGCAGATAGATTTTTTGGAAAGTATTTGTAATATTCTAGTAAGTCCAATCAGTATGAATTTCTACATCATTACGTGATAGTCATGATATTTCATTTCTATTAATGTTACATCCTTAAATGACACCACATCTTTTACATTTGAAAAAAACTTATTAGGAACCTTAATAAAGTTTTACAAATTAACGAAAAATTATCTTCCCACTCTCTCTTGATGTGTGAAAATAAAAAGAAAAAAATTCATATTTCCATTATTTATAAGAGCTTACTCCAAACGTATACCCATGGTGATTAAGCCAAGTCTTTCCTAAAATCCATATTTGTTTCGTTACTTTTATATTTGACAATGTTCCAATTATACTATCAAAAATGTTTTCCCAATGTGCATAATTTCAATGTTATGTTTTATCTCCAAAAATATTTAATATGGTTGCATGAATAAAATGGATCCTTTTTCCATGTATTTGTTTGAGGACATAAATAGAGCATCATGCATACCAACACCAAAATTCTTAAACCATCAAAATACAAATGTGAAACAAATAATTCTCAATGATTTTTTTAAACTCCAATGGCCCGAAGGCCTTCATTTGTTTATTAATTTTTGATAATTCACCTTTCAAGGGGTGAGGTGGAACCCTTACAAGGCCCGTAGGTGTAAGTATTACATGGCTCGTAGGCCTTAGAGGAATTCACTTCCCATAGGCTTCAAACATTACATAAAACCCAGACTAACTACTTGGAACTGCTTGTAGAGACCCGAATCTTGACGTACATGATCATTACATTACTTTTTCATAATACTTAGTACATAACAAAAACAGACACACAAGGATCGTAACGGTTTAGTGTATTTGGAAACATGGAACATAATCATCTAATCATGGTGAAAGATCTTCAACATATCCCATTAAGATCTTCCCTTTTTTGTTTTCTTACCTAAAACATTTCTTTATATCCTAGGGAAAAGAAAACATAAAAAGGGTGAGCTCAAATGCTCAGTAAGGGTAAACATGGATAAATTAAAACATGCCATATACATTTGAACTTAAAAACATGAACATAATGTTTAAACATCAAAAGCTTGAGCAATGTCATAAAACATGGAAGTACGTAAGGCATAGATCATAAAGAAACATTAAGAATGATAAAATATCATGGGAATAAAACATGTAATTGTGGCAACCATTAATCACATGATATGATTTCCATAGTAGCCAAGGCATTGCTGCCAAGACCATCTTAGTGGACAAAGTCTCTTTCTGAATCGAGTTCACTCCTCGTTCCAGTCCTGTATTACTGAACCGGTTTAACTTTCCATTCTAGCCATGTCTATCTCATGAGATATAAATCTTTACCCAATGAATTAGATGGAGATATAGGTCTCACCCATCTCATAGTGAAATCATTCTTACTTGTGCCACAAAATAAACATACATCATTAATAATAACCCAACGAATAAAATGGGTTTCAAAAACATCATCCCATCAACACATAATTCATATAAAAGAAATGGATATCATTTCATAATAAGAAAAGTGAAACCATGTAAATCATAGAGACATTATACTTAAAACATACACATATGAAATAATTTATTTTTATATGGAAAATGGTTTCGATAAAACACTTTAAATGAATTCTTGAGGAAAATATCGTTTCTTCTTTAAAATCATTTTATTTTCACAAAATTCCATGAAATTTTAAAATATAAGGGTTTTTTTTTAAAATAATAATGCAATATTGTAGAGTAATCTTCTTGCAAATGAGGCTTTGTGAAACCGTAAAAATCCGTTCACGCCGTATAAGTTAAAAATAACATTCTCCTCGTACTTTTGTCGGAAAAGTCAAAAAGTACCTTATAGGGTAAATAAAAGAAATATTCCTTCCATACCATTGGGTAAAAGTAAAAAATGGGTAAAAATTACTTTAAACATACATGAAAACATTTTTAGAAAACATGGACATGGATGATAATAATAACCCCAGTAAATACTTATGAATAAACAATCTCGGATAAAAATCAGATTTGCAAAATTATCCCTTACCTTAGGTCGGATATGCTTCGTACGTATCTGAACCTCCTGTATAATGATTTAAATAATGTCACTGACTTATTACAGAATCATATTCATTGTTATGATATCATATATGGTTCACTTATGACTTTATATTACCCATTATTTTGTAAATTAATGTTAAAGTAGCATTTTGGGTAAAATCATCTTATTTATCGTACGTGTTTGGACTTGTTGTTCTTGATGTTATTATTACTTATATCATGATTTACTTACTACAAAAAAGTAAATCATGATTTATATATAATATAAATTCATTATATATCTAGCATATACAATCATTTATAATAGTACATAACATATGGAGGTAAGAAATGAAACACACCGTTCATGGAGACGGTAAGCCGTATGTACGCATAAACGCTACTTCCATTTCTATTTATTATTTTAATGGAATTAAAACATAATGATAAATAGATATATTATAATTCCAGTATAATATCATATATAATATCACTAACCACATCCTTTATACTTCCCACATAAGGTATTAACGAATCACATCACTTTGAGGGGGTGGTAGTCCGCACTTCCTCAAATGAGGTTATCGTATTTACCAAATATGGAAACCGTAAAGGCTTGATATAATTGGGAAGTAAAGAAGCATAAGGAGATCATAAACATAATATTTATTATATATATATATATTTTTCCATCAGAATGTCCACCATGAGAGGTAGTATAAGAAAATCGAACAATCATCATTTCGTGAGGCGTTAGTTTGCCATCACAGAAACATTATGTTCATCATCCATTAGATGGAGGTGTGTGTAAGTGTAGTTAAAATACTTCTCATAACAACATCATATTATTTTGAGGATACTGGTGTTGTCCCAAAAGAAAGGATGAAAATTATTTTAGGGGTTGGAGAAGTAGAATAAAGAAAACAACTTAAGAGAAACCGTTACCTTTAATTTTGGTAACTTCCTTTGGTTTGAACCAAAAGGACTTATTGGAGAGTCTTATTCCTAATGTAAGGCTTCAAGGGGGAGTAGAGGAATGCAGAGAGATTATTTGGGCAGATTTTGGATGAGCTAAAAGGCTTGAGAGGTGTGAGGAATTGCATAGAAGTGGTCTCCTTTTATAAGGGAGTGGAGGGGCTCTTTAAGAATATGTGAAAACATTATTTTATTATAAACTTATCTTTGGTTTCAAGAGGTCCAAAACACATTAATGTAGAAGATAAGATGACTAATATTCAAAATAAAATCATCCAATAGGAATTGGACAGTTTTGTATGATATTTTAATCATTTTAATCTTATTTATTTAAATCGTTTATTAATGAGGTAAATACTGCATCATTATTGTGTCATAAATAATTTAATTAATCTGATGTCTAAAAAAAATACCAACATATAGGAAATCTTTTTAGAAATCCAATGAATATTTATAGTCCAATATATAATTTATATATCCCCTTATAAAAATTAATTAGTAAAAGATTTTTGTTAATTCTAATTTTGTCTTTACATTAAATTAATTAATCTAATGTGTCATTGTCTTTCATAAGTGGCTCCATGGGGTCCCAAAATCAACCCAAAGATACCCATGGTCGGACACTACTAATATAATAAGGTTAGAACAAGTGTCAAGGTAATTTTTAATTATTATAATATTATTTTAACCTTGAATTACCCTATTTACCTTTAACCGTAGTAAATAAAAATTACTGTAGTTACTATTCATAATATCAAAAAAAAATTAAAAAAAATAAAAGTAACCTATTAACATAATTTAGACCCACTGATTCCAAATATGGAATCCATTTTTCAAAATTCAAAACACAAAATTTGCAGTAATTAATTTAAAATTAATCACGTTGTTAAGCAAACGGGTTTTAAAAGTTAAAACATTGCCAAAGATTGAATTTATTTAACCTACGAATTCAATGTAAAATCAAGGATAATGAAATATATTATATTAAATGGAAAAAATATATTCTATTTATACTTTAAAACCATTCAATACTATTATTTAACCACATAATTTATTACAATGAAAAAAGTTGTTTTTAATTAAAATATAGCGTGTTTTTACTATTCATTAAAATATGAAAGTTATCAGAATAATATGAAAAATTTATCCAAGGTAAATTTTTATATCCTGATTCCAAATAATAATTTTATTTTGTAAAATTGAACTTATAAAAATTTCAAAAACAATATTTAAAGTGGGTGCGCCATCAAAAGTCGGCAAAACTGCATTTTTTTGAAAAATACTTATTTTACCCGAAAAAATTATTTTGTTCTTATACCATGTTCTGGAAAATGTGTCAGATGAAGCATAATGTTATAAAATTTAAAATTTAGTTAATAATATTCATAACGGCTAGTTCATAATAATATTATAATAATATATCGTTGTTTAGTACAACCCGGTATTGCGTACAACACACGCTATCGAGGAAGGTCGCGATTGCATGTAATGCAAGCCAAGTCAGGGTTGCGTGTTGTGCAAGAATCCTTCGTTGTTTCATATAACAGAATCCAACCATATTTCATTTATACATTGAATATATATATATATATATACACTCAATGTTGCGTAGAATGACTATTATAAAACAAACATGAAATTGTGTGTAACATGATCCAAGAATAGTGTTGCGTATACTGCAAGCTAAAATGGTGTTGCATATAGTACAAGCTAAACTTGGTGTGTTGTATAATAGAAGACATCAATGAAATTAGAAGAATATTTTTCATAAAATATCAGGGTGTTACACTGCTCCTCCTCAGCATCTTCATCATGACATCACTTCATTTCTAAATGTGACATTTATTTATTTCACTTTTCCATAATATTCTTCACCTGAAAATTTTTTAGATAAACCGTACACTTTTAAACCATTAACGTTATTTTTTAATATTTTACAAAGATGATCCATTCAAAAAAAATTATGACGCCCAATGTAAACAGTTTTTATTTCATTCTATAATTAATTATATGAAGTCCCCTCTTCACAGATTAGACAAGATCTATAACCATTAACATTATATCCAACTAATTTTCCATATGTATTAAAATATTTTATAGTTAACATTATCAAAACATGAAGAAATACTCTTTCTTTTATTCATGAAATACTATAACATCAGTCTCACATAGATGTTTAAAATCATCAATAAAAAGTGATAGATAAACATCAACATAATTGGTAGGATTTTTTTACCCTGAAATCATCAATCTCATCATCACATTTTTTATCTCCATAAATATATGTGGGGAAAATTGGTAGATAAAAAAATAATATTAAACAATCTATGTTGTATACTAAGGCTCCAATATGGATTCATTTCATCTATGCAGAGACTCATTCTAATATTTCTAACTTCATTTAAAAAATTAGAAATTATGGGATCAAATATTTTCCATATTGGTGAATAAACAGGTTGATGTAGGTTTCCAACAATGATTCACTCATCTTTATGTCATTTTAGCCTCTTTGTTTCATTTTAATTTCTAATAGATGATTCAAATGAAGAATTATTAGAAGATACTAGATTTATTTAGGATGAGGTTTGATGTATGTTCTTGAGAATGAACCATGGTTGGATTTATCATCAATTTTTTATCATGATATCCCACATTTAGAAAATTTTGATAACCCTTCATATTAATTTTTATAAAAAAAACATTCATTAGGGATATATTGTATCTTTTTATACCCCAATCCCATTGAACAAAGTGTTTTTTGGACTCATAATTGGATTCGTGGAAACCCATTTCCTTCTTAAAGTATCTCTTTTAAAAATCTCAAGCAATTTAGTAAAACTTTAATCACTATAAACATGTGTGGATTTCAAGTTAACTAATCATAGCATTGCTGATAACACTGTAAATAGAGTGAAACTTTAAAATCATGTTTTCTTCTTATCTTCATATAGTCATTCAAAAATATTTCAATGGTTTCAACACATACATCCTAAATTAATTCTTCAAGATAATCATTTGTCTAATGATGAACATATTCATCTCATTAGAACTTGACTTGTATTTTATTTCACCAATACAGGTCTAGAATATATAATTATGAATAAAATCATATCAAATAAGATGGTCTTTGATTTATTTTTACCCCAATTTACTCATATCCAGTCACCAAAGGCATAGATAGAAAAAAATTGTTTTGAATATTTCATTTGGAAAATCCAATGAAACTCTCAACCCCAACATAATTTTCACCACTAGTTCTTCATAAATTTATTCAATTTTGATCCATTAATTACCTAAAATTTTATAATTTAAAAGATAAATATATTAATACATCTTAATAGGATGGGTGATCAGGAGGGTAATTTGAAGACACCTACACCACTAAAGACCTATTTTAAAAGGAGGTGTTTGACATTTCTAAATAAAAGGTAGTTTGGTAATTAATGGGATAGTGATTTCATATTTTATGAACCTCTTCCTTAGGAAGGATGGTGGATATTCTTTCTTGTAATAGAAACTACCGAGAGATTCAAATGAGTATCTTGGAGGTACAATAAGAAGTGTTTTATTCCCCTTTATATTTTTCATATTGTAATACTTTTTTACTTGAAAAATTTTTATTTAGACATGAATTTTTGTAATGATTTTCTATTTTGTTACATTTAAATTTCAAAGAAACCTATTCTTTGATCCGATGTTATATTAACTTTGTTCTTTAATTGGGATATATTAATCAATGATGGATATTACTATTTCAGTTGATGGATTCTGACGAGGATGGAAGCAGGGGTAGAGACAGTGGACATATAAATGGATATGATGGAGCAGGTACATATGGAAGAAACATTAGAGAAGTATGATTTACTATAATACAATGATGAAAATATCATATACTTGTGGAACATGGTCAAATGAATGTCATAGAAAATACCAGACTAGTTTTAGGTATCATTTAAAGTGATATTATGGACACTATAATAAAAAATAGAGGTTATAGTATAAATTTCCCTTTGTTGGACATTTCTGGACTTGAGTTAGTTAATTGAGGAAGTGATAGAGACTACAAGGCTCCCTAGTAACTGTAAAATATTTTCATAGGGGTGTGGTTTATGTTCATTATAGATAGATAGGTGTATGTGAATAATTTTGTTCATCATAGCATTGAAGAATGAAAAGTCAAATGAGTGGGTAAGGAACCTTTGGAGGGAATTGGATGTGAGAACAGTGACATTGGTGGGAACGTGCACTTATAATTGAGAACTATATCCAAGTATATTGAATTGATTACTATACCATGAGAAGATCTAATTGTATGGATATCAGGGGAAGAGTCTTATTTTATGATCCATAAAACTCATAGTCATCTATGGATAACTATTTCATAGTTTTGTATGGAAGGGAAAGTTCAACACTAAATACTTTCCTTATTTAATATGTGGATGATTATTTTGTGGGAGGAGTTCAAAGTGGAGATATTTGGATGGTTTGGTTTATCCATGGAGAATAATCCTATAAAAAATATTAATGTAATTATAAAGTTATGAAATGAGGAAGAATAAATCAATTAATTTGAGGGAGTATTCTAACACATTCCATATACTCTCAATGTATAGTATATATGTTTTTAGGGAGGTTTGTGACCATATATTGAGACCATAGTGTCTACTCATGAACCTATATCTATTTCATGGCCCATGAAGATGACACAGAATGTGGAGAATAAGTTTTTAGTGAAGGGGGTTATTCATGGATCAAAAACTTAGGGGTTAACATTACATTTTTCATATGGATTCTCTAGAAGTAAATGGAATATTAAATGAAACCCTTTTCTAGTGAGTTTAGATATGAGGTTCTTGAAAAAATTTAAGGATGAGAACCTAAAGTGGAAAGGGGATTGTAACATATCTTGAAGATAATTTGAATAATGAAAGGATAAAGGACTATGTTATTTATGTATAATGAAGTGTAGTCCATGTCAAAATATTCTAGAAAAAGTATTATGACCGATAGTGTGGGAGTTTATCATGCCTCAATGGGTGGAGGAAGACCTATCAACACCCAAAACACCATCCGGTTTAGGAGAAGAAATAAATTTTGGAGATGGAAGGTTATGTCTTAAGCATTGAAACATTTTCTGAATAGGGAGTATGGTGAACTAAGTGAATGATTCTTGAAGGTTTTATTTCAGGTGTGTCTATTTTGGTGATTTTGGATAGTGATGGAAGCCATAATTTTTTTCAAAATAACTTCTTAGAATTTTGTTTTTACCAATGTCCCTAAAAAATCATTTATATTTCAATTGAGATTTGTTCAGTGGACAACACCTAATGGAATATGAAAGTATTTTCTAGTTTAATTGTGAATTTTTTTCATCACATTGGAATCTTAGCTTTTTAATAATTTTATATCATACATTGTTTTTGTAATTTCTTTTTTAGAAAAATTGATATGTGTAACTTCTTATTGGAAGAACATAACAATTAGTTTTTTTAAAAGGAAATATAATAATATTTTAGTGTATTTAGAACAGTCAAGATGCTCCATTAAAATTGTAAAAATATTTGGCCATTTATAATTTTTTCACAAAAGCTGTCTAGTGGAATAATATAATTTATAAGAATGAGAAAGATCATTCAGTGGAATAGTAGTTTGTAATATCACCACAAAAAATATGGTAATGGTTCAGTTAAATTTCCAATGATCCTAAGGTACTACAACCTCAGCATGTGATAGATCACACAATAAGACTATGAAAACTGATATCTCTGTTTAATGATTTTCCCTTAAAAATTTCTTATCAAGTGAATGAAAAAGCAGAGTGTCAGGTATTAAATTTTTATAGTATGGGGTAATTTTTTGCAATATGAGCCCTTATTTGAGCATGATTATCCTTGTCTAAAATAAATAAGGTTGATAAAAAATGTGTGTTGGCTTCCATGCATTAAACGACACAATTATTCCAGTTATATTTCTTATACCCATTATTGATGAATTATTTGGGGCATGATACTTTTTTAAATTGGTCCTTAAATTGTGGTTCCTCTAAGATCATATTCAGGGGGATGGTGTTGAATATAATTCTTTCAACAACCAGGAAGGACATTATGAATTTTTGGTTATGGAATTTGGTCCTGGAATTACCCTTCCACATTTTAAGATACTTTGAGTCCCCATTTTAAAAAAATGTTGGGGAAGGTTATTTTTGTCTTCTTTAATGGTATACTTGTTTATAGTAGTAGTTTTATGAAGCATTTGGGACATTTAGAAAATGTTCATGCAATCCTTTAACATAACCAATTCTATGTTATATTTATGAAGTGTTTATTTTGAATACCCATGGTTTATTATTTAGTCCACCAAATTACTCAATAGAGAGTTTATATAGACCCCCAAAAAATTTATAGTGTGTTGTTTTAGTCATTTCATTCTAATTACAAAGTGTTACTTGGGTTTTTAGGCCTCTTTGTCTATTACCATAAGTTTTTCCAGAATTATGTAAAAATTTATAAACCACTTATGAACCATTCAAATTAGATAAAAAAATTAGTGTTGTATAGAATATGAATCTACAACTGAGCTATTAAAATATAGTGTGGTTAAAACTCTTATTTTACGCTTACCTAATTTTACTAGGCAATGTTCCATTGATTTTTATGCTTCAAGATGTGGCATGGGTGTGGTTTCCATGCAATAAGGGTGGTCTATATCATATTAAAATAAAAAATTGTCTACTTATATGCTATAAAAATCAATATATGATAAGGAATTGAAAGATTTAGTGCACGTTATGCACCATTGGTGGTTTTACCTTTGGGGAAATCAATTCATTTTTTGCAGATCATAATAGGATCAATCATTTTTTGAGTCATAAAATCATGCCAATGGACCAATAATGTAGTCAAGACAAATTTTTGGGTTATGATTTTGACATTGTACACAAATATACAAAAACAAATATGGTGTAGATTCCCTTTCCAGAATGTACAACCCAAATCCTTTTCAAATGGATCCTTTAAAACCTTGTTGGATTAACATTCCATTAGAATTTATTGAAACATTATAGTATAGTTTCATTTAGGACCACATTTTAACTCTCAAAATCAAGCTCTTGTACCTTCTGGTTTTTCACTACATAATGAAATGCTTTTTTTAATGGTCATATAGTTCATTCTAAAACCTTCCAATTGATTCCCATATTAGAATATTTTTTCATGCTTCACAAATTGGTGTACAAAAGGGCTATTTTAAATCTTAAAAATTTTTGGAGGAAAGATTATATTGGAATGTTATGACATAAAAAATGATTAAATATATCTTGGAATGTGATATTTTTCATTAGAATAAAAGGAAAACTCTCATTCCAATGAGTTTACTATAACACCTTCGGGTTCTAGAATTGATATTGGAAGAAATATATATGGGAATAATTTTGTTTCATCCAAAATCACATTGGTATGATGTGATATTTGTTTGGTTGGACCATATTTCAAAGAATTATCATTTTTCCTCTAAAATATTCATTTTTTTGTAAGGAAATCACATAATGTTTCATGAAGATGTTTTTAAATTATGTATAATTCCTGGTGCTATTATCAGTGATTCCGATCCCATATTTTTAGATTAATTTGGGATTAATTTAATTAATTTATAAAGTACTAATACTAATAAATTCCCTTCATACTTCCTTCAAATTTGGAAAAGAACTGAGGTTTTCAAATGAGGCCTTGAAATTTTTTTTGATGTTTTTATTTTGAAAACCCCAAGAATTGGGTTTTTTGGATACCTTGGGCCAAATTATGCTATAATACTTCCTTTCACATTTCAATAGGACTCGCTACATTAGAATATTTTTCTGTATGTGAAGCACCATATCTTCCTGATTATACTACAGGTGACACGAATCTAGAAATTGTTCCCAAAACCTTGATTGATAGGGTTGATTCTCTTTATAACTTAAATCATCCTATGATGACAACTTTAATCTATGTGTTACTATAGGGTAACCAGAAACTGTGGGATGTTCATTTTCATCTTGGTGATATTTTATTTGTCATTATTCATTCAATGGACCCTACTGTTTGATCTAACAATGTTTTACCTTATCTTGTTACATTATTTAATATCCCTTTCCTAATAATTTATCCGTTGGTGGATTTTTTATCCCCGGGGTTTGGTGGACCATAGTAAGGTTCACCATATATTGAATGTATCTTAGTATAATTTAGATTTTTGGGGTCTTATTTTGGTACATATCCCAAAGAATTTTTGTGAGGATCTTCTTGATATGGCTTTTCCTAATTCTGTACAGCCTACTAGGGGTTGTGGTTGTAAGCTTTAATAGTTCGTGTGATGTTGTGGACACTCATCCTATGATGAAACTTGGTGAGAATTCATGAGTTAAGAATATTATAATTTATTTGGAGAGAATAATTCCATGTTTTTTGTAATAATGTTGAATAATGAAATATTTTTCATAAAAATGAAAAAATAAGTTTAAAATCGAATATAATAGAAATATCATGCTTTGGTCTGGGGCTGCACCGCAATAAGAAAAATTTCCTCACTGATAACATCTTCCAAATCCTTTTCATTTTCTAATCTATCACTGAGTAAATAAGTTTTAATGATCTTCATACGCACTAATGGTTTTGTTCGCATGTCCTGAGGTAGAATTCATTTGTGTACAGTAAAACTGGAATTTCAATCCCTTGAAATTGTCTCGTAATTTTACCTTAATAAGTAAAATTTTTAAACAAAATCATTTTTATGCATGAAAGGGACTCCCCAAATAAAACTAGTAATGGTGTCATAGTCTTTCACTAAGGTATGCATAATAATACTATTGAAATTTTCATCAAAATTTCTTCCACCAAATATGTAAGAAATGCTCCATGATTCTGCCTAATTATGTACTTCTGGAAGTCAAGTTTCATTATACAGATGATTCGATCACTATTCAAGGGCAGGTATATCTTTTTAGTTACATACCCCATTATCTAAGAAAAATACTTAATTTTTAATCACCTCTTTTATCTAAATAAGATTAAAATTATTATTCTCTTTAAGTACACTTCCACTAGACCTAACCAATTCATCTTCCTATCCAAATGGTTCAAAAATTTCCAAAACAGAATCATACTTATCTACCAATAAAATTTTGATTAGTCAAATAGAACTCCTCCTTAGAATAATTCCCCTTTACATCATCACTAATACTCAAATCAATAATTTTCACATCAGGTCGCAGAAGAATATAAAAAAACTACCCCTCTTGAAAACTATTTTTTTGATATGTCTAAAATCTATAGTGTATCCCCATTAGTCACCATCCCATTATTTTCCATTAGAGTTCGGTTCAATTTCACCCATTTTAGGAAATAATTTTCATTGAACTGTGTGATATACCAACACAAACTAAGTACTCAATACACAACTGCGTCTAAGCTAGCTTCATGTATTATTGAGTTCTATTTTCCATGAAATTGTTTTGACATTGGGGATCCAAATAAATGAATACTATCATGAGAAATAAATAATCTATACTCTCACTTCCATTCTTCTAATATATCTATAACAGAGACCACCTACTGCAATGAACATCCCAAAAATGTTTATGATTCACTCAACTTATTTCTTCCCTAGTGGTTGCATCATGAAAAAACCTTACAACCTACATCATTCTTCATATAGCCTTAATTTTTATTTCCAACAATCAATAAGATCAGATTGACCGCACATGTGTGGAATGGAACCCAACTACATCACAGTGTTTTGAAAACTCTATTCATCTTCTCAACTCATATACTGCATAGTAGAATCCACTTACTCACATCGATCCACAAACTATTACCACAGGCCAAGAGTCCTCTCTCTCTCTTATTGATATTGATTATGATTGAACATATAAATAAGAAAAATCAACTGATAGAACTATAGATAATATGTACATCATACAAATGAATTAGGGCAGAAGAAATAGAACCTACACCACTCCCACAGTTGACATTACTAATGATAGGTTTTATAAATAAGAGTTACAATGGAATAATAAGAATAATAAATATATAAGGATTTCTAGAGGAAGAAGGAGAATAATAAGAAGATATATTTGTAGAAGACCAATTTCTATAAGCCAAGATGAATCCTCTCGAGACAATCTCATAACAACAATTAGTTGATGACCCACATGATTCATAATCCCCTCCCATATATATGGACAACAAATTTATTTCCCAAACCAATTATTACTACTATCAAATGAAAAATACAACACTTAACCTATCTAATATCCCTGAAAACTCAATCATCCTGAAAAAATTACCCTAGAAGTTACACATGGAAATCCACATCCCACATTCCTAACAAGAATAGAGATATAAAAATGAAAATTTTATAGCACAAAGTAAACTAAGAAACAATACCACACATTAAGTATTATATTTATTTATTTGTTAATAAGAATTGATAACTACTAATTATTTTATGAGGATAATTAATTTTTCCAATAAATTTCAAAAAATTGTTTTTCTAAAAGTAGTCATACAAACACAAGGACTAGGTATATATATGTCATTTCATTAGTTAGTTGTTTATTAATTTTTCATTTCACTTTTTTTAACACATTCATAAATCAAGGATTAGATAACACCATCTTGTGTCACTATAAATAATAACTGTTAATGATGATTCCTGCCATAAAACTTTTAATCAATATATAAAAATGAAGCAATCCCTATTTTTTACTATAAAATATTTATAGGATCATAAAAACTATTATTTCATGTGCACTCTATAGAAAAAAATAACATGTAAAACCCCTAACTAGAATAATAAAATCAACCCATGTTTTATTAATAAAAATAATTCATGATAAAGCATGAAATTAGAATTTATTGGACACATGATATAAAAAAATATGGGATGTTTTAGGTGATTAAACATTGAAAAAAGTAGATCACATGATCTCATATCAACTATAGGAGGCACCACTAACCAACACTCAGAATCCAACAATTTCCTCAATTTTGATTTCCAAATTAGAGAGGCATTAGATAATTTAATTCCAAACATATTAATTTTATAGGAGAAAAAAAGTTTGTGAAAGGGGCCTAGAAATATATAATCAGTAGAAGGCTATGATAAATATTTCCCTTCACATGTATGACTTCATTTTAAAACTTTTAATATTTTTTATAAAACTGAAAAATATGCTTGTAAATCGATACATTGAATCTATATAATAGATTAAACTATTGTAAACAAAGTAGAAACTAGTATAAAGAATAAATCTTATAAGGAAGTGAAATTTATTTACCCCTCCCATATAATTCGTTTCTGTATAACTCAAGGTAAAATATATTGATTTTGAGAATAAATTAATAGGAAAACAAAACACATAGAAAAAGTAGGGTATGACTTAATTTATTCTAGATATAATTACATGAAATTTTATTTTAAGATGTATTTGGGAAGGCTCACAAATAATATATATGAGTATCATAAAAATAGAAACAATAGTATAAAGTAATTTAAGGGTTAAACCAAAATCTAATAGTGAATGTGGATATTAAAATAAGAATACCTACATTCTCTTTATTCTATATATCTTCACAACCTTCGTTTGAAGGTCCCCATATATATGGTAACACTTGTCTTCCCTTTGTCCAGTGAATTTTTTTTCAAGGTATTCAAGATCATCGGTTAATTCACAAACTCATATAGTGTTTGTGGGGGAATATCCCATGTGATTTGACTCACTTCATGACTCAATTTGGGGAAAATTAGAAGTAAATTTGTATTCTAATTCTAAAACCATCCATGTGTGGAAAATCAATGAGTCGGGCGAGTGAAGAAAGAATTAGTTTTTTTATATAAAAATTAATGAAGACCCTATATCACACAAAAATGACCTAAAATATATCCTTTAATAACTATTGCTCTTTTAATGCTGCCTCGCACTACACAACTCTTCTCTTCTAGTGCATCCGTGCACGACCCACCTCTACTCCTCCAATATTACCTCACATGACCCACCTCTACTCTACTCTTCTAGTGTTGCCTCACATTTAATGACCTATTGTAGATTCTCTTGAACCCAAATCACCAAAGTATGGGATAAGACTACTTGGGGTGTCTTTTTAATTCACTTTTTCATCTATGAAACTACATCACATAACCCACCTCCACTCCTTCAATAATGTGTAGACTAAAAAAATATCAATATAAGTTATGTAAAAAATGTATTATCTCCCAATAGGTGTGCATTTTTTTAGAGTTTATTTAATGTTAACTTCTTCCTAGATTTGATATGTACTATTTCTAATTTTAATGTGAATTGTCAGTTTTTCACTGAACTGATGTGAAATGTTTGTCTAAATACCTATTTGAATTGTTATGAATTTTTGGCCTATTAATTATTGTTTTGAATGGAATTTTTATTTCAATTGATATTTTTTTATTTAATGTTTTTATTCTATTTATATTTATTTTAATACAATAAAATTTCTTAATCATCCAAAAAAGTAAGAATGTTAAAAAAAATAATGGAAATATTTTTAATCCTACTGGTAAATTTAGTTATTATGTTCAAAAAAAGTAAACAAATGAAGTAAAATTTTTTGATAAATTTTTTTTCCTTAGGGTTTAATCGATTGAAACACTATTTCACTAAAACTAGTAATTATTAAAAACCTTTTAAAAGTGTTTCAGATGAAGAAAACAAGAATTTTCAATTATACTACTTATGATCATGGAATTGTATGAAAGAAAATGATATTTATAATATTCTGTATCAAATTAATTCTTCTTATTTAGGAAAAGATCATATGATGATTGATATAATTATAAAATATAAATAGAGAGGCTCGGTCCATATGTAATTATAACCAATATTATATGAGTTAATTTTGTAAAAGGACTTGTTTGATGAATAAAATTCTCAAGTAGATCGATTTTTTACACAAGTGTAATACCTTTTAATTATGTTATAAATACTTTTTTAAGATTTTTGACATCATTTCAATGTGAGATAATTCATATTTACATCCATAATATCATGATATAAGGGGGAATTATTTGAAGAAAAAACATGATTACCCAAAAGAGATACTAGAGGAATATAAGAAACACTTGAAGAAAATTGAATGACCTATTATTTATAATATATATACTAATAATAATAGAATATTGATTTATAGTTTTTTTTAATAGTTCAAAGGGTACAACATTTTTTAATACAATTGATACATCTGATAGGAAATTACTAATAAGTTCTTTCAAATATAGGATGAGACTATGTTTTTTCTTAGAGAATAGACTTGTGTTCATGTAGTTAGTGATAATTATTCAAACTAAAAAGTTTTGGGAGAGATGATTATGTTAGAAATCAATTGTATTTAATCCCTTTTACTACTCATCATATTGATTTAGTTTCAAGGGATTTGGATAAAAAAATAGATTTTTATAAGGTGGAAATTTATATAGAGAAAAAGTCACAATATATATCTATTATAAGATTATTCATATTCCTCTACTAAAGGAGTTCGAAAATATATGATTATACTGAGTTTCACATTTTACCTCATAATTTACTTGGGGATACCTTAATGAGCATTAGTTTTATTTGATGAATATGTTTACACCTCCAAAATTTTGGTCGTCAATATTTTCAGAAAAAAAAGATGGAATGAAAATGAAATTTACTACATTCAATACTCACTTTTGGTGTGATGGTTTTAATGTTTAAGGGATACATTTCCATTTATAAAAGTACTTATTCTTACTAATTCGGATGAGAACCCAACAATTTGATTTCTTAATTAAGAGAGGGTTTAGGAAAAATAAAAAATTAATGACAATTTCAGTATATCAAGAAATGAAACCCCATTCAAATAATTTTATTTCTTATATTTTTTCCTTTTTAAAATAAAAATATCATTTTTATGTTGTTCTATATTTATTTATCTATCTATTTGGGAAATAATTTATGACAGGTTGGCTATTCAACACAATAGGCCATTTCTTGTTGTTTCTTATTATTTAAATCTTAAATTTCACTATAGTTCCAAATTTAGGGTTGGTGAAAAGGTAAAAATTGTCCTATATAATTTTTTGAACAGATTGGTGCTCAAATAGGATGATATAAACCAAATTTATTTATATCAAGACAACTTCGAAAATGTGAGGCATGTTTAGTAAGAATTGTTCAGAAAGGGTGTGGCTAAAAAGGCACTAGCTGATTGGTGGGATTCGTATATGGATGGTATATCAAAGTTGATATGACTTGTGATCCATATTTTGATCTTTAATTGTAGTTCTTACAGATGTGAATGCATCTAGATTGAATTTGAGATGGTAAGTTATGATTGATGTTAATATAATAAGATTAATATTATTGGTTAATACATTTAACACCTTTTTTTATTATGTTTTTAGGTTCATACAAAGGGGTGAAACTAATTATACCAAGGAAAAATTAATAATTTGGTATCAGTTATGCTCAATTTCAAATTGAACTGGTAGACGAAATTAAGAAAAAAAGTAATGAGATTTCTATTATTAATTATATTTCGTCTGATAAAGGAAAAATAACTGAGACCATATTCTTGTGAAATTTTAACAAATAATGGATAAAATGATTCATTTCAGGATTTTAATCCTTATCTAGATGATATTTAAATTCATAATGACATTTTAAATAGTATTGATGAATATGGTGATGAGGGTATTGCTCAAAATTGTTACGATGATTAAGGTTTTAGTGATTCAATTTAAAAATGGACGAGTGGATGAAAATAATAAAAAAATGTAACAAGAATTTTTTTATTGATGATATTTTTATGATGAAGGATGGATAACTGAGACCATATTATTTTTATCTTTAACAAAATGATGAGTAATATGTATCATTTAACTATTAAAATCTATATTAAGAGGATATGAAATGTCATGATGATATTGGAAATGATTGTGATGAGGATGGAATTAGGATTTTGATCAAAATATTAAATCTAATTGAGGTGTTAGTGTGGCCCATAATGATGATAATGATGAAAATAATCTTTCTAAAGGTGTAATACACAAATATATAAAGGATATTTATTGATTTTTTCACAAAATATTTATCAACAACTATTTCAGATATCCGTTCTATGAATTTATTAGGTTTTTAAAATATATGTTGAGACTCTAACTCAAGGTTGAATAATATAATATTATTGTTAAATATATATGGAATTATTTATTATAAAGTCTTTGTGTGTGTGTGTAATAAAATATATATTTTATTTATTTAATTATACTCTTACGAGTCTATGAGTATAATTTATTAGCCTTGAATAATTTGAAGTAGACTACCGAGTTTGATTACCATGATATAGTCCTCAAATTTATATCCTAGAACATCTATAATCCCTAATTTAAGCACCTCAACTGACCATTTCCACACTATAATCCCATGATCTGACACACACATACTTTTCTTCGACCATGGTATTCCATTTTATCTATCTGTTAATTCTAAAGTTGCTTCCCTAATATGAATCTAAATAATTGTTGTGTTCCAAATTCTTTAACCCTCTGGAAAGAGTAGATCTCATGAAATAATCAAGATACCTTCTACCATTTCAAAACCCTATCACACAACCCAAAATTGATATAGATTTTAGTAGTCTCTCAGTAGCACAAGGAGTTTGACAAAGATCATAGCATCTCGATCATCAAAATAATTGAATCTGTAAGATATGTTTTCATTAAAATCACACAACACAATGATTCTACCAATAATTGTAGCAATAAAGGATTGAAATATAGATCTAATAAAAAATATATGAATCAAATTAGAACTGGTCTGAGAAATAGTGGATCAGATTTATCCCACATAATCCAATCACTATAACACTTCTATCAAGATATACTATGGCAGAGATCATCGTCATTGTAGGCTAGTATTATAGCCTGTTTGAAACCCAATATTTTATAGTAAAAGCCAACACATTTTAGCCTAGTTTCTAAAGCCCGACCCAGCAATTAACCCACTATTTGGATAAAATTATTTTTTTAAAATTATAAAATGTGAAACCCTTATGTTGAAATAAATAAGAGAACTAAATCTTAACCTCCCACACAAAGTAGAAAACCATATCTTAGCCACATGATTATTATCAATGTAGTATGCTTCAAAATTTGATCAGGAGCTATTTTTAGTGTTGTGATGTCTCTTTAAAGCATCGGTATTAGTTTACTGAATGATTGTGAATTGGTTCACTGGAGAAGAAATTATAAGGTTGATCAATATATTTTACTGATGGATGCATAGTATGTAGTTAGTTCACTAGAATTTTTTGTTTTCAAGTTAAAAGTTTTTTCAATAAATGGTATCACCGATATATGAACCTATTCTATGTTTGAATCATTCATATACTAATGTTTTTGGGAAAGTAAGTTGTAGGAACAATTTTCAATTACTGATTATCACATTTCAAGATGAGGAAAACTATTGGGAATGAGTATTTGCATCGTGAATTGGTTGGAAAGCTGTTAACGTTGGAGGTTAGTGAAACATGATGACTAGGTGAGACCCTATTTATATAGGGTTGGGACCAATATAATGTAGTGTCGAGTTTCAGAAAATTCATTTTACTCTTTTATTCATGTGGTTGTTGAGTTAGTAAAATTAAAAAAATCTCATAGTAAAATGAAATCATGGAGTGTTTGCCCATAGATGTAGAATAAAAATCTGAACCACATAAAACCATTGTTCTTTATTTATGATTTCTTTCTCTTTATTTGTATTATTGAATGTGGATGTTTTTTTATTTATGGTATTTTAGTTTTTGGAAATAATTCTATATTCTAGTACACCAAAAAAATTTAGAATCTATATCATTGATCTATTTCCTACTTTGGGATCTATCGATGGACAAAATTCTAATGCATTAAGTCTATATGGGTTCTCAAAAAATGATATTAGTGTTTGGTTCACATCAAAGGAAGACACTGGTCATATAAAGGTACCTTCTTTTACCAACTCTGATGATTTTATTTCAGTTTGAGGTAAAGTGTCAGGATCCTTCCATTGAAAGAGGGAAAAGTGAGGGTGGATAAGTTTGATGGAATGAAATTTAGTTACTAGAGGATGTAGATGTAAAATTACTTAATATAAAATTATCTTGATGTTTTTTTACTAGAACTGAACAATAAAAGATGGAAAAGAATAAATGGGAGTGTTTTGATATAATAGCTCTTGTTTTTCATCAGATGATGTTATTGATGAATATTTCAATCAATATCTAAGAGAAGAAGATAAATTTAGATCTTATAGTAGCATTTTTTTATATTTATGAGAAGATTATTGTTCTCAAAAAAATGTATTTTTTTAAAAAACTATTTGGTTTGAGATGATAAAAAGGGTGATAAATTTATAGATCATTTTAATTATTTCAACATGATTTATAATTAGTTATAGAAAATAAAGGCAACATTTTTATATGATGTTTGGGTTATTTTGTTTTAATCATATTTTTTAGTGTTATGGGAAGTGATTGTGAAGAAAGTGGGAATTTTTTTGTAAAACTAATATAATATTCATAGAAATCCATATTTTTATAATGATTAAAGGGATCTTAAGGAAGTTAATGGATTTCTATGTTATTAAATGAAAATATATAGAAGAGAATGTTCACCTCTTAGAAGGAACCAAGGGTTCTCAGTGGTAAAATGTAGGGAAGGAGTCATGGAAAATCCATCAAACCCGGCCCTACTTGTTTGAATTGTGGGAATATGGGGTTCCTCCAAAAGTAATTTAATGACCACAAATGTAATAGAAGATCAATTTTTGAATGTTCATATTCTTGAAATTCCATAGCTAAATAAGGGAGAACAATGTTTCATTGTGTTTCTATTCTTATGGAATCCCAAATTATTGATTCAAGAGAATATTTCTATTCCATAAGAGATGAGATTCACAAAAAATTATGTTTTTTGAAATTTAGAAAAATATCATCGGCCATATGATAAATCTTTATAGATTTTGGGAAAGGGAGATATGAAAATATATCTTATAAATATAATGTTTCTTCATTTTACGGTTTTTTTGTGTATCCCTAGCCATAAAATGAATATCATGTTCATGTTTTAGTTGGATGATGTTTTATTTGGTACAAAAATTGGTAACATGGTATGAATAATCACTCGAAGGTCTTCAGACATTTCTAAATGAGTGAATGTCAGAACCATGTATCTTCCCAAAAGATCATAATGTGTCCCAATGGTTGGAGCATCAATTTTTAAAAGATTAAATTAGTGGAACTTTTTAGTGAGTCGTTTCAATAAATATCATATGAATATTGTAGAAGAAAAAAGTTTTAAAATATTGAGAATTCATATATCAATAGTTATGAATAGTTTATACTTGGAAAGAATTGAAAGGTATATTTTAATCATAGGGTATGAACTCAAAAAGACCAAAAACTAGAACTTGTACATACTAATGTCTATTGACCAACCCCAGTCAAGTCACATACGGGGTCATAATAATTTGTTATTGATTTGAAAGGATATTTTCAAAAAATTATAACTCTAATTTTAAAAAACACAATCCACTTATTTAAATTTTTTTTACATTTATAAATTATTTACATCCCTTATTCCAAAGATGTTATTTTTTTGAAATTTATTTATTTTACATAATACAGAACACCAATAAAACCAAAAGATATTTTATTATGGAACATAAATATACATTTTAGATCAAATAGGTGAATACTAATCTCACTGAAATTTCATAATGTATATCATAAAAAGTATAACAAAAAGTCTATCAGATGAAGTTCAAGTAAGTCTAATGGATAGGTCCTATCAAATGGAGATTGAAATTTCAACTATATGAACTTTCATTAGACCTTATGAATGAAGAACATCATTGTTTCTACCAGAATAAGATCTTTATTCTACAATAATGAACAAAAATACACTATAGTGGTGTAAACCATCATGATCAGTGGATAAAGATGTTATGTTGAACCATTCATGTGAAGAATATGTTTTTATGATGTTGTTTTGACTAATCCCGATAAATGTGAGATATGACCATTAGAATAATTTTACTAAATAGGGATTCATGATCAAGGAGAAGAATCTTTTTACAACTCCTACTATATAAAGTTTTCCTGAAGCTTTTTTAATGTCCTGTTAAATGAGTGCACTTTATTTTAACTTTTAGAGAGTATTTTACTTAAGGAATATATTGTAAAGATTCTTTTATAAATGCCTTATGAAATTTATATTTTGTAATAGTTTTGTATTTTATGTTTTGATCAAGGGATTCCATTTTAATAGAAGATATAGGATATAATGATCAACTAATCCCAGGTTCCCAATTCTAAGGGAAATAAAATATGTGTCTTATCTTTTCAATTGAGAATGTATATGGATATTAAAATAGTCACAATGAAAGGGTGAATTTCAAGGATACCTTATGTCAGGTTTTTTACTTCCTTAACACTAAAGTTAAAGTGTAAAATCATTTTTGTAAATTTATTTTTTTATTTTTTATTACTAAATTTATTAATTTTAATATTAATTTTTTTACAAGGTTTTTATTCCAGTTTTCATGTTAGAGGAAAAGTTTTTAAAGAATGTTATAAAACATTTTGTAACTCTGAAAAAAAATTATCTCGTTAAAAATCATTTTCTGGTCACTTTCATAAAGATATTGGTAAAATTAGTAATTTTTTTATAAAAAAAATTCACCCCACCCCTATTGTAGTAAAACATATACTCTCTAAATCCAATATTTGTGACTTTAATTGATGATTCTATGAGGTTTTATGGTTTTATTTTCTGAAGTACAAATAATAATTGTTTGGAATATTTTTTTAGTGAAAATTGATGATTCAACGAGAAATAAAAAGGTAAATTATGTGATATTTGATAATTGAGGTGAGTTCCCTTGATTGAGATTCCATAACTATTGTAAACATAGAGGAATCAGACATAAGAAATTTGTTCTTGGAACACCTAAATAAAATGGTGTAGCAGAGAGAATAAACTATAAATTGATGTAGAAAATGCAATGAATGAATATTAATTCTAGAATTCCTAAGGAATTTTTGGTATAAGTTTTGTATAAGACAAAGTATCTAATCAACCAGTGTCCTTCAAGATTAGATAAATAATGATCAGACGCATAGTGGTCATGTAATACACAAGAACTTTATAACCTCAAAATATTCAACTGTGTTGACTATATTCATGTGGATTTTAAATATTGAGACGAACATGATACAAAGTATCACACATTTTTATTTCTACAGAACGAAAAAAATGAATTTATTATCTGGGATGAAAGTAAAAGGACATTTTTCATAATTTTAATGTTATTTTCAATGAGATTTGTTTTGGAAGAACTGGTGCTTGGTGGTCAAGGAAAATGAGAGTGAATAATAATCACATATCCAATTTTACCTATGTGAATGTCTTAAAAGAAATCAAATATCAAAAAAATTATGGGTACAAAGTTTACAGGAAATATAAAATTTTAGTGGAATGTTTAGGTAATAGAACCATAAATTCATAATGCAGACCAGTGGTTGATATACCATAGAGCTCAATAGCAGGTGAAGATTAATATATACCATCATAAGTTGAATTAATTAAAGTATTAGTAACCAAAAAAGTTAAATCATGCATTGAATGTTGAATAAATTTAGTATTAGATGAATGATTGATACGTATTGAATTGATATTCACTTCAAAATTTTGATGGATTGAGGAGAACCTGAAAGTCTGGAGGAGGTAGACAGTCTTAATGATTTTTCTATGTGGTAGATATCTTGGAATGAGGGGTTGTATATATTACATTTTAATTAGTTAAAATTCCACATATAAATGGGTCTCTATTTCATCAATAGATTTTTCAATTAAAGGAATAACTTAACAAAATTTTGACATAAAATGATAGACTGGTGGAGAAAGGTTTCCATGAAAAGGAGGGTATTGAAATTTCAGAAATATTTTCACTATTTGTTTAAGAATAAAATTATTAGTGATGTTATATGAATAGTTTCTACATTAAATATATATCTATAAAAAATATATTTGAATATGGTTTTTCTTCATTAGGATCTTCAGGAAGAAATTTATATGAATAAACCAGATGGTATCATGGAAAAAAAGAATCATTACTCAGCATGTAAACAAAAAATAAAATTTTATGGCTTAGATAATGTGTTAAGGAACTTTTATTGGAATTTTGATGTTTTTATGTCACATTGAGGTATAATATAGGGAAACATAGGTCATTGTTGTTATAAAAAGACTTTAGAGGATGGATGTTTCATTATCCTGCTCTTATATGTGGATAAAATGCTTCTGGTTGGGATAAACATTCAATGGATTTAGAGGCTGAAGAAATATTTGTCATAAATATTTGAAATGAAAGATCTTGGTGAATATAAAAAAAATTAATCAGGTCATTGAAAGGAATCTATGTTTGGAAATATTGGTACTATCCCATAAGGTTTATACCTAGAAATTCATTGAATATTTTGGTACGACTGAAAGTAAATCTATTTCAACTCCTCTTATCATACATTTAAAATTTTCCAAAGAGATGTAACCTTAATTGAAAGATGAGGAAAATAACATTGCTAAGATTTCATTCGCATCTACCATTGAGAGTTTTATGTATGTCATGGTATGTATTATTGCAGATATTTCTTATTCAATGGAATTTATCTATTTTATGAAAATCCAACAAAATAACATTTTGAGGTTGTGAAGTGGATTCTATAGTGTCTGATAGTAATAGTATATACTTATTTGTGATTCAATTTGAATGAAATACAATAAGGGTGTATTGATGATCATTTTGGAGGATATTTCAATACTTATAAGATTACATACAATAATTTCTTTACTTATTGAGGAACAAATATCATCTTGATGTTAAGGATGCAACCAATTATTAATCCCTCACAAATGGTAGTTGAATATATTACAATAACATAAAAAAGAAAATAAATGATATGGTTAAAGAATAATCTTGAGAATCTTGTTAAGATCCAAGAAAGTGAGATAATTTATTACAAAAATCAATTTTTTATTCACTTGTATAGGAATATGTCTTTTCTATGAAAGGAAAAAACATATCAACTAGACGTACTATAATATCCATAATTTGTTAGAATATGGGGAGATGATGCTACAAAATATTGGGGGAAAACTAAATATGGTAAATATGATCCCCAAATGGTTGGTGAAATAATTTTTGGGGGAAATATTTTTCCTATGTGGGGATGGGTTGAATAGAAAGAAAGGGGCATAGAGTTTCATTGTATTGGTCAGAATGAGTGGATGGTTGTCAAGGATCCTTGAAGTAGTCTTAAAGTGGGATATATTTAGGATTGTGAAGTCTCATAAAGTATTAGATATTAGTTTACAATATTTTTATGACTAATTTCACTGAAATAAGTTACTTTTAGGTTTATAGGGAGATTTTACAGATCGGTAATTAGTTGGTGGTTCATCAGAATTTTGAGTTCTCATGTTACTGGTTTTTTCTGGAAATAGTGTCACTGGTAGATGATACATGTCAACGTTTGAATTATTACTCTGCTTTATTTTATAATGAGTAAGAAATATGAGCACTATTTAGTTACCAGTGATCGTAGCTAAATCTAAGGAACTACAAGGAATCGAAAATTACATGGTCCAATGGTTGGATGTTAAGATCCAGACACAGGGGAATTGTCAGTGTTGGTATGACCAACTCGGCCTTTTTCATAACAATGATTAATCCATGATGTACATCAATGTTAAAAATCATGGATGAAATAATTGAATAAAAGATTAATTGACATGAGAACTCCATAATAAAAATGTAGTTTTGTCGCATAATGTTTTTTATGTAATTTTTGTACTTAAAGAATTAACTTGTGATGAATTATTTCTTCATTAATGAATCTAACAATTCATGTACAACATACTATTTTTTTTGCAGGAATCTAGTGTAGATTCTCTATATTAGTGATTCACATATTCTCCCTAAACTTTTGAAAATCACCATAGAAATATTCGGGTTCCAACATGGTAGATCCTAATGCTTGTACTATTAATCTTTGTTAACCACAAGAATCTATTCAATAAATGATTCTCCTAGATATCTCTATAGTTAAGAGAGGTTATGGGGGGGATTAATCTCTATTCTTGAGTGTATTCTTGGAGTTGGGATCTCTATGACTATTTATCAATGTCATTATGAAAATACACCCAATATCCAATGTTACCATCTAGCTACATTCCATCGTACCCATAGAGAAAGAAGCTAATGTCACAATGACATACAAAATCATACAAATTCTTAATGAATAATATAATATTTCTATCATGATATCATTAAAAATGAATATTACATGATGGTGTCATCAACCTATGTGTTCGATTTCTCTTTCTTTGACTTTCATGAAATGAACATGACCATAAGACACTATGATAATGTATTTGTTTAGGTTGTTTAAATGTTAGAAAAAGGATTGAGATAACAACTTTCATTAAAGAGAGGAATGGGTAAATCCATTATTTCATGATTAATTAATGAAATATTACTCATGATTCACCCAATGTATCCTACTTCACCATAAACATATGTCATCATGGTTTTCATCATTACATCAAAGTACATGATACATTAATGTACATGAAAAATAATATTCATTAATAATAATATCAAATTATAAGGATCAGTACACACATACAAAGATATAAACATCCAACTACATAGATAAATGTGTATTTCCAACTAGCATGCTATGTTCACATAATCTCTTTCATTAGAAATTACCATGGTTATACGCCATGAGAAGGTGTCTCCAACTTATATATGTATTTACCCATGATATCATGTATCATCTGTGTCCCATAAAATTATATCTTCCATCTATATAACATATATTTAAGAATAATTTTGTGGCATTTTGGGGTTCTAATCATACTAGTAAAATTCTATGACCATTTAGTGTGATAGTTACTCTTTGAACACTTCCAGATAGTATATTACATAGAGTAAAAACCATTATATCGTGATAAATTTATTAATATTAAAAATAATTAATATGGGTAATCATAAAGTAAAAAGAAGTTGGTTCTAGGGAACTAACATTAAAAGAGCCCCAGTTACACTAGATCCAACTATTAATAATAGTAAGTCCACAAGATCCCATATGATATTAATGATTCTATTGATATAAAGCTTTATTCAAGTGGTTTTCTAATAGATATCATGATTTACCTAGGATTTTAAGCTATATTTTAGTAGGGTAAAAACTTTCCACCCATGGGAGAAGAATTTTGTTAGGGTGTTTAGACTATCTATGCCCCATGGGGAAGAGGGATTTAGGGAATCTATTATATAAGTGTTTACTATCATAGGAGGTAAGGGATAAAATCATTTGTTGGGAACTTGGATAGATTCTTGGTAATTAGAGAACATGGTCTCTTGAGTACTCTCTTATTCCACTATTTCTATTCATTTTTTCTACTCTTACTGTAATATAGATTCTAATTATAATCAATACAATATAGTCAACCTCTGTTGAGGGATAGTGGTTTGAGATTCCAAAAAATTATTCTGACCTATGGACCAAACTCACATGATGGAGACCATGAATCATACTCCCATCTACAGCCTAGAGAAATGTGCAGTTTATTTCAACTCTGTACTAATGGAGCTCAAATATTCAATGGGAAAGACTATTGTATCTATAGTTGTTATAACCCAACACCATAAATTTTGGGATCAGGAAGAATAAACACATGTAGAGTTCTAAAAATTTATCATGACTACAATAAAATGAAAAGAAAAACACCGACATGTTTATTATAAAAGGTATTCTCTAGTCATAGATGACTCTGGTGATTAATTGGGTGGGATCGCTACATCGACAATGTGGAATCAGGATTTGTTTTGGTTGTCATCTTTAATTACTTCAAATAATGAAATGATCCCTTTTTAAAAAGTTGTGTAGATAATGATTTTTTATTGGAAGGACCCTCAGGTAAAAATTACCTAATATGAACAATTTTTTCACCTCTATTAACCATTAGAGGAATATAAAGTTATATTTGCCTATGTTATTGTGGAAGGGGTTGTCTTATATTTGCACAAAAATTTCATGGAAGTTCCTAAATTTTTTTCATGGACTATACTAGAGAAGGAGTTAATAAAACATTTTAGTGGACTCTACATCCTTAATCCCTATGAGGAGTTGGACTCTCTTTGATATAATAAGTATTTCAATGACTACAATGAGCAGTTTTAAAACCATGCATCCATAATTCCAAGAAAATTAGAGCCACAATATGTTGGGTATTTTCTGCATAGATTTTGAAATGAAATTCACACTTGGGTATGGATCCACTATCCGAACACATGACTATATGAACATCACCTTGCTAGACATTTTGAAATTTCATTCAATAGTGGTCCCCAATTTTATTGGGGATACGCTATTTCAGTAGCTTGTGTATAGATGAATCGATTCTACCAGGACTACACACCTAATTTCTACACCCTCCAACACCTAGAACACTGTTGGTAAAATGTGAAGGTGGTGATCATGTGGGACACGATTGAGAACCAATGTGGCCTCCCATGCATACCTTTCGGGGTATTCATCATTTGAAGAACTAGAAATGGGAAGATATATTAAAAGGAGGGATCTTTTTTCATTTAGGATAACCTTATAATCCTATTCATTGATCTGTAGTATCCAAAATTTGTGTGAACATAATTTATGAATATGAAAACACCACTGATCCCCATAAAAATAATTGGGGGAGTTCGAACATGATTTGGAAACTGTTCCAAAAGATGTTGAGTGAAAATTAATGGAATACGAAACATTGGAAAACTTTTTATTTGTTTTGTAGCCCCCATATAGATAGATGAACTCTATGATTGTTCAAAGATACCTAAAGTATGTACCAAATATTTTTCTCTTGGTCAGTGAGGGAACCCACAATTTCATCTCCCCAAAGCTAGTTAAGTTACATGGATTCTCAGTTTAAGCCTCACTAAAATGCTTTGACATAACCCACTAGGGTCCACTTGGCTGGTTGAAGGCCAAATGTGACAACCCCATGTCCACTTACAATTGGATAAGAGTTTAAGACAAGTGATGAGAATTAAAAAATGAAATGGTAGGACTTAACCTAAGTACATGTATACAAAAACACATCCATATCCATGAAAATTTAAAGAGGAATATAATAAAGTCTGAACCATCTGGATAACAACCATGCATGTAATAAAATCTAGGGAATACATCAGTTTACCATAATATAAGTCCAAATTGAAAATTTTAAAAATAAACACCCAACAAATAATGTAGTCCCAAATAGATGAAAATTGGAAAAAGGAAAACTGAAGGGAGCCCAACTCTTGATCTCCAAGTCTGACCACCAAACATGGAAAAATAACCACAGTATCACTAATCTCCAACGATGTCACCATTTGTCTATCTATCATCATCAAAGAACCTAAAATATATAGGAAAATACCATGTAAGTGTGAGTATATATATACCCGATAGGATTCCATGAAGACCACAAATGGAATAGTTAAAAGATAAAACAAAAATCATCTCAACCCATAGAAAGAGGGAAAATCCCAATATATATATATATATATATATATATATATATATTCCAAAAGAAATCTTAATGAGGGAGAAAGGGTATCTTCATCTCCACATCCCAGCTAAGGATGATGAGTATGCCTACAGCTCCAAAATTCCATATCTAATGCCAAGAATCACATGAAAACTTGTATGAATCAATGTTGACGATATCAATCCTCTTCATTGTTCTATATAGCTGAGGGAGACACAAATCTAGTGGAGGACCCACTCTCTCCCACAACTCAATGATTGGTATTACCACTCTAAAGATAGTGGACCCACACCCTATTGTAGTACGAGGGAGTACTGAATATACCTATGTAAAGAGTTTGGGTGACCTTCACCCTAGTACAAAAGGAAAGTACCGAACCCAAAATCACATTGAGGATCCTAAAATAATAACTACCATAATCAATAATCTCTTTAAGAAGAATAATTCTTGGGAATAACTCCCACAATATCTCATATGCCAGAATAAAGGATACAATCACATTCTACATGGAATAACACCCATTATATGATACTCATGGAACAAGATCTAAGTCTTGAAGAATGATATATCGAATATAGAAGTTACTTGGAGAATTAAATGTTTTGTTACCTCACCTCATCACCTGGGTGTGTTTTCCCCTAGTCATGATAGGGAAATCTATGTCATACCACATGGAATTTAAAAGTGGTATAAGGTGTGTCTTCACAACCCGGGGATTTTGAGGGATCTTCCAACCCATCCATATGTATATTGTTAGGTCTGATTATTCTGGTTGTGTTTGAGAACACGTTCATGCCCGTGTACTCTAGTTTTGCTCGTGTGCCTAGGCGTGTTCATTCATGTGTACTCCTTGAGTACACCTTGGGCCACCAGCGTAGGGTCACATGGAATGTAGTGGGTCTATATGGTATTGATATTTATCTCCTCCCAAAAACCCTAGCCATCATAGTAAGGAACTACATAGTATGCCTTATTCATATTAAATTCCTTGTAGTCAATTTTTTCAAATAAAACATTGCTTCTTCAAATATATCCTAGATCTGCCCTCACCAATTTTAACCTCATCACATAACTACCTAAAACTAATGTAAAATGCCTATGGTAGTTGATTCCTAAGCTTCAGTGGCCTAAAATCAAAATCTGATCACCTGTGCAGGAATCCATTGCATGTCTTGTGGTGCCTCTCATTCACCATTGCCTATTTAGGTGCCAAACCATGAATTATTAACTACATCCCATATATAACCTTGATCCATCCACAAACCATCAGTACATTATTCATTTTCACAACTTCCATGAATCTGGGGGTTTGATCGAACTTGATCCTACACCATAAGTGTAGAACCATGACCCTATCGGCCAATGATATAGAACACAAAGAATAGTGGGGAGGAACGTAATTAAAATGTGATGATTATCATCGTACAATGTGATCCAGAACAATGATAAATAAGTGTAGGATCATGGTTAATCAGATGGAATAATGAAAAATAATAATTTTCTTAAACAAATTAAATTATAGAATGTTCTCATGTGAAGGATGGGTATTATAAATTAAGATAAAAGGATAAAAAATCAATTCCTGTCAAATCAAAATGGAAGATTCTATAAATAAAAATCCATACCACAATTTAGTATCAATTTTTGGTGAAGAGTGCATTTTCCAATGATGATGAATATTTGTTTTTTTATTTCATTCCTCTCAATACACCTCTATCAAATCAATGATCAATGTCGTCATTTTTTCTATCACTAATGAACAAATCTCTCCTATAATCATACCAGGGTTATGTGGATAACCATAGTGAATTTTAATAATGATATAATTATATAGGATTAGGCTAGGTTACATTTTTTAACTAAAAAATATAAATTATTTATATAATTTATTAAAAGCACCTTCCAATAGTCACCTCCCATGAAACGTCCAACACCGAAAAGCTTTAGGTCACTCCTAGCGTAAACCATGAAATCCAAAATTAATTATGCTATCAAGTTTCCCATATGAGTTCTCAACAAATGTGAAACCCATTTTTATAAAAATTATGTGAGTACAAGTGAATAAAAATATATAAATATTTATTATATATTAATTATGAGGTTCCGAGACATCCAAACAATGCACATACTCTAATGAAAATTCTAGATATATATATATATATATATATATTCATTAAAACTAGAGTTGTTACATTATCCCATCCATCAAAAACTTTCACCCTAAAAATAAAATGCTAAAAAGGTGGTGATATTGAGTCTGCATCTAACTCTCACACTTGTAGGTTATATCCTTATTTCTCTTGTTATATCATAGAACACAAACCAAATGGATGGCCTTACCACATGGGATTATATTCTAATGATCCTTGATTTCCACCATATACTCCAGGAAGGTGACTCCATCCTTGATGCCCATATTTTCCTAGTTAATAATATGTGTAGTATTGTACATGCATATTCTCAGTTGAGACACATATAATATGTCATGCACTCAATGAAACAGTGGGAGAAATTTTTGGAAATATGAAACCAAAAAAACACTTTGTTGGATCTTGAATGGTATGATGAACCTTAAGGATATATTTCCTTCTTGTAAAACACTCTAAAATCCTCATCGTGGTGAGACTCTAAGAAAAATATATTCTCCTTACCAAATCTCCAAGGTCCTATGAAGTCAATATTTAAAACATTTATATATGGTTTGATATATCCTAATATGATCGTAGGTCACCTAAACCTTCTTCTTCGTCGCCTACACCATTTATGTCCCAAAAAGAGATGTCTCTCCAATATCAATCTATCATAAGGGTGACCTATAGGGTCTCTCATATAGGGCCTTAAAAGGTGATATGTTGATAGTAGAGTGATATAAGTTATTATAAGTAAACTCCACCAGTGTAAAATGATTCTCCTAGATTTATCTTATGTCCTACATACAAGATCACATCATATATTCTACCACCGGGATATTCCAATCGATATAACCTTCCATTTGGGTGTGGAATGACATGATCATGCATAATTAGGTCACAAAATCCTTTTGTAATCCCCTCCACAACCATGATGTAAATTGGGAATCATGGTAGGAGATGGTCATCATGGGTACCCCTAAGATCGAATGATATTCTACATGTACAACTACCCCAAAATCTCAAATTATCAATGTTATTGAATAGAAAGGAAGTGTGCCGACTTGGAAATTTAGTATGTAATTACCCAGAGAGAATCATTTCCTCTTGCTATCTTCGGAATCCCTATCAAAAAGTATATTTGTATTCCATCCCTTTTATACTCTGGGATCTCAAGAGGTTTTGTAAAACTTATTGGAACATGGTGCTCATCCTTCGTATACTGACATGTGAGACATCAAGATATGAACTCATAGTGGTTGACATCATTCCATCCAACCAAAACATCTTCTAAAGTTCCTTGTAAATATTTTTCTTACTCGGATGTATAGATAAGGGGTATGTGTCAAACAACCTCACCACCTCCTCATGAAACATAACTGGAACCACTATTCATCCCTGAAAAATGATTATGTACTACCCACCATCATAATATCCATCTATTGTATCTCCTAGAGATATTTGGTCACATATAACCTCATAGTTGATGTATCCCAAATGATCCTATATCACACACTAAATAAGTGGGGGTGTCACCACTATCAATTGAGGAATACGATTCACCCCTCTCTTTTACTAGGGATAGCTGAAATGAATCTAACTACTGAGACACCTCCTTCACTATAAGAGAAAGGGACTTCATTCTAAGGGAATCTTCCACCACATTACCCTTCCAATGAATATGGAATATCTTGAATTTAGAGTCCTACAATAACTTAAACCAAGGCCTCTATGTCATAATCAAATATCTCTAGTTAAAGATGAACATGAGACTATGGTTGTGAAAGTATACAAAATGACTATCTCCTAGAAGATAGCGCCTCAACATTATCACAACTAAGACTACCCCTACCAACACTAGGTCATGATTCATAATGTTTTTTTCATGGGGTATTAACCTCCTCATCCCATATGATATCACTATTTGCCTCTGCATTAACTCTCATACAATACTAATTCTAGAGGCATCATAAAACACTAAGTACTCAACACCCTCCTATAGAAGCCTCAACAAATGAGCAGTTGTTATCCTAAGCCTCATCTCCTCGAAGGATCCCTAATATTTATTTGTTAATGTATATGGATTCCTATTCCACATGAGGGTGGTCAAAGGGGTTAGAATCATAGAAAAATATACAAAAAACCTCATGTAGTATTAATCCAATCCAAGAAAACTCTTCACATATGACACACTCTTGGGAGGATCCTAAAAAAGACCTACATCAATGAATGGAAGGTCTATAGAAAATCCTTTATCCGAGATGACATGCCCTAAAATTTGTGCCTCTTAGATATAGACCTCAAGCTAAGAGTGCATACCATAAATTTGGTGCCCCATAGAAATTATTGGACTATCCTTAGATTCTCTAAAAACTCCTCCTATGATGCAGAGTAAATGAGTATGTTATCAAAGAAGACAATAAAAATAGGTCATTGTATGGAAATAATATTCGGTTTATAAGATCCTTAAACATATATGGGAAATTCCTCACACATAAAAGAATTAATTGGAACTCATAGTGTCCATATCAACACAGGAATATCCTATTTAGAATATCATCCCCACCAACCCTCAACTAGTGTTAATCAGACATGAGGTTGTTCTTTGATAACCAAATCATGCCACTAAACTGGTCAAAGAAGTCATAAATCCTAAGTAAGGGGTACCTGTTCTTTATCATTACTTAGTTAAAGTTATGATAATAAACAAAAATCCTCTAAAATGCATACGTCTTTTTCACTAAAAAATGCGGGAACTACCTAGGTGGACACACTGGGTCTGATAAAACCCTTATCTCAAAGGTCCTTCAACTTCACCCACATCACTTGATATTGATAAGGTCCATATGATATTCAAAAAAGATGTCAGTATGGTTTTTGTGTTCAATTAAATTCATAAATATATGTCTATTATTGGAGGAAGTCTTATGATGTCCTTGGGGAAGACATCCCTATATTCCTTTACTAATAAAAGAATCTAGATGCTTGAAGAGCCGGCTACCCCAAGGGATAAACTTTCCATCTTATGGGTGATTTTTTTTCATCTTCTATCTCACAAGTCCCACCCACATATCCATGATATATCTCTTACTCATATAGAATAATATTGTTTCATCTTTCTATTGGAATCTTACTTGTCTATGGTGACAGTCAATCTTGGCCTGAAAGATGGAAAATTGGTCCATACCCATGATTACATCATAAATTTTCATCTTGATAACCAAGAGTTCCCTTGAAAATCTATCTTATTCAAGTTCCATCTTGTACTATCAAAAGATTTGAGATATCAAAAAATCACACCATATAGGAACCTCCAATCATAACTTCTCGGATTAAGTCTCATCTAGAAGCTTGATTAATCACACAAGGAGTATGGAAATAAAGGAATGAATCATGTATATATCTATATATACTAGTGCAATAGTGTATATGATATATATTATACCTTGAATCATCACATTTTCATCCTCATCATAATGATCTATAGTATACATCTTCCCACAACCTTGACCACTTTCCCTCTGAGCCTAGCATGGGCCATAAGGTAGTGTTGGTGGAAGAAAGTCATGGAATCTTCCTCCATCTACTGCACCATTCTCTAAATCTATAACTTCTCATTAGTCTACATTTCCCCCTTGGGGGCCACCCTGACCATGCCTGAGAGATCCCTACTCACAGTGTTGCCTCTTCCAGGGGTGCATCCACCATCTGCCTATCATTCTCATCATTAATATTTTGGTAATAAAATTCCATTTGACCCCTCACATTACAATAATTACATAATCCTTCACCTAGATAGATATATTCTTTACATGGTCCTTAAGATGAATATTTAGGTATCTGAGTCCAAGAATGATAATTCATCCTATTCTGAGTCTCTAAAATCTGACTACTTATTACTTCTATAAATGAATCAGTAATCTGATGGCCACTTTTGTGTCCATGCACATGATTTACCTCTTCTATGAGTTTCTAATTTACAAGATACTACTCTATCACTCTATCATAGGATTGAAGGAATAAAGAGAATAAGCTGGAATGAATGTCTCTATGGAGGCACTACTTGAACATCTATGACCGAAAGAAAGCATCCCACACCATATAAAGGGAGTAAAGTATTGGGTTAGTGAACCTAAAAGTGCACTATAAAACTACCAAATCCACCTTTTGCAGCTCAATAATTTTTTAAATCTTCATGGATTGTACATATGATGGGTAATAATCATCATGAAATAGTGGTACGTGTCGCAAGACTCCACTGGAACGCTACTTTCCTAGGAAGAAGGTTTCCCACAAGAACAACTATATGATAGGTCTAGGATTGAACTATCCTAAAGACTAATACCAATTACTCAATCCAATAATTATCTACCTTTGGGTATTTATTTCCATGTAACCTTAGTAGTCTTTGATGATGGATCTCATGTAGCAGGCTAAGATTACAAGCATGCATCATCCTACCCAATTGGGACTATCCACTGGTCAACATGTGGGGGAGTTTCTCCCCTCCATCCTATAAAAACACCTCATTACATGGACCCTAAACTAAAGCCTCACTACTCAATGGATCATCGTTATTTAACTATATTGGTAACATGGATAATTATCATTGCGTAGGCTTCCAAAAAGTGATCAAGATGTACCAAATATTGATGAGAATATAGATATATGGGGATATGACTAAATAAGCATAGTTAAAGAACTTGAACTAGTATGATGCATGTTATATCTATTCCAGCCATATGATTTCTCACCATGTCGATTCAACAAGTAAGTAGTCATTGTCCCGGTGAAGGGATGTGTCAGTCACCATGCCTACATTGGGTTCCCCAATATAAAAGATGCACTTGAGACACTTCTAAGCCATTAGCCTGAGTACCATAAAACAATCCTCACCATGGATCTGACTCTAACACCGACCCAAGCATAAACTCCTCTGATACCACTCTATCAGGACCTGAACCACTGAGGCCTGCTTGGCCAGTGGAAAGTTGAGTGTGACAACCTGATGCCCACCTCCAATAGGCTAGATGACAGAGACAAGAATCAAGATAAAATAAATTTAAGGGGATTCCTTATCCTAGGTACCTTTACACATACACACATCCATCTACATAAAAAAGTGTAATTTAATATAATAAATATTGAAACATCTGAATTAAAAGCAGTCATGAAGTAAACTCAAGGGGATACATAAAAGTGTGAAAAATTAAGGCTAAAGTATAAAAGGGAAAAATAAACACCGAACCACAAATGTAGTCATAACCTGATGAAAACTAGAATGAGGAGAACTGAAGGGATCCCGACTCTTGATCTCTATGCCCGGACATTGAAAGTGGCCAAATATCTAAAATATCACTAATCACTATTGATTTCATTGCCAATATTCATGTCATCTACATAAGACATGACACATGAGGTAAAAACCATATAAGGGTGAGTATATACATACTCCATAGGATTCCCTGAAAAACACAAATAGAGAAATATAAAGATACAATAGAAATCATCTCAACCCATAGCAAGAGGGAAATGAAAACCCAAAACACAAATATATATATGCTCATAAAGAAACCCTTAAAAAAGATAAATAGGATTTCCATCTCTATTTCCCATCCAAGTATGACGAATCTACCTAAAACTCCAGAATTCTACCTTTGATTGATAGCATAATGAAAAAATTGAAATACTCTATATAGAGGGGATCTCTCCTCACCAATACACTCCACATCTGTGGGAGCCACAACTCTAGTGGAGTACCTTCTCCCCGTCGGAGCTTAAAGATGGGGGAGTACCACTCCATAGGTAGAGGACCTACACCCTTATTTAGTATAGGGGAGTACCAAATCTTCTTAAGTAAAGGGTATGAGGGGAACACACTCGATTGAAATAAGAGAGTAGGGACCCATACATCATATTGATTATCCTTCCATGATCAATGATATCATTAACAATCTCTTAGGATGAATCATAACTGGGAATGCCTCAAATAATATCATTTATTCCCAAATGAGGACTACCATCCTATTATACATGTAAAAACACTCAAGATAGGATAATCATGAGCAAATATCTGAGTCCTGATGAAGGAGATATAGACAATATAACTTAATAGGATAAACACATGGCATGTGACATCACCACATTTCCTAGGCCTATTCTTCTATGGATATCGTGTGGGAACCAATTCCAAACCACACTCTATGTACAACTTGTTCATAGATTTTCTCATCCACCAGGTCCTACCCATGCTATTATGTCCTATGTCTATGTACATTGTTGTGTATAGGAATTATTTCCATGTCCAAGTACCAGAACGTACATGTGTACTTAGGTTGTTACCATGTGACTGGTTGGGTTCATGACCATTTACTCTAGGATTACATGCCTAGTTTCCATCATTGGGTTACATGGCTTTAGCGGGTCCACATGTTGTGTGATATTTATCTACATTTAAAACCGTATCCATTGTATTCAATGGATTTCATAGCTTGTATTCTTCACTAAACATTCTGTATAGTCATAATTTTCATAAAAAATGTAGTTTGTTCACATAGATATATGGTCTACCTTTAACACCAAGAATACCACCATATGAACACCCAAATCTAAATTAAAATGTCTCTAACCATCAATTCTTGTCCTTTTATGGCTATAAGTCGGAATGAAATCACTCTTGTTGGAGTCACCCACATGTCCTATGATTCCTTTTGTCACAAATTGCCACACCAGATCCAAGATCCCAAAAGTATCTCCCAAATACTTCTTCTAACCCTAATACATTTAAAAATAATTGAACCATTCAATTTTTTTGAAACTTCCTTGAATTTGGGGGTTTGATAATGCTCGATCTGACCTTATAAAAGTCGAACAATGATCTCATGGGCCAACACTAAAGAACACGAAGAATGGTGGGGGAAAACATAATAACAAAGGTGATGATCATCATTGGCCAATGAGATCATGGATAATGATTGATAAGTGTAGTATCATGGGTGATAATATAAAATCAGAAAAAATGACCAATTTAAAAGAAATAAAATTATAGAATGGTCTCAAGTGAATGGTGGGTATCAAAAATAATCATAATAAGATAATAAATCCATGATCATAAATAAAAAGGGTGAAAAAAAAAAGAAAAACCCCATTACTATTTAGGATTTATCATTGGTGAATATCATGTCTTCTAGTGATATAGAATATCTATTGTCTTCATTCAATGCCTCTCAGTCCACCTTAGTTTGATCACTAATCTACACCCTTCGATTTTCCAACACCAATGATGAATGTTGTCCTCTAATAATCCCTAAAATATGAAACTAACCGTAGTGAAACAAAAATAATGATGTATTTATATATGATTAAGCTAGGTTAGTTTTTAAAATTAAAATATAATTTTTTTTATTAAATGAACTTTCCAACAGTCACCTCCATAGAATGTCTGATTCCAACCTACCTTATGTCACACCAAATGTAAGAACTACATTTCAGAATCAATCGTAGACTCATATTTCCCATATAAGGTCTCTAATAAGGGGGAATCTATTGTTATTTAATTGATTATCATGTGTGTTCATTAAAATATATTATTATTTAAAAATATATTAATTTTGGGGTCCCAAGACACTCAAAATTTGTGATGTCTCTAAGAATAATTAAATAAATATACATAGAAATATTCAATAAAAGAAGATTCATTACAATTAACTTGATGTAAAATTGGTATATGGGCATAAAATGTAAACACATTGAGTAATTCATAAGATGTAGTTATGATGAGGAGATTATGATTGTTCTGTTGATGCTCATGACATAGATATTAAACATCTTGATCACATTCTAGTAATCAATTTCTTGTGCATATTTGGGGAGTTGAACATCAACTGAGATAATGACAAAACACATTATTGTAGGGTAGAAAAAATATGTTCTTCATGGAATGAGAAAGAAATATGTGATAGATTATTCTTAATAGAAAGTTATTGTAAAATATTTCAAAGTTATGGGCTAATGGATTTTCATTCGATCTATTTATAGGGGTGCACTACTCCCTATATCTACCATCCAACACTAAGAACCACACCACATACCGGGATATTTTACCAATGTATTCAAAAAACTGAAGGCCCTTCTTCTAATTAGCCAATATACTCATGTTAGTTTTCTATTTTTAGGTCATGATCTGGTTTTTTTTGCCTAATAATTGCCTTCATTTTCCAAAAATTGAAATTGAAAAAAATGTAGATAAAATGTTATTTAAATGTATTTTTCCCCAATGCTAGAAACTATTCTAGCGGAGTTATCTAAGATAAGTATAAGGATTCTATTTGGAACATATGCATCAACTATAATGAACTCAACAAATAAATTTTCCCTGACAAATTTACCATTCCAATAATTAAACAATTATTATAAAAATTTCATTGGGTAATATTTTTTTCTAAGATAGAACTTTGATAAGGGTATCATTAAATTCAGATGATAGAATAATACATTGATGAATTGACTTTTTTTCATCACAGTGTCTATTATTATTACTTATTAATTCCTTTTGGCCTTACCAATTCCACATAAACATTCCAAGAAATGATGAATGATCTTTAATATTCTATTATTTGTAAGTCTATGCCCATTTTCCTAAAGCATTATAATAATACAATCATGTTTGCATAATTTTGAGTATGTGATGTGTTTCTTTAACTAAAATATATCTTTTAAATTGAAAACACACAATTGATATACCCTATGTGAGACATTTTCATTAATATATCCACCACTCTAGAGAAAAATCCTAAATATCGATAAAATTCATCATTGGAAATAATGTGGTATCTCACTCTCACATCCATAATATTACTACAAATTCATTTACTTAAACAAAACTCCATATATCTTTTATTATCCCTATAAGGATGAAATTTTTTTATTATAAATTCTTTATACATAAATTTAAATTTAAATTAATACTCTTTTGATTATCCAAATCCAATGATAATATAATTAACTAAATATGAAGTAGATAAACCACATCATCCTGATCTCTATTAATTAAAGAATATTCAAGTTTTATAGGAAACCACCTCTTCATGGAGTCATAAAACATTATGAACTCATGTAAGATGTATACTCATTCCAAAAAAAGTATAATTTTGATTTTTAATGTGTGTATTTTCAACAGTCCCAGTAGTTTTAGAAAAATATAGATAAACAAAGAGTTAATAAATATTATAAATATAATTCCAAATATATCCAAAAATAATTTTTCATGGAATCTATTTTGTGGTTGGAATATGATATCACTCATATTTTTATAAATGAAATAACTACAATAAATGTTATTGACTTTCCTCAAACATTATAAAAAAATTGATAAAAACCCCTCAATTTGTTTTTATATATGTTTTTACTATGATATCTTATTATATATACCATAATACATTTCAAGTTGTTGAAATACATAATTTTTTTCACATTAATTATCCTAATATCATGGTTTTTATGACAAATACACTCCACCCTATATTAAAAATGATTTTTAAAATGTAATATAAAATATATAATTTGATTTTTTTTTATAAAATATTGAATTTAGTGTATTAAAAATTCATAATAGAAATTATTTGTATTATATTTTTCAAATATCCAAGCATTAGATCTAAAAAATATATTTTTGGAGTATCAAAATTGATCGTGACAACTATCCAATGAGTCTCTAAAAACAAAAGGGAATAATTAATGTAAAAATTGATAATATATTTTATAAAATTTGAGTGGAGTGTTTTACCCAAATATTGAAGGTATTAATAATATTCTTTAATATTATATTTTATTTTCAATTGTTTCAATTACCTGGTGTTCTCCTAATATAATTTCATCATCATACATTGATTTCTTTTCTTTGAAATGACATGAGAAATAATGAAACCAATTTTTCTCCAAATGGCATTACCTTTACCTTGGGGTTTTATATATGCCTATGAAATGATGAATGATATTAAACTACAAAAATATCGGAAATCATTTATCAGAAAACAAATATTAAAAATGTATCTCATGTATACACTCACAAATAAGGATCTCGGACATTTATTCCTAAGAATTTCATTGACATTCTTAAGACCAATCCTATGAATAATGTTATTTCCATACATTTTATCTAAATATTCAATGTAGGACATATTTTTATTTTGTAACGATGTATCTAGATGGACTTGTAACCTTAAAAAATGTGGCAATAAAATTTGTGGAGTATGGTACTGTTAGAAGGTTCTTCTTTTTTGTTGGTATATCTTTTATATTGTCTTAGATTGACCTTCAATTACCCTTATTATTTAACCTTTGTAATAACATACCTCAATTTATATATTTTCCATAATTATAAAAGTTTTTTATATAAAATAAAATGGAATATTTAATATCCATGTGTGATACTAACCAAATAATCAAGAGGAAGGTGAATTTACTTTTTTAAATATATTTTATAAATTATTATCAGTGTTAAAAATAAATTTAGTATAAATAAAAATAATATAAATATAGTTATTTTAATAGTTTTTTGGACATAATTGATCTTATTCTACCCTTCACTCCATTGAGATGCAGAGTGAAATGACAATAACAATAATTAAATCTATAACATTGATAGGGAGTCAGAAACCTTATAATGAATTTTTAAACCCTAGAGACCCAACCCAAGACTAAATTTTTCTCTCAAAGCCTTACAACCCAACTCTTTTTTTTGAGGTGGTGGAAGAAACAAAAATTACCTTAATCTGGATCAAGGCACAATCGAGTCCTTATGTATTTTACCATTGAGGTATAACTCACATGTACCTTTGTTTTGGTGGTATAACCTGACTTCCCTAACTTTTAATAGTATTATAACTCAATACAATTACACACACATAAAAATAGTAATAATTAAGAACCACATAAATAAATTTTACAATTCAAGAATGAGTGTGCAGGTAGTAGTTTTCTCTTTTTAATACAAACGATCATAAGGATGCAGATTCATCCAAGTGTGTTCCTATATAAACACCAACATTTCGTACAAAAATAGTACATCTTGTTAATGGAATACTCATGACATATCATTACGATCCATGCCTTAATTGTAAATGTTTAGTACCTTTTAAAACTTATATACATAAAATACTTTTTCATAAAATAACTACATTATGTCCCACTAACTTATTCGCAAGTAAATCCCTTCTTATACATAAAATATTGAAAACAGGCTTCATATCCTAAGAAAAATGAAACATAAAATGGGGTGAGCTAATATTCTCAATAAGGGTAAAAAAGGAATATATTAATGATAATTTAATAAAAAAGTTGGAATAACAGTATAAAAACAAAATATTATAATTTTAAAACCATACTCGATAATTCATGGATCATAATAATGAGTCATGCCACAATTCTTGGTAGTTTATAAGACGTTTATCACAAAGGAATCAAGGAAAATGAGACATGAGAACATAAAATTGGCATAAGATCATGTCATAAAAGAGTGGTATAATGTGTGAAATAATTATAATTATATAAATATTATATCAAGGATTCCATATAAAATATTCATCACGTTTTAGTCTTGGTATAACAACCCATTTTCCTGCTTTGGACTTGGGAAAACCTCTCATGTACCCTATTTTGGGTTTAGGAAAACCTCCCCTAAATCCTATTTTGGGATTGGGATAACCTCCTGTGTACCCTTTGAGATCATAAAATAATATTATTTACTCAATTAATTGGAGTGATCTAATATAACCAACCATCACACAATAATAATTCATTCATATTTATTCAATAATATTATGAAAACATTTATCATTCCACCATAAATTATCATGTGGAAAAGAAAAGAGGCCTCCTCAATATTTCATCATCATAACATTAACTCATATATAGAAATAAAAACGATGGTATTATATAATAATATCTCTAATTAAGCATAAATAACATTAAAGTATATGATCATGGATAATAAATTCATTTTAAAGATCATTGGAACATTTCTTGAGGAAAATATCCTTTTCTTTTATAATTGTCTATTTAAAATCTAATAAATTTCCAAAATATTAGGGGAAATTTTTATTTTAAAAGAAACATGGATATATTAAAATTAAACTTCAAGTAATTGATAATTCATTATATATAGAAATTTTATTCCTTTCATTTATGGTAAAACAAGGATTTATTTCCAATTTTCAGAAAAAAAATTCAAATGTAACTGATTAAGAAAATTTTAAGATTGTTACTCTTCAAATAATTTATATAAATTCAAAAATAGATAAAAATTAATTTAATAAATATTAAGATAATAGTAAAAACATTATTTGAAACATTTTATATAAAATATTGACATGAAAGAAAAACATTTCTATGGTAATAGTAAAACAATGTTAATTTTCCAATAATGAATTCGTTCAGACTATTGAGTACATGAATATATAAAAATGAAATAAAAACATTTAATAAATATAAATAAAAAAAGAAAATAAAATACATATTATTATGTAGGGAAATATCATATAATTTCATCATTATAAATTTAATCATAAACAATCCCAATAAAAGTTAGATTGTAATGTAGAACACACTCCTCATGCTTGACTTGCTTCATAATCCCTCCAAAAACATATATAATAAATTTAAATTTACTATAATTATATAAAATAACCATATTAATAAAATTAAAATTTTATATGATCCACTCATATCACTTTAACACTAATATATTAATAATTCATTATTGAAATCTTTTTTTTATGGGTTTTAGCTCTTTCGTTTTTCAAGGGAGTTTCAATTCAACAGTTCGAGTCCTTGTAATTTTATCATGGTTACATATTATCCAGAATGTTAATAATTATATTAATATCTAATTTATTTATTATATACATATTTATAATTATCCATAGAATCTAGATATTGATAAATGATTTACACAGTTCTTGGAGACGGTTGTCTGTACATACGCATGAATGTTGTTTCCATTTTATAATGAAATAAATGTAAAAAAGATACATAAATTTTTTAATTATAGAATAACTATTAAATTATAAATATATTATATATATTTTTAACCAATTATTTTAAACAATAATGAAATATGGTAATGAAAAATGAATCATATCTCTATATAGAAGAGGTAGACCACATATACCACCAAGCGATACATTCATTACAAGTTTAATGAAAAAAAGGTGAAAAGGGTTATTAAATAATCATAATAACATATTTTAATATTTATGATACCATATTTGTATTTTTATGATGTATATAATAGGTTTATAGAATGTGTAAGAAGAAATAAAATTGAAAGTACTCGGTTAAGAGTTATACAACTTAATTGAGAATCCTCCCTTACCTTACACCTTTTTCCCTGAAAGGATGATATTATGCTCAAATTAGGGCCTCTATGATATGGTAATGGATTTTATTATGGTATTATGATATTTATTTTCTGATATATAAGTCCCAAGATTTTGAAAAAGGGATAAGAAGATGTTCTCTTTTATATTTTAGTGGAAGGTCACCCATTTAATTACCTAACGTATTGAATTAATATAAATTAATTTTCATGTTTAATTGACCCTAAATTGATATAATTTGAATATAGGTTAATTATTAATTTAAATACATTAATAATAAAAAAATTAGATAATTTTAGATGTTTTTCGAAACCTAATCTCTTAGTTTTTATCCTGATTTATCATTTTGATGATTACCCAGATAGCAAAATGTTTTTCTCTTTAGTGGTCATAAAAGTCGATATAAAATGAATTGTTACTCATATGTCTAAAATGGATTATATTATATAATATATCTAATTCACTTCGAAAAATATAATAATTTTATGAATTTGAAAGAAGTTAATAAAATATTATTTCATATAATCTACTATTAATGTCATTTTTTAGACTATTTACATAGTTTGACATTAAAGGAAAAAATATAGAAATATAATTCAAATATAAACATTTAAGAAATTATTCATATTTTTAATTTTTAAATAAATTTAATGTAACATAATAATTCAAACAAATTCTATTACATTTAATATTTTTAAAAATTATTTATTTGATTTTTTCTATTACTTTAACAAGTATTATGTCGGTGTTGCTAAATAATTTAAGGAAATTATTCTATTTATAAAACTTTAGAATAAATTTACATTATAAAAATATACTATTCAACTTTTAAATAACCATATATAACTGAATATAACCTCTTTCTATACCCATGAAAAATCAATAGATATATTAAGAGAAAAGGCTGACATTTTGTATTGATTTAATACATTAAATAATATTAAATTATTTATCAAATTAAAGTTGAAATAAATTATAAAACATTTTTATAAAATATTATAATGTTCAAAATGAACTAATAAAATTAAATAAAGTTAATGTTTTTTATGATTTCTAGGTCTTATCTCATTATTTTAACCCTTTTTAACTCATTTATCCTTACCAATGAGACAAATATTTATCATGGTTATTATTCATATTCACAAAAGAAGGGTCATATTTACCAAATACGAAACTATTGCTTCAAAATATGGAATTTATTTTTTAAGATTAAATACTTAGAAGTTGAATAAATCCATTTTAGAACAAGTGTGTAATACTAAATGAAAAACATTCTTCAAAAATGTGTTTTAATCATAAAACTAGATTTATTCTTATACCATCCCTATTAAAAACAATTATATGAATGTTAAAATAATTTATTGAATATATATTATATATATTTACTTAAAATAATTCATCAATAGTGAAAATTTTAATTTATTTAGATAAAAATACATTGTGGGCATAAAACAATTCATAAAAAATTATTTATTACTTTCAAATGCTTAAATCAATTGATAACAAATTAATTTATTCTATACATGCATAAATAATAAATTTTTATAATTTATTTATTCTTATTAATACCCTAAAATCCATCAACTAGGTGATAAAAATAATACTAAATAATAATAATTCAACAGTATATCGCAGATTTTTTAAACTCAGTGTTACATATAAAGTAATCTATTGAATATTTAATGTTTATTTCAAATTCTATACATATTAAAAAATGGGATATTACATTACAACACCATAAAATTAATTTAAACGTCAAAATTAATTCACACTAATACAAATAAATTAGGATTTATATGTTTTATCATATCATCTGGTTCCCATACAACTTCTTCAAATTTATAATTCCTTTATAAAACATTAACCCCCTGAGTTTTCTTGTCTCATAGCACATTATCTCAATGATACACTATTTCTACTGTATTTTCTTCATATAATAAATTACCATATAATGGTATGAACACTAATTTAAGTTTATGTGGAAGATTAGGTATGTACTTCCTTAGAATAGATACATGGAACATATCATGAACTTGAGAGAAGCTTGGTATAAGGGCCAAGAGATAAGCTAACTTCCCAATATGATCAATAATTATAAAGGGACCAATATATATATGAATAATATTGACTTTATTTAAAAATATTATGATATTATTCCAAGTTTATATTCAAGGTAATACTTTATCACCAACCTCAATCTCTAGATTTCACCAATGATTATCATTATAACTCTTCTGTTGACTCTGAGATACCTTGATATCCTGCTAAATGACTAAAATTATCTTCTATTTTCTCATCTATCTAATTTACCAATATATTTCTTTCTCCAACTCCATCCCATAATATTGTAGTTATGCACTTTCTTCTATAGAGGTCTTTATAATTAGGTATTTGAGTTCTCAAGTTAAAGTTATTTTAATAAGAGAATTTGTTGAGTTGAAGGAATTGATACAAAAAACCATTGAAATCAGTATAATAGGATCTTTGAGTGTCCTCTAGCTTAAGAATGGTTCTTTCAGAATGACCATATCTTTGGGGATGATAAGTAGTGTTAAAACACAACACTCTATCTAGATCTCGTTACAAACATTTATAGAACTTATATGTAAACCTTGGATCATAATAATGTATAATAAAATTTTGTACTTCCAGATATTAGTTCTTTTCATAGTGAAATCATGTGTTTAGTCTAATGAAAAACTCGGATTTATTAGATTTGATGGAACATTCACAATATAAAAAATGTGAACATCCTGAAAAATGATGATATTTCCAAAGAATATTGAAAAAAACAAGTTAGCTAAGAGGGAATACTTTTATGTCAATTTTAAAATCAATTTATGCACAATAATAATGGTTAACTTGATATTGATATCATTATTTGTTGAAAGTTTTTATCATTAAAACTTTATAGGTGTAACATCATAGCATAGCAAGGACCAAATGTATATTCCCTATAACGGTGATCTATAAATGATCCTTCATTATCTGAATAACTATAATGAACCATTTAGTGCTAGAATTATTGATTGATCATCTTCTTCTATCCATATTTGATTGCTTTATTATCCTTTGGTCTTGAAATAATATCTCTTGATGTTATCATTCTTGATATTATTAGAGGAGGATGAAGATATTCAGAGGAATTTGTTCTGCACAATGATTAACCTTCTATAGAATGTGATAGTAGTCTATTTATATACCTAAGGTTAGGGTTTAACAATTAATTAATTTAATATAGGCCCTTTAATAAAATATTAAACTCTGTGAAGACCCATGAAATGTAAAAAAATAATAACATTATTTTATTCCATGGATTTCTCTAACTAGTTCAATGATAAATATTATTTTATAGTCTTGGAAGTTATTATTCACTACTATACCTAAAATTGATCTTCTCATCCTCCACATCATTTATTGAATATTAGAATAAATATTTTTATTAAATATTCATTAATCCAAAAAATAAATAATTATTTTATTAACAAGCTAAAGATTAAGTATTTATTTAATGTTCACATAACTAAATAAATTATAAATTTAATAAATAAATTAATATTTAATATGACATGAATAATAAGAGGTAAATAAATATTATATATTCAAATAATTAAACAATTACCTTATAAATATATATATATATATATAATATTTATAATCATTTAATAAATCTTGAATAAATATTAACAGCCATTCTGGATAATAATATTTATTCTATATTTTAAATATAAAGAATTTTAAATTGAGATCAATAGACACACTTTGTGTGTGACCCTCTAGGCCTCTTTCTCATTATCATTGGGTGGGAATTCCTAAATTACATGACTACTTTCTAAAAACGGGTCAAGGAACCCATATAGGAAAATGATATGTCATAAAGATAAAACCACGTACAAATTCTCACTACATAATATATTACCCTTTTATGATGCCTCATCAAGAAGATTTCACAACCATGTCATCAACCTATATGTTTGATACATCTTTCATTGAAAACCTGAAATAAACTTATCCCTACACCATGAAAATAGAATATAATCTGATGTTCCAATTTCAATAAAAGTTATAAGATATCAACTTATATAAATATGGAATATACAAATCCATCCTCATTTTATTCATTAATAAAATATCATTTATGACACACCCAACATACCTAACATTTCCATCAACTTTATTATCATGTTTTATGCAAATACATCAAAGTTAATGAGTCATGATGTGAACTAATAATAATATTAATGTCTAAGGATCATTACAAAAACTCAAAAATAAGAAAATCCAATGATACTTAAATATATGTATTTCCTAAAAGTGGGTTAGTTATCATAATCTCCCTCCTTTGAGATTACCAAATGTGAAATTCATGAGATGAAGACTCGTCTTCTTACATGATAGTTTAAAAACTACGTTCCCCATTATAGAATGTTATCTGACCATAGATCAAGGTTTAAACATATCATCATGATATTTCGAGGTTCTCATCATAGCGGGGAACTATTTTTCCATTTTATATCCGACAAATACTCTTGGATATTATTACATTAAATTCACACAAAACAATGAATGAAATATAATATGATATTCTAATTAATATTAATTTCTATTAATATACATGAAATCTAATGTAGAAATAATTGGTTCTAAGACACAAACTTTAAAATACTTCTGCTTGGACAAGATCCAACTGCCAATGACTTTCAATATGCTATCTATCACTTGATAATCGTGTTTCTTATAAGTTATGCCTTTAGTTAAAGGGTTTTACACATTTTATTTCAATGATACTATGCACACTGTAACGTCACATATATGAGAAAACTCTCTAAAAATATGATATTTATGAATTATATTCTTCATCCATTGATGTGAAATTAGTTCCTTTACAAGATTCACTACTGTATTATTATAACAATAGATTTTTATAGAGTCATTTCTGTTAAGAATAACATCAAGATATTAGTTGAATATATGAATCTAAAATTATTCTGAACTACCTTATATGTAATAATACAATCAGAATCTATTATATAGTTGATGACCACAAATTTATTTAAACACTACAATCAAAGAGAACCTCCATTGAAAGTGAAGTTGTATCCTAGTAATGATTTCAGATCATCTTGATCTATTTTGAAACTATAATTATAATATTCTATGATTACTGGATCCTTATATCCTCTGTATACCAAGAATATATCCTTAGTATGCCTCATGTACTTTATTACAGTCTTGACTACCATCCAATGGTAGTCATTTGTGATATATTAATACATTTTTACCTTTCATAATGCATAAGTTCCATATATTCATGTATACAACATAACATACATGACTTTCCCAATCATTTATGGGTATAGAGTGTAACACCCTGATATTGTTTGAGTTATTTTTTTGAATTAATTTATCATTTTTGATATTTTTTATTTTACACAACACTAAATATTGCTTATTTTATATTAAAGTATTATATTTGGACTTCTTTACAAACAATTCCATGTTAATCATCCAAAAAACACAACAAAAAAATTTAGTTTTCTCTACACAGAACACCAAATTTAGCTTTCGTTACATGCAATAATGACTTTCCTCAATGGATTTCATAACATGCAAGGTTGGGGTTTACAGAACAATAATATATTATTAAAATATGATTATTTAATATAATAAGATATAAACGAGACATTAAATTGAATTTTATGAATAATATTAACTAATTTGTGAAAATATTTGGTTTACATAATATAATATGAATTCATATGTTACCAACTAATTATAAATGAATATGAAAACATATTGAATATGAAAGGAATTATTTTTTTTATGGCCACAAAGCTATTTTACCAAAATAAATTATATTAAATAAAATTAGTGAGTGATATTAATGTAATAAATTTTGTATATGTTAAATTAAATGTTTTTTATATTCATTCAATATATTTGATAAACATAAGATAAGAACTAACCCAATTTTATGCTTCAAAACATATATTTTTATAAATGATGTTTTACCACCATTAAATGGTGAACCCATTCTAAATTATAATTTTGGAAATTTTATAGATTTAATATTTAAAAACTAACATTATATTTGGAATCAAAACATAAAAATTATGTTAGGATAGTGTTTTGTTTTTTTCTATAAGGTTTCATTTTTTAACGAATAGTTAAAAATGCTGAATTTCAGTTTAAAAATTCTTTTCATATAATTTATTTATAAGGTTAAATTATATTTTAAATTGGTCTCAAAGTTCAATTATAAAATATTTTTATAAATTAATATTATTTAGGAAATTTTGATAGATTTCACTTTGAAATTAGTTATAAAAACTTATCAAACTGTTGAATGTTTTTATATTTAAAACACACATTGTTGACCTGACTGCAGGATTAATTTTTAATTAATTTTTTCCTTTTATGGGACCAGAATTTGAAAAAATGGATGAAATATTTGGAATAATAATAATTTATAATTTATAATAAGGTCAACTAATTTTTGGACAAAAAATATTAGTGAAAATAATTAAAATTAGGTACATCAATTAAGGTGAATCTAAGCTTAACTAAGGACTAAACCATAAATTTAAGACCGAAAATGACATAGAAACTTTTACAAAACCCATTATCTAGAAATTATTTTTGAAATCACCTTTCATTATATTTTTTATTTGGTATAACATTTTTAGGTAAAAACATTGGTAAACCTAACCTGTTTTCAAAATGTCACTTGTGCCCTTTACCTTCCCAATAAAAGGACACAATCTCTACCTCTTATTCACACCTATAAAACCAGTTAGGTTCATAAAATATCTGCCAAATATACTTCCCAATATCCATACCTTTCTCATAGAATCCTTACCTTTTGCATAGGCCAATCTTAGGAAGCCTTTTTGAACAAACCAAAAGGAGTTACCCAATTATGAGGTAATGCCTTCTCTCAAGATCCTTTATTTTATTTACCTTATCCACAAACTCAACTCTCTATATTTAAATATTATATAAAAAAAAGTATCCTAAATATAATAGGATTTTTTTTATGATATGTTTTCAACATAAACTTACACACACCTCCATCTAATGGGTAGCGATCATATTGTTTTCATGGACTGAGAACTACCGCCTCGCTAAATGATGATTGTTTATTTTTACCTTACTGCCTCTCATAGTGGACAATATTATAGTCACTATATTTATTTGTGTTATAGATTACATTTATTATGACTTTAAAATTATTCATCCCTTTTACTACACATTTTTTTACTTTCCATTTGATGTAAATGCGATAATTTTATTTGAGGAAGTTTGGACTACCACCCCCTCAAAGTGAGGTTATTTGTTCACACACTACATGAAATGTATTAAGGATGGGATTAGTGAAACTATTTGATATTTATATCATTATAATGATAATTTTATGATATTATATACATATATAAATGTATGACATTTTTTTCTTTCTTTCAATACGATTATAAAAATATAAGTAATGTTCATATGTACGTAAGGCATACTGTCTCCACGAACGGTGTATCCCATTTCTTAAATCTATAATTTATAGTTTATTATAATAATAATAAAATAAATATAAATGATATATATATCATTGTTTACATTATGTAATCATGATAAAAGTATAAGGACTATATATACAACAAATCAAGACACATGCAAAGAACAAAGTGAATATTATCCAAAGTGAAACCTTAACATAGAATGGTTAACAAAATGGTAATATAAGGTCATAATCAAACCATATATGGTATTATATATAAGAATATGGTTATTTAAAATATTTATAATAATTTAATATTTATTATAAATGTGTTTTGAACATGTATGACTAGAGTCAAGACATATGGTAAGGAGATTTCATCTCACTTTTTTATTTCTGTGAGATTCATGCAGTGTTCACCACTCTTTCCTTTTGTGTGGTGTATTTACCAACAATGATTTTATTCTAGTTATCTTATACACAAACTTATTTGTATTAAAATATCAATTTTATGATCTTTATTTCATGGGGTATAAGTTTCAATGTTTTTCAAATCAGGGAAGTATTTTTGTCTCAATTTTCCTTCATTGAGACTCATGTTTTGTTATGCATGTAAATTCTATTTTAAGGTGTATATACTTAAATTTAACATTTTATATCATTTATTTAAATATTTTAATTATATTATAAGCTTCATGTAATTTTTTTTTTCTTACATGGAGAGTATGATCCCAAGTTACCAAGTTAGAAGAGTTTATTGAGACTATCTTATTGATTTTCAAGATTGTTTACGTTTATGGTTCCTTTGATGACATATTATGATACAACAATCAGGAAAATTCATTAATTTTATTATCTAGTGGTTATTAATGATTTTTTAATATATTGGTACCATTTATTCTAATATTTGGTACATAATATAGTTAAGAAATTTTTTTATGATATCTTGACTTTACCCTCTCTTCAGTCAAAAATTTGTGTTCTTTAAATTCATGTTTTAAAAAATGGTTTCCAAGAATATTAAAACTATCATATGATCATCAAAATAAATATTTACCCTATATTATTTTTCTAATTTTTTCAAATGAATCTACATATCACTTTATGAACAAGACATTTTTTATCCTTTTTACCATGAAAAATGAATATTCTTTTTAACTCATATGTTATGTATGGATTTATCCACTGTCAATATTTTGAAGCTTCATTTTCATATTAAAAGGGTAATTTTGTAGAAACTTTTTCTAAAAGATATTTTCAAGGAAGTATTTTTCAATCAAATTTGAATATTCTTTTATAATTTTTCAAGGAATTTTGTTTTTCAAAATGTTTTCATCTTTATTTTATAATTTTTAAAGGAAAATGGTTTTAAAAATGATTTCAAGCCTAATTTATAAATTTGAATATTATTTTCAATGAAATGGTTTTCAAAAAAAATTCTAACTCCTTTTATAAGTATTCAAGGAAAACTATTTTCAAAATGCTTTCAAGCTTATGTTATAAGTTTTCAAGGAAAATTATTTTCAAAATGTTTTCAATTTTATTTTATAAGTCGTTATGGAAAAAGGTTTTCAAAATATTGTATCCCTTCAATATATGTATTCAAATATTTTTCAATGGAAATTGTGTTCAATAGGATTTATGTTTTAAATAGTTTTTTTCAAAGAAGAAATGATATATTTCTTAAGAAATGTTTTCAAAATATCCTTTCATGTTATTTTACATATAATATAACATATATTGATGTTAATCATGCCCTTATAATAAATAATCCAAAGGTTTCATTCATATTCCTTCTTGAATGGTTTATGTTTTGACATAATGATTCTTATGAAACCCATTTCTCTTTCACGAGTTATATTATTTTGAAACGCTTTTATTTTCATGAGTTTATATTTTGATGAAATGATTATGAATCCAATTTATTTTTCCATAGTTTATGATATGATTACATGTTTATGCTACCCATTTCATTTCATGGGTTATGATATGATTTGTTTTTATTTTTTTTATATTTATATATAAATTAATTATGAGATGGGTGGGACCTATATCTTATTCTAATTAATTCGGTAAATATTTATATATCATGAGATAGACTAAGAGGGAATTGGGAATAAACCTTGACTACTATGATGTCCATGGGAGTGAACCATGACTACCAAGATGGTATGAGTAGTGAACTCATGCAACTATGATAGCCATGGGAGTTAATCATGACTACCAAAATGGTATTTGGATTCAACCTATAATACAAATATTGTATTGAAATCGATGAATTAGATACTATAGAAATCATATTATATATTCTTATGTGTCTGCAAAAATTCCATGTTTTATTCCTATCTTATGCTTTCCTAGATTATGTTATTTATTTCCTTATGATTCATGTCTTCTGAACTTCCATGATATATTTCATTATTCAGGTATATAATCTTTGATATGCAAGGTATGATCTTTTATTTTCATGATAATGTTCTTGTACCCTTATACTAATTATTCTTCTTACATATATATATATATATATATATATCCCTTTCTTACCCTTATTGTGAAATTTATCTCACCCTTTTTTATGTTTCATTACACAATTTATAAAGATATCTATTATATTTAATGTTTCTAAGAAGAGTTCCAGCCAACAAGAACCTAGTGGGATATAATGTAGATAAATTATGTATTAGTGTTTATCTTTCCATGTTTCTAGAGGCCCTAGACAAATTATGGTATTTGGGAAACTGTTTGTATGGTGTTTTAAGTATTCTGAAAAAGTTATTTTATGTTAATTTTTGAAAATAAAGGGTCTCTATAGTTGGTATCAAATAAAATTTTTTGCTAACATTTGAAATCTAGGATGAGAAAATATTAGTGAGAACCCTAAAAACATTTCTAGGGATAAGTCTAAGGATAAGTAAATGTATAGTAAAATGTCCAGGAATTTTAGTAAAGGATAGAGTGATTTGTTTCCTAGAAATACATACCTATCTTGATACGACAAGTGGATGTGGATCTGGTACATATTTTAATAGGGGTAAATACTCTGAAAAGATGTTCTGAACCTAACTCAGGACAATCTGGTACTTGAAAATGGGTCTCAATGAACCCCTAGATTGACACTCTTGGGAGATATGCTTTGGAAATTCACAAACTCTTCCCAAACCATAAAAAATGATTTAAATATAATTTAGCCATGAATAACTTTTGATGAACCTAGGGTGTCATATATTAATAAAGGTTTCATTATTTAAGAATCCTATAAGTAATTATTTTCATGAATTTGTGGTTTTCTTCTATGATAAGTAATGTTCACACTATACTTTTGTTTTTAGTCAATGGTGTGAACCTGATGTAACTGGATTAAAATTGAATGTGATGGATGGTTTTTTGATGACTAGTCATGTGGGATAGTCACTCGAGTGATAGATGTTTTGTTCATTCCTAATAAGTTTTCATAGAACATGATTAAAAACATGTTTCATAACCAACTCTTAGACTCGCTAAGGAATAGAAAGAATGAGTTTGTTATGGGTTCTGGTAATGGATACCATAGAGGAAAGAATATTTGGTTTATTTTATGTCAATAATATAGAAGTAATAACCAAAGTGAATTTCATATAAGAATAAGAAGATGTTTTGACTGTGGAAAAAGGGATGCAACGCAAGTGATTGTAAGAGAAAAATGAAGAGTTCGGTTAATGAAATGGATGGGAATATTTTCCTCCCTAATACATCCTAAAAAGGATGTGTGTTTTAATTATAGAGTAAATGATCATTATGCAACTCAATTTCTGAAGAGGAAATATCTTAAATAGGATCACTACAGTTGTAGGAGTAATGGTTACATTTTTGATGATGAAGAGATGACATATGAAATGTGAATGGAAAGAGGTATTATGTAATAGGATGAGGTATCCTTGCTAATGTAATAAGGATGAGGTGGGATAATAAAATATTTTATGTATTCGGATTCAATAACTATGTTATATGAAAGGTGAAATATATAATAATTGTTCAGTTTATGTTTTTTGCTAAAGATTTACAAGAACATGTTAAATGGTTCTGATGGAATAAAATAGTGATATAATGGCAATTTGATGTCCCTAGAAAAAAATGATTATTGGAAATATAACCATTAATATGTTCCTTATGTTATGATAATATTTTTTGGATAATGATATGTAGGATATGAATAAGTATGTTGGAAGGAATTGATTACCTTGGAATTAGTAAAGAACAAGTTGGCAAGCAGTTTATGTTATCAAGGATGGAGTTTAAAACTTATGGGATTTATGAAATATATCCAATAATATATGGAATAAGGAAGCATGCATATTTTCCATAAGTGTTTATGGAAATTAAGGTTATTTCCATGTTTTAAAAGAATATATGATGAGGTAATTCACATGTTTAGAAAGTGAAAACCAAGAGCTACTTTGTGATATATGGGGGAATCAATGTTAAGTTGATTTTGTGAATTTATTTCTAAAGTTTTAGATTTTAATATTTTATAATGGTTATAAGGTTCGCCATTTATGGAAAGATTAAGTTAAAAATTTGATGACATTTGTGAGAATAAAGTATTATCTTATCACATGAAGATTTGTGCATATTTAAATTTAGGGAAAAGGATGAGGTTTAATTGAAATCATGAAAGTATATCTTTTCACCAAAAATTATTTAAATTTAGGGAAAAGGATCTTAAAACCAAAAATAATTCTCTTAGTACCTTCAATTTTGATGAATCAGATTTTACCTTAGTTCATCACATATTTATGGATTACAAATTGTTAAATTTTTTATCACCTTCTTCTCTATAATAATACATAATAACATGATTTTTATATTTCTCTTTCATTTCTATGTATTCACTTGCCACCTATGTTCTCCCATTTGGAAAACTAGTTACATGTTACATTGGGTAGCCATTATAGTTCCAACATTCCCTTTTTAAGGGATGTTTTAGAATTCATCTTTACATTGTGGGTTTCTATGAATGAAACTTTCAAGTATTAAACCTTTAATAACCCAGATGAATTTTGAGGGTGAAATTAATTTTAAGTGGGTAGAATATAACACCCTGATATTTTTGGAATTATTTTTTTCAATTTAATTTTACCTTTTTAATATTTTGAGTTTTATGCACCACTGAAGATATATTATTTTATATTAAAGCACTATTTTTTATTATGTTGCATGAAACACCATGTTACAGATAAACAAAATGCAACATAAACTTTGGCTTTCTCTACAGGGAACACTGAGGTTAGATTTTATTACAAGAAATAATGAATTTCCCTGATGGCTTACGTAACAAGCAAGACCAAGGTTTACCAAACAATAATATATTATCAAAATATGATTATTTATTATAATAAGATATATCCTAGATGTTAAATTTTATTTTATGAATATCAGTAAATAATTTATGAAAATATGTGTTTTACAAAATATAATATTAATTCATTCATTACCAATTAATTATAAATGAATATGAAAACTGATTGAATATAAAAGGAAATGTTATTATTTTTATAGTCAAATAGTTTTTTGACCTAAAAAAATAAATTAAATAAAATTAGTGAGTGATATTAATGTAATATATATGTTATATATTCAATAAAATATTTTTTATATTCATTTAATAGATTTGATAAACAAAATATAAAAACAAGCCTAATTTTTTCCTTCAAAACATGTATTTTTATAAATTTAGTTTTACCATCTTTTAATGAATAACCCATCTTAATTTGGAAATTTTATAGATTTAATAATTCAAAATAAAATTTATCTTTTGAATCGAAACATAAAAATTAGGATAGTATAATTTATTGGTATATTTCAACAAGGTCTAGTTTTTTAATGAATAATTAAAAATACTGAATTTAAGTTCCTAACTACTTTTTTATATAATTTATTTATAAGGATAAATTTTATTTTAAATTTGATTAAAAGATTAATTAGGTAAAATTTTTATCACTTATTATAATTTAGGACATTAAGATCAATTTTACTTTGAAATTGGGTATAAAAACATGGAAAACTTTTGAGTGTTTTTACTTTAAAACCCCACATTTTCATCCATACTGTGGGATTAATTTTTAATTAATTTCTATGTATTATATTATTAGAATTTGGAGAAATGGATTCCATAATTTGAATAATAATTATTTATGTTTTATAATAAGTTCAATATAACTTTTTTACAAAATCTATTAGTGAAAGTAATTAAAATTAATTACATTGATTAAGGTAAAGTTAAGCTTAACTAAGTACTAAAACCTAAATTTATTACCCATGAAAACATATAAAATTATAAAAAAATTAATTTTCCATTATTATTCCATAAAACATAAATTATTGAGTATTTTTTGATTTTTATGTTTTTTTAGGTAAAAACATTGGTACACATAACTTGATTTCAAAAATCCCAAGATGGTCATTTCCATTCCCTATAAATGGCTGCCACATCTCCCTCTTCTTCACACCACTCAAACCTCTTATGTTTGGAAAATATCTTCCAAATAAACTTCCCAAAATCCCTAAATTACTCTTATATGACTTACCTTGGGGAGAAGTCAATCCAAGGAATCCTTTTTGACACAAACCAAAATGAGTTACCCGATTAAAAGGTAATGCCTTCTCTCAAGCTCCTTTATTTTATTTTCCACCTCCACCCCTTCACTATATTTAATTGATTATTTTATAAAAAATAATATTATAAATATATTTGGATTTTTTTTTATTCTAAGTTTTCAACCTACACTTACACACACTTCCATATAATTGGTAATGAATATACTTTTTACATGTACGGTGAACTACCGCCTCACTAAATGATGATTATTCAATTTTCCTATAGTACATATCACGGTGGACATTATGATTGAGAATATGTTTATATATTTTATATATTATATTTATTTTGTGTTTAAAATTATTTATTCCTTTTACAAAACAAATCTTTTTTACTTTCCATTTGGTTTAAATACGATAATTTTTCTTGAGAAAGTGTGGACTATCACCCCCGCAAAGCGATGTGATTTGTTCACACACTACATGGAATGTATTAATGAAGGGATTAGTGAAAAATTATTATATGTATAACATTGTAATTCTAATTTAATTATATTATATACATATATACATATAGGTCATTTTATTATCTGTTCTTTCAACAGGACAATAAAAATGGGAACATCGTTCATGCGTACATACAGCTTACCGTCTCCACAAACGGCATGTTCCATTTCAAACATCTATGTTCAATAGTTTATTATAATAATAATATAATAAATATAAATGATATTTATTTCATGTTTTAAATTCTATAATCCTGATATATGTCGAAGGACCAATGATATAACAAATTAAGACACATGCAAAGAACCAAGAGAATATTATCCTAAGTGAAACATTAACAAAGAATGGGGTATTATAAGGTAATAATAAAAAAAAAAATGTTTTTATATATAAGAATATGGTTCTATAAAATATTTATAATAAATATATATTAATTATACATGTTGTATGAATGTGTATGACGATAGTCAAGACACATGGTAAGGGGATTTCATCTCACTTTTTATTTTCGTGAGATACATGTTATATTCACCAATCTTTCCATTTTTTGGTGTATGTACTTTTCACAACCCATCCCCTGGGGCCCGTGCCGTGACTACCCCCATATTTCCTTCCATAGGCCATAGTCTGGCAATAAGCACCGAAATGTGTATTCCATAAAAATAGGAATCCATTGCCTTTATAAATTATAAACTCACACAAACCAACCACACAGAAAGATACAAGCACAAAGTAAACTATATAGTAAACAGGGTGTGTATATAAAGTAAAGGGGTTGGAATACAAGCCCAACTAGAAAGTACAAGTAAAACTAGAAAGTAGAAGTTAAACTGAAAAAGGCCCATGTGAACACCTTCCAAGGATCCTACCAAATGGGTTGGTACAACTCTCGAACGGTCATCTCTACGGGTCATCTTGTCTATTGAACACCTCCGAGCAGCCTCCAGTCCAGGTACCCTCATCCTCAGTCAGCGTTGTCCATTGTCTGCACCAGGCATAACAAGGTGCGGGCATAGCCTGTGCCTGGGTGAGTATAAAAATACTCAGTAGGGACCCCGATACCCCCAAAAGTTTCTCATATCCATAAAGGATAAACCAAAAAACAAGGAAACAACAGTCAACCCTACTTAGGTATATGCCCATACATATTGCAAAGCTATCAAGATTTACTCGTCTCCCACATGAGGGAAGAATACCACAAAGGTAACACCATAAAGGTAGAAGTACCACACAGGTAACACCACGAAGGTAGGAGTATCACACTGGTAACACCATGAAGATATAGAACCACATAGGTACACCATGATGATATAAGACTCATCTCGCATAGGTATAAGTGAAGTATAGAAGTACAGATGATTAGTCATGAATATAGATCATCTTATTCTATCAGGAGGAACTACTATTTATTATACGGAGTCTGACCCACACATGATCGATAGGTACTAACCCCTAGAATGACCCACATCGGATCTGACCCACACAGGATCGGTATGCGCTGACCCACACAGGATAACTGAGCACTAACCCACACAGGATCTGACCCACACAGGATCGGTATGCGCTAACCCACACAGGATCGATGAGCGCTGACCCACACAGGATCAGACCCACACAGGATTGGTATGAACTGACCCACACTGGATCGTTGAGTGCTGAACCATATAGGATTGATAGGTATTAAACCCCACAATGACCCACAGATGATCTAACTCACCCAGAGTCGAGAGGTAACTAACTTCTGCATTATCCATCTCCATCCTCTGCCTCACTACCAGCCACTAGACTCCTCGCACCCGTTGCGCTCGAGTTCCGTAGAATCTGCACCATGAGATATCGTTCATACCTCCACCACCACTAAGTCCCATGAAAAATTATCCCAAAGGTCTGTCACATGATAAGGGTCCCAATGAAACAAGCGGCGAATCAATCAGACGCCTGGTCTATAAGTTATTAGATTTTCTGCTCTGATGACCCAGTTGGATTCAGGATTTGATCCAACCCGTAAATACTCCAACTTTATCCAAAACTCAAGTGGAGTATAAAGAAAGTACTGTCTCAATCCAAGGATTTGGTTTTCACAGACATTTCATCAAATGGATGCCCGATTCTCATGATATGGCCAAAATTGCGAAACGTGGTCCGGATGGCCCTGGGTCCAGTTCGACCCGATCGGACTAACCCGGCCGGACCCCGGTTAGGCCCGGATGTCCTGGGCCTCAATGGTCCTGGTCCAGATAGAGGACGAACCGACCCGGACCGTAGGGGGCAGCCCGTACCGCGTTGGGTGTTGCCGCTGGAGCGGTGAGCCCGAGCTGGTGCCGAAGGGGGAGCGCCCCCCTTCCATTTGAAACAACAAAGTGAAACACCTTAGGGCACTGCCACATCACATGAGAGACCTAATCGGTTCTTAGTGATCCCCATGGCTGGTCGGGTGCTCCGTCCAGTCCTCCTCCCAGTGGCACAGTCGCACACCGCTGCTCCACCACGGCCGGCCGGGTGCCAGCTACTCTTCAGCCTCTACCATGGCCAAGCGGTCGCGGTCTCCTACTCATCCAGTGGAACGATCATGTGCTTCCCTAACTTCATGAGACCAGTCAGTGTTATGACCATCCTTCTCTTCTGCGGGCCACCATATGTCCGTTATTAGCCCAAAAAATAAAACAATTGCATATTCATGATCCTCGGGTCGACAGATCTGCGTCCATATGTCACGCACAACAAAATATTGTGTTTCCAGCATCATTGAATATTTGGAATTGAATAACACATGGAGAATGCGTGGAAAATCAAAAGATAAGAGGAAAGGTATATGAACAGTATGATGGCCATGTTAGTTTTTCCATCTTCATTGGGAAACCAGAATATGAAGAATCAATAAATAAATTGAAATTTTATATAAAACCCCTACCTCGATTTTCTGATGTAGGTGGTCCGAGGAAGAAGACAAAGTTGTTGAAGATTGATGTCGGCGTTCGTCACTCCCGCAAGAGGCTCCAAGTATGCTTCCCCGTTCTTCAATTATGGAAGTCGTTCTTCATTGGAGGATCTCCTTTGTTGGAGAATGATCTTTCCAACTCTCCAAATCTCTCCCATCCTTTTCCAATCCATTTTCCCATGAGAGGTGAGGTTCCAATTTAAATAATCTTATCCAATTATTCAATTAATGTTTGTACATTAATTAAATTAAGTTGGCACATTTAATTTGGAGAAAGCCAAGAGTTTCCTCCCATTAAAAGAGAGGGTCCGGGTGGTCCCCACCACTAAACATTCAAATGGGTGGTTTTAATAATAAAATAAAAGTTGTTATTTATTTTATTTTTATTCTTTTAACTCCCCCATGAAATTAAAAGAAATTAACATTCACCCTCGACCTACTGTGGTCGATGTGGATATCTCCTTAAGCAAATATCGATGATGCAAGTTCAACGATGCCCTCAGATTTCAATTCCAACCACTGGTTCAAAAGTTACAAAAACCTTCTCGTACGTTTACTGAATATACCCCCAAAAAAGTTCATAAATTCATTCCAGCAACTCCGAGCCTCAAAATCACACGCCGTCAATTTCTGTGGACTTATAATATTCCATATAATTAAAAATAAATACATGGAAAAATTCGGGTCTTTACATTCTCCCCATCTCAAGCCATTGCATCCCCGATAACCATAACACAGACTAGGGAAATAAGTGGGGGTAGTTAGCATGAATCTGATCCTCCTTCTCCCATGTTCTCTCTTGGAGGTTTCCGTGATGCCATCGTACACACACCAGAGGTGTCGACCACCCATGAAGGACCCACTCTTGTCTATCCTCAATCACTATTGGAACCTCTGAAAATGTCTCCCCATCATCAATATATGGCTCGCCCTAGTCAATGATGTGAGAGCGATCATGTACGTATCTCCTTAGCTGGGATATGTGGAAAACGTCATACACCTGGTGGAACTGAGGTGTAAGAGCTAAGCAGTAAGCCACCTTGACAACTCTGCTGAGTACCTAAAAGGGTCTGATGAACCTCGGAGATAACTTTCGGCCTCAGCCAAATCTCCGCAAACCTCGTGGAGGTGAGACCTGTAGAAAGAAATGGTCTCCATTATCAAACTCTAGAGGTCTTTGTCTCCTATCATCATAGGATTTATGCCTACTATGTGCAGTCTTCATCTTCTCCTGGATGATCTGCACCTTCTCCGTGGTAGCCTGTACCATCACTGGTCACACGAGTGATGACTCTCCTGGGTCAATCTAGCATAGAGGTGATCTGCAAGGTCGACCATACAATTCCTCGAATGGTTCCATTCTGATAGTGTAGTGATAGATGTTTTTGTACACAAACTCCACCAAAGGCAAGTGATCCTCCTAGCTAAGGTCGAAATCTGTGATGCGAGAACACTGCATGTCCTCAAGGGTCTGAATGGTCCACTCTGTCTGACTATCCATATGAGGATGGAAGGCGGTTCTCAACTGAAGTTGTGTCACAAATGCTTTTTGAAACCACTTCTATAGCCAGGAATTAAACATGCATCACGAACAGAGAAAATCGTATATGGAACTCCATGAAGCCGCACAATCTCCTGCGCATAGAGGTGTCCCAAGCCCTCTATTTGTCCCTGCTCTTTGATAGGTAGGAAGTGGGATGACTTGGTGAGTCGGGCAATGATCACCCAGATATAATCATGACCCCTGGACATGCGTGTAATTCCTATCATGAAGTCCAAGGAAATTCTATCCCACTTCCACTCTGGAACCTCTTTTCACTGAACTACGCCCGCTGGAACTTGATGCTCTGCCTTCACCTGCTGACAAGTGTGGAACCGTGAAACAAATTCTGCTATAACTTTCTTCATTCTCGGCCACCAGTATTGACACTAAACTTCCTGGTATATCTTCACCACTCTTGGATGTACCGCTATAGGGGATGTATGGAAAATCCTCAACACTTCCTCCCTAAGCCCCCCCGGTACCATAGTACATACCTTGAAGAGGATGATGTGCTCCCCAACTTCAAAAAATCCATTAGGTTCCTGTCATGTGGATATCTCAGCACGTCGAGCCTCGCTGTCAATGTCCCTAAGTATTTCCTTTCTAACTCAGTGATGGAGTGGAGGTGTGATTGTCAGAGACTGAAGATAAGCTTCTCTGTCTCGATTCACATAGGATATCAACAAAGTGGATTGCTGCTTCGTTTCCTCACTTAGCAATTGTATACCAGATCTCCTGATGAGTAAATCTACTAGTATGTTCACCTTCCCATGAGTATATACTATCTCAAAGTCATAGTCTTGGAGGAACTCAAGCCAATGCTGCTTTCTCAGGTTCAGGTCCTTCTGAGAGAAGATATACTAGAGAGTCTTGTAATTAGAGTAGACTGTAAAATGTTCGCCCATCAAGTAATGTCACCACATCTTCAAGGAGAGGACCATTGCTGATAACTCTAGGTAATGGGTAGCGTAGTTCTGCTCATGTTTTCCTAGTTGTTGATAACCATACATGATCACTTTTCACTCCTGCATCAGGACACATCCATGTTAGGTCCCTGATGCGTCGTACTAGACTACGTACCTAACGCCCTCCTCTGATATCCTCAAGATGGGGGCACTCATCAGTCACTGCCTCATCTCTTAGAAACTCCATAGGCATCTCTCCGACCACATGAAGTTTTGCCCCTTCTTCATCAATTCTGATAAGGGTGTTGCAATGCTAGAAAAGTCTAGCACAAACCTTCGATAGTAACCAGCCAAACCCAAGAAACTATGTACCTTCATCACACTTTTATGTTGCTCCCAAGAAATCACAGCCTCGATCTTTGCTAGATCCACCAAAAATCCAGCCTCTGAGATGACGTGTCCCAGAAAGTGGACCTCTTGTATCCATAAATGACACTTCGGGAGCTTTCCATGAAGCCAGTGATCTCATAGTGTGTCCAGAACTATCTGTAGATGATAGGCATGATCCTCCTCTGTCACTGATTAAATCAGGATGTCATCAGTGAAGACTACCACAAATCCATCATGGTATGGCTGGAATATCCTGTTCATGAGTCCCATGAACACTTCTGGGCAGTTGTTCATGATGAAAGGCATAACCAAGAACTCATTGGGGCCATACCGACATCTGAAGGCCATCTTCTGTGCATCCTCATCGCGTACCCCGAGCTCGTGATATCCTGATCTACGGTCTATCTTCAAAAAACATTGTTCTCCCTTCAGCTGGTCAAAGAGATCTTCAATCCTCAGGAGTGGGTACTTGTTCTTCACGGTCACCTGGTTCAAGATACAATAGTCCTCACAGAGTTTGAAACTCTTATCTACCTTCTTGGAGAACAAAATCAGGGTTTCCCAAGGAGAAACACTGGGCCTAATGAATACCATGCTTTGTAAGTCCTCCAGCTATAATCGCAGCTCTCAAAGCTCCACAGGATCCATTTTATATACTGATGTAGATATCAGTGTTGTCTCGGGGTAAAATTTGATGTAAAATTCCACCTCTTTGTGAGGAGGTAGACTTGAAACATCATTAGGGAAAACATTAGCGTACATGTCCACCACTACAGGATAGCTTAGACTCTCAACATAAACTGCTCTGAGGGTAAGGCTAACCAACTGATGTGTGATTGGATGCACCCTCCTCCGGGTAATTCCATCATGTGCTGCAAAGGTTACTTTCTCACTGGTGAAGGAAAACATGGTCTCATCCATGCGGACACACCACACTTTGCACCTAATACTGTCAATATGAGCATGGACCATGGATAACCAGTCCATACCCAAGATGATGTCGTACGGCCTCGACGCCCCTACTAGGAAATCCCAACTGAATCTCTCTCCTCCTAGAGTAAGCTCACATTATTGGAACTAGCGTGTAATAGTCTAATCTACTCCTGTTAGAGTCTATAGCTGTAAAGATCGAGCCAACATCTCCACTGGTATATCGGAGCTCCAAACGAGGGTTGTGGCAATAAATGATTGACTGGAACCTATGTTTATAAGTACTACAGCTAAGGTGTAGTAGAAATAGATCATACCTCAAATACTCTCTGGAGCGTCATGGTCATAGGCCTCAGCTTCCTGAAGCTGAGCTCATCCCTGTCCACCTTCTCCCTGTGGTCAGGATGGACCACCTGGTGGTGGTGGTGGTGGAACCTCGAATCGTCGCCCACCGCCTACTGAACAACCTTCTCCTTTGCCATGTCCACCTCCTACATGCGAACCTCCTCGATCGAATCTGCACCTCTACCCAGGCAGTCCTTCGACCGTATGATAGTTGTTTGTACGGTGGTTCGGGCAGTCGCGAGCCATGTGACCCTGCCTATCACATGAATAACACTGCTTATTCTTTTCCAGTCCTGCTCTATCTCCAGAGCCCCGCACCACTGAACTTCTATCTTACAGTCATCCACCTATAGGTCTGGTCCTCTTGGACCTTCGCATCATCTGTCAGCTGCTAGCTGCCAATGACTCTGCTACATGTCATCCGGTGGTGGGTCTCACTGTCGGTGACTGCTCAGCTAGGAACCTCTCCACTAAAGGCAGTTTCTCTAACACCCCCCTGTGTCGAGATACTCAGAGAAACCATCGAAGCTATAATCTCTCGTCTGATCCCCTTCTCGAAGGTCTGGGTCCTGAAGAATGGTTCCTTCACTATATCAGTGGAGTAGCGTGATAGGTTGATTAACCTCACTGAATACTGAGCTACAATCATTTTACCCTCCTGCAAGTGGAGAAGCTCCTATATATGCACTGAGTGTAGGTTTGTTGGGATGAAATATGCCCTTAAAAGGCTCTCAAATCCCACCCAGATGAGAGTCACCTTGTTGTGAACCTGGAGCCTCAGGCTTGACTATCTGCCCACTGCTGCCTGAAGAAGACTAGCGGCAAGGATCACCATGAGATCAGTTGGTGTCCCTACCAGTCAAAAGACTCTAAACATGGTCTCCATCCAATCCTCATACTCTTGTGGGTCCGTCTCACCCCAGAAACTCTGTGGTCTCTGACACTGTAACCCGTGCAATGTGCTCAAGTGGCATGCACCCTCTACTTCTAGGGCTAGTGGCATCAGCTACGCAATGGGTAGTGGTGCTGCTGGTACACCTCCTGATGGTACAACTGTCGTAAGGGGGCCCTAAAACAAAGCCTCATCACTCGGTGGGCTGTCATCACGTACTCTACATGAAAACCTAGCTGGATGGTTGCGTGGAGGTATCCTAAAATGAAACAGGTGTTCCACGGTCATTAAGTTATACCTGGTGAGCTGACTCAAAGATATCACAAAGAAAAATTTTCAAAAACACATATGCAATCAGTGTTTTCATGCACTGAGTCGCAAATTAGAGGTTAGTTTCCTGGTGTATGGATACATTGGCCACCGCACCAACACTAGATTCCCCAAACTAAAAACCACAGTCATCACACTTCACATTATTGCCACATAGAAAAGATCTGAGTTTTAGTTCTTCAGTAGGAAACAACTCCTCTAATACCAATTTTCCATAACCCGTCCCCTAAGGCCCGTGCTTTGACTACCCCTAGCCCTCCTTCCATAGGCCAGGGGCTAGCGACAAGTACTAAATGGAATATTCCCTAAAAATGGTAAGGCATTTCCTTTATAAACTGTAACTCACACAAACCAAGCACACAAAAATATACAAGAACAAAGTAAAATATATAGTAAACAGGATGTGTACAGAAAGTAAAGAGGCCAAAATACATGACCAACTGAAAAATATAGGTAAAACGATAAAGTACAAGTAAAACTGAAAACAACTCCTGTGAACACACATCAAAGATCCAACATGAAGGGTAGGTACATCTCTCAAATGATCGTCTCTATGGATCATCTCATCTATTGACCACCTTCGAGCAACCTCCAGTCCAAGTACCCTCGTCCTTAGTCTACGTTGTTTGTCATCTGCACCAGACACAACAAGGTGCTGGTGTAGCCCGAGCAGGGGTGAGTATAAAAATACTCAGTAGGGACCCTGAGACCCCTAAAGGTATATCATATCCACAAAGGATAAACTACAAAACATGGAAACAACTGTCAACCCTACTTAGGTATAAGCTCATACATATGCATAAGTTATCAAGATATACTCATCTCCCACAGGAGGGAAGAATACAACAAAGGTAACCCCATGAAGGTAAAATTACCACACATGTAACACCATGAAGGTAGGAGTACCACACAGGTAACACCATGAAGATATAGTACCACACCGGTACACCATGAAGATATAAGACTCAACTCACATTGGTATAAGTGAAGTATATAAGTACAGATGATTAGTCATGAAGCTAGATCATCTTATTCTATCAAGAGGCATTACAGCTGATTATACAGAGTCTGATCCAAATAGGATCGATAGGTATTAACCTCCGCAATGACCTGGATTGGATCTGACTCACACAGGATCGGTATGCACTAACCCACACAGGATCGCTGAGCACTGACCCACACAGGATCGGTATGCGCTGACCCACACAGGATCGATGAGCGCTAACCCCCATAGGATCTGACCCACAGCGGATCGGTATGTGTTGACCCACACAGGATCGATGAGCGCTGACCCACATAGGATCGATAGGTACTAACCCCCGCAATGCCCCAGATAGGATCCAACATACCCAGAGTCGATAGGTAACTAACCTTCATATTATCTGTCTCCAACCTCCGCCTCACTGCCAGCCACTTGATTCCTCGCACCCAGTGTGCTCGACTTCCACAGAATTTTTCCCTCAAGATATCGGTCTTACCTTGAACACCAAAAAGTCCCAGGAATAAGTATCCCTAAGTTCTATCAGGGTAAAAGGGAACCAACGCAATAGATGGTGTGTCAATCGGATGTCCGATCTGTAAGTTGTTAGTGTTTCTGCTCTGAGGGCCCGGTTAGATTCGGGGTTCGATCCAACCTGGGCGTACTCCATATTTATCCAAAAATTAAGTGGAGTATACAAAAAGGACCATCTCGATCCAAGGATTCTAGTACCATATACGTTTGGTCAAACGGATGCCCGGTTCTAAAGATATGGCCAAAAAGGTAAAACTTAGTCTGGATGGGCCCGGGTTCGGTCTGACCCAGCCCGACCCGGACTGGGCCGACCTGAACCGATTTGGGTTAACCCGAAGCATATTTCATGGGCCTTGTTGGGCCCAACCCACTGGGCCATGGTCTAGCCAGGCCCGTGGGGGGGACGGCCCGACCCAACCGGCAGGGCACAGCCCGGTGGCGCAATCTGCCCAAGCCGACGCCGAAGGGGGAGCGCCCCCTTTCGTTTGGAACTCCAAAGGGCAGTTCCTTAGGGTGTTGCCACGTCACCCGAGAGACCCAAGAGGGTCCCACCGATCCCCCACGACCGGACAGGTGCTCCGACCAGTCCTCCTCCATGCGGCGCGGTCGGGCACTGCTCCTCCACCACGGTCGGTTGGGTGTTGACCGCTCTTTGGCCTCTGTCGTGGCCAAGAGGCCACAACCTCCTACTCATCTGACGGTACAGTCGTGCAGCACCGTAAATTTATGTGGTCGCCGGTGTGTCGGCCCTCCTCCTCTTCTGTGGGACCTCACATCTCTATTCTTAGCCTGAAAAATAAAACAATCTCATATTCTCAATCCTCGAGCCAAGGGCTCCGCATCCATATGTATTGCTAAAAAAATATTGTGTTTCCAGAGTCATTAAATATTTGGTGTTGAAGAACGCACGAAGAATGCACAGGGAATCAAAAGATAAGAGGAAAGGTATATGCGCAGGATGATGGCCATGTTAGTTTGGCCATAGTCATTGTGACACCAGAATATGAGGAATAAATAAAAAAATTCATTCATATATAAATCTCCTACCTCGATTTTCTGATGGAGGTGGTGTGAGGAAGAAGACCAAGTTATTGAAGATTGATGTCAGTGTTCGTCACTCCCTTAAGACTCTCCATGTTCGGTTCCCCGTTCTTTGATTCTAGAAGTTGTTTTTGTTGGAGGATCTCATTTGTTGGAGAAATATCTTTCCAACTCTCCAAAGCTCTCCCCTCCATTGGCAATCCCTTTTCCCACGAAAGGTGAGGTTCCAAATTAAATAAGTTTAAGAAATAATTTAATTAATGTTTTAACATTATTTAAATTAATTTGGCACATTTAATTTGGAAAAATCCACGAGGTTCCTCCCATTAAAAGAGGAGGTTTGGGTGGTCCCCACCACTAAACATTCAAATGGGAGGTTTTAAAAATAAAATAAAAGTTGTTCTTTATTTTATTTTTATTATTTTAACTCTCCCATGAAATTCTGGGAAACTAAATTTCACCCTCGACCTACTGCGGTCGAGGTGGAGGTCTCCTTAAGAGAATATTGGTGATGCGAGTACAACGATGCCCTCAGATTTCAATTCCGAGCATTGTTTCAAGAGTTACAAAAACGCACTTTTACTTTTACTGAATGTACCCTAAAAAATGTTCATAAATTCATTCCAAGCACTTTGGGACTCAGAATCATGCGCTGTCAATTTTCGCGGACTCATAATATTCTATATAATTAAAAAAAATTACATGGAAAAATTCAGGTCTTTACAATACTATCCATGATTTTATTCTATTTCTCTTATACATAAATTTAGGGGTTTTCACATATCCATTTCATGATATTTCTTTCATTGGTTATAAGTTTTAGAAGTTATAAAATCGGTGAAATGGTTTTGTGTCACGTTTCCTTTATTGAGACTCATGTTTTTTTATGCACCTAAATTCTTTTTTTAGGTCTATATAACTATATTTGACATGTTATATCATGAATTTACTTATTTTAATGATATTGTAAGATTCATTTAATTTCATTTTCTTACATGGAAAGTATGATCCCATGTTACCAAGTTATAAGAGTTTATGGAGACAATCTTTTCACTTTTCAAAATTGTTTATGTTTATTCTTTATTTATTGAAATATTATGATTCATCTCCCAATAAAATTCCTGAATTTCCTTTTCCTATTGTAATTAATTATTTATTCATATTCTGGTATCATTTACTCCACTCATTGGTACATAATATAATTAAGAAAGTGCTTTTACGAAATCCTAACTTTACCCTCTCTTCGGTCAGAAATATGTGATTCTTAAAAATCATATTTTCCAAAAAGTGTCTCCAAGAATATTATAATATTATTCTATGATAACTGAATTCTATTTTAGCCATTTTTTCTTTTTCTATTGTCTTCAAGGGAATCTTCTTGATGCTTTCCAAATGAAGAAATTTTCTAACCTTTTTATTGTGAAAAAGGAATATTATTTTTCCCTCATACAACATGTACATATTTAATCAGCATAAATCCATTGAAGATTTATTTTCATGTTTAAAGATTAATTTTTATGAAATTATTTTCAAAATATATTTTTGAAGAAATGGTTTTCTAAATTTTTTCAATATTATATTATATGTTTTCAAGTAAAATTGCTTTCAAAATGTTTTCAATATTATTTTATAATTTTTAAAAGAAAATATTTTTCAAAATGATTTCAACACTCATTTATAAGTTTGAAGAGTATTTTCAAAAAATAATTCAAAAAAACTTCAATGTCATTTTTTATGTTTTCAAGGAAAATTATTTTCAAAATTTTTTCAATCATATTTTATAATTTTTCAAGAAAAATGTTTTTCAAAATGTTTCAAAGCTTATTTTACAAGGAAATAGGGTTTCAAAATGTTTTCAAGAATTATTTATCTGTTTACAAATTATTTTCAAATTAAATGGGTTTTAAAAGGTTTTATGTTTTTAAGAATGTTTTTCAAAGAAAAAATGATATTTTCCTTGAGAATTGTTTTAAAGGTATCATTATAAGTTATTTTCCTTATAAGATGACATAGGTTGATGTTAATCATGCCCTTATATGAAATAATCCAAAGATTCCATTCATATTCCTTCTAGAATGATTTATTTTTTATGGAATTATTCTTATAAAATTCGTTTCTCTTTCAAAGATTATGTGATTTTGAAACCTGCTTCTTTTCACAGGTTATAATTCTGATGAAATGATTATGAAACCTGTATTTTTTTCACATGTTATGATATGATTACATGTTGATGATACCCATTAAATTTCATGGATTGTGATATGATTGTTTATGATTTTTTTTAAAAGTATATATGATTTCATTATGATATAGGAGGGAACTATATCTCCCACCAATGCATTGGGTAAAGATTTATATCTCATGAGAGAGACTAATATGGTTTTAGGAATAAATTTTGACTACTAAGATAGACATGGGAGTGAACCATGACTACAAGATGGTATGGGGAGTGAAATCATGCTACTAAGATGACCATGGATGTGAATCGTAACTTCCAAGATGGTATGGGGAGTGAACCTATATTAACAAGATGGTCTTTGCATCGATGCCTTAGATACTATGAAAATCATATTATACATGCTTACGTGCCTACCACAATTCAATGTTTTATTCCTATACTATGCTTTCATTGATTATAATATTTATTTCCTTATAATTCATGTCTTAAGAACTACCAATATTTATTTAATGATTCATGTATATGATCTTTGATATGAAGGGTATGATCTTATATTTTCATGATCATGTTCTCATACCATTATGCTGATTATTATGATTAGATATCTCCCTTGTTTACCCTTACTAAGCATTTGACCTCACCCCTTTTTATTTTTCCTTCCCTATGTTTTGAAGGTATGTATTATGTTTTATGTTTTGATGAAGGGTTCTAGTCAAGAAGAACATAATGAGAGATAGTGTATCTCACTTATGTATTAGTGTTTATGTTTCCATGTTTCCAAAGGCACTAGACCAATTATGATCTTTTGGCATCTGTTTGTATGGACATTTATGTATTCCACAAAATTTATGTAATGTTAATGTTTTAAAAGTGAGACTAACTATATAGATTCCATTCCATCTTGAGTATTTCCTCACATGTATAGGAAGCATTTTCTTAGAAAGTTGAATTCCCTATGAAGTGATAACTAACCATCCTAGATTGCACCATACTTAATCTATTCAATATCTTATCAATGTATGAACTTTTACTTAGTCCAATCATAATGTTTGATCTATCATGATAGGTCTTGATCTCAAGAATATATGGTACTTTTTCAAAGTCCTTCATTGTGAAAGATGTTTTCAACTAGGCATTAAAAGACTATAAGATAGGTATCTAGCCCCAATGAGTAGTATGTAATTAACATAAACTATTAGGAAATGGACTTAAGTCCCACTAAACTAATTATAGTCCTAGGGATCACATTCATTCTTTATGAAACCAAAATTGATTATCGATTCATGAAACTGAATGTTCCCTAACCCAAATGTTATATTTAATCTATAAATAGATCCCTGTAACATGAATACATTGTTGGGGTCATTTTAGAGTCACAAAACCTTTATCTTGGGTTATATAGACTACTTCGTAAAGGTTCCCTTTTAGGTAATATTTTGTGATATCTATATGAAAAATCTCATAGTAAAGGCAAGATCCTATGAAATGTATAATTTTTATGGACTTTATCTTAGAAAATAGTGAAATGGTTTTGTCGTATTATATTCCCTAGTGTTTTTTTGACCCTTTTATGACTATTCATTCCTTATAGGTACTTTTTTATCAATCCATCTATAGCTTCTTCTTGAATTCCAATTTGAATCCAATGATTTTTACATATACTAAAGGATCTAGCAAAATTGAGGCTTGGTTTTGATACATGGAATCCATTTTGTAGGTTCGGTTCCACTTTTTCCCTGTTTATTGGTTATTGGATCCTTATTATAAACTAATAATATGTATCTATTCTAAATGAATATAAAATTATATCATTATATTTTTGTAACCACTCTCATAATCTTATGCAGTACATGTGTCTCTTGAATTTCCTCTTCCATGGCGACTTATGAAATCTATTCTAGTGCAAACTGTTTCATATCTTTATCAATGAATTCATCAAAATTTATCTTTCTCCCACCATCAATTTTAGAGATCTGATCCCTCTCAAAGAATTTGGGACACAAATTAACCCCAAACTTCTTTTTAATGGTGTTATATAGTTAATCTCCCCTATTTTCTTTAGGTAATCCTATAAAGATACACATAGTGCCTCAGCATGTAATTTTATTGTTTGAAATAAGCATAAACAATTATTCATATCCCCAAACTCATACATTTTATAACATTGTATTATTATATACTAAATTTCATATGTAATAAGTTTTTCCACTTTGTTTGGAACATAGATTAGAATGTGTGTTATTTTCTTTAATGAGGTTCTCTATATGGATAATGGAAGACTTACATGACCCATCATTGATCTTGTCATGTCCAATAGAGTATAGTTCCTCCTTTCACATACACCATTCCATTGTGGTGTATAAGGGGTAGTCAGTTGGGATATAATCCCAAACTCCCATAAATAATCAACAAAATATTTATTAAGATGTTCTCCTCTATGGTCTTATCATGGATTATTAATATTCTTATCAAGATGGTTATCAACTATATTCATATGTTCCATGAATATATAAAACAAATTTGACTTATAACTCATCATAAGTAGACATATAAATATATACTAAAATCATCAGTGGAAGTGAGAACAGGCCCCTAGCTTCAACTAGAAATGGTCCACACACATCTGTATAAGCCAACTCAAGAAACATTATTTCCCTTTCACCTTTTCTACTAAGTGGGGATTTTTTCATTTTCCCTTGAAAACATGTATTCCATACACCTAGTGGTTTTATCTCTAATTAATATAAATATTAATCTTAGTTTAATCTAGTAAAACACTGATCATTTACTTGACCTAGCTGGTGAAGGCATAGTCTGGTGCGGTATGAGTCATGTGAACAATTTCATTATTTATTTCCATTACATTTTTTATGTAATTTAACATATAAAGATTGTTATTTAAATATATATTAATATAATAAATTCTTTCTTTTAAAAGAATAAAAATTAATTTCCAAATTTGATAATAAATCCATTTGTGTCAAGTATAGAAACATAGATAAAATTTTTGGTGACTGAAGGAACATAATTACATTCTTTTATAACCAAGATCATTACAGACATTAATTTGAGGTGGTAGTCCCCAATATCTGCAAAAAAATGTTTGTCTTCGTTGGATTCTCATAATTCTACCACACCTTGAGAAATATTTTGAAATATAATTGGATCCTATATTTGATTTCAAATGTGAGAACCACAAGTTGTATCTAATAACCAATTAGTAAAAATATATTACACTCAATAACAAATGAACCTAAAGGTTCCCCTTATTATTGTAATAGTGGATTCCCTATACCCAACTAAATAGTACTTTTTGAATACCATACCCCTTATACAATGAGTTATACATGATTTATTCTTACCATAAAAATTTTGATATTTGTATTTCCACTATTCTCATTCTAATTTCCATAGATTATTCTTTATATCAAAAGGTTATAGCAGTTCCCATGCTATAATGATAACCTTCAGATACCATGAAATTACTCATAATTTTTTTTTCTATTGTCTAGATACATCATTTCTACTGGACATAGATGATGTCTAACTGTCAGGTGTTATGGGATCATAATCATTAAGAATTATTCCCATGAATTTCTCACTCAGTGATCTTGAGTAGATGAGTTCATAAGTACTAAACCTCTAATAGGAACACCACATGTTTCAGGAGTCATTGGTAGTTCATATCTACAAACATGAGAAACGGTATCCTTAGTTGAGATTATCATGTTTATATACTATTTGATCATTTACATTGATGTAAGAAAAAAACTATGGAAATGAATTCCTAGTGATGTAGCTTGTGTTGGGTGTGTCATTGGTGGCATGAAGATGATTGAATAATCATGAAAGAATTTTTGTTTTCGATAGGAAGAGATATCTCAGGCTTAGCTGGCTAGGATGGTAGTAGATTTACTAAATCAATGAGCATGGTAGAAGAAGGTAATTCCATAACTACAATCAACGAATGATATAGCAAGAAATAATGATGACACAAAGTGTGCATCCATATTTATAAGATGTCATCTGAAAAAGAGATTATATTACATGGTGTGTGTTCAAAAAAGGTTGTCATTTCTATGAATACTCCGTATCTATTAATGAGATTTGATGTCTTTCTAGAATCTTCTCTTGTTCTACGAATAGTTTTCACTACCCTTGAGATAGGGTCCTTGAAAGCCCCACACTTAGAGTATTCAAAAGTCTGACATATTCTTGTGATTAGGATTTTACGACATGGTGGACCCCACCATGGGTTCTTGGATATGTTCATGGGGATACGATCCCCAACGAATAAATAAATTCATATTATTTTAATTTAGAAAAATTAATATTTAAAATATTTATAAATTTTATTTACAAGTATTAAAGTAAATACAAGGAAAATATTATACGTATGAATATTATTTTAATATTCAAGGTTTATTTCATATTTTTGGGAATGAAGAGTCGAGTTAATAGCTTGGTTTTATCTTGTAATATATTCATTATAATAGAATTAAATTATAAAAAAAGATAAATTATATTTAGGAATAAGTATTGTAGTCATAAGATTCCATTTATGACTTATATAGAAAGTAATAAATATTTGGGAGTCAGGGACCCATTCTGGATTTTTTTATTTACTCACTATATTAGTGAGGAGAGGCTCTCATGTACTGGAGTATTTACTAAATAATAAATGAGATATTATCTCAAATATCCTGATTCCTAGAGAGATAATCTTTTATTCCAAGAAACTGAACCAATCTTTCCTCCAAGAATTGAAGGAACAATGATATGGTGATTGTTAGGATATCTAATGTACCATCAGATATTTATGCTAGCACCCAAATTTTGATGATCGATTATTCTATACACTTTTGTGCATGTGTGGGTGATCTAGAGGGTTTCAACATCAAATCTTTCATGAAATTATCTATGTTAATAAGAAGATGTTTAACATGGATTCATATTAAATGAGGTAATTATTATTTTATATTTTCAGGCTAAAAAATCATCATGAGGGATCCTCATAAATTTATCAAGGTAGTAATGCATCGGTGATGACCTAGCTGCATTGATCAAAAACGAAATTTTTTAAATCCATATACCATTGACATCTATTTGACCCCACACCTTCAATTGGTATCATAATGATTTCAAGATGATTGAATTCAATGAAAATTTAAATTGGAATTAAATTTATATAGAGGGATTCGTTTGAATCTTAACTCTGTTGATGATGGTTCAATCGGACATCAGATGGCTAGGTTATGGCCATCAACTATTTTTAATGCAGATTAAGTTCAAATTGGGGGTAATTAAAATGATGAAAATATTTATATATGATATCACTATTTTGGAGGCTTAAAGGATGCCAAAAGGTCAGGTGGTTATGGTTTCTGGTGATCTCCCTTTTTCTATCAAATGTTTAGTGGCCGGAATATTGATTTCCATCTATGTTATTATTTTATCTGAAAATGGAGGATTCCATAATTTTGTGGAAAAATAACATTGTTTATTTAACATAAACATCAAGGGATAGGTATGTCATAATCTGGTCAAATGTGATTAATTAAACAAAAAATAAATAAAACATATCCTTAAGGGTGTTGGCTAGACCCTCTTTATGTGATTGATGCCTCCTGTAGTAGTGGACCCCATGCTTCATGTCGACCTGACACACCAGCATTTCCTGACTAGATCTAGGTCGATGGGCTATGTACCACTATGATGTCAGCACCACTGAATCCTATGTGGTTCCTCCACTAACTCATTGTGCCTCCCGTTATATAGAATCCCACCTCTATGGCCTCCCACCATCGGTCATCCTCCCTTCACCGGCAACTACTGTGCTAGTCCCGCATGAAATCCCACATTAGTTCATTTTCCGGATAGATCCCTACCACTCGTGCATCGTCTATCCAAATCCCAACCTCCCACTTTGTCTCACACGCACATTTGATCCACTTCCCACAACCACTGGGTTTCCTAACACAACTGCACCACCCCAAAATGGGGATGTTGGGTTCTTACCAACCCAGAAATAGTTCTAGAATGTTTTTCTAGACCCAAGATTGACCTGGGTGGGCACTATTTGACCCACCTGGCCCTATCTGAGACTTTCAGTGACATGGAAAATATTATATGTATATATATATATACATATATTACAAAATTATGTTATTTTTAAAATTAAAATTAACTTTTACCATGGGATATATTATATTTTTAAATTAAGATTATTAATTAATTGTTTTAATTTATTTATTAGCCCTCAATATAAATATATTACAATGATATTTTTATTACACATTTAAAATTGTGCTTGGACTAATCTTGAGCAGTGTCCTGCCAATGTGTTTCTGGGTTTATTTTCTTTTCTTTTTAACTGTGATTTCATGTATTGTTTAAAATTGATTAATTATTTATATGGTATGCATATCATTATTATATGTCATTATATATATAATGGCATGTGTTCCCAAATTAAAGTGATTTATCTATATTAAGAACTCTCAATAACCCCTTTCCTATGTTCATGTATTTTTTATTATGATGAAGATGAAGTAATACATGGACAATTTCAAGATTCGGAAATATTGAATATGAGACAATGACACATTGAACTACAGAGTGAGAAATAATATGAGTCAAGACCCGACTCAGGTATTATACTCCTTAGGTCATAGTTAATCCATTGAGTATAAATGACTCAAAAAATAATAAATTATCATGATCAGTCGGGTAGTATATTTAATTTTAAGATTTTTTTATAATTTTTTTCATATTCAAGTTTACATGATCGCATAAAATAATATACAAAAAACTCATATATTAAATCAATTTATGATGTGGTGAATATTTTTCTATTTATTTTGTAGTCAGTTCTGAGTGAGATCACATAGAACACACATAAAGGATATAAAATAATTTCATTTGTCAATTAATAAAAAATATAAAAAAAACAAAAAAAAATATTAATTTTTAAATGCCTTCCATTTTTTGAATTTGGACACAGGTAGGTGTACATGTGATGCTTGTCCCTATTTGAGGGTGTCTCATACTATTGGGGAGGTCTTATGTGAGAGATGAGTTTACGTAACTAAATTTGGAAACAAATAAGTATATATATAAATACTATTAAATATTTATAGGTATATCTGAGTAAATCATGATTATGATTTTCATAAGTTGATACTTCACTTAATAGATCAAGGAGCCACGAGTTAATGTTTTTGTCCAACCTAGATCTTACCTTGGATCTCCCTGAATAGTGTCCCAACAAATGGTTATTGATTATGAGGATAGGTTTCAAGGATTATTTCCACTATAATACATTAGAGATAGAGTATTCCATGTTTTATAGTGAGGAATACTAGATTTTGTTAAAATAGTGGGGATATAGGATGATTAAATTAATCAATATGTCTAATCGGTAATCAAGATAAAAGTAATAATTTTCAATAGTATAAATGTTTAAAAATAAAAAATAATACCAAAAGATGAACTATTATTAGATTTGGAAAAATAACATGTCATCACTGGCATAAGTTTCCAAAGAGTGGTACAAGAGCTCTCAAAGAGTACTATGATATAGGAAATTAAAGGTTTTGGAGTCCCTGATACCTATTAAGATACCTCATGAAGTGAGGGTGTAAAATACTTATAGTAATCTCATATATGATGAATTTTTTGTTTACATCATAAGGTTATCATCAATTTATAATGTGAGTTGGGGATACAATATCAGGACATGGATGATTATACATGTTGTCTCATCTCTAGGAAACATGCAAGGAGAAAGCAAATCAAGATATAAATATGATGGTTTTTACACTAGATACATGTAGATATAAAATAAGGATCATAATATTTCAATACATATCATTTTCATATCTTTATCACCAATTTACTAAAGTTTCATTTAAGATTACAAAATTAATTGAATGGAGAAAACACTTCATTTATTTTGGGTTATGTTTTTCCATGAAAATATAAACATAAAGAAAGTATAATCTTTAGTTCTTATGGTGAAAAAGTTGAAAGAAAAGGCATAAATTCCAATGGTTAGATTGACACAAAAGTACCTTCATAAAATCCCTTAGAAAGATATGTTGGTAATAATATAGCAGATTATTCTCTTCGCATGTCACAAGATAAGACTACAGAAGTTTAAATGTTATAAACTAAATTATAAAATCAATTAATTAATTCTTCTTAAATTATATTCATCATTTGATATGATTATTATTTTATACTACTTGGTTATTAAATAAAATATGACTATCACATATGTGTATTGAAATATAGTAACCAAGTGAGAAAATAAACATAACAAGAAGTAAGTTGGGTTCTCCAAATAGTTTAGAAATGATGAATCCTAATTCAACGGTGAGAGGTAGAAAACTTTTAATTTCCATTATTATGATTGTAGTGGAACTTTAGTTAAGTATTAACAAAGCATCTATATCATGTGTCCATTGGACACAAGGAAACATTACTCTAGTTTTGGAATAAATGTTCTTTTGTACTCAACTAAAAGATCAATAATGCTTAAATAATTTGCAATACCTGATGAATATAAAAAATCTAATACTCTAATACCCATCTATGTAAAGATAATTTTTTTCTATAAAAATAAATTTGGTTATCGAGGATATATCCATTATGGTATTTTGACTCTTTGGAGTTCATGGCCTTAGATATTATTGAAAAATTAAATTAGTAACTTTTAGTTAATGAATCTATTAGAAATAATGTTAAGACACAAACCTTATTGAATTTGTTCAGAAACGAATCATGAACCATTCCATGATTAATATATATATGAAAACTCATATACTTCAAAATATTACTGAAAGTATTTTTGAGGAATAAAAATGTGAATTATTGGATATTATTGATAAAAATATATAAGTTTCTTTGGGCCCAAGTGTTGAATAATATCTTGACCAAGCATTTATCGATCATAATAATGTAGCATGGAGTAATTCTAAAATGAAAAATTATATATAAACATAAACTATATGATATTAATAAGTAGGATCGATGATGAGTCTTACATGTAAACATTGATCAATAAAATATAGTGTGGAGTAATTCCTAAGTGCATATTTCATTATACAATTTAGAGTCATGATGTATGTAAATCGAGAATCAATGTTAAAACAAATATTCATCACAAAAAAAATAAATTATTATTTAGATATGATTCATAAATAATATTTTTATCCCATAACCACATTTCAACTATTTTTCAAAATAGAAATCATATGAGTTGTTATATGATATAAATCCATTATTTCAAAACAACATGTGTTTGGATGCAATGTTTTTTATTAATATAAAAAAACATTCATAAAAAATCACAATGTGTATATATAATAATTATCTTAAATCATTATAAAGATATTATAAAAACTCCTAATGTGGAAAAGTGATAGTCAAGTAGTATATTATATTAATTTAAAAGGGTGCATGTATTAGTTTGAGATAGTGGGAGAAAGATTGACTTGGGTTAAGTCAAGGCTATAGATGTACAAGTAGATATCATAGAAATAAGTTCCATAAGAGCATGATGAAATGGAATTTTACAGAAACACATACCATGTATGAAGCATAAAACTATGTTAATGGTTTTATATTCATCATAGGTTTGATGCATTATTCATTGGAAACAATGAATCCTATAAGTTGGGAATAAATGAAAACAAGCTAAAATTGATTGGATCAATCGAAATTCAATAATATATTCCATGTATCTAAGTACATGGGATTAATATTTTGAGTATTTCGTTGGGTATTCAAGTGATACATAAATGGGTGGTACAATCATTAATAGAAATAAGGTTTGATCATAAATACCATATCATTATGATTAAATCCATTAAAATTTTACTTTTCATGATTACATTCAATGATCCTTAAATTTGGTATTGTATATCAAGAACACCAATCTTAAAATTCATCTATAAAACACAACCATAAAAGGATGGTGAAACAAATGAATTCCAAAAAGGGGTGCAAGTTTCTATATTTTGGTTTTATATTGATGTAATCAACAAGATGATAGAATATCTATTTAGAATTAATTTTTTACAAGTGTCTACAAGGGGTTAATAAGAGTTCCATTATCTTCCAAGTTTAATATGTTTTTTTGACCTATGGAAAACAACAATTTGAATTAAATATAGTTAATACCATAATGAAATTACTCTCTAGAGATTGACTTAAAGTAGAAACCTAAGTTATAGGGAACATGATCTACTAATGTAGATCTAACATATAGTGACATAGCCCCAGATATCCTGGAGCCAGTGTGTACTACTCCTTACATTGGAATGATTATAAGGAATCAAACCCCAAAGGACCGATCAGTTTACTAGTGTTGGTAAACCAGATACGTAAATTAGTATTGTATTAAAAATGAAGACACTCATTACAACATTATTTTTTTCTTCTTTATAAATAAATAAAACCGAGGATAAATTTAATCCATCTTGTAAATCTATTCATATATTTCATAGTAATATTCTTGGATTCCTTGGGAAATAAACACAATATGGGTGAGATCAAATTCTCAATGAAGGAAAAATAGAGTGAAAGCTATAATGAATCAATGAGAATAGTCAGTATATAAAGGTAAATAACTAAAAATATATGCTATCAAAATTACTATATAAGTCAATAACAATCTGGAAAATTAGGAAACTAAAACACAAAACATTTATTCAATGAACAGAAAATTAAATGTAACCACAGATATGATGATGCATTATCTCATGGATGAATAATAACTGAATCCTGAAAATGAAACGCATCCACAGATAGGTTGACATAAAATATCTTTTATGAATAATATCAAATATAAATGAAGGAAATGATTATTTATTGGACACCATGTTTCCAAGGTACATGATACCTTTACCATCAAAACCTTTTACAAGATGGTTTACAAAATATTGTGTTGAAACACAGCTAAGGCAACTAGCCAAATGAATCATCACATGAGACTACTGATGCATTGGGGGCTATCTATAACTAGGTCTCTTTCCTAACCTACTAGTCCAAAACATTCCTCATATATCAAATAATTAGTTTAACAATGTTCCCTATCAAATATCCATATGGAGTAAGAGATACGTATTTATCAATATTAACCTAGATAGTCAAATAACTATCAAATAGACACCATATGAAAAAAGGTATACTGTTTAGTCAATAGTAAAATCCATGATAAATGAAATGGATAATTTGGGGGAAATTCAAGGTTAAATGATCATAATAGATTGAATAATTCAAGGGAAGTAATAATTAAATAAATTAAGCTAATGTGAATACTATCCTTGGAAAAATAAATCATAAACTATATAGAGCAAGATTAAGGATAGTATCAATACAACAAATCCTATGTAGAGTAAAAATAGAGGGTTGTTGTCATTGATGAAATAAAATAATATCTTTTAAAAATATTCTTGAGGAAAATATCCATTTATTTTGAAATACCTTTTAAAATATTTTTATTAAAAAATATACCTTTTAAACGTGACAAAAAATCTTCAAAGAATTGATGGTGGATGAATCTGATCATGTCGTACATGGTAAAAAGAATATTCCTTTTGTACAGAAAAAGGTTAGAAAATGCCTCGATAGGAAGGTGAAAAAATATTAATTTGTGACATTGGAAAATTAAAAAAAGGTTAAAAATTTATTTAAAAAATCATTTTAAAATTATTTTTGAAAAAACTTTTCATAAAACAAGGTTTTTATAAGAAAATGGGTTCTCCGACTGAAGAGATAAATAAAGTCGAGTTTTATTTAAAATATTTTTTAAAACACATTGCATACAAAAGAGTAGAAAAATGGTACTAATATTTGAAAATGATCAAGAATAACCATATAATAATGAAAATTATTATGAAACAATGGTTATATAATTTCCTCAAAATGAAGTTCCATTTAAATGTCATTAGGATTAGTCTTGAGGAAAAAAATCTTTAGGCATTCCAAAGTGTCCCATACCACTTTGAAATATTTTAAAACATAATCCTCATAAAAGAATATAACTATATGAATGTTTAAAATATCATTAGAGTAGTTATATTAATTATATATCATGTAAAATGTAGTACATACACCATGTAAAAGAAAATATGTTTGTAATGAAAATTATGCCTCGATGGAATGTAAATTGAGACGAAAATCACTTACCTTGTGTTTTCTTTCAGGTGAACGTCCTTTAAATTGATTTATAATACAATTATGTTAATTTTATACCTTTTTTGGAACCTTTTTCATATTTATAATTTTTTTATTTCAATTATTACCATGTTGTGTAGAACTATTTAAACAATTAAGATTACATCATGTGTTTCTGACCAAATTCAGTTTATGTGTCAAAACAACTATTATTGGTAAACTATGGTCAACGGGTTCATAATATAACATATAAAGAATATTAAGTTTTACATACTTAAAATAATCATATAATAATTAAAATTTTAAAATTAATCATTAAATATGGTTATGAAAATGAGAAAATGTTACAATCATGGAGACGGTAGGCAGTACGTACGCATGAGTAACATTCCCATTTTTAAGTGATCATTTTGGAAAGAAGGTAAGTAATGCCATATCATTAAAGAATTATAATAAGAAAATAAAAACCATATTATTTAATCATACATATTTTTATAAAGTATTTTTTGGTGTAAAAGTAATCACATCATGCCAATTAGGTGGTAGTCCACACGTCCACGAATAACGTTGTCACTTTTTAAGTCTGTGAAGGGGTAATAAATAAAGTGATACATATATATATATATTATTTACATAAATATAATTATTTCATGAATATCATGTATATTTTTTGTGCATCTCATATATTTAATTAAAACCATATTTTATTCATTCAATGTTTAGTGTGAACAAATCACAATGCTTTGAGGGGGTGATAGTCCACACATCCTCAAACGATGTTATCATATTAACATAAAATAGAAAGTATTAATGGTGGATGTAATAAAAGCATTAAAGAAGTATTAAGACATAACATATATCATATATAATATATATAAACATATTTTCCATCATAATTTCCACCATGATAGGAAGTAGGGAGAAATTGAACAATCAACATTTTGTGAGGCAATAGTTCTCCATACATAGAAACATTATGTTAGTTACCCATTAGATGGTGGTATGTGTTTGTTTAGGTTAAAATATCAGCATAAAAACATCCTATTATATTGAGGATACTGGTTTTGTTGCATAATAACATAATAAAAAGATTTTAGGGGACGGATAATGGAAATGAAACAAGAGAGATTGATAAAAGATATTATATTTTAATCGGGTTACTTCTTTTGGTTTTACCAAAAGGAATTCATGGATGGTATTAAACCTAAAGGTAGAATTATAAGTCCAGGGGAGGGATTTTTGGAGACTATTCGGGAATATCTTCACTGATATTAATATGTTTGAGATGTGTGTGTAATTGGTAGAGGTGGTGACCTTTTATAGTGAAGGTAAAGGACTCACCTGGTGTTCTTAAAATGAAGTTAGGTGTACACATGTTATTTCCTAAAAAAGACATAAAAAACCACAAAAACTTATGAATATAATGTTTATGGTATAAATATTTCCTAAAAATGGGTTTTGGACAAGTGGCTAGGTCATTTTGGCCCTTAAACTTAGTTTTTAGTCCATTTTAAGCCTAATTACACCATAATCACTATAATTAATTTTAATCACATTCACTAATCATTTTTTTCGAAAAATTAAGTTGGTCTTACTAGATGACCATGGTGTCGTGACACGTTAAATTTATTATATTTTTAAGGTTTATTTATAGTCTAGGGAAGACCCTAGGTCATCTCTCAAGGAGCATTGGTAGGTTTAGAGTGTGTATTTTAATAAAAATGACTAAGAGATGGGGTGGTTTTGAAAACAGTTTAAAATAATGACTTAGTTGAAATATCTTAAAAGATGAGTGACCTAGTGGATTATGAAAAATTTGAGATAAAAGTTTCGATGTGATTTCACTACACACATATCAAGTTCATTGTTCAGAGAGATTCATCTTAGGTTTAGAGTAATTCTTTGGTTGGAGTTCATTGGAATCCTGATTAATTCCTAAGCTTTTATTTCAATGCTTTGAGGACCAAACCTAGACGTAACAATCGTATTGTCAAGGTCCAGTACTTATGCATGGAATAAGAGCTTCCAAATCATATTTAAATCTCAATAATGTGGGTATGAAAAGGATTCTTGTGATGTACAATCGGAACAACATAAGTCACACACTCAAAACCTCACACCGATCGTTTAGAAATTAAGAGCATAACACTCACATGTATCAAATCAAGGATTCAAATCTGAAATAAAATAAGAACATGGAATTAAATGTTTAAACACCCAAATTACTCCAAACCAGTAGCTATTTTATGCATCGGAACTCCCTTGACATGTGTGTAGCTCCCTCACAACGAACACCCAACTTTTAGCTCGACATCAGGAGGAAGAGGAAGCTCGGGTGGAACTCCCTATTCATACTTGATTCCCCTATGAGGATAGGGCCCTCCAAAACCTAAAAGGTGATTATAAGACTCCTCTAGGACTCAAAATTGGCAGCACTTCACTCCTTGGCCGAACTTTCAAATGAGGTTCCCTTGGTGCCCTTTTATAGGAAAATTGGAAGGTGGTTTAGGCACACAGATTTCATCAATCAACTTTCACAATGCATTTCGGCCTTCATAATGTTTTATCTCTCTTTGGAGAAAATAAAAACGTTGTAATCCTAACTCTTAGTGGTCTCCACCAAAAGTTTGGCACTATTTGGAAAACTACAGCTCAAGATATTGATAAAATACAGAACACTGCATTTGACTTGGTCCAAATTCAGTGGCTTGGACATATTAGTTCGGATGGGCCCCATAGATGCCGAATCAGCATTGGGTTCCTTAATTTGAAATGTAGATTATTAAATTTTGGACAGGCCCACAAAGTTTCAGCCCATTTGGATGCACGGATTTTGTGTACTATGAAAACCAGTGGGCAGATGTCCACGGATCCATGCAATTTTTGCCCATTTTTCTTTCACTTCATCAAGGGCCCTCCAAATCACCTCCACCTACATTGAAACAATATAAACAAGTAACATTTCCCATTCTAATATTTATTAACATTAATTTATTGATTCAAACATAAAGTGAACTTTATTATTATATTTGGAACATTCATTACAAAACTAGTTTAAAATTGCGGTGTAAGGGTGGAATAAAACAGTGAATCGTGGTATGATCACACCCCCACACCTAAACATATGCACTCCTGGGCAAAGTCACATATCCAAATACAATAATGCATATATATATATATATATATTTCCAACATACTTAATATTTATCATTTTAGGAAATTTTATTTAAAGTAAAGTGATCAATGCACGAACCACACCAAGGAGTTCTTCCCAGTGAAAATGGAAAAAGATGTCTCATAAATCATATCACAATAAAATTCCAAGAGATTTATGACACCAATATGAGCAAGGAATTCAAAGGTAAACCATTACACTAACTCTCCATGTGTGTGTGTGAAAACCATTTCATGTTATTCTTTCCGCTTTCTATCAAATAAATATAGGTTATTTTAACATTATTCAGTTTTAAATGATTTTTTACTGAACCTATCCTCCATCCTTTGCAATCATATTTCAAGACCCACTAATTTAAGCATTCCCAAAAGTCAAACCATAATCTCACAACCTAGATATCCCCATATTTTGCACATTTCATCACTCCCCTCATTTGTTATATTTTTTTTTGAAGTTGCAATTGGAACAAATCTCACACTCATCTCTCAACCCTTTGTTTGATATCCTCATGAAAATAATTTCAATAGTTATAACAAGATAAAAGGTTGAGAAGGAGTGGTTTTTGACCTTCCCAAGACACAACAATTTTTTTTGAGGGTGTACAATAGTCGGACATTAGGTACACACGCATAGGTCAATCTGGTACAGTAATGAAACTGACCTGATAAGGAACGAACGTATGGAAATATCATTTAAAGCTGAAAAATATTAACCCAAAATATATTTACCTTATATTAAGTAAGAAATAATCACACTTTATGTTTTGGTGCAAAAATTTGTAGAGATATTAGTGACACAGTTTTCCCAAAAACTACTCACACAATGGGTATCAATCAGCTCAAAGGTTTCACATAGATACGGACATTTATATCATTGACAGAAAAACAATTCACTAAAAATCACTCCCTGATGTTAAATTCATTCAAATACTCTTTTTAGCCTCCGTTATGGTATTTTTACTTTCCCCACATTATGGTATCCAAATCATGGAACTTCTAAATTATTGATGGGGAAAAATGAAAATACCATAAAGAAGGCCAAAAAGAGAAAAAAAAAGGAGAAAACAATGAAAATTCCTAACTATCCTAGGAAGGTATCCACCCCCCCCCCCCCACACACACCAAGAGTATGAAGTGTACTCACTGTAGTAAAAGAGAATGTGGGAAGGAAGGATAAAACCTGGTGGATGTCATTCATAGTGCGCTTCTTGAACTTGGAGTTCCTCCATCAGGGACTCCAGAACGGGTTCATGAAAGTGATTCAGCCGCTTCCCATTGACAGTGATGGTTTGCTTGGTTTCTTCATTTTGAACCTGAACAACACCAAATGGAGAGACATCAGTAACAATGTATGGTCCAAACCAGCGGGAACGAAGCTTACCAGGATGCAACTTCAGCCTTGCATTATAAAGGAGGACCTTCTGCCCAATATGGAACAGAAGATGGAGGATAAGACGGTCATGGGAAGCCTTGGTTCTCTCCTTATAAATCCTGGAGTTTTCATATGCATCTCTTCTCATTTATTTTAGCTCCTGAATCTGGAACTTCCTTTGAGCACCTGCACCAGAATGATTAGAATTGCATTGTTTGATGGCCCAGTAGGCCCGGTGCTCAATCTCAACTGGGAGGTGACAACTCTTTACAAACACAAGACGATAGGGTGAGATTACAATGGGAGTTTCGAAAGCAGTACGGTAGTCCCACAATGAATCATCAAGTATAAGACTCCAATATTTCCTATTGGGTTGAACCATTTTTTCAAGAATTTGTTTTACCTCTCTATTTGACACCTCAGCTTGACCATTGGTCTATGGATGATATGCAGTAGAAACTTGATGACCGACCCCATACCGACGCAAAAGTGATTGCATTGTTTAGTTGCAGAAATGAGAACCCTGGTCACTAATAATGAAACTAGGTAATCCAAACCTAAAAAATATCTGAGTTCTCAAAAATTCTACAAGTTTTTTGGAATCATCTTTCCTTGTGGCCCATGCCTCTACCCATTTTGATACATAATCAAGAGACAAAAGAATGTACAAGTTTCCAAAAGAATTGGGAAATGGCCCCATAAATTCAATGCCCCAAACATCAAAAATGTCCTGAAAGAGAAAGGGTTGTTGTGGCATTTCATTCCTTTTAGAGACATTCCCCATTCTTTGACAATGAGTACAAGATTTACAAAATTCATGGGCATCCCTAAAAAGTGTTGGCCAAAAGTGACCAGAATCAAGAACATTGCGAGCAGTCCATTGGGGACCAAAGTGGCCCCCACAAGCAAGAGTGTGGCAGAATCTAAGGACAGACTGAAACTCGCTATCGGGAACACAACGCCTAAGGACCTGATCGCTACATGTGCTCTAAAGATAGTGGTCATCCCAAATGTACCAATGAGACTCAAGTTTTAGATGGCTGGCTTGGTTTTTTTTTTAAATCAGTAGGAATGCAAGATGCTACCAAATAATTTACAATTTCAGCATACCAGGGAATAGCATCTTGCACTTTGTACAATTTCTCATCAAGAAACATGTCATTAATGCGAATACAGGTGGATGAGACAATGTCTGAGGTTAGTAGGATCCTACAGATATGGTCTGCCACCAAATTCTCTACTCCTTTTTTATCTCTAATTTCTAGATTGTATTCTTGAAGGAGGAGCATCCAACGAATGATATGTGGTTTAGCTTCAGGTTTTTTAGGAGATATCGGAGGGCTGCATGGTCTGAGAACACAATGAATTTGGACCCTATAAGATATGACCTAAATTTGTCCAAGGAAAACACAATGGAAATAAATTCTTTTTCAGTTTTGGTGTAGTGTGCTTGGGCAGGGTCCAAAGTACGTGAGGCATAGGCTATGACATGTGGAGCTTGGTCGACCCTTTGTGACAAGACTGCCCCAACTGCATAGTTAGAGGCGTCACATATGAGCTCAAATGGTAAATCCCACCGAGGTGGTTGGATTTCCGGGGGTGATGTGAGACTCCATTTTAATTTATTAAAAGCTAATTCACATTCTTTATCAAAAAAAATCTTTCTCTTTTTGGAGTAAGCGGGAGAGGGGAAGTGCAATCTTACTAAAATCACGAATGAAATGACAGTAGAATCCAACATGACCTAGGAAATACCGCACGTCATGTACATTTTTAGGGAATGTTAGGGAAGAAATGAAATCCACTTTCAATTTATCTACTTGGATACCATCCTTAGAAATGACATTTCCCAAAACTATACCTTGTCGCACCATGAAATGGAATTTCTGATAATTTAATACAAGATTCTTTTCAATACATCGACGTAGGATGGAACCAAGACTACTTAAACATTCATCAAAAGAGGATCCATAAACAGTAAAATCATCCATGAAAACTTCCATGCAATTCTCCAGGTAATCCGAAAAAATACTAATCATACATCGCTGGAAAGTACCCGAAGCATTGCACATGCCAAATGGTATCCTTCTATAGGAAAATGTGCCAAAGGGGAAAGTGAAGGTTGTATTTTTCTGATCCTCAGGGGAAATATGGATCTGAAAGTATCCACAATACCAATCAAGAAAATAGTAATGGGACTTCCCCGCTAGCCTCTATAGCATTTGGTCAATGAATGGAAATGGGAAATGGTTCTTCCTAGTGTGTTACTTTAGTCGGCGATAATCTATACAGACACACCAACTATTCTACACAAGAGTTGGAACCAATTCATTGTTTTCATTTTTAATTACCGTTAGGCCAGTTTTTTTAGGAACTACTTGAACAGGACTGACCCATTGGCTATCAGAGATGGGGTAAATGATTCCAATAGCCAATAATTTTGTTACTTCCTTTTTAACTACTTCTAAGAGGTTTGGGTTCAGTCGATGTTGTGCCTGCCTCACTGGTTTATCCTCATCAATTAATAAAATATGATGTGTACAAATTGATGGGCTAATACCAGGAATGTCTGCAAGTGTCCATCCCAATGCTTGTTTATGCTCCCTCAAATGTTCAAACAGTCGCAACTCATGCTATGGAGGGAGTGAACTAGCCATGATGACGGGTAACTTGTTTCCATTCTCAAGATATGAATATTTTAAATCTTGAGGCAGTTGCTTTAGTTCCAATTCAGGTGGATTTTGGATTGATGGGAGTGTGTGTGAAATTGAGAGGTCACTAATCTCATCTAACTGCTCAATGGTATCATCTTCAGATGATGAATTAGCTTTTAAAAGTGTAGCAGTATCATCGATGGTCATGTGATCCTCCATGTTCAAGAAATTATCAATTAATAAACATGAATGACACTTTTCTAGACTACTGCAACAATCAACACATGATTCATTTAAAATAATTTCAATCAAAGATGAAAATTCAAAAAGGGGATCAGGGGAAACAAATGAAGTGATTTTAGGGGAAGGGAGTACATCAATTGAATTTACCGAGAGAGAGGAATGTTCTTCTGGGGGGTCTTCATGGAATCAAGGATGTTGAAATAGACTATGTCACCACCAAATTCCATAAATAATGTACCATTATGGACATTAATTATGGATTTGGTGGTTTTCAATAAAGGTCTCCCCAATATAATTGGGGCATGTCCATTCATCCTATCATCTTCCATTTTTAGCACATAAAAATCAGCAGGAAATATTAAATTTTGAACCCTCGCAAAAACATCCTCTAACACACCAGAAGGGTGTACCGTACTCTGATTTTCTAGCTGAACAACTATTCCTATGGGCTTTAGTTCACCGACCTGAAAAGAAGAGTAAATATAGTGAGGCATCACATTAATAGAAGCACCCAAATCAAGCATAGCATTGGAGAAAGAATACTCCCCTATGGTGCACGGAATCGAGAATGTTCCAGGATCGTTGCACATGGTGGGAAGTGATGGTTGTATCGATGCTGAGACGTTCCTCCCCAGGCTCACCTTCTCATCACCTCTAAGTCGCCTTTGGTGGGTACACATCTCCTTTAGAAACTTTGCATATCTCGGAATTTGCTTGACGACATCAATCAATGGAATGTTAACCTGCACTTTTTTAAAAGTCTCCAAGATTTCTTTATCAAGTTCAGTTTCATTTTATTTCCTTGGTTGGGTGGATCTTTGGGGAAATGGAAGAGGAATTATTGGGCTTGATGACTCATTAATATACACACTCTTTCCTTTGGTAGGACTTCTCTAAAGACAAGGTTCCATCTCATTTGAACCTTTTTCAGTGGTGGTTTCCTTAGGAGAGGATGAATCTAATGGAGGGATCATTTGGATTTTAAGTTGAGTTCCACTCCTAAGGCTGATGGAAATAACATTTCCCTTATACCTAGGGTTGAAAAGTGGTTGTGATGGTAGTTTACCAGACCCATGGCTTTGGATCTCACCAACCGAGTTAGCTAGTTGGCCTAATTGAGTTTTGAGGTCTTGTATGGCTGCCTGAGTGGTTTGTTGGAATTGGAGATTATTGGCAGCCATTTGTTTCATCATATCTGCTAAGCTAGGTTCAGTTTTTGGAGGGGGTTGTTGGAAAGGCCTTTGGGGTGGTTGAAAATTTCTGGGTGGTGGTGGTTGATGACTACTTTGCCCTGGTTGGTTCCAAGGTTGATGAGGCTGGTTTGAATAACCCCCTTTCCTATAGTCTTGGTTGGTTTTCCACCCAAAGTTGGATGGATAGTGAGGTTCTTGCCTAATAGGTTGGTTATAGGGGCGTACAAGGAATATTGCCTCACAACTCTCAGAAGTTTCTCTCAATTGGGGGCATTGTTCAGAATAGTGGGTATCAGAAGAGAATATACCACAATTTATGGGAGGAGGAGATTGTAATTTCCCTTGGGAAAGAGCAAGTTTTTGTAGAAGGGTACTCACCTCTTAAAACTTTGTGTCTCCCTTCTTCTCGAATTCAGTACTTTTCACCTCATAGACACCTCGAATGGGTACATTGGACCTTGAATTGAATTGTTGAGTGTTCTGTGCCATGGTCTCAATTAGGGTCCTTGTAGCGATTGGGGTTTTATCCACTAGTGAACCACCTGCAGCAGCATCAATCATGTTATGATCTATTGGAATTAAACCTTCATAAAAATATTGTATTTAAAGTTGATCGCTTATTTGGTGGTGTGGAAAACTTGAACATAATATTTTAAAGCCTTCCCAATATTCATGAAGGGTTTCTCCTTGAGATTGTATTATCCCACATATTTCTTTCCTTATTGTTGTAGTTCGAGAGGCTGGGAAGTATTTTTCAAGAAAAAGTTATTCCATGTCTGCCCAACCTCTAATAGGTGAATTAACATAATACAACCAATCCTTAGTCGTGTCTTCTAATGAAAATGGAAATGCCCTAAGTTTTACTTTTTCTTCATCCACATTAGCATGTTTTAATGTTGAAAACACAGTATGAAATTCTTTTAAATTATTATGTGGATCTTCTCCAGGCAGTCCATGAAATCTTGGTAATAAATGAATTAATCCAGATTTTAGTTCAAAATTGGGTGCCTTGCCTTGTAATTGAAAGTAAGTGGGTCGGATATCAACATTAGGTGAGGTTAGTTCTTTTAGTGTTCTATTATTTTCAGACATGCTATAAAAGTTATGTTCAGTTTTAACTTTGGTTTCAGAAGAAGAAGAAGAAGGATCAAGAAGAATTTTAAGATGTGAGGTCTCCTCCTTCAAAGTGTTGTCTTGTGTGTCTTGGTTTCGTTGATGTAGGATCATCTCCGGTTCGGGTTCGAAAGTTTGTAGGTCCCCCGAATTAGAACACATCATACATAGAACCTACACAATAAATAAATTAGAACAAAAAAATAAATGCAAAGGTAGAAGATAAAACAAACAAATATTCACAAAAATTAAAAAAAAAATTATCAAAAACACGCACAAAAAACCAAAGGGCTCACCGAAAACGGTGCCAAAATTTAAACGCGGTGTCATGACACGTCAAATTGATTATATTTTTAAGATTGATTTATAGTCTAGGGAAGACCCTAGGTTGTCTCTCAAGGAGCGTTGGTAGGTTTAGAGTTTGTATTTTAATAAATATGACTAAGAGATGGGGTGGTTTTGAAAACAGTTTAAAACAATGACTTTGTTGAAATAGCTTAAAAGATGAGTGACCTAGTGGATTGTGAAAAATATAAGATAAAAGGGTAGATGTGATTTCACTACACACATATCAAGTTCATTGTTCATAGAGATTCATCTTAGGATTAGAGTAATTCTTTGGTTGGAGTTAATTGGAATCCCGATTAATTCCTAAGCTTTTATTTCAATGCTTTAAGGACCAAACCTTGATGTAACAATCGTATTGTCAAGGTATAGTACTTATTCATGGAATAAGAGCTTCAAGAGCATATTTAAATCTCAATAAGGTGGGTATGAAAAGGATTCTTTTGATGTCCAATCGGAACAACACAAGTCACACACTCAAAACCTCACATCGATCGGTTAGAAATTAAGAGCATAACACTCACATGTATCCAATAAAGCATTCAAATCTGAAATAAAATAAGACACATGGAATTAAATGTTTAAACACCAAAATTACTCAAAACCAATAGCTATTTTATGCATCGGAACTCCCTTGACATGTGTGTAGCTCCCTCACAACGAACACCCAACTTTTAGCTCGACATCGGGAGGAGGAGGAAGCTCAGGTGGAACTCCTTCTTCATCCTTGATTACCCTATGAGTATAGGGGCCTCTAGAACATCCAAGGTGATTAGGAGAATCCTCTAGAACTCCAAGTTGGCATCACTTCACTACTTGGCCGAACTTTCAAATGAGGTTCCCTTGGTGCCCTTTTATAGGAAAATTGGAAGGTGGTTTAGGAACACAGATTTCATCAATACAATTTCACAATAAGTTTCTGCCTTCATACAGTCTTATCTCTCTTTGGATAAAAAATAAAAGTTGTATCCATACCTCTAGCCTGTATCCACTGAATGGTTGGAACCATTTAGAAAACTACTGCTCAAGATATTGATAAAATACAGAACACCTCATTTGACTTGGTCCAAATTCAGGGTCTTGGACAGATAAGTTCGGATGGGCCCCATTTAAGCCGAATCAGGATTGGTTTCCTTAATATGAAATGTAGTATATTTAATTTTGGACAGGCTCACAAAATTTCATCCCATTTAGATGCACGTATTTCGTCTACTATCTAAAACAGTGGATAAATATCCATGGATCCATGAAATTTTGGCCCATTTTTCTTTCACTTTATCAAGGGTCCTCCAAATCACCTCCACCTACATTGAAACAATATAAACAAGTAACATTGACCATTCTAATATTGATTAACATTAATTTATTGATTCAAACATAAAGTAAAATTTATTATTATATTTGGAATATTCATTACAAAACTAGTTTAAAACTGCGGTGTAAGGGTGGAATAAAATAGTGAATCGTGGTACGATCACTAGACCGCAAAAATTATCTTTATTACAATGGTGTATGTCGTATTTTCAAAATTCAACTCACAGAAGCGACCAAATTAGGATTAATGCTAATCTCACAGATAGAAGGATTAACTAGTTTTAGTATAAAAATGTTCAAAGGATTTTTATGTTTTTTTATTAATTTTAAAAAGATAAATTGATTATAATTAAATAAATTGTATTAATAGTTGTATAATTGACCCAAAGTTACTTTAAAAAAATTTAATATAATTTCACATTAATAATAATTTAAAATTTAAGTTAGTTTTTAACTAAAACGTTAAATTTTAACTATTCACTAAAAATTATGTTTCTAAGAAAAATCCCAAAAAAATATTCTTAAGAAAATTATGAAATTTTTAATTAAAAATGATATTTATTTTATCAAATTAAATTCATAAATGAGTTAAAATAGTTTTTCCATTAAATGGTGGTTAAAAATTCCTATATAAAAGTATTTATTCTTATGTGAAATATTAAGTTTGATCTTATCTTATGCATACCAAATCTATTGGATGAATATAAAAAATAATTTATTCAATATGTAACATATTTATTACATTAATATCACTCACTAACTATAATTAATTTAATCTATTAGGGTAAAACAACTTTTTGAGTATAAAAATAGTTCTATATAAAAATATAATTTTAATATTCAATTGGTTCTTATATTCATTTAAAATTTATTTGTAACCAATGGTTTTGATGTCTAAAACATATATTTTCATAAGTTAGCTGATACTATTCATAATGACTAGTTTGTATATTATTATATTAAATAATAATTTTTTAATTATATATTGTTTCTTAGTAGGATTCGGTATTGTGTATAGTGTAAGTTATCGATGAAGGTTGCTTTTTCATGTAACAAAAGCTAAAGAGGAAAGTCAATTTTGCGTATGATTTATGTTAACCCAGTGTCACATTCATTTCTAGCTAACTTAGTGTATCGTGCATTAAAATATATAGAATATATTTTAAATAGTAAATATATTATAAAGTATACATATATTATATTACATTACAAGATTTCTGGCATGTTTCATAAAAGCTATCGAATAAAAGGTTCTTAATTTGGTTTTGTAGGGCATCACATTCTCCCCATGTTATTTAAATTGTATCATCACAATTTAATCTTGATCATTGTGATATATTGTTAGATAATTCCAACATTTAAATCCCACATCGTGAGAAGGGTTCATAATTCATCCTTTATAAAAGAGGGAATGGAATGTACAAAGGTCACATGGACTAGAAAATAAGTAGGTTTATAAGTAAGAGAACATTAGTGGAAATTATTGATAAATACTTGTAGAAAAAGTGTAAATATTTAAAAATATTGAATGTGGTCATCAATCACAAACAAGTGAATGATCAATGAAATTTTTAGGGCCTCAAATCCATAATTCTGTGATGATTTAGAAGACTGTCATCATAGTTGAAATTAAGGTATTAAGACCACATTTTTATATCGAAGTCATTTTTACTAATGGTGAGTAATCCTTTTTTGACCAAGAATATAACGAAATATTATTACTTGGTAGGTTTCAATTTCATATGAACAATTATAACTTTTTGTTGTGCTTCAATCAAATTCTAATTAATTATTTTACTACTAAGAATTAATTACCAATAATGAATTTTTTTTATACTCAAAAACACTAAAAGAATCGTTTAAATGATCGTAATAGTGAAAATTATAACTATTTATACCAAACTATCTTCAAACCAATTTGGATATTAGATTAATCCTTAATCCTCAAAAGTCATACTACTAGTTAATCATTAACATTTATTCATTAAATTTTTTAACTAAAAACAATGAAAATTAAGAAGTAAATTTCATAGATCAGTGGTTGGCATGGAACTCGTATCTTCCTTCGTTCCTGGGTTCAATTCTCATGGACTTTTCAGATTTTATTGGATGTCACCTGACATACAGGTAGTCCTTTTATAAATCCGTATTAATATAATTTCTAAATTTAAATATGATGCACATCCCTAAAATTAGGTTAATCCCTAAATATAATTTTAGATAAGATTTCAACACAACCTCAATACATAAAAACCACATCCATTTTATTTCCACAAAGGTCCTTCCTTGGTTTAGGTTTTATCTATAATATCATTAGTTGGATTTCTAAATCATGACACTTTATCATCAATCTAAAACTCCTTAGGTTTAACCTTGATTATTCTTTTTCAAAATCCATTCAAATTGTTCATAATGTTTAGTAAAGAAAACATGGATTATCCTAAGAATATCCCCCAATAATGTTAAACCATGTTCACAGTAAGGCCCATTTTTGTGTACCAAGTTTCCCCAAGTCAAGCGAGGAACACCATGTCAGAGTTATTACTACTTGGTACATCTATGCTAGAATCACGTCCACTTGTAGTATCTAGATAGGGATTTATTTCATGGAAGACCCAAATAATCTACACTTTAATAAAATTCTTGGGTTTTCATCTATACTTATTTTAAAATTCTACCTTAGGGTTATGTTTTAAAATATAGGTTTTTCTAAATCTAGTTCCTATGGTAGCTACTAAACTTCCTCTGATATCAACTATAGAAAACCAGCCCCATATATCCTAGAGCTAGTGTATGTTACTAAATACATTGGCATGATTACAAGGAACCAATCCCTGATGGACTGATCCATTTAGTCATCTTTGTAAGCCGGATACATAAATGAGTATTGTATAACAAATTAATACACTAATTACAACATAACTTGTTTTCTTATTTCTAAATAAATAACTCCAAGGATAACTTTAATCCATCTAGTAAATCCTTGAGTATCTTTCATAGTAAGATTCATGGATTCCTGGGGAAATAAATATAATAAGGGTGAGCTCAAATTCTTGGTGAGGGAAAAATAGAGAAGAATCAATAATTAATCAAAGGGAATAGTCTGTATGGCAAGGTAAATAATTGGAAATATATTCCATTCAAATAACTAGATAAGGCAATATCAATATGGAAAATTAGGAACCTGAACCACATTGAATTTATTCAATGAAATGAAAATTAAACGTATCCATAGATATGTCGATGTATTATCTCATGTAATAATAATAACTGAATCCTAAAAATGAAATGCATTCATAGATATATCAATAAAAAATATCATGGATAAATAATATCGAATAGAAATGAAGGAAATGTTTAATTATTCCATGTTTTCTAGGTGCATGGTACCTTTACCGTCAATACCATTCACAATATGGTTTAGAAAATTTATGGTAAAACCCATATAAGGTAGTTATCCAAATGACTCATCCCATGAGTGTACTGATGCATCAAGATGATATCTATAACAGGGACCGACCCATGTCGTACCAGTCCAAAACATTTTTTATATATCAAACAATGGATTTAACAATGTGCCTTATCAAATATCTGTATGGAGTAAGAGATAAAAATTTATCAATATTAACCCAAATAGTCAAATAAATGTAAAAGTAAGCATTGTTTGTAAAATGGTATATGATTTAGGAAATAGTAATATCCATGATAAATGAAATGGATAATTTTTGGGAAATTTAATGTTAAACGATCATAATATATTTAATATTTCAAGGGTACTAAAAAATAATTTACAGATGTGAATGTTAATACTATCCTTGACCAAATAAATCATAAACCATCCAGAGTAAGATTAAGAATAGTATCAATACAACAAATACCATGTGGATTAAAAATAGAGGGTTGTTGTTGTTGATGAAATAAAAGAATAGATTTTAAAAATATTCTTGAGGAAAATATACTTTTCTTTTGAAAAACATATTGAAAAAAATTTTGAAAATGTTTTTATTTAAAAATAATCCTTTTAAAATTGATAAGTATGCTTCAATGAAATAACGGTAGATGAATCTGTACATGTCATACGAGGTAAAAAAGAATATTCATTTTATACAGAAAAAGGTTAGAAAAATCCTCGTTAGGAAGGTGACAAGAAGGTTCCTTAGAAAAATTGGTAAAAGAAAAAAGGTTAAAAATTTCTATACAAAATCATTTTAAAATCATTTTTTAAAAAACATTTTAATGAAAAATGGTTTTTAGATGTAAACTGGATCTCTGACTAAAGTGAGAAATAATGTCGGGTTTTCTTAAAAACATTTTCTAGAACATTTTTAGTACCAAGTACTGGAAATGGTAATAATACCTGAAAATGTTCAAGAAGAACCAAATAAAAATGAAATAGAACATTGAATAGTGGTTATATAATTTCCTTGAATGTAAATTCCATTGAAATATCAATAAGATTATTCTTGAGGAAAATAATATTTATGCAATGCAAAGTTTTCCATACCACATTGAAATATTTTATAACATTATCATTAGAAAGGAATAAAATTATATGAATATTTGAAATATAATGAGATTAAGTAGATTCATAATATATCATGTAAAGGGTAGTACATACACCATGTGAAATAAACTAGGTGTATAACAACAACTAAGCCTCAATGGAATGTAAATTGAGATGAAAATCCATTACCTTGCATTTACTTTTTGGTTAAAGTCATCTAAATTCCTATATAATAAACTTATGTTAATTTTATACTTGATTTAGAAACATTTTCATGTTTATGGTTTTTTTATTTCACTTAGTACAATGATTTTTACTACTACTCAAATAATTATGTTTACATCATGTGTTTTTGACCAAATTCGGATTATGTGTCAAAACAACTATTATTGGTAAACTATTGTCATAGGGTTAATTATATAACATATCCAAAATAATAAAAATTACATAATTATCATATTTATAAATCAATTTTAATTTTAAAATCAATCATTAAATATTTTTATGAAAATGAGAATATGTTATAATCATGGAGACGGTATGTCATACATACGGAGGAGTAACATTCCCATTTTTAAGTGATTGTTGGGGAAAGAAGGTAAGTAACATGATATCATTATCGAATGATAATTATTTAGTAAAGAAAATGTTATTTAATCATACATAATTTGATAAATAATTCTTAGGTTTAAAAGGAATCACATCATGTCGAGGAGGCGGTAGTCCACACGTCCACAAATAACGTTATCACTTTTTAAGTGTGTGAAAGGGTAATAAAAATGGTGTATATATATATATATATAATTTTCCTAAATATAATTATTTGATTAATATCATAAAAAAAATTTATGTCTCCTATTTTTAATTAAATCCATGTTTTATATGTCCCATGTTTAGTGTCAACTAATCACAACGCTTTGAGGGGGAGGTAGTCCACACTTCCTCAAACGATGATTTCGTATTATTGGAAAATGTAAAGTATTGATGTTAGGTATAATAAAAGTATTATAGAAGAATAAATACACAATAAATATCATTAATAATATATATAAATATATTTTCCATCATAATGTCCAATATGATAGGCGGTAGGGAAAAGTTGATCAATCATCATTTTGTGAGGCAGTGGTTTATCGTACAGAAAAACATTATGTTTGTTACCCATTAGATGGTGGTGTGTGTAATTTTAGGTTGAGATATAAGAATAAAAACATCATAGTATATTTATTATACCTTTTTTGTTACACAACAATAGAATAAGGATATTTTTTGGGTTGGAGAATGGAAATGAAACTAGAGAGATTGAGAAAAGATATTACTTTTTAAATGGGTAATTTCTTTTGGTTTCACCAAAAGGAATCTATAGTAGGTATTCATACCAAAGGGAGGATTATAGGTATAGGGTAGGGATGTTGGGAGACTATTTTGGAAGATAATGGATGATATTAATAGGTTGGATAGTTGTGAGGAATGGGTAGAGGTGGTGGCCTTTTATGGGGATGGAAAAGGACTCACTAGGTATTCTTGAAAATAAGTTTGGTGTATGAATTTTATTACCTAAATAGTCATAAAAACACACCACATGTTATTAATGGAATTTTAATGGTAAATATATTTTAATCCATTTGGTTTTGTATAAGTTTCTAGGTCATTTGGGCCCTTAAACATAGGGTTTTGGTCCATTTTAAGCCTATTTACACCCTAATCACTTTCACTAATAATTTTTGTCAAAAATTAAGTTAATTATATTATAGAAAAAATATTATATTGATTAAAATGGTTTCTATAATATTTTAAAAATTCAAATCATAGAAGTTAAAACATTAGGATTAATGCTAATCTCATATACAGACAGATTAACTAGTTTTAGTAGAAAAATGTTCCAATGATTGTTATGTATTTAAATTCAATTTATAAAGGTAAATTGATTATAATTAAATAAATTGTATTAATAGATGTATAATTGACCCAATTTTACTTCAAAACAAATTTATAATATAATTTAACATTAATAATTATTTAAACGAAAAGGTAGTTTTTTTAACTAAAACACATTATTTTTCACTATTCACTAAAAAATGATGTTTCTCAAAAAAATCAAAAACAAAATCATCGTAAGATAATTTTAAAAATATGAATTCTAAAATGATGACTATTTTATCAATATCAATTCATAAAAGTTTCAAAATTAATATTTAAAATAGGTTTTCCATTAAAAGGCGGTTAAAAATGCCTAAATAAAAATATAGGTTTTTATCTGAAATATTGGGTTTTCTCTTATCTTATGCTTAACAAAACTATTGGATTAATATAAAAAATCATTGATTAAATATGTAACATTTTTATTACATTAATATCACTCATTATCTGTAATTGATTTAATATATTTGGATAAAACATCTTTTTGAGCATAAAAATAGTGCTCTATAAAAATATCCTTTTAATATTCATTTGGTTCTTATATTCATTTATAATTTATTTTTGTCCAATTATTTAGTTGTATAAAAATTAAATCTTCATTATTTAGTTAACACTATTTTGAAAGGCTAGTTTATATCTATTATATTAAATAATAATGTTTCAATTGTAGATTGTTTCTAAGTAAGACTCAGTATAGAAAATAACATAAGCCATCAAAGAAGGTCTCTTTTGCATGTAAAATAAGCTATAGAGGAAGGTTTTTGTTTCATATGATGTATGATAACCCAATTTCATGTGCATTTTAAGATAACATGGGTTTTTATGCATTTAAATATATATAATATATTTTAAAAAGTAAATATATTATAAAGTATACGGATATTATATTATATTATGTGCTTGTTGTCACGTGTCATGCACGCTATCGAAAAAAAGGTTATTACTTTCATTTTTAAGAACGTCACATAATGGATACATCGACCAATTCAAAATTACATATAATAACAAACTATTGAAAAATATAAGATGACACAATTCAAGAGGGAATTTTTACCAGTTTCACATGGAATAAATCACTTCAAGAAGACATGCATAGGGAATTAGAGGAGATTAAAGTGATGAGTAGAATAACATGTTTTCTAGTAATATAATGATCTCATATACTGGGTTATTTACTATAAATGAAATTTCCAAAATATATTTTATAGTAGGAAAATATCATTTATATTAGGGAGAACTACACATGAAGCTATCAGACTATATTATTGTATTGAGAAAGTACAAAGGATTTGTACCTGGTAAATTGGGAGTATGAGATAATAGTTATAAGGTTACACGAAATAATCTTAATATAGATCAATATGATCTAATATTATAGTTAGGATAAGGTAATGAGCATAAGAAGATCATTTAATCCTATGGTAGCCATATCTATAAATATTGAGTGTGTTATGGATTCTAATACAACTAGAGAAGTAGTGTATAATTTATAGTGATTTTTTCTAGTTATTCGATTCACCCCTAGTAAGTAAAGTTATATCATTATGATAATTTTATTACTATAACTATCTGGGATATATTGTTTTTAAAATGTCCATACAGTAAAATACTAGATGATATCATATCTTGAGGAGATTTACTTAAGGTGGGTGTCGAAAATAATAGAATATCCATGAAGTGGATACATTTAACACCCATGAAAAATACATTACTCAGTAGAAACATGATTTTATTATGTGATATCTCACAAGGTTCATTTAAAATTTGGATCTAGTGCAAGTGAGAGTGTTGTAATAGTGGGTTCTCTAAACCCAAATAAACATTATTCTTTGATTACCATATCATGTATATAGTGATTTTTGAATGATGTATGATTAATAGAATAATGTTCATATTTCTGCATGCACTATTGACAAGGTAATTTCCATATATTACTTATCAAATCAAAAGGTTATAGTATTTCCTATGCTATAATGAGAAACTCACATTACTATGAGATTGATCTTAAAAATATTCCACATGGTCTCAACACACCATTCTATCTAAACACAAATGATGTTTGAATATCCTGTGTTGGGGGATCTTTAGAATTGAGACTTATTATCATGAAGTTCTCACTTGGGGATCTCAATAAATAATATCATGAGGGAAGACCTACCTATTGGAACAACACATGTTTCAAGTTTCATTTATATTTCCTATCCATGAGCACATGTAATGGTCTCATGATATAAGATTATTATCGGTGCAAACTATTTGTTTAATTACTTTTATTCATAAAAAAACTGCAGAGATTAAGTCTTAGTGTGGAAGATTTAGTTGGGTGAATCATTAGCAGTGTGAAATACATTGATTAATAAAGAATGAATTTTTAACTTCTGGTGGGAAGAGATATCTTAGGCTCAGTTGATCAGGATGGTAGTAACTTTACTAAATCCATACCCTTGGTATAAGAATGTAATTTCATCTAGTACGGTCAATGAGTGATAAAGCAATAAAGTATTATGACATAAATTGTCCATCATTTTTTGTATGATATCATGAGACAAATATATTACATTACACTACATGTGTTTGTTGGAAGGTTTTCATTTACATGACTACTACATATCTATTAAGGGGCTTTAATGGGTTTTTAAACTTTGATCCTAGAATGTGAGTAGTTTTCTCTTCTATTGAGAAGAGGGCATAGAGGGCCACACACTTAGCGTATTCAAAATTATTCATTATTCTGATGAATTAGAGTTTAGGGCATTATGGTACCCACCAAAGTGTCTAGGATATGTATGAGGCTACATTATTTCCCAAAAATAAATAAATTCATATTATTATAGTTTAGAATAATAACTCCAATGGCCAGAAGGCCTTCATTTTTTTATTGATTTTGATAATCCACCTTTCAAGGGGTGGGGTGGAACCCTTACAGGGCCCATAGGCGTAAATATTACATGGACCATAGGCCTTATAGGAATTCATTTCCCATAGTCTTTTAACATTACATACCACCCATACAAACTACATGGAATTTCTCCTCCCCAGCATCTTCATCATGAAATCAGCTCTCCACCTTCGCATGGCTATTCGACTAAGCTTTCTCGTGAATGCACATGCTTGTTCTGATGGTAGGTGAGTACATGTCAAGCTCAACTTCATATCGAATAAGGTAAATATTATTTTAATTTATCATGCTTAAAATTCGTCATATGGTATCCTCAAATAATTTAACAGGGCTATGGTTCATTAGTGATGAAGTAGTTACATTGATCATCAATGATAAATTTTAAATCCTTGGCTCATTGACTTTTACCACACCCCCAGTACCCTGAATTGAATCTTTTCCCATGTGCATTTTTTCTTCCAGTGTACATTCATGCCACATACAAAATAGATAGTTTCATGTTCTATGGATTTTCCCTTGATCTTTATCTTCCTGCATGGTAATTACGAAGAAGATTTAGACTTAGAATTAGTCTTCGATATCTTCTTTTGGCCTTTCCATTTTTTCACCAAAAGGATAAAAGACTTTTCATGCTTTATATATTTGTTAAATTGGAGAAGTAGAGTGAGAGTATCATAGTGAGATTTCTCTAGGCTTTTTCATATTGAAATTGATAACAATATTAAAGAAACTATGAGGGAGTGATGAAATAACGATACCAACATGTTGTAACTCAGAAATATTAAACCCTATAACCTCTAAGATCATAGTGAATCCAATAATATTGATTACATGAGTCTTGGTGGGTTTCACCTTCTCCATGGTTTCTCATGAGCATCACCATGGAGATCTCAAACTATTCATATCCCACTCTCTCTAGATAAAGATCGTGGAGATTTAGAAACATGTTATAGGAATAATCTTTTTCATGAATCTTTATGAGTTTTCTAGAAGTGGATGAAAAAATTAAAAAATAAACATATATCACATCATTGATGTGATTTTCATAGATAAGAAACACCTCATCACTCTCCTCCTTAAAAAGACGATCATTTATTGAATATTATAGTAGGTTAGATTTCAATTCATGGCGCAACACTACCTATAGGTGTATAAATAATTCCTTGATGTTTCTTCTTGTTAGGATATGGTATTTATATAGAATTTGTCATAGGGATTAGGTGGTTGATTGAATTTTTATTATTTTACATTGAAATAAATATCTTATTTTTAGTTCTTTCCTTGATTACAAATTTTGTGATATATAATAATGATAGTTGAAATTTTTTTAAGTCTCAAAATTTTTCATCAATTAGTAATTTCCATCACTATTGAAATTTTAATTACCACCAATGTAGAAATTATAGTGAAAATAACCCCTATTTACCTTTTTTTAATCTAACCATAGGTCTTGAAAATTGTAATAAAGTGTTAGGTAGGTTGTCTTTACAATAGAAAACTTACATCTTCTTAAATCCATTGAGTGGTCTCCTCGATATAAAAAATCCATAATTGGATAACATTAAAACTTATCTTCAAATTTTTATTGTATAAATGGAGGCCATTAAACCCAATAAATATTCATTTTAGTAGGCCAATTATCTTAGTTAAGAATTCCTAATAATTAAAAGTTGCACTAGTGGAGGCTAAATCAACAATTTAACTTTGGGTACATCTTAATTTAGATTATGGAAGGCCTAATTACTTAATATTAAGGTGATGGACTTTTTTATCATGCATAAATTTTTCTTATTTTATATTTTACCTGAATTTTAAATTTTAGGTTGATTTTACTTAAGTGATTAACCATGTACTATTAAAATATTTACACATCATCCTTTATTTTAATTTAATCTTTATATATTAAACCTTTTATATATGTGATAACAATATTCAATCCATAAAATAAAGCCAACATAATAAATAAATAAAATAAATAAACAAATAAAAAATCATATTTATCTAATGGTTGATTTATTGAGTACATAGTAAATCAACATATGCCCCAACAAGAAAGATCATCATGCATGTTTTTTCATGATTCATAGTGTCCCACCTATCCACTTATGCATTGATCGGGTTGGATCTACCTTAGTTATATCTTGAACTACTTCCATTGTCATTTATATACTTCTTTTATTACATATGTTTTGTAACTCACACAAAGGTGAGGGAAACCAAAGTGTCGGTTAAGGGTAATTACATAAAAAACCTTGGACACCCATGTCCAACTTAATAAATGCGGGAGGGATGAAACATATACCACATTTAATTTAATAATAAATCATTGAAAACCCATGAAATAAATTTAAATTAATCAAAAAATAATACATACATAGTTCGGGCCAAATATCATTATTAGTCATACACATGTAATAACTACTAATTTAAAAAAATATCTAGAATTCATTTCAATTTATTATTAGATAATATAAAATATGTAAGAATTAATCTAATTAATTATCTTGTTAATTAATTATTTAATTTTATCTTACTCCATTCAATTATTATGGAGATTCCCATATGTTGTAATTTTAAAAGAAATATCTTTTATTTTATTTGAATTCTAATAAAATTATACACATCTTTTTACTTGGAATCAACTTGTTGAGTACCTGTATGAACGACATAGTATGGTCTTTATTAAATATAATAAACTTATATCAGAAATCATCGACATGATTTTTTTTGTAATTTCATGATGTGCACTATCGAATTAATGACTCGTGAAACACACAAATAGTACATTACTTGGGTTATTTAATGCACACTAAGTCTTTGTTATGAAAAGACCATACATGACGTATAGATTCAAATATTATATTGAATTAATTAATAATTTAATATAATATAAAACCTAATTAATTTTTTTATTATTAAATCAATGACTCATAGAACTCATGTTGATGTGGTTTAAAAAAGTAAGCAATTTTATTTAATATTTATTTGAAAATAAATAAAGTACAATGTGTGTACATGCTGGAAACACAAAATGTACTTTTCCTCTTCGAATCCCCTCAATACATGACTAGGGACACAACATATACTTATCATAGACATTTATGTTTTATGTGATTCTCAGTAATGATACATGACATGTACATCATGTTTCACATATGTGGTCCTATTTGTTTCAGGTATTAAATACAAGATATGTATTAATTAGATAAAACATATTGACCCCATTTTTTAGGCCATGAAGACAAGTAGACTACACTATGTGTAGGAAATATACATAGTTTCTATACAACTAGATAGTGTTTAGTACAAAAAATATTTTCGACCATATCTATTGAACACGCATTAAATTTAATGTACATTAAATTTATTTATCACATAATGACCCAAAGTATACGTAGGTTTCCTCATGCACTGAAAAAGGATACATGAAATATTATAAAAGTGTGCATTCCATGTAACGTTATGTTATCTGACAATAGTTCTGGGAACCACCAAATGGGTTCCTCATAAGTTATGTTAGTCAAATAATAACCAATATTGGTTATGTATGTGAGAAATAATGAGTTGGAAGAAGATATCTCAATGATATGATAACTAATGACCAGAACTTGAATTGAAATTTATCTTTTTAATGAAAAATATTGGTTATTTATGAGAGAAATAATGAGTGGGAAGAAGATATCTCAATGATCTGATAAAGAATGAATATTACTTGAAATAAAATTTATCTTTTTAATTAATAATGATAAAGAATAATATAAATAATTATACATTTGAATGTAACCAATCTGAAACCATTTGTTGGTTTTTGGAATAGTAGAACCGTATGTTTTGGTCAATGGAAAACTCATCTTTTTTGAGATTTGATGGATATTTTACAATTTACAACATGTGAATGTCATGACCACTATATTTTTTTATAAATAATATTGACAAATAAAAATTTTGAAACCAAGAGAATATCTTTTCATATTAATTTTATAATTAATTTAGAACTAGAATAAAGGTTACCACTATAATATCCTACCCTAACTCATTCGATTGAGGGGATAAAAAGGATTCACTAACCTTAGGATACATCCCCAATATTCTAAAGGATGGAAATAAATTCCAAGGGATTGAGCAGACATTAAGGGATTATTTTTCCTCAAGAAACCAAGAAACCAATAAAAGAAATATATAAACAACCAAAACAACTATATTAAACATGAGAAAAAACAACACAACTTAATTGTAAGGCCAGATAAATAAAAATATCAAAGTTACAATGCAAACAAGGGACATCAACCAAAAAATAATGGAAGATAATATAACAATATGATACTAAAGTGGCATCATCGCAAGCATAACCAAAACTAGTATCAAGATATAACTCCACATACCTCACATATGGTATCAAGTTTCATCACTAGAGATTTAATATACCTTTCCCCTCCCATTGTCTTGGTAAAAAAATCTGCAAATGCAATAAAAATTTCAAGAAAGGGTCTGTATAACACTTAGTAAAAAATCCCCAGATTCTTCCCAAAACATTCCACATGGAAAATAATCAGTTATCAAATTTTATATAAAAATTCAAAATAATATAAATAATTTTTATGATTCAATACATTAAATCCATGGGAGAAAATAATAAGTAAACTTATTATCATACCTTATTACTTTGAATAATTAAATCTTGTTCACACACACACATGCACAAAAACTTGGTGTCTCACATTGATGGAGTTACATCACAATCATGATCCATCCCACTTTGATCGTGGTACTTAACAACAATGGTATGTCCCCATGAAAAAAAATCCCACCCAATTATGCCAAGTCCCATATCAATTCATTCCACATAAAAATCATTTCTTTTGATACATTTCATCAAACACATTTCTTACATTAAAAAAATAATTTAAATAATAATTAATAATTAAAAAAATAAAGGGATTTTCTAAAAGCCACAAAATTTACATGTTCTAAGAAAACCAAAATGGATTCCTTAAATAAATTACATGATGTTTCTTTTTCACAGTAACAAAACTGGGCTTCCAAGTTCTAGAATACATGGAGTTGAGAGAGAATCCAACTACCTTACAATAATTGATGAAAATGAAATAACATTAAGGAAAATTATAGATCTTGGATCACAAAAACATTCTTTAAATATATCATATCATGAACCAGACTTGGTAGATCCCACCTATCAAGTAATCTAGCTTATAGTAAGGCCTCCAACATACTTCCCTGTATTCTAGAGGCTACTGACTAGTGGTGTTGGGAAAAAAAGATACATTGGTGAGACTATGCCCTTATATTAAAATGAAAATATAGATAAAATAAATTTAACACATAAACCTCCATTAAAATAAAAGTGTACATAAATAAATAAATAAAATAAAAAATATAAATAATGGAATTTGGTATAAAAACTAAAAGACAACCATACAAACATTGTCCTCCCATTGATATGAACATATACAGAATAAAAATAATGAAAATAAATACACATGGATCTATTACTACTCTAATCTAAACCACATACTAGATCTACGTGTCTGTTGAACAACTCCATCACTAACGAAAGACTCTACACAAACATCTCTGATTCATAATTCAACACTAGGACTTTACCTAATCCACCACATCCTATGCTCAACTTGAAAGTAGACCAATGGTATATAAATATATAAAGGTTCATGTAAATGGAGAGAGAACAAGTCTTAGTTGGCCAGACCCAATAGTGATCTTAACATAAACTCTCCTAACAAGTGAATGCAACACCTGATATGCCTAGCCTAGCTAAATGAGGACTAATAGAATAAAAGTTAAATAATATAGAAAATAAATAAATAGGTCCAAATAAGAGGAAAGAATCAAACCATGTGTTCTATATTGACACCCTAGGTAAATACACACTCACTCAATCACTAATCAAAGGAATTAGACAACTTGGCTCATGCAGCCACAATATCAACCACATCCACCAAATCAAGAAGGAGCTCCAAATTCTTGTGTAAGGAGAGGAAATAATTCTATTCCTAGGGATATCATCCTAGGAATCTAAGTCAATTAAGTATATCTACCGTTATATAGGAATCTAAAAAATTATCTAAACAAGTGGTAGAGACTCCCTACCAACCTTAAGAGGATAGCACCAGGTCCCAAAATTCATTAAAAACAAACTAGGAATTTAAAAACCTGTCATATTATCATCATTATTCTAGTTTATGTCACAAACTCAATAATCAGGGCCCTAGGAGTGAAATTTTCTCCACAGTTAACTAGTCCTAGTTGGGAAAATAAGTTAATCTTGGTAGGTTGAACTTATCTAGATCGTTCATTAGATCCTTATACCCACCTCAAAACAATCAAATAATAGAGGATAGAAACCAATTTCATCTCAAAGACAAATCCCAGTCCAGTAACATCCTAAAGTTATCCTCTCTCATCCAATCCTAAATAAGAATATCCTTACACCTCCATACCCACAATCTCGAGCACCATGTTAGGCTAACTTCCACTCCTCTAACCAAAATGGATGAAATTTTCACTTTCCACCTCATAGGACAACAATTCATGGACCACCCCCCATATTTTTAAAAACCATATATAAATTAGGTTACCCTATCTATGGATCCTCTAAAATAACCAATCTCCATGCTAAGGCTACCAAAACTGAACCTTGGCTGGTATTCTAGCTCAATCCTATAGATCACCAAATCTATTAGTGAATAATCATGCATCACCCTGCCCTGAATAAATTTCATCATAATAGGTCCCACATACCAATATCAAACTCATGAAATGAAAAATTTTCATACTTGGAATCCCACGATGGTGTCCTAACCAAAAGGATACAAACAAACTACACCTAGAGGAGCAAAATCAAATCTCATCCAAGAATAAATTCGATCCATCTTCTATAAAATATCCCAAAAACCTAAAAATAAATCAGCTCGAATCCTAAAACAAGGTGATAAATAATCACACACCATCACATGGTCCTCACACCTCACAACCCAACCTCTTGAAGGATTCTTGATCAACAACCTCAAAGGAATCCTCCTGATATAATCTCCTTTTTCAAAACACCATCCAAATGGGATCTAAATAGTAAAGGATTCCACCATCATGATTTACATGGAAATTGCTCAAAATAGACTCCTCTTATGTCCAACTCAGAATATGAGTCACAAGACCCCCAAAACCCCTTCTTGGAAAATGTAAATGGTGTGCAATTATAAGTACACAATGTGTACACTCAAATGCACACATGGACAATTACTTTTACATAGCTAGGGAACACCAGGGGTCTGCTAGTTACACCCTGAGATTTTATAAGAGAGATTATTTTTAATTTTTTTTATGTCATGTGTTTTATGCTATATCAATATTATCATGTGTTATACACAACATCATATTAGCTTTAATTATAGGAAACGCTATTCTTGGATTTTGTTACACACAATTTCATGTTATTCCGATAGAATTCATTTTAGACAACATTTAATATAGATTTTTTTTCATTGTATAAAATAAAAATGTTTGGATTATGTTATATGCAACACCAAAGGAATATTTCACAACAAGAAACACTGACTTGGCTTGTGTTACATGGAAGAGTGACCTTCCTCGATAGCTTGTGTTGTATTGAATACCGAGTTTCACTAAAAAATGATATATTTTTAAAATATTATTATTTAATGGAATAAAAACTAGCTATTATTAATATTATTAACCAGATTTTAAATTTTATATAACATTATAATTCATCCTATTGATTTTCTAGAACATGATATGAGAAAAAAATCAATTTTTCTGGTAAAAGAAGTATTATTCAAAAAATACAGTTTTTCCACCTTTTGAGGGAGAACCCTTATTAAATCTAGTTTTTAAAACATTTATATATTATATTTGAGAAAATAAAATTTTTATTTATAATATAGACATAAAAAATTACTTATGTTTATTTTTTGGTATTTTTCTTATAAAATTCATATTTTAAAGAATAGTGAAAAATACAGCATTTTAATTCCAAATTGTATTTTTATATATTGTATTTATATAGTAAAATTATATTTTTAATGTCACGACCCGTCCTCGGGGCCCGTTCTGTGACTACCTCAAGCCCGCCTTCCATAGGCCAGGGGCTGGCGACTAGAACCAAAGGCGTAAATCCCGATAACTGGGAAGGCATTGCCTATATAAAAGTAAAAAAACACCACATAGTAAAAGAGGAAGTAATACACTAAGTATAAAAGAAAGTGCTGAAAAGTAAATGGGCCAGAATACAAACCCAACTGAAAGTACAGCTATAACAGAAAAAAGTACAACAGAAAAGACAAGCAGCTGGAAGAATAAAAGCAGAACCTAGGTCGTCCACCTCGGATCCTACCTAAAGGGTAGGTACAGATAGCGTACCTCCTGGATCGTCCACAACACTCTCGCTCGTCAACCTCCTCCGAGTATCGTCTCGTTGTGAAGTCCACCTCCGGATACTGTCTAGTCCTCGAACACTGGACCTCTGTCAGCGCTGTCCGTCGTCTGCATCCAACACAACGAGGTGCAGGCATAACCCATGCAGGGGTGTGTATAACGATACTCAGTAGGGACCCCAAGACCCTCAAGGTCACACTAAATCCAACAAGGGTAACCACAAATAAAGATCTCAACAGATAACCTCTACTTAGTTATATGCCCATACATATACCTAAGTTATCAAGTAACCCATCTCAATCATGAGGAAAACACAAAGGTTATTGACTCAGCTCAAACCAGGATTTTATTCATGATGTTGAAACCAAGACTACCAGAGAACTCCTCCTATATCGAGTACAATGGTCCTGCCACTACAACTAAGCGCTCCCCACTAACCTTGGACTACTGAAGTACTCCACCTGTCGAGTACTATGGGCCTTCCACTGCAACTAAGTGCATCCCACCATGGGTCTGCCGCTACAACCAAGAACACCCCCTCATAGCCTACAGAGGTACTCCTTCTGTTGAGTACCGCGGGTCTTCCGCTACAACCAAGCGCACCTCCACCGTGGGTCTGCTTCTAAAACCAAGTGCTTCCCACTGGGCTATCTGAATCACTCTGAGACGATCGATCAGCAGTCGTCAAGTCTCAGCCAGCTTCTAGGTCTCGGCACTCTGCTAGCTCGTCACCGAAAGGGTCTGTTCCACAAGCTACTGGTCGATACTCCAAGTATCACAAAGTTCTACGAAGAAGTATCCCAAGGGTCATCCATATCATAGGAAACTCAACACAACAGACGCTGTGTCAATCAGACGTCTGGTCTGTGTGTTATCAGCCTTTTCGTCCCGAGGACCCGGTTGGTTTCGTGTACGAACCAACCCGACCGTATCTCAACTATACCCCAAACTCTCATAGGGTATACTCCTAAGGACATTTTCTCAATTTAATCACCAACTCCGCTGATGGTTCGTCAAACGGACGTCCGGTCGGAAAGTTATCAGCTTTTCCGTTCCAGGGGCCCGGTTGGATTTCGGGTTCAATCCAACCCAGCCACTATCCAACTACATCAAAACCTCAAGCGAAGTATTCCAAATGTTCCTTCTCATAAAGAGGAATCCAACAAAGTCTGCGTCACATCTATCGGACGTTCGGAGCTCATGTTATAAGTGTTTCCGCTCCGAGGGCCCGGTTGGTTTCGTGCTCGAACCAACCCGGCCGCACACAAAGTTCTCTGAAACCTTGAGTGTAATATACCGAAACGACCGTCTCGATCCAAGGATCCCAACGCAACTAACGGTATGTTGATCGGAGGTACGAAGCCCGAGATATGGGAAAATGAACGAATGTGTCCGGTTTTAGGGGGTTTTGGGCCCGGACCGACCCAGCCCGAGACCCCCTGGGTCGGCCCGAATCGGGTCGACCCGACCCGGGTCTGGGTTCGGCCCGGTGGGCACGGCCCGGCCCAACTGGTGTGGCCTGGCACAGCCGGTGCGGCCCGGTCCAGCCTGGGCGGCCCGACCTGGTTCGGTCGGTCCGGCCCGGGGTGGCCGGTTGGCCTGGCGCGGACGTGGTCGCATGGCCAGACAGCTCGGCTCGGCCGAGCTGTCGCGGAAAGGGGGGGGGGGCGCTGCCCCCCCAGATTTAAACACCCCCCCCACATGGGGGCCCCTCTCTTTGCCAGCCGGGGTTTACGACCCCCGGCTCTTTCCGAAACGGCCGGCCCGGTCCGTCCAGCCGGTGCTGCTGTCGCGGGACCCCGCTGTCCCGCCCCTCCGAGGTGCCAGCGGCCAGCAGTTCCGGCCGCCCCGCCTTGCACCGCGGCGGCTTTGAGCTGCGGCCTTGTCCAACCGGCGCGGCACAACGGCACCGCGACCCTCTGTCGTGGCCCCACTCCGGTCGCGGCCTCTTTGTGGTTCTCCGGAGCGGCGTCGTCGTGCCACGCTTCTTCGCTCGTTCTTCTTTGTTTCAGCACGGTGTCGTTCCACCATGCTACCTTTGTTCGTGCCGCGAAAAACATATCATCAAAGAGGGGAGGAGGGTCAGCCGTGTTCGTGCGGTCCAACCCCCTCTCATTAATCCGATATCAAGCAGCTAAGAAAAATGACTTTGGATGGAAAAGAACATTTATGAACAAAACAAACCCCTACTTGGATATTTGATGTCGCACGTCGGGTGTCACGAAGAACGGCGTTGCGGGGGTCGGATGTAGATTTTGTGGACGTCGGGGTGCATCCAAGGAGTAAACGACATCTCCTCACTTGTTTAGAAGATGATGAAGGAAGGTAAGTTGTCGTTGGCGATGATCACTGTGGTTGGTGACTTCTCCCTTGTTGTGGAGGAAGAAGAGGATGAAGAACCATGATTGTCGAGTCGGTGTTCTTTGTCGGATCCTTGTCGTTCTTCGCGAAGAAGATGAAGTTCTTCAAAGGTGAAGAACGCTCCCTCTCTCAATAGAACGAAGCAACCAAAATAAAATAAGGCCTTTGCCTTATTTTATTACTTTTGCATACATTTTTAAAATTCAAAAACCTTAACTCACTTAATTAATTAGTCTTAAATTGACAAAATTAATGATGAGATAGGTTGGAATGCATTTATGAGGAAGAGAGGTAGCCACAACATTTATTACATGGGAGGTTTAGATGGTTTAGAGAATTTGAATAGGTGGGGACTCGTGTGGGCCCCACCTCACTAATATCCTTCCAAGAGTTAGGATTTTAGTGGGTCCCACCCCAACTCCCTCACATGGAAGGTAAACCACAAATATGTGAAATAAAAAATGTAACACAATTTTTATCTCACTTTAAACTTATTCCATTATTTTTAACAACTCTTCCCGAGCAAACGCAACTCCAAAAAAGGTCTTCCTAAGTAATTACCAGTGCTGCAATTTCATCGGTGCCCTCGGATTTCAAATCCGAGCACCGGATTAAAAGTTAGAAAAACCCGCTCGTTCGTTCACTGAACGTACCCAAGCCTAACTTCGGAATTTGATTCCGGGCAAACCGGGCCCCGGAATCAGGTGCCGTCAGAAACTGCGTACTCGTAAAATTTAAAAGAATTTAAGAAAAAAAATCCATGAAATTTCCAGGTCTTTACATTACTCCCACCTCAGGTATTTATTTCCCCGTAAAGCTTTAACACAAAATAGGGATACAAAAGTGGTACTGAGCATGCATCTAAGCCTTCCGCCCCCATGTGCTCTCTTGGAGGTTCCCATGCTGCCAAAAAAATCGCACAAGATGAATCAACTATCCTTGTAGGGATATGATCCTGTTGATCCTCAACCTCTACTGGAAACCCGCAAAAGTCACCCCATCACCATTTTCCAGCTCCCCATGGTCGATGATATGCGTCGGGTCAAGCACGTATCACCTCAGTTGAGATATGTGGAAGTCGTCATGCACCTGGTGCAACTGAGGTGGATGGGTCAAGTGGTAACCCACCTCGCCTACCCTGTTGAGGACCTAGAAGGGTCCGATGAAGCACAGAGATAACTTTCCACCTCAACCAAATCTCTGTAATTCCATGTTGATTTGAGACCCGTAAGAAAACATGGTCACCATCCTCGAACTCCACTGGTCTCTGCCTCCTGTCAGCATAAGACTTCTGTCAGCTCTGAGCTATCCTCATCCGCTCCTGGATGACCTGGACCTTCTCTGTTGTGGCGTGGACCATCTCTATTCCCACATAAGCTGCTAATATTTCTTCTTTTCCGATAAGAGAAATCTGGTCTCATCCCATGGATGAACCACGTTCTTTTCCTAATAAAGTCAATCCGGACATGAATGATGCATTCATGCCATGGATGAAATCGTAAGGTCTCGATGTTACTACCAAGAGATCCAATCGTCACTCTCGCCTCTAAGGGTCGAGTCACACTGTCGGCATCAGTGTGAGGTCACTAGGTCTTCTCCAGTAAGAATCTCAAAAGTGAGGGTCAAGTCAACAGTTTTAACCAGAACCTCTTAGTAAACCAAAAGGAAGGAAGAAAATGTCACAAGGAAAAGTGTCTTTTATTACTGCATCTCAAAGTACAAAGACACACAACAATGAAAACAAGGAAACTAGAAGCACCAAGATCAAAGGTCCCATGCCTAGAACTAGTCCCACTCTTGTCTGCCAGCTTCTAGAGTGCCATAGTCGTATGCTTCTACTGCCTGAAGCTGAGATCTACCATGTCCACTTGTTCCCTGCGGCTGGGGTGGACCTCCTGGTGGTGGTGGTGGCAACACCTCGAAGCGTCGTCCACCTCCAGCTGCACGACCAACTCCCCTGTCTCGGTCTCCTGTTCCTTGCGGTCCGCCTCGATCGAACCTTTGCCTCTGCCTGGGAGGTCCTTCGTTTATCTGATGTTCATCTGTATGGCGGGTCGGACAGTCGCGTGCCATGTGACCAACCTCGCCGCAGGAGTAACACTGTCCGCTCCTTGTAAGTCGCTCTCCACTCCGGGTGCCTCGCACACACGATCTCGTGTCATGAGGTCGACCACCTGTAGGTCTGGTCCTCTTGGACCTTTGCGTCATTTGTCTACTGCCCACTGCAGAAGACTCTGCCGCATGCCGGGTAGTGGTGGGTCCTACTTCTGGAGACTAATCAGCAAGGAAACTCTCCACTAAGAGGGCTCGCTCCAACACCTCGGTCTGCATCGGGATGCTGTGCAAAACAACAGAAGCTCTAATCTCTCACCTGAGCCCCTGATCAAAGGTTCAGGCCCTGAAGAATGGGTCTCGTGCCATATCTGTGGAGTAGCACGAGAGGTCAGTGAAGATCGCTGAGTACTGATCCACCATCATTCTACCCTGCTGTAGATGCAGTAGCTCCTATATACACACTGCTCGAAGGGTGGCTAGTAAAACTCTGCCCGGAACAGGCTCTCGAAGTCTGCCAACAGAAGTTTCACCTCGTCATGCATCTGGAGCATCAAGCTCCACCATCTGCCTGCTGCTTCCTGAAGGAGGCTGGCATCAAGGATCACCATAAAGTCTACTGGTGTCCCTACTATCCTTAAGAATCTCACCACATCCTCCAGACAATCCTTATCCACCTGCGGGTCCGTCTCTCCCCGGAACCTGAGTGGCCTATGGCACTGGAACTCGTGCAGCGCGCTCAAGCGACATGCAATCTCTGCTGCTGGGGATGGTGGAATCAGTGGTTCAACGGGTGGTAGTACCGCTGGTGCCTCCGCTGGTGCCTCAACTGGAAGAGGGCCCCGTACTGAGGCCTAGTCGCTCGGTGGGCTGTCAGTACGTAAAACTCTTGTGGCTCAAGATGGTCATCCACAGTGAGGCATCCTGAAAGAAACAAACGTAACACGGTCAAACAATTTATACCTGGTGAACTGACCTGGTTTGAGCTGACTTTTAAAAACATTTGGAAACACACACGCAATCAGTGTTTTCATGCACAAAGTCAGAAATCATTTGTCAGGGTCCTGGTGTATGGATATGTCGGCCGCCCGCACCAACACTGGACTCCCTGAACTAAAAACGACACTCGGTACCCTTAACACTATTGCTTCATGGAAAAAAAATATCAGAGTTATAAGTTCTTTGGTAGAACTGACTCCTATGATACCAATTTTTCACGACCCATCCTTGGGGCCCGTGCCATGACTACCCCAAACCCGCCTTCCATAGGCCAGGGGCTGGAGACTAGCACCAAAGGCGTAAATCCCGATAACAAGGAAGGAATTACCTTTATAAAAGTAAACAAAACACCGCAGAGTACAAGAAGAAGTAATACACTAAGTACAAAAGAAAGTGCTAAAGAGTAAATGGGCCAGAATACAAACCCAACTGAAAGTACAGCTATAACGGAACGAAAGTACAACAGAAAAGACAAGCAGCTAGATGAATAGAAGCCGAACCCAGGTCGTCCACCTCGGATCCTACCTGAAGGGTAGGTACAGATAGCGGAGCTCCTGGATCATCCACAATTCTCTCGCCCGTCATCCTCCTCTGAGTATCGTCTCGTCGTGAATTCCACCTCCAGATATTGTCCAGTCCTCTAACACTCGGCCTCTGTCAGCACTGTCTGTCGTCTGCATCCAACACAACGAGGTGCGGGCATAGCCCATGCAGGGGTGAGTATAACGATACTCAGTAGGGACCCCAAGAACCTCAAGGTCTCACTAAATCCAACAAGGACAACCACAAAGAAAGATCTCAACAGATAACCTCTACTTAGGTATATGCCCATACATATACCTAAGTTATCAAGTAACCCATCTCAATCATGAGGAAAACACAAAGGTTATTGACTCAGCACAAACCAGGATTTTATTCATGATGTTGAAACCATGGTTTCTGGATAAATCCTCCTCTGTCGAGTATAGTGGGCCTGCCACTACAACCAAGCACGCCCCACTAACCTTGGACTGCTGAAGTACTCCACCTGTCGAGTACTGTGGGCCTGCCGCTGCAACCAAGCGCATCCCACCATGGGTCTGCCGCTACAACCAAGCGCACCACCTCATAGCCTATAGAGGTACTCCTTCTGTTGAGTTCTGTGGGTCTGCCACTACAACCAATCACACCTCCACCGTGGGCCTGCTGCTACAACCAAGTGCACCCCACTGGGCTATACGAATCACTCCGAGACGATCGATCAACAGTCGTCAAGTCTCAGCCAGCTACTAGGTCTCTGCACTCTGCTAGCTCATCAACGAGAGGGTCCACTCCACGAGCTACTGGTCGATACTCCAAGTATCAAAAAAGTTATAAAAAGAAGTATCCCAAGGGTCAGCCACATCATAGGAAACTCAACACAATAGATGGCACGTCAATCAGACGCACGGTTTGTGTGTTATCAGCCTTTTTGTCCCAGGGGCCCGGTTGGTTTCGTGTATGAACCAACCCGACCATATCTCAAATGTAACCCGAAATATCCTAGGGTATACTCATAGGTACCTTTTCTCAATGTTATCACCAACTTCGTTGACGGTTCGTCAAACGGACGTCCGGTGTAAATGTTATCAGCTTTTCCATTCGAGGGGCCCGGTTGGATTTTGGGTTCAATCCAACCCGGCCACTATCCAACTATGTCCAAACCTATGGATAATTATTCCAAAAGTTACTTCTCATCAAGAGGAATCCAACAAAGTTCGCGTCACGTCCATCGGACGTCTGGAGCTCATGTTATAAGTGTTTCCGCTCCGAGCGCTCTGTTGGTTTTGTACTCGAACCAACCCTGCCACACCCAAAGTTCTCCAAAACTTTGAGGGTAATATATCAAAATGACCATCTCGATCCAAGAATCCCAACGCAACTCACGTTGTGTCGATCGGAGGTCTGAATCCCAAGATATGGGCAAATTAACAAACCTGTCCGGTTTTAGGGGGTTTTGGGTCCGGACCGACCCGGCCCGAGACCCCCTGGGTCGGCCCGGACCGGGTCGACCTGACCCGGGTCCGAGTCCAGCCCGTTAGGGCATGGATCGGCCCAGTGGGCGCGGCCCGGCCCAAACGGCGCAGCCCGGAACAACCGGTTCGGCCCGGCCCGGCCTGGGCAGCCCGACCCGGTTCGGCCGGTCCGGCCCTGGGCGGCTAGTTGGCCTGGCGCGGACGCGGCCGCGTGGCCAGACAGCTCAGCTCGGCCGAGATCTCACGGAAAGGGGGGGGGGGGGCGCTGCCCCCCTGATTGAAACCACTCCCCCCCCAACGTGGGGGCCGCTCCCTTTTCCAGCCGGGGGTTATGACCCCCAGCTCATTTCGAAATGGCCGGACCGGTTCGTCCGGCCGGTGCGGCCGCCACCGGAGCCCGCGGTCCAGCCCCTCCGAGGTGCCGGCGGCCGGAGGTTCTGACCGCCCCGCCTTGCACCGCTGCGGCTTTGAGCGGCGGCCTTGTCCGACCAGCACGGTGCGACGACGATGTGGCTTTGTTCGGCCTCAACGGCACGGCGTGACGACACAGCGCTTCTTCGCCCATTCTTCTTTGTTTCGGCATGGTGTCGTTGCACCGCGCTACATTTGTTCATGCCACGACAAACATATCATCAAAGGGGGGAGGAGGGTCAGTCGTGTTCGTGCGGTCTGGCCCCCTCCCATTAATCCGATATCAAGCGGCTAAGAAAAATGACGTTGGACGTCAAAGAAAATTTATGAACAAAACAAACCCATACTTGGATATTTTACATCGCACGTCAGGCATCCGGGAGAACAGTGTTGCGGGGGTCGGACGTAGATTCTGTGGATGTCGGGGTGCATCTGAAGAGGAAACGACGGCTCCTCCCTTGTTACGGAGGTGAAGAAGGAAGGTACGTTGTCGTTGGTGATGATCACCGCGGTCGGCGACTTCTCCCTTGTCATGGAGGAAGAAAAGGATGAAAAACCGTGATTGCCGAGTCAGTGTTCTTCATCGGAGCCTTGGCGTTCTTCACGAAGAAGATGAAGTTCTTCGAATTTGAAGAATGCTCCCTCTCTCAACACAACAAATCAACCAAAATAAAATAAGGCCTTTGCCTTATTTTATTACTTTTGCATACATTTTTTAAATTCAAAAACCTTAACTCACTTAATTAATTAGTCTTAAATTGACAAAATTAATGGTGAGATAGGTTGGAATGCATTTATGAGGAAGACATGTAGCCATAACATTTATTACATGGGAGGTTTAGAGGGTATAGAGAATTCGAATATGTGGGGACTAGTGTGGGCCCCACCTCACTAATATCCTACCAAGAGTTAGGATTTTAGTGGGTCCCACCCCAGCTCCCTCACATTGAAGTTAAACCACAAATATGTGGAATAAAAATTGTAACACAATTTTTATCTCACTTTAAACTTATTCCATTATTTTTAACAACTCTTCCGGAGCAAAGGCAACTCCCGAAAAGGTCTTCCTAAGCAATTACTGGCACTGCGATTTCATCGGTGCCCTCAAGTTTCGATTCCAAGCACTGAATTAAAAGTTAGAAAAACCCTCTCATTCGTTCACTGAACGTACCCAAGCCTAACTTTGGAAATTGATTCTGGGCACACCGGGCATCAGAATCAGGCGCCGTCAGAAACTGCGTACTCATAAAATTCCCAAAAAAATAAGAAAATATTTTCCTTGAAATTCCAGGGTATTTACATTTAATTTGTTTTAAAGTTTAATTGGATTAGGTTTTTATCATTTAATCCAATTTTGTTCATTAGAAGTAATTTCATATTCAAATTGGACATAAACACATGTCAATATTTTGATAGTTATTACTTCTTAAAAACCCACTTTTTGGTTTTGACAACGAGAATTAATTTTAAATTAATTACTGAAACTTCTAGGTTTCGAATTTGTAAAAATGGAATTTAAATTTTGAATTATAAGGATAAATTTTTTTAAATATGTAACTTTTATTTTTGGACATTATGAATAGTAACTTCAGAAATTATTTTATTTACCATGGTTAAAGGGTAAATCTTATAAATAAGGGTAAAATAATAATAATATAATAATATTAAACTAACCTAAAACATTTTTTAATCCTATTGAATGAGATATTTTAGAAACTTTGCATCCTTGGGTCGATTTTGGGACCTCATGGAACCATTTAGATGTGAAAATGATATTTTATATGAATTAATTTAAAGTAAAGAGAAATATGACATAAAGTTGTATCTTCTTAATAAAACAATTTTAATATGGGGTTATATATAAGATAAATTAGACTATATATATTTATTGGAAATATAAAAATATTTAATACATCATTGTATTTTATTTATCATTTTTGGATACCAAATAAATAAATTTATTTATAAAATGATGATGATGTAGTAATTACCTTATTAATGAATGATTTAAATAAATGATATTATAAATGTCAAAATAAAATTATTTTGAATCATTTAATGCCGTAAAATAATTTTACGGATGATTATGATATTATATATTATAATTAATGAACTTTTTTCTAAAGAATCAAGTTGTTATGTATTTTTAAAAAGTCATATATGAATAGTATAAAAATTGACATAAATGAGTTTTTAAAAACAATACTGTTTTATTATTTGATATAATATTCTTAAAAATATAATACTTTGCCAAATGACTTATATAATGTTTTAAATGTCATTAATGAACCACTTGAGGTTCTATTGGAATTTTATATAAACTATATAAACCATATAGTATGAATATACAAGAATCCATGGTAAGAGTTAAATTAGTTAACTAAGGGTTAAAGCTAAAATATGAGGTTAAATTTAAGACCTAAATTTGTCTAAAACTTATTGGTTGAGAGTATTTTGAACAATAATAATCTTATCTTATAATTAAATTACTTTTTGACCTTTTTAAACCGAAAATAATTTTATAATAAAATAATATTTCAATACCTTTCTAATGTTCCCCTCCTCCTCTCTTATAAAAGAACATCTCCTCTCACATTTCTACACACCGCCTTGAGCCTTATAGCTTGACAAAAATCTGCCCAATTATCCTATAAAAATTATTATTTAACTTTTGGATGTCCTTTTTTTCCAAAAATTCAATCCTTGGTCTCCCTAATAAGAGATCCAAATGAAGTCCAACGAAGAAGAGGTAATTGTTTTACCAATTCAATTTAATTTCTTTTCTTATTATTCTTCCTCTTTCTATGTTGATTACATAATAAAGTAATAAATACAGTATATTATACATTATTATATGTTATTATAATTATGTTACAACCTTATACCACCTTTTATCAATCTTACAAGTAACAATATCACTTTGTGTGCGTACGTACGACATACCATCTCCATGCAGTGATGTAATTTTTTATTCAAAAATACTTTATTATGTTGGGTATAATTATGAGTATAATGGATTAAAATAATGAATATTACATGATAAATAACAATATATAATTAATATATCATCCAACTACATACCATTTAACCATCCATAGAATGATATCGTCACTCGTGCGTACGTACAGCCTACCGTCTCCACGATGCGGTGAGATACCATATCCACATTAACAATTAAAGAATGGTTATAAAAATTATATAATGAGTGAAATTAATAACTATTAACTTAATTTCATGAATAAAATACATCCTATTCATAAAAAACATGACTTATATGAAAAAACAAGAATGCGAAAATGAAGCAGTTAACACCTGAAATAATGGTAATGTTGAAATACTATTAAAAAATGATATAATAGGATCATATATGATATCATAAATATAGGTATGGTACTATTATAATTTAATAACATGATTTAACCATTATAAATGTGGTTACAACACCCTCAACTAACGAAAAGTACAAGTTAAGGGTCAATTTTGCAAATCTCATTTTTATCTGAGATTGTTTATACATAAGTATTTACTCTGGGTACATTTACCATCCATATCCATGTTTTCTAAAAATATATTCAGAATTTTTTTACTGTTATTATATGTATGTTTAGATTCATTTTTACCAATTTTATTACTACATGATTTAGAAGTAATCTTTCTTATGTTTACCAGACGAGTTACTTTTTGACTTTTAATGATTTTTTTACCTTATATTGCATGAAAAAAGAAATTTACATATTCATAATGCCTTGTTTCCATGAAGATTACATTACATGATTTCATGTTTATTTTCTATTAAATTCTTTCCATACAGAAATTGTAAGGTGTTTTGAGAAAATAAGCCCTTTTTGAAGAAGAAAGGATATTTTCCTCAAGAATTAAGTTCAAGTGTTTTATCAAAATTATTTTCCATATAAGATAACGCTCTTAAATAGGGTTATCATTCTATTAGTATTATTTATATGATTTGATTATGTTAATAATGGAATGATATTTTATATAGATTATGTTATGATGGACTAATGTTTAATAAGGCCATTTTATTTCATGGGTTATGCTATAATGAATTATTTATGTTTTTGTGGAAAATGTAAGATGATTTCATTATGATATGGGTTGGAACTATATCTCCATCCATTTCATAGGGTAAAGATTTATATATCATTTGATAAAAATCACTGTAACAACATGTAAATATGGTTCAATAATACATGGCTGGAACGGTAATTAAACTCGGTTTAGTAATGGATTTTGTACACTATGATGGTCATAGTAGTAAATTCTTTGCTACTATGGAAATCATATTATATTATTATTAGTTTACCACAATTAAATTTTTTATTCCAATAATATTCTATCATATTTAATATTCCTTTATGTTCTATTCCTTATGTACTGCCAAGATTTATTTCATGACTCATGATTTTTCTATTTAAATTTTATTATCATTTTTTACATTCTTATATTTATGGTTTGTTTTATGATCTCTATGTTTACTCTTAATGAGAATTTGAGTTCACCCATTTTATGTTTTATTTTCCCCAAGATATAAAGAAAATTTTTAAGTAGGAAAACAAAATTGGAAGATGTTTATGGGAGATGTTGAAGATATTTCAAAAAGTTAGATGATTATGTTCTATGTTTCCAATGACACTAAAATAATATGGTCTTTGGGAATCTGTTTGTGTCATGAATTAAGTATTCTAAAAAAACTAATGTAATTTCAGTGTATATCAATCTTGGTTCATTATAGTTAGAATTATAATGAAGGATTAGTTATCCTTTTGAAACGAGGATGTGAAACTTTTAGTGAGATCCCTAGAGATATGTCTATGGTATGTTTAGGGATATCCCTATGGTTAAGTATAAATATAGGTTACAATACTAAAATTATGGTAAGGATCATGAATAACCTAGTATTAAACCTAATATTTTAGAAATTGTAAGTACCCCCTGATTCTGTTGTTTTCTTGGTATTATTTTTTCCTCTCAAACTATTCTTTTAGTGTTTTCGAAAATGGCTAGAACCTGAAGGAACCGTGTTAATGATAAATGCATTAGGAAATGAAATGATTGTCCTCCTGAACAATAAAATGTTATGGGAGATGGACTGAAAAATATTATTTCTATACTTACACAATATATGAATCATTCTGGACTCCCAAAAGAAGTGAGAAGGTAACAACATTCTATTAAGTCCTTCATGAGGCAACATACGCTTTATTTCAGTGGATATTCTAATCCACTTGTTGCTGAATAGTGGATCAGTAGCATTGAAAATATATTTTCCATCGTTTTTTATTCAGAACATGAACAAGTAATTTTGGTTGTCTATCATTTATAAGGTTAAGAAAACTAGTGGTAGACTCTAATTAAGAATACAAGGGAGCAAGATGAAATTAAAACCATGGAATGGGACGAGTTGAGGAACATATTTTTCAATAAGTACTTCCCTCATATTATTCAAAAAAATATTGTAAAGGAGTTCCTTAAGCTTAAAAAAATAATGATGAATCTATTGGTACATATGATCTGAATTTTACAAGACTTTCAAGGCATGCTTCTGGATTTATGATCAAACCTGAAAGTAATGTTTATCGATTCGTCAGTGGCATAAAACCAAGTCTTCGAAGAGAATTAGATATAAGATACTTTAGTATCTATGAAGATATTGTGTGTGGCACTATCATGGTAGAACTATAAGTTGGTGTTACATATCCATATCATGGTTTTAACAGGAATCTAAATATGGAGTTTAATAGAAAATCTCAAAATAATGGTGAAAATAATATGAATGTTTCCTTATAATCAAAGTGTGGAAAAAAGCATGGTGGATATTGTCTTAAAGGGACTATAAAATATTTCAAGTGTTGATAAGAAGGTCATCGAGTAGTTGAGTTCCTAAGTAATGGTAAAATGGTTTCTAATGATGTAGAAAAGACTTCAGAGAATGCACCACCAACAATTTAATGCTACAATTGCAAGGAACTGGGGCATTATGATAACCAATGACCTAAGCCAAGGGTTAATGATGATGGGCATCAAAAACCTCTTAAGAAAAAATACAAATAGAAGTCACACGTGATCAATATTGGTGATGTTGAGTATGAAAATGAAGTGGTGGAATGATTAAGTGTTTATTTAATGGGATTCTAAAATAATGTTGTGGAATATCATTTATAGTATTATGGAATATTGGAATATCTATATATTGGTTTATTGTGATTTTCAATAACTATATTGTACCATTAACCATGAAAAGTGATTGAAATATTTTTGGAAAGCACATGATATGAATATAATGAAGGTATAAGGAGATAATTAGATGATTGATAGTATTAATGGTCTCATGATTGATATAAGGAAAAAGTGATAGAGTGGTTTGAGTATATAGAATTTTTGGTATTTTTGGTATGTGGAAAGAGTTAATTTTGATAGAATTCATATTTTCACTAATTTTATATAAAATTCATGTTATTATCATGTTTAAAGAGAATACATTGTAACACCTCAAGCTTCCACGGTATGTTTCCCTTTGAATAATACAATAGCTTGTGCTGTTTGCAACTTCGAGTTCAAACACACCACAACCAATCAAACTAGCCGTTATGAATAGTAATACCCACTTTTAGTAATTTTATAAATTTTATCATTCAAAATGGACTTCATCTTTAGATTCGGAATATCGAAATTAGCTTAGGGTGAATTTTTGGTATTTTTTGAAAACATTCCATTTTTGATTAATAGTGAAAAAAGCTGAGTTGTAGTTTAAAACCGACTTTTTCTTTAAATAATTATTTATTTTATTTAAATTTATTTTACATAAAAATATATACATAATGCCTATATACGTTCAATGTAATTAGTTGGAGACATTTTATAATGAGTTTAGATATATAAAACTTTATTGAACTTTTTACCGTCGTTTACCCACCTCCTATGAGCATTTTCAAATTTGCATAAAACATAATTTTACCACTTCTGTGAGTTGAATTTTGAAAATCTGAGAGACACAGTTAATATCAGTAAGTAAAATATGGTTCAATAAGATGAAAATAATTTTTGGTGAATAGTAACTTTAAAGTTTATTTACCATGGTTAAAAGTAAATAGGGTAATTATGGGTAAAAATGATATCATAATTGCCCTAAAACTTGTCCTAATTTTGTTGGATAAATATAATTCGACCAAAATAACCTTAGGAATAAAATATTATCCTCTTTGGTCCACTTGGATTAGATTAGTACATTTATTATTATTTTATTTAAAGAAGAGTTAAAAGAGTTAAATTCAAAGTTTAATAACTAAACCATTTTTAATATAGAGTTACACAAAATATAAATTAGACTATAAATATTCATGAAAAAGATAAAAATATTTCCTACTTAATTGTTTTTTATTTATAATTTTTAGACATTAAATAATTTAATTTATTTATGACACAATGATGATGCAGTAATTACCTTATTAATGAAATATTAAAATAATTGATATTATAAATATCCAAATAAATGTAAATTGAGACATATAACGAATTAAACTAATTTTATAGGTTAATAATACATGTTATGGTTGGTTAAATAAATTTAATTAGAAGTTATAAAGTTTTTGTGGCTTTCAAAAAAATCAAATACTAAATAGTGTCAAAATTGACATAATTGAGTTTTTAAAACAAATACTATATTATTAATTGATATAATATTACTAAATACATATGGTTCAGAAAAAGGAATTACATAAGGTTATATATATTAATAATTAACCACATGTGGTTCTATTGTCTTTTTAAAGTAAGTTTATTAACCATATAATATAAAAATACAAAGAGACATGGTAATTGTCAAACTATCTAACTAAGAGTTAAATCTAAAAGATAAGGTTAATATGAATACCTAAACCTAAATAAAACCTATTGTATTAGAGTTTTTAGACTTATACCCACATTATCTTCGAAATAATTCATTTTTGAGCCATTATAAACCGAAAATTATTTTATTATAAAATAATATTTCAAGATTTTCCTAAAGTGACCCTCACCTCTAATATAAAAGGGAACTTCACCTTCTCTTAATTTCACACCTCTAAAGCCATTTGTCTTAGACAACCCCTACAAAAATATCCTGAAAACGTTCCTCCCTTCATCCTATAGTCCATCCTTTGGTCATAAAGACAAATTAAGGATCCCTTTTGATCAAATCAAAAGGAAGAACCCGAAGAAGAGGTAAATATTTCATCACCTATTTCATGTTTTTTTCTTCTTCCACTTCCTATTTATTTGTTGTCTCTATTCTAAAATAATAACACCAGTATATTCTATATAATGTGATGTTATTATAAAAATGGTACTCCATTTTCATTATTCTCTCCATCATAGGAATGAAAAAGTCACCATACATGCATACGTACGGCTTACCGTCTCCACGTAGTGGTGTAGTTTGTTATTCAAGCACATAATTTTTTGGATGGGTATAATAATGAGTATAACTGATGTAAATAATAAATATAACATGTTACTTATTAGTTATATATGATATACCATCCAATTACATAATATTTCACCATCAATATAATGATATTGCCACTCGTGCGTATGTATGGATTATTGTCTCCACAGATGCGATGAGATTCATTATCCATTGTAATCATTCAAGAATAATATTCATTTTATGATTAAAAATAATTTTTATAAACATAATATAATTATATATAGGAATAAAATACATCTTATCCATAACAAACATGGCTTATGTAACCAATCATATAAAGGAAAATAAATCAGTTAACACCCGAAATGATGATATTACTGAAATATTATTAACAAAGCAATATTAGAGGGTCATATGTGATATCATATTAATGTATATATTTATTTTATAATTTAATAACAATTTTTTAACTATTATACAGGAGGTTATCATACCATCTACTAAGGAAAAGTACAAGGTAAGGGTTAATTTCACAATCTCTTTATTATCCAAGGTTGTTTTTATGTAAGTATCTATTTGGACCTCTTTATCATCCACATCCGTGTTTTCTTATAAATGTAATTAAAAACTATTTTACTATTTAATATACTATGGGTTAAAGTCATTTATACCCTTATTTGAAAATATATCTTTTGAAAGAAATCTTTATGTCATTTTCCAAACAAGGTACTTTATGACCTTTTCGACAAAATTAAGGTAAGAATGTCTTTTTTTAACTTATACAATGGGTGTGGCTATTTTCTACCATTATATCATCATCAAAGCTTCTTATACAAGATTATAAGAATATTTTAAAAATAAATGTTTTCTTTTATAATTATATTACTTTAAAATTATTTCAAAATAGAAAGAGATATTTCTCAAAAAAGGTTTTGATTTCATATATGTCAACATTCTTTGATGGATTTTAAGCTTGTTTGAAGTTGATTTATTATGATACCAAACATCCATATTGTATTGAAGGTTTTGTGATATGTTTTACTATGGATGTGTTATTATTACACCATTGATCGTTTATGGATAAATTATTGACATTTGGTATTCTAGTTTTAATAGTAATGTTTATGTTATGTTTAAACCTTTTCATATAAGGAATGCATTAGACATAGTAAGTGACGGGTGGAGCCCGCTATAGAAACTCGATTCATCGGTAGGTCTCATGAGACAAACTAGTGTCTTAGAAAAAGGCCTTGACAAAATCTTATTTGTTGTCTTGGAACAAGGCCTTAACTATGTTGTAATGACCCGAAATTTTGAATAAATCTTGTTTCCTAATTTTGTGTGTTATTTTATTTTATTTTTATACTCAACAAAACTGTTTAATTGGATAACATGAGTATAATTAAAATGAGACTATTGGGTTTTGACTGTTATATGATCATTGGTCAATATGACCACTGGAAACTAAACATTTCGATATTTTTCTCTAAATACAAGTGATCTTGGTTAATTAATATAGAAAGAAGATTTGATGGCCTCACCCAGTAGTCTTGGACCGATCAAAGCCCATCTAATAGAACTTGGGAAGAAGGTAGCACCACTGGGCCTTACTCTGGACCAAACCCAAGACGAACTTCATCGTGTGAAGCTAGAACGGAATCACCTACGCGAGAAGTTCAAACTGATAGAAATTACTACTCGTGCGATGTTGGCTGAGCCTCCCACGGATTCTCTCACCTTAGCACACCTTACACTTAGGTCCTATGCTGGTGTGATAAGGGGCTATGTAAGGAGACCGTAACTGCCTTGTGTAATCCTTTGTTTTAAAAAAAAACTTTTGATTTCTTCTTATGATGAATTTTATGAATTTTCAAATGTCCAGATAAATATATTATGCATATTTTTTGTGAATTTTAGAGAAAGGATATTTTAAAAAATGTTTATGCAAACCTTAAATAATTAAAAATGTGTAATGATTTTCAAAAAATGGTATTCTACAATTATGTTCAGTACGAAATTTAGAGTCTAATAAGATCAACTTAATTTTTGATGAATAGTAAATTATGAATAGTGATTTTATGCTTAGGATTAGTAATGTGACCAAATGGATTAGTAATATCACTTAAATAAAGCATTAATATAATCTAGGCACCTTGATTAAGTAATGTTATTCAATAAAATGGTTAAATAATGGTTTCATAAATTATTAGTCAAGTATTAGTTTTTTCCAGGTGAATAGTGTTTTTTAATTAAAATTTTAATTAAAATTTTTTAGAAAATTAATTTTATAAAATGGATTTCATTTTTGAACTCAGATCATCAATATTATGTTAAGGTAATTTTTTGGGATTTTTCTGAAAAAAATGAATTTTTGGTGAATAGTGTATTTATTTAAAAATTAAATTAAAAAAATTTAGAAAATTATTTTTATAAAATGGAGTTCATTTTTGAAATCATAGCATCGATATTTGGTTATGGTGAAATTTTGGGATTTTTCTGAGAAAGTTGAATTTTCGATGAATAGTGAAAATGCAGTTTTTAAGTTACGGGTGTTTAATGACATCATTAAATGATGTATTAAGTATGTAATCAATATGGTCTACTTATGAATAGTAAGATAAGGTATGAGGTGTCCCAAGTGGAAAATACCATGGGCAAATACCATGGGCAAGCCCATGGTTTTGCCAAAACCACTAATGAGGTGTCCCTTGGCCATTAATGCCTAGTCCCCTCACTTTCCCTATAAATACCAAGCCATCCTCTCATCCATTCGACTCCCAACCCTCCCTCAACGAAGCTATGGTCTCATTACCTCCCAAGGAGTCCTTCCAAGGTTCCCCCAAACCCTCAAGGTCCCAAACATTGAGTTTTAAGAGTTACGTTTTAAGGTAAGGGATTCTACCTCCCTCTTTCTTTTCAAGTAATCTCTTTTATGTCATTTCTTTTATGCTCCATGATCTTATGTTGGAGGATGTTATTTTATATTAATCCTATTGTCTTTTTCATGTTCATATGATGAGATAACCCCACTTTCTATCATCATTTCATTTTTATAATGTTAAGTGGCGCTGTTAGGCTGCCGAATTTTGAAGGGATTCTTTCACCCTTCTCAAGTTCTATTTTCATGTCAAGTATTTCAAGTTCCTTTTTATTTTGTTGGGGTATGATCTCTATATCTATCATACTGATCTTTTATTTTCATATGATTAGAGACCATATTTGATCTTTTCAATTCAGTATTTTGATGTTTTAAGTGGCGCTGTTAGGCTGCCGAATTTTTAAGGGATTCTATCACCCTTCTCAAGTTCTACTTTCTTGTCAAGTATTTAAAGTTCCTTTTTATTTTGTTGGGGTATGATCTCTAAATATATCATACATAACTCTTATGATCATATTATGAGAGAACCTATTTGATCTCTTCAATTCAGTATTTTGAAGTTTTATGTGGCGTCGTTAGGCTGCCGAATTTTTAAGGGATTCATTCACCTTTCTCATTTTTCAAAGTTCTACTTTAATTTCAAGTATTTCAAGTTCCTTTTTATTTTGTTGGGGTATCATATATAAATATATCATACTGATATTTTATGTTCATATTATGAGAGACCCTATTTTATCTCTTCACTTCAGTATTTTGAAGTTTTTAGTGGCGCCGGTAGGTTGCCGAATTTTTTAGGGATTCTTTCACCTTTCTCATTTTTCAAAGTTCTACATTCATGTCAAGTATTTCAAGTTCCTTTTTATTTTGTTGGGGTATGATCTCTAAATCTATCATACTGACCTTTTATGTTGATATTATTAGAGACCCTATTTTATCTCTTCAATTCAGTATTTTGAAGTTTTAAGTGGCGTCGTTAGGCTGCTGAAAGTTTAAGGGATTCGTTCACCTTTCTCATTTTTCAAAGTTCTACATTCATGTCAAGTATTTCAAGTTCCTTTTTATTTTTTTGGGGTATGATCACTATATCTATCATAATGAACGTTTATGTTCATATGATGAGAGTCTCTATTTGTTCTCGTCAATTCATTTTTGTTGAAGTTTAAGTGACACTGTTAGGCTGCCGAATTTTCATAAGAGAAATCTTATTTTTTTGTCTTCCTTCCATGTTTTTCATTTAAAATGTTATGTCCTTAAAATTTAATTACCATGTTCATATATCCTTCATATTCTGTCCCTCTACTGTTTTATGGGTCATTTATGAATTTTTGACCCATGTACCCTCTCTTTTCAATGTTTTCTAAAACCCCGAAACATAGTCGTTATGTTGCAGAATTTCCGTCTCAAAATGTCTCTCTCTCTTGTTCTCAAGTTCATTTATTTTATTAAGTGAATACTCAATGCTCTCTGTTATATAGGGGTATTCACATATATACCAAAATGTTCTATTTTAAATTTTGGGATTTACATACATGAGACCCAACATCCTTTTCTGTGGGTTTTAAAGTGACACAAAGATCATGTCTTTAAAGCAGTTTTTAAAACATTATGATTATGAAATGAAACCCATTCCTTTTATGCTATATGGGTTGTTTATGAAATTATTGATGATTATATATGTGTCTGACATGATAATAATGACATTTCAAGGGTGCGCCCCTGATAGCGCTCCAATGCATTCGGTAAAGACTTAATCTCAAGAGATGACTATTTTTAACGACGCCTTGGTGAATAACCTTGGTAATTTTTAATGACACCTTGGGGATGGACCTTGGTGAAATAGAAATGATTGTCAATATTAAATGTTTTAGCCACATATTCATGTTATTAAATACATTATTTTTATTATGATATGCCTCATGATTTCTTTCTCATGCCTTAATGTTCTTTTTCATGAAATTGTTGATGTATCTCAAGTTTGCATGTTAAATGTTTCCCCTTGTTTCCCTTACCAAGCCTTCTGCTCACCCATTATTTTGATGTATGTCACCTTGTTATGAGATGCAATAATGAACCAAGGATGAAAATATGGAGATTCATTTCAAGTGTTTAAGAATTATGTTATAATTTTTCATGTTTTAAGTTCCTGTTGTCCAAGACACTAAACCTTAAAGATCCTCGGTTTTGTAAAATGTAATGAAAAGTTATGTTATAAAAAGGCGGGATGTCATAGTTGGTATCAAAGGATGGTTTAGTTATTTGTGGAAATTAGGATATGAAAACTTTAGGAAGAATCCTATAGAAAAGTTTAAATATAGGAAATCTTCCTGGTATTTTGGTGAGTATTGAGTAAGGGGTTGCCAAGAAAATACATCCCTGTCTGGATACGAGCAGGTAGAGGTGGCTCTGGCATAGATGTACATAGGGGTAAAACCCAAAAACACCGCTTTGAGCTAGACTCGAATGGGAACTGGTACACGACAACGGGCCTTGTTGCACTCTTGGTTACGACACTCCCGAGGGATATACTTTGGTAAATTCATAAGCTTAGTATGAACCATTATTAAAGGAACAAAGATAAAATAAAATAAAGATTCGCATAAGAATATATTATCATGGATAACCTAGATTGGGACCTAGGGGATCACAAGTTAGGGTATACTTTTATTCTACAATTTTATCCTTCTATGATTTAAGTTTCCTTTTAATGATTATTGTCTAAGTATTTAATCCCCCAATTGTACTTTCTTTCCTTTGTTAATGGCAGGAAATGCAAGAACATGTCCCAACAACCAATATGATAGGAAATGTGACGATTTCCGTATTAATATGACAGAGATGATTAGGGGATTAAAATATGATTATTATTTTGGAAGACATTCACTATTTTGGGAACCCTATTTGATCGAGGTAAATAGATTACTACGGTATTTTCTCTGATGAGTAAAGGTTGAATTATATTTGGACGAATCGATAAATTTAAGGTGAACTTATGGTATTATAGGTTACATATGGAAATTATTGACCTATCTTGGGGAAAATATGTTTAGGTTAGTTACTTTTTTTATAAGATGTTAGGAGTGGTTGATGTTGTTTGGAGATGAAAAATAAAGTTTATCTTGGAAGACTATGTTATCAAGTCCTTCTTGTATTTGGGTTTCAATCTTAGTTTGGGTTATTTTGAGGAATTTTAAGGATAGTTATTTATAGAATGGTCTATGATGAACTCCGGGTAGTACCGTGGAACTTTGAAAATTTTAAAATAGTTTCCCTTCCAATGGGATTCTTTCTTTTTGAAGAGTTGTTTTATCTTACCCTTTCTATTTTTTGGATAAATGTTTAAAGATATATAGTTTTTCTTTTGTGGAATACATGATTCTCTAGAAGATTATTCTTGTGCTTTTGATGAGACCAAGTGTTTTTGAATGCTCATAATTTGGAGAAAAGATTAGTGTTGGTAGAAAATTGTTAAAGGATTAAACTCTACTTGAAGGTAGGTATATTTCCTTATTTTTTTCTATGTAGTAAATGAATTCCTTAAAACTAAGGAACATAAAACAAAAAATGCTGTCTGTTAACGTTTCCTACTAGGAAATCAAATACCATTTGACCCATCATAAGTTTGTGATTTTCTTGTTGTTAACTTTCTCCTAATCATGTTTTCTATCACTCTCCCTTAGAACGTGACCCTTTGTTTTTTCATCCATGTCCATGTTTTTCTACATGGGATCCTAGTATGGGTTAACTCGGGTGACCTTTTTACTTCCCTTTCTTTCTTTTAAAGTAATAGTTTTACTGACTCCTTTTCTGGTGTGGGACATTCAATGAAATTTCAAAACCCAGTTTTAAAAATTGCGAGGACGCAATTTCTTAAGGGGAAAGATTGTAACGACTCGAAATTTTGAATAAATATTATTTCATAATTTTGTGTGTTATTGTTTTTTATACTCCACAAAACTGTTTCATTGGATAACATGAGTATAATTAAAATGAGACTATTGGTTTTTGACTGTTATATGACCATTGGTCAATATGACCACTGGAAACTAAACATTTAGATATTTGTCTCTAAATACAAGTGATCTTGGTTAATTAATATAGAAAGAAGATTTGATGGCCTCACCTAGTAGTCTTGGACCGATCGAAGCCCATCTAACAGAACTTGGGAAGGAGGTAGCACCACTGGGCTTTGCTCTGGACCAAACCCAAGCTGAACTTCATCATGTGAAGCTAGAACGGAATCACCTTTGCGAGAAGTTCAAACTGACAGAAATTACTACTCGTGCGATGTTGGCTGAGCGTCCCTCAGATTCTCTCACCTTAGCACACCTTACACCGAGGTCCTATGCTGGTGTGATAAGTGGATATATAAGGAGACCGTAACTGCCTTGTGTAATCCTTTATTTTAAATAAAAAATTTTGTTTCTTCTTATGATGAAATTTATGAATTTTCAAATGTCCGAATAAATATAGTATGCCTATATTTGGTGAATTTTAGAGAAAGGATATAGTAAAAAAATGTTTATGTAAACCATAAATAATTAAAAATGTGTAATGATTTTCAAAAAATGGTCTTCTACAATTATGTTCAGTACAAAATTTACAGTCTAATAAGATCAACTTAATTTTTGATGCATAGTAAATTATGAATAGTGATTTTATGCTAGGATTAGTAATGTGACCAAATGGATTTGTAATCTCACTTAAATAAAGCATTAATATAATCTAGGCACCTTGATTAAGTAATGTGATTCAATAAAATGGGTAAATAACGGTTTCATAAATTATTAGTCAAGTATTAGTTTTTCAGGTGAATAGTGTTTTTTAATTAAAATTATTTAGAAAATTATTTTTATAAAATGGATTTCATTTTTGAACTCAGAGCATCGATTTTATGTTAAGGTAATTTTTGGGGATTTTTCTGAAAAAAAATGAATTTTTGGTGAATAGTGTATTTCTTTAAAAATTAAATTAAAAATATTTAGAAAAATATTTTTATAAAATGGAGTTTATTTTTGAAATCAGAGCATAGTTATTTGGTTAAGGTGAAATTTTTGGGATTTTTCTGAGAAAGTTGAATTTTTGATAAATAGTGAAAATACAGTTTTTTAGTTACGGGTGTTTAATGACATCATTAAATTATGTATTAAGTATTTAATCAATATGGTTGACTTATTAATAGTAAGATAAGGTAGGAGGTGTCCCAAGTGGCCAATACCATGGGCAATCCCATGGTTTTTCCAAAACCACTAATGAGGTGTCCCTTGGCCATTAATGCCTAGTCCCCTCACTTTCAATATAAATACCAAGACATCCTCTCATCCATTCGACTCCCAACTCTCCCCCAACAAATATCTGGTCTCATTACCTCCCAGGGAGTCCTTCCAAGGTTCCCCCAAGCCCTCAAGGTCCCAACCCTTGAGTTTTAAGAGTTACGTTTTAAGGTAAGGGATCCTACCTCCCTCTTTCTTTTCAAGTAATCTCTTTTATGCCATTTATTTTATGATCTATGATCTTATGTTAGTGTATGTTCTTTTATATTCATCCTACTGTCTTTTTCATGTTCATACGATGAGAGACCCCATCTTTATCTCATCATTTCATTTTTAGAATGTTAAGTGGCGCTGTTAGGCTGCCGAATTTTTAAGGGATTCTTTCACCCTTCTCAAGTTCTATTTTCACGTCAAGTATTTCAAGTTCCTTTTTATTTTGTTGGGGTATGATATCTATATATATCATACTGATCTTTTATGTTCATATGGTTAGAGACCTTATTTGTTCTCTTCAATTCAGTATTTTTAAGTTTTAAGTGGTGCCGTTATGCTGTCGAATTTTTAAGGGATTCTTTCACCCTTCTCAAGTTCTATTTTCATGTCAAGTATTTCAAGTTCCTTTTTATTTTGTTGGGGTATGATTTATAAATCTATCATACTGATATTTTATGTTCATATGATGAGATAACCTATTTTATCTCTTCAATTCAGTATTCTGATGTTTTAAGTGGCGCTGTTAGGATGCCGAATTTTTAAGGGATTTGTTCACCTTTCTCATTTTTCAAAGTTCTACTTTCATGTCAAGTATTTCAAGTTAATTTTTATTTTGTTGGGGTATGATCTCTAAATCTATAATACTGATATTTTATGTTCATATTATGAGAGACCCTATTTTATCTCTTCAATTCAGAATTTTTAAGTTTTAAGTGGCACCGTTAGGCTGCCGAATTTTTAAAGAATTCGTTCAGCTTTCTCATTTTTCAAAGTTCTACTTTCATGTCATGTATTTAAAGTTCCTTTTTATTTTTTTGGGGTATGATATATAAATCTATCATACTGACCTTTTATGTTCATATGATGAGATACCCTATTTTATCTCTTCAATTCAGTATTTTCAAGTTTTAAGTGGCGCCGTTAGGCTACCGAAATTTTAAGGGATTCGTTCACCTTTCTCATTTTTCAATGTTCTACTTTCATGTCAAGTATTTCAAATTCATTTTTATTTTGTTGGGTTATGATCTCTATATATATCATACTGAAATTTTATTTTCATATGATGAGATACCCTATTTTATCTCGTCAATTCATTTTTGTTGAAGTTTAAGTGACGATGTTAGGCTGCCGAATTTTCATAAGAGAAATCTAATTTTTTTGTCTTCCTTCCATGTTTTTCATTTCAAATGGTATGTCTTTAAAATTTCATTATCATGTTCATATATCCTTCATATTCTGTCCCTCTACTGTTTTATGGGTCATTTATGAATGCTTTAACCATGTCCCCTCTCTTTTCAATGATTTCTAAAACCCCAAAACATAGTCGTTATGCTGCAGAATTTCCGTCTCAAAATGTCTCTCTCTCTTGTTCTAAAGTTCTTTTATTTTATTAAGTGAATACTCAAAGCTCTCTCTTCTATAGGGGTATTCACATATATACCAAAATGTTCTATTTTAAATTCTGGTATTTACATACATGAGACCCACCTTCCTTTTCTGTGTGTTTTAATGTGACACAAAGATCATGTCTTTAAAGAAGTTTTTAAAATGTTATGATTATGAAATGAAACTCATTCCTTTTATGATATATGGATTTTTTATGAAATGATAGATGATGATATATGTGGCTCACATGATAATAAATACATTTCAAGGGTGCTCCCTGATAGCGGTCCATTGCATTGGGTAAAGAATTAATCTCTAGAGATGACTATTTTTAACGACGCCTTGGTGAATAACCTTGGTAATTTTTAATGACACCTTGGGGATGGACCTTGGTGAAACCGAAATGATTTTCAATATTAAATTTTGTAGCCACATATTAAAGATATGAAATACGTAATTTTTTTTATGATATGCCTCATGATTTCTTTCTCATGCCTTAATGTTCTTTTTCATTACATTGTTGATGTATCTCAAGTTCGCATGTTAAATGTTTCCCCTTGTTCCCCTTACTGGGCCTTCTACTGACCCTTTCTTTTGATGTATGTCCCCAGGTTATCTTTTCCATATTATACTGAAGTTTAAGTTTAAAATTATTTTTTTAGTCTTATACATTTCTTTAAATGTGTATGATTATTTATAAAATTTCCCGCTATATTGTTTTCCTTTCTGAGCATCTGAGCTCACCCATTTCTATGTTTTATTTTTTCCAAGATGTGAAGAAGTATTTTATAGTTGACCTAGAAGGATAGGCTAAGGATATAAGTGTGTTCAAAATGGGGCAACATTTTGTTGATGTTTTTATTTCAAGATGTATTGTAAAACTTATGAATGTATCTAGTACGTACAAGGGTATTAAACTGATCAGACTTTCAGGACATGATTTATTGTATCACTCCAATGTTATATAATAATACACCGACTCTGGGTAACTGGGTTCGGGGTGTTACAATTGGTATTAGAGGAAGTTTAGTACAATCCTTGGAAAATAGATTTATAAGAACTCTGATTAGATAACATTACCCTAAGATAGACTTCGAGGATTATTATAAAAGAACTTCCAAGAATTTTGGCTTAGTAGAGATTTTGTGGTTTTTCCATGAAATAAATCCCTATCTGGATACGATCAGGTAGAGGCAGCTATGGCACAGATGTACCTAGGGGTAAAACCCGAAAACACCGCTTTGAGCTAGACTCGAATGGGAACTAGTGCAAGACAACGGGCCTTGCTCCACTCTTGGTTACAACACTCCTGGGGGATATGCTTAGGGTAATTCAAATTTTCTTTATGAACCATTATGATGGATTTATGAGAATATACTTCTTCAATTATTTTTTTATAATTATGGATTATATCCATAAACAGTTCAAATTATGTCAAGTGGTTTAAAAGTTTGAAATAATGTGTTGAGGTTCATAAACTAATCTACTGTATGTCATTTTTTAGAAATGGAGCCTAGTGGAAGGAATGGAACTGTATCAATGTATGTAATACAGGTAGTGATTTTTCTCCAACTCAAGATAATTATAGTGGATCTAGTGATGCAACTGGTGCTGATCATCTTATCACCATACTAGGACAACTCACACAGGTAATGAATAATAACCTTACCTGTATGGAGCACCCTGATCCACAATGTGGAGGATCAATGTTAGACTGATTCATGAGGAAACCACCACCAACATTAAATGGGACAACAAATCAATTTGTAGTCCGGAAATGGATAATTTCCTTAGATAAAAAATTTCACTCTTTGGGGGGTAGCGAAAAGGAAAAAGATTTCATGGAAGTTTATCGCCTCATGGGAGATGAAGATCAATGGTGTTCATTTATTCAAAACACAAAGGAATATGATGAACTATCAAATATGGAATGAATGGAGTTTAAATATATTTTCTTAGAAAAATATTTTCCTTGTGACCATCGAGCGGATATAGGAAGACAATTTTTGAGTCTGAGACAAAAGGAGGATGAGAATGTTGTAAAATACGAGGCTAAATTTACAAGGTTAGCAAGGGATGCTGCAGATTATATATGTAACCAAAGGAGTAAAATTGATCAATTATTTTATGGGTTAAAACCATTTCATCGGAGATCATTAGTCTCACAATCCTTATTATCATACGAAGATATTGTCTCATGTGCTATCAAGATAGAAAAAGAATTCTCTAAGTCTTATGACTTTAATGCAAAGCAGGAGAATAAGTGATCTTCTTAACACTTGGGAAATGGAAATAAGGGGAATAAGGTAAAAGTTGAATATCCATCCTGCGATAAATGTGGGAAGAAACACCCCAGAACTTTCCTGAAGGGAATGGGAGTCTGTTACAAGTGTGGTGAAAAAGGTCACCACGCTCATGATTGTAAGGGGAAGAAAGAGGATGTCAATGTTGAATGCTACAATTGTAGAGAAAAGAGGCATTATTCAAATTAATGTCCTAAGCCCCAAGAAAACTTACCCCAAAAAAGTACAAGGGAGCAAGGCCAAGCTTATGAAATCACTACTGTTGAGGTTGAAGCTCCAAAAGATGTGGTGATAGGTAATTTAATGGTTTCCTCAAGTTTAGCCAATGCTTTATTTGATTATGGATTACCACATTGTTTTATATCTTCCCATTTTGTAAAGAAAATTTGATATTTTCAGTTTGACTGAATGAGGGAGCTGTCAGAAAAAACACCTAAGGGAAGTATCACCGCAATAATGTTTTGTGAATTAGATCCCATTAGGCCATATAAATGTTCTTTATCTGTTGATATCATCATCATACCAATGATTGAATTTGATATAATCCTTGGAATGGATTGGCTTTTGGACCATGATATGAATATTTATTTTAAGAAAAACGAGGTTACAATTTTTGATGATAATAAGGAGTACTTTATCTTTAGAGTAGAAATGTCACCATCGGATTCTTATCTAGATTTTCCCCCAGTAGATCTACTAAATTAAATTGTTGGGGAAGAAGATAATGAAATAACAATGGGTGAGGAAAATAATGTTTGAATAGAGGACGTGCCTATTGTGTAGAAATATATTGACGTGTTTCCAGAAGTTTTACCTGGACATCTTCTAGAACGAGAAATTGTTTTTTCCATTTATTTAAATCTTGTTTCAAGGCTCATATCGAAGAACCCTTATAGAATGGACAATATGGAATTAGTGGAACAAAAGAAAAAACTAGAGGAATTGAGTAATAAGGAATTTATTCACCCTAGTGTTTCTCCACGGGGATCCCATGTCCTTTTAGTTAAGAAGAAAAATGGATCGATGAGGTTGTGCATTGACTACAGGGAGATCAATGCTATAACAATAAATAACAAGTATCCCCTAGTTCGTATTGATGATTTATTTGATCAAATTCATGGAGCTCCATATTTTTTACAGATTGACCTTCGGTATAGATATCATCAGTTGTTTGTGAAGAAGGAATACATTTTGATAACTGCATTTTGAACCCGGTACGAGCATTATGAGTTCAAAGTGATGCCTTTTGTATTGACTAATGCACCCTCTGTCTTCATGGATCTAATGAATAGAGTTTTTAAGGAATGTATTGATGAATTTTTAGTGGTATATATTGATGATATTTTGTTATACTCAAAAATTACTAAGATCATGAAAATCACTTGCAGATTATCCTATGGACTCTTAGAAGAAATGAATTATATGGGAAATTTATCAAGTGTAAATTCTGGCTTCAGTAGATTTCTTTTCTGGGCCACATTGTCTCTAAGGATGGAATCTCTATTGATCCTTCAAAGACCAAGGTAATCCAAGAATGGCCAGCACTAACAAGTATAACTGAGGTATGCAGCTTTATTGGTTTAGCAAGTTATTATCAACGTTTCGTCTAGAATCTTGCTTGGTTGGCTAACCCATTAACCAATCTCACACTTAAAGGGGTTAAATTCGTTTTGAAAAAAGAATGTGAAGAATGTTTTGAAGAACTGAAGAGAATATTATTCAATGATCATATCTTAATTCTACCATTAAGGAAAGATGGGTTTGTTGTTTATAGTGATGCTTAAAAGAAAAGACTTGGTTGTGTCCTTATGCAGAATGATAGAGTTATTGCCTATGCATCATGGCAACTAAAAATTCATGAGAAAAACTATCCTTCTCATGATCTTTAGTTAGCAGCTATAATTTTTTTTTCTGAAAATATGGAGACACTATCTATGTGGTGAAAAATGTGAGATTTATACTGATCACAAGAGTTTGAAGTATATTGCCTCACAGAAATAACTCAACATGAGGGAAATAAAATGGATTGAACTACTCAAGGATTATAATTTCACGATACACTACCACACGGGGAAGGAAAATAAGGTGGAAAATGCTTTGAGCAGAAAGGATCGAGGAGTTTTGAACAAGATGAGAGTTTAAAGGGATCCTATTTTCATGGATCTAGTAAAGATGGATATGGGGATAACCATGGAAGGTGAAAAATAAATACTTTTTCAAATGGTTTCCAAACCATCTTTACTAGAAAGGATAAAGAGTTCTTAGACTAATGATGAGGAGTTTCAAAAGAAGATTAAAGCTGTTAATGATGGGAGATTGAGTGACTTCATATATGAAGATGGAATTTTGAAATTTGGGAAGGGACTATGTGTTCCTAACATACGTGATCTAAAAAGGGAATTGTTAGAGGATGCGCATAGCTCCAATTTCTCTATACATCCCGTGAGAACCAAGATGTATAGAGATTTGAAAGAAAATTTTTGGTTCGACTAGATGAAGAGGGAGATTGATGATTTTGTGTCAAGATGTATGGTTTGTCAACAAGTGAAAGCTGGAAGGAAACAACCTAGAGGATTCATAAAACCTCTTCCCATACCTGAGTGGAAATAGGATAATATTACGATGGACTTTGTCATGGGGCTACCAAAGACTCATATAAGGAATAATGCAATATGGGTCATTTTTTATCGTCTTACCAAGTTAGTATATTTTATGGCTATAAGAGAAGATTTACCACTTGAATATATGGAAAGACTGTATATTAATGAAGTTGTAAGACTTCATGGAGTGCCCCTATCAATTGTTTTTTATCGTGATCCCCATTTTATATCAATATTTTGAAAAAGTCTTCAGAAACCCCTGGATACTGAACTTTGTTTGAGCACTGCCTACCACCCTCAAACAGATGGACAGTCAAAATAGACTATTCAAACCTTAGAAGAAATGTTGAGATCTTGCTCACTTGACTTTCATGGTATGTGGGATCAATATTTACCTCTGGTAGAATTTTCCTATAACAATAGCTTTCATTCAAGTATTCAGATGGCACCATATGAAGCATTATACGGAAAGAGATTTCACACACCAACTTGTTGGGATGATGTTGGTGAAAGAAAACTCATAGGCCCAGAACTTGTTGAGGAAGTGATGGAAAAGGTAAAGGTTATCCAAACTAACATCAAAGCATCTCAAAGTAGGTAGAAGAGCTATGCTGATAACTAAAGGAAGGATTTGGAATATTAGGTAGGAGATCATGTTTTCTTGAATGTGTCTCCATAGAAGGGATTTATATGATTTGGTAAGAAGGGTAAACTAAGTCCCAGGTACATTATACCATTCAAAATTATATAATGAGTTGGGGTTTTAGCTTATCGTTTGGCAATGCCACCAAGTTTCTCCAAAGTTTACGATGTGTTCCATGTATCACTGTTGATAAAATATATGCCTGACCCAACGTATGTACTCATATATGAGGAAATTGAACTGGAACCTGATTTGTCTTATTGTAAAGAGCCTTTCAAGATTCTTGAAACCAAAGAACAAGTGTTGAGAAACTGTATGACTCGTCTAGTAAAATTTCTATGGAGAAACCATAAGATAGAAGAGGCAATGTGAGAACCTAAGGAACTTATAAAGAAGAAACACACAAATCATTTTATGCAGTAATATTCAAGAAATTTCGAGGATGAAATTATTTTAAGGAGGGGAGAATGTAACACCCTAATCTTCCACGGTACGTTTCCCTTTGAATAATAAAATAGCTTGTGTTGTACGTAACTTTGAGTTCAAACACACCACAACAAATCAAACTAGAAGTTATGAATAGTAATACCCAATTTTAGAAATTTTATAAATTTTATCATTTAAAATGGACTTAAATTTTTGATTTAGAATATCAAAATTATCTCAGGGTGACATTTTGGTATTTTTTTGAAAACTTTCCATTTTTGATGAATACTGAAAAACACTAAGTTATTGTTTAAAACTGACTTTTTATTTAAATAATTATTTATTTTATTTAAATTTATTTTACATAAAAATAGTTTCATAATACTGATATAAGTTCATTGTAATTCATTGGAGTCATTTTATAATGAGTTTAGATATATAAAAAGTTTATTGAACTTTTTACCGTTTTTTACCCACCTCCTAAGAGCATTTGCAAATTTGCATAAAACTTAATTTTACCGCTTCTGTGAGTTGAATTTACAAAATCCAAGAGACAAAGTTAATATCAATAACTAAAATGGGGTTCAATAAGATGAAAATAATTTTTGGTGAATAGTAACTTTTGACTTTTATTTACCATAGTTAAAAGTAAATAGAGAAATTAAGGGTAAAAATGATATCATAATTACCCTAACACATGTCCTAATTCTAATGGTTAAATATATTTCGACCAAAAACAACCTTAGTAATAAAATAAGATCCTCTTTGGTTCACTTGGATTAGATTAGGACATTCATTATTATTTAATTTAAAGAAGAGTTAAATGAGTTAAATTCAATGTTTAATAACTAAAAAATTTTTAATATAGGATTACACACAATATAAATTAGACTATAAATATTCATTATAAATATAAAAACATTTCCTATATAATGGTATTTTATTTATAATTTTTAGACATTAAATAATTTAATTTATTTATGACACAATCATGATGCAGTAATTACCTTTTTTAAGAAATATTAAAATAATTGATATTATAAATATCCAAATAAATGTAAATTGAGACTTATGATTAATTCCACTAATTTTATAGGCTAATATGACATGTTAGGGTTGGTTAAATAAATTTCATTCGAAGTGATAAACTTTTTATGGATTTCAAAAAAATAAAATACTAAATAGTATTTAAATTGAAATATTTGAGTTTTTAAAACAAATACTATGTTATTAATTGATATAATATTCATAAAAATATAAGTTTCAGCCAAAGGACTTAGATAAGGTTATATATATTAATAATAAACTGCTTGAGGTTCTCTTGGCTTGTTATTGTTTGTTTAGTAACCATATAATATAAAAATACAAAGAGACATGGTAAATGTCAAACTATTTTACTAAGAGTTAAATCTAAAAGACAAGGTTAATAAGTTGACCTAAACCTATCTAAAACCTATTGGTTGAGAATTTTTCGACCCATACCTATCTTATCCACGAAATAATTCATTTTGGAGCCATTAGAAACCGTAAAATATTTTATTATAAAATAATATTTCATGTTTTTTCTAAAGTGTCCCTCACCTCTCTTATAAAAGGGCACTTTACCTTCTCTTAATTTCACACCTCCAAAGCCATTTGGATCAGTCAAACCTGGACCAAATATCCTACCAAAATTAATCCATTCATCCTAGAGGCCTTCCTTTGGTTATAAATCCAACCTATGGAGCACTTTTGATCAAATCAAAAGGAAGAACCCGAAGAAGAGGTAAATATTTCATCACCTCTTTCAAGTTATTTTCTTCTTCTACTTCTTATTTATTTGTTGTCTCTATTATAAAATAATAAATCTAGTATCTTATATATACATTGATGTTATTATAAAAATGGTATAACCATATTCATTATTATATCCATCATATGAATGACAAAGTCACCATACAGGCGTACGTACTGCTTACCGTCTCCACATCGTGGGGTAGTTTGTTATTCAGACACTTAATTATTTAAATGGGTATAATAATGAGTATAAATGATGTAAATAATAAATATAACATGTCAATGATTCTTTATATATGATATACCATCCAATTACATACTATTTCACCATCAATATAAGGATATGTCACTCATGCATACGTACGGATTACCGTCTCCACGAACATGGTGAGATTCATTCCCCATTACAATCATTCAAGAATAATTTTGATTTTATGATTAAAAATAATCTTTATAAACATAATTTAATTCTGTATATGAATCAAATACATCCTTTCCATAACAAAAATGGATTAGGTAACCAAGCATATAAAGGAAAACAAATCAGTTAACACCCAAAATGATGATATTACCGAAATATTATTAACAAAGAAATATTAGAGGATCATATATGATATCATATTTACTTATATAGTTCTTGTACAATTTAATAACAATGTTTTAACTATTATATAATAGGTTATAATACCATCTACTAAGTAAAAGTACAAGTTAAGGTTTAATTTCACAATCTCTTTATTATCTGAGGTTGTTTTTATGTAAGTATATACTGGAACCTCTTTATCATGCACATCCGTGTTTTCTTAAAAATATAACTCAAAACATTTTTCCTATTTACTATACTATGGGTTAAAGTAATTTATACCTTTATTTGACCATATATATTTTGAAAGGAATCTTTCCGTCGTTTTCCAAACAAAGTACTTTATAACCTTTTCAACAAAATTAAGGTAAGAATGTATTTTTTAACTTTTACGGGGGTTGTGGCTATTTTCCACTGTTATATAATTGTCGAAGCTTCCTATACAATATTATAAGAATATTTTCAAAATAAATTTTTTTCATTTATAATTATATGACTTTCAAATGATTTCAAAATATAAAGATATATTTCTCTAAAAATGTTTTGATTTCATCTATGTCAATATCCTTTGATTTATTTTAAGCTTGTTTGAAGTTGAATTATTATGATACAAAACATCCATATTTTATTGAAGGTTTTGTGATATTCTTGACTGTGGATGTGTTATTTTTACACTATTCATGGTTTATGGATAACTTATTGAAATGTTTTATGCTAGTTTTAATACGAATGTTTGTGTTATGTTTAAACCTTTTCATATGGGGAATTAATTTGACATAGTAAGTTACGGGTGGAGCCTGATATAGGTTCTCGATAAATCGGTAGGTATCATGAGACAAACTAATGTCTTGGCATAAGGCCTTGAAAAAATCTTATTTTTAGTCTTGCCACAAGGCCTTGAATATATGGTTATGAAGTCTAGCATTTTTCATTCCAACATTATGAAAGTGGCTATTGATATTGCATGTGATTATTCGACTAGAATAATATACATGTGATTAAGTAAATGACATTATTTTATTTTATCTTTTCCATATTATGCATATGTTTAAGTTTAAAAGGATTTTTTTCTAGTCTGATAAATTTCCCAAAATGTTTATGCTTATTTATGAATGTTTCTTCTATATTGTTATCCTTACTGAGCATCTAATCTCACCCCTTTATATGTTTTATTTTTCCCAGGGTATAAAGAAGTAATTTATGGTTGACCTTCAAGGATAGGATAAGGATATAAGTGTGTTCAAATGGGTAAAAAATGTTGTTGATGTTTTTATTTCATGATGTAATGTAAAAAATATGAATGTATCTAGTACTTCCAAAGATACTAAATTGATCGGTATTTTGGGACATGATTCCATGTATCATGCCAATGTTATATAATAATGCACCGACTATGGGTAACTGGGGTCGGGGCTTTACATACATGATTAAGGTTTTTATATGTTTGGAATGTGACAACCAAGGACTATCAAATGAGATATGGGAGACAAATGTTGTATTGATTTAGTTCACCTCCTTATAAAGTCTTATATTTTCAGTTTTTGGATTGATTGTAATGTTATCCCTTTATTGATATTATAAGTTATATTTCGATTTAAGTTTGTTAGATTAATGTATTATCTCACAATAGGTGGACTTATGCCTATTTGATAACCTGTTCTAACATTTTTGTTGAGACATATGGAATGACCTATCATTATATCGCATGATCTTTTAACACTTCAAGAATGAAAAATTAAAATTTATTTCTTTAAATAATAGATGAAGTAGAAATTGTTTTGGGAATGACTAACAGTGAGATTATACTGAAATCAAGAGAGTACTTCTCCTCATGATTTTTTTTTCAACTTTTAGAAGAAGACATTGAAACCAAAAATGTTATCCTAGTACCTTCTTATCTGATGAACCATATGGTCCCTTAAATCATCACATATTTATAGATTTCTGGCAGTTAACTTTCTTCCAACCTTATTCTCAATCTATATCCATCAGAACATGATGGGTAGATTTCTATTCCATAACCATGTTTACACTTACCACTTATGTTCTCCTATGTGGAAACCCAGTGATGAGTTACATCGGGTAACCATTATGCTTCAAACTTCGATTTTTAAAATGATGTATTAGTATATCTTTCTACAATGTGGGTTTCCATGAAAGAAACATTCAAATAGTTAAACATTTATATCCCCGATGAATTGTGAGGGAGAAATTATTTTAAAGGGGGTGTAATGTAACATCATGAGATTTTATGAGATATATTCTTTTAAATTTCTTTGATGTCTTTTGTTGTACACTACTGCATGATTAGATTGTAATATACACAACATCGTATTATCTTACCATATATGCAACACTATTCTTAGCTTGTGTTACACACAATTTCAAGTTATTTTGAAAGAATTAATTTAATGAAACATTGAGTATAGATTTTGCTTGATGTATAAAATAACGATGTTTGGATTATGTTATATGAAAAACCAAAGGAAGCTATCACTACACACAACACTGACATGTCTTGTGTTACACGTAAGAGAAACCTTCCTTTGTAGCTTGTGTTTTATGCAATACTGAGATTCACTAAACAAAGATATATTATTAAAATATTATTATCTAATGGGATATAAACTAGTTGTTATGAATAGTACAACCAAATTTGAAATTTTATATAACCTTATCATTAATACTACACATTTTATAGAACATGATATGAGAACAAAATCAATTTTTTAGATAAAAGAAGTATTTTTCAAAAAAAATCAGTTTTGCTGCCTTTTAATGGAGCACCCATTTTAAATCTAGTTTTTAAAACTTTTATATATTATATTTTAATAAATAAAATTATTCTTTGGAATTAGGAAATAAACATTTACTTATGTTAAATTTTTGGTATTTTTATGATAAAATTTATATTTTAAAAAATAGTGAAAAATATTGCATTTTAATTCAAAAATATCTTTTCATATAATTTATTTATATATTTAGATTATATTTTTTATTGGTTTTAAAGTGTAATTGGATTATTTTTTAATCATTTAATCCAATTTTGGTCATTTTAAGTAATTTCCCATTTAAATTGGACATAAACACATGTCAATCTTTTGATAGTTATTACTTCTAAAAAACATGATTTTTGGTTTTGACAGAGGGAATTAATTTAAAATTAATTACTGAAATTTATATGTTTGAATTTTGAAAAATTGATTCCATATTTTGAATAGGAATGTTCAAATTTTTTAAATAGGTACCTTTTATTTTTGGATATTATGAAAAGTAACTTCAGTAATTATTTTATTTACCACGGTTAAAGGGTAAATCAAGTAAATATGGGTAAAAAATAATATTATAAAAATATTAAACTAAAATAACACATATCATAATCCTATTGGATGAGATATTTCATACCATGGGTATCCTTGGGATGATTTTTGGACCCCATTTAACCACTTGGATGTGAAATTTTTATTTTATAGGAATTAATTTAATGTAAAGAGAAATATGACATAAACTTGTATCTTATTAATAAAACAATTTTTATATGGGGTTATACATAAGATAAATTCAACTATAAATAGTAATTGTAAATATAATAATATTTTCTACAAAATCGTATTTTATTTATATATTTTAAACATCAAATAAATTAATTAATTTATGACACAATGAGGATGTAGTGATTACCTTATTATTGATTGGTTTAAACAAATGAGATTATAAATATTAAACTAAATTTATTTTGAAACTTTTTATGCCATTCACGAATTTCATGGATTAATATGACTTTTTTATCTTATAATTAATGAATTTTTTAGAAATAATCAAGTTTTTATGGATTTTAAAAAGTCATGATATGAATAGTATAAAATTTTCATAAATTATTTTTTTTAAAAAAATATCTATTTTATTAAATGATATAATAGTTCTAAAAATATAATATTCAGAAAAATGACATATAAAATGTTTACAATTTCATTAATGAACCACGTTAGGTTCTATTATCATTTTATATTAACTATATTAACCATATAGTATGAATATACAAGAAGACAAGGTAAAAGTAAAATTAGTTAACTAAGGGTTAAAGCTAAAAGAAAACAATACATTTGAGACCTAAACTTGTATAAAAAAATAATTTCGAGGGTTTTTTGAACAATATTCATTTTATATTTTAATTAAATTAGTTTTGGACCATTTTAAACCGAAATTAATTTCATAATAATATAATATTTCAATACCTTCCTAAAGTGTCCCTCCTCCTCTCTTACAAAAAGGCATCTCCTCCCACATTTCCACATGCCACCTTGATCCTTATATCTTAACCAAACCCTACCCAATTCTCCTATAAACATTATTAGTTAACGTTTTTAGGTCTTGGTTTTCCAAAAATCTCATCCCTAGTCTCCATAATAAGAGATCCAAAGGAAGTCCAATGAAGAAGAGGTAATTGCTTTACCAATTCAATTCAGTTTATTTTCTTCTTCTACTTCCTATTTATATGCTAATTCCATAATAAAGTAATAAATTCAGTATATTATACATGATGATATTTTATTATAATTATTTTACAACCTTATACCTTATTTTTTTCATCCTACGAATAACAATATCACTATGCATGTGTAAATACGACTTACCGTCTCCACGATGTGGTGTAATTTTTTAGTAAAAAATACTTTATTAGGATGGGTATAATGATGAGTATAATGGATTAAAATAATTAATATAAAATTATAAATGATTCTTTTTAATTAATATACCATAAAACTACATACTATTCAACCATCAAGAGAATGATATTGTCGCTCGTGTGTACGTACGACCTACCGTCCTCACGACACGGTGAGATTTTTTCTCCACGTTAACAATTAATGAATGATTATAAAATTTATATAATGAGTGAAAATAATAATTATGAACTTAATTTAATGAAAAAAACACTACCTATGCATAACGAACATGACTTAAATGGAAAAACAAGAATGAGAAAATGAAGCAGGTAACACCCAAAATAATGGTAATATTGAAATACTATTAAAAATGATATAATATGATCATATATGATATTAAAAATATGGATATGCTTATAAAATAATTTAATAAAATGATTTAACCAATATATAGTAGGTGACCACACCCTCAACTAATAAAAATTACTAGGTAAGGGATAATTTTTCAGATCTCATTTTTATCTGAGATTGTTTATACATAAGTATTTACTAGAGGTATATTTATCATCCATGTCCATGGCTTCTAAAAATGTTTTCATGAAATGGTTAATATTATTTTATGTTTTCTTAGAGTCATTTTGACCCATTTTTTACTTTTAATACATTGTTTGGAAGGAATCATTTTTATTTCTACCCTACAAGGTACATTTTGACTTTTCTAGAAAAAGTACAAGAACAATGTTTTTTAACTTATACGGCATGAAATAATTTTTACATATTCATAACACCTTGTTTCCATGATAATTATTTTACAGGATTTCATGTTTATTTTCAACTAAATTCATTTTTTATAAAAATTGAGTCGTATTCTTTGAAAATAAAACCTTTTTTAAAGAAGGATATATATTTTCCTCAATAATTAAGTTCAAGTTTTTTAGCAAATTTATTTTCCATATAAGATGACACTCTTAAATGGGGTTCTATTTGTCTCTCTATTATTACTATGATTTTATTGTGTTAATGATTTAATGATATTTTCTATGGATTATGTTATGATGGAATTATGTTTAATAAGCCCATTTTATTACATGGGTTATGATATGATGAATGATTTATGTGTTTTGTGGCTCATGTAAGAATGATTTCATAATGAGATGTGTGGGACCTATATCTCCCTTTAATTCATTGGGTAAAGATTTATATCTCATGATATAGACATGAATGGAATGAAAAGTAAATTTGGTTCAGTAATACATGTGTAGAATGGCAAGTAATCCTTGTTTGGTAATGGACTTTTTCCACTATGATGGTCTTGGAAGAAATGCCTTGGCTACTATGGAAATCATATTATATGATTATTAGTTTTCCACAATTACATATTTTATGCCAATTCTATTCTATCATGGTTAATGTTCCTTTTTGATCTATTCCTTATGTAATTCCATGATTTATTTTATGAATTAGGATTCTGATATTTAAACTTTATGTTCATGTTATTACATTATTATGTTTATGGTTTGTTTTATGTTCCCCATTTTTACCCTTACTGAGCATTTGAGCTCACCATTTTTATGTTTTCTTTTCCTTGGGATATAAAGAAATGGTTTAGGTAGGAAAACAATAGTGTAAGACCTTTATGGGGATGTTTATGATCTTTCAAAAAGTTATAAGATTGTATTCCGAGTTTTCGAAGGCTCTAAACTAATATGGTATTTGGAAATATGTTTGTGTCATGTATTAAGTATTCCACAAAGGTAATGTAATATCCATTCACATCAATCTTGGGTCGTTATACTACTCGTGTACTATTACATGGCTACATGGGGTCTACTAGTGTACTATTACATCACGAAACCCCCCTCACACGGGGTGTTTTCCCAATAACATGGCCACATGGTAATGTAAAGATACCCAACATTTATTCACAGTACATGGAATATAGTTTCAATATATTCATCTTCCCATGTACATGGATACATGTCCATGTACCACCTCATCACATGTACTCCTTGGTATACAATATTTATTCCTAAACACTTCACATGCCTAAGTATATAGCCTCAAGGACTATAAATACTACACTAAGTGTACCTAAAGTATGCAACATGTATTTATAAAAACATCATCTTCCCCAAATAAGAAGAACACACAACTTGTGTTCATAAAACAACATGTTGTATTTTTGGGATTTCATAATGGGAAACCCTTGTGAACCTCCCAAAACCCCTAATATCCCCTAAAAATCACCAATTAATCCCTAAAGGGTTTATAAATAACCCAAATCTAAGATTAATACTTAAAAAACTAACTTATGAGGAATTATAGTGAAAAAAATTAAAATTCCCTACCTATGGGTAGAAATTGTTGAATATTAGATCCGATCCATGATCTGTAGTTACCATGCGATGATCTGATGTGATTCGAGCCCCATAGTGGAAACTATATTTCCTTCTATCCCTATACTCTACATATACATATATTTATCTCTTAGAATAATCCCTAAAGTGGAGATCCCCATGGTCTTGGAAGAAGTAAATCCGAGGAAAAGTATAAAAGAATAGGAAAAATAGAAAAAGGAAAAGGGATAAAAAGATAAGGGGGCCCGGCCTGGCCCCAGTTCCAGATTAAAGGTTATGAATCACCTAAGAAAAAAACCTAATTTTGAAATAATAGTCAATTTGTAATTTTAATCTTATGTTCTAAAAATCATACATACCCAAACGAACAAGTGTGAATAAATAATATTTAATTAATTAAATATTAAATATTTCACTAAAATTCAAATAGAATGAAAATCCACCAAACTTATACCTGAGGATAAACATCCAATTACAAGACTAAAAGAGTGAACACAAAATTATTTTAGATCTCCTAATTGGATAAATTACAATTGTTCCCCTCAAAGACAATCTAAGAAAAAATATTAGAATTCCTTCTTATTTTCTCACACTATCATGATGTGGTTCATAAAATATCAAATAATATCTCATCATGATACATGTCATAAATCATATATCAATAAATAATAAATTAGATCTAATGATCCAATTGAGAGAGGATGAGAGTATCTAAAGAGAAATATAAATATCATGGACCTACCTTTAATTATAGAGAGCTAACACACATTGATCTATCAAAATCACAGTTCGAACTAAAGGGGATTGCCAAGGGAACCTTGAATATGAGTAGATTTTGAGAGCTTGAGATAATAGAAGAAAAATAATGTTTTTGAGGCCTTAATTAGAGTATAATTTTTTTTTGAATTATTAACTTCACATTTCAGGGTTAGGCCACATAGTTTGTAAACCCTCCACCAATAGTGTGCATGATATTGTATTTGACCCATGTAGTAAGAGAATTGTGCAGAATGTTTTGGAAGACCATGAACCAACTGTGTGGTGATACTATCACAAGGATATCCCATCACATAGTTAGCTCACATAGTTTGACAAACTATGATCTAATTGTGCTTCTTCCACTATCTCCATTCAAACAGTTTCTCTTATAATGCATTCGGTTTGTCCAAATCGTGCGCCAACCCAGTGACTCTTAGAATATATTTACATAGTTTCTTGGAGATAGTTCATGGTTTCTCCAAACCATTATAAAAACCATTAACCTATGGAAACATTTCCAAAAAAACTAAAACCATCTAGAAACCCTCAAAAATCAACCCACATATTAGTTAACTTCAAGATAAAACAATATAAGTGAAAAGTACCTAAAACTATATGTGTTACATTCTCCCAACCATTTTTCTTTGAACCTGTATAAAATTGGTTTTTTTCAATGTTTTAAAAAGTTAAGCAATAAAAATTTCATTTTATTCTCATATTCCCATGTCTATTCAAGAATCTGGCCATGCTTCTATAAGACCAATCCCAGTCTAATTCTTTTTCCACAAAAAAATCTTATTTTTTCAATCCATGATGTTTATCAACACATGAATCAATGTATAATTTGGATTAAGCTCAACATAGTCCCATCGAATCACATTTTTCGGATCATGATATAACTTCTTCAATTGAGAAACAATGAAATACATTGTATATAGAACTGAGCTGTAGTGATAGAACCAACCGATATGAAAAACTCCAATTCGTTATTGTGTCTCAAAAGGTCCGATGTTCCAATCAGAAAACATCACTTGTTTAATTAAATCATGATTCCTTGGCCTTGGAGAGATTATCTTGAAAACATGATCACCCCATCAAATAATAACATCCGACAACGATAATCCACATATAATTTATAATGAATTTGAGCCATCTTCATCCTCAATCTGACCATTTCAATTTAATTTAGTGTCTCATGCACAAGGCTAGTTCCACTAAATGACATCTCACACACCTCCTTTAACACCCCAAGGTTTTAAAAATAAATTTAAATGCATGAAACTTTGTTTTAATTAGATATTTATAATTTTCCTTTTAATATAATTTTTTCGCTTCAATGATTTGAATTTAAAAAAACATCCATCTACAATTGTGATCAGTAGGTTATTTGGAGTCTGATAGAACTAAATTTTTTTTGGTGAATAGTAACATACCCTTATGAATAGTAATATGACTCTAAAGAATAGTAAATTGTATTATTATTTTATTTTATTAAGGATTTAAGATAATTACATCTTGAATTAATTTTTCAAGGTTGTATAAAATGGGTTATAGTTTTAAAGTTTTTATGTTTTGAATAAAGTCTGATTTTATTAAAAAATGAAATTAATAATATATAGAAAATTATTTTCAAAAAATAAAGTTCACTATTAAATACTACATGTAGAAAATTTATTATGGTGAATTTTTGGTATTTTTTTGAAATTATTTAGTTTTTTATGAATAGTGAAATACGATAAGATACCGTATATTCAAATTATCAGTTAAATACACTATTTTTGAAATCATGGCTGATGGAAGCCCACTTGTTTCAAACACACATGCTATCTTTAATATTTTTATCACAAGAATGAATACTATTAATATTATTGGACAAATATATTAAAATAATTATTTAAATAAACCAAAACCCCTCCTCTCCCCACACTATAAATACCACCCTGATTCCCCTCTTCCTCTCACACCTCTCACACCTTGATAATTGTCTAAGTACATCAAAATACCCTCCCAAAGGCTCTTCCCCAAGTCCAAGACCTGTTGTTATCTCCAAAAGGCCAAAACCAAATGCCTTAAAGGAGAATCTCAAGGAGAAGAGATCATGTGGTGAAAATCCTATTTCATTTTCTTGGGTTTTATTTTCTATTATTTTTTTTCTTATACTATATTCACATCACCTTATCCAAGTTGCATGAAATATCGTGTATAATATATATTTTTTATTTTTCATCATGTTTATGTAAATATTCATCATAATTATTCCCCTCCTCTTCCTCATATTCTAAAAATAAAAACATCATGTGTGATGTGCTGGTTTACCTAAATCATAGACGATATGTTTAAAATTTCTATTAACTCCTTCAAAAATGGTCATAAAAACAATGTAAAGGATAAAAAATAATTTCAAGTGTATGATATATCCACTTTAATGATCTATAGTTATCATATATATATATAATAATAATAATATGTTATATAATGAAACTAGTTTGTGGTTATCAAAGAACCACAAAAATGATCTAAACGGATATCACTAAAGATTTATCTAATGATTCATCCTAATAATATATAACAAAAATGAGTTATGGAATCATTTATAATTATTTAAACATATGAATAAAATTTTATTCCACTTCCTATATTTCATTTCTATATGTTATGAAAATCAAATAAAACCATCAATGGAAATCATGTAAGGAACGCACCAGAAACAATGGAAGGAACAAAATAATAATAATTAAAGGATAAAATGATGTTATTAAATGATCATATAATGTGTTAAAAACATGAATATTTTTATAAAAGATATTAATAACAATTTGTTAACCATTATACAGAATTTTTAAACATGTTTTAAGTAAGACAAACCCAAGGGAAAGGAATTCCTGACCCAATTTCCAATCTTTGGGTTAACTTTCTACTTTATTCATGATGTGATATTGAGATAATTTTTGTGAGGAATTTTTGTTTATATTATGTTGTTTTATGTTTATTTATAATTTATAAACATATTAATTCCATTTTGATAAATTCTTACTCCAATTATATTAGTAAGGTACTTCGGTTTTAAAATCCTTTTAAAAGTCTCTTTAATAAAATCTAGAAATGTTGTTTATATATATATATGGCATGAGTGGTTTTTCCAAATTTCATGATACTTTATTACCTTGATATGTTCCTTGGAAATATTTTTGTTGGGTTGAGCCCATTATATCTCAATATATGTTGTGTTGAGCCCATTATAGCTCAAGATATGATGGGTGATCCCCATTATAGCTCTTCAATGCATTGGGTAGTCCAAATATGTAATTTGACCAAATGGTTATTCCATGTGTAAGGGTGATTGTAAGAATGATATGGTAAATATGTCCCATTAAAAATACATGATGATTCCTTTCATCTTAATGAGTTTTTATGAAATCATTTTTATTAGTTTCTATGTTATCACTTGACTAATTATTTCTTTCCTTATATCCCTTACTAATCTTATTATGCTCATCCCATGTTTTTAAATATTTTTTCACAGGTTATAAGGATTTTTAAGAGAAATAAGGAAGAAAATTTAAATGTTATGAGGATTTTTCAAAGAAATTATGTTTTTATTAATGTTTTATATTTTGGAAAGCTTGAATTATTTTTAGCAGTATCCTCATGTATGATTATGGGTTGTTATGTATGTTTTATGTCCTGATTTCTCAAAAACTCTAAACCTAAAAATATCCTTAATGTTTAATAATTTATTTTCTTTTATAAAACATAATATTATATAATGTTTTAAGTTTGGGTACTTATAGTTGGTTTCAGAGGATGGTTTAGAAAACATTATGGGTTATGATGATGTTAAAAAAATACAAAAATGATTTTTACTCTGGTGAATTTGAAATGTTATTTCATTTAAAGATTACAATGTTGCTTCATCTAATATATGTCTATTCAGAATGGTTTTCCAGAAATTTAATAGGGAATCTGAAGTAGGAAGGCACCAAGAGGCTGATGTCAATCCGAAACTATAACCTGGAATTGTGGGAATCAAAACTAAGAAATTTGTGAGATAAATGGCTTAGTTGACTCAATAAAAACACATTGTTGGTGTCCATGATAGAGAAGAACATGATCAACCATGAAGAGACATGTTTTTTGTGGATCATTTTATGAGGCATCATCCTCTAGATTTTAGTGGAACCATAGATCCAATGATATTTGAAGGATAGATCAATTCTCTAGAAAATATATTTGATGTCATTGGATATTAATAATATATAAAAGTAATACTAGAAATTTATTGTTTGGACGGTGAATTCGATCAATGGTTGTCTCTAGTTAATAATACAAGAGAAAGGTATGATCTTGACAACCCAGAATTGGATTATTTTAAGAATTGTTTTATGGAAAAATATTTTCCTAAAACGTTTCAATATAGAATGGAGAAACAATTCATAGAACTGAATGAGAAAGATGATAATTCTATGGCAGTATATGAAGTTAATTTTACAAGACTATCCAGGTACGTGCTAGATTTTACATGGGATTTTGATAGTAAAATTAATATATTTTTCCCTTGTTTGAAACCATTTTTATAAATAGATTTGGATTCAAAAGAGTTTAAAATCTATGAGAAACTTGTTCTTTGTGCTGAAAAAGTTGAAATGGAGTTTTTTGAAATGTATTTGCCTCACAATTACATGAATAAAAAGCATTCATGCTGACAGGAATTGGGGAAGAATTCATCAAAGAAATCTAGAGTTAAGAAAATCAATTTCCCTTCTTGTAAAAAGTGGTGTAAAAATCATCCTGGTGAATGCCTTGTAAATTATATTAAATGATACCCATGTGTAATGTTTGGACATATTTATCATGACAGTAAGTAAAATGATCCAATAATTAATGAGAATCTGATGGTGAGATTCTTTAACTATAAAGAATTGGGTTATTTTTCTCATGTTTGTCTAAATCCAGTCACTCGAGTAGGTAATCTGCCGGATTGAAAGTAGAAGGGTGTGGTAAAATACTTTGTAACCACTTCAGAAAATTTTGAGCCATCAAATGAGGTGGTATCAGGTAAATTTCATGTTTCTAGAGATTTTGAAAATGTGTTGTTTGATTATGGGTCTACACATTCCTTCATTTCTGAGAAATTTTCAGAGAAATTGGGAATTCCACCTCATGAAATTAAACCAGAACCCATGGTAAAAACACATAGAGGAAATATTTTTGCAAGAATAAATTATAAGATTCTACACTTCTTTGTTTATGGAAAGATTCTACCTGCAAGCCTAGTTGTATTTCTTCTAGTGGAGCTTGATGTTATTTTGGGTTTGGATTAGCTTTCTTTTTATCATGCTAAGATAGATTATATAGGAAAATAATTTTTTTTCATAAAGAGTTTTATTTTGTGTACAAGAATAAACCCACACAATTGATAGAATATCAGGAAGCTTTGAAGCTAATAAAATATATAAATAAAAGTTATCTTTTTTATATTTTTAAAGATAAGGGAGCTATCAATATTAATGATGTACCAGTGGTAAATGAATACATGGATGTTTTTTCTGATGATTTGACTGTTGTTATTCCTAATTGAGAGGATAATTTTACTATTGACATAGTTCCTAATGTTAAGATAATTTATGAAACCCCTTATATAATGTCTCAAATGGAACTTCTAGAATTAAGAAAGTAGTTTTAGGAAGTATGAGATAAAGTCTTTATCTGACATAGCACTTTCTCATGGGGTTATACTATATTGTTTGATAAAAAAAAGATTTTTCAATGAGGCTTTGCGTTGATTATATATCCTTTAATAACATTATTGTTACAAACAAGTATCCTTTGACTCATATTAATGATTGGTTTGATCAGATCTAGGGAGCACAATATGTTTCAAAGGTTGATCTGAGGTTGGTATACCATCAGTTGAAAGTAAAGGATGAAGACATCGCGAATACTGTGTTCCGTACAAGATATGATCATTATGAATTTGTATCTATGACTTTTGGGTAAACTAATGCACCCAATATATTCATGGATCTTATTAATAGAATATTTCATGAGTTCTTGGATAGGTTTTTGGTTGTCTTTATAGATGACATTCTGGTATATTATAGAAGTAAATAGGAGCATGAAAAACATATAAAGGGTTATTTTGAAAACCTTAAAAGAAAATAAACTATATGGAAAATTAATAAAGATTAATTTTTGGTTGAAAAATACTTATTTTCTTAGGAACATTGTAAATAAAGATGGAATAATAGTTGATCCTTCCCAAGAAAAAGTGATTGATGAATATGCAAGACCTACAAATGGATATAGATATTCATAGTTTTTGTGGATTAGAATTTTATTACTAATAGTTTGTTAAAAACATTGCACATTTATCTATCCTGCTAATTAAGTTAACACGAAAAGGGTTTAAATTTATTTGTATAGAATAGTTTGATGTTTGTTTTTATGAACTAAAGAAGATATTGGTGAATGATCATGTTTTAACCTTGCCTTTCTGAAATGGTGAGTTTATCATCTACAGTTATGCTTCATTGAAGGATTTTGGTCATGTTTTGATGCATAATGATAAGGTAACTGCTTATTCTTTAAGAAAAATAAAATCTCATGAGTTAAATTATCCTAAACATGATTTGAACTTATTATCTATGGTTTTTTCTTTGAAAATTTGGTGGCACCATTTATACGGATCCAAATGTCAAATATATACTGACCATAAAAGTCTAAAGTATATATTCACTTAGAAAGAGTTAAACATGAGGTAGAGAATGTGGATTAAATTGATAAAATATTATGATTTCACAATCAATTACAATATGAGAAAAGAAAACAAAGTGGAAGATGCCTTGAGTTGGAAGCATCATTCATCATTGACCATGTTACATTTGGAACCTGATCCCTTGATTAATGATTTAATGAATTTTGGCATAAAAGTTGTTGGTGTAGGAAATAAATCTATTTTTTTAGGTTTTAGTGCAGTAAACATTGTCATATAGAATTAATCATGCACAAAAGGAAGACTGTGAGCTAAAAAAAAGGTAGAATGGGTTAAAATGTTTAAGTTTCTAGAATTTAACCTTGGTAAAGATTCTGTTTTATGATTTGGAAAAAGGTTGTGTATGCCTTTTAATTCCCAGTTGAAAAAATATTTATTGTGTGATGATCATAGTTATCCATTTTCAACTTATCCTGGCAGTAGTAAGATATATTTATCCCTTTGGAAGTATTAATGTTGGGATGGAAGGAAAAGAGATATTTCATATTTTACCGTGCAATGTTTGACATGTCAACAGATTAAAGAAGAGTGGAAGTTATCGAAGGGGATGCTTAAACCTTTTCTAATTCTAGAGTGGAAATGGGAGAATATATCCATGATCTTCATTGTGGGACTACCAAAGACTTCTATAGGTAACAATTCGATTTGTGTTGTTATTTATTAGATGACTAAATATGCTCATTTTATTTATATTTAAGATACAATGTATTAGGATTCACTTTCTCAACTGTACCTCAAAAATATTTTTAGGTTACATGGAGTTCCTCTTTCCATTATATCGAATCGGGATATTAGGTTCACTTTTAAATTTTTGAAAGGACTTTATATGTTATTGGGAACATAATTAAATTTCAGTATATATTTTCATCCACAATCAGATGGGAAGTCAGAACCAATGATTATGACATTGTAGGATATGCTTTGACCTTGTTCAATGAACTACCAGTGAATTTGGGATGAACATTTTTCATTAGTTGAGTTTTCTTATAATAACATTTTTTATTCCAGTATATAGATGGAACCTTTTGAGTCATTTTATAGGATACAGTGTCGAACTATATCTTTTTAGGATGAAGTCGGGGGAAGGAAGTTTATGGGACCAGAATTAGAAGAGAAAGTGGATAAGAAAGTTAATATGATCTAGAAACACATGAGGAAATCTCAATGTATGCAGAGAAGTTATACATACAATAGGAGAGAAAAATTTTCTTTTAAGGTAGGTGATCAAGTTTTTCTTAGAATCTTACCAGGGAAAAGTGTTATGCATTTTTGTAAGAAAGGGAAGCTGAGTCCACAGTTCATTGGAGCTTATGAAATCCTAGAGAAAGTTGGACTGGTTTACTATCGAGTAGCTTTTCCTCTGAGTTTATCACAAGTATACAATTTTTTTTATGTTTTGATGTTGAGAAAGTATGTGCCAGATTCATCTCATGTTTTGAGCCTAGAAGCAATTCAGCTGGAGGAGAACCTTACATATGAAGATGGACCATTTCAGATTCTTGATCATAGAGAGAAAATATTATAGAATAAGGAATTCTAGTAGGTAAAGGTTTTGGGGAGAAACCATATGGTAGACTAAGAAACATGGGAATCTAAAAATTATTTTAGGTAAAAGTACCCTCACTTGTTTACTAAGTAAATAAAATTGCGAGTACGCAATTTCTAAAAGGTGGGGAGAATGTAGCACCCCAAGATTTTAAAAATAAATTTCATTTCATGAATCTTTATTTTCTATAGATATTTATAACTAGAATTTAAATATAATTCTTCTGCTTCTATGATTTAAATTTCAAAAATGATCAGCTACAATTGTGATCATTAAGTTATTTAGTGTCTGATGAAACCAACTAGTTTTTGTGGGGAATAATAACATACCCTTATGAATAGTAATATTAATCGTAATATGACCCTAATGAATAATAAATATATTATTATTTTATTTTCCTAAGGATTTAAGATAGTGACATCTTGAATTAATTTTTCAAGCTGATATAAAATGAGTTATAGTTCTAAAATTGTTAATTTATGAATAAAGTATGATTTTATTTAAAAATTTAATTAATCATATTTAGGAAAAATAATTAAAAAATAGAGTTAATTTTTTTATTATACACGTCTAAAAATGGTTAGGGTAGTTTTTTGTATTTTTTTGAAATTCATGAATATTTTTTTAATAGTGAAATACAGTAAAATACTTTATATTCAAATTATCAGTTAAATACACTAATTTTGACATCATGGAATATGTAAGCCCACTTTTTTTGAACTCTCATTCTCTCTTTTATATTTATATCACAATAATGAAGAGTATTCATAGTAATGGACAAAAATATTAAAATAATTATTTAAATAATGTAAAACCCCTCCACTCCTCCACTATAAATACCACCCTCATTCCCGTCGTCCTCTCTCACATCTCAAGCCTTGCGAATTATGTAAGTTCTACCAAATCCCCTCCCCAAGGATCTTCCCCACGTCCATAACCTGTTGTTCTTTCCAAAATGCCAAAACCAAAGGACTTAAGTAGGATCTCAAGGGGAAGAGATCAAGAGGTAAGAATCCTCTTTTATTTTCTTCTGTTTTCTTTTCTATTAAATTCTTTTCTTATACACTATTCACCCCCCCCCCCTTATCCAAGAGGAATGAAATATAAATTATGATATATATTCTCAATTTTTGTCATGTTTATGGAAATATTTATCATCATTCTTCCCATCCTCTTTCTCATATTCTCAAAATAAAAATATCATCCTTGATGTGCTGATTTACCGAAATCATGGATGATGTGTTTAAAATTTCTATTACTTCCATAAAAACTGATTATAAAAGCATTTTAATGGTTCAAACAGAATTTAATGCATATTATATAAAATCTTTCATGTTATAAAGTTAACATATATACATAATATTATGATATTTAATGAAACTAGTTTGTGATTGTCAAAGAACCACAAAAATGATCTAAATGGATATCACTAAAGATTTATCTAATGATTAAACCTCATTACATATAAGAAATGGAATCATTTAATATTCTGGAAATATATTAATACCATGTCACTAGAGTTTTGTAATTTCATTTGAATATGATAAGAAAATAAAATTCAAACCAACCATAGAAATCTTGTAAAGAACGCACCCAAAACAATGGAAAGAACAAAATACTAATAATTAATGGATAAAATGATGTTGTGAAATGATCATATAAGGTGTTATAAAAATGAATATGTTTCTATAAGATATTAATAAAACTATTTTAATCATTATAAATGCAGTTTAAACATGTTTTAAGTAATACGAACCTGAGGTAAGAGAATTCTTGACCCAATTTCCAATCTTTGGGTTAACCTTCTAATTTATTCACTATTTGATATGAAGATTATTTATGTGATTAGTTTTTTATTATATTATGTTTTATTATGTGTATTTAAAGTGAATACACATATCCATTCCATTCCGTTAATTCTCCCTCCAATTATATTTGTAAGGGACATTCCTTTTAAAATCCTTTTAAAAGTATCTTTAATAAAATTCAGAAAGATTGTTTTTTATATATGTATGGAATGAGTGGTTTATCCTGATTTCCTGATACTTTATTACCTTGATATGTTCATTGGACATATTTATGTTGGTTTGATCCCATTATAGCTCAATATATGTTGGTTTGATCCCATTATAGCTCAAGATATGACGGGTAAGCCCCATTATAACTCTCCAATGCTTTGGGTACTCCGAAGATGGAATTTTAACAAATGGTTATTCCATGTGTAATTTGATTAAAAGAGTAATATGTTAAATATGTCCCCATGAAACTAAATGTTGCTTCCATTCGAGTTTTAATGAGATGGGTTTTATTGGTTTTTATGTTATCAATTGACTAACGATTTTTTACTTATATCCCTTACTAAGATTTTGGTGCTCATCCCAGTTTTTTAAATGTTTTTTATAGGTTATAAGGATTTTTAAGAGAAATAAGGAAGAAATTTTAATTATTATTAATATTTCTCAAAAAAAATTATGTTTTTATTTATGTTTTATATTTTGGAATAATTGAATACTATTTAGTAGTATCCTCATGTATGATTATGGGTTGTTATGAATGTTTTATGTCCTGATTTCTCTAAGAAACTAAACATAAAAAGATTATCAATGTTTAAGAATGTATTTTCTTGTATAAAACTCATGATTATGTAATTTTTTAAGGCTTGATCCTTATACCTCCATCCTGAAAAGTATAGAACGAAAATAATTCCATACAGAGCTTCAAAAGGAGCCATCTGAATCAAGGCATGATAAATATTATTGTATAAGAACTTCACTAACAGTATGTGGCCCTCCCATGATCCTCTAAAATTCATAACAAGAACTCTAATAATCACTTACAATGTTTGTATCATGTCTTTGTATTAACCATCCATTTTAGTATGATATGCTATGCTAATGGTCAATTGGGTTCAAAGGTTTTATTATATGTACTTTCAAAAATGTTATATAAACCTGAGGTCCCAGTCAGGCACAACTAAAAATGGAACAACATGAAACTTTAAAAATTCTAAAATGTAGAGTTTATCTTTGTCTTCCATTATTTTGGATTCATGAATTGGGATGATATTAGCCATCATTATGAATCAATCCAAAATAACCCATATGGAACAGTGTTTTTAAACTATTCTTGGTAGACCTATGAAGAAAACCATAAATACTTGATCTCATTTTTACATGGTAATAGTAAAATAATTCCACATACCCACTATATATTGGTTCTCCACCTTTACCTGATGATAGTTGATGCATCTTAATACATGCTCTGTGACATTTATTTTCATGTAGTCCCAAAAATACCATGTCTTCATCAAATTATACGTACTCTGAATTACATGATGAACAACCTAACTTGAAATATGATATATTGAAATAATTTGTTCCTGATAAGTATATGGAACCACAATTGTATCTCTAAAATGTAACAAAAAACATTCACTGAAAATAAATCCCCCAACAGTCTCTCTACAATTGAGTTTCCACCACATGGTTTTACATTTAGGATAAATTTTCTAGGAATCGTTAACCGAATAAACAAAACAGGAATAAAAGAAACTCTAAATAAACCCTAACACCCCATGTTTTATCACAATTTAGAAGTATATTAGTTATGATTTAAATTACCTTATAATGATCTAAAGCATATTTATCCAACTAACCATATGAATTACTACTCATTTCATCAACCACATAGTTTACTTTAACCAATATATACAACCAAAAAATTCAAACATTTGAAGGCTTTCCAATCATCTTCATTGCCTTAAATTCAAATCTAAATGTGAGAATATGTGCTTTAAGATATTATAATCCATAAAGACTATGAATTTATCACTAAAAATATAATGATTCAATTAATTAATGGACTACAATATACAAATAAAAATCATTTATTAGGTAATTATTCTCATGTAACAATAAATTTAATGACCCATACACCACAACATGATTTTCCTACATGAGAACCCAATTTACCTTGATCTAGATGCACAAGAAAAACCACATCACCATGTTTATTTTAAAGGTAAAATCCTGGTCAGAGACCAAGATGCACTTTATTAAATAAAGGGATATGAGTTACATAAAGCAGAATGATGGTATATTATTACAATCTCTTTCAAAGTGAGGGAGAAAGTCAACTGGAAAAGTATCACTCCATGTCATATCTTGGTTGACTCATTTTTTGGAAAGGCCATCTGCCACCATATTTACTTCATGATACATATGGGTGGCAATGTATCTGATTTCAAGAAGATAATTGAGGCAGTTCAACCAGCGTGCGGTAAGAGGCCAGGCAAGGTGGATCACCCCATTCCAAATAGCATACACAATGGTGGTGGAGTCACTTTCAATCCAGATGTTGTTCCATCCTTTAAGTTGACAAAAAAATGGCATGAATCACTGCCATCATTTCTGGTTCAAGAGTAGAGGCCTTGCCATAGCTCCCAAAGAAGCATCCCTGACATCGTCCGAGAGAGTCTCTGAAAATGTCCCCACATCCTGCAGGACCCAAGTTTTTTCTAGAACCTCCATCTACGTTGATCTTGATCCATCCAGGAATTGGTGCTTGCAAAAACACCTCAATAGATTTCTTCAGCTTAGTATATATACCATCGATTTTGAGTCGTCTAAGAATCACAAATTCCCCAACAGAATTATCGTAGTGGGATTTCTAAAACAGGGATGCCTCCCTAATGGCAATAAGAATCCTCCTCCAACCTGCATTAAGATTAAATGAGTAATTTTTGTGAATAATTGTGTTTCTATCATAACATATCACTGGTAAAATCTTAGAAACAGTGGTAAGAAAGAGGTTCTTGATTTTCCGCGAAGAGTCAAGTTTTACACAATGTTTTAGCTGAGAGAAAACAGAGTCAGAGGATAACCATCTGCAGTCAAATAGGTCAGTAACATAATTACAAAGTGCAGAGGTTGTAGCAAAAGTCAAGAAAAGATGGTTGGTGTCCTCCCTGTGCTAGTGGAATAATTTACATTTAGATCATAGTTGGACACCAAAGGACTGAGGAAAACCCTATGTAGGAATACGTTTATGGTAAATGTGCCAAACAAGGTTAATCCTTTAAGGTTTAATCTGAGTCCTATTAAAAAACTTCAACCATGAAAAAATTGTGTCAGATCTAGTGAAGCAATGTTTATTGAAGTTTTTGGAATCCAAAATACCATTGTGAGTAGGCTCCCAAGTAAGGAAATCATCCCCTTTTACAAAGGGGTAGTTTTCCACAATGTGTATAATGTGATAATGGATATTAGATGGACTACAATGTATTATATATTTTATGGTGAGGTTAATGTTATCTGGAGGGGAATCAGGAGATAACATGGAAATGAGGGGGTGTCAATCCAGTTGTCAAGCCAGAAATTTAGTGGAATCTGAACTAACCATCCATCTAGAGTTATGCATAATGTCAATAAAGGTATTTCTAATGGATGGCTAGAGTGAAGAATTGAGATAGATGGACTGACCTTTTTTATGTTTTTGTAGAAATCTGTTATGAAGAAATCCCATGGAGTCAGATTTATTATTGATCAACCTCTAGGTGAGCTTTTCTTGAAGATCCTCATTAAAGAGTTTGAGATTTTTAATGCCAAGACCGCCTCTTTCATGAGGTTTTCAGTGGGTCGAAAAAGGGACAGTAACAAGCTTTCTTTCAAGAATACTGCCAGTCCAAACAATGTTTTTGATGTATCCATTAACTTTTTTGATAAAACTATTATGACATTTATATATCAATAGGGAGTAAACCATTTTAGAGGTAATTGTGGATTTCACAAGGCAGATCCTACCAGTCATAGAGAGTGATTTTCCTTTCCAGGAGGTCAATTGATTAGTCACTTGATCCACAACAGCATTAAAATACATAGATTTAGGCCTACCCCAAAAGATAGGGACTCCTAGATAGGTAAAGGGGATGGATCCCTCTTTGATTCCAAGACTTTCAATGATAAAACCTTTTATAGAAAGAGGGAAGTTTTTCCCAAAAAAAGACAAAGGATTTATTACAACTAATGGATTGACCAGAGACCTCTTAATAGTGATACAAGGACTTTTAAGGTTAAAGATATTTTTTATACCCCCATTAAGGAAGAGAATAATGTCATCATCATAAAGGAGATGGGTCGGAACAGCTAGATATATGGAAGCCTGTATGGGTTTGATCTTGCATTGGTGAGCAAGGGAGGAATGAATCCTGATAAGGTAGTATTCTGTAATGGAAAAGAGAATATCAAAAATAGGGTCACCTTGACACACCCCTTTTGAGCATTTGAATATCCCTTAGGAGAATCATTAAGAAGGATAGAGATAAGATCCGAGTTGAAAAGGGATTTTATCCTTCCAATGACAGTATCATTGAATCCAAAATCCTTAAGGACGTTGAATATGAAGCTCCAATTGATGGTGTCAAAGGATTTTTTAAGTCCATGTTTGATTGCAATATTCCCTCCTCTGGACTTTTTATTAAGAGAGTTACTTCATTCTGAGGCAGTGAAAATGCAATATTGAATGGATCTGCCCTTCATGAAACCAAACAGATTCCAGGATATGATCTTGTTACATAGAGGAGAAAGCCTGTTAGCAAGGATCTTGGTAATGTTTTTATAGAGAGAGTTAATGAGGGTGATGGGGAAGAATAGGTGTAGCTCAGATGCATTAGCCACTTTAGGGATAAGAGTCAGGAATTGGGCATTGAGGCCATGGGGTAGAACTCCATTAGAAAATAAGTGTCAAACCAGATTCAAAAAATATATGTGAACTACCTCCCAATGTTGTTGAAAGAACCCATTATTGAATCCATTAGGCCCCATAGCACTATCGGAGTTAATGCTGAAGACCGTATCTTTTATTTAGTGATCTAACGAGGTGCTTAAAAGAAAGATGTTATCTTGTTTATTGATCAAAACTTGAATGATCCCAGGGAGGAGATCTTTATTAATATTAGGGACATTTAATGTATTGTGAAAGAAGGAGACCACATGATTTTATATGGCTTCTTCTGAGTCAAAGAGAGTTTCATTGTATTTAAGAAAGGATAAATGACGAAAGGTTTTCCTAACTCTATGGAGGGCATTGTAAAATTTAGTGTTTCTATCACCATCAGAGTGCCATTAAGTTTTGAAAATTTGTTTATGCATGCTGTCTTTGTGGATCAGAAGATAGTTAAGTTTCATAGAGATGTTCAATTCATTCTGAGTGTCTAAGGAAAAATCATCCCAAGTTGAGTTGTTTTTAATTTGATTGAGTTCAGTCTCAAGAGAGGTTATGTCATAATCCATTTAATTAGATTTATCCCTACACCAACCCTTAAGGCAATTTTTGAGGTGCTTTAGCTTAGTTACATAAGAAAAATCATCTGAGTGATGATTCATAGGCTTCCAACCAATTTGTATGAGATGAGAGCACTCCAAATTCACAGACTAAGCATTATTGAATTTGAAGGGAATGTTGGGTTTTTCTCTTTTGGCTAGGAAACTAACAAGGATGGGATGGTGATCCAAGTTCCTCATAGGTAAGGTTATACTGGAAATGGTGTCCCAGACATCCAAATTCGGTACATTAACGAAGGCCATATCAAGTTTACTAGCAACAACTCTGTTGTAGTGTCTCATGTATAGGGTGTATTTGGCCCCCGAGAGGTTGATTTCAATCAAATTATAGGTTTCAATCGAGGCTCTAAATTCTCTAGTAGAGATTAAATAGTGAGAGGGACCAAGCTTCTCACTGGGGGAGAGAATGGCATTAAAGTCACCAATGATTAACCAGGTCCCCTGGATAGAGTAAGCTAATTTAGAGAGGCCTTTCCAAAGAGGTTGATGATCCTGGTATCTATTCTTGGCATAGAACAAGGTACAGAATCAATGCAAGTTATTGAAAGTAAATTCAAAAGTAAGCATTTTATCAGAAACATTGTAAATAGTAACATCTCGAAGTGAGGTGTAGAAAAAACCCCAAAGGGAGTCAATAGCATTGTCATTCGTGTAGGAATAAAGGAAATTATAACCAAAAGAAGATAAATGAATATAATTCAAAGAGTAATTAGTTTTAGGTTCAGCGATAGAAAAAAAATTGGTTTATGGGTCATCAAAATTCTTTTAAGGATAGATAGAGTATCAGTGTTAGCTATGCCTTGACAGTTCCAAAAAAAATCCATTAAGACCTATGTTTTGAGCGGTAGTTCCCATTTTTCTTCTTATATCCACTTGATCATTTGTTTCTCCTTGATCTTCTAAGATTTGAATAGGAGACCGGAGGAGTCTTGTGGTCCTGATTACTCATAGAAGGATCAGACAAGGTGTTAGTATCATTTGGTAATAAACAATATTTTATATTGCCAGGGGATTTACGGGTCAGAGAAGTGTTCACAGGGCCACCCTTAGGTTCAATTAAATAGCCTATGTTTTTAGATGTAATATACAGAACAGGTGAGGCATGTCTATCTATTTTCTTAACAGATTCATTGGCTAAGGTTTTTGAGTTTATTCCATCCGAATTTAGATTCAAAGGATTGATAGTGCATGAATCAGTAATTGGCTGTGTGCTCACTATCATGTGTTGATTATGTATTGGAATTGAAATATTAAAATTGATCAAACCTGTTTTGTTATCCTGGTCCACTCGAGTAGGAATATGAACATCATGCTGGACAGGCTCAGCACCATTATCCCTCCCAACCCTAGGTGCAAGAGGGGAATCTTTTGTAACCTAGTTCATTGGCATGGGGTTCTTTTAACACTGATGTTTTGAAGAGGGACCAGCAGGTGCAGGCTACAACTGGTCATCAGGGGAAATCGGGCCAAGGACATCATGAAGATCCCCATTGGCAGGGTGATCTAAGACATCCAGAACTAAATTCTCAATGTCCTCCAAAATTCAAAGATCTATATAAGCATTTTCCTCCTCTTCCACTTGGTCTACCCAGGTGAAACCCAAGCTCTCACTCGAGAAGTTCGAGCATTTCACCCAGACTTCTGAGGATTTTTTAGTAGGATATGGGTTACTAAAGACTGATTCATTGATTTTATTTTTCCATTTTACATCATTCCATCCATCTTCACCTGTATAAGCAACCTGACTCTTGACAACCCTACATTTTAGCAGTGAGTGGCCCACGATTTTGTAGTATTCACAGTAGGGGGTATTCGTTCACACTCAACACAAATCTCTATCATGAATTCATTCGCGATGAATACAATGAATTTCTGGAGCCTTGAGCCTATTTCAACCTTGACCACCACCCTTGAATAGAGACCAAGATCGGTATTAAGAGTATGAAGGTCAATTTTGAGCAGTTTACCTATGCAAGAGGTGATGTCATTGAGAATTTTTGGTGGCCAAAAGTACTAGTTAAACCCGTGATGTCACACCCATATCTGAACCGTGGTGTTCTTTGTGGTATTCAGATTGAAGGCGTAATCCCAGTCAGAGATGAGAAGAACACCGTTTTTTAGCTGTATATTTCCATACCCCCAAACTCGGCCGAGCTCATCTTGGGATTTCAAGAGCATATGAAAGTATCCATTTCTGATTGGAACCAGTTTCCAATCAGTTATCCCCCAAATATGAGAGATCCACATTTTTAGATCTTGATTCTACCATGGCTTGTCACCTTTGAGGTATGAGATGTGTCCCATGAGCGAGAACTTGCAGAGTAGTGTGTGTTACCGAAGAGCTTATGGATTAGCATAGACAACAATTCTACCATCTTCAAGTTTCCTATAAAGAGGAAGCTTCTTCGTTGTGGGGTTGCAACATTCAACTCCTTTTAGTGCTTCAAGAAATGATATTCCATTAGGTCTTTCAACTAGAGGGACTTCATCCACTTTCAGTTAAATCTTTTCTGATTTAGGAGAAATATCCCATTCAGGATCAAATCCTTCTATTATCAAAGATCTGATTGAATCCAGACAATGAAATCTCATGTGGGGATAGATGAAACCCTAGAAAGAGTGGCAGAAACCATCGTGTTGATGAATGGGAACTATCCCACATCACCTTGTCCTGAATCTGGAAATTTAAGATTATGTGATGATGTAAGAGGGTCCTTATTTTATTGAAAATATGTCTAACACTCATAATTCCATTATAATGGAAAACCTTTCCTCATCAAATTTGTCATCAATGAGGAATGTTCTAAAAAATCATGGACAAAGAAACTATAGTATCTCTCTAAGACACGGAAACCACATATCTCAATGATATTCTTCAATGGTTTCCAAGAGATAACAACTTCTTTCAATTTAGGTTTTATAGGGATGTCTCTTTAAAAATGACTTGTCTATGTAAATTTACATCTTATGTCAAAAATAACTCTTTGAAATCACAACAAAATTGAGATGTTCTCAAAATACCTTTGCATTATTTGATTCATTAATTCCATACACACTAATAGTGTAGTCATAAGACCAAAGGGAATAACCACATATTCATAATGTCCATAATGACCCTGTAATGTTGTATTTAGAATATCCTCCTATAAAACATGATCTTGGTGATACCCTGATCGTAAATCAATCTTATAAGGCCACTAGGATCTTATCAATTGATAAAATAGGTCATAAATTCATGGAAGATGATATCCATTCTATATCATAACCAGTTTTATCTTATGATAATCCACATAAAGAAGAATAGTTCGATCTACATTCTTTATAAAAAGAACTAGTGAAACCAATGTAGATTTACTAGGTCAAATAAACATATACTTTCCAACTCTTTCAGATAAACCTCTAGTTCTTTTAATTCTGTTAGTACCATCCTATATCATATAACTGAAATAGGACTAGTTCCTGGTAGGATTTGAATCATAAATTCCACTTCTGTTTGGGGTGGTAACCCAGTTAAATTATTAGAAAATACATAAGGGAATTAGTGAAAAATGGTTAAAATATATATTAATGATTTCATGAGTAGATTCAAAAGTAAATACTACCAACTAATAATAGATATTCCCGATCACCAGTAGCAACATTCCTTCTCTACCTATGTTCACATAATAATCACTTTTAATGAGATTCACAACACTATTTGAAGATGTGAAACCAACTTCTTAGTAATATCAGCCAATATGGACCTTAATGGATGACAACCAATCCATTCCCAAATTCAGGCCATAGATATCCATCTCAAAGAATAGATAAATCCCAAACAAACTCTACCCCATCGATAGTTATAGAATGTGATGTACAATTATAAAAACGACACTCCCATTGGCCAAGAGGTGTTTGAATTTTCATTAAATAATGAATAATTTCAACATTTAAACAATTATGATTCACAATATGAGTATAAATAAAATATTAGTATGAACCAGTATGAAAATAAGGTTGAATGAGGGTAGAATTCAAGATAATTTTACCTTACACCATCAAAAGACTAGATTGATCCACCAGGATCATCTTCTCAACACCATGGATATGGTTACCCAATGCACCTTAATCCCTGCTTCATTTTTTGGATTTCATTTCCTGAGGAATCGTGGTGTTTCTAGAATCACATTGGCCCACATGATTCTAATGATTGTAAATATTATTGTGAGTTAATCTGGTCAAATTATAATATGTCTTCTAAAAATGAGATTTATTCCTATTTGGATGACTTAGTATCACTCCAATAATAATGCTCGATATGTTCCATCAGATCACATTTGTTACATGATCTAAGTGGTCTCATAAAATATCACTTGAAATTATTGATTGAACCATATTAGAAATATTTTGGTTTGATTTTATCTCTTAGAGGAATGTTAACTGACCCTGTAACTTGATTCAGTGATGATCCACCACCTTGGGAGTAGTTTTCCCTCTTCCTTTTATTCCCAAATTCCCAGAATTTGAGTTCACACATTTTCCCTTAGATACAAATGTTCTCCCTCCATTCATATTTCGACAGATATCCCATTCTTTCACTATCACTTTATTAACCATCCCCATATAATCTATAATTTAAAGGAAAACTATAGTAGAGAAAATATTTGGTTTCTTCCAACACTCAAAAATGTATGACATAAAGGATAGACTAGTAGATACTTTTTATAAAAAATGAAATGTGTTCACAAGAATATCTTCACAATCCATCACTAATTGGTTCTCCTACTTTAGTCTAGAGAAATACATTATTCGAGACATATTAAATGTGAGAGTATAGAATTTTTTGTTGAATAATTCTTTGAATTCCTTCCATATATGACCTCGGTGGATTCTATATTGGGCAACTAAATATCATCATTATAATGAAATATATTCAAAGATATATGTTTCTAACATTACATTTACCTCTACTATTGTACCAAGGAAATTGAGAATTCAATTCATTCTATTGATCCACACTTCAACTTTTTCATGTTCGGAATCCCCCCAAAAGATGGGTGTGTATTTTTTTTTTAAATACAAGGAATGATACACTTGACTTGGTTCATAATTTAGATTTCCTTTATCAGGGACTTGGAAAAATTGCATAATGCTCTGAATAAGATATTGGTTCACATGTGTCTTAGGTGTGAACACATTTTCTGTGGAATATTTCTTCTGATGTCTATATTGTCTACTTGATTCTATTTTCTATATAAAAAAACACACCACTTAGTCATCACTCACTAGTAACTAAAGGCATGTAATATTTTCAGTCATCATAATCAAAAATCACAATAACCATGTTTGAAGAATCATCACATCATTAAACATTATAAAAGTTGTTAGAAATCATTATTTTCATTACAAACAGTGTATCCTAAGTGGGAAGTCTTAGTACTAATGTATATATGCTACAGTCATCATTTAAACCCATGATGATGAGACAAAAATACACCTACAAGTTTCTTAGAATAAATTTTTTAACTGAACAACCCTGGTAACATGATGTTTGGAAAAAATAGGTTAACTATTTATTTTTAGAATATACATTTAATGTTTTGAAATTGTTATATCCTTATTACCATCCCAAAAATAAAAGACTAGTCAACCAATAATGATATTTTTTCTAACATCCCACCCTAACTCATTAGCTTGAGAGGAGGTGGAGGTTCCACTAACCTTATTTGACAATCACAAGACACCAAAGGCTAGAAATAAATGATAATGGATTAAGATAATATTAAGAGATTATTTTCCCAAAAGAAACCAAAAAATATATTATGACAAGATATAAACAATTGAACAAACTATAAGATGTATGAGAATAAAAAAAACAACTCAAAGGTAAAACCAATTAAATGGAAATATCAGAGTCAAAATAGAAACAATTTACATTAACCAAAAAATACTGTAAGATAACATAAAACGGTGGCATAAAAGTGAAATCATCCCAAACATCACCCAAACCAACTCTAAGCTCCGAACCCACATGAAGTTCATATGGTATTAAGATGTATCACTAGATAAGTATTAAACATTATCCTTTTCCTTATCATAGTAAACAAAATCTATAAACATACCAAGTTTCCCAAGTAGACAGTGAGTATACCACTCAGTTGGAAATCGTTAGAGACTTTCCAGTACATTCCACTTGGACATTAACCCATTAACACATTTTATACAAAGTATTTTAAAATTATATTAATTGCTTACATGAATAAATACGTAAAATCCATGTGGGAAAAAATAATTAATATTTTTATCATTTTTATTACTTGGAATAACCTTTTCATGATCACACATTCATACACAAAAACACAAAATCTTGTTTCTCCACATTAATGGTGATACTTCACGACCATGCTCCATCCCACTTTGATGGTGGTACATTAAGACCAAGTTATATCCCTAATAACACATGTGACCCTAATTACCCCATGTATCATACTAATTCACTCCAAAAAAATCCTTGTTTTTGAAACATTTCATCAAACACTTTTCTTACATTAAAACCAAAAAAATAATTTTAAATCATAATCACCAATTGTAAAAAAAAAGCGGTTTTCCAAAAGCCATAAAATTTACATTTCCCAAAATAAAAAAAATGGATTCCTTCATGAATTCACAAAATTTTTACTATTCAATACAAGAAAAATAAATTGAAAAAACTAATCATAAAAGTTCTAAAACATGTGGAGATGAGAGAGAATCCACCTACCTCACAATGGTTAGTGACAATGTAAAGGGTACAAGGAAACTTCTAGATATGGGATCATAACACATTTACATAAAAATATCCAATAAGATCTCATCATGATACACATAATAGATCATAGATCCATTCATTTTATATTAGAACTGCCAATCGGGGTGAGTTAGGGTGAGAATAACTAGAGATAATGAGAAAGAACGAGTACTTAACTTTAATTCTGGATATACAACACACTTTGATTTATCAATATCACCTTAAGGACCAAAGGTAATTTCCATGGGAGCCTAGGAGATCATAGAAGTTCAATAAATAGGTAGAATATGATAAAAATAAGGGTTATGGAAAATTAATACTAGTTAAAGATTAATTTTTCAAGTATTAATAACACATCACATGGTTCGGCCACATGGATTTTCAAACCATGTGTCAATAATGTTCATGCTATTGAACATCACTCATGTAGTTTCATGGTTATGCTACATGTGTTGGACAATCGTGTGCTAATCATGTGGTTCTATTATCCCAAGTCCATCCCATCGCATAGTTGGATCACATAGCTTGAAATTTTTTGTGTCAATCGTGCTTTTACCACTATCCCCATTTCCAAAGTTTCTCCTAGAATAGCATTGGTTTGGCCAAAAAGTGTGCCTATATAGTGACTCTTAATGTCACCTTGTACGATTTATTGGAGATAGTGCATTGTTTCCCCTAACCATGTTCAAATCATTCACTTCTAGAGATGATTCAGAAAAAACTATAAAACCATATAGAAACACATAAAACTCAACCCAAGTGTTATATAAATCCAAAATAAGTAATAAAAGGGTAATTTACCTGAAATCAAGGTGTTAGATTTACTTCTATCTTGAGATATGTTTCCATTGAGGATGATGATCATTCTAACCCGATCAGTGTAGTGTCATTTCATTGTGAGGACCAAATATAAAGACCCTTTATAGGTGATCCACATGTACTCCCTTTATCTCTATAAAATGCCAATGAATCATTGAGTGCTAGCGTGATCAATTTATTATCTTACATTATTCACCATTGATCACTTCATGTTCTTGCTAGCGTGAAGTAATATCTCTTTGTCTTATCATTCCTGATAAGAAAAGTGTAGAGGGGAGATATTTTAAGGAATCAGTTTTGAACAATAATTTACCTTCTCAAGAATGTGACAACAGTCTATTTATAGTCAAAGGGTTAGGGTTTACTATTTGATTAATTTAATAAAAAACCTTTAATAAAATATGAAACTGACAGAAACCTCATGTAATGTAGTAAAATAATGATATTATTTTATTATATGGAGTTAACTAACTAGAACAATGATAAATATTATTTTAGGGTCTTTAAAATTAATATTTATCACTGGAATTAATCTTCATATGATCACCCTCCTCAGAATTTGTCGAATACATGGATAAATATTGTTATTAATTATTTATTAATTCAATAAATAATTAAATATTTCATTCATATCCTGATGAATATATATTTATTTAATATTTTCATAACTAAATAATTTATTTATTTATTACAAAAAAATAAAAAAAAGCAAATAAATATTTCATATTAAAATAATTTAACAATTAGCATTCAAATATCTTTATTTGTTTAATTTTTATAATGATTTAGTAAATCCTGACTAAATATTAACACTAGTATGAAGAATAATATTTATTCCAACTGTTAAATATAAATAATATTTAACTGATGTTAAGGGAAAAACTTTTTGTGTGACCATACTGTCATCTTCCTTAGTGGAATTAGGTGATCTTTCCAAAACTCCAAGATTAATATTTAGAAACAGGTCAAGACACCCATTGGGGAAGAATATATGTCACAAAAACTAAACGACATATGAATTCTCACTGTGTAATATAATCAATTTTCCATGATACCTCATTAAGCATGTTTCACACCCATTTCATCAACGTATATGCTTGATATTTATTTCTTTGACTACTTAAAATAAACTCATCCCTACACAATAACCATGAAATATAACGTGGTGGTTATAATTCAACAAATAATAAAAGATATAAACAACCATAATTATGGAATTGAAAAATCCTTCCTCGACTTATTCATTAATAACATATCATTCATGAAACACTAAATGTACCCCGCTTTGCTCTGAACTGTCTCATCATGGTTTATAATAATACATAAATTTGTGAGAGTCATTATATGAATTAATAATATTATTAATTTTAATGGATCATTATACATGCTCACTGATGGGAAAATCCAATGACATATAAATATGTGAATTTATTATAAGCAGTTATGTTCTAATAATCTCCCTCCATAGAGATTACTAAGGGAAAAAATTATAAGGGGAAGTATTATTTTATTATGAGTACTAGAACCTGATAGCCAACATAATATGTTCCCCATCATATAATTTTATCTGACCATAGAATAGGGTTTTAAAATATCATCATTTTATTTCATGGGTCTCACCATAGCAATGAGCTACCAAGACTTTTTCAATATTATGGATACATTGGGACATTACTACCTTAAAATAATTCAGAACTATGAATGATATAAAATAATATATTTTAATCAATATTTACTTATTTGAGTAAATAAAAAATATAAAGTACAAATATATGGCTCTAGGACACCAAATCCAACACATGAAACATTCCAGCTTCCTTAATGTATATTCTGGAAAGATTTTTAAGAGATATATCTTCTCTGATGGAAAATAAATACGCTAGCTTCATAAGGTGATCAACTACAACCAAAATAGAATTATGTTATTTATATGTTTTAGATATTCTAATGATAAAATCCATATTGATGTTTTCCCATTTATATTCTAGTGTGGACAATGGTTGTATTGTCCTCTTATACTTCTATCTCACAGCCTTAACATGCTGACATATGAAGCAACGAGATACATAATCTATAATATCTCTCTTCATATTATCCCCTAGAAATACTATTTAATATCTCTAGACATATTTTTACTTCTACGATGAATATATAATGTGGATTTAAGATATTCTTCTAATAGATCCTTCTTCAATTTTAGTATTGATGATACACAAACAAGAATCCAAAACAGTATAATTTTATCACATTCAAGGATGAAATTAAGAGTACTTATCACAATATTTTGTGTCTATATAATTTCCTTATGTATATATTTAATCTTCATATGGATTTATGGTTGAAAACTCATTTCAGTGAGATAATATTACCATCCTTCATTCAAGATTTCTAGATCCATCCTTTGTAAGTCCCGAAATATTGGATCGTTTGTGATCCTCATCATAGATAATATAACATGTTCCTTTTGACTTAGAGCATCAATAACCTTATTCACCTTCCCATGGTAATGATGTATGGAGAATTCAAAATCATTAATCAAATAAAAACATACCCTTTGAGGAATTTTCAACTCCTTCTGAGTGAATATATTTACTTTAAACATTTATGATCAGTATACATGTCACATATTTCTCTATAGAGATAATATATCTATATCTTAAATGAAAAAAATACCACAGATAACTCCAAATCATGTGTTGAGTAACTTTTTTCAAGAACATTAAATTGGCATGAGATATAAGTTATCTCTGTATAATTTTACATAATTAAAAATCCCAGTACCATATTTGATGCATCACTATAGATCACACACCATTATCCACTATAGGGAGAATAGGTGCACCTACCAACATTATCATTAGCCCCTTGAAATATTCCTCACATTAATAATTCTAAAGGAAATTAACTCCTATCTGAGTTAACATGGTTAGTGGATTATATAGATATGAAAAACTCTTTACAAATCATCAATAATATCAATCCAAACAAAAAAATGATGGATCCCAACTACCATGGTTGGTTTGGGTCAATGATCAATAACTTCTTTCTTTGATGGGTCTACCAATATACCTCACTTGATATTATATAACATAAAAATGAATCATTTTTTAGTTTAAATTCACACTTGGTAAAATTTTTATACAACTTATCCTTTCTTAGGGTCATCGGTATGATCCTATAGTGATATATATACTCTTCCTTGCTCTTGGAAGATATAAAAATTTCATATATAAAGGAGACCACAAACTAATAAAGGTAATATATAAATAATATATTCATTATATTTATGAATATTATAGGGGAATTAGTAAGGACAAATGGTATCACTATAAATTCATAGTGTTCGTACCTCATAAGGAATGTCGTCCTAGGTATGTCTTCTCATTTTCCCCCAATTAGTAGTATCCAGATCAAAAATTAATTTTATACAAATATTAATACAGTCATAATTAATTTAAAAAATAATAAATACATGGTAGAAGATACTTATTATTTATTATGATTTTATTTAGTTCCCAATAATCAATGAAAAGTCCAATTGATCCATCTTTCTTCTTAAAAAAAGAATAAGTGCACCACATGGTGACACACTTGTCCAAATAAATACCTTATCAAGATTATACTATAGTTTCTTCTTCAATTCCTAAAACTAAATTAGGGTCATTCTATATGGATTCATTGAAATGGGTATATCACCTTGTATGTGTTCTACTTAAAAATCAACTTTATGATTCAGAAAAATACTAGAAAACTCTTCCATAAAGACATTAAAAAACCCAAATAGGCATATATTTTTCAACCATATGAGATAAATAACCCCTTTTAATAGGAATAAATACCTATGAAAGGGGTGTAATTTCTATTAGAAGTTCATATTTATCCTCACATAAATATATCATAGGTTAATTCAGAATATCAAATGTGAATTCCATTCCATGGTAATTGATAGGGGATTTATAAGATTAAATCCAATCCATGATCAAGATAATAAAAATTCAATTATAGGGAGACTAAAAATATTTATCGGAAGTACATTCCATCAATCTTCAATCGGAGAGGAATCATAAACATAATATTCGATCATTATACCATTATGATTTTTCACTACTAATTAAATATCAAATCTTTGAGGTGGTATTATGATACAATTAATAATTATTTAGATAAAATTGAGTGGGTTGATCAAAAATAAAATAAGATTTGCAATTCTAAAGTGGATGATAATGTACCTTTCACCACTTTATTATCATACCCCACATCAGAAATTGTGATCACATGAAATTTACCTTTGTATCAGGGTTAATAGGTTTCTAATGTTGATCATTTTCATTAACCATAATATTCAAGCACTAGTGAGCATAATTTTCATACTCCTTGCATTTGAAACACTGGATTGTCAGTTGTTCATCTTATATAGCTTTCTCTCTATTCGCATCATTGGATAAATTATTCCAACCACATTAGAATTATATTTCCCAATAACCTTCCTTTATAAACTTAAATCATTTAAAAGTCCCCTTAATATAAATTCCTCCATGTTTCCTTCCACGCTTCAATCATAAAAGAATACTAATCTTCTCCCCTCTATGGTTTTTATTATTAGATTTTCCTTTAAATTCAGTCCTTATTTTTTTATCAAAACCATGATATTGATGAGTAACTCCAGTCTTCATTTATACATTTATAGAACATAAAATAATTTATTTATAGCTAATTAAGTATCATATGGATAACATCCATCCGAATCTTGGTTTTAAGCAACTAAATAATCAACCAACAATACATTCCGGTTCAATGAGAATATCATAAGTGCACTTTTCTAGTCTTGAAATTTTTTCTTGGTAGGTATAAATGGATTCATAATCTTTTTTTATTTATATTAAGGAATTTTTAATCCAATTTTATATGAATAATATGTGTAAATTTCATGTTAAAAAAATTCTTCTAAACTCATCCCACTACATAGAGTCAATTTCTTCTTGTTGCCTCATGTTCTTCATTGGATACCACCATTGATTTTTTCCTTCAAAATTATTAAAATCATTTATAACTATTTCATTACCCAAACATGGGATAATGAAAAATATCTTTTTAGTGGCACTAATCCATTTCACAAAACCTAGTGGATAAATAGACCCTCAAAAAAAAGGTTTTTGACATTCTTGGGATTATAAACTAGTATTTTTCTTTTTTTTAATATTTTATTAAATTGATTAATTTATAATTAATAAAAACTTTTATTTATTAAGATAAATATTTAAAATTTTATAATATTTCTTTAAATTGCCTCATTATTTTATGAAATTTATCTTTTTATTAAATGGTTTATGATCAGTTTGATTGTGGATGTGCTATCTTGATGTTGTTCACCATACTACTTAGAATGGTCAGTGGTTATGTTTATAGATTGGAGAAAGCTGTTTAAATTTCATATGTATTTTTTATGTTTAACCTAAATCACATGAGTAATTCAATGGACCAATTAAGTGACATATAGGGCCCTCTATAGCCCTTTGATTCATCGGTAGGTCTCATGATACAAAACAGATATGGGCGTGGATAAGGCCTTGCCCATTTATTTTTAGATATGGATTTGGATAAGGCATTACCCATTTACAATAAAGTTTCTTGGATGAGGCCTCAACGGTATTATTTAGAAGTCTGAAATTATGCATTCACATATTATGATAATAGAAATTGATAATCTATTTGATTATTTGACTAGTATAATATCCATGGTTAGGATTCAATCTCAAGGGATTATTTATATAGAGTTATTATAAGGACTCAAACTTAAAACGTTACTTAATCTTGAATTTTACATAAGACCATATATTATTACACATTAAGGATATTTTTGGGTTTATAGTTTTAAATAATTAGGATACTATACATAAATAACATACCAAATTCATACAAGAGGATACTACTAAAAACAGTTTCCATTTTTTTCAAAATATAAAACATTAAAGCTTAAAACATGATTTCTTTGACAGCCCTCAACATCATTCATCACGACTCCCTTATTTCTCTTAACAGTACTTATATCCTATGAAAAACGTTTTAAAAACATGGTATGACTATAAAACTCAGTAAGGGATATAAATAAATAAAGTGTTAGTCTAGTTATAACATAAAAACTAATAAAACTCATAATCATAAAAACTCATATGCATAGAAACATCATGAAGTTGAATTCGGACATATTTAACGTATCACTCTTACATTCACCCTTGCACATGGAATAAACTTTTTTTAAAATTCCATATCTAGAGTACCCAATGCATTGGAGAGATATAATGGATCTCACCCATTATATCTTGATCTATAATGGGCTCAACCCAACATATATTGGGCTATAATGGGGCTCAACCCAATATATCTTGATCTATAATGGGGCTCAACCCAACATATCTAGAGATATAATGGGATCAAACCACCATAAATAATGTCCATGGAACATATCATGGTAATAAAGTATCTTGTAAATTAGGAGAAACTACTCATGACATACACAATAAAAAACAATCCTTTTGAAATTTATTAAAGAGTTTTAAAAGGATTCAAAAAGGAAAGTCCTTTAAAAAATAATTGGACTGAAAATTAATATAATTGAATGGATATGTGTATAAATTATAAATAAACATGGTGAAACATAATATATACAAAAATTCATCACACCAATAATCTTAATACCATATAATGAATAAAAAAGAAGGTTAACCCATGGAATGGAAATTTGGTTAAAAATTCCCTTACCTCGGGTTCTTCTTACATCAAAAGTGTTTAGACCTCTAGTATAATGGTTAAAAGAGTGTTATTAATATCTTATAGAAACATATTCAGGTTTATAACACCTTATATGATCATTTCATTATATCATTTCACCCACTAATTATTAGTATTTTTTTCCTTCCATTGTTTTGTTTACTTTCTTTACATGTTTTCCATGATCGGTTCATGATGGATGATATTGTCAATTGGAAGTGAAAATCCAGAATTGAAATGGAATGGTAGTTACATATTTCCAGAACTAAAGTTTTCCATTTATCATTTTTAATTCTGAAATGAGGATGATTCATAAGTAAAAAACATTAATGATGTTCGTTTAGATCATTTTAGTGGTTCTTTGATAATAACGACCTCATTTTGTTTAATAAATTAAAACAATGTGTAAAAAAGGATTCCAGAACCATGGATGAGACATAATACATATATTATAACCTGTTTAAACCACAAAAATGGTTTCATGACCAGACCTAAAAGTATTAAAGAAAATTAAAATCACCTCATCCATGACGTCAGTAATTCGACACACACATACAATGTGTGTATTCCTCTAATAATTGGAAGAGGAGAAGAATAAGGAAGTTTATTTTTCAATTAACATGAGAAAATCTTGAATACACATGATTTATTGAGCTTTCATGCTTCTTGTATAAGAGTATGGGAAGAGACTATAGTAAAATAAAATAAATGGAATGGGAAGCCCGTGAAAAAGGAAGAGGATTTCATACCTCTTGATCTCTTCTCCTTGAGATCCTCCTTAAGGGATTTGGATTTGGTATTTTGGTGAGACCAGAAGCTCTAGGTCATGGGGAATAATATTTGGGAGGTAATTTGGTAGAAATTAGAAAATTCTCAAGGCTTGAGAGGTGTGGGAGGAAGAGGGGAATGAGGTTGGTATTTATAGTGGAGGAGGGGAGGTATTTTACATTAGATTAATCATTATTATATTATTTTTCTCAAGACAATGAATAATCTCAATTCATGTGACCCCAAATTGTAATAATTTCGTGTGAGTTTTAATCATATGGTCTTACATCACTTATGATTTAAAAAATAGTGTATTTAACTGATAATTTGAATATACGGTATTTTATCGTATTTCATTATTCATCAAAAATTCAATAATTTCAAAAAAATCCAAAAATTGACTCTAACTATTTTTATATGTGTATAATTAAAAAATTAACTCCATTTTTTGAAAATAATTTTTTAAATATTATTAAATTAATTTTTAAATAAAATCATACATAATTCAAAAATTAACAATTTTAAAACTATAACTACTTTTATATCACATTGAAAAATTAATCAAGATGTAATTATCTTAAATAAATAATAAAATAAAATAATATTACAATTTACTATTTATTAAGGGGATATTACAATTCATATTACCATTTATAAGGGTATGTTACTATTCACTAAAAATTAAGCTGGTTCTGTTAGACTCTAAATAACTTACTAAACATAATTGCAAATAACCATTTTTTGAAATTCAAAACATATAAGAAACAAAATTATGTTCAAAGGATAGTTATAAATATTTATTTAAAACAATTTATCATGCATTTCATTTATTTTTTTAAAACCTTGTGGTGTTACAATATCCCCACCTTCTTGAAATTATGTCCTCACACTTTTATTTACTCATTAAACAAGTGAGGGTACATTTCTTTCATAGAATTTTCAAACTCTCATGTTGCTTCTTCTACCATGTTGTTTCTCCACAAAACCTTTACCTGGTGGATTACCTTATTCCGTAATACTTGTTCCCTTCTATCAAGAACCTGAACTAGTCTCTCTTCATAGGAAAGGTTCTCTTCCAGTTAAACTACTTCTGGGCTCAAGACATGAGTTGAATCTGGCACATACTTCCTCAACATCGAAACATGAAAAACATTGTGTACCTGAGAAAAACTCGAAGGCAAAGCTACTCGATATACAACTGGTCCAACATTCTCCAAGATTTCAAAAGGACAGATGAATTGTAGACTTAGCTTTCCTTTCTTACCAAAATGCATCACACTTTTCCAAGGAGATATTTTAAGGAAAACATGGTCACATACCTCGAAAGGTAAGTCTTTCCTTCTGTTATCTACATAACTTTTATGCCTACTCTGAGCTATCATCATGTGGTGATGGATCATCTCCACATTCTTAGCCACTTCCTCTACAAATTCCAACCCCATTAACATTATTTCCTTAAATTCATCCCAAAAAGCAGGAGTTCGACACTGCTTCCCATACAATGCCTCAAAATATTCATCTTTATACTGGAATGAAAACTGTTATTATAAAAAAACCAACTAAAGAAAGGCGTTGATCCCAACTTCCCTAGTATTCCATTGAACAAGCTCAAAGTATACCCTATGAGGTCTGAATCATTCGTTCTAACTACCCATCTGATTTAGGATGAAAAGTTGTACTAAAATTTAATTCTATTCCCAACGACTTATGAATACCCTTCAAAAAGTTATAAGTGAACTTGGGATCCCGATCAGATATAATGGAAAGAGGAAATCCAAGTAACCTGACAATCTCTTTGAGGTAAAATCATGAAAGTTGATCCAATGACATTGTATCTCGAATAGAAATGAAATGTGCAGATTATGTGAGCCAGTCAATAATAACCCAAATTGCATTTTTACCTCAAGAAGTATTAGGTAGTCCTAGTACTAAGTTCATGGATATATTCTCCTGTTTCCACTCTGGAACTGTCAAAGGATAAAGCATCTCATTTGATAACTACCCCCTGCTTTAACCGGTTGACATGTCCAAAATTTTATAGTAAATTTTGCAATATCCCTTTTCCTTCCATCCCACCAGTAATACTTCTAAAGGTCTCTATACATCATAGTACACCCAAGATGAACTGAAAATGGATAACTATGAGCCACAAACAACAAATATTTTTTTAACTAGGGATCACAATGCACACAAAAACTTATTAAAAATTTTAAAACATAGTCTTTATTGTGGTTAAATTCTGACGACTTACCCATTTTAACCAATTCTACCTTTTTCTATAGCTCAAGATCTTCCTTCTGCGATTACTTAATTTTGTCTGATAATAATGAGTGCATTGAAACCTGAAATAAAACAGATGTATTCCCTTCATAGAAAACTTCTAAGACAAAATTCATCAAATCATTAACCAAGGGATCATGTTCCAAACGTAACATGGTTAATGATGCATGATGTTTTTGTAAGGGTTGGTGTCCTGAGAACCAACTGTTTTTTACTTTGATTACATGAATGTTCACTTATTATATATTCTTCATTGTTCTGCATGACTATAATATAATAATGTCCTGGAATATTTTTTGCATTGATAAGGTCATGGCAGATCCCCGCTATGATGATAACCTTGAAATGCTATAACAATATTCTTAAATAAAGTTATACAGTTGGATGACATACTATGATAGGACACATAGTATACAGACCGTCATGTGCGATTACTCGTAAGAAGATGAGACTCTCTCTCATAGAGTTCGCACTTGGTAATCTCCAAGATGGTAGATTTTGAGAACAGACCCGCCAGTAGGAATTCTGCATGTCTTGGTGTCATCAGACATTGCTATCTACGAGCGTGTGTAATTGTCCTTAGCCTGGAAGATTATCATTAACTCATGTCATGACTCGCGCACTTAGATTTACTGATAAAAACCGTCACGCGGACAGTTGGCGGGAAGTAGGGTATGTTGGGTGCGTCACGGGTGACATGTTGTTAATGGATAAGTCGAGGAAGGATTTTTCCCTTCCATTTATGAAAGTTGATATCTTGTCCCTTTGATTGAAATAAAAATGCCGCATTAAATTTCATGGCCATGGTGTAAACGATGAGTTTATTTCAAGTAGTCAAAGAATGACAGATCAAGCATATAGGTTTATGACACTACCATGAAACCTTCTTGATGATATATCGAGACAAAGGTATTAAATTACATAGTAATGGTTCATATGAGGTGACACGTCAATGCGGCGTCAACTTCTTTCTCTTGGGTGACTTGACCCGTTGCTAGACAGTAATCTTGGACTTTAGGCAAGCTCGCCTAATTCCAACAAGAAAGAGGCCTAGAGGGTCACACACTAAGTTTATTCAAGTATCTCAAGTAGAATAATGATTATTCTCGTACGTGGTTTAATAATTATTCAACAAAGCCTAAATTGTTTTAATGATGGCGGAAGAAGGAAATGAAAAACAAGATATACAGGCAGTGTATTAAAGATTACACGCCGTGTAGTTTTTCATGGAAAATAAGTACACATCGTGTATTAATAATTAAATGCCATGTAGTTTTCTTTATGGAAAGGGAATGAATAAATGAAAACAAGATATACACGCCATGTACATTGAATGTACACACCGTGTAGTTTTCAAAGAAAAACAAGTACACGCCGTGTATTTATTAATACACACCGTGTAGCTTTTTCAGTCAGGATTTTGAGGATATAATATTGTTTTAAATGATATTTATTATAATTAGAGTGAGTGCATGTCAAGGAATTAATTATTTAACATGGGGTTTTTAAATAAGATTCAATGGAATAAATAAAATGAATAACGTGTTTATTTATTGTCATAACTCTACAACCTCAAACCCGATTATAAATATCCTCACAACCCCAACTCATTTCCGGCGTGTAACACACAAGAGAATTCTTTCAAGGCTGATATAACTTCTTCCACCAAGAACACTCTCAAGATAGAGAGAGATCCTCTTCCATCAAATCAAGACAATCTGAGGTGGACAACGCAAGAAAAGGTTTCTCCACGCTAGCACCCAGAGACTCCTTTGGCGACATCCTGAGATACGAGGTACACGTGTGGATCACCACTAGAGGAAGTCTACACTTGGATTCTACGACGCAATGACGAATCACATCGGAACGTGATCAAGAACTTAAACGAAGAAAAAACACCCAAAATTTATTTCTTTTCAATTGATTAAATTAATTATAATCAACCAGTATTGATCCTACTTTTTGGTTCTGGGACTTTCTATTTCTTTTGTCTATTTCTATGATTCGATCCGTGGAGACTGGCATTTATTATCGTATTGATCCCAGATTGATCATTTCTAATGACAAAAATCCAAGTGGGCACATCCACCCACGTGCTTCCACTTCGCCCGAAACCTTCAAATGGTATCATAGGGAGGTTAAAATGTTGATTATAGTTATTTAATTTTCATTGATAATTTATGCATTTTTATTTGATTAAATTCAAAATAAATCATTCTATAAATCTGAATAAATGATATCTATTCTTCCTCCTTCATTTCTCAATTCATATCACAGAAACAGCTTTTTAATTTTAATTTTGATTAAAATAAAAATGAGGAACTCATCTGGAGGAGCCTCTCTTTATGTCTGTACAACACGGGATTACACGGCGTGTACTTAAAACTACACGTCGTGTACTTAGGTTCAATGAACCGGCACTAGTCTGCCAAACCACGCCGTGTGAATTGAATATGACTAAGTATTAATCACGCCATGTTAACCAGAAATTAATGGTGTGTGGAACCGGAATATACAGCGTGTATGTTGGAGCAACACGCCGTGTAGTCCGTTCCGGCCCAGGTGAAACCGTGTACAAGGATAAGCTGTGTACCGCATACACGGGATCGCCAGGCTAGTTACCGCGTAACAAGGAAGTACACGCCGCGTATGATTTATCTACATGTCGTGTACTCCAAAATTTCCAAAGTAAAGAAAACACGCCAAATCCCCCGACGTGTACTTTGGATAAAGGGTGAAAATAAATACACGCCGTGTAATTATAAACTACACGCTGTGTACTTTCCAGAAATGGAATTTCACCTGGTTTCCTCCAATGTACAAAGACCCATACATGGAATATGGATGAGAAGAATATCAAGTAAATTCAAAAAGGAATTTATGATAGTGAATTAATTAATTATAAGATCATAATTAATTAAATTCAAGCGCGACTTATCTTAAATGAAAGGAAGGTTAAAAGAATTTGAATTCTAAATATGCATAAATGTCGTTGCATGCTATGGATGATCATGATCTAGACCAAAGACCCTTTGTATGTGTATGGTTTCATTTAAATTTATTTAATTTAAATTTTTTGGCCTACAAGCCTTCTTCCAATAAAATTTAGGGCATGTATGCCCATGGTTTATTTAATGTAAACCCATATAATGGAGGATCTCCCAAGACAGAGGAGATGGTTCAAATCCCGAAGCCGAGGCGAAACTGATGCAAGAAGATATAGAGGTGGACAGGTGGGAATTTCAAAACACGAACCATCAGGTTCAAGGTTTTTTCCCTAGGTCCGGGTTAGCTTATCAAAAATACTAGATAAGCTAACCAAATAGAATCTCATGATCATGCCATCTCATTTTATTTCTGTCTGATTGCATGGTTTATTTATTATGTATGTGTTTCCACGATCACATAATTAATAAAATGAACAAGCATGCAAAGATTGAATAAAATAAAAAATGAACTATCCGTAAACATTATCAGAACATGGTTAATCACTTAAGAAAGCATCACTTAATATTAACAAGCATTTGATAATGCGAAACTACGCATAAAGGACTAAAATACCTAAATACCATATTAATTCACACCAAGCCTTCCATTACCTGATTAAGGGAAAGATTCAATAAAACTATATTTTTGACCAACCCTTGTTGGGACACTTACTTTTATAAAGGAAGCCCTTATGAAAGGTTTCAGGTTGACTTAACCATATTACATCAAGAGAAGTGGCCCTTTCTATACTTGGTGTAATGTTGTAGGCATGAGTTGAGGAAATACAAGTCAGGATTTCATGATTAGGGAGTCCACTCAACAAATCAAGGAACTGTAAGCTCGTAGTTGGCAAAGAACTGCCTACCTAAATACCTTCAAATAGCTTGACCAACCCTTGTTGGGGTTATGCGAAGGGGAATATGGATCCTTTCCACTAGAATGTCAAAGTAACTGGACATTCTGATTTCAATGGTGATGGCCATTAGGACTTGATAAAATATTGGGAGAATTAATTAATTAATTTTTTATTTCTCATAAAAATGTAATCAAGAAAGTACTGATAAATCTGCTCTTTTAAATTTGTAGAATAGAAATGACAAACTCATCAACCACATTTTCGCTTCGATCAATATTGGATAAAGACAATATCCTCACCGATAGTAACTTTCGGGAATGGTTTAGGTGCCTTCGGGTTATCCTGCGCCGTGAATGAAAGTTTTACATGCTGGAGTCCTCACTTCCTGATTCTCCTTCCTAGGGGCGAGTGATGAAGAGTTCCTAGTCTATGATCAACATTTGAACGATGCACTCGAAGTTCAATATTTGATGCTATCATCGATATCTAGTGAGCTCATGAAGTCTCATGAAGACATGGATTCCTATAGCATGCTCAAGCACCTCCATGGTTTATACCATGAGAGAGAAAGACATGAAAGGTTTGAGATATCCAAGGCTCTATTTCATAGAAATCTTGGAGAGGGTTCCCCAGTCGTGCCTCATGTAGTCAAGCTCATTAGCTACATTGAGCGCTTGGAGGTTCTAGGGTTTAAACTCCCCAAGGAACTGGGTACCAATCTCATTCTTACATCACTCCCCCAGAGCTTCTCAAACTTTGTTGTGAATTTCAACATGAACAACATTGTGAAGTCTCTATCTGATCTTCTTATCCTTATTAACCAAGTGGACAATGACATGAAGCATGAAAAGCCTTCTGTCCTTATGATGAATAAAAGGAAAGGGAAGTCGAAGAGCTTTAAGCCCAAATATTCTTCAAGACCTTCCACGAAAAGGAATATCAAAGGGGAGGCAAAGGAATATGATGCGTTTTTTTTGCATGTGGCAAGAAGGGCACTGGAAGAAAAACTGCACCCATCCAAGGAAGCAAGGGGAAGCTTCAGGTGCGTTTGTTATCAAATGTAATCTATCTGTTTCTACTAATTGGGTATTAGATACTGCTTGTGGTGCTCTCATCTGTATCCAATTACAGGAACCAATTAGATTTAAGAAGATTTATCGAGGGGAGGTGGATCTACGAGCAGCCAACGGAGCGAGACTTGCTGCTGTAGTTTTCAGAGACTACCACCTCACATTGCCAACTGGCATGATCTTGGTATTAAAGGGTTGTTATTATGTGCCTTTGTTACTAAAAACATTATTTCAGTATCTAGATTAGATAATGATGGATTCATGTTCATGTTTGGAAATGGATGTTGCTACTTTTATAAAGATAACATTTGTTTTGGTAGGGAACATTTATATAATGGCCTTTATGTGTTAGACTACACAAACCAAGTAATGGAAATCGATGACAAAGTCAATTAACATTACTCATACCACACCCAACTTTGGCATCACCGGCTAGGTCATGTCAATGAGAAATGTTTGACAAAACTACATCAAGATGGGTATTTAGATTCTTTTGAACTAAAACCACTTGGTGTTTGTCATGCGTGTGTACAAGGCAAAATGACCAAAGCCCCATTTAGTGGGAAAGGTGAAAGAGCTAAAGAGATTCTATAATTAGTTCACACAGATGTGTGTGGGCCATTTCCAGTTAAGGTAAGGGGTGGGTTCTCATACTTCATAAATTTTACTGATGATTTTAGTAGATATGGATATATCTACTTAATGAGGTATAAGTCAGATTATTTTGATCGGTTCAAAGAATACAAGAATGAAGTTGAGAACCATCTTGGTAAGAAGATTAAGAAAGTCCACTCAGACAGAGGAGGATAATATCTTAATCAGGACTTCATTGATTTCTTACTGGAGTTTGGGATTTTATTTCAACTCACTTCTCATTACATGCCCCAGTGGAATGGTGTAAGTGAAAGGTGGAACCGCACCCTGTTGGACATGGTGAGATCAATGATGAGTCATGTGATTATTCCATTATCCTTTTGGGGATATTAATTACAAACAGCAGGACACATACTAAACTAAGTACCAACTAAATCGATAAATGGTATTCCAAATGAGTTATGGAGTGGACGCAAAGCCATGTTATCTAATTTACATGTCTGGGGTAGCAAAGAATTTGTTAAGGCCTCTTCAGGTAAAAAACTTTCACCCCGAGGCACAAAGTGTATCCTTATAGGATATCCCAAAGAAACAAGGGGATATTACCTATACAACCCCTCAGACAAAATTGTTACAATGGAAAGACACGCCATATTCCTTGAGAGGGAGCACATCTCCAAAAGAGACAGTGGGAGAGAGATATACTTCGATGAATTCGAGGCTCAAGATACACAAGAGTTGGTATAAGAACAGATTCCAAAAAGCCCTGTGGAAGAAAAATCTATTCCAGAGACACAACAACTGCGTAGAAGCACGAGAGAGGTGAGAGAACCAAAACGATATGGTTTTCTTGTCACCGAGGATGGTGACTCATTATTGGTGGACAATGATGATCCTCTTACCTACAAAGAAGCAGTTGAAGGCATAGACGTTGCCAAGTGGCAAGAAGCCATGTATTCTGAAATGGATTCCATGTACCAAAACCAAGTCTGGATTTTGGTAGATCCTCCAGTTGATGTAAATCCTATTGGTAATAAATGGGTATTCAAGAAGAAACTGGACATGGAGAGGCAATTCAGCACCTACAAGGAATGACTGGTTGCAAAAGGTTTTAGACAGTTTCAAGGAATTGACTATGATGAAACCTTTTTACCGGTTGCGATGCTGAAATCCATCAGAATACTATTGGCCATTGCCGCTTACCATGAATATGAAATTTGGCAAATGTATGTCAAAACAGCTTTCCTTAACAGGAACCTCCAGGAAGATGTCTATATGACACAACCTGAAGTGTTTGTGACTCCAAATGATGCCAACAAGGTATGCAAGTTTCAGAAATCCATTAATGGATTAAAGCAAGCATCAAGGTCATGGAACATTCATTTTGATTAAGCCGTAGTGGAATTTGGATTTGTTAAGAATGAATGTGAGCCTTGTGTCTACAATAGGTTTAGTGGGAGTGCAATCGTTTTCCTAATAGTATATGTTGATGACATATTACTAATTGGAAACGAAGTACCTATCTTACAGTCAGTTAAGGCATGGTTTCATAAATGATTCTCCATGAAAGACTTGGGCGAGGGAGCATATATTCTTAGGATAAAGATCCATCATGATAGATCCAAGAGAATGTTGGGCCTGAGTCAAAGTACATACATTGACAAGATACTGAAAAGATTCAGTATGGAACAGTCCAAGAGGGGATTGTTGTCAGTGTCACATGGTATTCATATTTCCAAGAAAATGTGTCCTCAAACACATGAGGAAAGAAAGAGAATGGCAAGGATCCCTTACGCATCCGCGATTGGGTCAGTCATGTATGATATGCTATGTATGAGGCTAGATGTTGCTTATGCATTAAGTGTGGTAGGCAGATATCAAGCTGATCCAAGAGACTTCCATTGGATGGCAGTCAAGACTATCCTTAAGTATCTGAGGCGTACTAAGGATATGTTCCTGGTTTATGGAGGATATGAGGAACTAGTCATCAGAGGACATGTAGATGCTAGTTTCCAGACTGATCAAGATGACATGCAGTCACAGACTGGATACATCTTCAGTTTAAATGGAGGTGCAGTGAGCTGGAAGAGCTCAAAGGAAAGTGTGGTGGAAGATTCTACAACGGAGTCCGAGTATATCGTAGCTTCTGACGCAGCTAAAGAAGTAGTATGGATGTGAATCTTTGTCCAAGATCTGGTTGTAGTACCAAGTAGTAATGATCCTATCACACTCTATTATGATAATACTGCAGCAGTGGCACTTGAAAAAGATCCAAGGTCACATCAGCGTACAAAGCACATACTTCGGAAGTATCAACTGTTGAGGGATTTTTCTCAGAGAGGTGAAGTTGAAGTGAGCAGTATTTACACGGAAGAAAACATGGCAGACCCCTTGACTAAATCATTGACTAAGAAGAAACATGATCATCATGTGAGGTATGGCGAACTAAAAGTCGTAGGCAGTTGTCTCTAGTCCAAGTGGGAGTTTTTAAGGGTTGGTGTCCTGAGAACCAACTGTTTTGTACATTGATTACATGAATGTTCACTTATTATATATTGTTCATTATTCTGCATGACTATAATATAATAATGTACTGGAATATTTGTTGCATTGATAAGGTCATGTAAGATCCCCTCTATGATGAGAACCTTGAAATTCTATAACAATATTCTTAAAAAAAGTTCTACAATTGGATGAAATACTAAGATAGGAAACATAGTATACAGACTTTCATGTGCGAGTACTCGTAAGAAGACGAGACTCTCTCTCTCATGAAGTTCGCACTTGGTAATCTCCAAGATGGGAGATTATGAGAATAGACCTGCCAGTAGCAATTCTGCATGTCTTGGTGTCATCGGTCATTGCTATCTACGAGCGTGTGTAATAGTCCTTAGACTGGAAGATTATCATTAACTCATGTCATGACTCGCGCACTTAGATTTACTGACGAAAACCGTCATTCAGACAATTATCGTAAAGTAGGGTACGTTGGGTGCGTCACGAGTGACATGTTATTAATGGATAAGTTGAGGAAGGATTTTCCCCTTCCATTTATGGAAGTTGATATCTCGGCCCTTTGATTGAAATAGAAATGTTGCATTAAATTCCATGGCCATGGTGTAAACGATGAGTTTATTTCAAGTAGTCAAAGAACGAAGGATCATGCATATAGGTTTATGACACTACCATTAAATCTTCTTGATGAGATATCGACACAAAGGGATTAAATTACACAGTAAGTATTCATATGAGGTGATAAGTCAATGCGGCGTCAACTTCTTTCTCTTGGGTTCCTTGACCCGTTACTAGACAGTAATCTTGGACTTTAGGCAATCTCGCCTAATGCCAACTAGAAAGAGGCCTAGAGGGTCACCCACTAAGTGTATTCAAGTATCTCAAGTAGAATAATGATTATCCTCGTACGTGGTTTAATAATTATTAAACGAAGCCTAAATCGTTTTAATTATGGAGGAAGAAGGAAATGAAAAACAAGATATACACACCGTGTATTAAAGATTACACGCCGTGTAGTTTTTCATGGAAAACAAGTACATGCCATGTATTAATAATTACATGCCAGGTAGTTTTCTTTATGTAAAGGGAATTAATAAATAAAAACAAGATATACACACCGTGACATTGAATGTACATGCCGTGTAGTTTTCAATGAAAAACAAGTACACGCCGTGTATTTATTAATACACGCCATGTAGTTTTTTCAGTCGGTATTTTGAGGATATAATATTGTTTTAAATGATATTTATTATAATCAGCGTGGGCGCATGTCAAGGAATTAATTATTCGACATGGAGGTTTTAAATAAGATTCAATGTAATAAATAAAACACGTAATGCGTTCATTTATTGTTATAACTCTACAACCTCAAACCCGATTATAAATATCCTCACAACCCCAACTCCTTTCCAGCGCATAACACGCAAGAGAATTCTTTCAAGGTCGAAAGAACTTCTTCCACCAAGAACGATCTCATGACTGAGAGAGATCCTCTTCCATCAGATCAAGACGATCTAAGTCGGACAATGCAAGAAAAGGTTTCTCCATGCTAGCAACTGGAGACTCCTTTGGCAACGTCCCGAGATACGTGGTACATGTTTGAATCACTACTAGAGGAAGTCTACACTTGGCTTCTGCGACGCAATGATGAATCACATCGGAACGTGATCAAGAACATCAACGAAGAAAGAACACCGAAAAGTTATTTCTTTTCAATTGATTAAATTAATTATAATAAACCTGTAATGATCCTACTTTATGGTTCCGGGACTTTCTATTTCTTTTGTCTATTTCTATGATTAGATCTGTGGAGACTGGTGTTTATCGTCGTATTGATCCCGGATTAATCATTTCTAATGACAAAAATCCAAGTGGGAACATCCACCCATGCGCTTCCGCTTCGCCCGAAACCTTCAGTTTTTGACTGAAGGAATCGTCCACTTTTTTTGCTTTTCTTGGATGTTAATTTATCGTGAAATAATAATCTTTTATAATTTCAAGCCATATTCTATGCCTCATTTTAATTCCTTTTGAGTGAATATATACTTCAAACTTTTATGCTCAGTATATATTTGAAATTTGGCTCTGTATAAATGGTGACTCCAAATTTTCAAAGAAAAACCCATATCTTCCAATTCTAAATCATGTGCGAGATAATTTAACTAATGAGGTTTAGTTTTCTTGAAGAATAAAAAATTACCTGATCATTCTACATTATAACACAACCAAGTCCCTTCAATGATGCATCATTGTAGATGAAAAACTCACCATTTCAGGAAGGCAAGGTCAAAACTAGAGCATTCACCAATCTATTCTTCATTTCTTGAAATCAAACATCACATTATTCTGTCCAAAAAAATTTAACCCATTTTCTTGTTAACTTAGTAAGTAGGCAAGATAACCATGCATAGTTTTTAACAAACCTCCAGTAATAACCTGCTAATCCAAGAAAAATATGAATCTCTGTAACACTTTTAGGTCATGTCCATTCATCAACAACTTTTTTTTGGTGGGATCAACTATTATTCAATCCTTATTCTCAATATTCCTAATAAAATAAATATGTTGCAACCAAAAATCAAACTTGTAGAATTTTCCATATTGTTTCTTTTCTTTTAAGGTTTGAAAAACAACCCTTAGATTTTTTTATGCTCCTTTTTACTTCTAGAATATACCAAAATTTCATCAATAAACAAAACCAAAAACTTATCCAGTACTCAATAAATATTCTATTCAAAAGATACATGAATACAGTAGGTGCATTACATAAACCAAAAGGCATAACTACAAATTTATAATGACCATATCTACTACAGAACACAATCTTTGGAATATCTTCATCCTTTACTTTCAACTTATGATACCCCGACCTCGGGTCAACCTTTGAAAAATAATGCACTCCCTAGAGATGATCAAACAAATCATTGATATATGGAAATGGATACTTTTTTAAATAGTAATGTTATTTAAGGCTTTATAATTGATGCAAAGTCTCATTGAACTATCTTTTTTCTTAATAAACAAGACATGATCACCCCGTGGTGAAGTGATAGGTCAGATGAAGCCTTTATCTAATATTTCTTGCAACTACTTTTTTAATTCCAAAAGTTCCATTTGGGATATTCAATAAGGAGGTTTAGGAATTGACTTAGCATCAGGAACTAAGTCAATAGTAAACTCAACCTCTTGATTCGAAATAACACCAGTAAAATCATCAAGAAAAACACTCAGGTATTCATTTAGTAGTGGAACATAATTAATCTGGATAGTTACCTTTTCTTCAAAAATATGAGAAATAATACTTTCATTTCCATCCTTTATCAGTTTCTTAGCTTCTTGGTATGTTATTAATGGTATGGGTTCATTCTTGTACACAAACTGAAATTTTTTCTGAAAAAACAACTTCTTTTTCTCATCAATCTATCTTAGCATGATAAAAATAAAGCTAATCCATACATAGAATAGCATCAAACTCTACTAGACGAAAAACAACAAGGTTTTCAGATAGACTCCTTCTATAGACAAGGATATGAAGATTATTATAATTTCCTTTTTCTACAATTTTTTCTTGAGGTTTTTTTACCGTGAGATCTAGTTTCATTTCATGAGGTTGAATTCCCAATTTTTCTGAAAATTTCTCAGAAATAAATGAATGTGTAGACCCTGAATCAAACAAAACATTTGAAAAATCCGAAAAAACATGCAATGCACCTGATCCCACCAAATTTTATGGATCAAAATCTTCTGAAGTGGTTGCAAAAGATTTTACCAAAACCTTATACTTACAATCATGTTGATTCCTTACTTGAGTAACTAGCTTCAGACAATCATTATCAAAATGACTGAATTCCTTATAGTTAAAGCATCTCACCATAGACATCTCATTAATTTTAGAATCATTTTCCTTGTACTCACGAGACATGTGTCCAAACATTCCACATTGGTGGCATTTCCCAGAATTTACAAGACATTCACCAGGATGCCTTTTACCACACTTTGCAAATGAAGGAAAATTCATTTTCTTACCTCCAGACTTCATTGACGAGTTCTTCTCCATTTCCACCCAACATGACTACTTCTTATTCTTTTCATCATGGGGAATATATGTTTTAGAAAACACCATATCAGCATTTTCATCACAATGAAAAAGCTTCCCATAGCTTTTAAACTCTCGTGAGGCCATAGCTCTTCTCCAAAATGGTTTCAAACCAAAGTAAAATATTTTAATTTTACTTTCAAAATCCTGAGTAAAATCTGGTATATACCTAGAAAGTCTTGTAAAATTGGATTCATATTTTTCCACAGAATCATCACCTTTCTTGCTTTAGTTCCAATAATTGGTTCTCCATTCTGAGTAGAATAGTTTTGGGAAAATATTTTTCTAGAAAAAGACTCTTAAAATCATCCCATTCTAGACTGTCAAGATCATCTATTTCTCTCATATTCTTAACTAGAGACCACCATTGGTCAGCTTCACCTTCCAAACTATAAATTTATAGTAACACCTTTTGACATTCTGAACATCCCATGACATCAAATATATTTTATAAAGAATTGATATGTCCTTTAGCTATCACTGGATCTGTGGTTCCACTGAATGTTGGAAGATATTGCCTCAAAAAATGCTCCACAAAACGGATGTTTCTTCATGATAGATCATGTTCCTCTCTATCATGGATACCACCATTTTTTATTGCTTGAGTCAAATGATCCATTTCTGTCACAAATTTCTTGGTTCTGATTCCCACCATTATCGGCTACAGATTCGGACATACATCAGCCTCTTGGTGCTTTTGTACTTCCATTTCCTTATTTCTTTTATGGACAACCATTATGAACAAACATAACTTAGAAGAAGAAACATGGTAATAATTTAATGATATAAAATTTTAAATTAATCATAGAGTTAAAATTAGTTATGGTATTTTTTAAATATTTTCTGAAACCCTAAATTTATCTAAACCATCCTTTGATACAAACTATAATGACCCATACTTAAAATTTCACTTAATCTTGAATTTTACACAATACCATACATTATTACACATTGAGGATATTTTTTAGGTTTGGAGTTTTAAATAATTATGATACCTTTGTTGATGCTCCTTTCCATCATAGATTCCAATGACTGGAAAAGGGGAATAACTTAAGCACAAAGAGGGTCACCCTTTGAAGAACATCAAAAATTGACAAAGGCATGGACAAGGAACCCATTTGGAGGGAGCCTCGCACATTTCCTGCACGCCGCACAAGTCACTTGCGCACCACCTATGGGTCGTGCAAGTCACTTGAGCGCCCTATTCATTTTTTCACCCAAGGTGCCTGGTGGCCTATAAATAGCCCATGTGGGCCCCATTTGAGCAACAAATTTTTCAAAACTCATATTCAAGTTGTGGTCACCCAAGTTTTCAACTAAACTCTTCTGAAAGATTTTAAGGTAACTTTTTACCTAGAATGGAATACTTAAAGGAGTAGGATAAGGCCTAAGTGTTTATAATTCATCAACACTTGCACGCCTAAGTTTCCAAACCTCCTTATAAGTGTAAAAACTTGTGTGCCACCCTACCCTTTAAATGAATCTTGCACGCCTCCCTTTTGGAAACATCTTAGGATAATACTAAAGGCTTAAGTTAAGTCTCACCCAAGTATTACCCTATAGATTCTTCATTGCCTAGGTGAACCCATTCCACGCAAGTACACTTGTGCGGCCAAGACTTGTGCACCAAATGATTTGTGTGGCTATACTTGTGCGCCAACTTTATTTGTGTGCCTCTCTCCTGTTCACCTCTCCTCTTCAAGATATTAGCCCTCGAAAACCATTTCAAATCCATTTATGGCATGGTTCCTTTGTTGGATTCCCTGCCTGAAAGGAATTCTATGAGAACCTCTCCCAAAACCCCGTGACCTACAAGCATTATGTCACCACAGTTAGGGTTTTCCTATATAACCTCATCCTTTAAGATGATAAGATCTTTTGATTTAGGGCATCCTATTCAGGATTAAGCCCCAAGTTCCCCTAGTTTGGACCTCCTTCTCAGGAGTAAGCCCAAAGTCTTAAGTCCCCTTAACATGGGACTCCTTCTCAGGAGTAAGACCTAGTCATAATTTCCTTTAACATTGGGCCTCCTTCTCAGGAGTAAACCCCAGGTTATAAGTTCCCTTTAATTGGGCCTCCTTCTCAGGAGTAAGCCCCGGTCATAATTTCCTTTAACATTGGGCGTCCTTCTTAGGAGTAAGCCCCAGGTTATAAGTTCCCTTTAATTGGGCCTCCTTCTCAGGAGTAATCCCCAGTCATAATTTCATTTAACATTGGGAATCCTTCTCAATAGTAAGCCCCAGGTTATAAGTTCCCTTTAATTGGGCCTCCTTCTAAGGAGTAATCCCCAATAATTATTTTTTTTAACATTGGGCCTCCTTCTCAAGAGTAATCCCCAAGTATCAAGTCCCCTTAACCTGGGCCACCTTCTCAAGAGTATTCCCCAGTCATAATTTCTTTTAACATTGGGCCTCCTTCTCAGGAGTAAGCCCCAGGTTGTAAGTTCCCTATAATTGGGCATCCTCCTCAGGAGTAAGCCCCAATCTTAATTTCTTTTTATTTGGCTCTCCTTATCATGAATAAACCCCAATCATAAGTCCATTTTAATTTAGGCCTCCTCAGAAATAATCCCCAAGTTAAAACTCAAAATCTCCATAAAGTACAAATACCTTTATGGACCCTGCTCTTGGGATTCTTTCCTGAAGTAAGTCATGTTCTTCATCTACTTGGGCAGTCATACATACGTAATCCCCACGTCATTTCTCATGACTTCATATTCCATGGAACCATCTTCAAGTTTATTGATACCTCTTGTCTCTCACACCGAGCATGACTCACGTGAGCTTAGAGTGTAAAAGTAATCACGAAATCTCTTTTTGGGCCGTTAACCATGCATAAACCCCATATTTCTTTACCTGAACTATGTGGACTTTGATCTATGCCTTAAAAGTAGAGTACGTAGGAAGCCTTTATAATGTTCAAGCCCATATTTCATTAATTATTTTCCATCCCATATGATGTTAAAATATATCCTTCTTATCTAACTACGTGGGTTCTGATTACTTTTTTAAAAAGGATACGTAGGTATCCCACCTGTGGGTATAATCCCAACTTTGAAATAATCCCTATATTTCTGAATAACAATAAACTTCAAGTGACACACTGAGTGGATTTAAAACCAGTATGGTTATCATAATGACCAAGAGATTTTTATATAATGTATTTAATGATACCATTGACTATGAATCTCTAATACATACGGATGATTATCCATTGATGAAGAACCCAAAATACATATAAAAGATTCTCTAAATCCCATACATATCAATCATTGATTGCTAAATCTAAAGGAAAAAATCATTTTCATACTTGGTAAATTAATAAGGATTCGTGAACATAACATAAATCTGTGAGAGAGTCCCAGAGTAGGCAATAATTTCCCCCAAAAATGTGTGATGAGCCTGACCTCCCATACTCTCGACCAATGAAAATTCTTAATCCTCATCGGTCCACAACTAATGAGGACCTACCTTTGGAAAGTTGGTCCAAATGGATATAGAATCATTGGGTGCTTTCGGTTCTATGAATAAACCCATTAGAAACCTATTGGAAAGTTTGAACTGTAAACAAACAAGGTCATCCCCATTTATAGAAGAAACAAAAAATGGTGAACCCGACATGAATCCTTAACCAAGTTAAATGATGTTTTACTAATTTGTTAGACCCCTATTAAACTCAATATGAGGTCCAACAAAGCAATAAATAACATATGTGCGCATCCAAAATATGTATTCTATCCAAACCTATATTTATTATGTTTGTTATATTAAATAGGAACTCTTTTCCAAGATCTCTCTGCAACACAAAATGGCTTCTTTAAAATTCACACATGTGAATGCCTCAGTCGCTACTCCTACTGGATCCTCTTCTGCTCTGAGGACGATATCACCTACTCAGCGTATTCAATGTTGGGTATCAAATGCATTGGTGAGGGAATACCATAAACATGGTACCATCCCAACTCTGGAGGCCGCTCAACAAGCCCTCCAAGTTAACAACTCACCCTGGTTGTCCGGACAGCGATGACCAGTGGTCAAGAAGAAGGTGGTGCCAACCACCGTTTCCAACTATTTTGGGTTGTTATCCATAGAACGCAACAACCAGTCCCCCCAATATTATAGGGAGGTGACTGAAGAGGCCACTCAAGGCCTTAGTTCAAGAAGATAGAAGTCCATCTTAAGGACTCCCACCAACAATCGTCGCCAGAATCGTGCGGTATTTCCCCCTCAATATGATGAGGGTATCACCTCTAAGAGTTCGGATCAGGTTCCTATGACCTAAGAATGCAAGACGAACCTTCAGAGGTAAAATTTGGTCAATAGGGAGCAGGTTCTTTATATCATCCCGCATTTTTATAACATAACTTTTAATTACATTTTACAAAACCGAGGATCATTAAGGTTTAGTGTCTTGGAAACCAGTAACATAAAACATGAAAACATAAAACATTCTTCTTACAAACTTGAAAGGATTATCCTTATTTTCATCCTACATTCATTACTACATCTCATAACCTGAGGACATACATCAAAAGAAAGGGTGAGCAGAAGGCCCAGTAAGGGAAACAATGGGAAACATTTAACATGTGAACTTGAGATACATCAATAAAGTCATGATAAATAGTTTTAAGGAATGAGAAAGAGATCATGAGGAATATCATATTGGAAAGAACATGATTCATAACTTGAATGTGTGGCTACAACATTTAACTTAGACAATCATGAACATATCACCAAGGTCCATCCCCAAGGTTTCATTTGAAATTACCAAGGTTATTAACCAAGGTATCGTTAAAATTGTAATCTCTATTGGTTACATCATTACCCAATGCATTGGAGCGCTATCAGTGCGCACCCTTAATTTGTATTTATTATCATGTGAGACACATATATAATCATCAAATATTTCATAAATAACCCATATAACATAAAATAAATGGGTTTCATTTCATAATCATAATGTTTTAAAAACTGCTTTTAAGACCTAATCTTTATGTCATTTTAAACCCACAAAAAAGGAAAGTGGGTTTCGTGTATGTAAATCCCAGAATTTAAAATAGAACATTTTGATATATATGTGAATACCCCTATATAATAATTATCATTGAGTATCCACTTAATAAAATAAAATAATTTTATAAAAAGAGAGAGACATTTTGAGATGAAAATTCAGCAGCATAACAACTATGTTGTAGGGTTTTAGAAAACATTGAAAAGAGAGGGGTCATGGTCACCCATTAATAAATGATCCATAACATAGTAGAGGGACATAATATAAAGGATATTAGAATATGGTGATGAAATTTGAAATACATACCATATGAAATGAAAAACATGGAAGGAAGACAAAAATAAGATTTCTCTTATGAAAATTCGGCAGCCTAACAACATCACTTAAAACATCAAAAAAATGAATTGATGAGATCAAATAGTGTCTCTCATCATATAAACCTAAAAGATCCATATTATAGATATAGATATCATAACCCAACATAATAAAATGGAACATGAAATACTTGACATGAAAATAGATCTTGAAAACGAGAAGGGTGAAAAAATCCCTTAAAATTTTGGCAGCCTAACGACGCCATTTTAACATTCTTAAAATGAATTGATGAGAGAAAGAGGGGGTATCTAATCATATGAACATGAAAAAGAAAGTAGGATGAATATAAAATAACATCCTCCAACAAAAGAACATCGAGCATAAAATAAATGACATAAAAGAGAGTACTTGGAAAGAAAGAGAGAGGTATGATCCCTTACCTTGAAGAGTAACTTCAAAATCATGAAGTTTGGGACCTTGGGAGGATTAAGGGAACCTTTTGAGGACTCCTTGGGAGGTAATGAGACCATAACTTCGTTGAGGATGATTTTTTAATCGAAAGGATGAGATAATAGCTTGGTATTTATAGGGGAAGTGAGGGGACAAGGCACTAATGGCCAAGGGACACCTCATTGGTGGTATTGGAAAAACCATGGGCTTGCCCATGGTATTTGCCCATGGTATTGGACACTTGGGACACCTCATAACTTATATTACTATTCATAAGTCGAAAATATTTATTACATTCTTAATAAATCATTTAATGATGTCATCAAACACCCGTAACTTAAAAACTGTACTTTCACTATTCACCAAAAATTCAACTTTCTCAGAAAAATCCCAAAATTTCACCTTAACCAAATATCGATGCTCTGATTTCAAAAAAGAACTCCATTTTATAAAAATAATTTTCTAAATGTTTTTAATTTAATTTTTAAATAAATACACTATTCACCAAAAATTCATTTTTTTCAGAAAAATCCCCAAAAATTACCTTAACCTAATATCGATGCTCTGAGTTCAAAAATGAACTCCATTTTATAAAAATTATTTTCTAAATATTTTTAATATAATTTTTAATTAAAAAAAAACTATTCACCCGAAAAAACTGATACTTGACTAATAATTTCTGAAATAGTTATTTACTTATTTTATTGAATCACATTACTTAAACAAGGTGCCTAGATTATATTAATACTTTCTTTAAGTGAGATTACTAATCCATTTGGTTACATTACTAATCCTAATCATAAAATCACTATTCATAATTTATTATTCATCAAAAATCAAGTTGATCTTATTAAACTATAAATTTCTTACTGAACATAATTGTAGAAGATCATTTTTTGAAAATCATTACACATAATTAATTATTTAAGGTTTACATAAATATTTTTAAATATCCTTTTTTCTAGAATTCATAAAAAATATGCATACTATATTTATCCGAACATTTTAAAATTCACAGACTTCATCATAAGAAGAAATCACAATTTTTATTTAAATCAATGGATTGCACAAGGAAGTTACGGTCTCCTTACATATCCCCTTATAACCCCATCATAGGACATAAGTGTAAGGTGTTTTAAGGTGAGATAATCTGAGGGTGGCTCGACCAATATCGCATGAGTAGTAATTTCTATGAGTTTGAACTTCTCGCGAAGGTGATTCCATTCTAGCTTCACACGATGAAGTTCGGCTTGGGATTGATCCAGAGAAAAGCCCAGTGGTGCTACCTCTTTCCCAAGATCTGTTAGATGGACTATGATTGGCCCGAGACTACTCGATGAGGCCATCAAATCTTCTTTCTATATTAATTAACCCAGATCACTTGTATTTAGATACAATAATCGCAACATTTAGTTTCCAAAGGTCATACTGACTAACAGTCATATAATAGTCAAAACCCAACAATCTGATTTTAATTATAATCATTTTATTAAATGAAAAAGTTTTGTTGAGTATGAAATAAAATATCACATAAAATTAGGAAAAAATATTTATTCAAAATTTCAGGTTGTTACAATCTTCCCCCCTTAAGAAATTGCGTCCTCGCAATTTTTAAAATTGGGCTTGGAAATTTCATTGAAAGTCCCACATCGAAAAAAGAGTCAGTAAAACTATTACTTTAAAAGAAAGAAAATGAAGTTCAAAGGTCACCTGAGTTAACCCATACTAGGATTCCATGTAAGAAAACATGGATATGGAGGAGAAAACAAAGGGTCAAGTTCGGAGGGAGAGTGATAGAAAACATGTCTAAGAGGAAGTTAACCACCAGAAAATCACAAACTTTTGATGGGTTAAACGGTCTTTGATTATCCAGTAGGAAACTTAAACCAACAACATTTTTGTTTTATATTCCTTTTAATAATTTTGAGTAATTCATTTACTACATAGAATAAGAACATAGGGAAATATATTTACCTTCAAGTAGAGTTTCATCCCTTAATAAGTTTTACCAATACAAATATTTTCTCCAAACAATGAGCATTCAAAACTACTTGGTCTCATCAAATCACAAGAATCATCTTCTATAGAATCACGTAATCCACAAAATAATAACTATCTATCTTTAAACATTTATCCCAAAAATAGAAAGGGTAAGATAAAACAACTCTTCAAAAAGAAAGAACCACATAGGAATGGAAACTACTTTAAATCTTCAAAGTTCCATGGTACTACCCAAAGTTCATCATAGACCATTCCATAAATAACTATCCTTAAAATTCCTCAAAATAAACCAAACTAAGTTTGAAACACAAATATAAGAAGGATTTGATAACATAGTCTTCCAAGATAAACTTTATCGTTCATCTCCAAACAACATAAATCACTCCTAACATCTTATAAAAAAGTAACTAACCTAAGCATATTTTCCCCAAGATAGGTTAATCATTTCCTAAATTACTATAACTTCACATTAAATTCATTGATTCTTCAAAATATAATTCAAACATTACTTCTCAAAGAAAATACCGTAGTAATATATTTACCTAGATCATATGAACATCTTCCAAAATAATAATCATCTTTTAATCCCCTAATCATATTTTTTTTCAATAAGAACAGCTTCACAACATCAACATGTGTTACATAACAATAAATGTTTTCTTTAATTATATAAAACCATCTTAGGTAGTGACTCGATGTTCTTAGAAATCATTGAACATATGCTCATAGAGAACGAACTAAAATACAACTTGACATAGACAATTATTACGAAGAAGTTGCATGTACTTTAGTCATCATGATCCATCTCAGCATAGGACATGCATTTTTTCCTTTTACTTGAAGATTGCTGATGCTCATCATGCTTCTCATCCCTTCCAAGAGAGTATTGACCTGGATAATGTCCAACTTCTCCACATTTACGACTTTGAAAAGTATAAGGTACATTAGATCGAACCTTATCTCTATTCATCACATTATCCATTTTTTTGAAGCAATTGGATACTTTATTCCCTATTACCCCACACTTAAAACATCTCCTGGTTCCTTTGTGACATTCTCCTTGGTTCCCCTTTCCACACTTTTTGCACAAAATAAATTGGGTCTTCTTTCCCTTATCAACTTTATCAGATGAACATCCTTGAGACTTCATCTTCTTCTTCCTTTATGAATTTGGGCATTCAATTAGGTACCAATTATTGATTTTGATTTTTGATAGCTAGTTTGGCATAAACACAATATGTTAAACTTGATATCTCATCATCTCTGTCACATTAATAGGGAAATCTTCACATTTCCTATCACATTGGTTGTTGGGACATGTTCTTAAATTTCCCGCCATTAACTAAGAAAAGAAAGTATAATTAGGGGCTTAAATATTTAGCGAATAATCATGAAAAGGAATCTTTAATCATAGAAGGATAAACTTGTAGAAGAAAAGTATATCCTAACTTGTGATCCCCTGGGTTACAATCTAGGTTATCCATGATCATATATTCTTATGTGAATCTTTATTTTATTTTATCTTTGTTCCTTTAATAATGGTTTATACTAAGCATATAAATTTACCAAAGAATATCCCTCGGGAGTGTCGTAACCAAGAGTAAAACAAGGCATGTTGTAGTGTACCAGTTCCCATTCGAGTGTAGCTCAAACGGTGTTTTCAAGGTTTACCCCTATGTACATCTGTGCCAGATCCACCTCTACCTACTCATATCCAGACAGGGATGTATTTTCTTAATAAACTACTTACTCAATACTCACCAAAATACCAGGAAGACTTCTTATATTTAAACTTTTATATAGGGTTCTTTCTAAAGTTTTCATATCCCAATTTCCACAAATAACTAAACTATCCTTTGATACCAACTATAGCATTCTGCCTTTTTATAACATAACTTTTCATTACATTTTAAAAAACTGAGGATCTTTAAGGTTTAGTGTCTTGGAAACTAGAAACTTAAAACATGAAAACATAAATCATTATTCTTAAAAACTTGAAAGGATTCTCTTTATGTTTATCCTAGGTTCATTACTGCATCTCATAACCTGGGGACATACATCAAAAGAAAGGGTGAGCAGAAGGCCCAGTAAGGGAAACAAGGGGAAACATTTAACATGTGAACTTCAGATATATCAATAAAGTCATGATAAATAGCTTTAAGGAATGAGAAAGATACCATGAGGCATATCATAATGGAAAGAAAATGATTCATAACTTGAATATATGGCTACAACATTTAACTTAGACAATCATGAACATATCACCAAGGTCCATCCCCAAGGTGTCATTTGAACTTTCCATGGTTATTCACTACGGTATTGTTAAAATTGTAATCTCTAGTAGTTACATCATTACCCAATGCATTGAAGCGCTATTACGTAGCACCCTTAATTTGTATTTATTATCATTTGAACCACATATATCATCATCAAACATTTCATAAATAACCCATATAGCATAAAATAAATGGGTTTCATTTCATAATCATAACGTTTTAAAAACTGCTTTTAAGACATGATCTTTATGTCATTTTAAACGCACAGAAAAGGAAAGTGGGTTTCGGGTATGTAAATACCATAATTTAAAATAAAACATTTTGATATATATGTGAATAACCCTTTTGAAGAAATAGATTTGAGTATCCACTTAATAAAATAAAATTATTTCAGAAAAAGAGAGAGACATTTTGAGATGAAAATTCGGCAGCATAACGGCTATGTTGTAGGGTTTTAGAAAACATTGAAAATAGAGGGGTCATGGTCACCCATTCATAAATGATCCGTAACACAGTAGAGGGACATTATATAAAGGATATAAGAATATGGTAATGAAATTTGAAAGACATACCATATGAAATGAAAAACATGAAAGGATGACAAAAATAAGATTTCTCTTATGAAAATTCGGCAGCCTAACGGCATCACTTACTTCAAAAAAATGAATTGATGAGATCAAATAGGGTCTCTCATCATATGAACAGAAAATATAAGTATGATAGATATAGAGATCAAACCCCAAAATAATAAAAAGAAACATGAAAGACTTGACATGAAAATAGATCTTGAAAACGAGAAGGGTGAAAAAATCCCTTAAAATTTCGGCAGCCTAACGACCCCACTTTAACATTATTAAAATGAATTGATGAGAGAAAGAGGGGGTCTATCATCATATGAACATTAAAAGGACAATAGGATGAAAATAAAATAACATACTCCAACATAAGAACATGGAGCATAAAAGAAATTACATAAAAGAGAGTACCTGGAAAGAAAGAGAGAGGTAGTATCCCTTACCTTGAAGAGTAACTTCAAAGTCTTGAAGTTTGGGACCTTGGGAGGCTTGAGAGAACCTTGGAAGGACTCGTTGGAAGGTAAAGAGACCATAAATTCGTTGAGGAGGATTTTGTAATCGAAACGATGAGATAATGGCTTGGTATTTATAGGGGAAGTGAGGGGACAAGGCATTAATGGCAAAGGGACACCTCATTGGTGGTATTGGAAAAACCATGGGCTTGCCCATGGTATTTTCCCATGGTATTGACCACTTGAGACACCTCATACCTTATATTACTATTTATAAGTCGACCATATTGATTACATTCTTAATACATCATTTAATGATGTCATGAAACACCCGTAACTTAAAAACTGTATTGTCACTATTCACTGAAAATTCAACTTTCTCAGAAAAATCCCAAAATTTAACCTTAACCAAATAACAATGCTCTGATTTCAAAAATGAACTCCATTTTATAAAAATAATTTTCTAAATAATCTAAATTTAATTTTTAAATAAATACACTATTCACCGAAAATTCATTTTTTTCAGAAAAATGCCCAAAAATTACCTTAACATAATATCAATGCTCTGAGTTCAAAAATGAACTCCATTTTATAAAAATAATTTTCTAAATATTTTTAATTTAATTTTAAATAAAAAAGCAGTATTTACCCGAAAAAACTGATACTTGACTAATAATTTCTGAAACAGTTATTTACCTATTTTATTGAATAACATTACTTAATCTAGGTGCCTAGATTATATTAATACTATCTTTAAGTGAGATTACTAATCCATTTGGTCACATTACTAATCCTAAGCGTAAAATCACTATTCATAATTTACTATTCATCAAAAATCAAGTTGATCTTATTAGACTCTAAATTTCTTACTGAACATTATTGTAGAAGACTGTTTTTTGAAAATCATTACACATAATTAATTATTTAAGGTTTAAATAAATATTTTCAAATATCCTTTTTTCTAGAATTCATCAAAAATATGCATACTATATTTATCCGGACATTTGAAAATTCACAAAATTCATCATAAGAAAAAATCACAATTTGTATTTAAATCAAAGGATTGCACAAGGCAGTTACGGTCTCCTTACATAGCCCCTTATAATCCCAGCATAGGACCTAAGTGTAAGGTGTTCTAAGGTGAGAGAATCTGAGGGCGGCTCGGCCAATATCGCACGAGTAGTAATTTCTATTAGTTTGAACTTCTCGAGAAGGTGATTCCATTCTAGCTTCACACGATGATGTTCGGCTTGGGTTTGTTCCAGAGCAAAGCCCAGTGATGCTACCTCCTTCCCATGTTCTGTTAGATGGGCTATGATTGACCCAAGACTACTGGATGAGGCCATCAAATCTTATTTCTATATTAATTAACCAAGATCACTTGTATTTAGAGACAATAATCGCAACATTTAGTTTGCAAAGGTCATACTGACTAACGGTTATATAATAGTCAAAACCCAACAGTCTCATTTTAATTATACTCATTTTATTAAATGAAAACATTTTCTCGAGTATGAAATAAAATATCACACAAAATTAGGAAACAAGATTTATTCAAAATTTTGGGTTGTTACATTCTTACATCTTCCCCCTCCATAGAAGTCCATCAATCTAACTTGATGGAAAACAACGAGGGGACATATACAATCATCCGTCCTAATTTCACTGCCCAGTAGACTCATCTTGCAGTAACACAGCAATCCCGCTAGGTAATTCTGGGGTAGTACTATAGGCAGGCACATAAACCTATTTATAATTCATCACCCAGTCAGCAGGCTCATCTGAATGAATCCAAAGAAGCTCTCTAATCAAATGTGGTAACCACCTGTAAACAGGCACATACACCTACTTACACTCATCAATTCTGTCAGTAGTCTTGTCTGCCAGTATTGAAGTAAGTTAATCAATCATATTCGGTGGAGAACAATCAACAGGAATATGCACATGTGATTCATCAAGATAACCAAAAGTATCATTTGGTAGCACCCAAATATGTCAATTGGAAAGCCCCAATGACAAACAAGAGGCAGACACAACTTTCTGCCCCCACACATGAGTACTGTCAGAATTCACTGACAAGAAAAGGAGGACAGGATCAGGAACACAAAACTAATCCAAATGTGGAATGGATGTATATTCCCATTCGGGCAGCTGAAGTCACCATGCACATTCTGACAATGGTGAAAGATCAGAAGCAAATCCCTACCCATATTCTGGATACCTGTCAGAATATTATAACAACTTCAGCAACATCATAGGGAAATAAACATAAATCTATCCCTATAAATGGAGTGACTCACCAACATGTCACTCCGGATCAGATACAGACCTCTGTTCCAGTCCAGGAGAGTCTTGGGGCATACCCCCCATGTCATACGGACAATCATGTCAGGCACATACACCCGATTTAAATGGAGATAATCATCCAAACCTGACCATTTATCCTGAGCAGGCACATACACCTGTCCATAATAACCACTTTCATCAACAAGTGGTTTCCAAAGTGATTAAGAAGGTGTCCAAGAAAAAAACCCATCTAGCACAATTGAAAAAACAAGATCTAATCTACAATAAGGCCTTTCCAGTGCTGGATTTCTTGAAGCCCTTTGACAATTGTATATTGCAACTCAATATTCTACTCTCCCATTTCCAGATTCTAGAAGTAACAACAATAATTCTGAAGGTCTTCATCAGAAACTTCTTCATGAAGGATTGATTTATGAAAATTCAGTCAATCTCGAAGTATCATCTTTAGATGAGATCCACGATAACCCACTTCGTGGTTAGAAGACAAAGGAGCAAGAGGTTTCAGCTTTTGCTATAACCCACCATGGTGGTCCTCCCCGTGATGATGAATTTAGCTGTGAAAGTCTTCTCCGAAGTAGTAATTCACATTGCCTTTAAAATTCTTCAATGGACAATGCAGTAATGATAAATACCTCCTATCTTTAGGCACTTGCAAATGTGAAGCCAGTCATGTCTGATGCCTTACCGCTAATAGGTGAAATACTTTCTCAATCAGAAGATAGCCCGAGGTGTAGGTCATTCTACGAACCAACCCTAGGTCATTCATCTTCTAATTTGAAAAATGATTTCTCTACCAATCTTGTTGAATCTGATGAAGAAGCAAAGAAGCACCAGATTTGGTCCAATCAGGTAGAAGAATCTTCATCAAATCACAAATAAGAAGTGCTGAATATGAGAAAACAACTGGAAAAAGGTGAATTACTAGTCATGTTTTGGCCTTTGGCTAACTTTCAGTATTATATTCTAGAAACATTGATAGAATATTGTATTCATGATATTCTTCTCAACATATGGAAAAATCTGTGTCACTTAAAAGAGAAAATATTATCTTATGATGAATATCAAAATCATGTTAAGTTAATAGAAGGGTTGCAACACCAAATTGACTTGGCATCTCTTTCAGTTTCTTGACATCTAAAGGTTGAAAATCAACAGAGAGACCTCCAGCATACATTCCATGGTGCATTAAAAAGGTTTCACTAGTTAATTAATAATTCTCCATCTGGTATTCATATTAGTGGATGGGGTGTTCATGGAGCATTTCATTTCACTATGCTCTCTAGTCAACAAATCCTGTCAAAAGTTGTCTCATGCAATGTCATTCCCCATGGATGGCCACATCTAACTAGTTTTGTGTGTAATAAAAGTCTTGCTCAAGAACAGGCCTCAACTAGTTCTTCCCAAATTCAGGCATATAAAGAACAAGTTGTCGAATTACTCTTGCATCAATAAAATGAGATTATCGAACAGTCTTCTCATTTAGAGAACACGCATCATCAGGTGATAGAGGTGTCAGAAATAATCCAACGGTCATCTAATCTAGGTGATTTTAGTGGATGTAGGATGATGCATCCAGCCAATTTCCGGACTAAAGTCCGTAAAATCAGAAGAGATTTTAAGAAAGTTTCAGATGTAGCAGCTCAAGAGCCACCTCATATTGCCAGACTAGGGACTCATTTAATCCAAACTTCAGGATCAAAAGACAAGATTCGAGGAGTTAAGCAAGAAAAACAGGAATAGCCCCAGTCCGCTGGACTGGGGACTTTTTCAAATTCTCAATCTCTTCCTCAAAGAAATTCAGTCTTCTCTCGATTAGGGAAGAAGCCACAAGAGGAATGCAGAGACGAATTGTCAGGATATTCCCTCCAAATTATGGTTCATCATGAAGTTCCTGAGGGATCAACCAAACAAAAGGAAATAACTCATAAAGTACATGGAAGAAGACAATATCATAGAAGCGCTAACAGAAGGGCGACAATGAGTTATGCATCGATAAATGTCATCTATGTTGTTGTCACTAATCTCCCAGGACATGAGGCTCACTCAAAGGAATCAGATGAAGAAGTTTATGTTCAAGAGGTTGTACACATAGAAGCGAATGTAGGAGGTGTGCATACTAGAAGATAGAGGGTTGCCCAGGGGAAAGGCATTCCTTTGGGTAATTCCCTTCCATACTATAGAAAGGCACATGCCAAGGAAAGGGTAAAAGTCAGGTTACATCCCACCCTACCTCTGGATAAGGCCACTCACTCTCATTAGAGGAAAGGTTTTCACAACAAGAAGAAGAAATGAAGGAGTTAAAGAGGTTAAATGCAGAACTACTTCAAGGTAGTCTTCCTCCTAAGAATGTTGGAGTTAAACAATCAAGGGAATTTTTTTCAGCTACTCGGATGGATCAAGAATATCCCCCTTTACAAGTACACCCACACAGGTAAAATCCTATGGGTCATACGCGACAACAACTAGCAATACTACCATCAGTGGCAGTACCAGTTGCCATACCCGTCCATACTCCCATTATTGCACCTACTCAGGTCCAAGATCAACCAGATTTTTCTAAAAAATTAATGACTACCATTGAGTCATTAACAATTCGTTTGGAAGATATGGAAGGAAAATGTGCACAAGTTCAACCAGAAAAGAGATCTTACCCTGAATGGGTGGATACAATCCCTCCCCCATCAAATTTTTAAAATACCATATTCTTAATTTTTAATGATTCGGGAGATCCAGAAAAACACTTAACACGTTTTTTTCTCATTTTGATCCTATGATGGGAACTCCTCAACAACAAAAATCAGTTAAGCTCAGGTGTTTTGTACAGTCATTACAAGGACCTACTTTTTCTGGTATAACAGTTTTCAATCTCGGTCAATTACTGGGTGGGAAGATCTCCATCAAAGGTTCCTTCTTCAATTTAGCTCAACATTACCAAAGATGATATTTTTTGATCTTACCAATTGTAAAAAAAGAGAGAATAAAAGTGTTTCAGATTTCATTGCTCGCTCGAAGGGATTAACATATTTCTTAAGTTTAGCACACCCTCAAGAAGAATTGATGCCAATCTGTGTGGAAAATCTATGTGATCAATTATACACACCGTTGATCCCTGTGAAATACACAAGAGGGTTTCGAGACCTCACTTCAATCACTCAGCAGATATAAGACCCTCTTATAAAGACTAAGGATAAAACTCGTGTAATTCCATTAGTTCCAGGAAGGAGAATATGGAAATTAGAGACTGTTACTGTTACACTTAAACAAGCACTTGTACCTGCTTCTACTTTAAAAACTTCATCATATCGAAGGGCCCCACCTCATGAGCATCAACAAAAATGGACACCTTGTCATTATGATCAAAGAGATTAAAGGAGGAAACATTTTAAAGATTTTAAGAACAAATTTTATTCTTTCTGGAATGAACAAGTTCATGGATACTTTATCTTGGCTATGGAAAACAATCTAGTTCGGTTGCCAAGGATCAAAAGGCCGAACAAGGAAGGAGATGAAGACCTCCCCAACTATTTACCATTTCATTATATGTTGGGGCATCCCATTTAGGAGTGTTTTGTCTTCAAAGACCTCCTTCATAAGATGGTGGACTCTAGACAAGTAAAACTGAAAGGTTCTTCTACCCTGGTAGAATGTGTTACTGCTACTGATCTAGAGGAAGAAGGTGGGTGGCATGAATTAAAAAGTAAAAATGCGCAAAAATATGATGATGGGATGGTCAGAAAAACAATCAACTGAACTCATGCCATTTTACGAAAATAATTGAATCAACCAATTGTGTCTTCTGTTATGTCTGCCACAATAAAAACCCCTTTATCAAATGGAAAATCCTCAAAGAAGTGGAATAATTTGAAGAAAGAAGAGCAGTAAGAAGAATAAGAGATCATGTCAAATCCTAAGTTTTCTTTGACTCTGGAAGATTTTATGCCATATACTTCAAAAGCATGGCCACCGCCCCACTAAATGAAACAAACTGAACTGGTTCATCATGTAGAATCTTCATCAGATGAAGAATTGATCTTTGGTTCTGTTAACATGATTCATTTGATGGATCCCTATGCCAATAACAATTTCAATCATGATGAGACTAGGTCCCATGTATCTAACAGATGAATTAGAGGAAGTGACAGCGATCTAGGATATAGGGGAAGACGTGGATATTCCAGAAGCCACAATTTTAATCATACCCCTTCTAGAATGGTATATGTGACAGAAACTAATGGAAAATCCCCTCAGCGGGCTCAACAGGAACAAGAAAGTTCTTCCACGCATGGAAGATTTAGTCCTGACACAATTATTTTGGTAGAAAGGTTATAGGTTACACCTTCCTCCTCTCAGCAAATAGATAGGCCTAGTCAGTCTAATCTACCAATGCCAGGAGTGTTTCCAATTCCTGCCCTGATACGGGGTGCATATACTGCCAAAGAATAAATTTCCAAGGCACCTGCAAAACCACATTTTCATGATGGGAAACTTAGACCTTTGGACCAAAAGTATGATGTCTTGAAACATTTGTCCCAAGTACCAGACAAGTTATCAATTTTGGATGCCTGAAATCTATCAAAAGATCTTCAGGAGGCACTTATTGAGGCTTTGTCAAGTCCTCAAGAATTCAAAACTAAAATTGTTGCGGCTGAGGTCTACCAAATAGAGAATGATTCTACAGAATGTCATGAAGTGATATCTGTTAGATATGAAGATGAAGATGATGTTGTACATGGACATATCAGACCTTTGTATCTATATAGAAAATTCAATGACATAGACATCTGATGAGCTTTCATTGATAATGGCTCAGGAGTCAACCTCATTCCTATTCATACACTTCGTCAATTAGGCCTCACTGAATCTAATTTATCTCCTTCTAATTTGATGTTTCAAGGATATGATAAGAATGAATGAGAACCTCTGTGTGAAATTACACTTAGAATTCAGTTTGGAGATCTTGTGTCTAATTCAGATTTCATTGTTGTTCATCAGGACACAACCTTCAACATTTTGCTTGGAAGACCATGGCTACATCAACATGTGGTCATACCTTCGTTGTATCAAAAATGTCTCAAATATTGTTTCAATGGTCAAATTGGGACATTGTATAGCGACAAGGCCACATTAAAAACATGTGAATCTCAATACATTGAGGCAAATTTTTATCACATGGAGGGAAACGAAAAATCCATGACAAAGAAGGTCACAAAAATTAATGCTCCAAATGGTTTCGAAAAGATTCTAGTAAACCCATTCATGCATGTGAGTATAGATTATGTGTTGCATATCCATCAAATTGACATGATAGACCTAAATTCAAACACTCTTATAGAAACTTCCATAATGTCAATTACGGCAATCAATCCAGACAGCATGGGAGAAATTGTTGATTCACCAAGAAATGATGAAAACTTATATGGAGAAGTATTCATTTCATATGCTGAAATCTATCAATTATATACATAATCAACAAGGTTAAAAGAAGTTATAGTGATACTAGATAAAAATAATGATGTCGATTCTCAATCCATCATCTCCTCTCTATCACCTCAAGAAGACCCTTCATCTTCAATAGTGTCAGAAATGGTAGCCTTTTCTTTAAGATGTTCAAATTTTAACTTCTCCTCTGACCATGGAAATTCTACTTCATCATCTACTATGCATGTTGAAACAGAAGAAGTAACACATATTGAAGAAGAAGAGGAGGATCTTAGGGATTCTCCTCCATCATTTGAAGAGGGTATATCTACTATTGTTGATGAACTTAGAGAAATAAATCTTGGTACAAAAAAAATCCATGCCCTACGTTAATTAGTGTAGCCATGACTCTTGAAGATCAATAAATTTATAATTAATTTCTATAGAAAAATCGAGATGTATTTTCTTGCAATTATATAGAAAGTCCAAGTCTTGATCCCGATGTTTCCACTCATTATTTGGGTTTTCCAGAAGAACAGCAAGGATTCAAGCAAGCAGCAAGAAGAAAAAACCCAACTTATGCCTCCAAAATTGAAGCGGGAGTTGATAAACTTATCAAGGATAACTTTGTTACAGAAGTTCAATATCCCAAATGTCTGGCTAATATTGTCCCTATGAAAAATAAGAATGGACAAAATAGAGTTTTCATTAACTTGAGAGATCTTAATAGGCATTTTCCCAAGGATGATTTTCTAGTTCCGATCACAGAACTCTTAATTGATGCAACAGCTAGCTACGAAGATCTTTCCTTCATGGATGGTTACTCTAGGTACAATCAAATACGAATGGCCCCAGAAGATGAAGATTATATAGCCTTCAGAGCTCCTCAAGATGTGTTTTGATATCGTGTAATGCCCTTGGGCCTGAAGAATGCAGGTGAAATGTATCAACGTGCCATGAACTATATATTCAAACATTTTTTAGGAAAATTTGTTGAATGTTATGTGGATGATTTGGTGGTTAAATATAGACAACATTACAATCAATTGGCTGATCTGGAAATCATATTCAACAAACTTTGACAACATAATTTGAAGATGAACCCCTTGAAATGTGCTTTCGGGGTAACCCTAGGAAAATTTATTGGCTTTGTTGTACACCATAGTCATATCAAAGTTGATCCTGAGAAGACAAAATCAATCTTTGACATGTCACCTCCTAGAAATTTGAATGAATTAAGAGGACCTCAAGGACACTTAGACTATATTCGGCGTTTCATTGCCAATTTGGCAGGGAAGTGTTTACCCTTCACTAGATTAATGAAGAAGGGAGTCACCTACCAGTGGACTGAAGAATGTCAAGAAACATTCAATATCCTCAAGAAGTATCTCTTTAGTCCACCGGTATAAATGCCACCTATTGATGGAAGACCACTTACTATCTATGTGACAGCTTTAGAGATATCATTGGGTGCCTTCCTTGCCCAAAAGAATGATGCTGGGAATGAAAAAAGCCTTTACTATCTCAGTCAGACTATGCTAGACGAAGAAACTCAATATTCAAGTATTGAAAAGTGCTACCTAGAATTAATCTTTGCAGTTTAAAAATTGAGACACTACCTACAACATCATGAGGTCCAATTGGTATCTTGCAATAACCTACTCAAATTTATCCTTAGTCGTCCAATGCTTACAGGATGTCTGGCAAGGTGGGAAGTTATTTTGCAGCAGTTTGATATCAAGTACGTGTCTCAAAAGGAAATAAAGGGCCAAGATTTGGCTTATTTCCATGCTGAACACCCATATATAGAAGATACATCTTTAAAAATTGAACTTCCTGATGAGGAATTATTCTCTATTCAAGATAATCCTCAAACATGGGAAATGTACATTGATGGTGCCTCCAGAATTCCAAAAGGGATGAAAATGGAAAATACTAAATTCAACAAAGTTGGGTTAGGAATCGTTATTATTTACCTAGAAATGGTAGTTCTAACCTACTCCTTCTTATTGTTTTAAGGCGGTATAAACAATGAAGCAGAATATCAAGATCTCATCGCAGGCTTGGAATTGGCACTTCAGGCACAGGTGAATCACTTGAAGGTAAAAGGTTATTCAGATTTGGCAATCAAATAAATCAATGGAGATTATGCCATCATAAAGGAAGAGTTAATCCCTTTGTGTGATTACGTCAGAGAGTTAATGGAAGAATTTCCCTTGAAACCGACATTTTCTTATGTCATGCGATCACAAAATGCCCAAGCTGATGCACTGGCTAATGTAGCCACAGCCCTGGAAAATCCAAACTGGAACGAAACAATCATCAGTATTGCCCACCATCGTGTAGTTTCACCTTTTGTTCAAATTAGAATAGAGGAAATCAATTAAATCAATCCCATTTATGAACTTTATTGTCATACTACAGGATGGATGACACCTATCAGGGAATACCTTCAAAATGGAACACTCCCACCTGATAAAGCTGGGAAAGAAAAAGTATGGTGACGTGTGGTCAATTTTACTCTTTATGATTGCCCAGATCACCAAACAATTCTCTACAAGTGAGGTTTTAATGGAATTCTCTTAAGATGTATTGATGGTGAATATAAAATGGTTTTCATGAATGAAGTACATGCAGGAGTTTGTGGTTCCCACCAGTCTGGACATACACGTTTTTGTCAAATTCAAAGGCTTGGATACTTCTAGCCTTCAATGGTGCAAGATTGTGTTGACTTCACTAAAAAGTGTCATTCTTGCCAAATATGTGCCAACTTCATTCATCAACCCCCAGAGTTGCTTCATATAGCTAAATACTCCTGGACGTTTTCTATATAGGGAATGGATGTAGTAGGACCTTATCCTCCGGCTACAGCTAAGCAATTTAATTATATTCTTACTACTATTGACTTATTTTACAAATGGGCAGAGAAAATACCTCTCAAATAAGTCGGTGCTAAAAGCATTGTTAGCTTTGTCAATTCTAACATCATTACCATATTTGGTGTTCCTCATACCATATTGACAGATAATGGCACCAACTTTTGTTCATCCGAGGTAAGAAAATTGTATTAAGAATACAATATGAGGTCCAACCATTCATCACGGTATCATGTAGTGGCCAATGGTCAAGTAGAGGCTTTCAATAAGAATATTTCAAACATACTTCAAAATATAGTGGATAAAGATAAGAAGTCATGTCCTGGTAAACTTTTTCATACTCTATGGGGTTATCGGACTACCACCCGCACTGCTACACGATCAACTCCATATTCATTGGTATATGGAACGGAAGCAGTCTTGCCTATTTAAGTCCAATTACCTTTTCATAGAGTCACCATTTATGATCTGTTATCTACATATAAACAATCTAAAAAGATATTGGATGAATTGGAATGACTAGATGAAAAAAGATTGTGCACACTACACCATTTTGAAGTCTATCAGAATCGAATAGCACGAACTTTCAATAAAAAAGTTCATCTTCATTCATTCATTCAAGGAGAATTGGTATTGGTCCTCATAACCCCAATGATACCGAGAAAGAAGTTTCCAAAGATTGAGACAAAGTGGGAAGTACCTTACTCAATACATAGTGTCTACTCAAATAGAGATTATTATTTAATCTCAAGGGATGGAGAACTCATTACAACTCCAACTAATGAATGATTTTTGAAGAAGTATTTTGTGTAACACAAATACAGTTCCTTATTGTCCTTGCTGCAGGACATTAAACTACATAGCCTCCTTTATCATCCAACATGACGTTAAACTGTGTCCCTTTTATTGTCCAACATGACATTAAACTGTACATCGTCCGAGCTACAAGTTGTTAAACTGCCAAGCACCCCATGTCTGTGACACATGACATTAAAATGTGATCACTACATGCACAATTGTCTTTTAAACTTGGTTTCCCTGCATTCCCTGGGCAGCTAACCATGCATAATCCCCACATCATCCTTCGTGGTCGCATCTTTCATGACATGATCATCATATCTATTGTTGCTTCTTTTTTCTCACATCGAGAATGACTCACGTAAGCCTAGAATAAGCTTTGACCATGACATTTTTTCTGGGATGATAACCACGCTTATGTCCCAACATCATCTTCAAGTCGCTATCCTCAAGTACACCTTGATCATAAAATCCCTCTCAATTCGACTACGTGGACTTTGATCCTTGCCTCCTAGGTCGGGTATGTAGGCAACCTCCAGAGGTTCAAGCCCGAAACCAATTTCTTCACATTGATTCACCTTCATCCCATACGATGTTGATCCGTGAATCCCCCATCAACCAACTTATTCATATCGGTTCACTTTCATCCTACAAAATGTTAAATTATGTATGTCCTGTCGTCCTAGCTATATGACATTAAACTATACAGTCCCCCATTGTCCTTGCTGCAGGACATTAAAATGCATAGCATTGGTCCATGCATATAACCTTAAACTATTTTGAACTTTTTTCCTATATGAAAATAAATTGAAACAATCCTTGATACCCTCACTCAAAAGGAATCATTATTGACATGGTCTCCAACCATGTCATGTTTCAAGAACTACATGTTGATTGATTCTCATTCTTATGAGATACATAGTGACACCCAAGTCTTTAATCTTGGGTTAAGACATAATTGTAATAAACTCCTCTTTTCCCCTCATCGGTATGAACCAAATCTGTACAAAGGGTATTTCATGAACTATGTGTAGCTTGATTCACATCCTTATGGGATACGTAGGAACTCTCGAGCATTCCTCGAGTCCAGCCCTGAGCCTTTGGGCCTAACCCAAAACTCCACTTTCGGTCCCTTGGCTGAAAAGTCCCCCTGGTAGCACATGGTGTGATATGGAACACCCTGGTCTTTATTCACATCAGGTTTATAAAAAATACATGATGTGACTCTCTCACTATGGTCCAAGCTCCATGACCCTAAACTAAGATCTTCTATGATCTCGTCCTGCATGACGTTAAACTGTATTTCAAGAACTATGTGTGGCTTGATTCTCATTCTAATGAGATACGTAGTGACATCTAGAATCTCAATTCAGGACCTAGCCACAACATTATACAAATAATATTCACGATCTCCATTACCCTTTTCTTGACTTCTAGTCACAAAATGTCTGATACCTAAGAGTTCTTTTGTCTGACTATGCAGCACATGCCCTTAGGTGGCCTTGAATAAGTTGTCTACATAACGGACCTGTCAGTCAAAAGATGATTCTATGTGACTATGCAGTATAATCCCTAGTTGTCCCAGCATAATTCAACCTCCATAATAGGTTTTTCAAGTAATTGTAACTTCATTATTAGGAGAATACTTTTTTGTTCCTATTAGTCTTAACGACGATATGTAGGGATCAGCAAAAAAAACCGTCATCCTTAAAATATTTTTTCCATAATCGTTCTCATGATCTGAAAGTATTATTTCGTATAATGTTTTTATCTCTAGTTTTAGTCATATGATATAAAACCACAGATACCTTTTTTCCTACATTTGGGTCAGACCTTTGTAGAAGTCACATTCCTTCAATTCTTTGACAATTCTGATTAGAAATATCCTCTCCATATTCAAGTACCTTTCTCCATAAATCAGACTCTATGCTTTGGAATGTTTGGATCCCCATAAAACTTTATTCAGCTTTTAGCAATAGAAAGTCAAATTTTTTAGATTTCTTTTACCCGACTATGCAGTATGTGCCCTTAGGTGGCCTTGCATATATTTTCTACATAACGAACCTGTCATTCAAAGGATGCTACTATTTGACTATACAGGTTATGCCCCAGTTGGTCCTACATAATTCATCCCCCACAACAGGTTAGTAAAGTAGTGGAAACTTCATTCTTAGAAAAGACTTCCTCTAATTCCTTTTATCTCATTTCCCATTTCATTCTTCAGATTCAAAATTTCTCAAGTCATAGTTTACAATTTTTCCCCTCCAAACTTGAACATGGTAATATGTTTCCAAAAAAATTATCAAGAATTGAGTCAATATCATCCATTTGGTTAAAGTTACTTGACCTTAAATATTATACATTTTATATTCCAACATTCATAACATTAAACTACCAATAAAAAAGACATGGTACTCATTAAATTGGGAACCTATAAAGGGTACTATGAACAAAAGTCGAGTCCCAAATCGCTAGACATACATTTTGTATGATTTAAGAAATATTGAGCAATTAAAAGATAATGTTTGTGGGGTTGTTTATATAACCATAGTAAAAATCAAACAATTTTTACTAGACCCATTGTATTAGGTAAAAATAAGAGCAATTATCATGATTGATGATGAAATTTTCTTCATTTATGAACAATATTAGAAGAACATCCATATACTGAAGTCTCTTCTCTTTTCTTTCAAAAATTACATAAAACTTTAAACATGACTTCTCGTCTGTTTCATAGCATCCCGAGCTTCATCAGCAGCCACTTGAAGTTCATTTACTCGACCAGATTCAATATCTTCAGCTCGACGAAGTGCTTCTTTGGCATCTTTGATGGTTTTTATATCATCCTATTAGACTTATTCCAACGAATTATGAAGCTGATCAAGCTCCCCAGTAACAGCATATACCTCTTGCTAAAGGTGAAACTGTTATACAATCTTTTCTATGATATTTTGCTTCAGTTAATTCAGCTTTGCAGCATGATCAGCCTCACCTCGGGACACTATAGCCTGAAATTCATTGATATTGATCAGCAATCTAGCTCTGATCAGGTCTTGACAGCACCTTTGCTTGTGATCCCTCCTTCGAATTACTTATTTCACCATGACATGGATTTCTTGATATCCAAAGCCGCCATGTTCCAGCATAATAAATAGGTATGAAAGTCTTGGAATTTTCGAAGGCATCTCTACAGGTGGCACTTTAGATATTATAATCCATATATTTTTTCATGCCTTGTGACATGAGAATTAGAGTGCCTTTTTCACCTATAGGTTTGATTCAACATCGCTATCGCAAGGAGGAACATAGTCTAGGATTAATGAACTTAAGGAAGTGTCATGTTCTGATCCTTCGCTGACCCTGGTTGCTTCACCTTCTACTACTATTTGAGCTAAGGTTGAGGCTTCACCTCTAGATCTAGACATTGAAGTTGACAGCCCTATTTGGTCAATTGAAAGTTTGGTTAGTTTCAAAGGACATTAAAAGTTCATTGATTTTATTGTAGGTTAAGTAAGCCACAAATATCATCATCTTTTACCTACCAGTAGATTAGAAACTTGTGAAGACTCCTCCCCATCTTTCCTAGCTTCAACAGGATTTTCAGGATGGGTTTCAGGAGGGTTTGCCATGTTAAGTTCCACCTGAGCTAGTGTTTCTGCAATAATAGGGTGGACATCAATGTCTACACCCCTTTCAAGAATTTTTGGTTCGGCAACTTCTTTAGATGAAACTGTACATTTTTTAACCAAAAATGGTTATAAGTGTAATCATGAGAAGATTAAAAGGGAAAATGATGAAACTCACATCCAGTTGATTCTATAACTAGATCTCCAAAATATTCTATATCACATGATCCCAGGTTAGTATTACCAGTGGGAGAACTCAGCATGTCTTCTTCGTGACTTTCATCTAGAAATCTCTGACCCCAGATAGCTTCATCACAGACAGTTGTGGGGTCAGCTGTGGTGGTTGCCAAATGTTCTGGTGCATGTGTTGAACCTAAAAAATCACAGAATGGAAGTCAGTTGTTGTCTCATTTGAGGTTCTATGAAGTATTGATGAATTACCAGAATTCTTTTCTCTTCGGGCATCAAAAACATGAGCAGTGTTGGAAACAGACGCTGGCTCATCTGCTCTCAGTATTTCTTCAGGAACGACCATTTGAGTAGGAACTTGTGGCCATTCTCCAACACCCTCTGTTGTACTCTGAGGATGTTCATTCCATTCCCTTAAAGGGTAAACTGAAGAATCCCCTGCAATCCCGAGAAGTTTTAGTATTTTTATATAAGTTAAGATTTATGATTACCAGAAAGACTTACCACTACTGATAAAGCATTTGACTGTGGTCTTCTTTCTTTGATGATTTGGATTCTTGGACTTTTTGGGTGGACTGGCGTCACCATCTCTGAAAATAGGTATCAGAGATAATAACTCCCTTATTAACTCTTCATCCATGGCTTCCTGGCCTAGAGATACTTCGCCCGTCTCACGAGGAGATTCAGTGTCTCCAAGAGCGGTGCCACCAGGGCTATACCATGAAAAAGGAATTTTAGTGGTTCTTTCCTTCACAAGCTGCAGGATGAAGAATATTATTTCCTTGAATAAAAAATCTTTCACTAAATTCAAATTTCAAAGAAAATAGAAATATGAGAAAAAAGGAAAACTTACATCTTTAGGAGCCACGTAATCATGCCACTCTTCTTCTAATGAAGGACCAATCCCCTCAGTGGTACCACGGTCCATCATTTTCTTCAATCGCTTGGTGACAGGAACTGACTTATCAGTGGAATATATGAGTGTTTCTAGCTCTTTGATGTAAGCCCTCACTTCATTGGGGTTTTCCTCAAAATGGATGTCAGTGGATGCCCGGAGATTCACCACTCCAGGGATATGCATCCCTTCGCATAAGTCCATCTAGGCAGTTTCAGCATCACAATATAAAACCCGCCATGTCCGGACAGCCTCTGGTCATAAATATTCAGAATGTGCACCAGAAGGCTGCGAGGAGGGTCCTACAATTTGGTACTTCAACTTCTTCCCATCTCCTACAATCAGAGATAAAGGATAAGAAAATGAAACTTGTTGCTATTTAAAATAATGGCGACTAAATTGCCTCAATGATGTAACTCACCAGGAGTCGATGGAGTTGGTCTCTTGACTCTGGAAGGCGGATTATATCAGACACGAGGCTTCTTTGATGCATTTTTAGCCTCATCATCTCCATCTTGGGAATCCATTGAATCATCTCTAGGTGATGAATCTGGTGAATCAGCTCCGGGTGAGGAAGAGTCACCTTCAAAATGAAAAGATTCTTTCTTAATGTTTCTCTTCTTTGTCCCCACTCAAGGGACCGGCTGATTCAGTACCCTTTTAAGGTATCATGCTACCCAGATCTCAGCATACCATGTAGTCAATCGACTTGCTGCTCCAATAGCTGGTAGATAAAATACTGCCCCAGTCTTCTCCATAGATGTCAGTGACCATAGTTGACGAGCAACCATCAGATCCTACTCTAACCTGACATGCACCAGAGGGGATACAGTAATTTTCTGCAGACATTTTAATTGACGTGTGAATCTATATGGATCATAGGCCTCACATATAATTTCTCAGTCAATCCTCTTGGTCAGTTTACTATCTCTATATGACAGCATATATGCCCTTAACTCCAGGCAAGTTGTTCCATCATCAACAAATCACCCTATTGGCATATTTCCGTAAGGAAAGAAGTGAATCTCCTTGAACATGCACAGCCTTATTTTGATATCATAATAATTGAGGGATAAGGTAGAAATTCCATAAAAGGCCTGAACAGATGGCCGAAAAGAACTTCTAGGAACCAGTACCCCACTTTGTACAACATATGTCTTGAAGTGAGTGGTGATCCATCCCCATAAAACTTGGAATGGTCCCACTATTCTTAGAGGAGACATACCCATATAAACATGAAGTAAGCTCCTATAAATATTTTCTAAAACTGGGGTGTCGAACCCAACCATCTTTCTTTCATCTAGCTTGGCTGCAACAACAAAGGTCCTCGGCCTCACACCTCCTTTTGAATCCCAAACTAGTAATAGGTAAACACTGAGCCACAAGGCCAAAAAACCTTCCAGATGGGTCTTCACTGGAATTTTATGGTTCACTTCATACCCCCACCTATCAAACTCTCTTGCTTCAAAAATTGGCTAAAATGTGCTCGTAGCACCCCTCTTTGCTGCTCTAGGGAAACTAGTAGGATGAGTGCAAAAAGGTCCCTCCTATTTCTTCTTAATAAGAAACTTGTCCATCCACTCCCCTGGATGGATATCTTTTTTGGATTGGGTTTTCGTGGTGTTGTTATTCTTAAGCTTGTGGAAAATTTTCATTAACTCTCTAGCCAAAGCCAAAGTCTTCTCCAAATCATTCCAGTTCACCTTGGGGGAATGAATTCATCATATATATCTCCCAAAATTGGAGCCCAGGAAATCTTTTAGACATCCCACAAACTGATGCATAATTCTCCATGAGTCATATGGAAAGAATTCATTTCCGGGCTCCAATGACTGATTAACTCCCGCACAAAATTGTCATTCCTATAAACATATGTTTGCCCATCCCAGACAGCTTCATATATTTTAGCTCCTTTCAGATCATCGATAAAATCTGAACAAGTTTGTCACACCCAATATTCCCACATCCAATTCGGCTTCACACCTCCTCCAGGACAGAAATCCCAACTCTTTTTCCATCCCTTAGATTGGTCCTTCTGAGAATTTAGGAAAATAGAGGGATAAAAATGTGGCTGCAGCTCAGGGTTGTGAGGCTTCAGATCTATTTCACAATGGATATGATGCATTATGAATGCCTTCTCCACTATTCTAGCATTAGAAAATGATCCTACAACTGAGAAATTTTCCGAAGAGAAATTGGTGTAAATCTAAAACCAGGAATGAGGAATATAATTTTTAACCTCTAGAACGTTGACTCCTTGCAGATGACCATGGCCATATAAAGGAAAGTAGATGCTCTTTGGGAAATTGGAATGATATTTCTTCAAGTAATTATCCAAATCCGGGATAGTTCTATCTCATATAATATAATAATCATGACCGACAACATTCATCATGTCATCTATTCTATTTTTGGCTAACTCATTAGCTGATACAATTCTAATGGGAGCCATTGAATCTGCACAAAGATCAAACAGATGATCCTTAAGTAAATTTGTTTTGTGAAATATTGATTAAGGAAATCAAAAAAATGTAAAAGGCATTAAGGCGCGCAAGTCTAAACTTGGCGCGCAAGTCAACAGGGTCACGCAAGTTTTGCAGCCCTAGTCATGGCGCGCAAGTCAAATACCTTCTGCAAAAGCACGACAAAATCCAGAAAAGTGATTCGCCAAAGACTGATGCACCTGCACGATGAGAGCTCAAGTTTCTGGAAGCTGAATGAGTTCGCACAAGAGTGAGCCTGTATATATAGGCAATCTAGACCACCTGTGCACCATACTTGCATGCCCCAACATCTGTGTGCCGAACATGAGCACCACAGACCCTGGTTTCTTTGGCTTTACCTCAGAGCCAGATCCTCTTTCCTTTTCAGATCCATCTCTAAGGGGGGACTTTTGTTGACGTTATTTTCCATCATAGAGTCCAATGAATATCAAAGGGGAATACCTTAAGCACAAATAGGGTCACCCTTTGAAGAACATCAAAAATTGACAAAGGCATGGACAAGGAACCCATTTGGAGGGAGACACAAAACTTTCTTGCGTGCCACGCAAGTCACTTGTGCACCACCTATGGGTCTCACAATTCACTTGCATGCCCTATTATTTTTTTCAACCAAGGTGCCCGGTAGCCTATAAATTGCCCCTGTGGGCCCCAAATTTGAGAGATGAATTTTCCAAAACTTAGATTCAAGCTCTGGTCGCCCAAGTATTCAACTCATCTCTTCTGAAAGCTTCTAAGGTAACTTTTTACCTATAATGGAAGAAATGAAGGAGTAGGATAAGGACTAAGTGTTTAGAATTCATCAACACTTGCACGCCTAAGTGTAAAAACCTTTTTAAAAGTGTAAACACTTCCACACCACCCTACCATTTCAATGGAACTTGTGCGCCTCCCTTTTGGAAACATCTTAGGATAATTATAATGGCTTGAGTTAAGTCTCACCCAAGTATTACCCTATAGATTATTCGTCTCCCAAGTGAACCCATTCCGCGCAAGTACACTTGCACGGCCAAGACCTGCGCGCCAAATGATTTAAGCAGATATACTTGCATGCCAACTTTCTTTGTGTGCCTCTCTCCTGTTCACCTCTCCTATTCAAGATATTAGCCCTTGAACACCTTTTCAAAGCCATTTATGGCATGGTTCCTTTGTTGGATTACTTATTTGAAAGGAATTATATGAGAACCTCTCCCAAACCCTAGTGACCTACAAGATTTATGTCACCACATTTAGGGGTTTCCTATATAACCTCATCCTTTAAGATGAGAAGATATTTTGATTTAGGGCATCCTCTTCAGGAGTAATCCCCAAGTTCCCCTGGTTTGGGCCTCCTTCTCCGGAGTAAGGCCCAAGTCTCAATTCCCCTTAACATGGGCCTCCTTCTCACGAATAAGCCGCAGTCATAATTTCATTTAACGTTGGGCCTTCTTCTCAAGAGTAAGCCCCAGGTTGTAAATTCCCTTTAATTGGGCCTCCTTCTTAGGAGTAAGCCCGAGTCATAATTTCCTTTAATATTGATCCTCCTTCTCAGGAGTAAGCCCCAGGTTATATGTTCCCTTCAATTAGTCCCCCTTCTTAGGAGTAATCCCCAGTCATAATTTCCATTAACATTGGGACTCCTTCTAAGGTGTATTCCTAGGGTTATAAGTTCCCTTTAATTGGGCCTCCTTCTCAAGAGTAAGCCCCAACCATAATTTCCTTTAACATTGGGCCTCCTCACGAGTAAGCCCCAAGTCTCAAGTCCCCTTAACTCGGGACTCCTTCTCAGGAGTAATCCCCAGTCATAATTTCCATTATCATTGGTCCTCCTTCTCAGGAGTAAGCCCCAGGTTATAAGTTCCCTTTAATTGGGAATCCTCCTCAGGAGTAAGCCCCAATCTTAATTTCTTTTGATTTGGGCCTCCTTCTCAAGAATAAACCCCAATCATAAGTCCCTTTTAATTTAGGCCTCCTTCTCAGGAATAAGCGCGAAGTTAAAACTCCAAATCTCCATAAAGTACAAATACCTTTATTGACCCTGCTCCTGGGATTCTTTCCTAAATTAAGTCCTGGTCTTCATCTACTTGGGAAGTCATACATACGTAATCCGCACATCATTTCTCATGACTGCATCTTTCATGGAACCTTCATCAAGTTTACTGATACCTCTTGTTTCCCACACCGAGCATGACTCATGTGAGCTCAGGGTGTAAAATTAATCACGAAATCTATTTTTGGGCCATTATCCATGCATAAACCCCATATTTCTTTAATCGAACTATATGGACTTTGATCTTTTCCTTAAAAGTAGAGTATGTAGGAAGCCTTTATAAGGTTCAAGCCCATCTTTTAGTAATTATTTTCCATCCCATATGGCGTTAAACTATATCCCTCTTATCGAACTATGTGGGTTCTGATTCCTTTTTTAACAATGATACGTAGGTAACCCATATGTGGGTACGATCCCAACATTGAAATAATCCTTGTCTTTCTGAATGACAATAAACTTAAAGTGCCCCACTGAGTGGCTTTAAAACCAGTATGGTTATCATAATGACCAAGAGATTTTTATATAATGTATTAAAGGATACCACTGACTAAGAATATCTAATACATACGGATAATTCTCCATCGATGAATAACCTCAAATACATATAAAATATTCTTTAAATCCCATACATATCAATCATTGATTGATAAATTTAAAAGAAAAACTCATTTTCATACTTGGTGAAATAATCAAGATTCATGAACATAACTTAAATCTATGAGAGAGTCCCGTAGTAGGCAATAATTTCCCCCAAAAAGGTGTGATGAGCCTAACCTCCCATCCTCTTGACCAATGCAAATTCTTAAGCCTCATCGTTCCACAACTAATGAACACCTACCTTTAGAAAGTTGGTCCAAATGGATATAGAATCATTGGATTTTTCCGATTCTACAAATAAACCCGTTAGAAACCGATTGGAAAGTGTGGACCTTAAACAAACAAGGTCATCCCCATTTCCATAAGAAACAACCTTACATACATAACATACCACATTCATACAAGAGGATTCTACTAAAAATTGTTTCTATTTTTTAAAAAATATATAAAACATTAAAGATTAAAACATGATTTCTTTGACAACCCTCTACATCATTCATCATGATTCCCTCATTTCTCTTAACCATCCTTATATCTTGTGAAAAATATTTTAAAAACATGGGATGAGTAAAAAACTTAGTAAGGGATATAAATAAAGAAAGCGTTAGTCCATTGAAAACATAAATACCAATAAAACTCATAATCATAAAAACTCATATGCATAGAAACATCATGAAGTTGACTTGGTACATATTTACCCTATCAATCATACATTCACCTTTGTACATGGAATAACAATTTGGTAAAATTTCATCTCTGGATTACCCAATGGATTGGAGAGCTATAATGGGGCTCACTCGTCATATCTTGAGCTATATGGGCTCAACCCAACATATCTTTAGCTACAAAGGGCATCAAACCAACATATCTTGAGCTACAATAGGGCTCAAATCAACATATCTTGAGCTATAATGGGCTCAACCCAACATAAATAATGTCTAAGGAACATATCATGGTAATAAAGTATCTTGGAAATCAGGATAAACTACTCATTCCATGCACATAAAAAAACAATCCTTTTTAAATTTATTAAAGAGAGTTTTAAAATGATTCTAAAAGGAATGTCCTTTAAAATATAATTGGATTGAAAATTAATAGAATTGAATGGATATGTGTATACACTATAAATACAAATAGTGAAACATAATATATACAAAATTTCTTCACACCAATAATCTTAATACCATATAATGAATAAATAAGAAGGTTAACCTAAAGAATGGAAATTTTGTTAAGAATTCCCTTAACTCGGGTTCTTCTTACTTCAAAAGTTTTTAAAACTACAGTATAATAGTTAAAAGAATGTTAATAATATCTTAAAAAAACATATTCATGTTTATAACACCTTATATGATTATTTCATAACATCATTTAACGCTTTAATTATTAGCATTTTGTTCCTTCCATTGTTTTGGGTGGTTTCTTTACATGTTTTCCATGATCGGTTCATAATGGATGATCTTGTGGATTGGAAGTGAAACTCTAGAATTGGAATGGAATGGTAGTTACATATTAATATAACCATAAATTATTCTATTTATCAATTTGAATTATTAAATGAGGATGATACATAAGTTAAAACATTAATGATGTTTGTTTAGATCATTTTAGGGGTTCTTTGATAATAATGACCTCATTTTTTTTATAAATTAAAACCCTGTGTAAAAAAAATTCTAGAACTATGGTTGAGACATAATATGTATATTACAACCTGGTTCAACCGTAAATTGTGTTCCATGATCAGACCTGAAATAATTTAAGTAAATTTAAATCGTATCTTTCACTATGTTGGTAATTCGACACATCACATACACTGTTTTTATTCCTTGAATAAGTGGGAGAGGAGAAGAATAATGAAGTTGAATTTTCCATGAAAAAGAGAACATCCAGAATATACATGATTTATAGAGATTTAATTTCTCTTGGATAATAGGATGGGAAGAGACTATAATAAAAGAAAAGGAATGTAAAGGAAAACACATGAAAAAGGAAGAGGATTTCTTACCTCTTGATCTCTTCTCCTTGAGATCCTCTTTAAGGACTTCAGTTTTGGACATTTGGTGAGACCATAAGAAATTGGTAGTGGATAAGAAGATTAAGGAGGTAATTTGGTAGAAATTAGGAAATGATCAAGGCTTGATAGGTGTGGGAGTAAGAGGAGAATGAGGGTGGTATTTATAGTGGAGGTGGGAAGGTATTTTACATTATTTTAATCATTATTTTATTATTTTTCTCAAGACTATGAATAATATCAATTCATGTGACCCCAAATAGTAATAATGGAATGTGAGTTCAAACTAAGTGTTCTTACTTCACTTATGATTTCATAAATAGTGTATTTAACCGATAATTTGAATATACGGTATTTTACCGTATTTCACTATTCATTAAAAATTCAAAAATTTCAAAAACAAAATCCATACATCCCCCTAACCATTTTTAAACATTTAGAATTTAAAAATGAACTCCATTTTTTGCAAATAATTTTCTATATATTATTAATTTAATTTTTAAATAAAATCATACTTAATTAAAAAAATAACAATTTTAAAAATATAACTGCTTTTATATCACATTGAAAAATTAATCAATATGTCATTATCTTAAATAATTGGGAAAATAAAATAATAATACATTTTAATATTTATTAAAGTCATATTACTATTCATATTTCCATTTATAAGGGTATGTTACTATTCACCAAAAATTATGTTAGTTCCATTAGACTCCAAATAACATATTAAACACAATTATAGATTATCGTTTTTCGAAATTCAAAACATATAAGCAACAAAATTATGTTTAAAGGCTAGTTATAAATATCTACTTAAAAAAACTTTCATGCATTTCATTAATTTTTTTAAAACCTTGTGGTGTTACATTATCCCTACCTTCTAGAAATTGCATACTCAAAATTTTATTTACTCATTAAACTAGTGAGGGTACATTTCCCTCAAAGAATTTTCATACTCCCATGTTGCTTCTTCTACCATGTGGTTTCTCCACAAAACCATTACTTGGTGGATTACCTTATTCCACAATACTAGTTCCCTTCAATCAAGAATCTGAACCAGTTTCTCTTCTTAGGAAAGTTTCTCTTCCTATTAAACTACTTCTGGACTCAACACATGAGTTGAATTTGGCACATAATTCTTCAATATCGAAACATGAAAAACATTTTGTACCTAAAAAAACATGGAGGCCAAGCTACTCGATATAAAACTGGTCCAACTTTCCCTAGGATTTCAAAAGGACTAATGAATCACAGACTAATCTTTCCTTTCTTACAAAAATACATCACACTTTTTGAAGGAGATATTTTAAAGAAAACTTGGTCACTTACCTCAAAAGAGAATATTTCCTCCTGTTATCTGCATTAATTTTTTGTCTGCTCTGAGATGTCATCATGTGTTTCTAGATCATCTTCAATTTCTCAGCCACTTCCTCTACTAATTCTGGCCCCCATCAACTTTATTTTTCTGACTTCATCCTAAAAATGTGGAGTTCAACACTGCTTCCAATACAATGCCAAAAAATATCCCATTTGTATACTAGAATGTAAACAGTTATTATAAGAAAACTCAACTAAAGAAAGTTGTTGATCCCAACTTCCTTGGTAGTCCATTGAACAAGCTTGAAGCATATCCTCCAAGGTATGAATTGTTCATACTAACTTCCAATATAATTGAGGATGAAAATATGTACTAAAATTTAATTCTATGTCCAATGACTTCTGAATCCCCTTCTAAAAGTTAGAAGTCATCATGGGATCCTGATCAGATACAATGGAAAGAGGAACTCCATGTATCCTGAGATTCTCTTTGAGGTACAATCAAGAAATATGATCCTATGACATTGTATCTCGAATAGAAAAGAAATGTGCAGATTTTGTGAGCCGATCAAAAATAACCCAAATCGCATTGTTACCTCGAGAAGTATTAGGTAGTACCACCACGAAGTCCATAGATATATTATATCATTTCCATTCTGGCACTAGAAAAGGCTGAAGCATCCCCTTCCATAACTGCTACTCTGCTTTAACCTGTTGACATGTCAAACATTTCACAGTAAATTCTGGAATATCCTTTTTCATTTTATCCCACCAGTAATACTATTGAAGGTCTCTGTAAATCTTAATACTCCTAAGATGAACTGAAAATGGAAAACTATGAGCTTCACAGGAAAAATATCTCTTTAACTATGAATTGAAAGGCACACACAACCTTTTTCTAAATCTTAAAACAAAATCTTTATCAAGGTTAAATTCTGGAAACTTACCCATTTTAAACAATTCTACATTTTTATGTAGCTCATGGTCTTCCTTCTACAATTGCTTAATTCTATCTGATAATGATGACTACACTCAAACCTGAAATAAAACAGATGTATTCCCTGCACAAACAACTTCTAATCCAAAATTCATCAAATCATTAACCAAGAGATCATGTTTCAATCATAACATGGTTAATGATGCATGATGTTTTCAACTCAAGGAATCTGCCACATTGTTTGATTTTCTTGGATGGTAATTGATCATGAAATCATAATCTTTTATCACTTCAAGCCATCTTCTCTACCCCGTGTTTAATTCCTTCTAATTGAATATATACTTCAAACTTTTATGGTTAGTATATATTTGACATTTGGCTCTGTATAAATGGTGCCTCCAAATTTTCAAAGCAAAAATCACAGCTGCCAATTCCAAATCATGTGTGGTATAAATTAACTCATGAGGTTTTAGTTCTCTAGAAACATAAACAATTACCTAAAAAGATATCATTAGAGCACAACCAATTCCCTTTAATGAAGCATCACTGTAGATGAAAAACTCTCCATTTCAGGAAGGTAAGGCGAAAACTGGAGAATTCACCAATATCTTCTTTAATTCCTAAAAACAAACATCAAATTATTCTATCCAAACAAATTTAAACTATTTTCTTGTTAACTTAGTTAGCTGTATAGATAACTGGGAAACATTTAAAAAAACATTTGTAATAACTTGCTAATCCAAGAGAACTATGAATCTATGTAACAATTGTAGGTATTTTTCATTCATCAACCACTTTTTTTGGCTGGATCAACTGTTATTCTATACTTATTCACAATGTGCCCAAGAAAAGAAACATTTTGCAACCAAAAAACACACTTTCTGAATTTTCCATATAGTTTCTTTTCTTTTAAGGTTTGAAAAATAAACCTTAGATGTTTTTCATGCTCCTCTTTACTTCTAGAATATACCATAATGTCATCAATAAACACAACTAAAAACTTATCCAAGAACTCATGAGATATCTTATTCATAAGATCCATGAATACAGTAGGTGTATTAGTTAACCCAAAAGGCATAACTACAAATTCATAATGACCATTTCTAGTACAGAACACAGTCTTTGGGATGTCTTCATCCTTTACTTTCAAATGATGGTACCCCGACCTTAGGTCAACCTTCAAAAAATATTGTGCTCCATAGATCTGGTCAAAAAAATCATTGATATGAGGAAAAGGATACTTGTTTTTAATAATAATATTATTCAAGGCTCTATAATCAATGAAAATTCTCATTGAACCATATTTTCTCTTAACAAACAAGATAGAAGAACCCCATGGTGAAGTGCTAGGTCAGATGAAGCCTTTATCTGATAATTCTTCCAACTGCTTTTTAAATTCCAAAAGTTCTGTTTGGTCCATTCGATAAAGAGGTTTAGAATTTTTTCTAGTATTAGGAACTAAGTCAATATTAAACTCAACCTCTTGATTAGAAATAAAACAAGGAAAATCATCAGAAAAACATTCAGGTATTCATTTAAAATTGGTACATCATTAATCTGGATATTTCCCTTATCTTCAAAAATATGATTAAGAAAACTTATATTTCCATCCTTTATCAGTTTCTTAGCTTCTTGGTATGTTATTAAAGGTATGGGTTATTCTTGTACACAAACTAAAATTCTTTCTGAAAAACAACTTCTTTTTCTCTGTAATATATCTGAGCATGACAAAAAGAAAGGCATCCCATATTTAAAATAACATCAAACTATACTAAAGGAAAAACAACAAAGTTTGTAGGTAGAATCTTTCCACGGACAAGGATAGGCAGATTATTATAATTTTTTTCATTGATATTTCTTCCAGGTGTTTTTACCATGAAATCTGGTTTCATTTTATGAGGTTGAATTCCCAATTTTTCTGAAAATTTCTCACAAATGAAGGAATGTGTAGACCCTAATTAAAAAATGAAAAATCTGTACAAACAAGAAATGTAACTAATACCACCTCATTTTACAGCTCAATATATGATGAAGTGGTTTAAAATGATTTTAAAAAACCCTTCTTCTTCCAATCTTGTTGATTCCCTTCTTGAGTAACTAGATTTAGACAAACATTAGCAAAATAACCAAATTCCTTACAGTTAAAGCATCTCACCATCATATTTTCATTAATTTTCATATCATTTTCCTTGAACTCAGGTGATATGTTTCCAAACATTCCACATTAGTAGTATTTCCCATAATTTACAAGACATTCACCAGGATTCCTTTTACCACACTTTTCACAAGAAGGGAAATTCATTTTCTTACCTTTAGACTTCTTTGACAATTTCTTCCCCATTTCCTGCCAACCTAACCACTTATTATTATTGTCATCATGGGGAATATATGTTTCAGAAAACTCCATCTCAACTTTTTTAGCACAACGAACAAGCTTCTCATAAATTTTAAACTCTCATGGGGCCAAATCTCTTAAAAAACGGTTTCAAACTAGAGTAAAATATATTACTTTTACTTTAAAAATCCCAAGTAAAATCTGGTACATACATGAACAGTCTTGTAAAACTGGCTTCATATGATTCCATAGAATCATCATCTTTCTACTTCAGTCCCAAGAATTGTTTCTCTATTTTGATTCGAACAGTTTTGGGAAAATATTTTTCTAGAAAAAGACTCATAAAATCATCCCATTCTAGACTGTCAAGATCATCTTTTTCACTCATATTCTTAAACATAGACCTCCATTGGTTGGTTTTACTTTCCAAATGATAAATGGATAGTATTACCTTTTGTGACTCTATTTATGGGTAGGAATTCATTAGGGACGGTGAAGGGAGCTCCGTGAGAGCCCTCGGTGACAATGGCATAGGTCATGGTCGCACCCCCGCCTACCCTCCCCAGCATGGTTCATCTGGGGAGTGGGATCGACATTTCTCCCTAGATTCCATTTCCATCTTGTGACCTTTCTTTTTCTCCCTTCACTGAACCGTCTTCTCTCTCTTGTTTTCCCCCAATCGAAGTGAGCCCTAAAGTCCACTCTTGTGCGAATGGAGTTCCTTCAGTTCCGATTTCTCCCTTGGAGTTTGAAAATGATTCGGTGCTGCTGAATTGTACCTGGGTCACTCACTTTGGGAAGAAACGACCTTCGGTAGATGCCTTCGACAGGTTCATTTTCTCTACTTGGAAACTTCGGTATCGGGTGGTTGTCAGTGTTTTAGATTCAAAACACATTCAGATTCGTTTTTTGTCTGAGGAAGATCTGGTCCTCACTTGGTGCAATGCTCTGAGAGTCATGGAGGGTTTCTGGTTTAATTTATTTCAATGGTCCTTTGACGTTCATCTGATATGTGACCCCCCATTCTCGGCACTCTGGATTATGCTTCCCGGTCTTCCATTACCTTTCCAGAATCTGGAAATTCTCTCATTATTTGGAAAGATGTTAGGTCTCTACCTCTGTTCGGATGCCCACACCAGCTCCGTATGTCATCCAGTCTCCCCGGGAATTTGCGTCAAAGTTTATGTTTCAAAGAAACCACTTGATTCCATCGTCATTGAGATTGAATAAGAGATCTGATGGAATAGAAAGGTTTTCTATGATGCCTGGGTCCCATTCTGCTTTGGTTTTCATCGCCTGGGTCATGACACCTTTAGATGTCTTCGCAACAACTCAGGTGGCTTGGCTGAGGCGGGTTTTTTCAACAAGTAAGATAATCAGGGTAGCGGTGGGGATGGAATCCCTTCTAATGTGCGGTATGTGGTGAACACACTCAATCTGAAAGTCAAGATGGTGGAAGATCTTGTCTTTATGGGTTTCTGTAAGTCTGTTATTTCAGAGGATCAGTGCATAGTTGTGGATCCGAGAAGAAGTGGATAGGGTGGTAAAGAGGGTAAACTACATGTTAGGCCCGGTGGAGGGAATGGTGATGAATGTGTCAGCCCTGGTAAGGAGAATTGCAAGGATGAAGTCATCCAGTATTCCGATGGAGCAATAAAGCAAAAACCAGTTAAAATCATTCCTCCAGAACCCAGTGTATCCGAGATATTTAACAGCTTGCAGAGAAATTTGGATAGTCCTACAAGTAGAAAACTGTTTTCCCAAGTTTCTCTGACCAGTGTGGTGGATGAGAAATCTCGGGATATGTACAATGCTCAATCTCTGGACCCAGGGTACTCTACTGGAACTGCTAGTCCAGATACCAAAGATGCGGCAGGCCTCCATCCATCCTATGCGGAGGTTGTGCGTGTTGGCGATAACAACAAAATTGATAGGGTGATACATTATATAGTCAAGGGTAAGATCAAGGTAGGACATGATTGGGAGAGTCCTGAACATGTTTTAGGCTGTCCTCTACTTAAAAGTTAGTCAAACATCCTAGAGAGGACATTGTCCTACCTCAATTTAAACAACAAATTTGAGAGTTTAAGTTATCAGGGAGAGCTTGAAGGAAACTCCAACTGTCACTCTGAGGCCGAGTATGAGGGAGATGGACAAACCTCAGATGAAAATGTCTCGAGAGGGGTTAGTAAAGGTCTACACAACCAAATAAGGAATAAAGGGAATAAGGAAAACAAGGACTCGGGGAGTTACATTGCTTCTAAGAAGCTGAGACCTAAGGGCCAGAAGGACTACTCCTATCTTCCTAAACTGCTGGAGACTCGGTCGACCAAGAAAGAGGATACATTCAAAGAGTATGTGGTACAACCAGAAGCAGGATAGGAGGCTCAATAGGTGGATGACACAAATCCTCAATCCCAAGGGAAAGGAACCTCAAAGGCAGATGGGCAATAAGAAGAGAAGCATCTGCAATCCGCGGAGACGTTGCTGGTGATGGAGGATACTACTCCTCCTGGATAACAATGTGAGGTAGGATCTCCCGAATGCTTTCATTTCCTTAAGGACGAGGATCTAGATGATCATATGCAACTTCTCATGAATTATGGAGAAGAAATTAAAGAGTATTTCCTGATGATAAAGGTAGCGAGGGAAGACGTCGATCAAATTATGGAAAGACTGATCCAAGTGGAGGTGTCCAGGGATCAAGCTGAATGGATTGACAAGCAAGATTGTATATTTATCAGAGGCTTCAATAGGGAGAAGATCCATAAAGCAGAATATATGAAATCTTGAGATTATATAGAAAGGCATTATGAAGATAACATAAAAAAAGATTCAGAATGCCAGGTAAGTTCCCTACCCTGGAAACTGTTGAGGGAAGGAGATTCCAATCGTCTTAAAATTGTGTTTAATAATTCGGTAATCTCCTTTGATGTTTGATTTTTTTTTTGTGAGGGTTCTCACTATCCCCATGAAAGTGTTATAAAATAAAAAAAATACATGATGATGATAGTATTACCTTTTGACATTATGAACATCATGTGACATAAAATATCTTTTCAAGAGCATTGATCCATCATACAGCTATCATTGGATCTGCGGTTCCACTGAATACTGGAGGATGTTGCCTCATATAATGATCCAAAAAATGCATGTTTATTAGTGTTAGATCATGTTTCTCTATATAATGGATACCGCACAATTTATTTCTTGATTCAAATGAGCCATTTCTGTCACAAACTACTCGATTCTGATTCCCACCATTTCGGGCTGTAGATTCGGATAGACATCAGCCTCTTGGTTACTTCCTACTTCTACTTCCCTATTTCTTCTATGAACAACCATTCTGAACAAACATATCTTAGATTAAGAAACATGGTAATCCTTAAATTCTATAACTTTTTAAATTAATCATAGAGTAAAAATCAGTTATGGTATTCTTTATGTATTTTCTTAGAAACTAAATTTATCTAAACCATCCTTTGTACCAACTATATGTACCTGGCCTTAAAATGTTACTTAATATTGAATTTTACACAAGAACATACATTATTTCACATTGCGGATCTTTTTGAGATTGAAGTTATAAATAATTAGGATACCTTACATACATAACATACCATATTCATACAAGAGGATACTACTAAAAATAGTTTCTATCTTTTTCAAAATATAAAACATTTAAGCATAAAACATGATTTCTTTGAAAAACCTCTACATCATTCATCACAACTCCCTCATTTCTCTTAACCATAGTTATATATTGTAAAAAAATTATGAAAACTTGGGATGATTATAAAACTCTGTAATAGATATAAGGAAAGAAAGCGTTAGTCTAGTGATAACAAAAAAACCAATAAAACTCATAATCATAAAAACTCATATTCATAGAAAAATCATGATGTTGACTTGGGAAATATTTACCATATCGCTTTGACATTTACCCTTGCACATGGAATAACTTTTTGGTCAACTTCCTTATCTGAAGTACCCAATGCATTGGAGAGCTATAATGGGGCTCACCCATCATATCTTGGGCTATAATGGGCTCAACCCAACATATCTTGAGCTATAATGGGATAAACCCAACATAAAAAACTTCAATAGAACATATCAGGTTAATAAAGTATCTTGAAAATCAGAAGAAACTACTGATTCCATACACATAAAAAAATCCTTTTGAAATTTATTATAGAGAGTTTTAAAATTATTCTAAAAGGAAAGTCCTTTAAAATATAATTGGAGCAAGAATTAATAGAATTGAATGGATATTTGTATACACTATAAATACACATATTGCAACATAATATATACAAAAATTCGTCACACTAATAATCTTAATACTTTATAATGAATAAATAAGAATGTGAACCCAAAGAATGGAAATTGGGTTAAGAATTACCTTATCTTGGGTTCTTCTTACTTCAAAAGTGTTTAAGCCTCTAGTATAATGGTTAAAAGAGTGTTATAGATATCTTACATAAAAATATTCATGTTTATAACACCTTAAATTATCATTTTAGAACATCATTTCACCATTTAATTATTATCATTTTGTTCCTTCCATTGTTTTGGGTGCTTTCTTTACAAGTTTTCCATTATCGGTCCCTGATGGATGATCTTGTCGATTGGAAGTGAAAATACAGAATTGGAATGGAATGGTAGTTAATTATTTCCATAACCATAAATTATTCCATTTATCATTTTTATTTCTGAAATGAGGATTATTCATAATTTAAAACATTAATGATGTTCGTTTAGATAATTTTAGTGGTTCTTTCAAAATAACAACATCATTTAGTTTTATAAATTAAAACCTTCTGTACCAAATAATTCATGAACCATGGATGAAACATAATACATATATTATAACCTAGTTCAACCATAAAATTATTTCATGAATAAAACTAAAATAATTAATGAAAATTGAAATCACATCGTTCACGATGTCAGTAATTAGACACATCACAGATAGTGCTTTTTTACTAGAATAAGTGGGAGAGGAGAAGAAGAATGAAGATGAATTTTCCATGAACATGAGAACATCCAGAATATACATGATTTATGGAGATTTTATTCCACTTGGATAAGAGGAGGGGAAGATACTATAATAAAAGAAAAGGAAAGGAAAGGAAAACACATGGAAAAGGAAGAGGATTTCTTACCTGTTGATCTCTTCTCCTTGAGATCCTCCTTAAGGGCTTTGGTTTTGTCCCTTTTGTGAGACTATAAGATATAGGTCATGGGGAATAATATTTGGGATAGAATTTGGTAGAAATTTGACAATTCTCAATGCTTGAGAGTTGTGGGAGGGAGAGGATAATGAGGGTGGAATTTATAGTGCATGAGGGAAGGTATTTTACATTATTTTAGTAATTATTATAATATTTTTCTCAAAAATGTGAATAATTTCAATTAATGTGACCCCAAATAGAAATAATGGAATTTTAGTCCTAACCAAGTTGTCTTATATCACTTATTATATCATAAATAGTTTATTTTACTGATAATTTTAATATAAGGTATTTTACCGTATTTCACTATTCATCAAATATTCAATAATTTCAGAAAAATCAAAAAAATTCTCCCTAACCATTTTTTGATTTGTAAAATTCAAAAATGAAATCCATTTTTTGAAAATAATTTTCTAAATATTATTAATTTAATTTTTCATTAAAATCACACTTAATTCAAAACTTAACAATTTTAAAACTATAACTGCTTTTATATCACTTTAAAAAATTAATCAAGATGTAATTATCTTAAAAAATTAATAAAATTAAATAATAATACAATTTACTATTTTTAGGGTCATATTACTGTTCATATTACTATTTATAAGGTTATGTTACTATTTATCAAAAATGTAGTTGGTTCTGTTTGACTATAAATAACTTACTGAACACAATTGCAGATGATCGGTTTTCAAAATTCAAAACATAGAGGCAGAAAAATTATGTTTTAAGGATAGTTATAAATATCTACATAAAACAAAGATTTATGCATTTCATTTATTTTTTTAAAACCTCAGGGTGTTACTGTTATTTATTTATATTTTATTATTTCCATATTATACTCAATATTATGTTCTAATGGAATGAGTTATAATTAATATTAGCTTCTACTATATTACTTACCCTTATTGAGCATATGATCTCACCCCTTTATTTTGTTTTTTCAATAGAAATTTAATATATATATATATATATATATATATTATGAAGGACATAGAAGTGTAATCTCGATGTTTATGGGTGTTCCCAATAGAGATTCTATGTTGTATTTCATTTCATGTTTCAATATAATGTCTGTATCTGGTTTTCCAAATCTAATAAACTATTCTATCCCTTGGGATGTGGTCTCATGTTCATTATAACAATGTAATAAATTAAGGCACTGAATCTAGGCTACTATGTTAGGGTTCTTTATAGTTGGTATTAGAGAAATGGTCTAGAAAACTTTAAATATTAGACATTTTATTTTATGTAAAATGAAATTTATGTGATAGAATTTCATTTAGATAATTAAATTCCCTTAGAAATTATAGTTTTCTTAATTCTAAAGTTGGAAATTCCAAATTTTCTGAAGTCCAACAAATGAATTGTGAGGACCCAATTCATTTAAGGTGGGTTGTAACATCTTAGTAATTAGAATCCAGTATTTATCTTTTTTTAAAAATATTTTATTAAATTTATAAATTTATAATTAATAAAAACTATGATTTATTAAGTTAAATATTTAAAATTATATAATATATCTTTAAATTATCTTACAATTTTACAAAATTTATCTTTTTATTAAATGGTTTATTATTATTTTGACTATGGATGTGCTATATTGATACCATTCAACATACTACTCTGAATTTGTAGTAATTATGTTTACATTTTGAAGAAAGCTATTAACATTTCATATGTATATGTTGTTTATGATTAATATCATTCATTTGAGGAATTCATTGACATAGTATGTGATGAGTGGGGCCCTCTATAGCCCCTTGATTAATTGATAGGTGTCATGAAAAAAAAATAGTGACTCGGTTGAGAATTTTCCCATTTATTTTCAGTGTGTATTTATTCGAGGCCTTACCATTTACTTTCATATGTCTTGGCCAAGGCCTAGACAATATGTTTCAGTTGTCTAACATTATGAATTACCTCATTATGATATTAGTAATTGATAATCGATGTGATTATTTGACTATTTGAATATACATAGTTAATCTTCATTCTCATGTGATTATTTATATGGCATTATTTATTCAACATTTATTCATGCCATATTATACTCAATTTTATGTTCTAATTGCTTGATTTATTGTTTATATTCACTTCCACTATATTACTTACCATTAATAATCAACTGATCTCACCCCTTTCTTATGTTTTATTTTTCCCCAGGATGTGAAGATATATATTATGAATGAATTTCAAGGATAATATAGAATTTAATTGGTTTTCCAAATAGATATTCTAGGTTGTATTTCATTTCATTTTGTAATGTAATGTTTGTTTCTGGTTTTCCAAATCTACTAAACTATTTTTTCCATTAGGATGTGATCTCTTATTCATTATACCAATGTTAAAAATTAAGGTACTGGATATGGGATACTAGGTCAGGGTATTTACAAGGTGGATGTTTCCTCATAAAGTAATAAACAGAACATTATTCCTCCTTTGATCATTTCTATGAAAAGCATGATTCATGGCTTGAAATTTTTGTGTAAGTATATCAATGATATTTTTCATTACAAATCCCATAAGTTTTGGTTTCTCAAGAGGATATTCATTGCATTATCCTTCACATTTAACATTAACATGGTTCTTTTGGGTTCAAGTCATTAACTAAAACCCAAAATCATAACATGAGAAATAATTATCATTGTGTTATACAATATAATCATGATAAATTATTCATAGTATTTCTAAATCATGACACATTATTTTCAATATTTTTCAGCTTAGGTTTAACCTGGGCCATCCGTGATCATCATCTATTCAAATCAATCATAATTATTCATATTGAAAATGTTAATTAACTGATGCATATCCCTAAAGATGGTCTAGAAAGCTGTGTAGTATTAGGACCACTCATCATGCACCGATAATGATCAAGTAAATACCCAATCCACCCTATTTGGAGTTATTAACACTTGGTTTATTCTTTCCATAGAAACATCTACATTCTAGTATCCAGTCATTTATTTTTTATAATAAAGTCACAATCCTTTATTTACCATAACATAGGATGTTCTCCTATACATAAACTTATCTAATGCGTTCTTATGAATGTTTATTCATCCTAATTTCATAAAATAACTAAAACTCACTATGATTCCAACTAGGGAATCACAAACATTTCATAAATAAATATTATATCTTATTAAATGAATATTCTTATTTATCAAAATGATTAATTATAGAAATAAAAAGTTTTAGTTTCTTTGGAGAATTTGATACATAAAAAACCAGTACATAAAATAACTACAAGGTATCCCACAAATTTATTTTCAAACAACACACTTCCTAAACATATCATAACTAATTCATTTTTTATATCATGGAGAAAAAGAATCAAAAAAGTGGTGAGATCAAATACTCAGTAAAGGTGAACAATGGAGATATCAATTATCAATTAATTATAACATGAACATAAGGGTATGAAAACCTGGATTTAACATTTTAAAACAATACCAAAAATTCATAGATCATAGTCATGAGTCATAGTATCTTTTGTGGTAGTTCATAATACATTAATCACAATAGAATCAAATAACATTAGCAATAAGAGAATAACAGTGCTATAAAACCATGTCATAAAAGAGTGGAATAAAGTGTGAAGTAATCATAATCATAGAAATAGTATGTCAAGGTTACCCACCAAGATATTCATCACATGTTTGGAATGGGATAAATAACTTTTTACCTACCTAATCCTTGGGATAACCTCTTGTGTACCCTATTTTGGTCCTGGTAAAACCTCCCATGTGACCTATTTGGGGTTGGAGATAACCACCCATGTACCCTTTCTGTAATGTCCAGTATTTTCCATATATTATTTTAAATAATATATGGAATTAATTCAATACTATGATTTGTGACTGCATGTGATTCTGAGGCTCGAGGGGGCAGAAATAAATGTTTGAAATAAAGTAAACTTTTAAATAGCATGTGTGAGTGGTTTTACAAACAAAGTGTTATAACTTTTAAACAAGTTCCCAGATCAGAAATCTAAGGGAACTGTTTTTTTAGAGTAAAAACTTTACCTTAGGAGAGGCCTAACATTAACTGACATGGGTTGGCTGCAGAAGTTAATTTTTGGACGTTTTAATGAAAATAAAATAAACTAATAATTTATTTAATTTTAAAAAATATAATGATTCAACGATGCATTTTATGGTTTTAAATAACCAAGAGCCCAAGGATAGGCTCATAACCCTGGAAAACTCCCTATAATCCTATGAATTTTTTGAGAAGAGCCACCCCCTGAGAGAACACTTGATGAACGATGACGATCGATCAACTCGGGGATCGTTGCGTAGCAAGGTCAGAGGATCTCATCGATGACGGTAGAGAACGCACTCTCCTTTGATGATCAAGGTAGGGGCTTTTGTTTTAATTGTGTTGTTCCCATTCTTGAATTAAACAATGGACACAGATCAACCCCTGAATAGGTTGTCTCACAGATCGCTTATTCTTGCGGGTGGAGTTCTCTTGTGGGTTTTGATTTGGGGGATTTGATTTATGTTTGGTTTTGTTCTGGATTCTTCTAATGGGAATGGATTGAGGTCGTAATGAACAATGGATAAGGTTTGTTCATCTATTTATTTCCTTTTATTCTTCCCCATTTATCCCCTCGTGTTCTTCGTTCTTCGTGGGTATATGAAAGAAGGATCTTTGCATATTTATTTTATGGTTTAGAAATCCGAAATTGGGGATACGACATCATGATGGCCTAATGGAGGTGGGAAGATGATGGTGGTGGAAAAATCAACATAGTTTGGGAGAAATAGTTATGATACCATTCTTCATTTGGATATTGGAAACAAGTTTTTGGGGTCGATCGAACACCCAAAACCACATGAAACTTTGATTTCATGGTGGGGTGACTTTAGATCTTCAATTTCAAGGAAAATGAACTGATGGATCGAAAATAAAAGGATAAACTAAAGCACTAGATAAAGAACCTACAATTATGGAAAATAATAACAAACACAGTGTGTTCTCTGAAGAAAATGATGTGTGGGTCCAGCTCAGTGACAACTAGGGTTCTGCGTTATAGAAAGAGATGACACAATATTTGGACCCTCTCACATGGTGTGTGAGTCCTGACGTTGGACTCATCGTGTATCTCAAATGATACATGAACACAGGGTGTAGTACACAACATGTACTCCACCACACAGCTAGACTAGGCTGGTTTACTGGGTTACCCTATGTATTGGTATACAGGTTGAAGCTGTGTACAAGTATATAGCCAGTGTACACAGAGTGGTCCCCAAATAGTAGGACACGGAATATTACTCTACTATATGTCATTTATATCTCTTTATACATGACATTCTCTTTACAACATGGGTTTTTGTACAAGGTAAGTACCTGGCATCAAAGTACATGACACGTAACATGACTACACGTTGTGTACTTTCCTATACATGGATTTCTCTCCTTGTACCCCATACCTTAGAAAATTCTTGTTTGTGTTAGTGCCCCCTTTTCTCAATCCCCTGAACTTTAGGTATCATTCCAACACCCAAGAGTATGATCCCTTTAGCATGACATTCTGGATAGAGTCAGAGTCCCTTTGAGAGGCTCGTAGTGCGATACTCTACCAATTCTTGTCCCTTGGTAGAGTCAGGTATCGATGTGACCAATTCTACAGTACGCCAATCCTCTACATATCAGGTAAATATGGATGAGTCTTGGTATACTCCAAGGCCCTGAAAATTATCCTCATCTGTGTATCTTGAACTTTCCCCACTCAAGAGTGAGTTCCCAGAGCATGAGTGTATCTGTTATCTCTTTAGATCCATTGGTTCATCTCTCTCTCTCTCTCATGACACTTCCTAACGAACATTACTTCTAGAATTTACATCATCAGAGCTATCACACTTGTAGAGTTAGTTCTCCTGAATGAGTGATTCGTGGAATATTAGGACTAAATCCCTAGCGTAGGTATGTGAGTCATTATGACTTACCCTTAGACTACGGGTCTGGGTTTTCAGTATATCTTCATGTTTCTCTTATTATATGTTTTGTAGACATATACTGTATAGAGATGATTGTACCTTAATTTTTGTATTGATTTTTGATTTTTTGGTTCTCCTACTGAGTAATGTTATACTCACCCATGCACGGGCTTTTACAGCATGTTTCATGTCGTGTGAAGATGAGCGGCCTTTTGATGGAGTCCAGGGCAGACCCAGACCGAACAAAGCTTTGGGAGATTCCTTATAGGCTGAGGTGTTCCAATGTATATGAGAAGCAATCCCATTACCTATTTCTTTCTTATAGGTTGTAATTTGTATTTCGTAGAATATTTCTTTTAGTGGGCTTGTATTTTGGCCCAATTTACTTTCAACACTTTACTTTTTGTTGTACTCTGTTGGTTAGGTTTAATTGTATGCATGAGTTTTTTTCCTTAGTGGATTTTAAATTTCATAATTTTTGGGATTGGAGATGTGTGTGTATGTACATGTACATAGGAAATGCCTCCAATGATAGTGATATGCCTACTCGGTGCTAGTCACCAGCCCCTGGCCTATTGGAGGTAGGCTTGGGGAGTCATGGTATGGCACCCACTAAGATAGTTCATGACTGAGTCATATCAAAGGTCGTCAATTCTACTTAGGATTGAGAGTCTGTGAGATTGGTTTGGGGCAATAGTGTTGAGTGTCTTGAGTTTGAATTTTAGTTTAGGTACTCCAGTGTTGCTGAAGACGACCAATGTATCCATACACTCAGACTCTGATAACCTTCTTTCAACATGGTACACAAGAACACTGGTTGTAGGGAAAAAATAATGGTACATGCATCATATAGTAATGGGTTGTGGATTATAGGTCTTTATTGAGTTAGCTCTACAGATATACTCACTGATTGTGGTAGATCTTGTTTCTTTACATGATGCCTCTATGACACATACTAGATAGGATTCAGCAGCTCGATCACAAGGACGACCCCCTCAGGGACGAGGCTTCGATTCTGGGGCCATTTCCCCAAGCGTTACCTCCTAGTGGTGTACCAGCTATGCCACCACCAGTGGAGAAGCATGTGGTACCTATATTACTGGAAGATGAGGAGGGCAGGTTTAGCACTCCATGAGTTCCAAAGATAGAGAATCCTCGGGTTTTGAGGTTATCCCGGCCCTAAGGCGGATGAGAACTGACATGAGGTGGTGAAAAGATTATTCCATCTAGTGAGAACACCAATGGAATAGATGGTGATCCTAGGAAGGATCCTTCTTCAGGGTTCAGTAGGGAGATAGTGGAGTTTGACCATGAAGACTCATGACGAGATGACTCTTTCGTGGATAGAGTTTGAGCGAATATTTAGGGAGGAGTTATCTCTCTTTACACAAAGAGCAGTGCATATCTAAGAGATTATTCATCTCCACCAGGGTAGTTTGATGGTGACTGAATATTAATCAAGGTTTACCAACATTTCTAGGTACTTTATAGATATGGTCGGGAATTCGTACTTCAAAGATTGAACCTTCAAGTGAGGTTTAGGATGGGACATCTAAGCTAGAATCATGCCTCTATGCATTCTGACTGATGTTGGATTTCTCTAGTGAGCTATGATGGTTGATATATTTTGGGATGAGTAGAGACAACCAGTGGAAGTCAGTAGCAGGAAGACAGGTGCAAAGACCTCAGTAGTAGGGAGATGATGTTAGGCATAGTGATCGGCAAGTGGCGGATGTCACAGGAGGAACCGGGATAGGGGATCTACTATCTAGGGCTCTCAATATGGATCCAATCAGCCTAGGGAGAGGTGATTCGAGTCATGTGATGGTAGAGTAAATCTAGCTGGAGACTATCCAACCCATCGAGCTGCTGATAGGGACATGATGGATGGATCATCGAGGCAGAGGTAGAGAGTGGAGCTGGCAGATCCACCAGGTGACGAACATGGTAGAGGAGTAGGGAGAGCTACAGGATGTGGTAGATGCTTTGACATACTTCCACGAAAACCCCTAGGGGGTCCGCACTGGGCTCAGTGAGCAGGGGGATAGGGGAGTCAGAAGCTATATGTAGTCGAGGTGTATGACCTAGGTACTCTAGGGATGATCCAAGGTATTATTTTTTTCTTTTCAACATTAGTTATTATAATTATAGACATGGGTTCCATTCATTCTTTACCCATCACATGTCTTGTTTGGAACCTTTAGATTCCAGTAGAGTCGTTGACATTACCATTATGCATGGAGACACCTTCAAGAGGAGACTCGATGATCACACATCTTTTCCAACAGTGTGATCTTACCCTTAGAGGTGAGAGTTTCAATTGTAAACTCTTGGTGGGAGCGTTGAGGCCTTATGATGTCATTCTTGGTATGGATTGGATATCTTTAGTCCATGCCCATACTGATTAATTTAGGTGAATAATGCGGTGTGTCCATAGAGATGGAACAAGTTTTTCCTTTTTCAGGGAAAATGAGACCCAAGAAGCCCATGAGGGGATCATACATTAGGGGGTGTAGCCAATCACTCATGCATTGGATAGATTTAACCTTAGAACAACAGATTTTATGAGCTTTTAGTTCCTAGCAGTAGTGTTGGAGTACGAGGACGTCTTTCCAGAAGATGTTCTAGGAATACCTCCCCACCAAGAGATCAACATCTGCATCGACTTTCACCACAGGATGACATTGATATCCCCACCGATGTACCAGATGACTCCTGCAATTCTTTCTATGATGAGGGTATAGTTGGAATATGTGTAGAGGTAGGGATTTTTAAGACCAAGTGTTTCACCTTAAGTGGCCCCATTTTTGTTTTCTAAGAAGTTAGATGAGTGTTTGAGGTTATGTGTTGATTACCAGTGCCTAAACTAGATAACCGTGAAGAACAAGTATCCACTAATGATGATTTATGACCTCTTCAATAAAATAAGAGCTTTATAGTGGTTCTAAAAGGTTTACCTTTGATCGGGTTACCATTAGTTATAAGTACGAGACAAGTATATACCAAAGATGGCTTTTAAGTGTTGTTATGATCATTATGAGTACTTAGTGATGCCATTCACTGTGAAAAACACACCCATAGTGTTCATGGGAGTTATGAACTGGATTTTCCATCCATACTTGGACTGGTTTGTAGTACTCTTCATCGATGACATCCTTATGTACTTGGCATTAGAGGAGGATCATGTGAGACACCTACAGATGGTTCAAGATGTACTCTGAGAGCATCAGATTTATGGGAAGCTCTCAAAGTACCAATAATGGATTCAAAGGGTCCACTTAATGGGACATGTCATCTAAGCAGATGGATTAGTGGTGTTCCCAGCCTTGGTGGAGGCAATGTTAGCATGGGATCCACCTAGGAGTGTGATAGAGGTGTGGAGCTTCCTTGGGCTGGTAGGATATTACCAAAGATTCATTTCTAATTTCTCTGGGATATCATAACCAAAGATAGCTATGACTCAGATGGGACAACCTCTCATATGTATGGAGAAGTGCTAGCACATTTTCTAGCAGTTGAGGTAGAGTTTGATGAGCATTCCGATCTTGATATTTCCATAGGAGTGTGTCGGGTACATAGTTTTCTGCGACACATCATGGATCGGGCCTGACTATGTCCTAATGTATAGATTTTTGGTGATTGCTTATGGTTCATGCCAACCGAGGACACATGAGAAAAACTATGTGACCCATGATCTTGAGTTTCTAGCGGTAGTCTTCTCATTAAATATGTGGCGATAAAACCTAATGGGAGAGTAGTTTATCATATACTCTAACAATAATATCCTAAAGTACATATTATTGTAGAAGAATCTAAATATGAGGTAGAGGAAATGGCTATAATTCCTCCATGATTATAACTTCTAGATAATTTATACTCCTGGGAAGGAGAACGTGATGAAAGATTATCTCAGTAAGAGATCAAGTTCGCAGCTGCTGAGCAAGGCGTTAGATTAGTTGTCCCTACTATAGTTATCCTTTATGGATGGAGATGATGTGGTTTACCTTCAGTTGATGGTTGTTACCCTACCACTCCTATAATGAGTCAGGGAATCACAACTTAGAGATGTCGACTATGCGGATTTACATTCTTAGTTATCCATAGAACAAGCTCTTGATAGATATTATCAAAGTGGGGATAATGTCATCATTTTTAGAGGATCTAGAGTTGTGTTAGTAGAACTGAAGGAGGAGGTTATGAGGGAGTTTTATTCATCCCTCTTGATAGTACATCCTAGAGTAGTGAAAATGTACCAGGACCTCCAATTCCATTTATGGTGGAAATGGATAAAGAAAGAAGTAGAAAATTTTGTTTCTTGATGCCTTATGTTCCAGTAGGTGAAGGTTGAGCACCAGGTTCTAGAGGGATTAGCTCAGCCCCTAGTTGTACTGGAATGGAAGAGGGATGGAATATTGATTTAATTCATGATGGGATAACCAAAAACATTTAGAGGACATGACTCCATCTGGGTGATCATTTACTGACTCACTAAGTTAACCCACTTCCTAAATATTAGAGAGCATAGTTTAGTATAGAGCTTGAGACACCTCTACATGCAAGGTATAGTTTGGATTCATGGAATCCCCTCGAGAATAGTCTTAGATCATGATGATCATTTCACATCCTAGTTGTGGAAGGGATTTTAGGAGGCGTTTGGAACACAGATACACATGAGAACAACATTCCATCCCTAGACATATGGTTGGATAGAGGGAACCATTCAGGTTTTGGAGGATACATTATGGGACTGTATCTTGGAATTTAGTCACAGTTGGAAGGACCAACTACCACTGGTGGAGTTTTTTTACAAAAATAACTACCACCCCACGATTAGTATGATGTTTTTTGAGGATTTATATGGGAGAACCTACTAGAAATCTCTTTATTAGACCAACCCATGAGAGTCTGAACTCATGGGTCCAGATTTGGTATGAGCTACCACTGACAAGGTGCAGATCATCTAGGAGTAGATGAAGACTACACAGAGTAGGTAGAAGTCTTATGTTGACAGATAGCAAAGACCTCTGGAGTTTGAGTACGGAGACCATCTCTTCCTCTGGGTATCACCTCGACAAGGGTTGATGAGATTTGGTCAGGGCGGAATGTTGTCCCCAAGGTTCATCGACCCATTCTCGATACTGTGTAGAGTTAGCAAGGTGGGGTACCACTATAGTTTCACTGGGTACACGATGTCTTCCATGTATTGAAGCTGAGGATTTATGTGAACGATCTGTCGCATGTCATCGACTGGGGTGAACTGGACATCAAGGATTGAGATAACTTCGCTGAGTACCCGGTAGAGATTAAGTATTGGAATGATAGGATCCTTCATGGGTGATTGATTCCATTGGTGTGTGTCTGGTGGTAATACATGAACCTTCAGAAGAGATTGTGGGAGTGGGAGGCTTATATTCATTCCCATTACCCACGTCTATTTTAGTTTCCTCTATTTTGGATTTTTAGGATGTAAATCACTAAGGTAGGGAGAATGTAATGTCATTTATTTCCATTATATTATTTTTAAATATTATAAGGAATTAATTAAAGACCAGTGTTTTTGATGACATGTGATTCTGAGGCCCGGTGTACCAAGAATAAATGTTTGAAATAAATTAAACATTTAAATACAGCGCGCAAATGGTTTTCCTAGAAAAGTGGAATAACCTTTAAATGGGTTCCAAGATTAAAAATCTAAGGACATCATTGCATTCATAACAACGACTTTACCTTAGGAAAGGCCTAACATCTACCAACGTGGGTCAGATGTAGAAGTTAATTTTTGGAAGTTTTAAAGGCTATAAAATAAACTAATAATTTATTTTATTTTAAACAGTTTAATGATGAAATGAAGAATTTTATGGTTTTAAATAAACATGAGTCCAAGGTTAGTCTCATTACCTTAGAAAACTCCTTAGAATCCTCTAGAGTTTTGAAGAAGATCTGCCCCCTTGGAGTACTCCTGATGAACAGTGATGAATGATCAACTCGAGGATCGTTGCTTGACCGTGCTGTCGTGACATGTCAAATTGATTATGTTTTTGAGGATGATATATAGTCTAGTGCAGACCCTTGGTCGTCTCTCAAGGAGCGTTGGTAGGTTTAGAGTGTGTGTTCTTAATAAAAGGGACTAAAAGGGGGTATTTTTTAAAACAGTTTAAAGAAAATGAATTTATTTAAAGAGTTTAATAATTAAAAAATAAAAGAGGTGTTTTCAAATTATGAGATATAGGAGATCATTTCAAGTTCACTACACAACTTGGATAGTTCATTGTTCTGAAAATATTGACATGGTTTTGTTCAATTATTTGGTTGAGGGTTGTCAATATCTCGATTCCCCTCTTGCCTCTTAAAATGTTCCACAAAGCACCAACCCTTGAAAAAACAATCATGTTTTCAAGGTTTGGATCTCAATAACTGAGTTAAGGCTACCAAAACATACTAAAATCTTATGTATGTGTGATATTAATAGGGTTCTTTTCTTGTCCTATCGGAACAAACCAAGATCCCCACTTGAAATCTCAACCCAATCGGTGTTGAGATAAAAAGTGTTTCACTTAAATTAAACCACACAAATTCATTCAGAAGAGAAGAGCATAGAGATTAATCATAAGTGAAATATTTAACACAAAAATTATACAAAACCAGTGGAATAACAAGTGCTGGAACTCCCTCCCAATTAAGTGTAGCTCCCTCAAAATGATCACCCACAGTTTAGCTCGCCATCGTGAGGAGGAGGAGGCTCGGGTGAAACTCCTTCTTCATCCTTGATCCCCCTATGAGGATTGGGGACTCCAGAACTTCTTGGATGATGAGAGTACTCCCTTGGGTCTCCAAAATACCCGAGCTTTTCCTCATGGTTGAACTTCCAAATGAGGATCCCAAGATGCCCTTTTATAGGAAATGTGGGAGGTGGTTTTGGGCACACAGATTTACTAAAACAGCTTGGCACATTATTTTAGCCTACCAGACAGTATTAACACGTTTTTTTGGAAAAATAAAAAGTTTTATCCACATGTCTTGACTATCTCCACTTAAGGTTTGGCATCATTTCAACCAGTGGAGCGTGAGATATGGACAGATCACAGCACAAAACTTTTGACCTCGAGCAGATTGGGTGTTCTGGACAGATCAGGTCGGCTGGGACCCTTAATGGCCGAATCTCTCTTGGGTTATTAAATGAAAGTTGTAGACTAATGAGTTTTGTATAGGTCCACAAAATATCAGCCCATTTGGATTCACGGTGAAGTATCAGCATGAATTTGAGTCCACTGAACTTCTTGGATCCTGCGTAGTTTAGACCATTTTTCAAGGACTTCATCATGGGCCCTCCAAATCACCTCCACCTACATTGTAATTTTCAAAACAAGTATCATTTCCCTATTTAACAGTGATAAACACAAAATTATTTAATCAAACATGAAGCTCAATTTGATAATATTTTTATAATTTTTAATAAAAAATATGTTTAGCACAGCGGTGTAAGGGTGAAAATGAAACAGTGAATCGTGGTACGATCACACCCCCACACCTAAACATTTGCACTCTTGGGAAAATTCACATTTCTAATAATTATGCATGTAGATATTCCCAACATCATGAAGATTTAACATTCCTGAGAAATTAATTTCTGATAGAATTGTGATCAAAGCACAAATCACACCGAGGAGTTATTCTCAGTGATCATGGAAAATGTCATCTCAAAAATTGTGTCCAAATGAAATTCGAAGAGACTAATGATACCAATCAAAGAAAATAATTCAAAAGTTAATCATGTCACAAATTCTCCACGTGTGTGTGTGACAAACATTTCATGCTATTCTTTCCACTTTCAATTAAATAAATATAAGTTATTTTAAAATTAGTCTACTTACTTGATTCTTTCCACCGAACCTGCCCTACATCCTTTGCAATCAAATTCCAAGACCCACTCAATTAAGCATTCCCAGAAGTCAAACCTAAAGCTCCCGACCTAGATATCCCCATATGCTATACATTTCATCACTCCCCTCAATATTTATTTTTTTTCAAAAGTTTCACATGGAAAAAATCTCACACTCTTATCTCAACCCATGTTTGATGTCCTCACGACACTAATTGTAATAGTTATAACAACATCAAAAGTCGAGAAAGGGTGGTTTTTGACCTGTCCAAAATACAACCCCATTTTTTTAGGGCGTACAACAGTTGGATAACAGGTACACACGTGTAGTTCAATCTGGTACAGTAATGAAATAGATCGGATAAGGAACGAACGTATGTAAAGATCATTTGGAAATTAGAGAAAAATTAACCTAACTTATATTTAACTTCAATAAAGTAAGAAATATTCACACTTCATGGTTGGGTGCAAAATTTTGTGGAGAGATTAAATGACACAATTTTCCCTTAAACTATTCACAAAAAGGGTACCACTCTTCTCAATGGCTTCAAAATGATACAACCATTCATATCATCGACCAACAACCAATTTTCAAGAGAAATTCACACCACAATGTTGAATTCATGCTGAAATGCACATTTCATCAGAATGTTTTTTTTTTGAATGTCAAAACAACTTGAAAATGGGAAATTCCTCATGTATTTTCAATAACATAAATGATAAAATGAGCATCATTTTCAATGATAAATTAGGCATCAAAATTATCATTTTAGCACCGAAGTGAGGGGGGAAATAGGGGGGGCAAGTGACAATACTATGCAACAAGCAAAAAAGAGAACAAGAAGGAAAGATAATAAAAAATTACTAACTAACCCAGGAATGTACCCATCCCCCCACACCTAGAGAATGTAGTGTCCTCACTATAATAAAAGAGACTGTGGGAAGGAAGGATAAAACCTGGTGAATGTTATTCATAGACCGCTTCTTTAACATGGAGTTCCTCCATTGGGGACTCTGGAATGGCTTCATGGAAGTGCTTCAACTGCTGCCCATTGACAGTAAAGGTTTGCTTGGTGTCTTCATTTTGAACCTGGACAACACCAAATGGAGAGACATTAGTAACAATGTAAGGTCCAAACCAAAGAGAATGAATCTTACCAGGGTGAAACTTCATCCTTGCATTGTAGAGGAGGACCTTCTGCCCGATGTGGAATTGACGATGAAGGATGAGACGGTCGTGGTCAGCCTTGGTTCGCTCCTTATAAATCCGGGAGTTCTCATATGAATCTCTTATCATTTCCTCCAACTCCTGAATCTGCAACTTCCTTTGAATACCTGCACCAGAAAGATTAGAATTGCATTGTTTAATGGCCCAATAGGCCCGGTGCTCTACCTCAACAGGGAGGTGACAACTATTCCCAAAAACTAGCCGATATGGTGACATGCCAATTAGAGTTTTGAATGAAGTACGATAAGCCCATAATGAATCATCGAGTCTAAGACTCCAGTCTTTTCTGTTTGGCTAAACCGTTTTCTCAAGAATCTATTTTACCTCTCTATTTGACAATTCAGCTTGATAATTTTTTTATGGGTGATAAGCAGTAGACACTTGATGCCCAACCCCATACCTGCGCAAAAGAGATTGCATTGTGCGGTTGCAGAATTGAGAACCCTGATCACTGATGATAAACCTAGGTAATCCAAACCTACAGAATATTTGGTTTCTCAAAATTTCCACAACTGTCTTGGAATCATCTGTCCTCGTGGCTCGTGCCTCTACCCACGTTGAAACATAATCCACTGCCAGAAGAATGTAAAGGTTCCCAAATGAATTGGGGAATGGTCCCATAAATTCAATGCCCCAAACATCAAAAATGTCATGGAAGAGCAAGGTTTGTTGGGGCATCTCATTTATTTTAGAGACATTCCCCATTCTTTGACAGTGAGGACAATATTTATAGAATTCATGGGCATCCCTAAACAATGTGTGCTAAAAGATACCAGAATCTAATACCTTGCGAGCAGTCCGTTGGGGACCAAAGTGGCCCCCACAAGCAAGTGTGTGGCAAAACCTAAGGACAGACTGAAACTCACTATCAGGAACACAACGCCTAATAACTTGATCACTACATGTGCACCATAGGTAGGGGTCATCCCAAATATACCAACGGGACTCATGTTTTAGACGGTCGGCCTGTTTTTTGGTGAAATCAACAGAAATGCAAGACGCTACCAAATAATTTACAATTTCAGCATACCAAGGAATATCATCTTGCACTCGGTACAATTGCTCATCAGGAAACAATTCATTCATGGGAATACAAGGGGATGATTCAATGTCCGTGTATGGGAGAATCCTACTGATATGGTCAGCAACCACATTCTCTGCTCCTTTTTTATCCCTAATTTCTAGATCAAATTCCTGAAGGAGGAGCATCCAGCGAATGAGATGTGGTTTGGCTTTCGGTTTCATAAGGAGATACTGGAGGGCTGCATGGTCTGAGAACACAATGACTTTGGACCCTAGAAGGTATGACCTGAATTTATCCAAGGAAAACACAATGTCAAGAAATTGTTTTTCAGTTGTGCTATAGTTTCCTTGGGCAGGGTCCAGAGTATGTGAGGCATAAGCTATGACATGTGGAGCTCAGTCGACCCTTTGTGATAAGACTGCCCCAACTGCATAGTTATAGGCATAACACATGAGCTCAAATGGTAAATACCACTGAGGTGGTTGGATTATCGTGGGTGACATGAGACTCCATTTTTACTTATTGAAACCTTCCTCACATTTTTTATCAAAAACAAATTCTTTTTCTTTTTGGAGTAATCGGGAGAGGGGGAGTGCAATTTTACTAAAGTCATGAATGAAACGACGATAAAATCCAGCATGACCCAGGAAAGACCGCACATCCTGAACATTTTTGGGGAATGGTAGGGAGGAAATGATATCGACTTTTGATTTTTCCACTTGGATACCTTCCCCAGAAATGACATGTCCCAAAACTATGCGTTTCCGCACCATGAAATGGCATTTCTCATAATTTAATACGAGATTCTTTTCAATACAGCGACGTAGGATAGAAGCAAGACTACTCAAACATTCATCAAAAGAGGATCCATAATCAGTAAAATCATCCATAAAAACCTCCATGAAATTCTCCAGGTAATCCGAAAAAATACTAACCATACATCGTTGGAAGGTACCTGGAGCATTGCACAGACCAAATGGCATCCTTCTATAAGTAAATGTACCAAAGGGGCAAGTAAAGGTTGTCTTTTCCTGATCCTCAAGGGCAATATGGATCTGAAAGTATCCAGAATACCCATCAAGGAAACAGTAATGGGACTTCCCTGGTAGCCTCTCAAGCATCTGGTCAATGAATGGAAATGGGAAATGGTCCTTCCTAGTGTGTTGGTTTAGTCGACGATAGTCTATACAGACACGCCAACTATTCTGCACACGAGTTGGAACCAATTCATTGTTTTCATTTTTAACTATAGTAAGGCCAGTTTTTTTAGGAACTACTTGAACGGGACTGACCCATTGGTTGTCAGAGATAGGGTAAATGATTCCAGCAGCCAACAATTTTGTTACTTCTTTTTTAACAACATCAAGTAGGTTTGGGTTCAGTCGACGTTGTGACTGCCTCACTGGTTTAGCCTCATCATTTAATAAAATATGATGTGTAAAAATTGATGGGCTAATTTTAGGAATTTCAGAAAGTGTCCATCCCAAATCTTGTTTATACTTCCTCAAAAGATCAAGCAGTCACAATTCATGCTCAGGAGGGAGTGAACTAGCAATGATGATGGGAAACTTGTTTCCATTCTCAAGATATGAGTATTTTAAATCTTGAGGCAGTTTTTTCAGTTCCAATTCTAGGGGATTTTGGATTGACGGAAGTGTGTGTGAAAGTGATAAGTCACTAATCTCATCTAACTGCTCAATGGTAACATCCTCAGATGAGGAATGAGCTTTTACAAGCTTAGCAGTATCATCGATGGTCATGTGATCCTCTGTGTTCAAGAAATCATCAATTAATAAACATGCATGACATTTCTCTAGACCGATACAACAATCAATGCATGATTCATTACCTAACATTTCAATCAAAGAAGAAAACTCAGAAAGGGGATCATGTGAATGAAAATAAGTTGTTTTAGGGTAAGGGAGAACATCAATTGAATTGACAGAGAGAGAGGAGTGTTCTTCTGAGGGGTGCTTCATGGCATCAAGGATATTTAAGTGGACAGTATTACCACCAAACTCCATAGATAATGTACCATTATAGACATTAATTATGGTTTTGGCGGTTTTCAAGAAAGGTCTACCCAATATAATTGGGGCATGTCCATTCCTCCTATCATCTTCCATTTTAAGCACGTAAAAATCAACAAGAAAAATTAAATTTTTCACCCTCACAAGAACATCCTCTAACACACCAGAGGGGTGTGTTGTACTCCGATTTGCTAGCTGAACGACAATACTAGTGGGATTCTGTTCACCGACCTGTAATGAAGAGTAAATAGAGTGAGGCATCACATTAATAGAAGCCCCAAAATCAAGCATCGCGTTGGAACATGAATACTCCCCTTTGGTGCACGAAATAGAGAATGTCCCAGGATCATTGCAGTTAGTAGGAAGTGATGGCTCTATCAATGTTGAAACATTCCTCCCCAGGCTCACCTTCTCATCACCATGAAGCCTCCTTCGGTGTACACATCTCCTTCAGAAACTTGGCATATCTTGGAATTTTTTTCACAACATCAATCAAAGGAATGTTAACCTGTACTTTCTTGAAAGTTTCCAAGATTTCTTTATCAAGTTCGATTTCTTTTTGTTTCCTATGTTGGGCAGCCCTTTGAGGAAATGGAAGAGGAATGGTTGGGATAGGTGTCTCATCAACAGCCACAGTCTTTCCTTTGGAAGGGCTTCTCTCAGGAAAAGGGTTTTCTTCTCTTGGACCATTTTTAGCAGTTGGGATGGTGGTTTTCTTGGGATGGGAGGACTCTAATGGAGGGATCATTTGGCTTTTGAGTTGTGTCCCACTCCTAAGGGTGATGGCACTAACATTTCCTTTATCCCTAGGGTTTACTACTGGTTGAGATGGTAGTTTACCTAACCCCTGACTTTGGATTTCCCCCACCGAGTTGGCAAGCTATCCTAGTTGGGACTTTAGGTCTTGTATGGATGCTTGGGTGGTTTGTTGGAATTGGATATTATTGGCAGCCATTTGCTTCATCATATCTTCTAGTCTAGGCTCGGTTTTTTGAGGCGGTGGTTGGAATTTCCTTTGGGGTGGTTGAGGATTTCGGGGTGGTGGTGGATGACTACTCTGACCTTGTTGGTTCCATTGCTGTTGAGGTTGGTTTGAATACCCCCTTTCCTATAGGATTGGTTGTCCTTCCACCCTTGGTTGGATGGATAGTATGGTTCTTGCCTAAAGGTTTGGTTAAAGGGGAGTCCTAGATATTTTGCCTCACAACTCTCAGATGTTTCTCTCAATTGGGGACATTGGTCAGAATAGTGGGTGTCAGAAGAGCAGATTCCACAATGGATGGGAGGAGGATATTGAGATTTTCCTTGGGATAGAGCAAGTTGTCATAGAAGGGTACTTACCTCTTCAAACTTCGTGTCCACCTTCTTCTCAAACTTAGTACTTTGCACCTCATGGACACCTCGAATGGGAACACTGGACCGTGTAACGAATTGTTGACTATTCTATGCCATGTTCTCAATGAGGGTTCTTGCAGCAATTGGGGTCTTATCTACCAATGCACCACCTGCAGCAGCATCAATCATATTTTGATCAATAGGAATCAAACCTTCATAAAAATATTGAATTAAAAGTTGATCACTTATTTGGTGGTGTGGGAAACTTGAACATATCCTTTTAAAGTGTTACCAATATTCATGTAATTTTTCACCTTGAGATTGTCTTATACCACATATTTCTTTCCTTACAGTTGCTGTTCGAGAGGCTGGGAAGTATTTTTCAAGAAAAAGGCATTTCATGTCTGCCCAGCCCCTAATTGGTGAATTGACATAGTATAACCAATCTTTTGCAGTGTCTTCTAATGAAAATGGGAATGCCCTAAGCTTCACTTGTTCTTCATCCAAATTAGCAGGTTTTAAGGTTGAACACATAGTATGAAATTCTTTTAAGTTCTTATGAGGGTCTTCTCCAGGAAATCCATGAAATCTTGGTAATAAATGGATTAGACCAGATTTTAGTTCAAAATTTGGTGTCGCGCCTTGAATTTGAATGTAAGTGGGTTGGATATCAACATCAGGAGAGGTTAATTATTTTAATGTTTGATTATTTTCAGCCATGTTATTAAAGATTATTTCAGGTTCTAATTTGGTTCCATAAGAAGATGGGTTTAGAAGAGTCTCGAGTGGTGTGTCCTCCTTCATAAGGGGGTCTTGTGTGTCTCGGTGTCGCTGACGTAGGATCCTCTCCAGTTCGGGTTCTAAAGGTGGTAAGTCTCCCAAATTAGAATGTGTAATGAAAATAAACTACATAATATATGGATTATAACGCAAGAAGAAATAAAAAGGTAGAAAAAAACAAACAAATATTCACAAAATTTACAACTACTTTATCAAAAACACACACTAAAAACCAAAGCGCTCCCCGGAAACGGCGCCAAAATTTGATTGTTCTATCATGACATGTCAAATTGATTGTGTTTTTGAGGATGATATATAGTCTAGGGCAGACCCTAGGTCGTCTCTCAAGGAGCGTTGGTAGGTTTAGAGTGTGTGTTCTTAATAAAAGGGACTAAAAGGGGGGTATTTTTGAAAATAGTTTAAAGAAAATGAATTGATTTAAAGAGTTTAATAATTGAAAAATAAAAGAGGTGTTTTAAAATTATGAGATAAAGGAGATCATTTCAAGTTCACTACACAACTTGGATAGTTCATTGTTCTGAAAATATTGACATGGTTTTGTTCAATTCTTTGGTTGAGGGTTGTCAAGATCTTGATTCCCCTCTTGGCTCTTAAAATGTTGCACAAAGCACCAACCCTTGACAAAACAATCATGTTTTCAAGGTTTGGATATCAATAACAGAGTTAAGGATACCAAAACATACTGAAATCTTATGTATGTGTGATATTAATAGGGTTCTTTTCTTGTCCTATCGGAACAAACCAAGATCCCCACTTGAAATCTCAACCCAATCGGTGTTGAGATAAAAAGTGTTTTACTTAAATTAAACCACACAAATGCATTCAGAAGAGAAGAGCATAGAGATTAATCATAAGTGAAATATTTAACATAAAAATTATACAAAACCAGTGGATGAAAAACTGCTGGAACTCCCTCCCAAGTAAGTGTAGCTCCCTCGAAATGATCGCCCACCGTTTAGCTCGCCATCGTGAGGAGGAGGAGGCTCGGGTGAAACTCCTTCTTCATCCTTGATCCCCCTATGAGGACAGGGGAATCTAGAACTTCTTCGATGATGACAGTACTCCCTTGGGTCTCCAAAATACCAGAGCTTTGCCTCCTGGTCAAACTTCCAAATGAGAAGCCCAAGCTGCCCTTTTATAGGAAATGTGGGAGGTGGTTTTGGGCACATAGATTTACTAAAACCGCTTGGCACATTGTTTTAGCCTACCAGACAGTCTTAACACGTTTTTTGGAAAACTAAAAAGTTTTATCCCCACGTCTTGACTATCTCCACTGAAGGTTTGGAATCATTTCAACAAGTGGAGCGCGAGATATGGACAGATCACAGCACACAACCTTTGACCTCGAGCAGATTGGGTGTGCTGGACAGATCAGGTGGGATGGGCCCCTTAATGGCCGAATCTCTCTTGGGTTATTAAATGAAAGTTGTATCCCAATGAGTTTTGTATAGGCCCACAAAATATCTTCCCATTTAGATGCACGGTGAAGTATTAGTATCAATTTGAGTCCACTGAACTTCTTGGATCCTGCGCAGTTTGGCCCATTTTTCAAGGACTTCATCATGGGCCCTCCAAATCACTTCCACCTACATTGTAATTTTCAAAAAAAAGTGTCATTGACCTATTTAACAGTGATAAATACAAAATTATTTAATCAAACATGAATCACAATTTGATAATATTTTTATAATTTTTAATATAAAATATGTTTAGCACAGCGGTGTAAGGGTGAAAATGAAACAGTGAATCGTGGTACGATCATTGCTCAACAAGGTCAGAGGATCTCATCAAGGATGACAGCAAACCCAATCTTCATCTAAGATCAATTTAGGGGTTGTTATTTCAATTTTGTTCATCATATTCATGAATTAAATGATAGACACAGATTAAACCACGAATTAGTCGTCCTGAGAATCGCTCTTTCTTGAGAGAGGTATTCTCTTGTGGGTTTTGATTTGGTGGATTTGATTTATGTTTGGTTTAGTTATTGATCATTCTAATGGGAATTGATTGAGGTCTTAAAAAAATATGGATGGGGTTAGTTCCTCATGTTTTTTCCTTGTTTTCTTCCCCCTTTATCCCTGCATGTTCTTCTTCTGTCATTGGTATGTGAAAAAAGGATCATTCAACACTTGTTTTACATCACAACGACCTGAAATCGGAGATCCAGTATCATGATGACCTAGATGAGGTGAGACTATGATGGAGGTAGACGAATCAACATAGTTCAGAAGAAATAATTCTTTGGCCATTCTTTATAAGGATAAACCAAACATGTTTTGGGGGCTAATCGAACACCAGAAACATCCTGAAACGTTGATGGCATGGCGGGGAGACATCAGATATTAAATTTTGAGGCAAAAGAATAGATGGATCGAGAATCGAAGCATAAAATAAAGAACCAGATGAAGAACCTATGATTTTCAAAAATCATGACAATCATAGTGTGTTCTCTGAAGAATGCAGTATGTGGGTTTGGCTTAGTGGCGATTATGGTTCCCTGTTACAGAAAGAAATGAAATTGTGTGTAACCCCTGTCACATGGCATGAGTTTTCTGACATAAGATACGGAGTGTATCTCAGACGATACATAAAAATAGGGTGGAATATAGGGCATGAACTCCACCACATGGCCAGACTAGGCCGTTTATGTGGGTTAACCCATGTATCAGTACACGAGTTGGAATATAAGGGCTGAAGCCGTGTACGGTCACATGGCCAATGTAAATAGAGAGAACCCCAGATAGTAGGACACGACGTGTTACTCTTCTACATTCCATTTATATCTCTTTCTATATGAAATTATATTTAAAACACAGGTATTTGTACATGGTAAGTACACGAGTTCAGGGGACACAACGTGTGATATGACTACATGCTTTGTACTTTCTTGTACATGGATTGATCTCCTTATCCGCCATACCTTGGAAAAGTCTCATTTTGGTTAGTTCCCCATTTTCTAAATTCATTAAAGTTTAGGTTTCATTCTAATCCATAGGATTATGATCCATTCAACATGACTTTTTCGATAGAGTCAATGTCCCTCTGAGAGGCCTGGAGTGAGATCCTATACCCATTTTTGGCCCTAAGTAGAGTCAATTATGGACATGACCAATCCTAAAAAATGTAAATCCTAAACATCAAATGTGAATCTAGATGATTCGTCGTATACTCCAAGGCCCTATCAGTGATTCCCATATGTGTATCATGATCATTCCCCACTCATGAGTGAGTTCCCCTGGAATGAGTGTATCTATTCTCTCTTCAGATCTATTAGTGCATCTATCTCTCTTGTGACACTTCGTGGAGAACAATAATTCTCGTACAGAAGTCATTAGATTTATCGCACTCATGGAGTGAGTTCACCCAGATGAGTTCTTTGTGGAATCTTTATTCTGAGTCCCTAGCATGGGTATGTGGGTTGTTGTGACTAACCTTTATACTATGGGTCTGGGTTTTGATTATATTTGGATGTTTCTCTAGTTATATGTTTTGTAGACATATACTTTTTAGAGATGACTATACCTTACTTTGTGTATTTCTTTGTGGTTTTCAGGGTCTCCTACTGAGTATAGTTATACTCACCCCTACATGGTATTTTCCCACACATGTCATGTCTTGTGAAAATGAGCAGAATTTGGACAGATTCTAGGTCATCCCAGGATCGAACTGAGATTTTTGAGCTTCCTTACAGGATGAGGTTTTCCTACATCAATTAGTAGCAATCCCAGTACCTATTTCTTGCTTACGGGTTGGAATTTTTAGTTTTCAGACTCTTTATTTTGGTGGCCTTGTATTTTGGCCCAGTTTTCATTTCGCATTTTACTTTCTATCATACACTTTTAGTTGATTTTACTTGCATACATGCATTTTGTTCCTTAGTGGTTTTTACATTTCATCATTTCTGGGCTTGGAGATGCATGTGTGTGTGTCTGTTTACTTAAGAAATTCCTCCCGTGTTAGTGATATGCACTCTCTCTACTAGTCACTAGCCCATGGCCTATTAAAGGCTAGCTTGGGGAGTTGTGGCGCGGTCCCCACTGGGATGGGTCGTCACACATTGAGCTTATAAAATATTTATTTTTACTCAATTAATTGGATCTTTATAAGGTACTAATACATCATATAATCATAATACATTCATATAAATGCCATAATATTAATAAAACATTTATCATCCCATCAAAACATAACCCATAGAAAAGAAAATAGGTTTAATTAATATTTCATCATTATAAAAATAAACTGTATAGGGAAATAATAATGATGGTATAATAGAATAATATTCAAATTTAAGAATAATTAGCATCAAGGACGTCATCACAGATGAAATATATCATTTAATGATCACAGTAACATTTCTTGAGGAAAACACCCTTTTCATTTTTGAAATACTTATTTAAAAACTAAAAAAATAAAAAAAAAATAAGAATGTTGTTTTCATTGAAAATACCAGTCAAAAATTTTAAATTAAGCTTCAAATCATTTATTTTTTATTATGGTGGTAAATTCCACTCATTTTGTGTTTGCTAAAATAAACATTCCTTTTACATTTTCAGTAAAAATTCAAAACGTTCCATATTTATAAAATGATAAGAAGAATATTTTTAAAAACATATGAATTATAAAATGGCTATTAATGAATTTAAAAAATCATAAGATAATATAAAATACATTATTGAAAACATTTAAATAAAATATGGAAATGGAAGGTAAATATTTCCACCCAAATTGTAAAACAAAGTAAGTTTTCCTTAAGAACATTATTTTAGTCTCTTGGGTACCTAAAAACATAAAAATGAAATGAAAAAAATGAATATATAGAAATAAAAATTGTATAAGAAAGTGAATAATATTTGGTAGATGAATATCATATAATTCCATCCAAAAAATTCAAGCATAAACAATCCCAATAAAAATGAGATTGTAACATAAAACACTTAACTCAAGTTTGAATTATTTCATAAGAGATATAAAAAACTTTATAATAAATTTATATTTATTATAGTTATACAAAATAACCATATTAATTCTTCATTTAAATCATCATTTCTCGGTGTAAACTGTTTCGTTTTTATGGAATGTTTTGGTACTGAAGTCTCAGTACTTATACTTTGATCATGGTTCCATAATCTAAATAATTTTAATAATAATATAAATATTATAAATATTTATAATTATCTATAAAAAGTAGATATTTAAAAATCAATTACACGGTTCATGGAGATTGTAGTTTATATATATGCATGAGCATTGTTTTCAATTTATAATGAAATAAAGAAAAGAAAGATAAATAATATTTTATCATTAAAAAATTATTATTATATCATAACTATTATATATTTCTATCTTATCCATTATTATAAATAACATTAAATATGGTGATAAAAATGAATCATATCGCTATGTGGATGTAATATTCCACATGTATGAACGAGCATTACTTTGATTTCCCATTTGATGAAAAGGAGGTGTGAAATGGTTATAAAATCATTATAATAAAATATTAGTATATTAATTATTGCATAGGTAACATGTTATAATAGATAGAATAGGGTTAGAGAAGTTCTTATAATAATTAAAATTTAAATTACCCTGTTAAGAGTCCTACATTTTCGTTGAGAACCCTCCTTTTTCTTACGCCTTAAGCCTTGAACGGATGGTATTATGATCAAAAAAGGAACTATAATACCTAGATGATATATTATTAAGGTAATTTTTCAAGTATTTTATAATATATAATTCTCAACATTAGTTAATAATAGATAACAAGGTGTTCTATTTTATAATTTAGGGGAGTGAAACCCCTTGAATTACCTAAATTATTAAAATAATAAATATTAATGTCCATATTAAAGTGACCCTAAATAGATATATTTAGAATATAGCATAATTATATGTCTAAAAATCTCATAAAATAATACTTACACACGTTTAGGTGTTGTTTTAACACTTATCTATTAGTATTGACCCCATGTTGACCCTTTTCATGATTACCGTGATAACAATTCTTTTTACTCTTTAGTGGTCATAAAATTTCGTATAAAAGTAAAAGTGGCCCATAAGTGGAAAATGGATAATATTATAGACCATATCCCATTAAATTATCCAAATATTATTTTTCTAGTAATTTTAAATAATTTAATAATATTATTATTTTACATAGTATACCGTTAATGTCATTTTCGAGACTATTCATACATTTTTGTATTAATAATAAAAATATTGAAATGGAGTTAAAATATAAACTTTTAAAAAAAATATGATATATTTTTCTATAAAATTCAGGGAAAATAATAATTCATTTAAATTGAATTGCAATTAATATTTTTTAAAAGTATTAATTTGAAATCTCTTTTACTTGAACAAGTACTCTCTGAGAGTTGCATAAGAATTTATGGTTATAATTCCATCACAAAAAATTAAAAATAAATTACCCTGATAAAAAAATTATTCATATTTCAAATAACCAGTTATGTCTGAATGCAACCACCTTTAATTCCCATTAACAAAAAATTATAGATATTAACAAAAAGTGACATTTTGTATTTATTCTTTAAATAAAAAATATTAATTTCCTTCAAAAAGTTGAAATAAATTTCCAAAACACAGAATGTAAAATGATTAAGGTTTAAATAAAACAATACAATAAAATAAAGTTAATCCTTTTGGATATTTCTAGGCCTTATCCCATAGTTCTTATCCTTTTTTACCCATATCGAGGTGAAAAAATATACACCATGGTTACAATTCATAATGACAAAACCTAAACAATATATATTTACCAAATGTAATACCCTTGATTCAAAATATAGATCACATTTTTCAAGATTAAATTTCTAAAAGTGGCATACATACATTTTAAAATAAGGTATCAAATCATAATGATTTTTTTTAGATAAATGTATTTTATGCATAAAACTGGATTTATTCATGTCTTATTCCTAGTAATTACACATATATGAATGTTAAAAAAATTCTGATTATATTATATATAAATTTCATAAAAATCATTCATTTATAGTTATTAATTTAATTTATTAAGATAAAAACACATTGCACGCATAAAAACATTTTTTTCGTAAAAAAAATCACTTTTGTACTTTCAAATTCTTTTATCAGTTAAAAACCAATGAGTTCATTATTTAGATTTATAAAAAATATTTTAATAATTTATTTAGTCAAATTATTAACAACTAATATAATATCTATGAGATAAATATCATAATAAATTTAATAATTTGATCGTATAACACAATACGTGTAAAATCTGTGTTGTGTGTAATGCAAGCCATTCAGTACTTCATTTTTATTTCAATGAAAATAAATATAAACACTTAGGGTGTTATAGTTCCAATTATTGATTACAAAAATTTATTTCATATAGTATATCTTTTAAAATATCCTTAACCTCATTATCGAACTAGTTCTTTCTAACTCTATACATAGAGTTCTCACATGCCTGAAAACATCCATGCACAACTATTAGAATCATTCATTATAAGGCCCCGCCCTTAAACATTACTTAATTATGAATTAAATGAATAATTCACATAGAGGATCTTTTCAGGTTTAGATTTTTAGAGAATTAGGTCATAACTATTACATCTCAAAAGATTACATAGTAGACACTTCTACTAAGTTTCTATAAAATAATAAAAAAACTCTTAAAAAGAAACATGTCTAGTTCCATGTTTTAGATAGCATGTCTTTCCTTGATCTCATCCTTGACCCTATTCATCTTTAAGTTCTGTGGAAAACATTTCAAAAACTTGGGATGAGCATAAAAATCCTAGTAAAGGATACATAGAGAAGGAAAACTGTTAGTTTTTCAAAACAACAAGTAAACCATGAGTACTTTACCAAAGTAATACTTTTCACCTTTATGAAGTAGTAAAAACTATTCACTGAATAAAAGACCATTACTTACCCTTTTGTAACCAAAATATTACCATAAAACCCATATAAAGAACACATAACATATAAAGGTATCTTGGGACATAAACATACTTAAATGGAATAACCATACAGTCGACTTCTACACATACTTAATGGAATAGCCATACGGCTGACTTCCATACCCAATGCATTGGAGGTTATAACGTAACCACCCGTCCTGGTATTCACGGCACCACCTGTCATATGGTTTATCACGTAACCACCCGTAAAATGTCCATGTACCATCATTACACATAAAATATTGAAAATATAAACATTTCAATAACAACATTTCATTTTCAATCACAATAAGTAACTCCAAGATATTGAATTAGTCAATCCATTTTCAAAAACCATTTAAAAGGGATTTTTGAATCAAAGTGTCCCATACCACTTTGAAGCTTTTAATGGAATTATAATTTTAAAGCAGTAATGTACATATAAATAAATACTGAAAACCATTTTGAAAACATGAACATTAGAGATAAAGATTGAGAATAATGAATCTTTAAAACATTTAAAACGATATTTTTGTTAAAGAGTTTTTAACAAAATGATAGACTCTTGAATACAAATAATTGTGGAATAACATTTAATCCAAGATTTATAATATCATGAGAATAAAGGGATTCATGATATAATATGTCAAAGGACAGTATACACACCATATAAGAGTGAATTGGTGCATAACAGCAATGAAGTCTCAATGGAAATGTAAATTGAGATGAAATCCATTATAAAGATGGTATCCTTAAATTAAAGAAATATCTATCACATAATTATGTGCGAGAAATATAAATACACCCAATATAAGTGGATATTAAGTGTGAAACAATCATAGGTCATTCACACATAATCTTGGAAAAACAAAACCAATGACATAGATATTTAACTCAATGAAATGAGATTGAGTTATGATTTCTCATACAAGTTCGTAAGAACTTATCAATGAGATGATTATGTGTAGAAATAGTATATCTACACAAAGGTTTTTGGAAATTACAACATAGATATTCCACACATAATCATGGCATAATACAATCAAGAAGTAGAGGTTTAACCCAAAGAATTGAAAGTGGGTTAAGAAGTTCCCTTACAGAAATCTGATAGCCTAACAACGTCACTTTAAAATTCAGAAAATGAGTTGATGAGAGAGAAAATGGCATCTCATCACTTGGAAATAAAATTTACATACATAAGTATATAGAAGAACATATACCTATGTAATAGTATGTGAATTAAAAGACATAACAAAAGAAGTCTTTTAAAAAGGGGAGGGTGAAAGGTCCCCTTACTGAGTTGGGTAACTTTTGAAATGTACACCCCATGGAAGAAGGGTTATACAATGAAGATGTAAATACCCATAAATGAAATTATACTACACAAAGTGTATAACAATGTGTATTACATACACCACTCAAAGGAAATAGTGGAAAACATAGCATAAATGTCACAGGAATAAAAGTGAGATGAAAAATCCCTTATGATAACTCGGCAGCCTAACGGCACCACTTAAAACATCCAAAAATGGATTTATGAGATCAAATAGGGTCTCGCATAATATGAAAATAAAAATCACAGTATGACGAATACAAAATAAAATCCCAAAACATAATAAAGATGAGATTAAAAGAAATGACATAAAAGAGAGTACTTAAAAAGAAAGAGAGAGGTTGGATCCCTTACCTCAAGTATGACTTGTCTTGTTTGTTTCTTTGTATTCCTAAATAATAAACTATGGTCCATTTATAATTGATTAAGGACCTATTTTAAATATTATTATTCAGTTCATATCACATATTATAATGTTATAATAATTGGTTAATAATTTGAGTTCATATCAGACGTTTTTGTCGATGTTTGGTACATGAGTCAAAAATGAACTTGTTTGAACATGATTGTCCATGTAGTTATAAGTAAATAATCTCCAGAATAGTATTAATGATTTAAATATCATATATATCCAGTAAATATTCATTTTATACTACTCCATAACATTTGGAGATAAAAATAAATAAAATGCACCGTTCATGGAGACGGTAGGCCGTACATACGCATGAACGCTACTTTCATTTCTTTGTCATATTAATGAAATTAAAAATAATTAAGAGATATATATATTATAATTAAATTATAATATATATTTTATATAGGTCACCTATGTTCATTAATTTCATTCTTTATACATTCCATTTATTCCATGAACGAGTGACATCACTTGAGGGGGCGGTAGTCCACACTTCCTCGTATGAAATTATCGCATTTGCACAACATAAAAAGCATAAAGGAATGTTTTAAATATAAAATTCATAAGCAGATAGAAAACTTAAATACCATATATATCATATATAAAATATAGTGACATCATAATGGCCACCATGAAAGGTGTTAAGAGAAGATTGAACAATCATCGTTTTGTGAGGTAGAAATTCGCCATCCACCGAAACAGTATGTTTTTTAACCATTAGACGAAGGTGTGTGTAATTGTAGCTCCAATCCTCCACATAACTACATACTAGTATATTGAATATACTTGTGTTGTTACAAAATAAATGAATAAAAAGAGTTTAGATGGTTGGAGAATCAAAATAAAACAAAATAACACAAGGGAAGACATTACCTTTAAATCGGGTAACTCTTTTTGATTTGAGCTCAAAGGCTTCCTTGGAAAGAATTATGCCCAAAGGTGAGGCTTCAATGATGAAGATAGGGATGTGGAGAGATGAAATGGGCAGGTGTTAGCCGAGCCAAAGTCTTGAGAGATGTGGGTAAGGTGGTATAGGTGGGGGCCTTTTATAAGAGGAGAGGAGGGGCACTTTTGGAAAGTTATAAGCTTTTACTTTATTATAAAATTCTTTTCGGATTTTAAAGGTCCCAAAATTATATATTTAGAGGATAACATGACAAGAGTTATAAATACACCCATCCAATATGTTTTTTACAAGTTTAGGTCTTAGATGTTAAATTATCTTTTCATTTTATTTAAATCGTTAAATAATGAGGTAATCGTTGCATCATCATGGTGTCATAAATAATTTAATTTATTTAATGTCTAAAAATTATATAAAAAATATCATGATTTTTGAAATATTATTATATTTATAATGAATATTTATAGTCAAAAATATGACTTGTATAACCGCATGTAAAAAATGTTTTAGTAAAAAAATACATGTTTGTGATATTTTAATTTTAACTTTAAATAAAACGTTATTAGTGTCATTTTCCAACCAAAGTGGCTTCATGGGGTCCCCAAGTTGACCCATGGATTGTATTAGTCATCCATGACTCATCCAATAAGGGTAGGACATGTTTCAAGGTCATTTCATATTATTAAAACATTATTTTTACCCTAAATTACACTAATTACCTATAATCGCGATTAAAAACTTAAAAGTTCCTATTCACCAAAAAATTATTTTAATCTCATTGAACCACATTTTACATCCTAATTACAACCATGTATGTCAGATTTTTGAAATTCAAATCACAGAAGTGCTAAAGTTTCATTTAAATGAAAAATCAGCTTTTAAACTACCACTTAGTGGTTTCACTATTCATCAAAAATTGATGTTTTTTAGAAAAATACCAAAAATTCACCCTAATCTATATTTGATATTCCGAATTAAAAAATAATTTCTATTTTAAAAAATTCAAAACATATAAGTTGCATTAACTAATTTAATAATTAATTCCCATTGTCAAAAAAATAGCGTGTTTTTAAGAAATAATATCTATTAAAAGATTGACACTAGTTTAAGTCCAATTTCAAAGTAAAATTAATTCCAATGACCAATATTGGATTAAATGGTAAAAATATATTCTAATTTCACTTTAAAACCAATTCAAAAGATAATCTAATCATATATATAAATTAGATTAAAAAGTGGTTTTGAATTAAAATACAACATTTTTCACTATTCATTAAAAAATGAACTTTATCAGAAAAATAACAAAAATTTACACAAAGTAAATTTTGATGTCCCGATTCTAAAGAAGAATTTTATTTTGTCAAATATAGCACATAAAATTGTCAAAAATTGGATTTAAAAGAGGTTCGCCATCAAAAGCTGGTTAATCGACCTTTTAAAGAATATTAGAATGTTTATGCTTAAAATTGGATTCATTCGCATTTTTAATCCTCCAACATTTATTGTAAAAAGTAAAAATATTAGACAAACCTATATAATCATTTTGTAGTTAGTTCTGTTCATTCCCGCCATTACATCGGCTAGGTTTTTGCTACCATTTAAAATAATATTATTTTATTGTTAGAGTGCAACGTAAGATTTCAAAGGAACCCGTTGTCGCGTATTAGGTAAGACATCGAGCATAGAGTTACCTTTAAATTAATATTAACATTTTATTCAAAAATATGGATAAATATAAAAATTTCATATTCTTTATTTACCTAGGGTGTTACATCCTTCCCCCCTTTTGGGAATTGCATCCTCGCAATTTTAAAATTGGGCTCAGAAACTTCATTGAAAGCCCCACATCTGAAAATGAGTAAATTAAACTATCACCTTAAAAGAAATAAAGGGAAGTACAAAGGTCACCCTAGTTAACCCATACTAGGATTCCATGTATTAAAACATTGATATGGAAGAAAAAACAAAGGGTCATGTTCTGAGGGAGTGTGATAGAAAACATGTTTAGAAGAAAGTTAACCACAAGAAAATCACAAACTTGTAATGGGTTAAATGGTATTAGATTACCCAGTAGGAAAAATTAACGGAAAACATTTTTTTAAGTTACTTTTCATTGAGGAATTTATTTTTGAGCTTAACTAAAACATAAGGAAACATACTTACTTGTCATGTTGACTTTCAACTTTTACTAGATTTCTTACATGAACTCATATTTTCTCCAAAACATGAGTATTTAGGATGAATTGTTAACATTTAGTGAGCTATAATAAACTTCTACAGAATCACATAATCCACAAAAGATAACTGTATACTTTACATGTCTATAGACCTTAACCAAAACTAAAACAAAAAAGGTTAGTATGAGATCAGATAATACCCAAAAAGGATAATCCTTTATAAAAAGGAAATCTATTCTTAATCTCCAAAATTTGTCCAACAAGACCCAAAGTTCAACGAAGACCAAAAGTAAGCCAAACTAAGATTGAAACTCAAATATTTGAAGGATTCAATCACATAGTCTTCCAAGTTAAATGGTAACATTGATCTCCAAACAACAACAGTTTCTCTTAAAGTCTCGTATTGAAAAGTAATTAACCTAATCACATATCCTCCATTATAGGTTAATAATTTCCATATATAACCCAAAATCAACTTAATCTTAATTCATAAAATCATCTATCTAAAAATAATTAGTCAAACTAACCAGGGACTTTACGTAGTCCAGTGGTAGGCGATAAATACCAGTCGCACTTTGGTTGTGGGTTCGATTCCCTTAGTTTTGTCTGACGCGATGGGTTGTCACGCGGTCTGTGTGTTGTCCTTTTTCCAAACAATATAATTCTCAAATCATTCCCCAAAAATAGATAAAATCATCAAACATAACAATAACATAATTTAACCTCATGTTTATCTCATGTCATTCATATTCCATCATAACATATAGTAACCCATAATTACCTCAAAGGTAAGGATCATATAAACCCAAATGGTTCTTTATAACTATGTCCAAAAAATAATAGATAACTATTCCCTGAATAAAATTTTCATATATCAAACATCAGGGTTACACATACTATAAAAAGTCTTCTAATGTAACCCCATCATCAAAAGAGATTTAATACTCTTAAGAATTTCACCATAACTCTTGAATCCCTTATATGTTGACTTCTTACTCATTAAACATTCTTCATGATCCATTAACCATTCCTTTCCAACTTATTCTGAAATACTTCTTTCCTACAAATAAAATCATGAATCATATCCTAAGATTCCGAAATAGGAAAACAAATGTTGAGAAATAATCCATAATTTTGATTGGTCATTGTTAGTTTCTTCATCCTCAATCGGAATGGCATTAGGTATTGGTAAACAAATATTTGTACGATCTTGGTGATCCCATTCCCGAAACTTCTTCATAGGACATGTGTTTGCATAATGACCATGCACACCACATTTAAAATATTCAATTGATCCCTCAGAAAGAACTTCTTTCCCTTTCCTCGAGTCAAATGGATGCTTCCTTTTTTCATGGAAGGTTCTTGCTTTATGACCTTCATTTCCACATCTATAGCATATTTTTGTCCCTTTGAAACATTTTCTTATGTTTTTCTTTACACATCTATGACACATAGGTTTTTGAACACACTTACCTTTATGATTATTACTTGTAGTTCTGTAGGGATTTGTTTCTCGCATATATGATGCCTTATAAAAATCACCAAGGTTTAGGTGGTCAATCATGACTCTAGATAGTTGGTTGAGGATAAACACAAGAGTTCTCATTGTATCTCCCATATCATTCAGTTTCTCGCTCAGAAAACTGTCACAGTTTCCTTTACATCCACTGTTACTTTGGTGCCTGCTAGATCCAGCCATTTACTAAAACCAAAATGGTTAGTGTGAGTATATCAAAAAAAACATCATGTATTAATGAGGGAGATAAACACTAAGATATAATTACTTATTCACTTTATCTAAAACTAGGAGTCTTTCTTAAATCCTAACCATTATGTTAATTTCACTTATGCTTAAAGAATACCCTAACCTCTAAAGTTATCTAAACCGACCTCTGATACCAACTATAAGGCCCCAACCTTAAACATTACTTAATCATGAATTAAATGAATAATTCACATAGAGGATCATTTCAGGTTTAGAGTTTTAGAGAATTAGGTCATAACTATTACATCTCAAAAGACTACATAGTAGACACTTCTACTAAGTTTACATAAAATAATAAAAAAAATCTTAAAAAGAAACATGTCCACTTCCATGTTTAAGATAGCATGCCTTTCCTTGATCCCATCCTTGACCCTATTCATCTTTAAGTCCTGTGGAAAACATTTCAAAAACTTGGGATGAGCATAAAAATCCCAATAAAGGATACACAGAGAAATAAAACTGTTAGTTTTTCAAAACAACAAGTAAATCATGAGTACTTTACCAAAGTAATACTTTTCACCTTTATGAAGTAGTAAAAGATCTTCACTGAATAAAAGAATATTACTTACCCTTTTATAACCAAAAGATTACCATAAAACCCATATAAAGAAGACATAACATATAAAGGTAACTTGGGACATAAACATACTTAAATGTAATAACCATACAGTCTACTTCCACACATACTTAATGGAATAGCCATACGGCCGACTTCCATTCCCAATGCATTGGAGGTTATAATGTAACCATCCGTCCTGGCATTCACAGCACCACCCTTCATATGGTTTATCACGTAACCACCCATAAAATGTCCAATTACCATCATTACACATAAAATATTGAAAATATAAACATTTCAATAACAACATTTCATTTGAAATCACAATAAGTAACTCCAAGATATTGAATTAATGAATCCATTTTCAAAAACCATTTAAAAGAGATTTTTGAATCAAAGTGTTCCATACCGCTTTGAATCTTTTAATGGAATTATAGTTTTAAAACATTAATGTCCATATAAATAAATACTGAAAACCATTTTGAAAACATAGACATTAAAGATAAAGATTTAGAATAATGAATCTATAAAACATTTAAAATGATATTTTTGTTAAAGAGTTTTTAACAAAATGAGAGACTCTTGAATACAAATAATTGAGGAATAACATTTAATACGAGCTTTATAATATCATGAGAATAAAGGGATTCATGATATAATATGTCAAAGGATAGTATACACACCATATAAGAGTGAATTGGTGCATAATAGCAATGAAGTCTCAATGGAAATGTAAATTGAGATGAAATCCATTATAAAGATGGTGTCTTTAAATTAAAGACAAATATATAACATAATTATGTGTGAGAAATATAAATTTACCCAATATAAGTGCATATTAAGTGTGAAACAATCATAGGTCATTCACACATAATCTTGGAAAAACAAAACCAATGACATAGATATTTAACTCAATGAAATTAGATTGATTTATGATTTCTCATACAAGTTCGTAAGAATTTATCAATGAGACGATTATGTGTAGAAATAGTATATGTACACAAAGGTTTGTGGAAATTAAAACATAGATATTCCACACATAATATTTTCATAATACAATCAAGAATTAGAGGTTTAACCCAAAGAATTGAAAGTCGGTTAAGAAGTTCCCTTACAGAAATCCAACAGCCTAACAGCGTCACTTTAAAATTCAGAAAATGAGTTGATGAGAGAGAAAATGGTATCTCATCCCTTGGACATAAAATTTACATAAATAAGGATATATAAGAACATATCCCAATGTAATAGTATGTGAATTAAAAGACATAACAAAATAAGTCATTTAAAAAGAGGAGGGTGAAAGGTCCCCTTACCGAGTTGGGTAACTTTCGAAACGTACACCCCATGGAAGAAGGGTCATACAATGAAGATGTAAATACCCATAAATGAAATTATACTACACAAATTATATAATAATGGTCAGTACATACACCACTCAAAGGAAATAGTGTCAAACTTAGCATAAATGTCACGGGAATAAAAGTGAGATGAAAAATCCCTTACGAAAACTCGGTAGCCTAACGGTGCCACTTAAAACTTCCAAAAATGGATTTATGATATCAAATAGGGTCTCTCATAATATGAACATAAAAATAACAGTATGATGAATACAAAAGAACATCCTGAAACATAAGAAATATGAGCTTAAAAGAAATTACATAAAAGAGAGTACTTAAAAAGAAAGAGAGAGGTTGGATCCCTTACCTCAAGTTTGACTTGTCTTGTTCGTTTCTTTATATTCATGAATAATAAAATTTGGTCAATTTATAATTTCTTAAGGACATATTTTAATGATTATTATTCAGTTCATATCACATATTATAATGTTATAATAATTGTTTAATAATGTGTGTTCATGTCAAACGTTTTTGTCGATGTTTGGTACACGAGTCAAAAATGGACTTGTTTGAACATGATAGTCCATGTAGTTATAAGTAAATCATCTCTAGAATAGTATTAATGATTTAAATATCATATATATCCATTAAATATTCATTTTATACTAATCCATAACATTTGGATATAAAAAGAAATAAAATTCACCGTTCATGGAGACGATAGGTCGTACGTAGGCATGAACGCTACTTTCATTACTTTGTCATATTAATAGAATTAAAAATAATTGAGAGATATATATATTATAATTCCAGTATAATATATATGTTATATAGTTCACATATGTCCATTAATTTCATTCTTTATACATTCCATGTATTGCATGAACGAGTGACATCACTTGAGGGGGCGGTAGTCCACACTTCCTCGTATGAAATTATCGCATTTGCACAACATGAAAAGCATAAAGGAATGTTTTAATATAAAATTCAGAATCATGTAGAAAAATTAAATACCATATATATAATATATAAAATATAGTGACATCATAATGGCCACCATTAATGGTTTTAAGAGAAGATTGAACAAACATCGTTTTGTGAGGCAGAAATTCGCCATCCACAGAAACAGTATGTTCTTTAACCATTAGACGAAGGTGTGTCTAAGTGTAGCTATAATAATTCACATAAAAACATCCTAGTATATTGAAGATATTGTTGTTGTTTCAAAATAAGGGAATAAAAAGAGTTTAGAGGGTTGGAGAAGAAAAATAAAACAAAATAACACAAGGGAAGACATTACCTTTAAATCGGGTAACTCTTTTTTATTTGAGCTCAAAGGCTTCCTTGGAAAGGATTATGCCCAAAGGTGAGGGTTCAATGATTAAGAGAGGGATGTTTAGAGATGAAATGGGTAGTGTTTGGCCGAGCCAAAGTCTTGAGAGGTGTGGGTAAGGTGGTAGATGTGGGGGCCTTTTATAAGAGGAGAGGAGGGGCACTTTTGGAAAGTTATAAACTTTTACTTTATTATAAAATGATTTTCGGATTTTAAAGGTCCCAAAATATTATATTTCGAGGATAAGTTGATAATAGTTCTAAAAAAACCCATAAAATAGGTTTTTGAAAAGTTTAGGTCTTATATTTTACATTATCTTTTCATTTTATTTAAATCGTTAAATAATGAGGTAATCGCTGCATCATCATGTTGTCATAAATAATTTAATTTATTTAATGTCTAAAAATTATAAAAAAAATTCATGATTTAGGAAATCTTTTTATATTTATAATGAATATTTATAGTCAAAAAACAATACATGTTTGTGACATTTTAATTTTAACTTTAAATAAAAAGTTATTAATGTCATTTTCCAACCAAAGTGGCTCCATGGGGTCCCCAAGTTGACCCATGGATTGTCTTGGTCGGTCATGACTCATCCAATAAGGGTATGACATGTTTCAAGGTCATTTAATATTATTAAAACATTAGTTTTACCTTAAATTACACTAATTACCTATAATCGTGATTAAAAACATAAAAGTTACTATTCACCAAAAAAATTATTTTAATCCCATTGAACCACATTTTAAAACCTAATTACAACCATGTATGTCATATTTTTGAAATTAAAATCACAGAAGTGGTAAAGTTTCATTTAAATGAAAAATCAGTTTTTAAACTACCACTTAGTGGTTTCACTATTCATCAAAATTTGATGTTTTTTAGAAAAATACCAAAAATTCACCCTAAGCTATATTTGATATTACAAATTCAAAAATGATGTCTATTTTACAAAATTCAAAACATATAAGTTGCATTAATTAATTTAATAATTAATTCCCGTTGTCAAAACAAATAGCGTGTTTTTAAGAAATAATATCTATTAAAAGATTGACACTACTTTAAGTCCAATTTCAAAGTGAAATTAATTCCAATGACCACTATTGTATTAAATGGTAAAAATATATTCTAATTTCACTTTAAAACCAATTAAAAAGATAATCGAATCAAACAAATAAATTAGATTAAAAAGCGGTTTTGAATTAAAATACAACATTTTTCACTATTCATTAAAAAATGAACTTTATCGGAAAGATACCAAAAATTTACACAAAGTAAATTTTGATGTCCCGATTCTAAAGAAGAATTTTATTTTGTCAAATATAACACATAAAATTGTCAAAAAGTGGATTTAAAATAGGTTCGCCATCAAAAGGCGGTTAATCAACCTTTTAAAGAATATTAGAATGTTTATGCTTAATATTGGATTCATTCGCATTTTTAATCCTCCAACATTTATTGTAAAAAGTAAAAATATTTGAAAAACCTATATAATCATTTTTTAGTTAGTTCTGTTCATTCCCATCATTACATCATCTAGGTTTTAGCTGCCATTTAAAATAATATTATTTTATTATTAGAGTGCAACGTAAGATCTCAAAGGAACTCGTTGTCGCGTATTGGGTAAGCCATCGAGCATATCATTCCCTTTAAATTAATATTAACATTTCATTCACAAATATGGATAAATATAAAAATTTCATATTCTTTATTTACCTGGGGTGTTACATTCATTCCTCATACAACCACATTTGTAAATTTTATTAATGTGGAATTACTTTATTTTCAATAGGCGGTTTCTATGAAATTGTAAAACAAAACAAATATGTACAACCCAACACTTTATAATAATTAATATATCATAGAATATCTACTGTAAATAACATTAAATTTCATCAGAATACTCCCATAATGAATGAGAGACAAAATTTTCATTTTCTGTACATTTCATATTCGAAACTCGAGATTTTACAAGAAAGAATCAAGTGCATTCATCCCACATGACAACCATTTAAAACTATATGAGATACTTCCATACAAATTTACTTGGTATCGAAAAACTTATTAAGTAATTAAAAAAATAGATAGATCAATGAAAATGGTTTGAAAAAACATATATTGAATCAAAATATATAAGAATATGCAAAACATATCCTAAAAATTCTTAAGTAGTTTTTTATACGACCACTTATTCTTACAACCAATCCTCTACCTTATGATTAATTCTTTATAAATGATCTTTTACCTTATAATTGATTCATTTATCTTATGGTTTATATTTATGGTTTATTGAATTTAATATACATATGATAGAGTTTCAACGTGTTTTCAATCTAGTCATGTGGTCTATCCGATTATGTGGTCAATCTAGTAGTGCAGTCGATACAATCAAGAGATTGATCAGTTTTCAACATGTGGTCAGTCAAACACTTCATAAAAATTTCATAAAAGGGTAATTAATTAATATTCTCATTTCAAATATATGGTTTATTGATTTGTGTATTAGATTTCAACTCAATGTGTGATCGATTCAACACTTAGAAAAAATTTCATTTTTCTGACATGACAGATTGTCCATCACTATCAATTGAAGACTTATGGTCAATGCATTGTTCATGAGACTGATTAAGTAATTATGACTAATCCATTTATTCATTTGGTTAATTAATGAAATTCAATAAATCCTAAATTTGAAAAAAAAAATCAAAATATATTAATAGTTTATAAGATACTAACCCATATTGTGATGGATTTCTCAACAAAATAATCTTATAATCCTATAAAATTAATAATCTAAATCCTGTTAAAAGCAATAGTGAATTTTAAAAAAATTTATGAGAAAATGTAATTATATAATAAATATATATTTTAATTATCAAAACATAAATAAAAAAGTGTTTAGAATCTAGTTTTACATTAATCATGAACCACATTATCATAATGTAACATTATAATATTAAATGAACATGATATGAAATTTATAATAGTAAGTTTTATCATGTGAGCATTGTGATCATCATAGGGAACATGTAGTTTAATTATCAACTCATGAGAAATGTGAATCATTACTCTCATGGGATATTTTTGGATTTGTTTATCATGTAAAATATCACCATAGATATTTCACATTTTATATATCTCAATAAGGTGATGAGTGGGTATATATAGATATAAATAACAATCAATTTCACCCTATCGAATTTTATAATTTGAAGGTTATCGGTAGTTGTTTAATTCTAATTTAGTAAAAATTTGTATGATAATATAGATTCACTTGGGTGAGGTAGAACTTTGAGGGGAATGACTAGCCTCAAAACTAAGGGGTCAACTCTTCATGATGTAGTTTTTTTCTATATTGATTCATCTCATTGATGCATTCAAATAAACTAGTTTATCACATTATCTTGTCATTTAAATTTTTCCATTAGTCTATCCATCTATCCCAATAGATTTTTTTCTTCTCATATTCACCCCTATGTCTTTTCCTTATCAAATTATTCATATGTTTACTCTCTAAAACCTACTACTATAATGAGGCCATACTATTTTTGATGAATTAAATCCACTAAAACAATTAATTATTCACCTACAATATATGACGATTATTGTGTTTAAACTAGATAAAAAATCTAGGAAAATATATATTTATTGTTATTTAATACTATTTTAAGCCATAAAAAATTATTTCATATACTACTTATACATTATTCTCATACCTTTTTTGTGTTTTCAACTACCATTTTTTTACATGAGCCTCTTTTCACAACACATGATGTGAGATCAAAGTGGTTTAAGATTTTAATTAATCAATCTACATATAAAAAATGAAACATAATTATGTTTTTGTTTTATATCACATAAATTTTTTTCTATAAATCTAAAATACACAACATTTTAAATAAAGATAATTGTACCTCATGCTTGATTTATGGTAAGGGTGTAGTGGTTTGGATGTATGTTGTTTATTTTTTGCACTCACTTACTATTTCATAAACTGAAAATTATGAATCAAAGTTTTTAATACATATAATTCCAAATAAAAAAATACCAATTATAATGTAACATAAATAATTCCTTCCCTTGAAGACCAATTAAATAATCATGGGATGCTTGGTTTATGATGTATGTGTATATAGCTAGTGGGTGTCTTCCTTAAATGGCCCTAAGGCCTTCATTTTTATTAATTTTTGATGATCCATATTTCAAGGGGTGAGGTGGAACCCTTACAAGGTACGTAGGTGTAAGTATTACATGGCTCATAGGCCTTAGAGGAATTCGATGCCCGCAGGATTCAAACATTACAAATAACCCAGACTAAATACTTGGAAATGCTCCTCCCCAGCATCTTCATCATGAAATCAGCTCTCCATCTTTGCATGGTTGTTCAGCTAGGCTTTCCCATGCATTCACAGGCTTGTCTCGATGGGAGGTGCCATACCCTCTCATTCTTGCAATTAGTTTATCTTCTTCTATTGTGAAATCTCCTTCCTCATCCTCCTTATGAAGATTATTCTATTTAGTTTGTCTGGTTTGCATCTGCACTTAAGGTGGCCCGAAGGCTTTAATGACCCGAAGGCCTAGGTGGCTCAAAGGCCTTAAAGGACTCAGGGACCAAATCGATGGCCCAAACGCCCAAATGGGGAAATATTCTAGGGTACTACAGTGCCAAATAGTGTCTACAATAGTTCACTCTTTAGTGCCTATTACAGTACCGTAAATTATCCTCCACCTGGATTTGATCCCAGGTCTCTTGGATGCACTTAATGAGTCCTCCCCAACTGGACTGAGGCTCATGTGCTAGTGGGTGTGATTTTACTTTCCAATCAATATCTCTGGGATGATGTTTTATAATAGGTATCTAAATTTCTCTATAATCCTTTCTAGTGTCCATTAGTATGAATTTATTATGAAAAATATTTCAATATAATTGAACTCTTTAAGGGATGATGATGAGTAAATCATTGCATTATTATTTTATTTTTTAGTAAAATAAATAAATTATACAATAATTTTTCCTTACTATCATAAAAAATAGTTTCTATAAATACAATAAATATATTGTTTCACATATCTCTGTCAATTTAAACATTCATTATAACATTATAAACAGTGTAACTAATAAAAATAGGCTTATTGGGTTAAATAGATTAACTATGTGAATTCCATCAAACCATGAATTTTTTATATCTAATTATTATAAAAATAATTTTTACTAATGTTGTCACACTATTTTTATCCTATTTTATTTCAAACATATCACTTTTTCTACTTTCTCATCTTCAGGTTGTTTCTCATCTCCAAAATTTAACTCACTTTCTAAAATTTTCTCAATTTCAACATTCCCACTATGTTTTTTATCAAGGTTGGTAAAAAAAGATGGTGTAGATTGAATTATCATCATAACTAGTTAAACATTTAGTTTACATTAAATAAATATAATAGTGAAAACATGATTTTATGGGGAAACACATTGTATATAAAAAATAAATTAGTAGAATTTTTCTTATTAATTAAACAATTTTTTTAATGATTGAATAGACTTGGGCCCTCTATCATGTATCCAAATATCCTTTATGTGGTACTCTATGACATATAAGAGACAGTATACACTGGGACCACCAAGAAATAATTAAAATGTATTAATGAATGGTTTATTCTCAATGTAATTTTCATTTGACCCTATAATTGTTTTGGATGACAATTAAATAGTTGAACAATTTGTGTTTATAGGATCTGGGAGAATAAAATACCTGTACTGTCTATTATTCCATCATGAATGGTTTATCCTTGTACCCTACCTTGATAAAATTCATTTTCAAGAATCACAATTCATCGATTTTAATTAATCTCTTATAATCAAACCATTTTCCTTGAAAAATAGTACTTAGAAAATTTATTATTATAATAGCATTTTATTTAATGATGCCAATGTATAAAATATTGTCATAAATTATTTTTATATCCTTGGTACTTGATACATGTTTCATATCCTCCAAATGATTAACTCAAGTATTTTTTTTCATTGTAGTGCATTTATCACCCCCCTTTATATAGAATGTATAATTGTTAATTACATAACCATTATAAGATATTAAAGGTACAGTTGGTCCTCTATTAATCCATAAAATTCATTCTAAAATTGAATTTTGGATTTGTAAATAACTTCTTAAAAATATAGTCTCAAATTCATCCTAGAAACTATTCATTATGTATAATTGATAACCAAACTTCATCACTTTATGGATTCAAATAACTATCAATTAATGTTTTATTTTTAATATATTTTTCGACCATTATATTGTTATGTGAAACATAAAGGCGAGTATACTCCCTCTTTGTAATGGTAATTGTCTCTTTTGTAAATTCCTTCGCCCACAAGGAACCTGCAATGACTATATTTTGGGAGACTTATGTTATCCACATTAGAAAAATAGTAAATATAAAATTAAAGGGAATACTAAATAGTTAATAGCTCTATAATACAACCATATGGATGACTTTGATTTTCGATATAACCATTGAAAATATATGCATATCATTCAGTGGATTACATCTATCTGTAATGTACATGACCATATAGCTAGATCTCTCTAACCAAATGACCCCTTATATCAAATAATGATGGTGGTAATAATATGTCAAATTTAAATAATATGATAGTAATTTTATATTAATTAGGCCTATAAATTTACAATATATACCTTTAAAATAGGATTAATTCCTGGTCAGTATGTGCCAAAAATTGTTTGGTATAATGAATTGTAAAACTAAGGGTAATGAATATTTTATTAAAACATGATTGTATTGTGATATTAATCCATTTAACCTCAATAAATTCATTAAAATGATATTATTGATATTTTTAAAACACCCCATCCAATCCTTTATACCATTAACGAATTCACAAAACAAAAATCTCTCTAAATTGGAAAGAGTGTAAGTTGTTGGAAAAAGAAAAGTTGTTATTTTACCATTCAATAGTAGAAACTCTTCCCTTATCCTCATATCAATCAAGTCCAAACTAGTATTAATACCCTATTTTTTTATCAAGAGTATCTAGTAATGTCTAATTAATACTATCATGTATAGTTTTTCTATTTTCATGATATAAAGAAAATTAATTATGCATAAACAACTCTAATATAATAACTAAAAAAATTGATCTATTTTCCAACCTATTCTCGTTAGGATTTCTAAAAATGGATTACCTAATTAATTGATAATATATATCACTATATAATAATTTTCGTAACCTATTAATGGATAACTTTTTGTACCATATTCTAAATTTTGATAAAATTATGTTGTTAAAGATTAATAATTATGTTCTAGGGGTTTTTTTCATATTATAGTAACACAGATTCAAATAATGTTTCACCCTAATTGAGTTTTTACCTTATTCATGACCATGAACTATTATTTATACATTATAATCTAAAAGGATTGAATCTATCAATAGATATAACAAGACAAATGTTTCTTAGCTTATTTCAAAATTCAGGTTAGTCATGATCAATTTCCTTCCACTAAGGACAGTTTGTTAGCTGAAGATATTTACCATGTGGAATTATTATATCTCTGTGTAACATAAATTAAATTAAAGTCTCATTGCTTTCATATATCCATATAAACATTAAATCTAATATAAAATACAACATGACTTTCTAGGGACTTGACTCATCTTTCTTATATTGGGCTACCCCACACTTTTCCCTTTTTGAAACAATATACCATCCTCTGGAAAAAAATTATTCTTTCAAATATTATACCCATTTAAAATTACATTCATTTAGTGTCATACAATTGAAAAGGAATCTCATTATCATATAGTAATATATCATTCAAGAGAACAATTAGTTCAATAAATCTTGTGTCTCCACATCTGTTTCCATCGTTGAAATTACATACCTCCAATATGATTAGAAATGTTTTATTTTTAGTATTACTAGAATACATTAGAATATTTACATAACTGTAAGTTCTAAAATTATTTTGTACAATCACAAAGTTCCTCATAAACTATCATTGAAATTTCCTCAATATGATCGCCGTCATTGTTTATAGTTGTACTCACATAAATGGGTCCATAAATAATAGTGTTATCCCAGTCACTTTATACATTTAGTTCTTCCCCATTTTTAGTCCAACATTTATTACATTGATAGATTCCATGATTTATCAAGTGTTCTTTTAACCCATCTTGATAAATTCATCAGGAATGAAAATAATGTAAGCATGAAAAAATTAGTTGAGAAGGGTCATTTCAACACTTTGTTGCAAACTTGATGAAATTCTTAACCCCATACTCATACTCTTTTATCATATGATTGACATTTATACATTTTCAATTCATATTCATATAATTTTGTTCAACAAATTAATATTTAACAATAAATAAATATACATAAGGTATCCATATAATGTATCATTTTTTACATGAATAATTATATAAATTATAACATTAAAAAATATAATTATAATTTATAATACATACATTTGATAGATATTTAGTTTATCCTGCTTGATTTTAAAAAAATTAATGGGATTTTAATTCCAAATAATTGGAAATAAGATATAAGATATATAATAAGATCACTAGTAGAAAAATAGTTTTTAATATTAGTTATATAAATATATAAAGATAAAACTCTTTCCCATTGGAGCTTGACATCGATTATTTATATAACTGATGTTAAAACCCTTTATCATGGGGTTTTAACATTAGTTATATAAATAGGAAACATTAAATTGTGGATGTGAAAAGGGTTTTATATTTAATCATATATATACCTGACATTAAAAGTAAAATTTCAACCATGTGGAATCAATATTTCAATTTTTTATAGCATGATTTAAAATTTTAAAATCCTGCTTAATTTTATTACAACACGAACAAACATATTTTAATGTACATTATATAACTTATCATTGTATCTCATTCTAAATTTTTTACTTAGTTCTCTTTTTTCCACTTCAACATTCTACCACTTATTTATTTTATGATTTTAATATTATTCTTATCTGTATGGTCTCATTATTTAGTTAATTTATTATTTGGTTTCTTTATCGATAAAATTTTTGGTGATTTTTTTATAATAAAGTAAAATTTTATGATCAACTTAAATATATAAATATTCCACATGGGATTTACCATCCAGAGTTTAAAATAACTTACCTAGAATAATCTTGGATGCTTCATGAGTTCTTTCCTCAAAAGAAGAGGAATATCATCAAGTAAAATATCTATTCATAGAACAATACCACATAAAATAATATTAAGGTGAATATTAAAGTTTAATTTTTTTTATTTTAATTTGGTTTCTGCAATTTTTGGTTCAAATGTATATTTTTTTCTTCCATGTGAGTAATCTACATCTAAATATTAAAAAAATTAAAAACTTTCCATGTCATTTATCTTAATAATTGATGTGGATGTGACCTTCAATGTTTTTTATCCAAGAAACCAATATTGAAAGTCCTAAAAGTTTTAATTTTTACATTGGTTATAAGAATAATTCATATCAATTCCTTAAAAATAATTACTTTACGGTAAATTTGTTTAACCAATTTTAAAAAATAACACTTAAAATGTTTGATTAATTCGTGTTGTATAGAAAATCGACATTAAAAGAAATTTTTCTACTTTTCACTACTAGAAATCTTACCTATATTAATGTATCTATATGAACGGATTGTAAAAACTATTGGTATAGGTCCCCTTTCTGAATGGTTTTCCAAAACCGTTGGGATAGGACACTTTGGCACCAATTTTCCCAAAATTTTCGGGAAACCATTGGGAAAGGGTATGTCTACCCCAACTGCTTCCAAAACTATTGGGATAGGGAACTTTGGGAATAATTTTCCCAATGGTTTTGGAAAACTTTCGGGAAAGGGTAGGGTTATCCCAATGGTTTTGGAAAATTGTCCGGATAGGCCACTTTGAGAACACTTTTCCTAATGGTTTTCCAAAACCATCAGGATATGCCACTTTAATACAAATTTTCCCAATAGTTTTGGAAACCCATTGGGAAAGGGTATGGCTATCAGAAAGGTTTTGGAAAACCCTTTGTAAAGGGTGGGTACCTATCCCAATGGTTTTCCAAAACCGTTGGGATAGACTAATTTGAGACCACTTCTCCCAAAGGTTTTGGAAAATTGTTGGAAAAGGGTATCTCAATCCCAACCGTTTTCATCCAATTTGAGACCTATTTTACTAATAGTTTGGAATTGTTTTGGGAAAGGGTGGGTACCTATCCAAAAAAATTTCCAAAACTGTTGGGATAGGCTAATTTTACACCACTTTTCCCAATGGTTTTAGAAAATTGTTCGGATAGGGTGGCTACATATCCAAACGGTTCTTAAAACTATTCAGATAGGTACCCATATTTTTTATTAATTATTTTTTCGAATATAATCAATCAAATAAATATATAATTTATATATATATATATCCAAATATATTTAAAAAGTTAAATATTGTATAGTGGTAAAGTCATTGATATATAACGTGTTGTTTTTGGGTTCAAAACTCCGCTTTACCTTTTTTTTAGATTTATCAATCCCAACAGTTTGGGGAAAACTATTGGGAAAGACCAATCCAAAAGGTTTGAAACACCATTGGGAAAGGCCTATCACAATAGTTTGTAGAGGCGTTGGGATAGGTCTTTCCCAATGGTTTTCCCCAAATCGTTGGGATAGGTCTATCCCTACGCCAAATCACCCAACAGCTTCCAAAACTGTTGGTATAGGCTATACTAATGGTTTGGGAACCTATACTAATGGTTCAAAACCGTTTGTATAGGAAATTATTTCATCAGTGAGTATATATATGTTATTATATTTATCTATAACAAAATGACTTAGTTTTTATGTATGGAAAAAAAATTATTGATTTGATAATTCATTGTTGTACTTTGATGAACATCTATGGTGGCTAAAGTACCTCTGGTTTGATGTAGATATGATTTTATGAATCTATCATATGACTAACATGGATTAAATATTTGGTTCTTATGAAAATATATGTGTGTAGTCACCTTGTGAAAATATTATTAATGAAGGATTTTTTATCATTTAAATTCTCTTATTTCTAATGTTAGTTTGTTTTGGGTTTTAGCATTCTATCATTATTTTATATCTATTCATTCTTCGACTATCATGATTGATGTCATGTTCACTGAGGAATATCTATTCAATACATAAACTACTTACTTGAATTAATTCATGTTCATGGAATGAGTTTAAATTATATAGTTTAAATATAATTTTTTTATATGAAATCCTCATATAATTATTGTGTAACATATTAAATAAATAAGATTAATTTTTTATTTTTTGATTTTTCCGCATTTTGATGATTTTTTTTTGCAATTTTTTTATGGTTCACGGTTAAGGGAAACCATGGATCCTAACATTAAATTTGGTTTACAATGAAATATAGGGGGATGTTAGGAATGGGTAGGCAGAACCATGCCATTTACTCTTATATATTGGTTATCTTTGTGTCACATGGGTAGTACATTGTTTGTTGTTATTTATATGAGTTTTAGTAGTAAGTGTCTGAGTTACACTTACATAGGGGGATTTTAGTTAAATTTTCTCATCATAGGGTTATTGAATATTGTTTTTTGAGAACATTTTGAGTTCCCTATGTATAAGGATGAACCGCACTGGTTGATCCCTGTGGTGGATTGTTAGTACATGGTTTGTGGTAAATCAAGTGAGTTTAAATATTAATGGTGTGATTTACCTTTACATATAGGGGGTTTTCAGTGAATTTCAAATGGATTTTACAATGTTTGTAGAACCATGAAATAACAACATGTGAGGGGTTGAAGATTGATTCTAGTAGAGTATAATCAATTGGTACATAGTTTGATAGACCATTTGTCTGAACCATGTGATCTTACTAGAACAATAATTTTTTGAAAATACTAATATACCCCTATTTTATTTAACCACATTTTTCCACGTATCCTTTTAATTTAAAATTGGTTGGCTGAGAAAGAGATCAAGGGATATTTTATTCTTCATTATATTTTCACCCAATCCCTTTCTCTTTGGATTCTAAGAAGATTTGGAAGGTGGATTCATACTTTTCTCTTATTCCTCCACCCTTTATAATTTTATCTTAGTTCCTTATTCTGCCTTGAACAATTATGGCCTTAGTTGATGAACCTACTACTTGGGTTGGACTAATATTAGTGCTTTATATGTTTAGGTCTTGTAGAGGATGTATTATTCCTTGACATGGATCCCCCCATTGAAGGAGACTTATTTCTGATGGTTTCATGAAGGAGTTTTTTTGTAATTCCATTTGTTTGACATATCATGAAATGCATGAGATTTTATAAAATTATTTATTATGGGGTTATAACTATATAGGATACCCTTCATGGGTTTTTGAAATGTTTTAAATGAACACTGCACTTGGAATTCAATAATTTCCATTGATTTTTGTCTATCGGTTTATAAAACCATTTTCCTATGCATTCTAGGTGTCTGTATAAATTATTTGGAATATTATTTAAAATTAATTTGAATTAAAATATTTTTTGAACACTATATTTATTTTTAAATTGGATACATAATGTTATAAAACGTGTTATTTCTAAATATATTGGTAGTGGTTATTTTAATCAGTTTGAAATAGTTGTTCCAAATGAAGGTAAGTTATTTTTTCCAAATAATTTTTAAAGGATTGTTATAACTTGATTTTCATGTTGGTTTTAATGTCCTAATTGAATATTTATTAAATCATTTTGTGATATAATTTTCACTATCTATTTGATCCCATTTTTTTATTCTTTGAATAGACTTGTAACCCATGTGGTATGAATTAAATTATTGTGTGAAGCGTTGATAAGTGTGAAAGGGGTTGTTTATTCAGAGAGTGTTGGAGGTGATGCGAGGTTAATTTTTCATTTTTTATAATTTATTTATATGATGAACATATGTTTTTTTGTTTTCTCAACTCAATTTTTGATTATTTCATGTAAACCTTAGGTATCTAAGTGGGAGGATAAGATTCATGCTACACTTTCTTATATTACTTCACCAAGTAGTGTTAGATAGTGTATTTCATTCCCTGGATATGGGAGTTCCCTCGATGGTGGTAGAGAGAGATTAAATTGGGAGTATATTTCATTAGGAATAAAAAAATAGGTTGATAACTAGTTCCTTTTAAGAAAGTCTGTCATTCATCATAGTTTAGGACCTAGTGGGTTACCCAGGTGAAATTTTTTTGTGTTGATAATTCTGTCAAGGTGATTCCAGCTCCATATCTCATTTTTATCCTATTTTTCACATCTCCTTTTTTAATAAACAATTTAGGATTATTTTTTATTTATGCATATTTCTTGATATTATTATTTCTTCTTAGTTATTTATCTTATTTATTATAGGATTTCTTTTACTTTTTAACTATATATAAAAATGGAATTTTTTTAAAAAAATGAAATGGGGAAAGGTGTTTTTGTACTGTTTTCATAAACAATGAATTCCACCATGTTAAGGATTCAAAGTAGTTTACTTCAAAAATTGGTGGTTCCACCCTTTGGATTACAAAAGGTGGATTCAAAATGAATATTTAAAAGGGAAGTTTGTTTAAATTTTTATAAATTTGAAGGGGATAATTTTCATGCTTTAAAAGCGTTTCTTATTTTCTAAAAATGTTTTACCTTATGGATTTTGAAGAGGATATTGTATTAGTGTTGATTTCTTTATACTTTATCATTTGGAAAACATATTTTCTAAAAATGTTTTATAAAACAAATTTCATAGAATATTTTCTAAAATCCTATTGCGTTTGTCTAACTCGCACCCTATATACACACCTTTGTGAAGCTCTTATGTATTTATAAAGGATACATTTTTTTGATTCCATTTTGGGAAGATTTTTATATTGGTATGTTGATGTACATGTTGGGATGTGGTGAGTTACTATGGGTCTCCTGGAGTTGATCAAGTAGTGGCTAGTGTTTGTGGTTTTTTTGGGGATGTTCTTATGTTGTCCAATTCATCTATATTTACTTTTCTTTTGGCATTACCAATTTTGGTTCAAGTTATGTATTAGCATCTATTAGTGATGTGTAATTTAAATTGAGTTAGATGGTTATTATTTATTATGTCTTGTTGAGTTTTTTATAATATTTATGCCATGTTTGACTTATTTATTTATTTGTAACTATTTTTATGCATGGAATTTAAATGTATGGAAGCATAATTTTATGTTATCAGTTTGTTTCAACCACTTTTTTATTATTATTCAAGGATGAGATCATTCTCACTGGTTATTATTTTGATTCCCTTGTGTTTTTCATCAACCTGTGGTGATCAATAATGCACTTAAGGCCTTATAGCATAGTATTCTGGGTGATATGGTATGTGGAATAGGCTGGTTCATTACATTTGGGATACCACATTATTAAATGAATCAATGTACATGATCATATCAAAAGAGTATACTTAAATTTATAGGGAATATACCTTTACCAATGATTTGTTCAGATCAAATTTTGACAATAAAATGATTATCCAATAATGATTTTATATGATTCTCTATCACATGAACCTATATTTACAAATTCAGGATATTTTTTTAACATATATATTTTATTAAAATTAGTTTAAGATTTATTTCAATAATTAAAATCATAAGTTTTCTTTTAATTCTAAACTAAAGTTTCATGTCAATGATCCTTGTATTTGTGGGATAACCTCATAATTTAATCTATAATGCATCTTTAATGTTTTAGTTTTAATAAAGAGTAATTAAAAATTTTAAAAATCATTCCAAGAAGGAAGTAATAACACCTCTTGGGTAGTCATTTTCCCTTATTTGCATATTTATAAGCAGAGACTTAAATAACATATTAGTCAAACTCAACCACCAAAATAGGGGTTGACACATCTATTGAATGTAGTGGTGAAAAGAGAAGTATTGAATATCTTAGATACATAGTTTAGAATCATTTCACAATATTAAAAAAATATTTCATAATGAATTTTTTTTCATCCAAACAATAATTGAAAGCATCAGCAAACTGAATCCTAGTATGACTATTTAGGACTATTACAAATGGTTCAAACATGAATTACAAGATTTTAATCCATGTGAAACTAAAACCAATATATAACCATAAAAATTTTAATATTAGTTTAAAATATAAACTTCCATGAAAAACATACCTAGTAAGAACATCCTTAATAATAACAAAGTTATAAATTAATTAAATTAAAAAAATCATACAAATCCATTATAACACAACTCAAGAAATTAATTGTGAGAATAAATAACTTTTGAATTAAAATGAAATCCAAATGAAGTCTTAAACACACAAAATACACTCCCTCTTATCAAAACTATTAAATTTTAATAAACATTCTTGTACAAAACTATACATTCCAAAAACATAAACATTTTGAAAATAAAAAAATGGAGATAATATTTAAAAACAATTCCCTATTAAATAATTATATAAAAAATAGGAAATAAACTTATATCCATATACCTTCCCAAATAAACCCTGATATTTTATTTAGTACATCATTTTTAAATGTTTTCATTTGAAATAACTCTACACAAACACCAACCATTAAGGAATTTCAATCATAAATTCATATCTACAACACTTTTTGAAACATTTCATGAAAAAATTTAAACAAAATGAAAATAATTAATATAATTTTAAAAATCCAAATATGACCTTAAATCATATCAAATTCTTTTTTTTCTTGAAAATCACTTTGAAAGATTAAATAAACTTAGAAAAAACTCAACCCACCTTTAAATAATTACTATAGACATTAAAAAGCATTTACTTTATACATTTTATAGTCTATATCATTCAACAGTTGTAGTTTTCAAACACTTTTACTTGGGAAAACACATGAATGAGCATAAATACAAAAACAACCCTTGAAAATTCATTTAACAACCTATAAACATTTTAGGGGGTGATCAAAAACTATAAAAATGCCAAAAAGCACAAAACATTTTGTAGGTTTTTAAAATACATAAATGATTATCACAAGACTGGTTTGACAGAGCAAAGAATTTTTCTATAATAATAACAACCCAAAATTCACTTAAAACTCATCACAATTGGAGGAGATTGCATGCCTCTGGTTTCAAAAGTGGAATGATTCACAAAATGATGCAAAGGGGTAAAATAGAGTACAAATTTTCAATAACATGAATGATAGGTCTAATCTGTGGCACAATTATTTTTTTATAAAGATAAAAAGTTCTTTATCTGAGATTACTTAAAATCACTGATAATAGATATTCTTTTAGTGCTAAAATCAAAGGCGATGATAAATCCACCTACATTAGTGTGAATTTTAACATTGATAAATCCAACAATATAAATGCTAAGGTTTTCACTGATAAAGGTCTCTATATAAGATTAAATCGAAGGTGTTTAGTAGTTACTCCTCATACATCTTCGATTTAATCACTCAAAAAGGTATTTATCAGTACTAATGTTAGCACTGATATAAGTTGATTTTTTAGTGCTATAATTAACACAGATAAAGTTCTCTATATAAGATTAAATTGAAGATGTGTAATGAATAATTCCTACATAGCTATAGATTAATCATACATGGTAATTAGTGCTAAATTTAATATTGATATAGATAGATTTATTAGTGATAAAATTAGAATTGATAAATATATTGACATAATAACAAATTAAAGTTTCATAAGAATAAATCTGAATTTACTATCAACTATATTTAAAATAATACTAAATTATTATTATTTTAAGAATATATAAAAATTAAATATATAATAAATTAATAATTTCTATCAACTACATGAAAAAATGTATAGTTTTTTTCATAATATATTATTAATTATAAAACTGTAAAATTAAAATGATGAATTTTAATAATTATATTTAAATATATTTATAATATTTAGTATATAGATATATTATTATTACAAATCAATTATATATATTATATATATTGTATAGATTATGTATAATAAATATAATTAATTATTAATTTCATTTAAAAAATATTAATATAATTAAAAAAATCATTACTTATATAAATAAATAAATATTTTTTAAAATATATCATTTTCAATATAAGTGTTTAATTATATTAAAAATAATTATGTACGTAAAAAATATAAATCATAAAGATATAAAATGAATCAAGAGTAATGAAAATATACATATATTATTAATTTTATTAAAACACTAATAGTTAATAATTATATTTTAATGTTGCTTCTTTTACTTAAGAAATATTATTAATTATATAAATGTATAATTTATTTAATTGTATATAAATATATAAATATATAAAAAGATTAAAAAATTCATATAAATACTTATTATTTACAATAAATTTCTAATTATATAAATTTATATAATATTAATTATATTTAAATATTTTTGATAATATTCAAGAACTTATATTAATTATATAAATGAATAAATATTTAATATTATAAAAAGAATTATTATATTTAACAATATTAATAACCCCGATTTATTTTACGAAGGATTGTTTTCAATATATAACTAATTTATATTAAATTCACTTTCAACTATATATAAAATAATACTATTTTTTATTTTAATAAAATATATAAAAATTACATATGTAATAATATAATATTTTTTTATCAGTAAACATAGAATATATAAATGTAAAAAATTTAATAATAGATTTTTTATTATGAAATCTAAAATCTAAAGTAAGAATTTTAATAATTATATTTATTTATATTTACAATTATTAATATAAAGTTATATTTTTAATACTAATTAGTTATATAGAATTTTATGTTATATTCATTGTATATAAAAAATATAAATAATTATTCCCTACTTTAAAAAATCATTAATTATAATTAAAAAATTATTATTTATATAAATGAATAAATATTTTTAAAATATATCCTGAATTATTAAAATTTATAATTATATTAAAAAATAATTATTTGTAAACATTCAAAAAAATCTCAATGATAAAAAAACGATATAAGATTTATTAAAAAATATATATATTATTAATTGTCTAAAAAACATTAATTTTAATTGTATTTCAACACAACCAATTTTGTTTTAGAAATGTTGTTATTTAAGCTAAAGGGGGTTCAGAGAAAAAAAGGTGCCCCCCCTCCCACTGAGATTCAGTCGATATACAGATGCACAAGGGTATGTTCGGTCAAGCAATATATTCATAGTTAAGACCACTTGATAAGATTACTTGAACCCAAAACCTCAATGATCTAGGCATGAGAAAATTCCACTAGAATAATTTCCCATGGGAAAAAGGTGTGGGCCCCACTGGAACCCAATCGATGCACATACCCTGAGATGCACAAGGGTTTGTTCGGTCAAGCAACATCTTCATAGCTAAGACCAGCTGATAAGAGGACCCAAACTCAGAACCTCAATTAGTGAGGCAAAATTCACACCCACTCAACCACTTACTCAAAGGAATAATGTTTGGGCCCCCACTGTGACCTAGTCGTTGCACACACCCCAAGATGTATATGGGTCTATTCAATCAAGCAGCATCTGTATAGCTAACATTTATTGATAAATATAAATATAATACAAAATACATTTAAATAATAAATATTTACAATAAATTACTAATTATATAAATGTATATAATATTAATTATATATATATATATATATATATTAATAATAATAATTTAATTTTAATATTTTTAATAATATTTTTTAAAAAAATATTAAATATATAAATAAATAAATATTTAATATTAAAAAAATGTATACTTTAAAAAATATTAATAACTATGTATTAAATTATAGAGGATTATTTTCAATATGTTACTAATTAATATTAGACATATTATTAATTATATTTAAAATAATAATAAATTAATATTATTTTAATAAAAATATATAAACTACATATCTGATGATATAATAATTTTTTTCAACTACATGAAAATATAAATTTAGAAAATGTCATTCACAATTTACTATTGATTATTAAACTATGAAATTAAAATAATGGATTTTAATAATTATATATAAATCGATTTACAATTTCTAATATATAGGTATATTATTATTATTAATTAATTATATAGATGAAAAAAAATCCCCCATAAAAAAGATCATCCCAACACTAGTGAATAGTTCTCCATTTATAGAAAAATGCTTGGATTTGTTTGAAACCCTTTGAAATTCCCCACTTGAGTAGCATGGGTTCTTCATCCCCATGTAGTTTAGTACCTTCAAAAATATTCATCAATTTCAACCCCGTTATAAATTGAACTCTTCCTCATATCATTGTCACATGTCCCACTTGAGGGATTTTGTGGACAAGTCAAGAACAACTAATTTTATTTCCTCACATGATCAAACTTCATACCCTTTAGTTGTGAACCAAAGGTTCATTGTAATAGTCTTCCACAATTACTCTATAAATGGAATTATTTTTAGAGAAGGAAGATAGCGTATCTGTTGGATTTTAGGACTTTTCAAGTGGGCCTATGTGGAATTGGGATCCATCATTAGGTCTAGTTGACTTGGATTCAATGTCCTCGTTATTCTATGATTTCATTGAGCATTGTTTTTTGTTAAAGAAATGGTGCTTCATCATGTATATAGATTGAATGTTTTGAGATGAACAAACTAAACTAATCCTCTTCCAATGAATTTGAGTGAAAATATAGTAGCCCTATAATGGAAAATATTCAGACTTGGTTTGAGTGGTGTTCTCCACTTGAGTTGGAGTTTGCGTATGGTATTTCATGGAGGGAGTTGGTTTTCATAGTTGATGTCACAACCTATCCCACTATCCCCCCTTTATAGTGGTAATCCAAGTGTGACTATCCTAGTCTTGTATCCAATAGGATAGGGGATTTTGAACAATTCCTAGTAGGAATAACATTGATATGGGAGGCCATGTCCTAAGGTATGTTTACGCGCACACACATCTCAAACCCATAAAATTATAAAAGTAAAGTACAACTGATACGAATACATGGATACATCGAAAACCCAGAACCAGAGTATGAAAAATAATACTGGAAAGAAGAAAGGACCAAATAAAATCCCACCAAAGTTGTAAATAATTTAAACCTATTAGGATGAGGGGACTACAATCAAATGTGACACCCAGTATGAACCACTGTCTGTCTATACCAATCTATGGTCAACCTATCTTTAGTCCACCAAGAACCCCATCGAATGGAATGTCATATTTATAAGAAACAAATGTATGGGTACATCTCATGCAGCGGTGAGTATAAAAATATCTGGTAGGACACACTAAAATAACCAAACATAAGAATCAGGATAGTAGTCATCTCATCATAGGGGTGTGTTAATAAGAATATGAGACATACAAAAAATATGCACCTATAATCATGATAGAAACTATGTCCCATGGTTAGGTAAAAATAGTAATGCCATCCAAGGATTCATGATCAAGATATAAGATAAATTCCATCCTAAAGAACTGACTCCACGAGTCGGGTAAAACTTATGGAACTCATTTATGAGTACATTCTTGTCGAGACTCATCGGGAATAAGTACACACAATAAGACAGAAGATATAAATACATAGATAGGGGTTCACACCTAAGGTTGTGGTGGACACCAAAAACCCAAGCTAGATTAACCGACTAAGTGGGGATCAACACCCATGTATGTTGGTCAAGATGATACCTCAAACCCCACCTAGGGTAGAAGATATGATAATGGATCATATGCAATGCATAATTGGGTATTTACACAACTCTAACCAAGACTATCCTTATATAAGGATTCACATCCAATGCTCAAGACACGATGCCTCACTCTACCCTCACTGGGGATGAACTGATGGAATTCACTCTATGAAAATTGGTCCACACTAAAGATAGAAAGGGTCTCAATCCATCCTTTTTAAAGAACATTTTTTGTAATAATAGTACATGGAATTTTGTTCCTACCACGATCCTATGTATGTGTACCATCCCATGCAGGTGTTCCCTTAGCTATACCCATGTACTTCATCCATGACTGTCTATCGATTCTTGTCTGAGTACCAGACCATGTTCATGTACAAGGTTGTTCCCATGTACTCTGGTCAGGACTATATACCTATTCATGTTCATGCATGTGTACCGTGATGGTAAATTCCAAGTCACCAGGTCATTTCACAAGACGTGTGACATGTGTCAAATGGAATTTGTTGCTTTATTTCTCATGTAAAGCATAGTTTACATATCTAGGTCCACAAAGTGTGTGTTCTTCTATTATATGTCCTGTAATTTGGTATTTTCTAGAACCCATGGGTCATTGTGCATCATCGTCTCATTAAACTACCACCTCAATTTCACTGAATAATCCACTGACTAAATGGCCCAAAGGGCTTCTTTTTTATTTATTTTTTGATAACCCCCCTTTCAAGGGATGATGGGGAACCCTTAAAAGGCTGGTAGTCTTATGGAATTACATTGCTCGTAGGCTTGGAGACATTACATGACCCGTAGGTCATAAGTAAATCATACAGACTATGACTACTTCAAACTGCTCCTCCCCAGCATCTGCATTGTGATCAGCTCTCCACCTTTGCAAGACTGTTCGGCTAGCATGTCCATGTGTAGGTGTGCACAGGCGTGGTACCGATGGAAAATTCCATACTCTCTCATTCTTCCAAATCTCGTTTAGCCCTTCTCTGGTGGATGTTCCCTGCTCTATCCTCTTTTGGAGTGGTTCCTTGTAGAATCTATTTGTGCAACTACAAATCAGGTTGCCCTAAGGGCCTTAAGGTGGCCCGAAAGCCTTACTAACCCAAAAGCCTTAGGTGTCCTGAAGGCCTTAATGACTCCAAGCCCAAACCGATGGCCCAAGGTGAATAGTTCTGTCTTCAATATTACCGAACAGTAACTGCTACAGGGCCTACTACAGTACTGCTACAGTGCCTGCTGCATTACTGCTACATTACTGATACAGTACCCCTGAAATTATTCCTCTTCCTGGTTTTGAACCTGGTTCTCGTGGATAGACTTAGAGAGACCTCACCAACTAGGTTGAGGCTCATGTGCCATTGACTAATCCACTAATAACTAAGGATCTAGGGTTATTGAGCCTTGTTGCCTCCATTCAATTGGATTATGACCACCCAAATCCATTCAAAAACCAACAATCATCACATCATACCATCGTTGTACATCAAACCAAGAATAATAACACTGATCCAATCATGATATATCATCATATTCATTTCACCTCGACCACATTATTTATCTCATAACTAAACCTATGGTATCAATCTGCTTCCCCAAAGAATGACTATGCAATGATTTATTATCATGTATTTGTCTAACCTATGGAAAAATCAAATACCGACAATGATCGAATGATGTAAATGGTAGGAAATGAATAAAACACTAGATGATGAACAAACGTAGTAATTTTTTGGGGTTTCCTTGATTTTTTTTCATTATAATGGCGAATGAATAAACAATAATAATGTAATAAATAGGATCATATTTCTAATAAGATAAACCAATACCCTTATTTGAAGATTGATATTTTAATTAATTTTTTAGGAGATTCATTCTTGTTTGATGCAGTTAAGACATGAAATGGCTCAAATCAATCATCCTACCTAAATTTTTGATTGATTGTGGGTGAATAACGGTTCTATTCCATCATCATTGGAAAGAATCAGAAACACCATTTGTGTTCCAGTAGCCATACAATGATCCAATATCGATCTCCCATGAACTATCCTCTAACATGTCCTCTGTAAATACCTAGGGTTATGCGGATAACCCTAGGGAGTTGTAATAAATAATTTATTTTTATAGAGGAGTTCATTAGGTTAGGATTTAATTAAAACAATTAAATAAATATTTTAATTTATTAAATAATTTTTCCCACAACATAGCTCATGAAAAAAACCAGACACTGATAAAGGCTATGTCATATCTTGGGTAAAACCAAAGTTCTATACTCAAAGGTGGTATTGGATTTCCCATTAGAGTTCATGTTCAATATTTATTCCACTATTTTGGGTAAACAATGCATGCACGATATTAATAGAATTTTTATTAAATATTTTTCAGTATCATGATCCTTAGAATCTCACACCATCTATGTAACATTCTTTTAAACAAATTAGTAGATATATTTCAAATATTTTCATAGAAAAAAATTGAGACATTAATTATCACAACCTTAAGTATTTGTTTCATTATTGTTAAGAAATGCTACTAAAAAAGGCTCCAGTACTGAGCTCGCATCTCTGTATCCCACTCCTAGGCGCTCTACTGAAGGTTCTCATGATTCCAAGAGACATACACCAAGGTAATTTCTATTCTATAGAGGATATTCTCATATAAATCCTCAATCTCTACCAAGTACTCAGTGAAGGTAGATCCATCCTCAATTTCTAGCTCTCCCCAGTCGATAACATGTGATTGGTCATGAATGTACCTCCTCAGCTATGACATGTAGAAGAAGTCATGTATCTAGTCTAACTGAGGTGGTAGTATAATTTTTATGATACCTCATTGGCCCTATGTAGTATCTAGAAGGAAAAAATGAATCTTGAAGATAACTTTCCACGATCTTCAAATCTTTTCAATCCACATCGAGGTGAGAGCTTTAGGAACACATAGTCTCATAACTTAAACTCTAAAGGCCTCCATAATTAGTATTTATAATACTTTTTATGGATCTGAGAAATCTTTATACACTCTTATATGATCTTCACTTTCTATATCATTTCTCACAAAAAATCTTAGAACGTAAGTACTGACTCTCCAAAGTAAATCCAACACAATGGTGACCCGTAAGGTATCCCATAAAATTCATTGAATTGTGCCATATCGATATTGTAATTGTAGGTATTATTGTATGAAAACAACACTAAGGGTAGTTTATCCTCCTAACTACGACCAAAGTATAATATAAAATACCATTGCATACCCTCAAGGAACTGAATAGTCCGCTCAGTATGGCTATTAGTTTGGGGATGAATTACTCTGATCAACCATAACTGAGTACCAAATCCCTCTTAAAATCATCTCCATAATCACTATGTGAAGTTACCACCATGGTCCAAAATAATCGTCAATGGAACTCCATGGAGCTAGACTATCAACTTCATGTAAATGTTTCCCACATTCTCTATTGAGATCTACTCTCAAATAGTTAGGAAGCGGAATGACATGGTGGGTTATTCTACAATCAGCTAGATGGAATAATGTCCTATAGATTTCCATAGAATCCCCTCCACAAAGCCCATATATATCCCATCCCATTTATAATTTGGAATATTAATGTGTTCATTTAAACCTATTGGAACCTAATGCTCAGCCTTTACCTGACCACTAGAAATGATGCTAAAGGCCATGGTACATCATTGTAACAATAGTATGAACCACTAAAGGTGATGTATATAAATACTTAAGCACCATATCGTGCAACATCACTGGAATAATTGACCATACTATGAAGAGTATAGTGTTCTCCCCACCTTCAAAAAATTAGTCAGGATCACATCAAATGGATATCTAGGTATGAAAGGTCTCACGATTGGTATCTCTGTACCGATCCACCCTATCATTCTATAGAAGCGATGGGGTAACAACCATTGACTATAAATATTTCATATCGTACTTATCTAATAAATATAACTATAATGAGGATAAATTCTATGAAACCTCAGACAACAACTGTGAACAAGATCTATTACTGATAGAATCTACTACTACATTCTCCATTCTAGAAGTATAGAATACCTCAAAATCATAATCCGTGAAGAAATCTAGACATCACCACTAACTCAATTTAATATCATTCTGATATAATATATATCCAATACTCTTATGTTCATAATAGAAAATAATTTTCACACCCATAAGGTAGTGTCTTCACATCTTCTGGGTGAAGACTATTGTTACTAACTCTAGAGCCTATGTTACATAGTTCTACTCATGTGGTCTCAACTATCAAGACCCATAGAAAATCACTACATGCCTTTGGATCAGAACACAACCAAGTTTGGTCCCCAAGGAATTCGAAAAAAAAACTTTATACTCGATACCCACCTATGGAAACCTCCTGATAGGGGATCTTGGAAATATTTTCCAAAACTCTTAAAAGGCATGATAACACATTTATGTCCATATGAAAGGATTCCCCTTTTATGTCAAATATTTCAAGGGAGTTTGTATACTATATAAATTGGCTATGAATCTTCTTTAAGGTCTAACAAACCTATGAAATCTCCATAACTCTTCTGATATATTGGATGGCTCCCAAGCTAATACCACCTCATCGTTTTCCAATACCACCACCACATAATTTACTCAGAATAAATGTCCTAGATATTGGACCTCATTAATCAATAACTAAAACCTATTGATATTACTATAAATTTGCTTCCCATTGAGTATGTCTAGGACTATCCTCAAGTGTACCACATGCTACTCCAAATACACTGAGTACACTTGGATGTCATCAATGAAGACCACTAAAAACTAATCTAAGAAAGGATGAATGATATGGTTCATGAGTAGCATGAACATAGTTGGGGAGTTCATCATGCCTAAAGGCTTAAAAAAGTACTCATAATGGCCATAATAACACTGGAATGTCGTCTTCTGTATATATATGACTCATACTCACTGCTGGTGATAACCTCATCTGAGTTATAACTATCTCATCCCACTCAACTGATTGAAGAGGTCATAAACCTTCTGTATTGGATACCTATTCTTTATAGTAACTCAGTATATGAAATGATAATCCACACACAACCTCAATATCTCATCCAACTTCTTGGTGAACAAAACTAGGGCTACCCAGGGTGACACCTTGGGTCTAAAAAAACCCTTCCTCTACATGTCCTCCAACTGCACCCTGATCTCTTGAATATCTATGGGAGCCATCCAATATATTGTCACATATATTGGGGTAATACTTGGGTGAAATTATTAGTATAAATCTATCTATCATTTATGAGATAATCCTACCAAGTCCCCAGGAACTATTTTCTCTTACTCTTCCACCACAACAAGAAACTGAAATCCCACAGCATCCACTATTCAAAGGGTAATACTAACCAAATGATGAGTAATAAGATGTATACTTCTATGTATTATCCCATCATACACTATCTATATTTTCTTCTCACTCACAAATGAAAACCTCATTCCATCATCACATGAACACCGAATCCTCTACATAAAATAGTCAATCTAATTATAAACTGAAGATAGATAGTCCATACCTAAGATGACATCATAAGGACTCATTGCTACTATAATGAGATCCCAAAGGAGGCCTTGTCCTATAAGTTTTAAATCACATAAGTGGAATAAGTGTGTGATCATTGAATCCTCTATATTATGAGTCTCTAAACACAATGTTTTAGCCATAGGGTCAACTGGAATCTCCAAGTCTCAAACTAGGGACATATAAAAAGAAGTGTGGCTTGTTCTTGTGTCTATATAGACTAAAAATAAGGTATAAATGAAACATATCTTACCACTATTAATATTTTGATTTTATAGGATAAAGGCCTCTACCACCTGTTGTTATCCTTTCACCTATACACCAACTCCCTAAGCCTAGTAGGGACTACTTGGGGGGTGGTAGTTGTAATAATTCAAATTTTATACCACCTTTATCTTCTCTCATTTATTCTTTTCCACATTATGTACCCTGTAGAAATATCTATTCTTGTCACTTCCTCTTACTAGGAGGCCCATCCACTGCCTATTTTTCATCCATACAGTGGGTTAGACAATCCCAGGTGAGATGTTCCCAAAAATTACAATAGTAGAATTGTCTCTCTAAAGGGTAATTAGAACCCTCACATGATTCCAAAACCATAGACTCTATTTCCAAGGTTCACCTTATAAAACATATCTACCATCTAAATCATCGTTTTTGTATTCATCTACCTACTTCCAAAGTCTCAACACTCGTGTTCCCACTATTGGACCAATCGCCAGCATCTTCTCTGCCAAAAAGATCTCTACTACTAAATCATGCTCCAACACTCTGATATAGGTATGAATTCATAGATTCGTGACACTATACCATATGTATATACATAATCCTATATTAAATTTTTAACCCTAGAATAATTGATTATGTACCATATCCATTGATTATCAGGAGAGGTTAGTGATCCTTGATGAATACTCAGTTATAGTCATGTTTCCCTGTTAAATATGTAGAAGATCCTTGTTATGAATAAATTTCAATGTAGTTGGAGGAAAATCCATTCTAAAAAGGTGTTCAAACTCTATCCAATAAATATTTTCCACATCATATGATAAAGTCACTAGGCCCCACCATTTTCAAGCAGATCCATGAATAATGCATGCCACTAGGTTCACTATCTGGTATGTAGGTGTCCTAATGAGATGAAAGACTCACCTCACTAACTCAAGACAATCCTTGGCTATGCAGGGGTATGAATTACCCCGTAACATAAGGAGTCAATGATGTTGAAACTCATGAAGGTCACTCTTCCTGCATACCTAAACTACATATAATCTTGGAACCATGTACTTCTCCATGGGTGGAAATATGTTTGGAAACCCACTGTTAGGTACCACCTCCTGAACAGTTCCCTATATCGAAGCCTCGTCACAAGGTAGATCATCCTCAAAATCCTTTTATAGAATATTAGTTGAAAATACTTATGGAGGCATCCTAGAATAGACATGATGTACCACATTCAAGAGTATATCTAGATAATTGACTCAAGAAGGACATGAAAATACAACTTATTCCTCTATGATGCATGTACTAATGTTTACCCTAAAACTAGTTCCTACATAGACTTAGTTAAAAATTAGGTAGTCAAAGTCATGATGTATGTATATGTATGCTACTACACCAATAATATAGTCCTTGGCATAAAATATGAACTCAAAACACTTAACATTGTTTTCATAAAACCCAAACCCATCCAACAACTAGAAAAAACTCTAAAATTTTATCCTAGGATGAGCGTCCCTTCCTCTTATACCACTCTTTCACAAATTATCCCATTGGGATTTCATGACCAGCAATATGACATGTATGACTACCATAATCCCACCTAAAATATGCTAAGGGATGGAAACCATCACTGAGAAGGTATAACACTCACATGAGAGACATTATCCTAAGGTATCAATACACACACACATCTCCAACACTTATAATGTTGAAAGTTAAGTAAAACTCATGAGAATGCATGCATACATCTAAAGCACAAAATCATATTATAATAAATAATATTGGAAAGCATAATGGCCCAAATAAAATCCCACCTAAAACTATAAAGATTTATTACCTTCTGGTATGAGGGGACTACAATCAAATGTACACCTGGTATGAGCCATGGCCTGTCTAGCCCAATCTACGCTCTATATACTATTGGTCCTCCATGAACCCCATAAAATGTAATGTAATATACATAATACATGACATGTGTGGGAATTGTACATGCAAGGGTGATTATAAAAATACTTAGAAGGAAACCCTAAAATAACCAATCATAAGCACTAAGATAGTCATCATGTAATCACATGGGTATATTAATTAGAATATGATACATACAAAAAAACATTAAAATATACCCATGATAGACACTAAATATTAGGGTAAGGTAACAAATATTAATACCTTCTAGGATTATTGTTTGAGATACAAGATATAACTTTTCTAGAAGAACTCACTTCAGTCGTCAAGTAAAACGGATGACACTCATCCAAGAGGTCATTCTTATTGGTTCTTGAAAGGGAAAATTTTTCACTAGTTGACAGAAGAGATTGATACATAGATAGGGGTCACACCTAAGGCCATGGGGGACACCGCAAACCCTATATATGTTATCCAGATAAGTAAGGGATCAATGGATATGTATATTGGTCATAGAGATACGTGGAACCCTACCCAGGGAAGAATATATGATAGAGTATCCCACCCAGGGACTCATGGGGAGTTCCTATAACTCTATCCAAGACTATCCCTATAGAGGTGATCACATCCTATGTTAAATACATAATAACTCACTCTTCCCTCATGTGGGATGAATAGAGGGAACACACCCTAAGTAAATTGGTTCATACTAAATAGATAAAGGGTCTTAAGGAGTCAAGGAGAAATTAAAAAGTGTTTACTAGTAGTAAACAATGTTTCTTTCTTATCTCAGGTCTACCCATGTGATTCATCCAATGCCCATGTACCCTGGGTTGTGCTCATGTACTTTGTTCATACTCGTGTACCATGCTATATTGGGGTACCCAGCCTTGTCTAAGTACCATGACATGCTTATATACTCTAGTCATTCTTGTGTACCTATCCATGTTTGTGTCCATGAAACCTGAGGGTACATTCTGAGCCATCAGGTCGTGTCGCACGATGTGTGATCCTTTGTTTCAAACGTAAACCCTAGACATCCTAGATTAGTCTACAAGGTGTGTGTAATTCAATTACACATATTATAATGAATTATTTTACATAACACATGGGTCTTAATACTTCATTTTATTGCACCACATCCACCTATATTTCCACATTCCAGTCCACCAATAACCAAAATCATAGGTTCATTGACCCCTGCCTTCGACAGTTGGATAGATTTTATCCTACTAAATCTATTCTCAAATCAAAATTCACCAAATTGTACCATCTTCACATGTCAAACTAGGAATGGTAACATTGATTTGATATCTATATATCATTGTAGCCATCACAACTCAACCACATCATTGATCTCAAGCCCGAACTCTACGTATCAATCCATTGTGACAAATAATGGTTGTGTAATGATTTATTATCATGTATTTTTCAAACTGTCACAAAAAATAGGGTGGAAAATCATAAAATAAAATATGAGGAATAAACCTCAATCATTGTTTGGGTTGGCCTCAATTCCTTTCCCTTAAAACAGCAATCACATATCCAATAATTGTGAAATACACAGAATCCAATATCTAACAAGATAAAGTAATACTAATATCCAAATATCGATACCCAAATAAATTTTTTAAGATATTAATTCATGTTTTAAAAGGTTAAAACAAAAATGGGATAAATCCACACAATGAAAATATATTAACTCAAGTTTGGATTGATTAGTGGTAAATAATGATTTTGGGATTTCGTCGTTGGTAAGATCCACAATCTTTACTATCATTATAAACTTCAAGTAATGATTTGATAATGATATCTCATGAATTATCCTCCAATGAATCCACTCCAAATATTCAGATTTATGTGCATAACCCTAAGAAATTGGAAAAAAACATATTTATAGAAAATTTATTTAGGTTAGGATTTAACTAAAACTATTTAATAAAAAATTTATTTATTTAATTATTTCCCCCTTGATGGTGCTAAATCCAAAAACCCAATGATGATAAAGTTTATATCCCAAATAGGGTAAAACCCACATTATAGAATCAAATGGGTTCTTATAATTCTCATCAGAGTACATTTTCAAGAGTTATTCCACCATTCTAGGAGAAATACACATGTTTGTTATTAATATATATATATATATATATATATATATATATATATATATTAAATAAGTTTTAGTATAACTAGGCCATAGAATATCATTTTGTCTCAGTGCCTTGCTCTCGAAACATTATTAGATATATTCCAAATTTTTACATGAAAAAATAGAGACATTATAGGTATGCTCGAGACTATAATGTTTTTTAATAGAGAACCCAATATACTCACCTAGAAAATTATTTTGATCCAACATGGGGAATGAAATTTTCTCACCTCTCAACTAGATGATGAATTTAAAGAAGGAATGTATGAATGGTTTCACTTGACCCAACTGTTAGGCATGCTATTTTGAACTCAGAATGTGTTTGGGTATTTTGTAGTGAAACTCAACCCAATTATTTGATTCCAAATCCTTATTATTTGATAACTTAATGCCTCCATTTTTTTTAAACTACACCGATAATAAATATATTTATCTCAAAAAAGGACCAAATTCAACTATTTGTTATCAATCGGGATCAAATTATTGACATTAATTTTTCTTAATATTAGGTTCTATATTGGTCATGGATTTTTGGATTAATCCAGTGACACAATCAACAAAAAAAACTTAGCAGGGGTCTTTGATCATCATATATAGTGTATTTATACATACTTGAAGTTTTGTGAGATAAAACATCAACAAAACTTCATTCACAACTCTTTATCACTTAAGAAATAATAATGGAGATTATGGAGTTCATACCATTTTCTTCTTAGTCCAAGATTAGATACCTTAGATTTTTTGTTTACCATTTATTAGTTGTCATCTTCAAGATTCAGTGTCATCAGTGAGGATGTGAGAGATTCAGTTTTCTTGAACTAGTATTTATCATAGAGGATCGACCGACTTCTTCTTTCACAATATAGATATCAGGTGGTTTGGTATCATCTATCAATTGTAGATGGTGCCTGTATTGGTATAAATATGGTAGTGTAATTTTAGCGAAAGAAAAGTTTTTTTTTTACATTGGTTTTGGGATGAAAACAGAATCATGGTCCAGTGATAGTAAGAGAGAAAGAAAACATAATAGGTTATGGTCAAACAATATATTTAATCTATCAACAATAATTTTTTAAAAGGGTGGTAGATGGGGAACAATATTGGTAGTAAGGCTAGCAGTACCAGACATGCAGTATCATCATTTTTTTACTAATGGTAATAGACAAGGGAAAATGTATCAGAATATCACTAGTAGCACTAACTAAATCATACCCAATATTATAAAAAGTAATCTAAGTATGGTAAATGGTGTCAGTATCATGATTTTTGAGGGTAGTGAGGCCAATGGATGTAAATATGAATGGAGGTAGAATTTTTCATTGAACATTTTTCTCTAAATATTTAAAACATGCCTAATAAAAAAATTATTTTAGTGTAACCAATCTTAGATTAAATTCTAAATGAATAATAAAAAATATTGGAAATTTTAAAAATAAATTCCAATTCCTTTTTAATTAACCAAATTAAAATAAAATTAAAAAAACACATTTTTTTCATCATGTCAAAAATCCCATTTTAATCAAAATAGAAAACTGAGATTCACAATTCTTTTTTGGAAAAATTTCAATTTATGGAATTAATTTAAATTCCAAAATAAATAAATCAATAAAATCCATCATTTAGATCAATTTTTTTTTAAATATAGATTCTAAACAATCACAAAAATGAATGAATACTCAATATTTTAATTAATTTATGGGTTATTTTTAATGAAAAAATCAAAATAAATTCAAATTAGTATCTCACATAAGTAACTCTTCTATTTTGTTATATATTTATTTTACATATCTACCTATTTAAATAACATTTTCGTTATTGGGGTTATACATGTTTTTAATTCCATTTGAAATTCTAACTTTTTAGTCAACCTAGTTTATGGTAGATTTCTTATTTATTTTCTCATGTTGATCATCACCCAATCATATTTTTTAACAATTAATAAATTATAACAAACCATAATTATTTTTTAGTGAACCCACATGGTAATTTTTTTGGTTTAATAGAAAAAATAATGTTTATCCATCTTTGAAAATATCCTTTACTTATTTCAAAACAATTTACCTAAGTGGTACATTTATATTATTTCTTCTCCAAGATCCTTATTTGAAAATATCTATATTATATGTCAATTATTAAGACCTCTATTTCATTTTTAAATATGAACATTCAAATGATTTAATTTATTATTCTCTTGGGAATCCTAAATATTTATACTCTGTTTATTCCTTGATTCAAAATTATGAAACCCAATTCCTTCTCATGGGTTTGATCATGTTTATAATTAATTTTTGGTTCATTTTTCTCATATAGAACACATATGTAATATTTTCATTTATGTGATGTGTGGGACCAATATTATATATCCCTTAAATACATTGGTTAAAGCCTTATATCACATGAGATGTTATGTGTGGGATCATTTAGTGAACCTAATCCACTAAGGGAATTTCTCTAATATGTTTATGGGAAGAGGGAGTGAACCAAATCCACTATAGAACATTTTCCAAATTATAATTATTTTCTTGGTAGTGACCCATGACTTCTGTTTATAATATCATTTCTAATGTTTTTTCCACGTATTCCATGATTCCATGATCTTTTGATTTCATTTTCTTATTCTATATTCCCATTATTATGACCATTATATTTATAATATTATGTTATTATTTTGTATCTAATGTTATGTTTTATTTTTAAGCTAATTCCCTTATTAGGATTTCAATCTCACCCTATTATTTATGTATTTTACCTAGGTTATCCTATGAAGTTTTGGAAGATCTATGGGAGTTATGTTAACCATGTGCAGTTTTATATAAATATTTTTTCCATATTTAAGATGATGTAATTATATATATAATCTTTCAAAAACACTTGAAATCTAGAACTTTTGTTCATATGTTTTATAAAATAATGTTAAGAATCATGAAATAATATGTGTTTAAGGATTGGGTTACTAGAGTTGGTATCAATAAAATTCCTAGTTATTTTTGGATATTATGATGATGGAAACTTAGTGAAATCTCTATGAAGAATTATAAGGTACAATCCTAAGTATATAAGAACATCTTAAATGTTTGGTAAAATAGATATTGTATGGTTTTCCTTGAAATTACTTCCCTACCTGGATACTAAAAATGGATACAGAATCTACCATTTTTATCACTAAATGTAATAACCCCACATAGGTCATGTTGGGTAATAACTCAACATTGATGTGCTACAACATGTGATTAAGAATATGGGTGGTTACCTATTAGGGCTGGAGACATATGAGAGGGATAAGATAGAGAGGGAACAAACTGATGAGGTGGAGGTGGCTATATAGAAAAGTGTTGAGGGTCTGAATGTGGATCTTGATGATCAACATATGGATAAGAATAATTCTTTATTTGATTCATCATTCGACCTGAAATTTCGACCAGAACGTCCAATTTGAAGTACTAAGAGGGTTGATAGAAATTTTTCTTTAGTGTATCTATTATAAAAGCATGTAATCACATTTAATACTTCAAAACAATTTAATATAATATATCACTGAATGCATGACTATGGAATCAAGGAAAAACAAAATATATCTTGACACCAAACCCTTATATTTTTTTAACTCAAATTGTTAGGAAGAAACATAATATTGGGATTATATTTATTATAAGTGAATAGATTTGATTGTTATAGCTTTAGAAAATTAAATTGTGTGCCACATTATAAATACCCTTACCTAAACTCATTAGTAAGTATTAATTAAAATTATGAGGATGAAGGGGGTGAGAATATAATGAACTGATATTTAAAAATATTTCCTCTATAAAAAAATAATAAATTAAATAGTGTGTGTCTCATGCTATAACAAACAAAAAATAAAAAAAAACTTGATATATTTTGGATATTAATATGATCATTAAAACATTACTATTAAATTAGATGGTATAAATTGAAGAAGTTATATAAAAAATCAATGAAGAAATTGAGATTAATTAAAATCCAAAAGCATAGGTCTTCCTTTTGAATCCAATTTATCTGATCTGGGAAGAGAGGTATATTTGCTAGAGTTTTTCGAGGACCAATCCCAAATTAAACATGAGTGATTACAGTCTAACTGAAATCGAATACATGTGAAGTTCATGTTCATAGAGATTTCCAAAAGATCCATGCATGTTGAACCACTACCCAAAATAGAAATCAGATATTATCCAATGATTAGGTCTTAAATGTAGATACTAAGGGGTTATGTAAGTATGAATTAGTATTATATCAATATTTAATAATATATATATATATATATATCATGAATTTTTATAATTTTTGAAAGTTTATTTTTGTTGAAATCACATTATTTTTAAAAAATATATTTTTTTACAATAGGAATTTTATTTCATGGAACGATGTTTTTTATGATTGAATAATTATAGGATATATTGATTACATTAATAACTAGTTTACACTATAGTAGTTAGTGATTTTGGAAAAAGAATAGTTAACATAATGAAAGTTTTGTTCCTATAAAATAGTTTTTCACTATGTTTTATATGTTTAATTAAAAATAAAGTTTGTAAATTTTAAATTTTGAATTTGGAAATAATAAAATCATTTTTGGGTTTATCATTGAAATATTAACTTAAGATTATGTTTTTTTAATAATTTTTTTATCTGAATAGTGAATAATTTTTATTTTAATAATACTCTCATTTTTCCGACATTATAATATAAGAATTCCATGATTTTTTTTCTGAAAAAAAATTATCATAAAAATAAATTTTATAAATTTAGCTTATGTTTTAACAAAAAACATTTTTTTTTAATTCTTTTAATAAATTATTTACATGGTGGAATTAGTTTTTTGAATTATTTTAATATTGATTAAATCATATTTAAATAATGATAAATATTTTTATATCAATAAAATCAATAACATTGATAATTTTATATTAAACATAAAACTTCTGATTAAAAATACAGTTTTTATAAAAATGGGATTTTGAACGTTACATGTGCTAATGTTATAAATAATTTTACTTATGAATATAAATTGTATTTTATAACTTTAATTTCATATTTTTAAACAATTGGATCAATATAACAAGTAATTTTCATATGATATTCTACAATTAAAAAAATCTCATAATTAAAAATTTGTTACCTTGGTAAAAATCAAAAATCTTAAATGTTAATATCTAAGAGTAAATGACTTTAAAACATGTCTGGAAAAGTATGTTGAGTATTAATAAATCTTACCCATTCCCAATATTAAAGATTTATATGTGCTAGGAATCTCCTTCTCTTTAATTATAAAATGAACCACCAACCCTCCACCTCTCCACACCTCCAAATCCCAATGGGGTCCATCAAATCTCTATCCTATTCTCTATTAAAACCTCTCCCCATGTCTTATAAGATTTTATCTTTACAAAAAGACAATTCTACGGTGCCTTCAAATGGTTCCCAAAGGAGAACATCAAAAGAAATATGTAATATTTTCTACCACACCTTCATAATTATTTTCTACTTAAACCACCCCAAACCTATTATATCCATTATAGTATGATAACAATAATATTATTTTTATTTTTTAATGTTTTTATACTAATGTAATATCCATTTTAAACCTTTCTCCAAAACCCTTTGACTAGTGGAGATTTTGTCATATGTATGTGCGGACTATTGCCTCCACATGATAATGGTTCTATTTCATTTTCCATACTGACAAACATGGGTGGAATAAAACATGTATTTAATGTATAAAAATTTAAATTTAAAAACAATCAACATTATGGAATGAAAATATTTGACATTCCATGATTGATATAAACAATAAACATTTATATGAAAGTACCTTCTCTAATTTTATTCCATTCTTGGAAAACCTATTTACCTATATAAATTATGTTTTAATGGAATAATTAAAGATATAATAATCTATAATTTTGATTAATATGAAACTAATCTACAATACTTTGACCATAGTCAGTATACCCTAAATGTTTCTAATAAATTGACTGAATAACTTCAATTAACTGACATAAGTTGAAGTGATCTAATAAATGGTTTATATGTGATCAAAATTAGACCTTTTAAAAAGAAATATAGATATGTAGGGTTATTATAAATGGTTTTTAAAAACTTAATTTGATTATTTGGTAAGTTAAGTGTATGTTCATAGCACTTTTCAGACGTGAGGTAATTATTTTCATCTCAATCACCATTCATTGAGGCATGATTTTATATTATTCATTGATATCCATTTTTATAGTGTAACTAATACCCCCTAGATTTTTAATGTCATAAATTATTTTGGAATAATAAAAATTCACTTCAATTCTTGGTCTTTCTTTTCATGGGAAATGATTGATGTATTTCCTAAAATATAAGGTACTTTCTGAAATCAATTTTCCTTCTAGAGTTATAATGATTTTCATTGAGTTTCATATTTTATTTCATATGGTATAATATATTTGTATCTTTGGAGAAACATTTTGGTTCAAATATTATTTATTTATCAGTTCTAATCATTCTTGAAAAAGAAAATATGTAAAGAACAATTCCCATCCTCTTAAAAAATGGTTTCCGATTCATATCCATAATTTCATATACCACTAATGTTCCCATTTTTATTGATTTCACCTATATATATAACTAGTCAAATAGAATTTTCATTATTATGGTTATAGATGTTTTTAGTTTCCTTTTAAATTCAAAATTTTACATAAACCCAGTTTAATGGAACTTTCATTTTAATTTTCTCGCATCGAGCATCACCCCTATAACTTTTTTAACCATTAATAGATTCTAAAACCATCATTATTTTTTGGAGAACTATCTTAGTTCATTTATGGTTTTATAGAGATTAATAAGGTCTTAGCATGTTTAAAAATACCCTTTACTTATTTCATAAAGCTTTACCAAGTGGTATATTTTTATTATTTCTTCTCATAGATAGTTCTAATGAAAACTCAATTTTGAACCTAAATGATCAATACCTCTATTTAATATTTATATATTAACATATGAATGATTTAATTACCTCTAATTTTGGTAATTATTATGATTTATCCTTCTATTGAACCTTTAATTAGAATTATTAAACCCACTTCATTCTCATAGGTTTGATCATTATTTTGATTAATGTTTGGTTTATTTTCCTCATGTGAAATGTATTTTTATGATTTTCATTTATATTATGGATGGGAATGAATTATATATCCCTACAATAAATTGGGTAAATCATTATATCTCAGGAGATGTTATTCATTATATTAGTGAGTGTGCCTAATACACTATGAGACTTCTTCCACTCTTTTTATAGGAATGACGAGTGAGCCCAATCCACCATATTATTTTTTATGATTTATGATGATGGTATTAGGAGTGACCCTTGAATTATGTTTAGTATTTAATGTATTATGTTGTTTTATATATCTAGGATTCCATTATCTTATTAGTTCATTTCTTTATTCCATTTTCCCATTATTTTGATCATTATCTTTATTATATCATGTTTTACCTCTTGACTCTTATGTTATTATTTATTTTCATGTTTATTCTCTTATTTGGATTTCTATACCATCATTTTTATTATGTATTTTCTCAAAGTTATCGTATGCAGTTTTAGAAGATCTAATGGAGTTAGAATAACTATGTGGATTTTTAAATAAATATTTTCATTTTATGTTTAGGAGATATATATATATATATATATATATATAGATAATATTCCAAATATATGAGACCTCCCAATCCTCAGTTTTTATTTGTGTTAAAATAATGTCAATAATCATGAAATAATATATTTTTTATTATTGGGTAACTATAGTTGGTATTAAAAGAATTTCTAGTTTTTTTATAATTAGGATGATAGAACCTTAATGAATACCTTATGGAGAAATATAAGGGATAATCCTATGTATAAAATAATTTCCAAAAAATTTTGTGATGTATAGATTGTGTAGAATTATATACAATTGAATTGATATCGAGGTAATAGAAATTGGATGTATTCATTAACACAATTGTACTTAGGGGTAACAACCCTAAAGAGGGAATGTTGGTTAATAACAAAATTGTGACCTAGTGCAATAAGTGGTCGAAGAGATATGTGATTATTTGTTGAGGCTGGAGGCACAATAATGGTATAATCTGGAGATGGAATAGGCTGTTATGGTGGAGGGAGATACTCTATAAAGGATCGGGAGGGTTCTAAATGTGTATCACAATGATCCTTATAAGGATGAGGAGGATTCTTCATCAACTTCATTGCTCGACTTCAAATTTCCACTAGCACTACTAACTTGAGGAACCATGAGGGATGATATATAGGTGTGTGTGGTGTATATATTATAAAAATAGAGAGTCAAATTTAATCCTTTGATCAATTTATGATAATATTTAACTAAAATTATGACTATGAACTCAAGGGAAAATAAAATAGGACTTAATACAAAACCTGGAGAGGTATTTAATTCAAATGGATATGAAAAATACAATATAGGTATTATGATTATTATAAGTGTAATATGTGATAATTATCTCTTTATAACATTAAATTTTGATTCACCTTATATATACCTTTAACTAATTTCATTATTAAGTAATAATTTAAATTATTAGGATGCAATTTATATCATGGGGTATAATTTAACAACCTCATTTTTTAATGTATTTTATCCTTAAATAAATAACACATAAAATAGCCTATTTAAAAAAATATATCAAAATAAAGTGAAAATAAAACCTTGATATATTTTGAATATTAAATATTATTTTTAAAAAATGGTAGTTAAATTAGCTGGTATAAATTTAAGTAACTATAATACAAAATCATTGAAGTAATAAAAAATGGCATCTAGATTTAGATATATTCCTTAGGAATCCCATTTATCAGAAATCAAAATAGAGGTATATTCTCTATGGTTTTCCCTAGGATAATCCTAATGAGAACTCAAACAATTATAGTCTGATGGAAACTGTATATGGGATAAGTTAAGCTCGAGGAGATTTCAAAAAGATCAATTATAGCTGAAGGGGCATGAAAAACTACAATCAGAGATTTTATAATGATTAGGTCTTACACGAATATCATAAGGGGTTATATAAGTTGAAATTATTAATATATCACAATGAAATTAAGTTTCTATAGATATATAATAATTTTTTATACTTTTGGAAGGGGCATTTTCACTAAATTAACTTATATGTTTAAAAAATATATTTTATAAAAATTGATTTTTTATTTCTAGGATATAAGGTTGTTATGATTTAATAATAATAGTATATAATTATTGAGTTAATGAATATATAAAATTAATAAAATTGTTAATTTATATGAGAAAGAGTGGTAAATATATTAAAATTCATTTTTTTATAAAAATGATTTTTTTATATTATATATGCTTAATTAAAAAAAATTATGAATTTTATAATTTGATTTTGAAAATAATAACACTATATTTTTCATTTATCATAGAAATATAAATATGAAATTAATTATAAGTATTTTCAAAAAATAAATGATTTTTAACTGAATAGTGAATATACTGATTTTACTAATACTATCACTATTATGAATTTATTCTACAAGAATTACATCAAATTGTTTTATAAATTTTTTTCCTAAAAAATTATATTTTTTATATAGTTAAATTAATTATTTTAATATACTATTTTGATATATAAAAACATGCTTAAATTTTAAAAAATTTAGGTAATTTTTTAACAAAAACTCTTTTTCATTTATTTTAATTAGTAAAGTTTTCACATTGTGGAATTTGATTTTAAAATTGTTTTAATTATAATTAAATATTATTTTAATAATAAAAAACATTTTAATTTCAATAAAATCAATATAATTAATAATTTATCCAAAACATAAACCTTATTCTTAAAAATACACTTTTTATGAAAATGGGTTTTTTAGTGTAACATGTTCTAATAATAAAATTAAATTTTCTTCCAAATAAATATTTAATTTGATAAATTTTATTTCATAAATATACTATTTAGGTTTAAATTACCTAATAAGGTTCATTTTTTTATTCATTGAAAAAAAAATTAGTGGAAAATTAGATTCCTTGGTAAAAACCAAAAATGAAAAAGCAAACATCTAAGACTAAATGACCTAAAAATAAGTTTAAAACATGTGTGTAAAAGTGTATGTTATGTTTATAGACCTTAAAACTTTCCATAATATATTATTTTCCACTTTTTCTTCATATTCCATGTGAAAAATGTGTTCTCTTTTATGGAATTTTTATATATTCCTTAGATGTTCTTCTCTTCAATTTTAAAAGAAAATGCCACCCCTTCATGGGTCCACACTTCCAAAGCCCCTAAAAATCAACCCAGACTCTACCCTAATATCTCCTAAAACCTATACAATTTTTTATAAGCTTTCAAACATTCCAAAATACCAAGTTAAGTTTCTCTAATGTGGTGACCAAATGATAACATTCAATGAGAGAGGTAATATATTCCACTATGCCTTCTTAATTATTTTCTAATTCTAACACCCCAAACCAATTATATCAATGAGTGTATGATAACACCAGTATTATTAATATAATTTTCATTTTTATACTAATGTACCATCCATTTTATACCTTTATCAAAAATATTTCGAAAAGTGAAGACATCGTCATGTGTACGTGCGGACAACCGCCTCCACGTGAGGAAATTTATCTTTCCTTTTCCTTACCAACTGACATGGGTGTAATAAAACATGTATGTATTATATAATAAATTTGTTTAATAAACCATTTAAATTATATAATTATGATATTTTATATTTCATTAGTGAAATAAATAATAAACTATTATTGTAAATTTAACCGTTAAAAAGGATATATCAAAGTACCTTTTCTAATCTGAGTCCATTCATGGAAAAACTATTTACCTGTATAAAGTTTGTTCTAATGGAATAATAAATGAAATAATAATCAATAATTCAAGATATTATTCATCTATTCCAAATCACTTTTACCTTGGTGAAAATTCCATGAATGATTCCAACAAATTGATCAAAGAACATTAAGTAACTGACATAAGCAGAAATAATGGAATAAATTGGTGACACATGATGATAAATTGACTTTATAAAAAGGAATATGTATATAAAATTTTATTATTATATTTATGAAAAACTTATTCAATTTTTATATAAGATAATCTCTAGTTCCTATCACATTCATACATGAGGTAAGTTTTTTTATCTTAATCACCCTTCATGGAGGAATGATTTGATATTATGAATCGATCATATTTTTTATGTTGTAACTACTAGACAATTGATTTTTAATATCATAAATTATTATTTAATGAGTAAAATTCTATTATTTTAATTCTCTTCCATTTCATGGGTTGTGATTGGTGTCTTCCCTAAATAAAATGGTTTTTCATAAATCATTATGATTTCATGAGTTATCATGTTTCTCTTTGAGTTTTATCTTTCATTTATTATGGTGTATACTATATATATATTTCAAGATAAATTTTAATTCAAATTTTATATATTTATGATTTCTAATACTTCTTCATAATTCAACTATGTTAAGAATAATTTCCATTCTCTTGAATGATAGTTTCCCCACCTTTTCTATAATTTCCCTTCCCACTACTATTGTTATTTTTAATTGGATACATTATTAAGTGTTATCCCAAGTGAAATTCATATTTACCTTAACATATTTTAAAATTAAAAGTTTTAATTATTGTTTATAATGTTGTATTTCGGAATGGGGTTTTAAAACTTAGTAAGGGATCTTTAGTTCCACCTTCGCGACTTAACAGCTTTGCATTGTATTTATTTTCCCTATTTTATATTATTAACATGTACCTATTCTATTTTTAATATATATCCCTTAAATATATAACTAGTTGAATATTATTTTAATTTTTGGGTTTACACAATTTTTTATTTCCTTTGAAATTCCCAATTTTAAGTAAACTCAATTTAAGGGAACTATCAAAAAAATTCCTTATAACGAGCATCACCCCCATAAAATGTTATTAAACCATGAATTGATTGTAAAAACCCCATTTTTATTTTATGGATAACACACTTGGTTAAATTATGGTTTTATGGAAAATAATAAGGTATTTTATTCTTTAAAAATATCATTTACTTAATTCATAAGTTTTCACCCAAGTGGTACATTTTTATTCTTTCTTCTCCTAGATCCTTCTCACGAAATCTCTATATTAGAACTCAATGATCATGATCTATGTTTCATTATAAAATATGAAAATTAAAATTATTTAATTCCTCCTTCTCTTGGGAATCCTTAAAATTTATCCTTTAGTTATGCCTTGAATTCGGATTATTAAACCCACTTCTTTCTCATGGTTTGAACATTCATATGATTTGCGTATGGTTTTTTTTACTCATGTGGAACACATATGTATTATTTTAATTTATGTGATGGGTGGTCCTATGATTATATATCCCTTCAATATATTTATTTAAGCATTATATCTCATGATATGTTATATATTAGATTAGTGAGGGAACCTAATCTATCATGGGACTTTTTCTACTATATTTATTAGAATGGGGAGTGAACCCAATACAATATGGGACTTTGTGAAATTTATAATGATGGTAATGGGAGTGTTTCTTGACTTATTTTTACGATTTTATATCTTATGTTATTTCCACACATTCCATGATTCCATGATCTTATTATTTTATTTCCTTATGACATGTTATCACATTTATGATCATTATATTTATAACATCATGTTATGCCTCTTGAATATCATGTTATAATTTATTTTCAGGTTTATTCCCTTACTAGTCCTACTACCTCACCCTTTTCAATATGTATTTTCCCCAGGGTATCTTATGTAGTTTTAGAATATCTATGAGATTTAAGATTAATATGTTTATTTTTAAATAAATATTTAGTTTTTACATTTATATTTACATATTTATATATCTAATATTTGAAAGAAACTAGACCTCTCAATCCTCAATTTTTATTTTCCAAAAAATAATGTTAATAATCATGAAATAATATGTGATTAAGTCTTGGGTATCTAAATTGTATATTAAATATTTTTGGTATGGAAGTGTTCCAAATTATATGAGTATCATTAAATATTTTATAATTGTAATAAATTGTATTTTATAATTAATTCTTAATTATTATCTAGTTAGTGAAAATAGAAAATATCATATAGAATGGAATAATATTTGTAAAAATCTATTTAGTTTTTGGTTAACTCATCCATTTGTAGGGTTAGGTTGTAAAACTTAACATTGTAATAATAACATACTAAATCTGGATCAATATTAATATTATCACTCAACTGAGGTCTCTATAAGGAAAAACCTAACAAAATAATCAAAAAACAAACAATTTAGTTATTAAAAAATAAAAAAAATATAAAATATTATACAATAATATTGAAAAAATAATTCGCAGCAATGATTATACCCAGTAGATTATGTAAGAATGAAATATAAATAGAGACTCCATAATTTCTATCTCATAATACTATATTTACAAATGGAGAAACGAATTCCATTTTAGAATCCACCTTCTTGTAATGAAGGATTTTTTTATTTCTTGTGTTTTGAAAATTAATTACCAACCCTCATTTATATATTTTATACACATTTTCTTTATACCATATTGAATATAAGTGATCGTTGAATTATTCAATATTGAAATATAAGTTTCAATTATTTAACTACATCATCACATGATATATAAGAAAAATATTATGATTCTATATATGGAAGATACAGAAATATGTACTCGCTATATCCCTATATCAGATATATATATCATCTTATGTTAGTTATATCAAGTAAAATGATATATCCCTTATCATAATTTTTTCTATGGGATTTAAAGAATTATAACTTTTCATATTTCAATTTTTATAATGAATCATAAAATATATTCACATTTTAGAAAATATTTTTAAATAATATCTTAACTCTTTTGGATAAACTCTCTTTTTTTAAAAAATATATTTTTCCAAAATAATTTCTCATTTTACAATGTTCTCTATGACCCTATATACCACTATTTCATTGAAAATGATTATAAATTCAAATTAATAAACATTAAGAATGTATGGACTATAGAAATGTTTCTATTACACTAATGATATAAATAAAATTAGCATAATATTTATTGAAGACACATATCTTTATAAGAATACATACTCTAGATATATCTTCATATGTCACATGCATAATAGTATTATCCATTTTTTCAAGACATCAAGTACAACCGTGATAAATATAACATTTCATTCTTATATTATCCAGCTTATAAATTCATGATTCTCCTGAAATAGAGAGAACAATCCAGATGAATATATTACTTTTCATTCATCAAATTAGATGAGTAGATTACATGTCCCTCAACTAATCTTGGTGATAAATATTATTTGTTTACCTGTTATGCTATATTAAAAATAATGTATTGGTTATAAAAAATCCACTATATGATCAATGGCATACCTTGCCTTCCCATGATTAGATTAGCCTCAAATATTTTATAAAAAATTTATTAAAGTTCGATGTTTCCTATATAAGGTTATTTATTAAATATATATAACATGGGTTATTATAAATTATATACATCTATGTAAATCAAGTATATTATACATTATATTTAATTTTACATACTTCAGTACTACAATTTAAAGAACATAACTTACTTATGATTCATAAGTGAACATTATATATCTAAATGATCCCTTACTCACAATAATATTAACATTTAAGGAAAACCATTTAATGTTTATAGAAAAAATTTATCAGGGGAAACTCAAAGATTTTCTATTTTAGGTTTTAATTAGTATTCCACTCTAATGTAATAAATTCATCCCACGTGAATAAATGACAAATTGTAAATATTTTGTAATTTTAAATCCATGATATCTTTTTTAAGATCCCTAATAAAGTGTGTTGATAAAGGGGTATTTCATAATATCTGTATTGATAATTGATCAACATAGTAACATTATTTACCAAGAGGGTTTAAATAATCTCACAAGAATTACTCTATCTAGTAGTGTGATACTCAGATAAATATCATATCATGAGCTCATAGTGGATTGTTTCTTGAGTGGTCAATTCATGTAATTTAAATATGTTTTGATTTTGTATTTATTTTCAAAATAATCATGGTTTTATTAGAGATAAATTAGATATTAATAAGTTTAAAAATACTGAATTAGTTCATATAAAATACCCACCACAACTAGGTATTCTAGAAAACACATCAAGAATGTTGTCTCAAGAAATAGATTATATCAAGTTTGAGAATACCCGTTGTAGTAATAGACATAGTTCCCAAAGATTTTTATAGGGATTCCATGATTCTATAAGGAAGTAAAAAACATCATGGTTTTATGAATTTTCTTTTATTTCATAAATAAAATGACTATGGTTAATGTTATGGTTCCTAGAGTTGAATATTGGAATTCCATGTAATATCATGTCAATTGATTTCAAGTAATTATATTCTATTCACTTGTTTACCTCTTTAATTAAGTCTGTCTTGGGACTCATGAGGATGGAGAACACTTTCTTAGAAAAATGACATAAATTTTAGGGATGTGTGCCTATTTAAATTAATGGATACTGGGTATAAATGTTTTAATGGTTTGGCAGGGTTCTCCCTAAGTTTGGAGGATGATCGAGTTGGTTTGTGGTTTTTAAATAAGAATATTGATTTTCAGATATGTTTTGGGTGATTACACGGTGTGTAAAGTGGTTACATGATGTGTACATGGTGTCCAGACAGAATTCATGAACTATGTATATAGTGTGAAAGGAGTAAGCATTGTGTAATGATTACATGACTTATAATGTTAAAAGATCAGTTTTTAATAAAACTGAGATGAGTTTATAGCATATTTGGTCCCTGTTGATTACATGAAGTGTAAATGGATTTCATGAAATATAACTATCGGTGGGTCTAATTTTAGAGTGATTTATCAACAAATTTTTCATTCATTCATTTATATCCCTCATTGGTATTGACCTAAATCCCTTCCCTAATAATGTTTGGAGACTCCATTCTATCCAGATTGATTCATTTGGCGATTGATCACCATTATAGATGGATTTCATCTCTATGGGTGAGTAAAACATTCTAATTACTTGTTTCTTTGATCACGTCATCACAATTCTGTTACTTTTTCATCTTTGTTTAATCGTGGGGATGTTTGTTAGTGATTCTCTCAAGATCAGTTGTGTGATCTCATTCCATGTGGTTTTTCCTTGTTAGTTGTGGTGCGGAAGGTGTAGAAACTTATGGTATCTTTTTTCCTCATCTCTAATAAAACATCTATTAAATTGAATCAATTATAAGTGGTGTATAGTGATTCTAGGGTCTTCGTTGTCATTTTTTCATTTTTCTTGTTAGTGGATATCATTTGGGGTATGTGTGGCTTGAGTTTTTAGGTAGGTGGTTTCTCCCCTAGCCTGTGTTGGTGAACTTCAATGATTAGATTTTTTATAAAAAAATTTATTAAATAAAATGGAATTATATGAGTAATTTTGTGTGTATGTTGAACTGGGTTTTTATAAAAGATGGTTTCCCATTGTTTTGGTAAATGGAAAAAGATTTTCAATGCATTTTGAAATGGTTTTTGTGAAATGATTTTTAAAGAAGGGTTTGATGGAAATGGTTTTAGAAGTGGTTTGGAAAATAGATCACACGGAAAGCCTTAGATAATTTTGTGTAAGGTATAGTAATAGGTCTCATCCATGTTTGGGGGGTTTCTCATGGGGGTTTCCAATGCTCCTTAGGCCCATTTTCCTAGAGACTTATTATATCAGTTGGGGGGAACTTTTTGGGGTGTTCCTTTACTCTCTATAATTGATAAAAATTTCTAGTGGCTTGATGTGTATGGGATTATATTTGTTAGGTAGGAGTATCTTAGCTATCCTGGCCTAGTGTTATCCCTGACATGATTTTACCCACACTTCTTCTTTTGGTTTGTACTATTTTTTAGTACTACCATAAATTTGAAAAGATATGTGATTCATGATTTATTTTGGAATGATATATCTACTAGGATATATGAGACTCAAGTTACATTTGAGGTCTATCCTCAAGAGTCCTCTTCTTAGGACATTTGGTAGACTTAAGAGAGGATTTTTGGGACTTGAGAGGTATGTTTTGGTGGGTTCTTGGTGAGATATTTCTATTATGAGACTCAAGTTACCATGGGATATTGGGATGTGTGTCTCTTGTTTTTATTTCTTGATGTAAATCTTAGTTTTTTATTAATGAATTTCTTGTTTTAACTTATATTGTTATATTTTTAGGTCATTTATTCTTTTCATCATATAGTAGTATGCCTATGAGACGTGTTTTGTGATTTTCTAGAGAGGGTGACGTTGATAACCCTAAAGGGAATCCTCTTATGGATCATACCTTTATCGAGGCTATCATGTGCGAAATTTGTAATATTGATCAGAATGTGTAATAAGCTCATAACGCAGTTTCTGAGGTATATCCAGGAGCTATAGGAGAAAGATATTGTTCATGGGAGTTCCTAAACGAGAATCCATCATTATTTAATAGTACAAATGAACCTCAAGAGGTGGAGTACTATATTGAAAAGGTTGATCCAATCATTGAAATTCTAGATACACCTAAGAGTATCAATGTAATTTCATGAAATTCATACATGAGGGAACTCAAAAGAGATGGTGGGATTCCATAGTAAAGATGCATATACACAATTGACTCGACTGAAAGGGTTACAAGAATCATTTCTTCCAGTATTTTTTTTCTAGTGTCGCTGGTGATGGAAACGTCTCAAGAGTTCCTCTATTTGAAGTTCTGAGAGTACATGTTGTTAGTGTACACCAATCAATTTGTGGATCTTCTTCCTTTTTCACCGGAGGTTATGAATAATGATTAGCTAAAAGTAAACAATTGCCTATAGGGTTTGTGACCAGATATCAAATCATGGTTATTTATGCTAAATATTTTGACCTTTTTAGAGGAAATGGAAAGGTATAGTATGAAATAAATGAATATGACTTTTAAATTTGGATATTATTCCCCTTATTTTCAACTATGTGGAAGATTTAGTGGTGATAAAGGGAAAAGGAGGATGTGTAAAGATCACTACATGAGTCGTGGAGGTGGTTCTCGGAAGCAGGCCTCTTTGGCACATTCAGTTATAGCTAATAGTGTGCCTATGAGTTGCTATCTATGTGGAAAAGTTTATAACACTAGGTGTTGATTTCCTTATCCTACAAAGATGTGTAACCATTATGGACACTATGGAAATCTATAGAATTTTTTTAATTCTATATCTACCTCTTGATGTGGTCAGAGATCGTCGACTCCAAAGGCCACTTTGGCATAGTCAGATGCTTCAAAGACTAAATGGATCCATCAACAGGTCTTAGGAGTGAAGAACCTTCATTATGTAGTTGAGTTTATAGTGAAGGTAGATACGTATCCAATGATTGTGAGGGGTACCATATTTATTGAATCATCGGTAGATGTTTCATTATTTGATACCAGTGATTCCCACTCATTTATATTAGGATTTTATTGATATTATTAACCTTAAAACAGAGCTCATTCCCTTTATTATGGAGTTATGAACACCTCTTGTGAAGAGGAAATATAAGGGGTTTTGATTTCCTTCTTTAGTACTTTTGATAGAATATGTGGAGCTAGTCTGAGATTTTACTATTCTTAATCTGGATCTTATTGATGTCATCATCAGGGGGAATTAGCATGTTGCTCATTGAGCTGAATTTTATTTTCATCATCAGTGTCTCATGTTTCATATGGATAATGGGAGTCTATGGGTGTTTCAAGGAGAGTGGAATCCATGTTCTAGTCATGAAATACCTTCCCATCCAGAGTTGAGGAGTTTTTTGTTGTTGTAGCAGTTGTTTCAGTTAAGTTATATTTTGTTGATGATATTCCCACCATTGTTTCAGACATTAATGATGTTTTACTAGATGATTTATTTTTGATTCCTCTAGATAGGTGGGTAGAGTTTATGATCAATCTAGTTTTAGGTGTGAGGCTGATGCTCACACCTTCTTATCGTATGGATCCACTGAAGCTAAAAGAGTTTAAGACTCAGTTGGATGATCTGGTGGTGAATATATTTGTTCAAACTAGTGTTTCTCTTTGTGAAACCCCAATGTTATTTACCAAGGAGGAAGATGGTTCACTCTTATTGTGTATGGATTATTAAAAGCTAAAATTGGTAGAAATTAAGAACAAGTATCCTTTACCTCATGTGGATGATTTGTTTCATCAATTAAAGGGGGAATAGTGGTTTTCCAAGATTTATGTTTAGTTAGGTTATCACCAACTCAACATTCAGGGGTGTGGTATAGCAAAGTCGCTTTTTAAGATAAGGTATGGACATTATGAATATATTTTCATTCAGTTTAGTCTGACTAATGCTCCTATGGTTTTTATGGATTAGATGATTCTAATATTATATTAGTATCTTTACAATTTTATAGTAGTGTTTGTAGTTTATATTTTTGGTTTATTTGAGATATGATTGTGAGCACAAGCACCATCTAAGGTTGGTTTTACAAATCCTGAGGAGTCATAATTTTAATGGAAAGCATTAAAAATAAAACTTATGGATTCAAGAAGTTAAATTACTTGGGAATATGATTATTAATCATTTATTATCAGTTCATCCTGAGAAAGTGACCACTATATTTTCATGGTAAGAGCCAAATGATTTTCTTGAGATCCAAATCCTTCTTGGTCTTACTATATACCATTGATGGATCATCATGAATTTATAAAATTTGGAATTAAATTTAAGTTCTCTTACTAGGAAAGGTGTGAAATTCGCATGAGATGAAAAGTGTCATTCTTATTTTGATGAGTTGAAATTACTTTTGACACAGACTCCTATTTTGGTCTTACCAAAGCCCGATGATGGGTATGTGTTTTTATATAATGATTATAGTATTGGTTTAGGTTGTTTTATCATGAATAATGATCATGTGAAATCTTATAACTCTCTTTATCTTCAACTATAAGATAATATTTACCCCACTCATGATATATAGATTATCATAGTTATTCATTTTCTTAAGTGTTAGTGGAACTATCATTTGGGGGGAGGATTTAGAGTCTTTTCTAACCATAAGATTTTGAGTAATATCATTTCACAAAAAGGAAATGAATCATAGATAGAGGTGATAGGTGGAATACATTTCAATTTTTAACTTCAATATTTTTAACTTCAATATTTTTAACTTCAATATTTTCAGCATTAGTGAAGTGATTAGTTTTTTATTATTATTATAGTTCATCATGATCTATAAGTTGTAGTTTTTAGTTCATTTGATAGGCATTCACGATTTTTTCACATTACAAAACTTAGGAAATATCATCTTGAAACCTCACACATTCTGAATTGGGAAGAGATTGACTTAGAGCTAGATGTTTCTGTTATTGAGCATCCAGTAGAGATCAATGACTCTCATGTGAAAGTATTTCATGGGAATTTTATTCCATTGGTCATAGTTTTATGGAGGCATGAATCAAATTATAATGATACTTGGGAGCATGATTCATTTGTAATGACCCGAAAATTTATAAACAAATTTTCCCCTTGAAATTTAATTAAATGCTTTATTATTTAATAAAATTATTGAAAACACATAAAATTATTTAATTTTATTATATCCAATTTTATTTAAAAGAACATTTTGTATCATTAACATTGATAATATATCCATTCAATATTGATTACATGATTATTATAAATATAGGGTTTTAAAAAAATCCATTTGACACAAACAAAGAAGGCGATGACCTCAACCAGTAGGATCTTACCCTATAAATCCCATTCATAAGAGATTCTGAGTGAGATAGAATCATTGGGATTATCCATTGACCAAGCCCAAGATGAGATCCAATAACTTAAGCACATGCAAAACCATTTACAAGAGAAGTTCCAACTCATCGAGATCATGACCCAAACCACGTACGCCAAACCACCCCATGAAAGTCGCAATGTTAGGTACCTTACTCTTAGGGTGATTTCCAGTGTATTAAAGGGATATGTATCGAGGCCTTAGAAATATTATTATGTGCATTATTTTTTATAAAATAATGAATATATTTTCATCCAATTATTGTTACTTTATAAATTATTTTTATTTTGATACAATAAAATAGAAATAGTATTTTTGGGTAATATTAAAATTCAATTAAGGAATTTATTTTAATGAAATAATGGATTTTTTAAAAAATAATTTTTTGATAAAATATTTTAATAAATATTTTTTATTAAATATAAATTATCATATTTACAATCATATAATTTTTATGATGTCAAATTTAATTTTTATAACGGTTCCAAAACTATTATTGTAAAAAAACCCAAAAATTCTCAATAAATATACATTATTATTTTAAAAGGGAAAATTAACATAGTGGAAAAAATATTTTGTTAAAATGAATATTATTTTTTGGAATCATAACAATGAAATTATCGAGTAAGTAATTTTTCAGAATTTTATGAGACAATCAAATTTTTGAGTAAAAATTAAATACCAGATAAATATACTTCATGTATTATGACATAATAGTGACCCACAATTGATGAAATGAATAATGTAAATGGTATCCATGACCAAATATATGTTTTCCCTTAAAAAATTTAATTTAATTTTTATTTTTTGAATTTTATAAATCCCCTAGGAATCCTTCAAAACCATTAATATATTTTAAGGTTTTAAAATAATTTATTTAAGAGTATGACTCACTTCCACATAATCTAGGGTATTATTTTATTATGTTATACCATTGGAATTATAAAATAATAAAAACCAAAAAAATATTTCAAACATAATGGGCAAAAAAATGGGATGGTTTTTGGTTTTGGCTATTATTTTATATAAAGTCCAAAACCTAAGTTTCAGAAATGATAAAGAATTACCCACTCATTTCCTATATAAACCCACTCAAACTCCCAATTCTCTTCACTAAAAATTCTTAGAATATTTTCTCACTCTAACCTCCCCACTCTATAGTCCTCCCAAGGAACCACTTATCACTTAAGAAGCTCCTCCAAATCTTTTGGAGTCGCACACTCAAGTAAGGGATCCTCACCTTCTCTTCTTTATTCAAAATTATTTATTATTGTATGTATTATTTTTCTAATTCCTAATATTGGGATATGTCCTTCGATGTCTCTATTACTTTCCATTTTATTTTCAGATTATGAGAGACCCATTTATCTATCATCAACCATTTTTATTAATTTTTATGTGACGCTGTTATACTACCAATATTTCACCATGATTTTTCATGCCAAAACAATTATGTAGTGAATATCATACTCATTTCCTATCATGGGTGTTAACATTTATGCACTCGTAACTATTTTTTAAATAATTAAATTTATTTATTTTACAATCCTTTATCTTGTAATAAAATATTATGATGATAGAATTCATGTTGTATGATGTCTGTAGCACCCTTAAGCAACAGAATGAAATTAAAGTCATGGGTGTGCCCTAAATTATATAGCACTCCAATGCATTGGGTAATATTTAGTATAATAAGATGTCAAGTTGGGATAGGGAGTGAAAATTATTCCTTTATGGAAATTTTTACATTATTATTTCTTTTCATTTATCCTTGACCTATATTTATGATGAAATATTTAAGTTGTTACCACATTTCCCATGTTATGATTATCATTCTATACCATGCCTTATTATTCAGGTTTATGATACTCACACCTTTTATTCCCCATTTATATGACTATTTTATATCATGTATCACCTTTTTTCATCTATATTCTCTTAATGTTATTTATATCTCACACCTTTATTATATTTGTACCCAGGTTATCCCGTACAGTTTTAAAAGCCATGGAATTTTTTAATCATGTTAAGGAAGTTTTCAAAAATGTTGTTGTATCCCATGTTCAAGATGTTATGAAATGTACCTAATTCCCATAGACAATATAATTATTGGTCTTCAATGTTTTATTATTTATACTCTTATTAATTAATTAATTAATTAATGTGTAATAAATAATTAGTTTTTCATAGTTAGTAACAAAGGAAAAGTTTAGTTATTCTTGGAAAAGTTTAGAATTAGATAACTCTAGAGAAATACATAGGGATAATACTATGTATAAGAAAACATCCCTAAATTTTTTTAAGTATAGAGTTAGTGGTTTATCAAGAAAATACATCCCTATTTTGAAACTAAATGTGGAAATGGTTCTAGCACAAACATACCCAGGGTTAATAATTATAAAAAGGTGCATCAGGCCTGACTCGACATAACTTGGTACATGAAAATGGGCCTTACTAAAAACCTATATTGACACTCTCGGGTGATATGATTTGTTAAATTCATAAGCTCATTGGGAACCATTATTAAGGGAATAATAAATATCCCATAAGATTATATGTTATAAAATAGATAACGGATCACATAGATTGAATCCTATAAATTGATAAGATAATAAAATACATGTAATTTATAAGTTATCCCTTTAATTTCATTGGATTATTTTCTATGTGTTTAATCATGTACTCATGCATAATTTTTCTTTTATTTTTTCTAATGGGTTGAAATATGTGGACTTGGGTAAACAATCAATGTGATGAGAAATGTGATCAGTTCCCCAAAGAGATACCCAACCTGATGGAATATGGAATCGTAAACTTTGTTACCATAATCTCTCAGATGACTCAAGTTATGAATAAAAACCTGGATCTGGAAGAGCACCCAAATCCCCCTAAGAAAGAACAAGCTGTAATTGAGATCATTATATGAAAAATGACTCTGACATTCAGTGGATCATCTGATCCCTTAATAGAGGAATAATGGATTCACACCATTGAGAAGATATTCTCCATAATTCATTGTTTTGAACAAGAGAATATTCTTTTGGTTCTTTATAATATGGTGGGTGAAGCTGATTAGTGGTATAAATTGATAAAAAAATATGAATTCTTAGGGAGACATCGAATCATTTGGGTGGAAGAAATTTTGGAAAATGTTTTTCGATAAATATATTTCTCACACTGTCTGACATAAAATGGAAAGGGATTTCCTTTCCCTAAAGAAAAAAAAAGATGAATATATCATGGAATATGAGGTACACTTAAAAAGACATGTACGATATGCCTCTAACATTTTTGTTTCCCCAGAATGCAAGGATAACTGCTTTTTTGGTGGGATAAAACCTAGTCTATGAAAATCCCTAGAGATCCATGACATTGATAGCTATGAGGAAAATGTCTAATGTACCCTCAAAGTTAAAATGAAGATTGTTTAATCTCAATGGTATCAGGGGGATAAGAAGTTGATAATGGATCTTAAAATTGGAAATCTAATGGTTCTAAGAAATTTTAACGTATCACTTGTCAAAGGTGTGGAAATAAGTACCCTATAAATTTTTTTCGGGGTAAGAGAAAATGCTTTAGGTGTAGAAATGAAGCTCACCTAGCCAGTGATTATTGATATGAGAAACTTACTAATGAGATAGAGAAAATGAATTATCCAGACAACCCTCAGACATTCTAAATTTTTTAAAATGAAATGAACCATGAAACTTTTCATACCAATGCACTAAATCAAGGGTTTTCAAAGACAACCAAAAACCTCCTAATTAGTAAAGATGAGCTTTTCCCATCACAACTACTGAGGTGGATATGAAAAATGAATTGGTCATAGGAATACTAATTATTAATTCAAGAATAAGAAACATACCTTTTGATTCTTATTTTATGCATTACTTCATATCAATAATGTTTAGTATAACTATTCAAACACCACCACAAAGTATGGAATTTGAGTAGTTTGTGAAACTACAAATGGAGAAATTTTTTCATCCCACGTATATAACTCCTCCACTGTAAAACTTTGTGGAATAAAATTTTAATTGAACCCTTTCATAATAACTTCGGTGTAATTAGATGAAATTATGAGTATGGATTAAATTTTCTTTTATAGATCCAACATAAATTTCCAGTAAAAGGAAATCACTCTCTGTATAGAGAATCAACCCTTGATTCTATACAAGTGCAAGGAGGAGGATGAATTATATTTAGAACCAACAACATGAGAATGAATATTTTTTCTCTAAGATCAATTCTAACTATCTCAATGATTGATTCTATAAAAATAATAATCCTTAAAGACATTCCAATTATGAGGGAATATGTTGATGTGTTTCTCAAAGAATTTCTTGATCTTACTCCTAGTTGGTAGATCAAATTTTCTATTGAGCTTATACTTGGGGTGTTACCATTATCCAAGACTCCATATAGAATCTATGTTGTGGAATTTAAGGATATGAAGAAACAACTATAGAAGAATATGGATAAATGGTTCATATGCCTGAGTGCTTCACCATGGGGTGCACCAGTCCTCTTCATCAAGAAAAAGTATGGGACAAGGAACCTTTGCATTGATTAATATGATCTAAAAAATATCATGATAAAGAAAAGGTATTATATTCCATGGATTGATGACTTGTTAAATCAGCTAAATAGGTAAAAATACTTCTCCATGGTTGATTTGTGGTCTGTATATTACCATGTTATAGTGAAGAAGGAGGATATCCCCAAGACTGATTTTCGAATAAGGTATGGTAACTATGAGTTCATAGAAATTCCATTCATACTCATAAATTCTCCATAAATATTCATAGACTTTATAAATATAGTATTTATAGACTACATAAATAAATTTATGGTAGCATTTATAGATGATATTATATTATACTCTAAAATCAAGGAGGATCATGAGTTTCATCTGAGCATTGTTCTAAAGACCTTATGAAAGGAGAATCTCTATTCCAAGTTAAAAAAATGTGATTTATAGTTTAAGTAAGTCTCATTACTGGGTAATATCATTACATGAAATAGGATATCTATAAAAACTTCACAGATAGAAACAATTTAAGTATGGACAAGGCCAACATCTATGGTAGATATCCAAAGCTTCCATGGATTAGCTTGGTACTATCGTTGATTTGTGAGAAAATTATTGTGATTATCAAACCTTCTAACCAAGCTAAATTAGAAGGGAGTAAGGTTTTCTTAGAATAATGAATGTTAAGATAGATTCATGGATTTGAAAATGACTCTTATCACAACTTCTATACTCACACTACCCACAACTGGATAAATTTTGGTAGTATTCAGTGATGCTTGAAAGGGGGTATTGGGATGTGTGTTAATGCATAATGAAAAATTCATAGCCTATTCTTCAAGTCAGTTGAGAGTTCATAAATAGAACTACCCAACACGTGATATGGAGTTGTCTATAATGATATTTACATTGAAAATATGGTTGTATTATCTCATTGGGGAGAAGTGTGAAATATATATAGATCACAAAATCCTCAAGTATATATTTGGTTAGAAATAGATGAATATTCATCAACGAATATGTTTAGAGCTTCTCAAGAACTATGAATGCTCAATTAACTACCATAATGTGAAAGATAATAAAGTAGTAGATTCTTTAAGTAGAAAGGATCCATAAATTTTATCATTTATGATAATTGAGAGGGATTTTATCTTCTTGTATTTGAAAAGGATGGACATGGGAATCATAAACGAAGTAATATAATCAATCCTTTCTTAGGTTATTTATCAACCATCCCTTTTGGAGAAGATAAATGATTCTCAAATATATTATTTGGGAATGTAAAATAAATTGGAAACTATAAGTAAGGGTAAATCCTCAGAGTTCAATATTAATGAAGGAGTTGTAATATTTTGGTCATGGATATTTGTACCATCAAATCCCAAGTTAAAGAAGGAGTTGTTGGATGACCCAAATATTTCTGCCTTCTCTATCCACTCTAGAAGAAAAAATATGCATTGAGGTCTCTGACCGAACTATAAGTGGGAAAATATGAAGAAGGATAATATGGTGTAAACAAAAATATGTCTCATATGTCCACAAGTGAAGGTGGAAAGAAAAAAATTCAAGGGGATGATGAAACTATTACCCTTACCTATATAGAAATTTCAAAAAAAATCACCATGGAAATTTTCAATGGTCTTATGAGGACATCAAGAGAGGATAATTATATATGGGTTATAGTGGATCATCTTATAAATACTATACACCTCATTTCAATTCAATAGGATTTCCCACTTGATCAACTTGCAAGGATATAAATTATATAATTTTTATGGCTACATGGAACACCACTATTGATTATATCCAGTCGAGACCTAATATTGACCTCAAAGTTCTATAATAGTCTCCCACACACTCTAAATACTGAGTTAAACTTCAATATGACTTACCGATGTCAAACTAATGGATAATATGAGTAGACTATCTAGACACTCAAGGATATTTGCTGAGTATAACCAATTTTATTAAAAATTGGATGGGACAAACATCTTCCTCTAGTTGATTTCTCATACAAAAATAGTTTCCAATCAAGTATCCAAATATATCTCTATGAATCCCTTTATGGGAAGAGGTGTTTAACACTTGTATTTTGGGATGAAGTTGGGGAACACAAACTAATAGGTTCTAAAATGGTTGAGGAAATGGTGGAAATGGTTAAGACCATTCAGCAACACATCAAGGCTGCTCAGAGTTCACATAAGATCTATGTTGAAAATCATTAAAGATATCTATAGTTTTATGTTGGAGAAATGGTATTCCTATGAATATATATATGGAATAAGATCATGATATTTGGGGAAAAGGGAAATCCTAGTCAAAGATACATCGGTCCCTTTGAGATCCTTAATTGTATCAGAGCGGTGGATTATCGACCAACACTCCCACCAAACCTATCCCAATTACATTATGTATTACAAGTATCCCTATTGAGAAATTACGTACCAGAACCCTCAAATTTACTCGATCTAGAGGTGGTACTGTTGAGGATTGATATTTTCTATGAAGAGTATTCAGTGAAGATCTTAGATCCTAAAAAAAATTCAACAAAATAATACATTTCACCAGGTCAAAGTGTTGTGGAGAAACCAAAAATTTGAAGAAGAAACATGGGAACTATAATAAGTAATGAAATATAGTTAGTATAATCTATTTTATTGTGGGAAAATAAAATATTTTGGATGAAATTTATGAATGGGGGGAGATTGTAATGACCCGGACATTTATAAATAAATTTTTCCCTTGAAATTTAATTAAATTTATTATTATGTAATATGGTAATAGAAAACACTTGAACTAATTTTGTTTTATTGTATATAATTGGATTAAAAATGTTGTTATGTATCATTACCATTGATAATAATTCCATTAAACAATGATCACATTATTATTATAAATATAGGGTTTTAAAAAATCCATTTGACATAGACAAAGGAGGTGATGGCCTCAACTCGTAGAATCGTTCCCTTTGAATCCCATTTATAGGAGCTTCTGAGGGAGCTAGTATCATTGGGATTTTCCCATGATCAAGAATAGGCAGAGATCCAATAACTTAAGCATGAATGAAGCCATTTATGGGAGAAGTTCAAGCTCAATGAGATCACGACCCATACCATGTATGTCGAACCACCCCATGAAAGTATCATCGTCATACACCTTACTCTTAGGGTGATTGTTGGTGTATTAAAGGTATATGTATTAAGACCCTATAAATATGATTATATACATTATTTTTTATATAATAATGAATATATTTCTATCCTATTACTGTTACTTTATAAATGATTTTTATTTTGATACAATAAAACATAAAGTAATGTTTTTTTGTAATATTAAAATTCAATTAAGTAATTTTATTTTATTAATTAATGTATTTTTAAATAAATAATATTTTAATAAAATATTTTTATTAAATATAAATTATCATATAATTTTTAGGAAGTCATATGTAATTTTTATAGGGGTTTGGAAACTATTGTTGTCAAATAACTAGCATTTATCAATAAATGTCTACTATTAATATAAAATTTCAAATACCCATATTTTAAAAAGTATTTAGATAAAATGAATATTATTTTTTAATTATAATTTTGAAATTATCCAAATTTTAATTTTTCATAATTTTCAGAGACATTCGAATTTTTGGGAAAAAAACATTGTATAAATATACTTTGTGTATTATTAAATCATAATGACACAAAAGTGATGTAATAAATACTATAAATGGGATCCATGGAAAAATATTTTTTTCCATTCAAAATAATTTTATTTATGTTTATTTTGTTAATTTTATAAATCCTTTATGAATCCTCCAAAACCATTAATATATTTCATGGTTTAAACCCCATTTCTTTAATAGCATGAATCACTTCCACATAATCAATGGTGTAATTTATTATATTATCACATTTCCATTACAAAATAATTAAAATAACTCCCATTTTTCATAAAATATAGTAAAAACCTTATTATGGTTTTGTTTTTTGTTATTTATTTATATAGAGTCTAAAATGTATGTTTTAGAAATGATAAATAATTCCCCACACTTTTTCTGTATAAACCCACCCAAGATACCACTTCTATTCCCTAATAATTCCTGGAGCACATCCTTTATCTGACCTCCCCTTACTATAGTTCTCCCAAAGAACCACCAAGTTATCCAGAAGCTCCTACCCTGATTTTTGATTCACACACTCAAGTAAGGTATCCTCACCTACTCTTCTTTTTTCAAGATTCTATATTATCTTATGCCATATATTTACAATTCCTAATGTTGGGATATCTCTTTACATGTCCCTATTACTGCCCATTTTATATCAATGTTTTTAAAGACCCATTTCTCTCTTGTTAACCATTTTTATGAATTTTTATATGATGTTGTTATGCTGCTAAAATTTCACCATGATTTTCCATACCAAAATAATTGAGCAGTGAATACCATACCCATTTACTATCAAGGTTTTTCACCTTTATGCACTTGAACCACTTTTATATGGGACTTTAATATATGTATTCCACACTCCTTAATTGTGGAATAAAATATGATGATGAAATAATCTATGTTGTATGATATATATGGCACACTTAAGTATGATAATTAAATGAAAGTGACAGGTGATCCCCGAATTATATAGCACTCCAATGCATGGGGTAATGTTTGGTCTCATGAGACATCATGTTGGGATAGGGAGTGGACCAGATTCTATTATGGTACCTTTTCCATAGTAATTTTTTGGTAGTTATATTTGACTTATGTTTATGATGAACTATTTTAATTTTATTCAACATTTCCCATGTTTTGATTATCATGCCATATCATGCCTTATTATTCATATCTATGATACTCAAACCATTTATTCCCCATTTATATTCATATTTTCTATCATGTATCACCTTATTCTTGGTATATTCCCTTACTGGTCCTAATTACTCACCCCTTTTTAAGTACGTCCCTAGGTTATCATGTGATGTTTTAAAATCCATAGTATTTTAGAATCATGTTAAGTAAGTTTTCAATAATGTTTTTTATCTCATGTTAAAGATGTTATGATATGTATCTAATTCCAAGATACACTAGACATATCAATATTTCAGGTCATATTATGAATACTTTTATGATATAAATCATGAATTAATTTGTAATAAATAATAAGGTTTTCATATCATTAATGAGGGAATAATGTCCTTGCCTCTTTATCGGACTTCATTCTTTCACATGAATTCATGGGGATGGAAAGTATTCTTGTGGAAAAATTTTAATATCCTATCACTAGCTTTAAGGAAATTCTATTATCTTTTTCTTTTTTTCCCTCTTTAATTGGGTGTATTTAGGGACACTTGAGGATATAGAACATTAGTTGAGAAAAATGACCTAAAGTTTAGGGATGTATGTTTGTTTAGATTAATGGAATATATGTATAAATTTTCTAATGGACTAATAGGGTTGTCCCTATTTTTGGATGATGGATAGGTTGGTTTTCATTTTTTGTGTATGAATCTTGATTTTTTGATGTGTTCTAGAAGATTAAACAACATGCAAAGGGGTTACATGGCATGTACTTGTTTTCTAGACACAATTCATGATCTATGTATATTGTGTGAAAGGAGTACATGTTCAGTGATATTAAAAGATTGGGTTTTATAAAAATTTGATTTATTTTTTGTTTTATGTGTATCCTATGGATTATATGACATTTAAATGGATTAAATGTCATGTAACTATTAGTGATTCAGATTATAGGGTGTTGTGATGACTAATTTTTCATTCATTATTCTGCATCACCCCTTTCTCTAGACATATATCCCTTCTCTAGTAATTTAAGGAGCCTCCTCTTGATATCAATTAATTGTTTTCATGATTCATCACCATTGAGACTAGATTATGTCTCTCAAGGTGAGTAATCCTTTATTATTTTTCATTTCTTTGATCATGGTAGTGTTGTTTCATTGCATTATCAGGTCCTTTGACCCGCAATGATGTTTATTATTGATTATCTCTATATTTATTATACAATCTCATTCTAGGGGCCATTTTATTATTAGTTTAGGTCTGATGAGTGTGTGTCCTTGAGGAATGTGTTGTTTCTTATTTTCTTCAAACCCTTCTGTTAAATTAAATCTTTTCTAAGAGGTATAGATTGATTCTAGGGATATTGTTTTCATTGTTTCATTCTTCTTAATAGTGGATCCCTTTTTAGCTAGTGTGTCCCGAGTTTTGAGGTTTGTGGTTCCATATCTAGCCTATAATTGTCAACTAAATTTCTCATATTTTTCATAAATTATTATATTAAATGAAATTCCAGGATATGAATAGTTTTTTTTGTGTGTGTGGAAGTGGGTTTTATAAAAGATGGTCTTCCCCTTGTTTTGCTAAATGAAATTTTTTTTTCAAGTAATTGTTAAATGGTTTTTGTGAATTTTTTTTTGTAGAATTGTTTGATGGAAATGGTTTGATGAATAGGTTTGGAAAATAGAGAACATGGGAAAACTTGGTTACTTTGATGGAAGGTATATCAATAGGTCTCATCCACTATCTAGGGGTTTTTTCATGGGGGTTTCCTTTGCTCCCTAGGCCCATTGTTTCAAAGACTTGTTAGACTTGTTGGGGGTTTACTTTATGGGGTGTTCCTCTAATCTCCAGACTCGAGGCATATGTCTAGTTTATTTATGTGTTTGAAATTTTCAATGTTAGGTATGAGTGTCTTAGCTTTCCTGACTTTGTGTAATACTAGTGTGATGTTACATATTATTCTCCTTTTTGTTTATACTATTTTGTTTTACTACCATAGATTTGATATGATATGTGATGCATGATTTTTTTTGGCGTGATATATCTGTTGTGATATATGGTTATGAAATGATTTGAAACTAATTTACCTTCTTTATTTGGAAATGTAGAAAATGGGGTAATAATACTTTTATATAATTATTTTGATATAGAGATATTTAAACTATTATATGGCCTCATTTTCTTTAAAATTGAGCATGCATGGATTATTGTTCAAAGAAATTATATGTAACTCCTAGGTGATACCCTGCTGATCATGTTATATCACACTATGTGTACCCCTTCAGTGGTGCTTAGACCCAGTTATGTCTATCCATGAAGGTAAATGCAAGGTGTTGTAGTGAGGAGGTGAGGTTTTCTATCAGCTATTTTGGGTAGTTGGTGGTGAGATGGTGGAATTCATCCCATGATATCACATGGAGTATTTGATTTTCCTATTTTTATAGTCCCTTTTAGTTGGACTTATCACTTGGAGATTGTTTTCTACCTTTTTCAGTTGTTTCACTTTCGTCTTTCCTTATCTGTTATGGAATATATGTTTATCTTTAACTCTTTCTTTCTGTTGTGTATATATATGCCATGTTGTTGCTTCAGGTTGGGTGAAATCATTACCTATGGTTTTTGTTAGATTCTCAAGTGCTAGTATCTGGCCTGTGGGGATTGGGAACACCATTTGAGTATGTGTTGTATTGGGTCGGGTACCATTTTAGAGGGTATCTAGGTTGGTACATTACATTCCATGCCTTATTTGGGATTGAAAACAAGTCACAATTTTTACACCAAGTTATAGTCTCAAGAAAAGTGATCATTATTGGTCATTGTGGCATGAGGTTGTTGGAATTGAAATTTTCTTATGTTTTTTATCTCTACTCTCAATAAAATTACATCATGGTTTGGGTGAGTACATAATTGAATTGAATCAAATTTTTTATTTTTTTTATAATCATAGAGTTGTATAAAAAATTAATTTGGTGGATAGAGTCCACCATTTAGTGGTTTTACTTAAATATATATTTTAAAGATGGAAATTTTCTCTAAAGTTATTGGGATATTCAACTCGATGATCTTGGCTATAAAATTAATCATTATAAAGACAAAATTAGATATTTTTTTAAGACACCATGTCATGGTTTGGTGGTAACTTTCCAAAATTTGATTTTTTTTCATATATATATGTGTGTTGAAACTTTGAAATTTCCACAAAAAAATTCTAGAGGTTTTTCCATTAATATAAGGGTTATTTATGGGGGAGAACAACAAGCACACAACATCCAATGATTGATGGAACTTGTAGAGGATCTAATAATATTTTTCATGGACGTTGGTAGTCATCCTAATATTTATTCACTTGAGTTTTTTCGGTCATGGTATGAAGATGGTTCAATGGTCAAGATTGTGGGGGTGAATTGACCTCTTTATACAATTTTAAATATTTATCAATGTTAATTTAAATTGCAGCATAAAATGAAAATATTAAGAGAATTATTTTTATATTAGTTTAAATCAAAGTGATCATATTTCTACACTTCACACCCTCAATGTGAGAGTATGATAACCATTGTAAACGTGACCTAAATTTTAAAGGTAAATCACAACCTATTGCAATTGAATATTTCACAAATGGACCCACAATAAAATTTAAAACTAACTTTTTCAAACCTAGAGTCACAACTTGAATATAGCCAACTTTTTCACACCTAGAGGAAAAACTCAATGACCATTCCTTTTTCTTACATGGAGTCACAACCTAGAAAATTCCTTTTGAAGTGGAAGAAGAACCATCCTTGTCCTGGTTCTAAGTAACGCACAACTGAAATCCCCTACCTTTTACTGGACTAAGGCACAACCAAATGTACCTTTTTAATGGGTGGTATAACTCGACACTAAGGTACTTCTTTTAAATGAAAAATTATAATCCAAAAGGTAACACATAGAAAAGATTGAAAAATATATTATAAAGAAATCAGACTTAAATAGTGAAATCTTGAGCATTGAGGCAGCATATGTCACTTCATAAGATAGGTTATATATGTTAAATTTTTCCTAACCAAATTCTGGCAGTGCATGGTTGAAGAAAATATATTTCATGTTATAGATCAAGTATCCTTGAGAGAACTATTATTATCATTTACAAGTTATTTAAAACTTTTTATATATTATTTCTTTATGTACATCAACTTTCATAAAATTTATATGCAAGCATAGTCATTACAATTTATCATTTTTCAGTAAGCTACACTTTTCTCTCTTAATGATCACAAACTACATCAGAGTTGGAACCATGATTTATAATCTATGAAACGAAAAGTAGTTATACAACTAAACTTTTTATAAAGAGTAAAAATTCATACAGTATTAAACATTTTCATAATAAATGATACTAAATTCCTTTTAATACTCCTTAAAAACATAAAATACTCAATCTAAATATTTTAAACAATTTAAAATGGAATGTTTTAATTTTCCAATATGAATTAAAAAAATAAAACATGTTTTATCCCACATGATGATCATTTAATTCTATATAATCACATACAAATTTTGTTCCATTGAATCCAAATAATTATTAAGTAATTATAGGATAAGTAAATCAAAAAAATAATTAACATGTATATGTAGTAGGTCCAAAAATGAAAAAAAGGAAAATAGATAATATTTTTAGTTTTAGAAAAACAAAATATTGAATCACAAAAAAAATCCTAAGAGTCATTCTGAATGAGGTTGATTTCATATATGAGTGATATCATATAATATTGAACTATGTAAGAGTTATTTGAAATAAATTTATAGAAAATCATGTAATAATATCCTCTATGGAAGGATATTTAAGTATGCATATTCATCTTATAAAGATATTTAGGTAGACAGATTCCAAATAAGGATAATAATGTAAAGAAATGAAATCACATAAAGAATTATGTAAGGACCAACATAAAGATATATATACATAATCATAATTTTACGTTTTATGTAAGAGAGTTTTTTATTCAGGTAATATTCATTTTTGACTCAGCGTATTTTCCATTAGACACTACAAAAATTTTGAACAAACAAACTCTATAAGAATAATTTACAAATATTTGAATAAATCATATTCCTTCTTCATAGGATATATTTGACTCAGAGAAAAATTCTAGAATATGATTTATAACCTATCTCATACAGAGATATATTTTTCCACAAAATAAGTTTACAATACACAGAGTAAATAAGAATAACAATTGAATATACAACAAACATTAAGATTGATTCAATTCAATTCTTTTCATATACAAGTAGTAAAAGCTACAAAATCATGTTACACGGTATAAATAATGATTTCATAATTATAAAAAAAAACAAAATTTATTGAAGTGTAAAGGCACCACTTAAAAATATCTCTCCTTTTTTATAATTAAAAACACAAATAAAATATCAAAAATTCTACCCATATTAAAAATTATAAAAAAGTGGAAACAAAAATGACTCCCTCTTTTGGAAATAATAATTTATTGGTTTTCTACCCCTTTGTTAAAAGAATTTATTCTATAAAAATGTCAAATATAACTACCCTTAAGTTAAATAATGATAAACCTAGTACAAATATATCATGTTGAGACATTTTTAACTATATTAACCAACTAAATAATTCAGTGAGGAGATAAAAAAGAAAATTTTGAAACAAACCCTTAAACCTACCTTTTCTAACTTCTCTAAATATCATCATCATGTAAATATTATGTGTAGATTAATAATCATGTTTTAGATAGATTTTAAAAAAATCTTTCTTAAAACAATGACTACTCTTCTTGCAAGATACTTTTAAAGCTACAAGGAGAAATTAAACATGTTAAATGATATTCAAATAATTTATAATTTTTTCAATGAATTAAAAATAAATACATATTTAAAAATATGTGGGTAAAAAAATTTAAAACAAATTTAAAATTTTTTATGTCCATAAATAAAAAAAATTCATGTTAGTAAACTATAAAATATAAGATAATTAATCATCATTACTGATCAAATCAAGCAACATGACACACAAATGATGTATTAAAACCAAATAGAGTTGAAATGATGTGGTATTTTGAAGGTGAAATTATATTAAACTTAGAGAAAGACCCTGATTTCTATATTAACATTATTTCCCATAAAAATATTCTTCAAACAACTTCCTTTTAAATATCCATCATTCCATGTTTATATTTAATTCTCCCAACCAATGTTTAATATAAAGGTTTTGTAAAGATATTTGAGAATTTATCATCAATTGGAACATATACCAAACAAATTTCACCTTTTTATCATAGTCTCTAAGAGAATGATATCTAAATTCAATATTTTTTCTTCTTTTGTAATGTAAAGGGTTATTAGAAATGGAAATAACAAAAGATTTTTCACAAAAAATAGGTAACTTATCAAAATAAACATTAAAATCAGTTAAATATTTCATAATATATAAAGATTGTACAATAAGACTTGCAGAATTTATATACTCTTCTATAGCTATAGATAAAGAAATAGATATTTTTTCTTTTATTTCCATTAAATTAACATTTTTTAAAAAAAATAATACATTTACACTTGTACTTTTTATATCTATTTTACATCCATCAAATTCAGTATCAAAATATCCTTATATATCAAAATAAGTTTTCACATGAAAGAATAAACCAAAGTATAAAGAACCATTAACATGTTTTATGACTCTTGTCATAGATTTTATGTGACTTTCCTTCGGGTCACATTTTAGTATAGAAAAAATACAAACACTGATCATTAAATCAGGCCAATATTCAGTTAAATATAGTAAACTACCAATCACACAACTATGTAGTTTATTATCTATTAATTTTATAGATTTACCACCATCTAATTTATATTAACCACTGATATAGAAATTTTAACTTTAATAATTATCAAGAAAAAATATTTTAACAAGTTCCATTGAATATTTATATTGATTTAGAAAAATTTCATCTTCCCTTTGAAAGATTTCAAATATAATAAAGAATTTAAATTACCCATAAGAGTCGTATCAAATTCACATATCATTAAGTGTGAAAATTCTTTACATAAATTATCATTTAAAGATATAAAAATAATTTCATCCTTATAAATTTGTACAATAAATATATCCTTATAAAATTTCCATTTTAAATACTGTGGTATCTAACATTCCTTTTATGAAACCATTTTTCTAAATAAAATTAAATTATATTTTGTACTAAAATCTTGGAGTTTTCTTAAGTCCATAAATTTTTTTATAATTATTTAAAATTTGGTTCGGATGTTTTTCATATTCAAAACTAGGGGGGTATCATCCATACACTTCTTTATAAATAAATACATTTAGAAAATTGAATTTTATATATATTTAAAATAATATAAATTCAGGAAAATTATACTAAACTAATAAAATTATAGTTGTCTCTATTCTAGAAACCTGTTCATTTGTTTATTCATAATATATTTAACATTCTAGTAAATAAATTAGTATAACTAATCTATCTTTATTCGAAATAATATTCCCATATTCATCAAGTTTGTTTCTAAAAATACATTTAATTCAAATTACATTACATTCTTTTGGTGGTTCAACTAGTGTCCAAACATTATTTTATGAAAAATAATGTAATTCATCTTCCATGGAAAAAATACAATTAGAATAATTTAAATCATAATCAATATCTTTAGGAACAAAATTAGAAAAGAAAGTATAATGAACATAAAAATTATATAATGAACTTTAAATTTTAATTCTTAAATCAACATTTCTAATAACTTTATCTAAAGGTTGATCTCTATGTGACTTCCATGTTAATTAATGAGGGTTATTATCCCCCTAATCATGTGAATTTTATTTTTATTGTTCATTATATCAAAAATTAAAATATATAAATTCTTCTTCATGTTTTTTTACCATTGAATTATTTTATTTTAAACTATTTTAATCATTTTTTACATGTATATACTCTTCCAAAACCATGGTTCTTTTATGATAAAATATATACTATTTATGAAAATTTGAATAACCTAAAAATATACCCTCATTATATTTTTCATAAAACTTATATAAGTCATATTTGGTGTGAATAATATGAAATTTACATCTAATTACTCTAAAATATTAAACATTATGTTTTCTTCCTTTCCAAAACTTATAATGTGTATTCTTTAAAATAGGCTGTAAATGAACTATATTAGAAATGTATAAATCTATAATCATAGCTTCATAAAAAATATCTTGGTTTTTTAAAATCATTTATCATTGTTCTATCCATTTCTTATAAAGTTCTATTTTTCCTCATAATAAATCCATTTTTTTTGTGTGTCCTATGAGATGGAAATTTACTAGAATTACAATTATATTCATAGAATTTTTCAAATTACAGATGTAAAAATTATCTACCAGTACCAATTATAATTGATAAGATTAAATATCCTTTTTCATTCAGAACTAATTTACAATAAGATAAAAAATATATAAATAGTTTCATATTTAGGATTTATAAAATAAACACATGTATATCTAATAAAACAATCAACTATTACAAAAACATATATTTTACCACTGAGACTAACAGTAGGAGTAAGTCCAAAAAAATAGTGATGAATTATTTTTTATTTTTATTACAGTTTGAACATCCTTAATATATCTGAATCCCTTTTAATGTTATCACTTTTTATACAAGATTCACAAATATGGGTGTTGTCCATATTTAATTCAGGAATCTGTAGAAATTTTTAGTGTTTGGAAATTTTTTACAGTATCCTAAAACTATAATTTCAAAGAATTATGTGCCATAAAATTTTATCTAGGTATATAAAACTTAAACACTAAACATTTTGGTCAGTTGGTTTAACAAAATTTACTAAATAAATATTTTTTTCTTGGTTTTCATAAAACAGAACAAAAGCATATTTTAAAACTACACCCTTATCATTTTAAAACTTTATATTCATTAAATTATAACATAATTTATAAATACTAACGAAATCTTGTTTCAAGTCCTGAATATATACAACTTTTTAAATGATAATATATTTTTAAATTCCTACATCTCCAAAAAAATTAACTTTTCCATTTAATTACTACCAAAATAAACATTAACTCCCTTAATTTTTGGAATTATAGTGAATTGGAAGTATCACATGTCATATGTATAGAACATCTACTATCCTCATACCAATTTTTATTTCTCAAACTATTAATATAAATATCCCAAAAATTTATATTTTATGCATTTTTTGTACCCATTAAAACTTAAGCCCAATTGGGTTAGAATAATAATTTTTAGAAATACAAATAAATTTCAAACATTTAATCAAAGGTAATATTTAGTGTAAGTATTTTGGAATAAAGGTTTCATAGTTACCAATATATTGTGGAAATCTCAAGGAACACTCACTTGAATAATTTTATTTCATCATAAATCTAAAATAAGTATTTGTAGATACACTTCCTTTTGAACTTTTAACCGACAATGCCTTGTAAATTTTAGGTAATTAATTATCTTAACCAAGTATAGTATTATTTTTATTCAATTTATTCATGGATATCATTTGGAAATAATTTTCATTACCTTGAACAAATATGGAAAAAAATATTCATTCAAGTTTCTTTTTTAGCTTATCATTTTCAACTATAATAGCTTTGAATTTTCTTAATTGATATAAATAATTTTTAGAAATATAATACTTTAGTTTATTATTTTCTTTTATAATAATATCTAAATTTATATATATTTTATCACTACTGTTAGAAGTAACACTCCTCAACTTTAAATTTTCTTCAATAGTGATCTTGTTTTGTTTAAAAAATTTATTATTCTTATACTTGAGTTCTTTGTATATATCTAAAATCTTAAGAACATCATTTCTGAAACATTTAAATTACATTATACAATTAATCAAAAGAAGGTATTTTATAATAAGATTTAGAAGAGTCGAAATCAAATTCACTAACTTTATTTGAAGAATCCATCCAACATAGATTTTACAATTTCTATTAAGAACCAAATTCATCACTAGAATATGAGTTCAAAATATAGATCCACCTACTAAAAGATATATATTATTCTTTTTGTTCATCCTATAGTTATTTCTATTCATATTCATACATTTAGGTTTTATATGACCCTTCCTTTTTCATTCATAACAAATAACTTCAAGAGCATCATTTGATACTACATTAACTTTTACACTACACTTATAATCCTCTTAGAGATAATAATTTTATATTTCTTCTTGAGTGTCATTTGTTATGTTAACTCCTTCAAAAACTTGACATACTTCTACAATGTCATTTCACTATAGCTCAAAATCTGATGAGTTATAAGTAACATTAATTTTTAGTTTAATATAAATTAATTTCTTTTTAATTGATTCTTATCTAGTAAAATTCTTAAGTTATAATTCACATTTAAGAAAATATCCAATAATTCCATCATGTTTTTATTCTTTAAATTTCTTACTTTCATCAATAACCACTTTTTTATCAAGAAAATTCAAAGGTAAAGAACTAATATGACTTTCAATAGGAACTATATTATCTAAATATTATCATAAGGCACTCATATAATTTATAATAATGGTAAACTGGTGAAGAATTTGACTAATAGTTTCCTCTTCTACCATTTAAAATTATTTATATTCATCTCTAAGTTAACCAATTATAGTTATTTTTAATTTATTATTTCCATAATGAGTGACCTGATATTCTATGAATATCATGTTCTATTTTGTGAGAAAATAAATGATAGAATAAATTTCTTCTAGTTTCATAATATAAAATATTTGTTACATTGTATTTTAAGAAATAAGTATGATAAATATAATAAATCAAGGTCTCTGAATCAGTTTTAGGTAACTTTTAAGGTTTTACTATAATAGTCCAATGATTTATGTTATCATTTTTAAGGTAATATTTCATCCATTATTTCCAATAACTATATTCGTTACAATAAAAAATGGTGGTCTCTGAGGGTTTAAACCATTATTATAACTTTTTCCTGTCATCACAAATTAATCTTTTCATTATCTGTTTAAGTCCATGATTTGATAAGAAAAAAATGAATAAATATAACATATTTTACAATCATTTCAAGGACCCTCCCTGATACAATTTTTTTGTCCAGATACGAGGACAGACGAATGGTCAATAGGGGTGACTTGACTTCTTTATAAAATTTTAAATATTTTTCATAGTTAAGTTAATTAGAAGTGGAAAATAAAAAAATAAACAAAAATATTTTTATAATAGTTTGGATTATAGTGATCTTATATCTACTATTCACTCTCAATGTCAGAGTATAAAACCCAATATAAATGTAATATAACTTGTTAAGGGTATTCACAACCCATTATAATATACTTTTTCTCACCCAAAGTCACAACCTAACTAGAACTTACATTTTCCCACCAAGAGTCACAACCGGATTACAACTTCCTTCTACACACCTAAAAGGACAACCTAGTTTCCATTGACTTTTCTTACATAGAGTCACATCCCAAAACCACCTTTTGAAGTGGTGAAATAACAAAAATTGGATTTTTTCAGAAAAAGGAACAAATGAAAACCTATAACTTTTTTAGAACCAATGTAAATCCATTTATTCCTTTTAAAGGGGTTGAATAACCCAACACTAAGGTCATACTTTCGAATGAAAAATAATAATAATAAATCACACACATAGAAAATATTATACAATACAATAATATAACACACATACATAAACATTGATATCTTGAGTGTCGAGGTAGTATAGATCACATTAATGGATAGGTTTTGTACATTAGATTTTTCCACACCAAATCCCAGTTGCATGTGATCATAAAAAATATATCGCACTATGCAGTTCATGTATCCTCAAAAACACTATTCTTCTTATACACTGGTTCTTTCAAACTCATTATATATAGTTTCTTCATAAAAAAACGTTTAAAAATTTAGTTACACATGAATAACCATTGAAATTTATCTTTTCCCATATAGTTGCATTTTTCTCACTCAATGATAATGAACTACTTTAGAGTTGGAAGAATCTTTGATAATTTATAAAACTAAAAAAATTTATTAAAATAACATTGTTAGAATAAGTAAACATTTAATAAAATAGTAAATATTTTCATAATAAATGATATTAACATCCTTATAATACTCCATACAAACATGTGAGAGTAACTCTTCATATTTCAAAAAAAAAATTTGAATCTCATAATTTCTGAATATGAAGAAAAAATAATAAACTTGATTTATCCCACATGATGTTCATTTAATTATTCATAAAAAATTAAAATTATTTTGTATATAATTGAAATAATTAATAAGCAATTATGTAATAAATAAATCAAGGGAAAAAACTAAAATGAATATGCAGTTGATAGAAATTTAAAAAAAATAATGAAAATAGAGAATATGTTTAGTTTTATAAAAACAAATGTTTGAATCAAAAAAATTGTGTAAGATTTATTCTACATAGCGATGATTAGATATATGGGTGATTTTATGTAAGAATAAACTATATAAGAGTCATTCGATGTTCACTAATGGATAATCACATAATCATATCCTCTATATAAGGATACATACATATGCATATTAATTATGTAAGGATGTTTAAGAATATATATTCCACAAAAGGATATATACAAAAAGAAATTAAATCATGTAATGATTTATATAAGGATATATGAAACGATATATTTACAAAAGCATAATTTTATGTTTAGCATAAGATTTTTTTTATTAGTATACATGTAATTCATGACTCGGTGCATGATTCATTAAGCACTTAGTAAATATTGATTAAAAAAACTTCATATGAGTCATTAAAAATATATTTATGAATTATATGCCTTTTAAATATAATTCATTTAATACTGAAAAAAAATCATTATATGATTTATAACTTAACTCATACATAGATGGATTTTTCTATGATATCAGTTCATATGACACATAATGAGTATGAATAAAAATTTAATTGATAAGAAATAACATTAATATTGATTCTTCATCATTATTTTCTAATAAAAGTAGTGAGGTCTTCATAAATCATGATATTGGGAATAAATAATGATTGTAAAATTATTAAAATATAATTGAATAAAGTGAAAATTATCCACTAAATAGTATTTATGTTTCATATTTTTATATATTACTAGGCCAACTTCACACTCCACCCTCTACTGTATAATCATAAAAAAATAATTATGTGAGATACATGATTACAACTACAAAGCTTTAAAGATATTTCCACTCGATTAAAAGAGTTGGTGACCCTTCTAAAAAAACTTATGTTGATCTCCCATTTTATATTTGAAACAAACTCTTGTGATCATTTATTATCTCTTTATTGATCGATATTAGGCCCTTCCCAATATAGTAATTATCACGTGCTTTCCGAAAAATATTTTGGGTCAACTAATTCTCCCCTACCACCCCTTAGTGCTTGTTACATTTCACATTTTTTTCAGGGGAACATCAATTGGTATAAGATTAAATGATACTCTGCCTAATCATCTATTAAATTAGTTCCAAATAATTAGTTCTAGTGTTAATTACTAAGGATCTATATTTTTTCCCTAATACTTATATGTATCAATTTAATTATTTTTTAGAACATAAATTACATCAAAAATAGGGGTGTTCCCATGTTCCATGAAAAAGGATTCAAATTTTTAAAAGTGGGTATGGTTCTATATTTTTATTTTATTAAGATATATATTCATGATATTATAGATAATGGTGTTCATATTTTTTATGATGGAGCTGGTTTCACCTTGAAATACTAAAAGAACATGGATACCAATGGGAGAGTACAAGATTTGTTATCATTTATACCCACTAATAAATAATTAAAACAATTTATGGGTTCTAAATAAGTGAAATACATAAAAATAAAACTTCATGAAATTAAAAAATGATAATAAAAGGTGAAAGAAGTTCAAATTCAACCATTTTGTGCTCAATTATAATATATAATGACTATTGAAGATGATTCAATATATGAATTCTATTTATAGATTAATGAAATTATTAGTTTAATCTTGATAAATAGAGACACTGAAGAGGAATCACTAATATCAAATAAGTTTATGATGATTATTTTGGCCAAAAATAACACCAACATTTATTCCATTAGGTTCATGAATTAAATTAGTTCAATATTTATAGTCATAATAATATCTTGATAGACTATGAGATGACATGAGGACCCTTTCAGAAGAGGAAAGGGAATTACATAGAGTCTACCTTTAAAGCATCCAAAGGTATGAAAATAAATTAATTCAAAAAATATCATGATGAGGAATTTGATATTGAAGATGATGGAATGATTGTTGATGAATTTATATTAATTTTCTATAAATGATTCTAAAATGAAATATATATATATATATAAATATATATATATTAATTTTTTTATTAAATTTTGTAATTTTATAAATATTAGATACTTTAAAATAAATTTACCTATGAATAATAATGATGGTAAAACGGGTAATTAGTGTGGAAAGAGATTTGTTAAAGGAATGGGATACAACAATTTATAAAATAATAACAATTTATTATTAGTGAATAAAGTGTCACAATGTGATGATAAGAATTTAAAATTATTGGAAGACTAAATGAATGAAATAGTTCAAATTTACAATGATAAATCTAAGCACCCTAATTGATCATATGGAGATGGAGTAAGATAAAAATGTAATGATTAATTATTAAAAACAATAGAGTCACAATTGAGAGTTAACCTCTTGAAATAACTTAATAAAAATGGAAAAAATTTGTAGGAGGTTAGAGCATTGAAGAAATAAGTAAAAAAATTTAATTTCAATGTGGATAGTGAAAAAAATAAAGATGGGGTCATGATAAAAAATATAAATAAAAATTTCATACTTTTTAAAACAGAAAAAATTCTTCATATTACAACAAAAATATTGAATTAATGGAAATAAGGGAAACCTTACAAGGTAAAGTTTTATAAAAATGGGAATTTACTAATGAAATTATAATTTCAATTTCAAAATTATGAAAATGAAATTTGAGAATCATTGAATTCTTTTATGAACACTGTAAATTCCTCAAATAAACCTATCAATTTTACTAATAATAAGAACACACTAACTTCAGAGACACATAAATCTTATGTAAATAAATATAAAATTTGATAAGATACAAAATATGGTTGTCTCGTCACTAAAAATAATGATACACCTATTTTAATAAAAACATTTGTGATGAAAATCAATGTAAAAATGGTGTATGAAAGAAAATTAGGATAGCAGATAAGTTGATTAGAAAACATATTGTGAATAAAAACTAAAAAAATAATAAGAAGTTTGAATAAGGAGGATTCCATATCTAAATAAAATATGGAAAGAAGTTTTTGAAGAAAATAATTTCCCATGTATAATGAAATTTATATTTGAAATAAAATATTGGTGCTATTCAAATGATCCAACATAGATCATATGTTGACCCATTGTAAATTTCCAAAAAACCCAAACATATTTCCTAATCACCAAGGGTGGGAATATAAAACTAAGGATTTGAGTTAATCATTGTAAGAAAATGATGCCACTTTATGTGAAAGTTTGTTCTAATATCAGATCTTACCAAAAATTAGGCATGGTCATGTTTTACATTACAAATATCAAAATCATATACACTAGGGTTACTTCCAATACCTTTATAACTCTATAAAATGAAATATAATTTTTATGCACAACAAATGTTATAAAACTAAAATAAATATATACAATAAATAGTTAAACTATAAATAAATAAAAATCTATAAAAGTGGTGATATAAAAAATACCTCTGACTAAAGTTCCCCCTTCACTCAATGCTTCAATGGAGTTAAAACCTACTACAGTAATTTCCTTCCTTCTTGGAGATCATCCAAGTAGCTATTTATGTACTTTCTTTTACCTTAAGTTTCACATGTAAAACTACATATGCACCGAGATTCATATACATAGTTTGAGTATAAATATTTAGTAGGAACCACCATGTACCTGAAACTCCCCCAACTGAATAATCATTTGAATTCAAATACATGTTTCATCACTCTCATCATTGAGGCATGTCAAAAATAATTATTACTTACACTAACTAGAACAGGAGTTATGGGACCATATCTATAATTAAGGGGGGAGTTTATTCATAATATTTTTAAGTAATTTTTATAAAAAAAATAAGAAAAAGTTTGATAAAATTAAATTTGATGTCATAATAAAAAAGACTGAGGTGATGGGGATAACATGACTGATTTGGTATATAAATATTATTATTTATTCCCTAAATATAACTATTCCATTATTACTAAACTTTAACATTCATCATTGGAATAATAATTTTCATGATAAACCAATGATTTTGTTCTTATTATTTTTTCACAGTTCATTCTATCAAATAGAATAGAATAATAATGGTTTCTTTGATGATAAAAATAAATTGATATTGTCATTCTAGAAGGTTAGAGATAACAATATTAGTGGATCGTCAGCTATATTCTTTATAATCATCTGATATATAAAATTTCAAAGGATAACATAGTAATCAAAAAATATAATGGGGAGCTTGCACTATTCTAACATGGATTCACTAGTTTCATTTTCCAATATCACCTAGAAAATAAATGAATTTTCTCAACTGGAATTGAAGTTAACATTCATCCATGTAATGATTCTAAATGAGATCTAATATAAAATAAAAGAATAAAAAATCCAGAAAATAAAATAAAGTGGTAGATGCCATTATCATCCAAATTCCTATAGTAAATTGATAAAATAAGTATGAGATGAAGTAAAAATATACTTAAATAAGTTTTATATACAACAATATTAAGAATAAATAATGAGAAAAAGGGCCCCCTTGATCCTCCACTACATATTGATTTTTTCTTTTCTACTTTTTAAAATACATTGGGAGGGATGGTAGAATCACTGACTGAAAATTATTTTTTATTTCAAACACTTTTAGGAAAAGTGAGAACCGAACATCCCTTAACCCGACCAGAATATGACTTGAAACAAATAGAAAAAAGGACATATTCTAGACAACCACAGACCAACCAGAACACCACAAGACTACATATCATAATACCCATAATCATCTCCACATCCCACACAAGAGTCCCCTTCTGCCGTGGCCGTAGCCGATTCCTACTCAGAGGACGATTTATATCGCCTCAAGTAGTAGTTACTTTACAGAAAAATCCCCTTCTAATCCAGTAAAGGCTGTACTGGGAAAGTCTGTTTGATCAAGATGTCTTTTTTGAAGGAAATAATCACACCTTTTTCCCGCTTAATGGAATATCTAGTGCATATCGGTCATAGAAGGTAAGATTAATCCTTCCTTGTTCATCTTCTTGGTGTAGAAGAAATAGGTTATTCACACTCATTCATCCTATCAGTCCCATTATAGACAATGTCACTATATGACAGTAAACTTGGACCACTCAAATTTTCCTTATTACCCCCAAAAATATTTTTCCCTTTGATCTACGGCGTATTACCCTTGCCACCTAAAGAGTTCCACCTCCTTTTCACTGGTGTATTCACATCAGTCGGGGCAAGACATTCAACCGCTGTAGTTCAATTTGGAGGTTAGACATGGTGAGTCATGATTGAAGTGAAGAACCACTCGGTTAACATTTCCCAAATGTGATCTACAATTTCTTAGACTACATTTTGTGTTGTTTTTCATAAAAAATTCTCTCTAGAAAGTTAGAAAGTAGTGATTTTAGTATCTATAAGGTTTTGGATTTCAAGAAAGAGGTTTCAGTTAAAAATTATTAATCAAAATAGTGAAAAAACAATGAAATGTATAGATATTTTTTCCATTCTAGTTCTTGATAACTTTCAATTTACCCCTATATTCATGATCAAGAACGCACAACAAAAATGAAAATCATACTATTTATTAACATTGATTTTTTTATGATTTATAACCTCAATTTATGAATTGATGATATAACAAAATCCCAAAATTAAATGAATCTGGCCTCCAATTTGGCATCCCCTAGAATGTGTCGTTACTCACCTCTCGATATCCACCCTTTTTACTAAGTCCTATAGATATATAATTATTAACACTCTAAGTAACATGTATGTAATAAAGTATAATTAAGGTAGAATAAATAGAACCAACTGAACATCCATGGTTGACATTACAAGTGATAGGAGTTTTGGATCTGAGTTACAATGAAATTGGAAGAACAGGATATATAAAAGGAGATTTGGAGAAATCAATATATATGGAAGAAGATCTCTCCATAGAAGACCAATTCCAGGGATCCAAGTTGAATCCACTGAAGTACCAACTCCCTCCATAAACCAATTGAAGAAACAATATTATTCTTAATACCCTCTTACATATCTTGAAAAACCATTTATTACCCCTGACCACTCTTAACAACTATCACGTGAAAATTACAACGCTACCTATATTTAATATCCCATCTCAAACTCATTCATCGTAATAAACTTCCCCCAATAGTTATATATGGAAAGACACATCCTGAATTCCTAACATTACCTACCTCTAGAAATATTGTCTTTCCCTCTAGGTAGATATCTAAAATCATATCTCAGCCTCTTTAGTTCATGGAAGGTTTAACAATTGAAAAAAGAGTGAAATATATAGTGAAGCAACCAGAAACATTTATCCATAGATTAGTGTATAGTAATTATAGAAGACAAATAAAAAATAATAAATAATAATAATAAGATATATAATATTAAGATGGATTCCCTAAGACAGACTAGACCCTGGGGACAAGGCCTAATTCCTAACATCTTCCACTCGAAGAAAAATTGACAAAATCCATAATTCCCCAACCACACAACCACTCAACCAAAAAATTTCTAATATTATTTACAATACGTCCCCTGGTAGTTACTACCTAGATATACCCCTTTAAACATCCCCCTTTCACCCCAATAGTATGGCTTCTTTATATCAAAACACCTAAGAAACACTTCTCCTAGTTCCTCACTAGCTTGTGATAGAATCAACCCGAAGGCCACACATAGACACCCCCTTCTCATGCTTCTATCAGATACCATATCTTGTTAATTGTAACACACAAATGATTTACAAATAAATTTAACATAAAATGTTAGTCATGCGATATTGAGTCTCTGTGAAATAACACTTTCTTATACTAATTATTCTAACAAGATAGTTATATCCTAGACGTTAAACATAGTAATATTAATAGAAATAACTACCATTAAATTTTATTTATAATGATTTAACATAAATAAAATATTTATAATGAAATATATAATTTTTGGTAAAATAATAATCATTTTTCAAAATTAAATTAGGGTGAATTTTAATTATTTTTATGAGAAATTTCATTTTTTTTAATAGTTAAAAATAAGATATTTTAGTTAAAAATTGCTTTTTTGTTTAAATAATTATTATAATTTAAATTTATTTTTAACATCTTAAAAGATCAATTATACATATATAAATAAAATTATGATAATTGTAATCATTTTTATATAGAAATTAGATATAATTATATATTTAACTTTTAAACGTTCTTTTTACTCGCCTTCTCGCCACGCCTATGGGATTATAATTAAATGAAATCTTGACACTTTTTTGAGTTTAATTTTGAAAAATTTACATACCAATTTTTAATTAGTAATAAATTTATACGTGTATAGGGTCAACATATTTTTTTTTTGAATAGTAACTTGACCATATGGAATAGTAATGTTACCCTAATAAATATTGATATGACTATTGTGAACAATAAATTGGTCAATTGGATAGTAAACTCACCCATAAAATTATAAATAAAATTTTGGCATCTTATAATGAAGTTATGATATAATTATATCATAGTATAAGTAAGTAAATATTTTAAAAAATTAATAATTTAGTGTTGGTATTTTTGGAAGTCATAAATATTTAATTAAATGTTTATAATTAATAAAAGGATTTAATATAAATATTATTTTAATAAAATATATTCATAAATTAAAATTTTGTTTTTCATGATTTCTGGATAATTTTATGATACATTAGTTAATTTTTTAAAGTGTTATAAAATTAGTTATAATTTTAAAATTTATATTATCAATAAAATGATGATTTCAATTAAAAATTAAAGTTCTCATATTTAGAAAATAATTTTCATAAAATGGAGTTCTTTTTTGAATTATACATGTCTAAAAATGGTTAGAGTGAATTTTTTGTATTTTTCTAAAATACTTAAATTTTTATGAATTGTAAAATATGGTAATTTATAATAAATGTTATATACATGAATTATTTATTCATTGGAGATTTATGGATGATTTAACCCCAAAATATCAAAATATAAGAAATTATTTTAATTTATTTATTGATAATTCTCAAACTATTCATAGTCATGCTCCAAAATAATAAACTAATGATAAAAATATTAAAAAACACCCCTTTCATCCACTATAAATACCACCCTTCTCCTCACACCTTCCAAGAATTGAACCTTATCAAATTTCTTCTCAAATAATCTTCCCAAGTCTTTCCCCCATGTTCAAAATGTTTTGGTCACAAATAAAGACCAAACCAAGGTTCCTTAAGGAGGTTCTCAAAGAGGAGAATTCAAGAGGTAAATCATCTTTCTTTGTCTTTTAATTTCTTTTCAATTTCCCTTTTTATTTATTATCATCTTTTCACCTACTATGTAAAAATGAGAATGATAACTCCAGTATCATCTATATACTTGAATTATATCATGTTAATTTAATATCCTTTATCAAACTCCTTCTTCTCTCTCTCTTTTATTTTAAAAACAAAATCATCGTCCGTGAGGTGCCTATTTAAAAATTCATGGATGATAGGTTTTTATTATTCAATTTCTCCTTCAAGAATGGTCATGAAACCATTATTATGGTTAAAAAATACTATAATATATGTATTAAAATCCTTTTTATGTTCTTTAAGTAACATATTTACATAATACTAACTGATTTAACAAAACAAGTTTGTTGTGATCTAAAACTGCAGAAAAATAATCTAAATGGTTATCATTAGCATCTTATATAATGATTCATTGTCATATCTGGTAATAAAAACATATATAAAAAAATTAAAATTATTTATGTTCATAAATTTTATATAATTAAAATTTTGTTGAATTATACCCATTTTACATGAACTTCATTACTTATAAAAAAGCAAACTGATAATAAAAACCAGAAAAACAAATGCTCCTAGACGATGAAATTAATATCTATAACTCATTAATAAGTCATTAAATAAAAATAATAAAGATATAATGAATAAATATATATATAATATGTTCTTAATTAATAAATTAATTAATTTAATATGATTATCTAGGAGATTAATGTCAAATGAAGAACACATTCAGACATAAGTTAAGGGTTTTCTCAATACACTTTCATTTTCATGAGATTATCATTATTCACCACTTAATTCTTGTATGTGGGGTATTTATACTGTAATTTGATATATAATATCATTAATATATTTATATTAATTGTATTAAATTATTCATTTGATGATTATTAATTTTTTTTAATTATGATTTGACTAACTACAAAGTGGTAAGGGATTCTACCTGAACCTCAATTTTTTCCTTTCGGTTACTCTTTCTCTCTATTTACCACAATATATTTCTTAATTATAATTATGTTACCATAATAAATAAAATTTTAATGTTAAACTTATATTTATGTATCATAATCATTCTTTGTTTTATGGGGAGTAACATGTTTTATAAATATCCTTTCTCAATTTTTCTTGATACGCAAACCCGATTAAAGGGAACTTCCCAGTTTCTTACTCATTTTTAATTGCACTCCATAATTTTTTTTAATCCATAATAATTTTTATAAAATAAATAATTTTATCATTAAGATATATCTTTTATAATTTCTAGTATTATACAAAACTTATGCCTTCTTCTAATTTAAAGACTCTTTTGTATTTTCCCTTAAACCACACTAAAGCGGCTCATTTCTAAAACATTTAAATGCTATATTTATGTGTTTTCACATCATTAGGGATTAATTTATACATAAAATATAATTTCATTTTCATTATCTTATTTTTTTGGATATTCATGTTTACAATCTGATTTTATGACAAATACAAATGATTTTCCAAATGAACTCTTCTTTCCAAAGTAAAAACAGGTTTCCTCATCTCACTTTTACTATTATAAGATTTATTCCTTATTCCCCAATTATTCCTTCTGTGTGGTTTATGTACTTCCATTTTACATATAATATAAATATTCTCCTTATTCTCATGATATTATATGGGATTATGATTTGAATTTTTAACAGTGGTATGGGATGTATTAGAATGTTTAAAGATTATTTCCTCAATAATTTTTTGAATTGTCTAATTTAAAAGTATCTTCATCTATGTAAACATCCTTTATTTAATCTTGAATGTCATTAATTTTTATCTATTATGATAAAATCTATTTTATGATCTATTTTAACATGAATTTTCTAATTTAGTACCATTCATGGGTTATAGTTAAAGTATTCACATTTAATATGCTAGTTTTTCAATAAGAATATTTATGTTGTTTATGTTTCACCCTTTTTATAAGATAAATGTATTGGAATTATTAAGTTATGAGTGGGTCCCTCTATATCCCATTGGTACATCAGTAGGTCTCATGAGACAAACTAGACTGTGTTTTTACACATTACGTATGATTTCTTGGTTGATTCCTTGATAGTATGTTTATGATTTCTGATGTTATGTATTCTATCATTGTGAAATAAGTAATTGATTGTCCATGTGATTGTTTGAATAGTAGAATAGCCATGGTTATTTTTTATTATATAATTATTTAATTATCTTATATTTGTGCCACATTATGTTCAAGATTATGTTTTAATATCATGTGTACTTTTATTTATTAAATATGCCTTATTATTTATGCTTGTGTTATATTACTTACCATTACTGAGCATCTAATCACACCCCTTTCTTATGTTTCCTTTATCCATGTTATGTAGAAGAAAACATTGAATAATATTTTAAGGATTTCATTTATTTTATTTCATTATGTACCATGTTTCATTTTCCTAGTGTATTATGGGTATCAAAAATGTAATCCTATCTTAGAAGACTACTAAATTGATTGGTCCATCAGGATTTGATTCCTAATAATCATGCTAGTGTAATAAAATAATTCACCGGCTCTAGGTTTATAGGGTCATGGTGTTAAATTTGGTATCATAGGATTATTTTAAGAAACCTTGGAAACTATATTTATATAACATATATTAGGGGACATAGCCCTAAGATAGAATTTGAGGATAAAAATATAAGAACATCCTAGAATTTTGGTAAAGTAGAGATTATGTGGATCCTACAAGGAATACATAAATGTCTAGATAATACAAGATGACATGGTTCTAGAACAAATTTCCATAGGATTAACCACTTTGAAAAGGTTTCCCTTTCCTAACTTAAGGTAACCTAGTACACAACAACAGGTCTTACTACACACTTGGTTTAACACTCCCAGGAGATATGCTTAGGATAATTCACATTTTCATTACAAATAATTTTTAATGATTTGAATATATAAATAAAATGAATAAACTAGGTTAAACCTAAGTTGTTTTTGGTTGAACATAAGGTGTCATGATATTATATAAATGATTATACATTTTTCTCACTATGACTATTTTTACTCACACTATGATTTCTAGTTTTAGTCAATGGATGGAAGCTAAAGGATTCATGATAACATTGAAAATAGTGGAAAGGTTTGTGGTGATGATAAAATAAATGGGAAGTTGATAAGAGTGAATGAATTATTGTTCATTCCTAATCATATTTCCAGAAATATTATTAACAATATATTCCCTAAACAACTCCCAAACCCAGTTTATGAAATGATGAATGGATTTTTCTAAGAGCTCTAGTGGTGAAGACTGTAAATAAAAAACACTTGATTTACTTAATGCAAGAAATGTGGAAGGAGACACCTGGGAAAGTGTCTCAAATTAATGGATAAATTCTTTATGTGTGAGAAGTAATGAAATAAAGAAAATAATTTTAGAGGAAAAATGAAGAGTATAATGAAAAGAAATAAAACTGATCCTAAAAATCCATTTTTAGTTATTTTCCTTAAATATAGGGGACTTAGAAAATACCTGAATCAATTCTCTATTCTATAGGATAACCTCTAGATGAAGGAAGGTCCTATGTGAAAATAAATGTATGATATATTTATATAATGAGGTTGTATTGAAAATCACATTTAAATGAATGTTTAATGATTGAACTTATTTCAAAGACGTCCATCATATTTATTTTGGAAGTTAAATGGTTTTAGAAAAATGAAAACCTATATACAGGGTGACAGCCCATAATCTCTGGAAATTTTGTTGAGTTTGAACCCACAACTGAAGGGTGACAAGGGTACCACTAGCCAACGAGAAGTCCTGGTTATCATGAATTTTTCTAGTTAAAAAATATAATGGATAAATTATTTTGATTTTAGGGGATTTATATTTTATCAACTAGATAAATTTGGGATTGGAAATATGATTTGGTGATTAAGTGATAAATGTTATTTTAGAAGATTTTCTCTATTTTGGGAATCCTATAAGATTTTGGTAGATCAAATTTTTTTAGGAATAAATGAGGAATTTTATTTTGGAGTCAAATATGATTTTATTATGGACTTATGGTGATTCATATTATTTATGGAAATGTGTATAATATCTTAAAGATTATGTGATAGGGGAAATTAAGTTTTTGTTATAAGACATTAAGAGTTATCGATGTCATTTGGAAGACTATATGAATAAATCATTATGATTTTGGGGTCACAGTCTAGAATATTTTTTAGTGGAATAATAGTAATTTTCAAAATAATCTATGTTGAACTTTGATTCTTGTATTTAAATTTTGGAGATTAAAGTTGTCTTCAATCATATAAAGGTTTATTATTTTTTGTGAAATATCTTATCTTATCTTAACCATTTTGGATTTGGAAAATATATAAAGACAAGAGGAATATATAATTATTATTTTGTGGGATTTTGGATCCATAGAAGTTGATTTTAATTCTTTAGGTAGGGAAAAATCATCTTGAACCTCCATTTCAATTTATAAGGAATGAAGTCTAAATAGATCGAAGCGCAACCATAGGATGATATTATTCTTATGACATAGAAAGTAATCAAGTAAGTTTAATTTCTTAAGTGATTATCTAAATAGTAAAGGAATACCTCAACTCTAGGAAAAGGATTTTGAAAAAAATCCATTCAATAACATTCCTTACTAAGAGATTAGTGGTATTTTAACCGATCATAATATTTATGGTCTTCTAATGATTATCTTTCTAATGACCATGTCCTCTATCATTCTTCATCAGAAATTGATGGTTATATTTCTCTTTCATGTCCATGATTTCACTTCCCAATAATATTATTCTATTCAAAACCCTAATATTGTGGTTTCCTTAACATTTTCTCTTCTCCTCTTATTAAGAGAATGTTTTGTTAACCTTGTTTATGATGTGGGTTTCCCACAAGGGAATTTTCAAGTATCAACCATTAACTTTCAAAGTAAAATTTCAAACTGTGAGGATACAATTTATTGATGGATTTCAGAGTGTAACACCCCAAGGATTTTCAAATATATTTAATATAGATTTAAATTCATTAAACACTAAGTCTCTGTAAAACAAAACTTTTTTATTATAATTATTTAAACAAGATAGTTATAACCTAACTATTAGACATAGTAATATTAATAGTAATAAAAACTGTTAAATGTTATTTACAATGATTTCACTTAAATAAAACATATTTATAATGAAATATATAATTTTTTGTAAAATTAAAATCATTTTTTCAAAATTAAATTATGATTAATTTTTAGTATTTTTCTAAGAAGTTTCATTTTATGATGAATAGTGAAAAACACTTTGTTTTCGTTAATTTTTTTTTAAATAATTATTATACTTTAATTTGATTTTTAAAGTCACAATAGATCCATTATACATATATTAATCCAATAAAGATCATTGGAATCGTTTTTATTTTGAAATTAGATAAACGACATATTGAACTTTTCAATATTATTTTTACCCACCTTCTCACCACAAATATGGGATTAGCATTAAACGTAATTTTTTCACTTATATGATTTGAGTTAAAAAAAATGGGCATTAATGGTTGTGATCATTTAGATATTTAAAGTCTGATAGGATCAACTTAATAATTTTGGTGAATAGTAACTTCACCCTTTGGAATAGTAATGCTACCCTTATGAATAGTGATATAACCCTTAGGAATAGTAAATTGGCCAAATGAATAGTTACATCACCCATGAAAGTATAAATATAATTTAGTAATCTTATAAATGAAGGTATGATATAATTATATCATAGTTAAAGTAAGTGAATATTTAAAAAAATTAATAACTAATAGTAGGTATTTTTGAAAGTCGAAAATAATTAATTACATGTTTATAATTAATAAAATGATTTTGAAGAAAATTTACTTTCATAAAATGTATTCATAAATTAATATATATTTTTCTTATGTTTTTTGGATAATTTTATAAGACCTTAGTTAATTTTTCAAATTATTATAGAATCAGTTATAATTTTAAAATCTGTATTTTTTGAGTAAATGATGATTTCAATTAGAAATTAAATTTATCATATTTAGAAATGTATTTCAATAAAATATAATTTATTTTTTAATTCTAAACATTAGAAAATGGTTAGGGTTATTTTTTTGGGATTTTTCTGAAACACTTGAATTTTTAGTGAATAGTAAAATAATATAATTTATGATAAATGTTAAATACATGAATTCTTGAGTCATAGGTGATGTGTGGATAATGTAAGCCCACAATATCGAAATATAATTCATTATTTTAATATATATAGTGATAATTATCAAACTATTCATATTATTGAGCCAAAATAATAAACTAATGATTAAAATATTCAAAAAAACACCCCTCTCCTACACTAATAATACCACCCCCACCACCCTTCTCTTCACACCTTCCAAGATTTGAGACTTGTAAAATTTCTACCCAAATATTCTTCAAAAGTATCTCCCCCACATCCAGGAGGTTCTATTCACAACAAAAGACAAACCCAAGGTTCCTTAAAGAGGTTCTCAAATAGGAGAACTCAAGAGGTAAATTCTCTTTCTTTTTCCTTTTAATGTCCTTTAAATTTACTTTTTCATTTATTATCCTCTCATCACCTCCTCTATACAAATTATAATTATAACTTCATTATCAACTATATACTTGAATTATATCATGTTAATTTAATATCCTTCATCAAAATCCTTTTGTCTCTCTCTTTAATTTTAGAAACAAAATCATTGTCTGTGAGGTGCTGATTTACAACCTTTGTGGACAATAGATTTTTTTATTTAGTTTCTCCATCAAGGCTGGTCATGAAACCATTATTATGGTTAAAAAACTATAATACATGTATTAAAACCTTTTTTATCTTCCGAAAGTAACATATTTACGTAATAATAAATAATTAAACAAAACGAGTTAATTGTGATCTAAAATTGGTAAAAATAATCTAAATGATTATCATTAACATGTTATCTAATGATTCATCATCACATATAGGAATAAAAAATATATAAAACCAATTATAATTCTTTATTTTGATTAATTTTATATAATTCTAATTTTGAATAATTATTCCCATTTTACATGAACTTCATTACTTATATACAAGAAAACTGATCATGAAAACCAAGAAAACAAATGATCCCGATTGATGAAATTATACAATATAACTCATTAATATGGATAGAAATTAACTTAATTGAAATATAGTGAATAAAATACATATATAAAAGGTTATTTATTAAATAATTAATGGATTTAATTTTATTATCCAATAAATTAAGGTCAAATTCAGAACACATTTAGACATAAGGTATGGTTTTTCTCAACTCACTTTAATTTCTGTGATATTTCCATCATTCACCACTTAATTCTAGTATGTGGTGTATGTATACTATAATTTGATATATAATATCATTAATCTTTTTATATTCATGGTATTAAATTATTAATTGGAAGATTATTAATTTATAGGCATACAATTCATTTGATTACAAAGTGGTAAGGGATTATTCTTGGACCTCCATTTTCCCTTCAGGTTAATCTTTCTCTATTTTTACACCAAATATAACTATTAATTATTTTTATGAAATAATCCTAAATTATATTTGAATTTTCCTTATATATGTATTTATCATAATTATTCTTTCTTTTATGGAGAGTTATATGTTTTATAAAGATCATTTCTTAATTCTTTCCAGATATGCAAGCCCAGTTAAAGGGAACTTTCTAGTTTCTTACTCATTTTCATTTGAACTCCCTAATTTTTTTAATCCCTCATAATTTTTATAAAATAAATTATTTTATTATAGAAATATATCTTTGATAATTTTTGTTTTTATACAAAACTTATTCCTTTCTCTATTTTAAAGACTCTTTCGTATTCTCTTTTTAACCTCACTTAAGCAGCTCATTTCAAAAACTTTTAAATTATCTTTTTATATGCTTTCACTTCAGTTGAAGTTAATTTATAACTAAAATATAATTTCATTTTCCTTAACTACTATTTTATGTAATATACATTTTTAAAATATGATTTTATGATAAATAAAAACTATTTTCCAAAAAAAAACTCTTCTTTACAATGTAAAATTCGGTTTTTCTCATCTTACTTTTACTTATATGAGATACATGACTTGTTCACCACTTATTCCTTTTGTGTGGTGTATGTACTACAAATTTATATATAATATCAATATTCTCTTTATTTTCATGATATTATATGATATTATGATTTTAATTTTTCAATATGGTATGGGACACTTTGGAATGTTTGAAGATTATTTCCTAAGAATTTTTCAATGGTATTGTTTAAAAGTATATTCATCTATATAAACATTAATTATTGAATATTGTACTTCCTTGAGGTTTATTTCTTATTATAACATATAATATATGATCATTTTGACTATGTATATTCTAATTTGGTAATTTTCATGGGTTATAATTAAATTATTTACATTTAGTTTGATAGTTTTTCAATTTGAATGTTTATGTTGTTTATGTTGTTTATGTATCACCATTTTCATATAAGGAATGTATTGGACTTAGTATGTGAAAAGAAGGGACTTCTATGTCCCCTTTATGAATCAGTATCCCTCATGAGACAAACTAGACTAGGTTTTTACCCATTATGTATTATTTCTTAACTGAAGCCTTGACGGTATGTTTATGATGTCCGACATTATGCATTCCCTCATTATAAAACTAGTAATTGATAGTCCATGTGATTATTCTACTTGTATAATATACATAGTTATGTTTTATTATACAAATATTTAATTATCTTTTATTTAATCCATATTTTTTTAATATTATATTTTAATTGCATTTTTACTTTTAGTTATTCACTATGCCTTATTATTTATGCTTCTGTTATATTACTTTACCTTACCGAGCATCTAAGCTCACCCCTTTCGTATGTTTCCTTTACCCATGTTCTAAAGAAGAAAACATTCAATATTATTTCAAGAATTCATTTTATTTCATTTTATTATTTATAATTTTTTATTTTTCGAATGCATTATGGGTATTAATAATGTAATCTTATCTTCCATGACTGATAAACTGATCGATCATTCGGGAATTTATTACTTATAATCATGCCAATGTAATAAAATAATGCACCATCTCTTGGCTTCAGGGGCTAAATAATTACATTAATCTAGTTTCCATGTCTCAGGTGTGCCCTAATAAACTATTGAATTTTCGATGTAGATCAGATAACACTCCAAAACCCTTTTTATTCTAAAAATTAAGAAAGAAGTCTTCCCTTGGTATAATTTCTCACATTGATTCCAAATCAAATTCATTAAGTTTCAAACACCCTAAACTTTATATTTAGAGGTTGGTAACATAAAATATCCCTTAACTACCCCTTATTAATAGAAACAATAATAATTTTCCTCTTTGTTAGTCCTCATAAATGAATATTAAATGTATTATGATCTCTACTATATGACCTCCATCCATGTTTCCCACATTATTAAAATTCAATCTGGGAAGTAATACCCAACATTGGATATTTTACTTCAATATCATTATAATAGATCTTATATAAATGATCCTTGAACCAATAAGAGATTCAAAAACTTTTGGATTCAAATAAAAATATCCTCTATCCAATGGATACTTTAGCCAGTTGTCTCTTTAAACAAGAAACATAATAGGTCACAACATGACTGTAATTTCTAGTAGAAGTTACTCGTAATGCTTGAAATAAAAGTTTTTTTTGAAAAATCTATATGTGTAGGTGTGAAACCATAGTCATAAACCAAAGAAAAATTAGTTCCATGACATTTGGAAACCATAACTATAAGAGATAACTATATGATAAGTTGGGGTGGAAGAATTTATAATACATGGTAATCTTTGATAGAATCTTCTGTTACCACCATAATTCTTTCCATGGGCACTAATACTTTAGTATTCATCTTGATTTCCTATCCATTAGAAAAAAATATATATCTCCAACTCCTCCTTATCTAGGGTAACTTTAAATGTACGAAAATATGTCTCACATACCCTGAGATCAATCCAGATCATATAATCTCTATGTTTTGGTTCTCAAGAACCAGTTATTGAGAAATAGATAACAAGAACATCAGACAGTTGATCCATTCTCTCTAAAACTATTTATCTTATTCTTGTCATATTTACTCTATCTTTATTGGGATTCATTACAAAAATAAAATTTCCTCATTTAAAACATCTTCTAACTCATCCTAATTGGTTACATTTTCATAGATTAAATAAGGTGTAATGACTTTCTGAGACACTACTGGTTGAATTATCATATCCTTTTTTAGAATCCATTTATGTATAGAATCACTACAAGTTCGACCCCCCACACACATCTCGCTATATTCCCCTATAAAGTGAACATCCTATACTAAATAATCTTTAGGTACATCAATACCTTTATAACTCAAAATAATAATGGTGGTCTAATATTCTAGCAATGTATGCACAATACTATTATAGAATATTCTTGTAAAATTTCTTCCATAAACACTATATGAAATTCTCATTACATTTTCCTCACTATGTACTCCTAGAATATTAGTTTCAATTTTTAAATGAGTTGAACATATTCTAGGTACTAGAAACTCATATTTTCTATTATGTATCAACTTATATAGGGTCATAACTTGAATATAGAATCCACACGTCTGACCGAATAAGACTAAAATATTCTACTACTCAAGTAAACTACTACTGAACCTATATTATTACAATTCCTCTTCAATATATCCAACAACACTCAAACATGACTCAAATATATTCATGAAAACAAATTGTTGGACTAATCACCTCTTTGGCATACCTTCCTAGTCCATTCTCACAAGAACTCAAATCAAAGTTTTTAACTCTATACTACACTGGTATGGAAAAAATCCCTCCACATCAAAACTAGTTTTTAAATGTGTCTAAAATCTAAAAATTATCCCACTAAGTCACCTTCCCATAATTTTCCATGAGATTAATATTCAATTTCACCCATCCTGAATATTAATTTTTATACCACTATATAAAAATCTATTACAAAACTGAGTACTCAATACCAAACTACACCCAATGAAGATTTATCCCTTCTATAGTTTTATTTTCAAAAAAATATGTTTCATATTTCTTTATCCAACTTTAGGGATCCTCTTTTGAAAAACAAGGAAGTTCTTCTCTCACTACTGTTATAGTTGGCTAACTCCAATATAGACCACCTACTACATTGAGTCCCCCATCAATGATTACAGTTCCCCCTATGTGCAGGTTCAACAATTATTACCTCATGAAAAAATCTCTCATCATACATCAAGAAGATACAAACATACTTTTTGTCCCAATAATCAGAAATATATAATCTTCTTCTCATGTGTTTAAGAGGAATCAACTAAATCATAGCATTCAGCCAAATCTATTCATCATCCCAACTTGCAAATTGCACCATAGAATCTATTTATTCCCAAAGATCCTAAAATAATTTCTACTCATCATGATTTATATCTCTCTCTCTTCACTTGAGTTTTATTATTATTGGATTTCCCAATGAAAGAACCAAATTTTATTACTCCAGCTAACAGGGACTTTGGATAATATAATTAGGGAAGATGAAATATAACCATAAATACTACCAAAATTGATATTACAAGTGATGGGAGTTGAAATCTAGAGATAAAATAGAATGGAATTAAGAATACATATATAAGAAAATTTAACGGAAGAAGGATATAAGGAATAATATATCTTCATAGAAAACTACATCTAAGGAGAAAATCCAAATCATCTAAGGACTAGCTTTTATTAGTTACCATTTAAAGACACAAAATTATTCATAATGACCTCTAAAACATTTTTACCCACCATTTATTACCATAACCACTTCTAAAAACATTCAAATGAGAATTAAAACACATCCCCTATTTAATATCCCCAAAACTCATCTATCACAAAAAACTACTACCAAATAGTTACATATGAACAACCACATCATACATTACTAACAAGAATAGAGATATAAGAATGAAAATTTGATAATAAAAATCCAACCAAGAAACCATACCACTCATCAATAAGTATATTTGTTTAATTTTTAGTTTGATTTTACAACTACTTATTATTTTAGGATGCTAATTTATTTTTCCAATGACTTTAAAAAAATCATCATTTTTCTCGACCTAATAATCAATAAACAATTATTTAGTATATATATTTCATTTAATCATTAATTTATTCATTCTTTCTTTATTTTACTTTTTTTTTAAAAATTGATCAATTAAGGATTAAAGATCACCTTCTAGTTTTTCAAAAAAAAGAACCAGTAATGGAGATTCCTATTATACACCTCTAAATTGATCTGTAAAAATGAATAATTCCCCAATATTTATACAAGAAAAGATTTATAGGATTGTGAAAAAAACTTGCATTTCAAGTGGACTCCATAGGGAAAAGAAGTTGTAAAATCCCTACCTAGAATAAGAAAATAAACTCATGATATATTAAGAAAAATCATACCTGTTGAAACTGGAATTAAAAAAGGGTTAATTTGGTGTGTTTTATCTCATGTTAACTCTTTAAGATAGTACTCCCCCGCACTTAAAATCTATCATTATCCCAAATTTTTATTTCCAAAATTGGAGAGTTGTTAAATAATTAAATTCAAGAAAAGATTAAATTTTTCTGGAGAAAAAAATATGTAAGGAAGGAACAAAAATATTTAATTAGTAGCAGGTCAGGATAAATTTTAAATTTCACATGCATGTATTCATTTTAAATCCTAGAATATTTTTAAAAACCAAAAAATAAGTTTGTAAAACATCACTTTGAAGCTATAAAATATAATCAATTACAGTAAACAAATTATCAAGTAGGAGAAAGAATAAATTTTTGTAGTAAATGAAACATGATTCCCTAACCATAAACTCATATGAATTATTAAAGGTACATCATGTAGATTTTGAGATGAAATAATTAGGAATAAAAAACTAAGAGAAAAAACAGATCAAATAATTAATTATAGATAGGAAACCATGAAAATATCTTTTAATATGTATTTAAGAAGGTTAAAAACTATTTTTTATCATGTTCTTATAGACAAAAACAATAATAATATTTAATTTAAGAGGGAATTTAAAATATGAAAACGAATAAATTTATTATAATAAGATTCACCACATCATCTCTGTTCCAAATATCTTGAAAACCTTTGTTCTAAGGTCCCCATATTTTCATAAATGTTTTTTTCCAATGTTAAATGACATGTTTTTAAAGGTAGTCAAAACCATGGGTTAACATACAAACTCACACTGATTTTGGGGGGACCCCACCCCAGTGAGTTGAAATTCTTCATAACTTAGTTCTGGGAAGAATTAGTGGTAAATTGGAAGGCTCGGGCTAAACCCATCCACAAGTGAAAACTTTTAGAGTTTGATGAGTGAATTAAGTTGGAGTTTCTTTAATTTTAAAATGAATGATGACCTTGAATTACCCAAACAATAGTATAGGGTTTCTAATTTCTTCACCTCTACTCCTATAGAACTTCCTTACATGATGAAACTCTACTCCTGTTCTTCTTCACATAATCCACCTCAACTCCTCCAATGATACATCACATGTCCCACATTTTCTCCTCCAGTGTTGTCTCACATGACATTACTCTACTCCAATAATGTTTCGGTACATGGCTCATCCCTTCTATGATCCTCAAATTTCACATCCCATGATATAACCCACTTTAAACTCTCTTGACCTGGAAACACACAAGGGATGAAACATGACTTCTTGGGGTTTTTTCGTTCACTTATTCTTCTTTGGAACTGTATCACATGACCCACCTCTACTTAATAAACACTACATGGACTTATAAAAACTCAAGTTTCGTTATGTAGAAAGAATTTTGATCTTCCTATTTGGGTTTTTTTAATTTTAGAGTTTATTTAGTGTGAACTAAAACCTGAATTTGATTTTTGTTGTAGCCAATTTTAATGTTAATTTTTGGTCTATCCCTGAGATAATGGGAATTTTTAGTCTGAATATTGATTTGATTTATTTCTGTGAATTATTTTTATGTTAATTAGTGTTTAGATGTGAGTTTTTTATTTTAATTGATGTAATTTTTTTGTTTATTTCCATTATTGATTATATGAATATTGATTTTAGGTTTATAAATTTTCTTCATCATCTGCCTAAAAGAAGAATATTAGAAAAAATAATAAAGGAAATTGTTCTGGTCCTTCTTGGAAATTTGGTGTTTTTGTTGAAAAAAGGGAAATTAGTGAATTGTAAATTATATGATAAATTATTTTTTAGATGGATTAATTGATTGAAACACCATTTTACTAAAACTAAAAAATATGAAACTGCTTGTATAAGTATGTCTATTGAAGTGAAATAAGAAAGTTCAAGTATTCTTCTTATGAATATGGATTTGTGTTGAAGAAAAAAGAAAAATGGATCACATTGATATTGGGTATGAAATAAATTCTTACTATTTAGTGAATAATAATATGATGACTGATAGAGTTTTGAAAAAAAATCTCATGGGATTCAATCTAAAAGTAATTAAACACAACATTATATGAATCCATTTTTAAAAAGGAAATGTTTTAGAAAATATGTTCTTAAGTAGCTCATTTTTCAATATGAGTGTTATAAATTTTAATAGTGTTAGAATTACTTGTATTTTAAAGATATTTTAGATAATTTCAATGTGTGTAAATAGATATAAACTTCCATCATATCATGATATATGGGAGAAGTGTTTCAAGAAATAAGATCCCTACACACAATAGTTACATTAAAACTATAAAAATTAATATAAGGAAATTAGTTATTCTATTATGTCTGATGTATAGAGTGATAATAATATAAAATTTAATTAAAATTTGGCATTTTTCAATATTCATCAAGAAATGAAACATCACAGAAAAATACTAAATATTCACCGTAATATAATTTTTAAGTTACTCTTTCAAATATGAATATTATTTTAACATATAAAATCAATAAGAGTTCAAAAAAATTATTTAAAATGTATTCTCTATTAAAAAGTGATGAAATTAATTTTTTGAAGAAGATATCATTTTTTCATAAAATTAGATTTATTATTATCTTATACCTATCAAATATTTTGGATAAGTATCAAAAATATTGATTAAATAAATTATATATATTTTTTATTGGAAATATTAATCAAATTTTTTTTATTGATTTATTAATATAAAATTGTGTTGGTACATAGAAAAATAGTGTTCTTAGAAAAGTAATTTCTTTATTTTCAATTAGTTCTTAAGTTTACTTATACTAATTGATAACCAAATGATTAATTTTATATAAATATGCAAATTATATTTTCATAATTTAGTTAATCATATTAATAACTTCCATTTCTATGGCTCAGTGGTAGCTATAATAATATTTTAATTATATTATTAATAGTATATTGAAGTTTGATAAAAACTCAACCTTTCTTGTTGCGCAAGATATCGAAGGAACTTGACATTGTGTGTGACACAAGCCAAACATAGGGTTTTTTATACCACAATATAATATAATTATTGTATGTAGTGAATTAAATACAAACATATTTCTTTAATAAATAAAAAACTATATTTAGTGTTACATGATATGTAAAATATCAAAAATATTAAATGAATTTGAAAAATATATATTTCACAAAATCTCAGGGTTTTACTCATACAATTATATGATTCAAGTATAATATCCTTGAATGAGTCTATGTATACTCTTTAGTTTTCCTACCTTTCTACCATCCTTACTTTTTCCTCCGATAAAATCAACGATCCCCAAATATAGCACCATGGAAAACCACTTCCACACTATAGTCCCCTGATCTAGCACACACCTAATTTGCTTCAACCATGGAATTCAAGTATAGTTATTTTCCTAGTATGATCTTGAATCCCTAATATAATTCCAAATAATTTCAGTTTTCCCTCAGCATTTAATTCCATTAAAAAATCTATATCCCTTCCACCATGTCAAAATCATACCATAGAACCCAAGACCAAAGTAGAAAATAATAGCTCCCCAGCAACACATGTTGTTCAACAAGGATCACAGCCTCTTGATCACAAAACTAATTGAATTTCAAAGTTATATGTTCATTGAAATCCATTAATTACATGATTCTACGAATAATTATAGAAAATGAGGCATGAAATGAAAATATCAAGCGCAACACATGAATCAAAAAAACCTGGTCCAAGAAATAGCAGATCAGATTCAGGACTCATCAAGTAAGTGATATAGTTCTTCTATATTGATTCAATAGGGTAGATCTCAGCATCATTCTACACTAAGAATCTAGCCAATTGAAAACCTATTATTTAGTAGTAAAATACAACAGTTTTTAGACCATTTTTAGAATACCATCCCAAAAATGGGTCCACTATCTCAATCCAAGGGTTTTGTAAATTAGAAGATGGGAAAAACATATATATAAATTGATAAGGAATTGAATATTTGACTATTATAAAATGTAGAAAACTAAATCTAAGTTTCATAATTCTTCTCGAATAATTATGGTTTAAATTTTAATCATGATCTATTGTTAGGGTGGTTAAGTATCTTTTAAGATCAGGTATTTCTTTACCAGATGTCTATGACTCAATTCACAGGAAGAATGTGTTGAAGGGTGGTCATGAGCTTTTACTGATGTATCCTCATCATTCAGTCAGTTTTTTGTAATTTCAGGTTTTTAGGATACCAATTTTTTCCATCAATAGTTTCACTGGTAGATGAACCATTTCAACATTTAAATTATTCCTTAGATTGAATTTTTAAGAAGGAGTAATGTGTAGGAACACTATTTTATTACCAATGATAATTGGTCAAGTTAATGAAAATTACATGTAATTGTATGATTCCCAATATAACAGTTGGTTTTCGGTGAATGTAGGAGGTCATTTCAACCTGATCACCGAGTGGGACCCTCTATATTAAGGTGTGGGGACACTCTTTTGACGTGATGAGTTTTCAAGTGATCATTATATTCTTTTCACCACATGGAAATTGAGTTACTAAAATAAAAAAATTTATACTACTATTGAAATAAGATATTGAAATTTTCACCCATGGATATAGGATGAAAATATATACCATGAAAAATATGTGTTCTTCCATTATGTTTATTTCTATTTTCATGTACAAATGTGTGTGGATATTGGATTCAATGTGGCAATTTCAGTGTAGAAAGACTTTCAAGTTATTGTAAAATTTATATCCTTAGAATCTATATCGGTGATATGTTTCTTCCTTTGTGATATACTGGTGGATGAACTTCTTGTTCGTGAATTTTAGCCTAGTTTCTCAACAAATGGTATCAGATCTTGGTTCAGAATAAAGGATGAAACATGATATACAATGGTTTCTTCTTGTTCCTACCTTTATCATTTTATTTTAGTATGAGATATTGTGTTGTGGTCATTATAGGATTATAAGAGTATAAAGGTGACTACAAGAGGTAGGGTGGATTATAGTTAATAAAATAAATCATAAATTTTACTTATCCCCTTTATAAAGATTTTTTGAACAAAAAATATGATTTAAATGAAATTTATTGGAAAAAATATTATACTGAAACTTTATAAAATCACATTTTAATAAAATATTATAACAAATAGTATAAATATTTCCTTAAAAATACACAGTATAAATAATGAAATTATAAAAAAAGTTATAAAAAAACTTTATAATGTTCTTAATAAAACTTATAAAAACATTATAAAATTAATATCCACAATTTTACGTTTAGTTTAAATTCAATAACCTTGAATTTAGGTATCCATGGTTTTAACCAAACATTAAAGGTATGTCTTCCATAAAAATGGAATCTCTTGATACTATTATTGAATGAATGTCTATTTCCCTAGCCATGGGAACCCTCAATCAGAATGATCAAAATAACTATCTTCCTTAAATTATGAATTCCCTTGATCACACTATATCATATAGATATTTATAAAAAATGAAAAATAAACTTAATTAATTTACAAGAAATATCACAATTAGATACCTTAAGTGAAAAACTCACTAATGGTTACAATGAATATTTCACTCATAAAAATATGTTAATAACTCCTCAAAGTAGTTTCATTATTATTGAGTTTTAAAAGTTTCCCCCTATTTGATTGGTGCTTCTATTTATAATAATTTCTCCAATGGTCATATTTTGTATTCTTCAGAGTTGATTTTAATGACTTTTGAGGAACACATTCTTCATTTGAAAGGTTTAGCAAAATATCTCCAAATAATTATCTTGGTAGCACCATTAGTATACATTAGTAATATATCTAGTATAATAAACTATTTCTTCCCAATGGAATGAAATTTTTTCATTTGATGGAATGAAATGTGTTCATCTGGTGGAATGTAATTCTTCATCTGATAGATTTTATAATGATTTATTCGAAGATAATGTCTGATTTTTTTCAATGAATGTTTATCTAGTGGAATCTTTTAAACTTCATCTGTAACGCCCCGACCCCAGTTACCTAGATTCGGTGCATTATTACATAACATTGGCATGATCACAAGAAAGATCAAGTCTCGAAAGACCGATTAGTTTAGTAGACTTTGAATAACTAGATACAATCATAAAGTGAACATTACATCGTAAAATGAAAACTACAACAATATAGTCTCCATAGTCCACACTCTTATCCCCACATACTATCCCTGCAGGTCATTCATAAAATACTTATTCACACCCTAGAAAAAATAAAACATAGAAAGGGGTGAACTCAAATGCCCCGTAAGGATAATAATATAGCAGAAACTTTCATAAATAAGCATAAACATTTAAGGCAATGTATAACTAAAACAAAATCCTTTTTAACTTGAACTTCAGCATAATATGGAAGAAATAAAATAAAATAATTCCATATACTTATTCACATGGATATTCTACTAGTCGAATAATCACATGCAATATCAATAACCACTTTCATAATGATGGAATGCATAATTCTAGACTATCATAACCACATAGTCAAGGCCTCGTGCCAAGACTACAAATAATATTTTGTCAAGGCCTTGTGCCAAGACACTATTTTGTCTCATGAGACCTACCGATGTATCGAGGAGCTATAGCGGTCTCCACCCGTCACTTATTAAGTCCAATTCATTCTTCATATGAACAGGTTTAAATATAACATAAATATTCATTTTAAAACTAGTATACGAAATGTCAATACTTTCTCCATAAATCATGAATGGTATAAAAATAATACATCCACAGTCAAAAATATCACAAAACCTTCAATAAAATATGAAAGTTTTGTATCATAATAAATCAACTTCAAATAAGCTTAAAATTCATCAAAGGATGTTGACATAGATGAAATCAAAACTATTTGATAGAAATATCTCTTTTTGAAATATTTTAAAAGTCACATAATTATAAAATAAAACATTTACTTTGAAAATTTTCTTATAATCTTGTAAGGGAAGCTTCAAAGATTTTGTAACGGTGGAAAATAGCCTCACCTGCTATATAAGTTAAAAATACATTCTTACCTTAATTCTTTCAAAAAGGTTAAAAAGGACCTTGTTTGGAAAACGACAGAAAGATTCCTTTATAAACTTCTTATAAAAGTTAACAAGGGTATTAATGAATTTATCCCATAGTCTTTAAAATATTAAGAATGATTTGAAATACATTTTTAAGAAACATGGATGTGGATGATAAAGAGGTACCAGTAGATAATTACATATAAACAACCTCGGATAATGAAGTGATTGTGAAATAAATCCTTAACTTGTACTTTTCCTTGGTTGAGGGTAGGTTAACCTCCTGTATAATGGTGAAATAATCTTTATTAAATTATACAAGAATCACATACATTAATATGATATCATATATGATCTTTTAACATTGATTTTTTAATAATATCTTAGTATTATCGTTGTTTCGGGTGTTAACTTACTCGTTTTGTTACATAATTCATGTATGTTATGGATAGGTTGTATCTTATTCTTATCCAGAATGATATCAAGTCCTTAAACAATATTTTTAATCATTAAATTAGAATTAGACTCAAATGGATATTTTTAATCATTAAAAGAAAAGGATTTTGTTGAAAAGAGTCATGAAATCTTTTGGAGTAAGCTTCTTGAAAATAAGGCTTTATAAAACAGTAAAAATCCTTTTATGTCGTATAAGTTAAAAATAACATTTTTCTCGTACTTTTGTCAGAAAAGTCAAAAATTACCTCATTTGGAAAAAAAATATTCCTTACATACCATGTAATAAAATTAAAAAATGGTTAAAAAGGACATTAAACATACATGAAACCATTTTTAGGAAACATGGATATGGATTATAACAATAACCCCAGTAAATACTTACAAATAAACAATCTCGGATAAGAACGAGATTGGAATAGTTATCCCCTACCTTATGTCCGATATGCTTCGTATGTATCTGAACCTCCTGTATAATGATTTAAATAATGTTATTGACTTATTACAGAATCATATTCATTGTTATGATATCATATATAGTTTACTTATGACTTTATATTACCCATTCTTTTGTAAATTCAATGTAAAAACAGCGACTTGGGTAAAATCGTTTCATTTATTGTACGTGTTTTGACTTGTTGTTCTTAATATTATTACTTATATCCTGATTTACGTAATTCCAGAATGTAAAACATTATTTATAGATAATATAAATATTCATCATATACATATATATATGATAGATCGATAAATGGAATGAAATACATCGTTCATGGAGACGGTAGGTCGTACGTACGCATGAACCCTGTTTTCGTTTCCTTATCAAATTGAATGGAATTAAGTAGATGAAATAAATATATATATACATAAATATAGTATCATTATTATGTCATATATTTCATTATTATTCATTATATATACTTTATAATCATTCATGAATGGTTAACATGGAGAATGAATCTCATCGCGTCGTGGAGAAGGTAGTCCGTTCGTACGCACGAGCGATGATATCATTCCCATGATCATGGAATTGTATTGGAGTGTATGTATACTATTTCAGAATCAATATCACTTTAAAATAATCATATATATTTATTATTTACACCATTATACCCATCCAAGTAAGGTGGTGGTGGAACACAGATTACACCACGGCGTGGAGACGGTATTCCGTACGTACGCATGCGCGGTGATTTCGTTTTCTATAGGATGGGTAGATGGTGAAATAGGATTGTTTCATAATTATAATAACATATAAGTATATGATTGATACTTATGTTATTACCTCATAATGAAAAAACTAAAGAAGAAGAAGTAGAAGAAGAAATAAAGTTTAAAGAATCGGTAACGGACATTACCTCTTCTTTGAAGAGCCTCTTTGAAACATCATCTTAGGGCACTAACATTGGTCTTTGAAGTTGACCAGGACCCCTAGGATGTTTCTAGGGAAGTGGATAAGATAAATTGGTAGGGTTTTTACGAGCTTAAAGGCTCAAAATGGTGTGAGGAAGAGAGAGAGGAGGTGCCCTTTTATAAGGGAGGAGAGGGGCACCTTAGGAAAAACAAAAAATATTATTTTATTATAAAGACATATTCAGTTTTTAATATCTAAAAATTGATTTATTTAGAAGCTGAGGTGGGTATGGGTCTAAACCCTCTCATCAAATATAATTTAGACATGTTTAGGTTTCTATTTTAACATTATCATTTAGATTTAACTTTAAGTTAGATAATTTAACTTTTACCATGTCTTCTTTTTTTCTTACACTATAAGGCCAATAAACTTACTATAACAAGCCAAACGAACCCCAAGTTGTTTATTATTAATATATATAACTTTATCTAAGTCATTTGGCCAAACTTTAGATTTTTAGGAATAAAATAACAATTAATAATATAATATTTGTTTTAAAAACTATTTTATGTCAATTTTGACACTATTTGGTATTTGATTTTTGTGGAACTCATAACAGTATTATTAGTTCAAAAAAAGTTTCTTAAATCAATAATAACATGTCATATTAACCTATAAATTATTTTAATTCATAAAAAGTCTCAAATTACATTTATTTGGGTATTTATAGCATTAATTATGTCAATATTCCATTAATAAGATAATTACGGCATCATCATTGTGTCATAAATAAATTAAATTATTTAATGTCTAAAAATCATAAATAAAATACCATTGTGTAGGAAATATTTTTATATTTCTAATTAATATTTATAGTCGAATTTATCTTATGTATAAAACTATATTAAAAATGTTTTAGTTATTAAACTTTGATTTTAACTATTTTAAACCTTCTTTAAATAAATTAATAACAAATGTCCTAATCTAATACAAGTGGACCTAAATGGTCATATTTTATTCCTAAGGTTTTTTTTTGGTCGAATTACACTTATCCAATAGAATTAGGACATGTTTTAGGGAAATAATAATATTATTTTTACCCTTAATTACCCTATTTACTTTTAACCGTGGTAAAAAAAGTAAAAAGTTACTATTCACCAAAAATTATTTTCATCTCATTGAACCAAATTTTAGTCCTTGATATAAACCGTACCTCTCATATTTTTGAAATTACACTCACAAAAGTGGTAAAATTAAGTTTTATGTGAATTTCTAAATTCTCCTAGGAGGTAGGTAAAAGACGGTGAAAAGTTCAATAAAAATTTTTATATATCTAAAATTATTATAAAATTCCTACAATGAATTTTATTGAACTTATATAGGTATTATGTATCAATTTTAACCTAAAATAAATTTAAATAAAATAAATAATTATTTAAATAAAAAGTCGGTTTTTAAATAGTAACCTAGTGTTTTCACTATTCATCTAAAATTGAAAGTTTTCATAAAAATAACAAAATTTCACCCTAGGCTAATTTCGATATTCCAAATCCAAAAATGAAGTCCATTTTGAAAGATAAAATTTATAAAATTTCAAAAAGTGGGTATTACTATTCATAACGGCTAGTTCATAATAATATTATAATAATTTCTCGTTTAGTGAAACTTGGTATTGCGTACTACACATGCTATCAAGGAAGGTCACGATTGCGTGTAATGAAAACCAAGATAGGGATGCATGTTGTGCAAGCTCCTTTTGGTGTAGCGTACAACACAATACATTAATGAAATTAAAAAGAATATTTTTCATAAAATCTCAGGGTTTTACATTCTACCCCCCTTAAAATGAATTTCTCCCTCGAAATTTGTCGGGGTTACAAATGGTTTACTACTCGAAATTTTCTTTAATTGAAACCCACATCTTAAAAAGGAATACCAAAACTTGGCTTTAAAAACTAAAGTATAAAATGTAATGGTTACCCAAATTAACTAATCACTGGGTTTCCACATAGGAGAACATTGGTGAAAATATGGATATGGAAGAGAAATCTAACCCTCATGTTCTGATGGAGAGTGGTAGATAACATGGCTGTGAAAAATCCAAATATCACAAAGCCATAAATTTGTGATGATCTAGGGTACCATCTGATTCATCCGATATAAGGGCACTAGGACAAAATTTTTTGTTTTCAAGATCATTTCCCTAAAGTTAAAGAATTTGAATTAGAATAAATACTTACTTTATTTTGGTATAATCTCACCATTTTTCGTGCCTTGAACAATTTCCACTTCATCTCTTTAAGAAATGAAGTTGAATTTGTCTTTCACGAAGTTTTAGCAGATCATGTGATAGAATGATAGGTCATTCCATCTATCTCAAACATAAGTTAGCAAAAGTTATATACATAATTCCATCTATGGTGAGATTAATCATATATGGTTCCAAAATGGACTTATACTTCATCTATCATCATATATAATAAAATAAAACTAGTTTCTACTAACCAGGGACTTCCTCTAGTCCATTGGTAGGTGATAAAGGTCAGTCGTACTTCGGTTGTGGGTTTGATTCCCACAGCCTTGTCCGACGCGATGGGTTGTCACCCGTCCTGCAGGTTGTCCTTTTTTTTCTAAAAATATATAATTATAACTTTTAGTCAATAATATCACAAAAGTTCTAGACTTAAACAATACTAACTTATGTCCAACATAATCCATTCCAATCTTTAGGTTTATCCAAAATACTGTTGTCCAATCTCATATTATAGTGAAAACGATTACCAAAGAGTATAGACCCAAATCTTGACATACATGGACATTACATTACTTTTGCGGAATACTTAGTACATAACAAAAACAGACACCAAAGGACCGTAATAGTTTAGTGTCTTTAGAAACCTGGAACGTAATCTACTAATTGTAGTGAAGGATCTTCAACTTCTCCCATAAAGATATTCCCCTTTTTTTCATACCTAAAACCTTTCTTTATATCCTGGGGAAAAGAAAACATAAAAAGGGTGATCCCAAATTCATAGTAAGGGAAAACATAGTGAACATAAAATAATACATAAACATTTGAAAGTAAAAACCTGAACATGAAATTTAAACATCAAAATCTTGAGCAAAGACATAAATCTTGGAAGTACGTAAGGTGTATATCATAATGGAACATCAATCATGATAAAATATAATGGGAATAAAACATGTAATTGTGGAAACCATTGAGCATATGTTATGATTTCCATAGTAGCTAAGGCATGGCTGCCAAGACCATCTTAGTGGACAAAGTCCCTTTCTGAATCGAGCTCACTCCTTGTTTCAGTCTTGTAACACTGAACCGGATTAACTTACCATTCCAGCCATGTCTATCTCATGAGATATAAATCATTACCCAATGCATTGGAGGGAGATATAGGTCCCACCCATCTCATAATGAAATCATTCTTACTTGTGCCACAAAATAAACATACATCATTCCTAATAACCCAATAAATAAAATAGGTTTCATAAACATCATCCCATCATCACATAATCCATATGAAAGAAATGGATATCATTTCATAATAAGAAAATTTAAACCATGTAAATTATAGATACATTATACTTGAAACAAACACATATGAAATAATGTCATCTTAGATGAAAAATGGTTTTGATAAAACACTTGAAATTAATTCTTGAGGAAAATATCCTTTCTTCTTCAAAATCATTTTATTTTCACATAATGTCGTGCAATTTTCAAAGAAAATGATTTTGTTGAAAATAGTCAAGAAATATTTTGGATGAATCTTCATGAAAATAAGGCTTTATAAAACCGTAAAAATCATTTCATTCCGTATAAGTTAAAAATAACAATCTTCTCTTACTTTTGTCGGAAAAGTCAAAAAGTACCTCGTTTGGTAAAAAAACGATTCCTTACATACCATGTAGTAAAATTAAAAAATGGTTAAAAAGGACTTTAAACATACATGAAACAATATTTAGGAAACATAGACATGGATGATAACAATAACCCCAGTAAAAACTTACAAATAAACAATCTCGGATAAGAACGAGATTGGAATAGTTATCCCCTACCTTATGTCCGATATGCCTCGTATGTATCTGAACCTCCTCTATAATGATTTAAATAATGTTATTGACTTATTACAGAATCATATTAATTGTTATGATATCATATATCATTTACTTATGACTTTATATTATCCTTTCTTTTGTAAATTTATTGTAAAAGAAGCGACTTGGGTAAAATCGTTTCATTTATTGTACGTGTTTCGACTTGTTGTTATTTATATTATTAATTATATCCTGATTTATGTAATTCTAGAATGTAAAACATTATTTATATATAATATATATATTCATCATATACATATATATATATATGATAGATCGATAAATGGAATGAAATACATTGTTCATGGAGACGGTAGGTCGTACGTACGCATGAACGCTGTTTTCGTTTCCTTATCAAATTGAATGGAATTAAGTAGATGAAATAAATATATATATACATAAATCCAGTATCATTATTATGTCATATATTTCATTATTACTCATTATATATACTTTATAATCATTCATGAATGGTTAACATGGAGAATGAATCTCATCGCGTCGTGGAGACAGTAGTCCGTTCGTACGCACGAGCGATGATATCATTCCCATGATCATGGAATTGTATTGGAGTGTATTTATACTATTTCAGAATCAATATAACTTTACAATAATCATATATAGTTATTATTTAAACCATTATACCCATCCAAGTGAGGTGGTGGTGGAAAATAGATTACACCACAGCGTGGAGACGGTATTCCGTACGTATGCATGCGCGGTGATTTCATTTTCTATAGGATGGATAGATGGTGAAATAGGATTGTTTCATAATTATAATAACATATCAGTATATTATTGATACTTATGTTATTACCTCAAAATGAAACAACTAAAGAAGAAGAAGTAGAAGAAGAAATAAAGTTGAAAGAATCGGTAACGGACATTACCTCTTCTTTGAAGCGCCTCTTTGAAACCTCCTCTTAGGGCACTAAGATTGGTCTTTGAAGTAGACCAGGACCTCTAGTATGTTTCTACGGAAGTGTAGAAGATAAATGGGCAGGGTTTTTCCGAGCTTCAAGGCTCAAAATGGTATGAGGAAGAGAGGGAGAAGGTTCCCTTTTATAAGGGAGGAGAGGGGAACCTTAGGAAAAACTAAAAATATTATTTTATTATAAAGTCATATTCGGTTTTTAATAGCTCCAAATTTATTTATTTTGAATCTAAGGTGGGTATGGGTCTAAATCCTCTCATACAATAGAATTTATATATGTTTAGGTTTCTATTTTAACCTTATCATTTAGATTTAACTTTAAGTTAGATAATTTAACTTTTATCATATCTTCTTGTTTTCTTACACTATAAGGTTAATAAACTTACTATAAAAATCCAAAAAAACCCCAAGTTGTTTATTATTAATATATATAACCTTATCTAAGTCATGTGGCCGAACCTTAGATTTTTAGGAATAAAATAACAATTAATAATATAATATTTGTTTTAAAAACTATTTTATGTCAATTTTGACACTATTTGGTATTTGATTTTTGTGAAAATCATAACAGCATGATTAGTTCGAAAAAAGTTACTTAAATCAATAATAACATGTCATATTAACCTATAAAATTATTTTAATTCATAAAAAGCCTCAAATTACATTTATTTGGGTATTTATAACATTAATTATGTCAATATTTCATTAATAAGACAATTACTGCATCATCATTGTGTCATAAATAAATTAAATTATTTAATGTCCAAAAATCATAAATAAAATAAAATTATGTAGGAAATAATTTTATCTTTATAATTAACATTTATAGTTGAATTTATATTATGTATAAAACTATATTAAAAATTTTTTAGTTATTAAACTTTGATTTTAACTATTTTAACCCTTCTTTAAATAAATTAATAATAAATGTCCTAATCTAATCCAAGTGGACCTAAATGGTCATATGTTATTCCTAAGGTTGTTTTGGGTCGAATTACACTTATCAAATAGAATTGGTACATGTGTTAGGTAATAATAATATCATTTTTACCCTTAATTACCCTATTTACTTTTAACCGTGGTAAAAAAAGTAAAAAGTTACTATTCACAAAAAAATATTTTCATCTCATTGAACCACATTTTAGTCCTTGATATTAACCGTGCCTCTCAGATTTTTGAAATTCCACTCACAGAAGCGGTAAAATTAAGTTTTATGTGAATTTCCAAATTCTCCTCGGAGGTAGGTAAAAGACGATGAAAAGTTCAATAAAAATTTTTGTATATCTAAAATTATTATAAAATGCCTCCAATGAATTTTATTGAACTTATATAGGTATTATGTATCAATTTTTACCTAAAATAAATTTAAATAAAATATATAATTTTTTAAATAAAAATTCGGTTTTTAAATAGTAACCCAGTGTTTTCACTATTCATCAAAAATTGAAAGTTTTCAGAAAAATACCAAAATTTCACCCTAGGCTAATTTCGATATTCCGAATCCAAAAATGAAGTCCATTTTGAAAGATAAAATTTATAAAATTTCAAAAAGTGGGTATTACTATTCATAACGGCTAGTTCATAATAATATTATAATAATATCTCGTTTAGTGAAACTCGGTATTGCGTACTACACACGCTATCAAGGAAGCTCGCAATTGCGTCTAACGTAAGCCAAGTCAGGGATGCGTGCTATGAAAGATTATTTTGGTGTATCATACAACACAAGACATTAATGAAATTAAAAAGAATATTTTTCATAAAATCTCGAGGTGTTACATTCTACCCCCCTTAAAATGAATTTCGCCCTCGAAATTCGTCGGGGTTATAAATGGTTTACTACTCGAAAGTTTTTTTAATATAAACCCACATCGTAAAAAGGAATACCAAAACTAGGCTTTAAAAACTAAAGTATGAAACGTAACGGTTACCCAAATTAACTAATCACTGGGTTTCCACATAGGAGAACATCGGTGAAAATATGGATATGGAAGAGAAATCTAACTGTCATGTTCTGATGGAGAGTGGTAGAGAACATGGCTATGAAAAAGCCAACAATCACAAATTCATAAATTTGTGATGATCTAGGGTACCATCTGATTCATCGGATATAAGGGCACTAGGACAACATTTTTGGTTTTCAAGATCATTTCCCTAAAGTTGAAGAATTTGAATTAGAATAAATACTTACTTTATTTTGGTATAATCTCACCGTTGTTCATGCCTTGAACAATTTCCAATTCATCTCTTTAAGAAATGATGTTGAATTTGTCTTTCGCAAAGTTTTAGCAGATCATGTGATAGAATGATAGGTCATTCCATCTGTCTCAAACATATGTTAGCAAAAGTTATATACATAATTCCATCTACGGTGAGATTAATAATATATGGTTCCAAAATGGACTTATACTTCATCCATCATCCTATATAATAAAATAAAACTAGTTTATACTAACCAGGGACTTCCTGTAGGACAATGGTAGGTGATAAAGGCCAGTCGCACTTCGGTTGTGGGTTCGATTCCCACAGCCTTGTCTGACGCGATGGGATGTCGCCCGTCCTGCAGGTTGTCCTTTTTTTCTAAAAATACATTATTATAACTTTCAATCAATAATATCGAAAAAGTTCTAGCCTTAAACAATACTAACTTATGTCCAACATAATCCATTCCAATCTTTAGGTTTATCCAAAATACTGTTGTCAAATATCATATTATAGTGAAAACAATTACCAAAGAGTTCATATAACAACAATGTTAATACAATCGTTGATCCCCATATATCATAAGATATGTATTGTTGGTCACATTCCAAACATTTTAAGGCCTTAATCAGGTATTCTCTTGAAAAATGAATACCCATCAAACCTTAGTGAAAACATGAGTGCAGATAAAAGTTAACACTTTCCACATACCAAAATCCTCAAAATTCTATATACTCAACCCATGATATCACTTAGTCCTTATATCAATCATGAGATCATGAATACTGTCAAACATTTCATTTTCTCATTATCCCTTCGTTATGCGCATATCATCTGCTTTCCAAAATATTTGAACCACTTTTCATGGTTACCGGTACCATAAAATTATTGAAAACCACAATAGACTAATACAAAAACATTCTAATACACCATAAAAGTACCTCAACAACATTATTCTTGAATACCAACACCTAAACACTTCAATACATCCTATTCAATGATTGTCCTGGAATAATTCCTTCCTTGATTTAGAGATAACTTTTTAGGTCAGGGCATTAAGTTGGGTAATTCCCATGTTCTCCACAAATAAGACATTGAACTCCATAAAAGTCTCTCACTCTATGACCCTTTTCTCAACACAGATAACATATATCCCTCCATTTGAGGTATTCCTCAAGGTTCTTCTTCCCTTATTTAGAAATCTTAATCTTCATTTCATTATGCTCCTCAACATGCGAACATGCATAAAAGTCTATCTTCCTCTTATTTGATGAATTAGGTATACCACTAAATTTCACCTTGTTAATCATATATCGCGATGACTGATTTGGAATAATCGCAATATCTTTCTCTTAAGGCATTATGAAATTTTGTTGCTCATAGTCACCAATTTGTCCATTGGATTCAATGTTAACCGAATTCCTTCTGGTTCCCTCCATTGACTAAAACACAAAACGAATTCTGTGAGAGGAAAAATCATACAAGGAAAATAACATAATCAAGGGGGAGTACCTTCGACATCTAACATCTTAGTTTTAATTCTAATATCGTTACCGTAATTCTAGTAATATAATTTATACTTATACTTATCCTTAGGGACATCCCAAGACATAGCTTAGAAATATCTCTAGGGATTTCACTAAAGTTTTCACATCCTAGTTTCCAAAGGTTAACTAAACATTTCCTCTTATACCAAATGTAGAGACCCAAATATTGACGTACATGGACATTACATTACTTTTATGGAATACTTAGTACATAACAAAAATAGACACCAAAGGACCGTAATAGTTTAGTGTGTTTGGAAACTTATAACGTAATCTACTAATTGTAGTGAAGGATCTTAAACTTCTCCAATAAAGATCTTCCCCTTTTTTCATACCTAAAACCTTTGTTTATATCCTGGGGAGAATAAAACATAAAAAGGGTGAGCTCAAATGCTCAGTAAGGGCAAACATAGTGAACAAAAAACAATCCGTAAACATTTGAGAGTAAAAACTTGAACATGAAATTTAAACATCTAAATCTTGAGAAAAGACATAAATCGTGGAAGTACGTAAGGAATATATCATAATGGAACATAAATCATGATAAAATATAATGGGAATAAAACATGTAATTGTGGAAAACATTCAGCACATGTTATGATTTCCATAGTAGCCAAGTCATTACTGCCAAGACCATCTTAGTGGACAAAGTCCCTTTCTGAATCGAGTTCACTCCTGGTTTCAGTCCTGTAACATTGAACCGGATTAACTTACCATTCCAACCATGTCTATCTCATGAGATATAAATATTTACCCAATGCATTGGAGGGATATATAGGTCCCACCCATCTCATAATGAAATCATTCTTACTTGTGCCACAAAATAAACATACATCATTCATAATAACTCAATAAATAAAATGGGTTTCATAAACATCATCCCATCATCACATAATCCATATGAAAGAAATGGATATAATTTCATAATAAGAAAAGTGAAACCATGTAAATTATAGAGACATTATAGTTGAAACATACACATATGAAATAATGTCATCTTATATGAAAAATGGTTTTGATAAAACACTTGAAATTAATTCTTGAGGAAAATATCCTTTCTTCTTCAAAATCATTTTATTTTCACAAAATGTCATGAAATTTTAAAAGAAAAGGATTTTGTTGAAATTAGTCATGAAATCTTTTGGATGAAGCTTCATGAAAATAAGGCTTTATAAAACTGTAAAAATCCTTTCATGCCTTATAAGTTAAAAATAACATTCTTTTCGTACTTTTGTTGAAAAAGTCAAAAAGTACCTCGTTTGGTAAAAAAAGATTCCTTACATACCATGTAGTAAAAGTAAAAAATGGTTAAAAAGGACTTTAAACATACTTGAAACCATTTTTAGGAAACTTGGACAAGGATGATAACAATAACCCCCATAAATACTTACAAATAAACAATCTCGGATAAGAACGAGATTGGAATAGTTATCCCCTACCTTATGTCTGATATGCCTTGAATGTATCCGAACCTCCTGTATAATGATTTAAATAATGTTATTGAATTATTACAGAATCATATTCATTGTTATGATATCATATATAGTTTACTTATGACTTTATATTACCCTTTCTTTTGTAAATTCAATGTAAAAGCAGCGACTTTGGTAAAATCGTTTCATTTATTATACGTGTTTCGACTTGTTGTTATTAATATTATTACTTATATCCTGATTTAAGTAATTTCAGAATGTAAAACATGATTTATATATAATATATATATTCATCATATACATATATATATGATAGATCTATTAATGGAATGAAATACACCGTTCATGGAGACGGTAGTCCGTACGTACGCATGAACGCTATTTTCGTTTCCTTATCAAATTGAATGGAATTAAGTAGATGAAATAAATATATATATATATATATACATAAATTAAGTATCATTATTATGTCATATATTTCATTATTATTCATTATATATACTTTATAGTCATTCATGAATGGTTAACATGGAGAATGAATCTCATCGCGTCGTGGAGATGGTAGTCCGTTCGTACGCACGAGCGATGATATCATTCCCATGATCATTGAATTGTATTGGAGTGTATGTATACTATTTAAGAATCAATATCCTCTTACAATAATTATATATAGTTGTTATTTACACCATTATACCCATCCATGTAAGGTGGTGGTGGAAAATAGATTACACTGCGGCATGGAGACGGTATTCCATACGTACGCATACGCAGTGATTTCATTTTCAGTAGGATGGATGGATGGTGAAATAGGTTTGTTTCATAATTATAATAACATATAAGTATATGAGTGATACTTATGTTATTATCTCATAATTAAACAACTAAATAAGAAGAAGTACAAGAAGAAATAAAGTTGAAAGAATCGGTAACAGACATTACCTCTTCTTTGAAGCACCTCTTTGAAACCTCCTCTCAGGGCACTAAGATTGGTCTTTGAAGTATACCAGGACCTCTATAATGTTTCTAGGGAAGTTTAGAGGATAAATTTTTAGGGTTTGGACGAGCTTCAAGGCCCAAAATGGTGTGAGGAAGAGAGGGATGAGGTGCCCTTTTATAAGGGAGGAGAGGGGCACCTTAGGAAAAACTAAAAATATTATTTTATTATAAAGTCATATTCGGTTTTTAATAGATCCAAGTTGATTTCTTACGAAGATAAGGTGGGGATGGGTCTAAATAATCTCATCCAATAAGATTTAGACAAGTTTAGGTTTCTATTTTAACCTTATCATTTAGATTTAACTTTAAGTTAGATAATTTAACTTTTACTGTGTCTTCCTGTTTTCTTACACTATAAGGTTAATAAACTTACTATAACAAGACAAATGAACCCCAAGTTGTTTATTATTAATATATATAACCTTATATAAGTCATTTGGTCTAAAATTATATTTTTAGTAATAAAATAACAATTAATAATATAATATTTGTTTTAAAAACTATTTTATGTCAATTTTGACACTATTTGGTATTTGATTTTTGTGAAATTCATAACAGCATGATTAGTTCTAAAGAAGTTACTTAAATCAATAATAACATGTCATATTAACCTATAAAATTAGTGTAATTCATAAAAAGTCTAAAATTACATTTATTAGGGTATTTATAACATTAATTATGTCAATATTTCATTAATAAGATAATTACTGCATCATCATTGTGTCATAAATAAATTAAATTTTTTAATGTATAAAAATCATAAATAAAATACCATTATTTATGAAATATTTTTATCTTTCTAATGAATATTTATAGTCGAACTTATCTTATGTATAAAACTATATTAAAAAAATTTTAGTTATTAAACTTTGATTTTAACTATTTTAACCCTTCTTTAAATAAATTAATAATAAATGTCCTAATCTAATAAAAGTAGACCCAAATGGTCATATTTTATTCCTAAAGTTGTTTTTGGTCGAATTACACTTATCCAATAGAATTAGGAAATTTGTTAGGGTAATAATAATATCATTTTTACCCTTAATTACCCTATTTACTTTTAACCGTGGTAAAAAAAAGTAAAAAGTTACAATTCACCAAAAACTATTTTCATCTCATTGAACCAAATTTTAGTCCTTGATATTAACCGTTCCTCTCGGAGTTTTGAAATTCCACTCACAGAAGCGGTAAAATTAAGTTTTATGTGAATTTCCAAATTCTCCTAAGAGGTAGGTAAAAGACGGTGAAAAGTTCATTAAAAAATTGTATATATCTAAAATTATTATAAAATGCCTCCAATGAATTTTATTGAACTTATGTAGGTATTATGTATCAATTTTTACCTAAAATAAATTTATGTAAAATAAATAATTATTTAAATAAAAAGTCAGTTTTTAAATAATAACCCAAAGTTTTCACTATTCATCAAAAATTGAAAGTTTTCAGAAAATACCAAAATTTCAACCTAGGATAATTTTGATATTCCGAATCCAAAAATGAAGTCCATTTTGAAAGATAAAATTTATAATATTTCAAAAAGTGGGTATTACTATTCATAATGGCTAGTTCATAATAATATTATAATAATATCTTGTTTAGTGAAACTCGGTATTGCATACTACACGTGTTATTGAGGAAGGTCGTGATTACGTGTAATAAAAGCCAAGTCAGGGATGCGTGTTGTGCAAGCTCCTTTTGTTGTAGAGTACAACAGAAGACATTAATGAAATTAAAAAGAATATTTTTCATAAAATCTCGGGGTGTTACATTCTACCCCCCTTAAAATGAATTTCACCCTCAAAATTCATCGGGGTTATAAATGGTTTACTACTCGAAAGTTTCTTTAATAGAAACCCACATCGTAAAATGTAATACCAAAATTTGTCTTTAAAAACTAAAGTATGAAATGTAACGGTTACCTAAATTAACTAATCACTGGGTTTCCACATAGGAGAACATCGGTGAAAATATGGATATGGAAGAGAAATTTAGCCGTCATGTTCTGATGGAGAGTGGCAGAGAACATGACTATGAAAAAGACAACAATCACAAAGCCATAAATTTGTGATGATCTAGGGTACCATCTGATTCATCAGATATAAGGGCACTAGGCCAACATTTTTGGTTTTAAAGATCATTTCCCTAAAGTTAAAGAATTTGAATTAGAATAAATACTTACTTTATTTTGGTATAATCTCACCGTTGTTCATGCCTTGAACAATTTCTACTTCATCTCTTTAAGAAATGAAGTTGAATTTGTCTTTCACGAAGTTTTAGAAAATAATGTGATAGAATGGTAGGTCATTCCATCTGTCTCAAACATAAGTTAGAAAACATTATATACATAATTCCATATATGGTGAGATTAATCATATATGGTTCCAAAATGGACTTATACTTCATCTATCATCCTATATAATAATATAAAACTAGTTTCTACTAACCAGGGACTTCCAGTAGGCCAGTGGTAGGTGATAAAGGCCAGTCACACTTCGGTTGTGGGTTCGATTCCCACAGCCTTGTCCGACGTGATGGGTTGTCGCCCATCCTGCAGGTTGTCCTTTTTTGTTTAAAAATATATTATTATAACTTTCCATCAATAATATTGAAAAAGTTATAGCCTTAAACAATACTAACTTATGTCCAACATAATCGATTCCAATCTTTAGGTTTATCCAAAATACTGCTGTCCAATCTCATATTATAGTGAAAACGATTACCCAATAGTTCATATAACAAGCATGTTAATACCATCGTTGATCCCCATATATCATAAGATATGACTTGTTGGTCACATTTCAAACATTAAAATTCCTTAATCATGTATTATCTTAAAAAATGAATACCCATTGAACCTTCGTGAAAACATGAGTGCAGTTAAAATTTAACACTTTCCACACCCCAAAATCCTGAAAATTCTATATACTCAACCCATGATATCACTTAGTCCTTATATCCATCATGAGCTCATGAATACTATCAAACATTTCACTTTCTCCTTATCCCTTGATTATGCGCATATCATCTACTTTCCAAAATATTTGAATCACTTTTCATGGTTACTGGTACCATAAAATTATTGAAAACCACAATAGACTAATACAAAAACATTCTAATACACCATAAAAGTACCTCAATAAAATTATTCTTGAATACCAACACATAAACACTTCAATCCATCTTATTCAATGATTGTCCTGGAATAAGTCCTTCCTTGATTTAGAAGTAACTTTTTAGGGCAGTCCATTTAGTTGGGTAATTCCCACGTTCTCCACAAATAATACATTGAACTCCATAACAGTCTGTCACTCTATGACCCTTTTCTCCACACAGATAACATTTGTCCCTCTATTTGAGGTATTCCTCAAGGTTCTTCTTACCTTCTTTAGAAATATCAATCTTCCTTTATTTATGATCCTCAACATGAGAACATGCATAAAATCCTATCTTCCTCTTATTTGATGAATTAGTCATACCACTAAACTTCACCTTGTCAATCGTATATCGCGATGACTGATTCGGCATAATCACAATATCTTTCTCTCTAGGCATTACGAAATTTGTTGCTCATAGTCACCAATTTGTTCTTTGGATTCAATGTTAACCGAATTCCTTCTGGTTCCCTCCATTGACTAAAACACAGAAATAATTCTGTGAGAGGAAAAAATCATACAAGGAAAATAACATAATCAAGGGGGTGTACCTTCGACATCTAACATTTTAGGTTTAATTCTAATATCGTTACCGTAATTCTAGGACTATAACCTATACTTATACTTAAACTTAGGGACATCCCTATACATACCTTAGAAATATCTCTAGGTATTTCATTAAATCTTTCGCATCCTAGTTTCCAAAGGTTAACTAAACCTTTCCTCTCATACCAAATGTAGAGACCCAAATCTTGATGTACATGGACATTAAATTAATTTTGTAGAATACTTATTACATAATAAAAACAGACACCAAAGGACCGTAATAGTTTAGTGTCTTTGGAAACTTAGAAAATAATCTAATAATTGTATTGACAGATCTTCAACTTCTCTCATAAAGATCTTCCCATTTTGTTTTCATACCTAAAACCTTTCTTTATATCCTGGGTAAAAGAAAACAAAAAAAGGGTGAGCTCAAATGCTCAGTAAGGGCAAACATAGTGAACATAAAACGATCCATAAACATTTGAAAGTAAAAACTTGAACATGAAATTTAAACATCAAAATCTTGAGCAAAGACATAAATCATGGAAGTACATAAGGCATATATCATAATGGAACATAAATCATGATGAAATATAATGGGAATAAAACATGTAATTGTGGAAATCAGTCATCACATGTTATCATTTCCATAGTAGCCAAGGCATTGCTGCCAAGACCATCTTAGTGGACAAAGTCCCTTTCTGAATCGATTTCACTCCACGTATCAGTCCTGTAGCACCGAACCAGATTAACTTACCTTTCCAGCCATGTATATCTCATGAGATATAAATATTTACCCAATGAATTTGAGGGAGATATAGGTCCCACCCATCTCATAATAAAATCATTCTTACTTGTTCCACAAAATAAACATACATCATTCATAATAACCCAACAAATAAAATAGGTTTCATAAACAGCATCCCATCATCACATAATCCATATGAAAGAAATGGATATCATTTCATAATAAGAAAAGTCAAACCATGTAAATTATAGATACGGTATACTTGAAACATACACATATGAAATAATGTCATCTTAGATGAAAAATGGTTTTGATAAAACACTTGAAATTAATTCTTGAGGAAAATATCCTTTCTTCTTCAAAATCATTTTCTTTTCACAAAATGTCATGCAATTTTAAAAGAAAAGGATTTTGTTGAAAATAGTCATGAAATATTTTGAAGGAAACTTCATGAAAATAAGGATTTATAAAACCGTAAAAATCCTTTCAAGCCGTGTAAGTTGAAAATAACATTCTTCTCGTACTTTTTTCAGAAAAGTCAAAAAGTACCTCGTTTGGAAAAAAAGATTCCTTACATACCATGTAGTAAAAGTAAAAATGGTTAAAAAGGACTTTAAACATACATGAAACCATTTTTAGGAAACATGGACATGGATGATAACAACAACCCCAGTAAATACTTACAAATAAACAATCTCGGATAAGAACGAGATTGGAATAGTTATCCCCTACCTTATGTCTGATATGCCTCATATGTATCCGAACCTCCTGTATAATGATTTAAATAATTTTATTGACTTATTAAATAATCATATTCATTTTTATGATATCATATATATTTTACTTATGACTTTATATTACCTGTTCTTTTGTAAATTTAATGTAAAAGCAGCGACTTGGGTAAAATCGTTTCATTTATTGTATGTGTTTCGACTTGTTGTTCTTAATATTATTACTTTTATAATGATTTAAGTAATTCTAGAATGTAAAACATGATTTATATATAATATATATATTCATCATATACATGTATATGTGATAGATCGATAAATGGAATGAAATACACCATTCATGGAGACGGTAGGTCGTACGTACGCATGAACGCTGTTTTCGTTTCCTTATCAAATTGAATGGAATTAAGTAGATTAAATAAATATATATATATATACATAAATCCATTATCATTATTATCTCATATATTTCATTATTATTCATTATATATACTTTATAATCATTCATGAATGGTTAACATGGAGAATGAATCTCATCGTGTCGTGGAGACGGTAGTCCGTTCGTACGCATGAGCGATGATATCATTTCCATGATCATGGAATTGTATTAGAGTGTATGTATAATATTTCAGAATCAATATAATTTTACAATAATCATATATAGTTATTATTTACACCATTATACCCATCCAAGTAAGGTGGTGGTGGAAAATAGATTACACCACGGCGTGGAGACGGTATTTCGTACGTACGCACGCGCGGTGATTTCATTTTCTGTACGATGGATAGATGGTGAAATGGAGTTGTTTCATAATTATAATAACATATCAGTATATTAGTGATACTTATGTTATTACCTCATGATTAAACAACTAAATAAGAAGAAGTAGAAGAAGAAATATAGTTGAAAGAATCGGTAACGGACATTACCTTTTCTTTGAAGCGCCTCTTTGAAACCTCCTCTAAGGTTACTAAGATTGGTCTTTGAAGTAGACCAGGACCTCTAGGATGTTTCTAGGGAAGTGGAGAAGATAAATTATCAGGGTTTGGACGAGCTTCAAGGCTCAAAATGGTGTGAGGAAGAGAGGGAGGAGGTGCCCTTTTATAAGGGAGGAGAGGGGAACCTTAGGAAATACTAAAAATATTATTTTATTATAAAGTCATATTCGGTATTTAATAGCTCCAAATTAATTTATTTCGAAGATAAAGTGGGGATGGTTCGAAATACTCTCATAAAATAGAATTTATACAAGTTTAGGTTTCTATTTTAACCTTATCATTTAGATTTAACTTTAACTTAGATAATTTAACTTTTAACGTGTCTTCTTGTTTTCTTACACTATAAGGTTAATAAACTTACTATAAAAAGCCAAACGAACCCCAAGTTGTTTATTATTAATATATATAACCTTATATAAGTACTTTGGCCGAACCTCATATTTTTAAGAATAAAATAACAATTAATAATATAATATTTGTTTTTAAAACTATTTTATGTCAATTTTGACACTTTTTGGTATTTGATTTTTGTGAAAATCATAACAGCATGATTAGTTAATAAACAGTTACTTAAATCAATAATAACATGTCATATTAACCTATAAAATTAGTGTAATTCATAAAAAGTCTCAAATTACATTTATTTGGGTATTTATAAAATTAATTATGTCAATATTTCCTTAATAAGATAATTATTGCATCATCATTGTGTCATAAATAAATTAAATTATTTAATGTCTCAAAATCATAAATAAAATACCATTATGTAGGAAATCTTTTTATATTTATAATGAATATTTATAGTCTAATTTATCTTATGTATAAAACTATATTAAAAAATTTTTAGTTATTAAACATTGATTTTAACTATTTTAACCCTTCTTTAAATAAATTAATAATAAATGTCCTAATCTAATCCAAGTGGACCTAAATGGTCATATTTTATTCCTAAAGTTGTTTTGGGTCGAATTACACTTATCCAATAGAATTAGGACATGTGTTAGGGTAATAATAATATCATTTTTACCCTTAATTACCCTATTTACTTTTAACCGTGATAAAAAAAGTTAAAAAGTTACTATTCACCAAAAATTATTTTCATCTCATTGAACTACATTTTAGTCCTTGATATTAACCGTGTCTCTCAGATTTTCAAAATTCCACTCACAGAAGCGGTAAAATTAAGTTGTATGTGAATTTCCAAATTCTCATAGGAGGTAGGTAAAAGACGGTGAAAAGTTCAATAAAACTTTTTATATATCTAAAATTATTATAAAATGCCTCCAATTAATTTTATTGAACTTATATAGGTATTATTTATCAATTTTGACCTAAAATAAATTTAAATAAAATAAATAATTATTTAAATAAAAAGTCGGTTTTTAAATAGTAACCCAGTGTTTTCACTATTCTTCAAAAATTGAAAGTTTTCAGAAAAGTACCAAAATTTCACCCTAGGCTAATTTCGATATTCCGAATCCAGAAATGAAGTCCATTTTGAAAGATAAAATTTATAAAATTTAAAAAAGTGGGTATTACTATTCATAAAGGCCAGTTCATAATAATATTATAATAATATCTCATTTAGTGAAACTCGGTATTGCGTACTGCACACGCTAACGAGGAAGGTCGTGATTCCATGTAATGTAAGACAAGTCAAGGATGTGTGTTGTGCAAGCTCATTTTGGTGTAGCGTACAACACAAGACATTAATGAAATTAAAAATAATATTTTGCATAAAATTTCGGGGTGTTACATTTTTCATCAAAAGTATTTATGTTTTTTTAATTCAATAATCCCTACTAGTTCTAGAATATCCTAGAAAAAAATATGTCATTATATTTTGAATAATTTTTATTAAATTATCCTTAGTATTAAGAATGAATTTTTTCATCCAAAAACTCTAATGTAAGAATGTTATAGGTTTCTTCAAGTCCATAACTCATAAAGAGTTTTATTAGTAAAAGGTTTAAGTATAACTAGATGCATAGTATAATAGGTGCAATTAAATTCTTTATCCCAAATCTTTTTACCAATTTAGTATTAACTCAAAATGGTTCCAGTAATCTACAGAATAGCATTATTTATTTTTTTTAACTACACTATTTTTATGATGTGTTCTAGGTGTTAAAAAGGTATTTATTATACATTTTTTTATTATCAAATGTTTCTAAATCAGAATTCATAAATTATCCACCATGACCACTATGAATTTTTACCAAAGGTAGAAATTTCAAATTTTTAACATGGGCTATAATGTTTTTGAAACAAAAAAAGGCTTCAAACTTTTTAGCTAGAAAATAGAACCATGTATATCTAGTGTAGTAATCAACTAAAACATATACATAGTATTTTACACCATCACTTCCATTTTTTATTGGACCAAATAAATCTATGTGTACTAACTATAAATAATCATAAGTTGAAACTTAACGAATAGATTTAAACTTCAACTTATGTTTCTTTCAAAATTTAAAATGATCACAAAAATTATGGGAGTTAATCATAAGATCTGGTAAATCTCTAACTACACCTTTCTTATAAATTTTGGTTGAAATTATAACATTTTAGTTTTCTAACATTTAATTCCATAATAAATATTGATCCAAAATTGTATTAATTAAATGTCGATCGTTACTTCCAAGGTCTCCAAAATTATGTGTATAAATATTCTCATGCCTTTCTACATAAAGAATAAATTTACCTTCTAGACTTTGAATAGTAAATATATCATTCATAAAATTCACAAGGTAAAAATTATCACATAATTGACTTGTGATAATTATGTTCTTCTTGAGGCCAACAAAAAAATAAAACATTTGAAATTAATTAATTTCCAAGAAGAAAAATATAAACTGTACCATATATCTTTCCATGAGTATTATCACCAAAATTTATTTTTCCTCCTTTAATCTTGATAATATTCTGGAATAATTTATTGTTCTTAGTTATATGTATAGAACACTCACTATCGATATACCAAATAGTATTTCTACTTATACTCTTATTATTTTCCTAAAAATAAAAAGTTAGTATTTTGTCACCCAAACATTCTTAGGTCAAACATTATTAGAAAATAAAAATTTATGGATCGCCATATGTAAAACTTTTATATGTTGTGAATATTCCAATTCAATAGAAATATAAGCTTTATTAAAACCAAAATATTTTATTTTATTTAAAGAACACTTTTTATTCAATGTCAACCACTTTGACATTTTGAAAAAAAGGGGTAACTTTTTGGACCAAAGTAGTTATTTTGAATATGAGGTTTAGAATTTGTAAAACCCACTCCCAAATTATTTGGATGAGGTATCATATTTCTATAAATTTTATTAAATTTTTCTTTCCTAGAAATAAAATTGATAATAATTTTTTTACTCAATTTTAGAATTTAGTTTTACAACATAATATTCATTATCAATTGATGAGGTTGAATTATATTTCTTCTCTAATTATTTACTATTATTTTAAATCTCTATGGAATGTTTTGAATTTATATAATTTTGTTTGGAAGGTTCTACATTATAATTTTTATAATTTTTAGAAACTTTATTATTTTTTCTCTATAATATAGTTGAAATCTAGAAACTTCCTCAAAACTTGGTAAATTGGCATCTTCATACAATGAAGTTTATTTCAATTATTCCAAATATTTAGAAATATTTTTATCCTCAAAATCATTATAATTATAATTTAAAGTAATATTGGTTAAGGATTCAATATATACCTCTTCCAACACCCATTGACTAGTCTTTGGAATTATCATATATAATATCATAATCTTCTAACTATCCTACTACCATCTAAATAATTTTCTGAAGAACTTTCTCCACCACTTGAACTCTATGTGTCTACAGATATTATAATTTTTATTCCTTTATACTTATATAATTTCTTAGAATTTATATATTTATTTTCCTTCTTATTAAATCTTGGACAATAATTTATAATGTGACCAAGTTTCTTACATTTATAATAAATCATCTCAAAAGTCCCTTTCATATAACTTCTATCTTTTGAAAATTTATTCTACTTATATCTGAAGTATTTCTTTATAAAAAAAAATTTTATCCTCTTAAAAAAATCAATATCATTCTCACTATTCTTAGAAGAACTAATTTATATCTCCACTTTTACTTTCTAAATTTTAGAATATTTAGGTTCTATATCATATTATTTAACTTCCTTGACTGATGAAAATTTTGAATAAAAAGAAACACCCTTATTTTTCTATTTATTTTCAGAATATCTTTTTGAACTACCCTTATACTTCATGATATTTTTTATCAAATCATCCAAAAAAGCATCATAATATGTTTAGTATCATCTAATTGTGTTCTTTTAGATTCCCATTCATTGGGAATAATATAAAAAATCTTTTAAACCAAAAATTCTTCAGTAAAGTCTTTATCTCAAAGATATTGAATAATATTATACATCCTCTTGAATCTTATATGAATTTTAGATACAGGTTCTCTAGGTAGAAAATTAAAATCTCTATAATTAGTTCTCAGCATAGATCTTCTAGTTTCAAAAAAAAAATAGTTCCAAAGTTTTTTACTCTCAATTTCTTCAAAATATTAATTACATTTTCACAAAAAGAAATTTGGCTACATATATTTCATGTCATTGAAAAAAGTAGGGAATTTATTACAATGTAGTAAAATTGATTTTCCAACTTTTCAGATTTGGTAAAATTAGTAACTTTATCCTCATGAATTTTATAATATCCATTCATCATAACAAATTTTTTAACTCTTGTTATTATAGAAAAGGTGTTCATTTAGTCTCTCTAATATTCATATTAATCAATATCAAAATTTGGTTGTCTACTTGGATATAAGTTCTCTAACGTCACAATGTAAAAACATTTCATATTATAAAAAAATATACTCATTTTGACAAAACACATTAGTGTAACAATTTATAATAAACATGAACTTACTTTGATATAAAAATTTTCTTTTCAGAATAAATGTAAACTAGAAAATATTGCAGTATAACATGATATAATACCCAATTTAGGATCAAAAGAGTATACAGATGACTACAAGGGGTGAATTCTAGTTAATAAAATAAAACAAAAAATTAACTATCCTATTTTTAAAGGTATTTCAAAAAAGTGTTTTTTGATTTAAAATAATTTAATCAGATAAAATTTTTTATCGATACTTTATAAAATTAGAGTTTAAGAAACTTCTATAAATAACAGTATGAAACTCTACCTAAACATGTATAATGAAAATAGTGAACTTATAATAGAAATTTATAATAAAAATTTATAATGTTCTTAAGAAAACATATATAAACTTTATAAAATTAATTACCCCAATTTTATCTTCAGTGTAAATGAATTTAATAACCCTGCATTTAGGTATCCATAGTTTTACCCAAATTGTAATGGTATGTCTTCCTTAAACAAGGAATCCCTTAATTATAATATTAGAATAATCTCTATTTCCCTATCCCTAAGAATACTAGATCAGAAAGATCAAAATTTATTCCTTCCAAATCCTTGGAATCCATTGATCACACTATATTGGACATAAATGAATTACAAATAGCCACAAAAACTCAAGTTAATTACAAGAAACATCATAATCAGAATACTTAAGTAAATACATACTAAAGGTTACAATGAATCATTCACTCATAAAAATGATACTAACTATTTAAAGTATCATTATTTCTCTTGAGTTGAAAAAGATTCCCCCTACTTGAATACTTATTTTATTTATAAGAATTTATCTAAAGGTCACATTCCAAATTCTTCAAAGTTGGTTGAAATAAATTCAGATAAACTCATTCATAATTTTAAAAGTTAAAATAAATTCATGTAATGATCACCTTGGTAGCACCATTATAGTGTTTTAATATTCTATCTTATATAATGAACTTTTTTCATCTAATGGAATAGACTTTATTCATCCACTAGAATGAAATAAATTTCATCTAATGGAATTTAATTCTTCATCCAATTGATTTTACAAAGATTCATCCATTGAGGATGTCTTCTTCCTTCCAATGAATTTTTATCCAGTGGAATCAATATAAATTAATTTGGAAAGACTTGGTTATACTTTTTCAGTCGAATGTTGTAAATCTGTGTCTGATAAATTTTGGCTATCCGATTTTAAAATTTATAATTTCATCCAGTTAAAGAAGTTTGTTCTATTAATAAATGATTTCTATGTCTAGTAAAATATACTTTATACAGAAAAATATAACCATTTGAATGTATAAAGTTAGTAAAATAAATCATTTATGGAAGTGTGCTGAAATTTTCAAAACTAGGGTGTGAATGTTTTGAATGTAGTCTTTAACTGAACATTCATGTCATCGAAGGAAGGAAAGGTGAGGGTGGATAAGTTTTATGGAATTGGCATTAGTTTTTGGGGAATGAAAATGGAATATTACTTGATCCAAAAGGATCTTGAAGTTCCCTTAACTAAATCTAAATATGAGATGATGGATAATTCTAAATTTGAGAAACTGGATGAAAATTATCTTGGTTTGATTCAAATGACATTAGAAATGAATTTTTCTTTCAACATCTGATATAAGATGAAAACTACATATATTATTGGCACACTAAAGAATATTTATGAGAAGCTTAATGCACTCAACAAAGTGTTTTTGATATCAAAAATTTTCATTTTGGGAGTCTCGAAAGGGATATCAATAGAAGATCATGTGAATGACTTAAACATAATCTAAAATCATCTAGATATAGTGACGATAACATTTTTTATGACATTTTGGATATTTTTTTTGTTTTTCTCTTTATAAGTGTCGTGGTAAGTGATGATAATTACATTGAAAAATTATTACAATAAAATTTATATGGTATGCATAAACATAAAAAATTTAGTATAGAATGATGATCTATTAATGATTTCTGGGGATTTTCTTATAATTAAATGAATGTATATGGAATAGAACATCCACATTAGAGAAAAAATTCGGGAGGATAAGTGGTAAAATCCAAAGAAAATATTCATGGGAAATCAATTATCCATGGACTCTCATGTTTGAATTGTAGGAAGAGGGGGTACCTAAGAAATTATTTTCAAGACTTTAAGACCATCATAAAATCAATTTCCATAAGTTCATGTTCTAGAAATATCATATCCAGTGAAAGGAGAACTATGATACTTGGTGCTATTATTCCAATGGGATCATGGATTATAGATTTAGGATAATCTTTTCAATCAATATAAGAAAAGGTATACATGAAAAAGTGTGTTACTGGGAATTTTAGAAAATTACATCCATAATATGATATATCATTATAGACTATGGGAAAGGGATATGTGAAAATATGGGGGGTGAATAGAGGATTTATTGAGTTGAATTTTTTGGTTTATCCCTAGAATCCCAAAGGATCTCATTTTAAAGTGTTAGTTGGATGATAAAATCTTTAGAAAAAACTTTTTATATCATAAAGAATCACTCAATGATCTTTATTCATTTCTAAAGGAGTAGAATATGATACTCTCTATATTATTAGAAGATCATGAGTCACAATGGTCAAAGAATCAACTTTCAAAAGTTTATCATTGTGTCATGGTTGGTTGGGGAATTTCAATCAAAGGTGTATGAAGATTATATAAAAAAGTAAGTATGTTAATGCTAAAGCATTCAAAAATTGGTTGTTATGAAAGTTTTATACATGAAAATAAATGAAAGGGTTATTTTAATCTTAGTGAAATTACTCTAAAAGACCAGAAACTGGAACTTGTATATACTGATGTTCGAGGACTGACCCCAATCAATTAACATGCAGAGTCATAGTACATTGTGAATTTCATTGATTATTCTATGCTGAAGGTATGTTTTTATTTCCTAAAGAACAAGTAAAAAAGTGTTTGGAATCCTTATTCATCTTAAATTGTTGGTGGAAAGAGAAACTATTAGCTAAAGTTATTGAGATTTGATAATGGGGGTGAGTTAACCTGAAGGAGATTATAAAACTATTGCAAACATAGAGGAATAAGATATGAGAAAATGGTTCCTAGAACACCTGAAAAAATGGAATAGTAGAGATGATAAACAAAACATTTTTGGAGAAGGAACAAAGCATGGGGATTCACTTTGGGGTTACTAAGTAATTTTGTGCATAATTTATGTATATGATCAATCAGAACCCTTCATCAATAGTGAAATGGTTACTGGAAGCATGGTTGTATGGTAAAACACTGTAACTTCATCACCTCAAGATCTATAGTAGTTTTTCCTATGTTTGGATTGTGTGAATCCTATTTTAGTTTAATGAATTCAGTAAATTAAAAGGTGTGATTCTAGAAGATCTTATTATGTTGAAGTGATGGTAGTGGATAGGTTTTTCCTTTAGTGTTTTAAAAGGGGGGTTTTTGGAATGAATCAGTTCATAAGAATGTTAATCATATGATTTCATCCCCATATGATCTTATTCTCTAATTTTGGTTGAGACTTCTCGAAGTTAGTGGATGTTTAAAGTGTTTTTTGGAATTTTGTTAGTTTACATGAAGGGGAATCCATACTGAAGATTATTATTGGATATCAGTATTAGAAACAGTGTAATGTATGGACTCCTACACTTCTTGGAGGTCGGTTATACTAAATGACCTGAATTTACTCTATTTTTATAGATTATGGGACCACTTTCTAGTGTGGTGTAAATATAATTGAGATTACTTGACTTAGGAATAAATAGTAACACTTTATCACAAATTTGAAAAGTTCTCTTTCTATATAAATGAAATATTGCGTTGTTCCTCCTATATACATATGAATTACAGTATGAAATTGTAACACCCCAACTTCTACGGTATTCTTCTCTTTGAATAATGTGATAGCGTGTGTTGTACGCAACATCGAGTTCTAACACATCACAACCAATCAAACTAGCCGTTATGAATAGTAATACCCACTTTTTGAAATTTATAAATTTTATTTTTCAAAAAGGACTTAATTTTTGGATTCGGAATATCGAAATTATCCTAGGCTGAATTTTTGATATTTTTTCTGAAAAACTTCATTTTTTGATGAATAGTGAAACCACTAAGTGGTAGTTAAAAAACTGAATTTTTCATAAAACTTAATTTTACTGCTTCTGTGAGTGGAATTTCAAAAATCCGAGAGACACGGTTAATATCAAGGAGTAAAATTTGGTTCAATGAGATGAAAATAATTTTTGGTGAATAATAACTTTTTACTTTTATTTACCACGGTTAAAAGTAAATAGGGTAATTAAGGGTAAAAATGATATTAATATTACCCTAACACATGTCCTAATTCTATTTGATAATATTTATTCGACCAAAAAAACCTTAGGAATAAAATATGAAACTCTTCGGTCCACTTGGATTAGATTAGGACATTTACTATTATTTAATTCAAAGAAGAGTTAAAAGAGTTAAAATCGAAGTTTATTTAATAAAACATTTTTAATATACGGTTATACATAAAATAAATTTGATTTTAAATATTAATTAGAAATATAAAAATATTTACTACATAATTATATTTTATTTATAATTTTTAGACATTAAATAATTTAATTTATTTATGACACAATGATGATGCAGTAATTACCATAATAGTGAAAAATTAAAATAATTGATATTATAAATACCAAAATAAATATAATTTGAGACTTTTTTTAAATAAAAATAATTTTCTAGGTTAATATGACATGTTAGGATTTATTTAATTAACATTTTTTGAAGTAATCATTCTGTTATGATTTTTACAAAAATCAATTATTGAATAGTGTCAAAATTAAAAAAAAGAGTTTTTTAAAACAAATATTATATTATTAATTGATATTCAATTCCTAAAAATATATGGTTCATCCAAGAGACTTATATTATGATATTTGTATCATTAATGGACCACTTGGGGGTATCTTGGAGGTATATAGTAAGTTTATTAACTATATAATATAAAAATACAAAGTGACAAGGTAAGTGTCAAACTAATTAACTAAGAGATAAAACTAAAAGATAAGGTTAATATAATGACCCAAACATATATAAATTCTATTGGTTGAGTGGTTTTAGACCTATACCCACCTTAAACTTTAAATAATCTACTTTTGAGCCATTAGAAACTGAATATGAATTTATTATAAAATAATATTTCTAGATTTTCCAAAGGTGCCCCTCACCCCTCTTATAAAAGGGCACTCCCCATTCTCACTAATTAACACATTCAAAGCCTTTTGGATCGGCCAACTATTGCCCAAATACTATCTAAACTTCCCTCACTTCAACCTAGAGGCCTTATTTTGATCATAAATCCAATTTAAGGAGCCCTTTTGATCAAATCAAAAGGAAGAACCTGAAGAAGAGGTAATGTTTTCACCACCCTCTTTCAAGTTCCTTTCTTCTTCAACTTCTTCTTTCTTTGTTATTACCATTCTAAAATAAAAAATCCTGTATATTATATATAATTTGATGTTATTATAAATATGGTACAACAATATTCAGTATTCTATCCATCCTTTTAATGACATGTCACCATACGTGTGTACGTACGGCTTACCGTCTCCACATTGTGGTGTAATTGTTATTCAATAAATTATTATTTAGATGGGTATAATAATGATGTGTAATTCATGTAAATAATAAATATAACATTATAATGATTCTTTATATATGATATAACATCCAATTATATATTATTTTAATATCAAAATAATGATATTGTCGCTCGTGCGTACGTACGGACTACCGTCACCACGAACGCGATGAGATTCATTCTCCATCGTATCCATTCAAGTATAATTCTCATTTGAGGATTAAAAATAATGTTTAAGGACTTGATATAATTCTGTATATGAATAAGATACATCCTATCCATAACAAACACGGCTTATGTAACAAAACATATAAAAGAAAACGAGTAAGTTAACACTCGAAACGACAATAATTCTAAGATATTATTAACAAAGAAATGTTAAAAGATCATATATGATATCATATTAATGTATATGATTCTTTTATAATTTAATAACAATTATTTCACCATTATACATGAGGTTAACCTACCCTCAACCAAGGAAAAGTACAAGGTAAGGCTTTATTTTGCAATCTCTTCATTATCCGAGGTTGTTTATACGTAACAATCTACTGAGATCTCTTTATCATCCAGATCCATGTTTCTTAAAAATGTTTTCCAAAACATTATTAATATTTACAGAATATGGGTTAAATTCATGTATACCATTGTTTGACTTTTTATAAGAAGTTTATAAAGAAATATTTCTGTCGTTTTCCAAACAAGGTCCTTTTTAACCTTTTCGACAGAATTAAGGTAAGAATGTATTTTTAAACTTATACGATGGGTGCAGCTATTTTCCGCCGTTATAAAATCGTTGAAACTTCCCTTAAAATCTTATAAGAATATTTTCAAAGTAAATGTTTTCTTTTATAATTATGTGACTTTTAAATGATTTCAAAAAAAGAGATATTTCTCTCAAATAGTTTTGATTTCATCTATGTCAACATACTTTGATGGATTTTAAGCTTATTTGAAGTTGATTTATTATGAAACAAAACATCCATATTGTATTGAAGATTTTTGATATGTTTGACTGTGGATGTATTATTTTCATACCATTCATGGTTTATGGTGAAAGTATTGACATTTCGTATGCTAGTTTTAATACGAATGTTTATGTTATGTTTAAACCTGTTCATATGAGGAATGCATTGGACTTAATAAGTGATGGGTGGAGCCCGCTATAGCTCCTTGATGCATCGGTAGGTCTCATTAGACAAACTATTCTTGGCAAAAGTCCTTGAAAAAATCTTATTTGTAGTCTTGTCATGAGGCCTTGGCTATGTGGTTATGATATTCTGGCATTATGCATTCCATCATTATGGAAGTGGTTATTGATATTGCATGTGATTATTCGATTAGTAGAATATCCATGTGAATAAGTAAATAGCATTATTTCATTTTATTTTTGTCATACTATGTTGAAGTTCAAGTTTAAAAGGCTTTTGTTTTAGTTATACTTTTCCTTAAATGTTTATTCTTATTTATGAAATTTTTCGCTATATTGTTATCCTTACTGGGCATTTGAGCTCACCCCTTTTCTATGTTTTATTTTTCCCAAGATGTGAATAAGTAATTTATGAATGACCTGCAGGGATAGTATGAGGGGATAAGAGTGTGGGCTATGGAGACTATATTGTTGTAGTTTTCATTTTATGATGTAATGTAAACTTTATTAATGTATCTAGTTATTCCAAGGCTACTAAACTAATCGGTCTTTCGAGATTTGATCTTTCTTGTGATCATGCCAATGTTATGTAATAATGTACCGACTCTGGGTAACTGGGGTCGGGGCGTTACAGTTGGTATCAGAGGAAGTTTAGTACAAACCTTGGAAGCTAGATTTAGATAAACTCTAATTAGAGCACATAGACCTAAGATGGACTTTGAGGATTAGTATAGAAGAACTTCCTAGAATTTTGGTATTGTAGAGATTTTATGAGTTTTTCGAGCAATACATCCCTGTCTGGATACGAGCAGGTAGAGGTGCTCTAGCACAGATCTACCTAGGGGTAAAACCTAAAAACACCACTTTGAGCTAGACTCGAACAGGAACTGGTGCACGACAACAGGTCTTGCTGCACTCTTGGTTACGACACTCCTATGGGATATCCTTAGGATAACTCTCATTTTATTTACAAATAATTATGAAGGGTTTATTAGTATATACTCCCTCAAAGAAAACATTTTTATGATTATGGATTATATCCATAAATAGTTCAATTTATGTTAAGTGTTTTATAAGTATGGAATTATGTATTTTGATTCATAAACTGATCTAGTTTATGCCATTGTTTAGAAATGGCACCTAGTGGAAGAAATGGAAACTGTATCAATGCACTAACTCCATGTAGGGATTTCCCTCCTGCTCAAGATAATTAAGTGGAGCTGGTGATGAAACTGGTGCTGATTAACTAATCACCATACTGGAACAACTCACTCAGGTTATGAATAATAACCTTACCTGTATGGAGCACCCCGATCCATAACATGGAGGATCAATTTTAGATCACTTCATGAGGAAACAACCACCAACATTCAATGGGAGTAAAAATCCATTGATAGCTGAGCAATGGATAAGTTCCCTAGAGAAAATATTTCAGGCTTTGGGAAGTAGTGAAAGGGAAAAAGTTATCATGGCAGTTTACCCCCTCACTGGAGATGCTGATCAATGGTGGTCATTGATCCAAAACATGAAGGAAGATGATGAAGTATCAAATATGGAATGGACGGAGTTCAAAGATCTATTTTTAGAAAAATACTTTCCTTGTGACCATCGAGCAGATATAGAAAGGCAATTTCTGAGTCTGAGACAAAAGGAGGATGAGAATGTCTCAAAGTATGAGGCTAACTTTACAAGGTTAGCAAGGTATGCTGAAGATTATATACATAACCCAAGAAGTAATATTGATCGTTTCTTTGATGGGTTAAAACCATTTCTCCGTCAAGCATTAGTCTCACAAACCTTCTCGTCGTACGAAGATATAGTCTCATGTGCTATCAAGACAGAAAATAAATTCTCTAAATCTTATGATAATAAAGTAAATCAAGAGAAGAAGAGAATGATGGAGCAAGAGACAGATAAAGGGAAAAAGGGAAAGAAGGATTTTCCATTATGTGAAAATTGTGGGAAGAAACACCATGGTACTTGCCTAAAAGGAATGTGAGTTTTTATAAATATGGAGAAAAAGGTCACCAGGCTCGTGATTACAAGGGAAAGAAAGAGGTTGTCAATGTTGAATGCTACAATTGTAGAGAAATGGGGCATTATGCAAATGAATTCCCTAAGCGCCAAGGTAACTTACCTCAGAAAATACCAAGGGATCAAGGCCAAGATTACATTGTTACTAAAGTTGAAGAGGAATAATTAATGTATTTGTGTTTTTGGACATAAGGATTATATTCTGGTTATGAGAATAATGTGATATATATAAGAATTGTACTGTAGTACTTGTTGTTTTCATTAAGGTTTTAATATGACTAAGGTAGTCATATTTTCAGTATGTGACAATAAGAGAAACTTTACTTTGGGGGAATCTGATGTTACAATTGATTTTGGAATTTAGATATCTTTTACAGAGAGTCTGGACAGAGGTACATTGGATAACTATAATGTTTGGAATGGATTAAGTTGAACATTGGATAGCATTGTTTAAAGTTAAAACATTTCTTATGACTATTTTTGGAATATTATGATACTATAGTTTTAGGAAAAGGACAACCTATAGGTTGGGCGATAACCCGTCGCGTCGGACAAAGCTGCAGGAATCGAACCCACAACCATATTGCAACAGGCCCTTATTACCCACCACTAGCCTACAGGAAGTCCCTGGTTATTACAAAATATTTTTCATCATTATAATGGAATGTGTGTTAACATTTAAAACCTTATAGGATTATGATAAATATAATATTTTTGAGTTCTGTTATCTTTTGGAGTGAAAGATGAGTTTGTGGTAGAAATTAGTTGAAGGATGAAACTCTACCTGTCAAGTATATATATATATTTCACTTATTCTATGAATAAATTAATTCCTAAACTTTAGGGATGGTATATTAAAACCAAAATGGTGTTATCCTAATAACTTATGTTTTGTTGAACTGATGATATTTTAAATCATCATAGATTGATGGCTTTGAGGCCCTCAATTTTACACTTGTTTGTGATTGATGACCTCAATCACTCCCTATAAATATTTACGTTTTTCCTCTAATTACATGTCTATAATTGCCACCAATATTCTCCTATTCGAAACCCTAATTTGGTGGTGACATTATCATTTCCCTTTCCCCCTTATTAAAACTAAATTTTAATAGCCCTATTTTCGATATGGGTTTTCCACAAAGGTATTTTCTATTTTCAACCTTTTATTTTCGAAAAACAATTTCAAATTGCGAGGACGCAATTTATTAAAGGAGGGGAGAATGTAACACCCCAAGCTTCTACGATATGCTCCTCTTTGAATAATGTGATAGCATGTATTGTACGCAACATCGAGTTCTAACACACCACAACCAATCAAACTAGCCATTATGAATAGTAATACCCACTTTTTGAAATTTATAAATTTTATTTTTCAAAAAGGAATTCATTTTTGGATTTTTAATATCGAAATTAGCCTAGAGTGAATTTTTGGTATTTTTTCTGAAAAACTTCATTTTTTGATGAATAGTGAAACCACTAAGTGGTAGTTAAAAAAACTGAATTTTTCATAAAACTTAATTTTACCGCTTCTGTGAGTGGAATTTCAAAAATCTGAGTGACACAGTTAATATCAAGTAGTAAAATGTGGTTCAATGAGATGAAAATAATTTTTAGTGAATAGTAACTTTTTACTTTCATTTACCACGGTTAAAAGGAAATAGAGTAATTAAGGGTAAAAATGATATTAATATTACCCTAACACATGTCCTAATTCTATTGGATAAGCTTAATTCGACCAAAAACAACCTTAGGAATAAAATATGAACCTCTTTGGTCCACTTGGATTAGATTAGGAGATTTATTATTATTTAATTCAAAGAAGGGTTAAAAGAGTTAAAATCAAAGTTTATTTACCAAAACATATTTAACATAGGGTTATACATAAGATAAATTTGATTGTAAATATTAATTAGAAAGATAAAATTATTTCCTACATAATGATATTTTATTTATAATTTTTATACATTAAATAATATAATTTATTTATAACACAATGATGATGAATTAATTACCGTAATAGTGAAAAATTAAAATAATTGATATTATAAATACCCAAATAAATATAATTTGAGAATTTTTTTAAATAAAAATAATTTTCAAGGTTAATATGAAATGTTAGTATTGATTTAATTACCTTTTTTGAAGTAATCATTCTTTTATGAATTTTAAAAAAAATCAATTATTGAATAGTGTCAAAATTGACATAAAAGAGTTTTTTAAAACAAATATTATATTATTAATTAATATTCAATTCCTAAAAATCTACGGCTTGTCCAAGAGACTTATATCATGATAGGTGTATCATTAATGGATCACTTGGGGGTCTCTTGGAGGTATATAGTAAGTTTATTAACTATATAATATAAAAATACAAAGTGACATGGTAAGTGTCAAACTAATTAACTAAGAGTTAAAACTAAAATATAAGGTTAATATAATGACCCAAACCTATATAAATTATATTGGTTGAGTGTTTTTAGACCCATACCCAACTAAACTTTAAATAATACACTTTTAAGCCATTATTAACCGAATATGAATTTATTATAAAATAATATTTCTAGCTTTTCCAAAGGTGCCCCTCACCCATCTTATAAAAGGGCACTCCCCCTTCTCACTAATTCACACATTCAAAGCCTTTTTTCTCGGCCAACACCTGACCAAATACTCTCTAAACATCCCTCACTTCAACCTAGAGGCCTTATTTTGATCAGAAAGACAACCTAAGGATCTCTTTTGATCAAATCAAAAGGAATAACCCGAAGAAGAGGTAATGTTTTCACCACCCTCTTTCAAGTTCCTTTCTTCTTCAACTTCTTCTTTCTTTGTTATTCCCATTATAACATAATAACTACAATATATTATATATAATTTTATGTTATTATAAATATGGTACAACCATATTCATTATTCTATTCATCCTTTTAATGGCATGTCACAATATGTGCGTACGTACGGCTTACCGTCTCCACATCGTGGTGTAATTGTTATTCAATAAATTATTATTTGGATGGGTATAATAATGATGTTTAATTCATGTAAATAATAAATATAACATTACAATTATTCTGTATATATGATATTCCATCCAATTATATATTATTTTAATTTCAAAATAATGATATTGTCGCTCATGCGTACGTACGGACTACCGTCTCCACGAACGCGATGAGATTAATTCTTCATCGTATCCATTCAAGTATAATTCTCATTTGATGATTAAAAATAATTTTTAAGGACTTGATATAATTCTTGATATGAATAAGATACAACCTATCCATAACAAACACGGCTTATATAACAAAACATATAAAAGAAAACGAGTAAGTTAACACCTGAAACGACGAAAATTCTAAGATATTATTAACAAAGAAATGTTAAAAGATCTTATATGATATCATATTAATGTATATGATTCTTTTATAATTTAATAAAAATTATTTCACCATTATATAGGAGGTTAAACTACCCTCAACCAAGGAAAAGTACAAGGTAAGGGTTTATTTCGCAATCTCTTCATTATCTGAGGTTGTTTATACGTAATAATCTACTAAGATCTCTTTATCATCCACATCCATGTTTCTTAAAAATGTTTTTCAAAAAATTATTACTATTTTACAGAATATGGGTTAAAGTCATTTATACCCTTGTTTGACTTTTTATAAGAAGTTTATAAAGGAATATTTCTGTCATTTTCCAAACAAGGTCCTTTTTAACCTTTTCGACAGAATTAAGGTAAGAATGTCTTTTTTAACTTATACAGCAGGTGCGGATATTTTCCACCATTATAAAATCGTTAAAGCTTCCCTTACAAGCTTATAATAATATTTTCAAAGTAAATTTTTTCTTTTATAATTATGTGACTTTTAAATGATTTCAAAAAAATATATATTTCTCTCAAACAGTTTTGATTTCATCTATGTCAACATTCTTTGATGGATTTTAAGCTTATTTGAAGTTGATTTATTATGAAACAAAACTTCTATATTGTATTGAAGGTTCTGTGGTATGTTTGACTATGGATGTGTTATTTTTATACCATTCATGGTTTATGGTGAAAGTATTTACATTTCGTATGCTAGTTTTAATATGAATGTTTATGTTATGTTTAAACTTGTTCATATGAGGAATGCATTGGACTTAATAAGTGATAAGTGGAGCCTGCTATAGCTCCTTGATGCATCGGTAGGTCTCATGAGACAAACTAGTGTCTTGTAACAAGGCCTTGACAAAATCTTATTTGTAGTCTTGGCACGAGGCATTGTCTATGTGGTTATGATAGTCTGGCATTACGCATTCCATTATTATGAAAGTGGTTATTGATATTGTATGTGATTATTAGATTAGTAGAATATCCATGTGAATAAGTAAATGGAATTATTTCATTTTATTTTTTCCATACTATGTTGAATTTTAAGTTTAAAAGGATTTTGTTTTAGTTATACATTGCCATAAATGTTTATTCTTATTTATGAATGTTTCCGCAATATTGTTATCCTTACTGGGAATTTGAGCTCACCCATTTTCTATGTTTTATTTTTCCCAGGATGTGAAGAAGTAATTTATGAATGACCTGCAGGGATAGTATGAGGGGATAGGAGTGTGGACTATGGAGAATATATTGTTTTAGTTTTCATTTTATGATTTAATGTAAACTTTATTAATGTATCTAGGTATTACAAGGCTACTAAACTAATTGGTCTTTCGAGATTTGATCTTTATTTTGATCATGCCAATGTTATGTAATAATGCACCGACTCTGGGTAACTGGGTTCGGGGCGTTACAGAACTACATAAATGCAAAGTGTTATTTTATTTCTTAAATTTTCTTTTTTTGTATTAATGTTTGTTAGATTAAATATGCTTGATTTTTTTTTATAGTGTAGTGATTTTGGTGAACCTTGTTTCTACCATGTTTTGTTAGTGTATGTTTCAATTGTTCCATCAAAAATCTATTTTTTCCAAGTGATTATGGAATGATTCATTTTGATTTATTATCTAAAGGAAATTTTGAGGAATAATTCAAAAAAATGGTATCAAAGTGACTAGTTATAAGGAGGCTTAGCAGCTCACCCAGTAGTTCATGTAACATTATCTTACTTGTTTTTTTTTCAAATTTCAGTGGGAGTCATTGTTTTTACAAGTATGGATTTTAAATAAGGAAAGATACAAATCAAAAAAGTTTGATAGAATAGATTTTAATTTTTTGAAAATAAATATTTAATACCATCTCATTTAAAAGGCTATAGAGATTCTATTGAAGGGTGTAAAACCAAAAGAATTGGATAATGGTGAATGAGATAAGTTGGATAGGAAGGAACTTGGTCTAATACAGAAGCTTTTTTTCTAAAGTTTTTATTTAAACATTTTGGATAATAAAACTAAAATAGATTGAATGAAAACACTTGAATATATATAAAATTAAACTACAACATTAAATAAATCATCCTTGATGTAGAGGTAATTCACTATGAGGCTTTTGGATGGAATATTGGCATCAAATTTGTTTAAAGATTTCAACATAATCTAGATCGATCAAGATTATATGAATGTTACATTACCAGATGATTTTTGGGTTATTTTTTTATTATCATCATCTCTACTATAATCTTGGGACTATAATGTTACAAGTATAAGTAGTTCAAGTGGAAATAATGACTTGGTATTCACAAATGTTAAAAACATGATTCTCAAGAGGAAACCTAAAGAAATAAGGGGACAATATATTCTAGTTGTGTTTTAAATATAGAAGGAATTGGCCACTCACCTCATTGGATGAATTGGAAGCAATCAAAGATAAAATAAGGGTGAAGAACCTGATTTCAGTGGGTCGGTTGGATGAGATAGGTTTTGGAACAAGTTTTTTGGAAAGAGATATTACTCAAGAATTTATAGTTATAGCCAAAGGTGTAAAATATGGGTCATCATATCAGATATTTCTTCCCTCTGAGTACCCTTACACATCATTCCAGTCTCATATATTACATTATGTGTCTACCATTACATGAATGTAATTTTCTAATTTTAATCAAAGTAAAAAACCTCGGTAATGAAGATAACTTACATAATAAATATAAAACCTTAAATATCAAACACTTAACCAATTTTCTAACACCATTTGTGATCAACATAAAATATGTATAGACTTCATTCCAGACTTATCCAATTATCCTCAAACCCCCTCATGCCTTTTTTCACACTCCAAAACCTTGTATGCAATGCTTCATTAACAACCCAAATGTTATTACCATGGTCATGGTAACCATCTTCACTTTTTCATCCAAGGCACTAATTCAACTCAAGTATTTCACAACCTTCCATCACCATTATCAATTTATAATAACTCCACTAGTAATTGGAAACAAATTCAACTAATAACTTAATATTGAAACAATCCCCAATATCATGAAGATCTTAATTTATTTTCCTACACAAGTCCATGTTCATAAGAAGCATACATGAAGATTTTTGTTTCACTTCATCTAAAAAATTTCTAAAAGGTAATGAATCATTGTTAGTTATATTCAAATGGTGCTTAAATTTATTAACCCCTTATAAAAACAATTTCTCACCAAACCGACATTTCACTATATTACCATTTTTTCAACATCAGCAAAAAATTTCCAAGTGGGTTCAGACCTATTTCCAATGATAATATTTCTAACATCCCCCTTTTGGGTAGAAAATGAATACACGTTCCTAAACTAAAATCAACATTCACTTTATCAAAAAAGTAAACAAAGAAAAAAATCAATCATCAATTCAAATAAAATTTCACATCAAACCACCAATTAACATAAGACCAAAAGTTTAGATCAATAATTCAAATTACTATTTAGAAAAAAATAATTCACATTAGTTCAGATAGAAACCGAAATTTCACATTAAAATCAGTAGGTTTAAATATCAAATTCAAGAATAATATCCCATTAAATAAACTCTAAAACCAAGAAAAAAACATTGAGTTAAATCCATAGATTCTTACATAACTCACCTTCAATTTTTTATAGCCCATTTAGTAGAATGTGTAGAGGTAGTCCATATGGTGATGTGCTAGAGAAGTAGATGTGAAGAAGGAAGAAGCTTGAATTTTCAATTTCATGTGTCGTATGCAATGTGAGGTCAATATATCTTTCTAATAAGGGTGTGTAATGGTGAAAGTTGATAGAGGCTTCCATAATGTTGTGGGTCATGAATTATGAGGTAGAGGTAGAGTAATATGGAATAGGTTGTTCATGAACGGCAGTTCCAACATGCTAGATGTGAAGAAAATAGAAACCCTATTCGGTTGTGTGTGTGTGTGATGTGAGGTCATAATTCATTTTTAAATAAAAAAATCCTCCTGGTTCACTCATCTGACTCGGTGAGTAGTGGATGAGTTTTCTATGAGTATAACAATTTATCATATTTTCTCCTGTAGTTCCCTATAAAGTGTTATATTTCATAAATGATGTGCCTGTATGGTGGGGATTCATGGAAGTTGCAACATGCTTTCCAATTCCTAAGATTAAGAAACATGGGGAATTCTGTAGACTGTCTTATAGGTGTTGTACATAGCTTCAAGACAACATGTGGAATTTTTTGAAGAGGCTAAACTCGATTCATGGAAATATGTAACAACATAAATCCTCCATACTTAGTCATCAGGAAGGCATTGAACAGCCCACATTCTCAAAATATAGACTGATAGTCAATCCAAAATATTTATAGGTTAATGAGTGATCAGATAGTTCTCTAACCTCCTCCTAAGCCTGGTTATCAAATTGACTTATGTTAAATTCTTACATGTCTTGGATAAATTATCACACTTTATAATATATTATCTTAAAAATTTGAGTGAATTTTATTGGTTTTGAGTAAGTGATGCACATATTGAACTAAATTGTCGCTTTTAAACAGAAAACATGTGATTTTGGTCATACTAGTGACACTGTGTTTTAGATTGATGTGAGGTTAATTCCTAAAAATAAAAAATTAATTATCAGTCTATATTCTATTGTATCAAGGAAATCTAAGATTTGTTTTCTTGATTTTGAGTATGTGGTGTTTGTTTTGAACAAAAGTGTCACTTTAAAATGAAAACACTCATTTTTAGTTATATCAGCCATATTGTGTGTAATATTGATGTAAGATTAATTCCTACATGTCACAAATAAATTATTAATATTTTTATTGATGAATTAAGAAAATATAATAATTTTGTTTTGGTTTTGAGTATATAACATGTGTTTTGAACTAAAATGACACTTTTGAGATGAAATCATGCACGTTGAGTCATACCTATCAAACTAACTATTGGGTTGAAATGTGGTTAATTTATACATGCCACAAATTAATTATGAATTATTATTATAAAGTATTAATAAAACATGATCATGTTTATTCTATTTTGAGAATGTGATGCGCATTTTGAGCTAAAATATTACTTTTAAATGAAAGAATTATCTTTTAGTAATAAAATCACTCACCAAGTGTCAAATTTTCATAAGGTTAATCTTTTCATGTCATGAATGGATAACCAATCATCTTCCTGAAGCATTATAAAAATACAAGCATGTTTACTTGATTTTGAGTATGTGATGTGTGTTTTTGAACTAAAATGTAACTTTTAAATTGAAAACACGCAATTGTTGTACCTTGTGAGAGAAATTTGCATTAATATCTCCACCACACCATACAAATGATCCTAAATATTAAAAATTTAACTTTTTAAATAATTTGGTCTCTCAATATCACATCCATAAAATTATTATAAAGTCCTTTAAATAAATTATGCTCGATATATTCTTGTCTTATCCCTATTAAGATGAAAACCGTTTGGTTCTAAAGTATTTATCCACAAATATAACTTTAAATTTATATTGTCTTTTTATTCTCTATATACAATGATAAGAAAATTAAATAAATAGGTAGTAGATAAAAACAACATCATGATTTTATGAAATAAAAAACATTAAAAATGTAATAGAAAATCACCTCTTCATGTCGTCTACAAACATTATGACATAATGTATAGCATCCCGCCTTTTTATCACATAAACTTTCATTACATTTTATAAAACCGAGGATCTTTAAGGTTTAGTGTCTTGGAAACCAGGAACTTAAAACAGGAAAACATAAAACATTATTCTTAAACACTTGAAAGGATTCTCCTTATGTTCATCATAGGTTCATTACTACATCTCATAACCTGGGTACATACATCAAAAGAAATGGTGAGCAGAAGGCACAGTAAGGGAAACAAGGGGAAACATTTAACATGTGAACTTGAGATACATCAACAATGTCATGAAAAAGAACATTAAGGCATGAGAAAGAAATCATGAGGCATATCATAATAAAAATAATGTATTTCATAACTTGAGGATGTGGCTACAACATTTAATATTGACAATAATTTCTATTTCACCAAGGTCCATCCCCAAGGTTTCATTAAAAATTACCAAGGTTATTCACCAAGGTGTCGTTAAAAATAGTCATCTCGAGAGATTAAGTCTTTACCCAATGCATTGGAGCGCTATCAGGGCACACCCTTGACATGCATTTATTATCATGTGAGCCACATATATCATCATCAATCATTTCATAAACAAACCATATAGCATAAAAGGAATGGCTTTCATTTCATAATCATAACGTTTTAAAAACTGCTTTAAAGACATGATCTTTGTGTCACTTTAAAACCCACAGAAAAGGAAGGTGGGTCTCATGTATGTAAATACCAGAATTTAAAATAGAACATTTTGGTATATATTTGAATACCCCTATATAAGAGAGATCTTTGAGTATTCACTTAATAAAATAAAGGAACTTTAGAACAAGAGAGAGAGACATTTTGAGACGGAAATTATGCAGCATAACGACTATGTTTCGGGGTTTTAGAAAACATTGAAAAGAGAGGGACATGGGTCAAACATTCATAAATGACCCATAAAATAGTAGAGGGACATAATATGAAGGATATATGAACATGGTAATGAAATTTTAATGACATACCATTTTAAATGAAAAACATGGAAGGAAGACAAAAAAATAAGATTTCTCTTATGAAAATTCGGCAGCCAAACGGCGTCACTTAAACTTCAACAAAAATGAATTGAAGAGATAAAATAGGGTCTCCCATAATATGAACATAAAAGTTGAGTATGATAGATATAGAGATCATACCCCAACAAAATAAAAAGGAACTTTAAATACTTGACATGAAAGTAGAACATTGAAAAATGAGAAAGGTGAACGAATCCCTTAAAATTTCGGCAGCCTAATGGCGCCACTTAAAACATCAAAATACTGAATTGAAGAGATAAAATAGGTTATCTCATCATATGAACATAAAATATCAGTATGATATATTTAGAGATCATACCCCAACAAAATAAAAAGCAACTAGAAATACTTGACATGAAAGTAGAACTTTGAAAAATGAGAAAGGTGAAGGAATCCCTTAAAAATTCGGCAGCCTAACGGCGCCACTTAAAACTTGAAAATATTGAATTGAAGAGATCAAATAGGGTCTCTAATAATATTAACATAAAAGATAAGTATGATAGATATAGAGATCATACCCCAACAAAATAAAAAGTAACTTGAAATACTTGACATGAAAATAGAACTTGAGAAGGGTGAAAGAATCCCTTAAAAATTCAGCAGCCTAACGGCGCCACTTAAAACTTCAAAATACTGAATTGAAGAGATAAAATAGGTTATCTCATCATATGAACATAAAATATCAGTATGATATATATAGAGATCATAACCCAACAAAATAAAAAGGAACTTGAAATACTTGACATGAAAATAGAACTTGAGAAGGGTGAAAGAATCCCTTAAAATTTCGGCAGCCTAACGGCGCCACTTAACATTCTAAAAATGAAATGATGAGAGCAAGAGGGGGTATCTCATCATATGAACATGAAAAATACAGTAGAATGAATATAAAATAACATCCTCCAACATAATATCATGGATCATAAAATAAATGACATACAAGAGATTACTTGAAAAGAAAGAGGGAGGTTGGATCCCTTACATTAAAATGTAACTCTTAAAACTCAAAGGTTGGGACCTTGAGGGCTTGGGGGAACCTCAGAAGGACTCCTTGGGAGGTAATGAGACCAGATCTTCATTGGGGGAGAGTTAGTAGTCGAATGGATGAGAGGATGGCTTGGTATTTATAGGGAAAGTGAGGGGACAAGGCATTAATAGCCAAGGGACACCTCATTAGTGGTTTTGGAAAAACCATGGGCTTTCCCATGGTATTTTCCCATGGTATTGGCCACTTGGGACACCTCATACCTTATCTTACTATTCATAAGTCGACCATACTGATTACATACTTAATACATCATTTAATGATGTCATTAAACACCCGTAACTTAAAAACGGTATTTTCACTATTCATCAAAAATTCAACTTTCTCAGAAAAATCCAAAAATTTCACCTTAACCAAATATCGATGCTCTGATTTCAAAAATGAACTCCATTTTATAAAAATAATTTTCTAAATATTTTTAATTTAATTTTTAAATAAATACACTATTCACAGAAAATTCATTTTTTTCAGAAAAATCCCCAAAAATTACCTTAACATAATATCAATGCTCTGAGTTCAAAAATGAAATCAATTTTATAAAAATATTTTTCTAAATATTTTTAATTTAATTTTTAATTAAAAAACACTATTCACCCAAAAAAACTAATACTTTACTAATAATTTATGAAACCGTTATTTAACCATTTTATTGAATCGCATTACTTAATCAAGGTGCCTAGATTATATTAATGCTTTATTTAAGTGATATTACTAATCCATTTGGTCACATTACTAATCCTAAGCATAAAATCACTATTCATAATTTACTATTCATCAAAAAATTAAGTTGATCTTATTAGACTCTAAATTTCGTACTGAACATAATTGTAGAATGCCATTTTTTGAAAATCATTACACATTTTTAATTATTTAAGGTTTACATAAACATTTTTTAAAATATCCTTTCTCTAAAATTCACCAAAAATATGCATACTATATTTATCTGGACATTTGAAAATTCATAAACTTCATAATAAGAAGAAATCAAAAAATTTATTTAAAACAAAGGATTACACAAGGCAGTTACGGTCTCATTACATATCCCCTTATCACACCAGCATAGGACCTAAGTGTAAGGTGTACTAAGGTGAGAGAATCTGAGGGAGGCTCGACCAACATTGCACGAGTAGTAATTTCTATCAGTTTGAACTTCTCGCGAAGGCGATTCCATTCTTGCTTCACACGATGAAGTTCGGCTTGGGTTTGGTCCAGAGAAAAGCCCAGTGGTGCTACCTCCTTCCCAAGTTCTGTTAGATGGGCTTCGATCGGTCCAAGATTACTGGGTGAGGCCATCAAATCTTCTTTCTATTTTAATTAACCAAGATCACTTTTATTTAGATATAAATATCGAAATGTTTAGTTTCTAGCGGTCATATTGACCAATGGTCATATAACAGTCAAAACCCAACAGTCTCATTTTAATTATACTCATGTTATCCAATGAAACAATTTTGTTGAGTATAAAAAAAATAACACACAAAATTAGGAAACAAGATTTATTCAAAATTTTGGGTCGTTACAATCTTCCCCCCTTAAGAAATTGTGTCCTCTCAATTTTTAAAACTGGGTTTTGAAATTTCATTGAAAGTCCCACACCGAAAAAGGAGTCAGTAAAACTATTGCTTTAAAAGAAAGAAAGGGAAGTAAAAAGGTCACCCGAGTTGACCCATACTAGGATCCCATGTAGGAAAACATGGACATGGAGAAAAAAAAAGGGTCACATTCTAAGGGAGAGTGATAGAAAACATTATTATGAGAAATTTAACAACAAGAAAATCACAAACTTATGATGGGTCAAATGGTATTTGATTTCCTAGTAGGAAACGTTAACAGACAACGTTTTTTATTTTTTGTTCCTGTTCATAGTTTTGAGGAATTAATTTACTACATAGAATAAAAACATAAGGAAATATACCTACCTTCAAGTAGAGTTTAATCCTTTAATAATTTTATACCAAAACTAATCTTTTCTCCAAACGATGAGCATTCCAAAACACTTGGTCTCATCAAAACCATAAGAATAATCTTCTAGAGAATCACGTATTCCATTAAATAAAAACTATCTATCTTTAAACATTTATACCAAAAATAGAAAGGGTAAGATAAAACAACTCTTAAAAAAGAAAGAATCCCATAGGAAGGGAAACTAGTTTTAAATCTTCAAAGTTCCACGGTACTACCCAGAGTTCATCATAGACCATTCTGTAAATAACTGTCCTTAAAATTATTCAAAATAACCCAAACTAAGATTGAATCCCAAATACAAGAAGGACTTGATAACATAGTCTTCCAAGATAAACTTTATCATTCATCTCCAAACAACATCAACCACTCCTAACATCTTATAACAAAAGTAACTAACCTAAACATATTTTCCCCAAGAGAGGTCAATCATTTCCATAAGTAACCTATAATACCATAAGTTCACCTTAAATTCATCGATTCTTCAAAATATAATTCAACCATTACTCCTCAAATAAAATACCATAGTAATCTATTTACCTAGATCAAATAAGGTTCCCAAAATAGTGAACGTATTCCAAAATAATAATCATCTTTTAATCCCCTAATCATATCTGTCATATTAATACGGAAATCGTCACATTTCCTATCACATTGGATGTTGGGACATGCTCTTCCATTTCCCGCCATTAACTAAGGAAAAAAGTACAATTAGGGGCTTAAATACTTATCCAATAATCATTAAAAGGAAACTTAAAGCATAGAAGGATAAACTTGTAGAAGAAAAGTATACCCTAAATTGTGATCCCCTAGGTCCCAATCTAGGTTATCCATGATAATATATTCTTATGTGAATCTTTATTTTATTTTATCTTTGTTCCTTTAATAATGGTTCATACTAAGCTTATGAATTTACCAAAGCATATCCCCCGGGAGTGTCGTAACCAAGATTGCAGCAAGGCCTATTGTCGTGTACCAGTTCTCATTCGAGTCTAGCTCAAAGTGGTGTTTTCGGGTTTTACCCCTATGTACATCTATTCCAGAGCCACATCTACCTACTCGTATCTAGACAGGGATGTATTTTCTTGGAAACCCCTTACTCAATACTCACCAAAATACCAGGAAAATTTCTTATATTTAAACTTTTCTATAGGATTCTTCCTAAAATTTTCATATCCTAATTTCCACAAATAACTAAACCATCCTTTGATACCAACTAAATCATCCCGCCTTTTTATCACATAAACATTCATTACATTTTACAAAACCGAGGATCTTTAAGGTTTAGTGTCTTGGAAACCAAGAACTTAAAACATGAAAACATAAAACATTCTTCTTAAACACATGAAAGGCTTCTCCTTATGTTCATCCTAGGTTTATTACTGCATCTCATAACCTGGGGACATACATCAAAATAAAGGGTGAGCAGAAGGCCCAGTAAGGGAAACAAGGGGAAACATTTAACATGTGAACTTGAGATACATCAACAATGTCATGAAAAAGAACTTTAAGGAATGAGAAAGAAATCATGAGGCATATCATAATAAAAATAACGCATTTCATAAATTGAGGATGTGTCTACAACATTTAATATTGACAATCATTTCTGTTTCACTAAGGTCCATCCCCAAGGTGTCATTAAAAATTACCAAGGTTATTCACCAAGGCGTCGTTAAAAATATTCATCTCTAGAGATTAAGTCTTTACCCAATGCATTGGAGCGCTATTAGGGCACACCCTTGACCTGTCTTTATTATCATGTGAGCCACATATATCATCATAAATAATTTCATAAAAAACCCATATATCATAAAATGAATGGGTTTCATTTCACAATCATAACGTTTTAAAAACTGCTTATAGAACGTTTTGGTATATGTGTGAATACACCTATAGAAGAGAGAGCTTTGATTATTCACTTAATAAAATAAAATAACTTTAGAACAAGAGAGAGAGACATTTTGAGACGGAAATTCTACAGCATAACGACTATGTTTCGGGGTTCTAGAAATCATTGAAAATAGAGGGGACGTGGGTAAAACATTCATAAACGAACTATAAAACAGTAGATGGATAGAATATGAAGGATATATGAACATGTTAATGAAATTTTAAGGACATAACATTTGAAATGAAAAACATGGAAGGAAGACAAAAAAATAATATTTCTCTTATGAAAATTCGGTAGCCTAACGGCGTCACTTAAACTACAAAAAAAATGAATTGATGAGATCAAATAGGGTTTCTCATCATATGAACATAAAAGTTCAGTATGATAGATATAGATATCATACCCCAACAAAGTAAAAAGGAACTTTAAATACTTGACATGAAAGTAGAACTTTGAAAAATGAGAAAGGTGAACGAATCCCTTCAAATTTCGGCAGCCTAAAGGCGCCACTTAAAACATCAAAATACTGAATTGAAGAGATCAAATAAGGTATATCATCATATGAACATAAAAGATCAGAATTATATATTTATATATAATACCCCAACAAAATAAAAATCAACTTGAAATACTTGACATGAAAGTAGAACTTTGAAAAATGAGAAAGGTGAACGAATCCCTTAAAAATCCAGCTGCCTAATGGCGCCACTTAAAACTTCAAAATACTAAATTGAAGAGATAAAATAAGTTCTCTCATCATATGAACATAAAAGATCAGTATGATAGATATAGATATCATACCCCAAAAAAATAAAAAGGAACTTGAAATACTTGACATGAAAATAGAACTTGAGAAGGGTGAAAGAATCCCTTAAAAATTCGCCAGCCTAACGACGCCACTTAAAACTTCAAAATACTGAATTGAAGAGATCAAATAGGGTCTCTCATAATATTAACATAAAAGGTCAGTATGATAGATATAGAGATCATACCCCAACAAAATAAAAAGGAACTTGAAATACTTGACATGAAAATAGAACTTGAGAAGGGTGAAAGAATCCCTTAAAATTTCGGCAGCCTAACGACGCCACTTAACATTCCAAAAATGAAATGATGAGAGAAAGAGGGGGTATCTCATCATATGAACATGAAAAATACAGTAGGATGAATATAAAATAACATCCTCCAACATAATATCCTGGAGCATAAAATAAATGACATAAAAGAGATTACTTGAAAAGAAAGAGGGAGGTTGGATCCCTTACCTTAAAACGTAACTCTTAAAACTCAAAGGTTAGGACCTTGAGGGCTTGGGGGAACCTCAGAAGGACTCCTTGGGAGTTAATGAGATCAGATCTTTGTTGGGGGAGAGTTGGGAGTCGAATGGATGAGAGGATGGCTTGGTATTTATAGGGAAAGTGAGGGGACAAGGCATTAATGGCCAAGGGACATCTCATTAGTGGTTTTGGCAAAACCATGGGCTTACCCATGGTATTTGCCCATGGTATTGGCCAATTGGGACACCTCATACCTTATATTACTATTCATAATTCGACCATATTGATTAAATACTTAATACATCATTTAATGATGTCATTAAACACCCGTAACTTAAAAACGGTATTTTCACTATTCATCGAAAATTCAACATTCTCAGAAAAATCCCAAATTTTCACCTTAACCAAATATTGATGCTCTGATTTCAAAAATGAACTCCATTTTATAAAAATAATTTTCTAAATATTTTTAATTTAATTTTTAAATAAATACACTATTCACCGAAAATTCATTTTTTTCAGAAAAATCCCCAAAAATTACCTTAACATAATATCGATGCTCTGAGTTCAAAAATGAAATCCATTTTATAAAAATAATTTTCTAAATATTTTTAATTAAATTTGTAATTAAAAAAACTATTCACCCTAAAAAACTAATACTTGACTAATAATTTATGAAACCGTTATTTAACTATTTTATTGAATCACATTACTTAATCAAGGTGCCTAGATTATATTAATGCTTTATTTAAGTGAGATTACTAATCCATTTGGTCGCATTACTAATCCTAAGCATAAAATAACTATTCATAATTTACTATTCATCAAAAATTAAGTTGATCTTATTAGACTCTAAATTTCGTTCTAAACATAATTGTATAAGACCATTTTTTGAAAATCATTACACATTTTTAATTATTTATGTTTTACATAAACATTTTTTAAAATATCCTTTCTCTAAAATTCACCAAAAATATGCATACTATATTTATCCGGACATTTGAAAATTCATAAACTTCATCATAAGAAGAAATCAAAATTTTTATTTAAAATAAAGGATTACACAAGGCAATTACGGTCTCCTTACATAGCCCCTTATCACATCAGCATAGGACCTAAGTGTAAGGTGTGCTAAGGTGAGAGAATCTGAGGGAGGCTCGGCCAACATCGCGCGAGTAGTAATTTCTATCAGTTTGAACTTATCTAGAAGGTGATTCTGTTCTAGCTTCACACGATGAAGTTCGGCTTGGGTTTGGTCCAGAGCAAAGCCCAGTGGTGCTACCTCCTTCCCAAAAAAATTATTTTCAAAAGACACATCCAATAGTGATTCTGGGATGATTTCTTACTTCAAATTTGAAAAAGGATATTGTAAATATATTTTCATCTCATGAAAAAAAGTTTATATAGTATAAAATGTGGTTGGGGAAACGAATTACATTTTTTTGGGTCTTTTGGATCTTTAAATTATTCAAATTATTTTAAAGTAGCGGAATGAACTTTAACTTGTTTTATTAATTCTTGAATCATAGAAGTTCAGTGTTAAAGCTATGAATCATTTTGTTTTATCCTAAAATTAGTTTATTTTATCATTAAATAAAATTTATTGACATGATATTTTAAAAATTCTTCATTACTATACTCTTCAAATTTTTGATAATTAAGGAAAACATAGGAGTAGTTGCTTTGAAAATCCATTTATTAAGAGGTTGAATTAGTGGGAAAAATTTTGATAAATTCAAAAAAAATAGAAACAACTTAGAAATTATTCCAAGAAATGGATCTAAATTGATGATAGGGTTTTCAGTCACGTAACCTTAGTAAATAATTTTCCTCCAAAAATGTAGCAATGTGGTGACTACGAGCATGTATCACGAGGTGGTTGTCAGAAAAGTTATCAAACTATCAGTTTATTAATTTGTTTTTGTTATATTTCATAAATATAAACAAGGATTTAAAAGGAGTTAAAATATTTTAAATGAAACAAAATCATCTTAATATAGAAAATATAAGTTATATATTATAAATTAGAAGAAAACTGGATAGAAAAAAACTAAAGAAGGCAGTTGTGGAAAAACTTTGATCTTCGGACACTCCCATTATCATCATCTAAATTATATTTCAAATTATATTTCTCAATGATCCCTCAAATACCTCTAATTGAACACCTAAATTCCTAAAATACATATCAAGACCTCAAATATGGGTGTTTATCCTCTTATCAAAGTGATCTGACTACTCAAATACCTATAAGAAACAAAAATAGATTAAACTAATTGTGCTCAATGGGGAGACCTCACCCAAAATTTTTTAAACAATTAAAATAACCACTTTACCTTAACAATATTTAAAATATTCCAGATCAAAATAGAAGAAACAAAATTTGATAATGAAAACCGAACTCCTTCAATCCTGAAAATATTTTCCAGAAAAATATAATAAGAATACAATAAAGTACCAAAATCAAAAGGGAAGAATATTAAAATATATGATTACCCCCACCACTTGGAGTTTATCCCTTCATTAATTTATTATAATAAATGTATATAATATTATACATCATGTGTTCTCCATCAAAACCTCCTCCTATAATCCAACCATCCTTTGAGATGAAGTGAATATGAGAATATAAAGAAGAGTAGGGGTATAAATCTTCTTTGCAGTTTTCTATCTCCTGAATTATTGATCTATTTTCAACAAATTTCAAGATGAATATTCTCTTAGGTACTTAAAAAAAGTATTTCTAAATTAATTTCTATGTCAACCCATAAAATTTAAGTCATTTGGTATTGAGGAAAAATTATATTAATTAATTACTGAGGTTAACTTTTTCTAGTGGAAGATACCCTTCATCTTCCTCCTATTTGAATCATTTAAGGAATTGATTAATTAGATAATTCTTCCATTACCATAAACATTAATGAGTACCTATGAGTCATATTTCATCTCCATCTATAATAAACCCCTTTAAAGTCATGTATCTAGAGTTAAGGCTCATTTAATAAAGGTTCTTTAATTTTGTCTCCCAAACAATGTTTCAAAGTTGATTGATTTATTTGGGGAAAAAATATCTCCAATAATCATTTATCCCAATTTAAAATTTTGTATCCCACTAATATATAAATCATAAAAAAGAACAACTCAATTTGTATTAATATAGAAAAAATTATTCTCAAAATACAGAAGTGATTAAAAATAGTTAAATTTCCATAATTGAGAAATTTTATATTTTAACATCAAAACATCCCAAAAATACAAAACAATTAAATTAAAATAAAATTATTAAATTTTTTGGGATTAAATCATTTAAATAAATATAAAAAAAGTGTAAATATTAGCTTTATCAATTCCCTCATACTTAGCACTTGGAATCCTAGACATGTGAGCATCAAAATCAAATCAAGGAAAATTCAAAACACATTCTAGTGAGGTTCACCAATTTATCACCCAAAAAATGATATCATGCATGATCTCCATTCATACCATTTAATACATTTCCACTTATTTTCTCCTCCAATGCACATCACACACTTACCTCATATTTATTTTCTCTCAACACAAAAATATGGATTTTCAACAAGGCTCTTCTCATTCAACTCAGGTAAGAATCACTATAGGTTTAATAAATTTCAAAACATCCACCCAATGTGATCCAAGAACGTGTGATTATAACGAGTAATTTTCAAGTTTTTATATGGATTTAGTTTGTTAGGTTTTGAATGTTAAAAATTTTGAGGCAGAAAAATGAGGGTTTGGCTCGTTTTGAAGACAAAATATATGATTCTATTTTTCATTCAAGTATGGTCTCTTTCTCACTATCCATGGAAGAAAATTAAACCTAATCATTATTTAAAATCTGTTTTATATCCCTTTTCATCAATATTTCAACAAAAAAAATGAAAATCATCTTCCCTTTTTTAGAAAGCTTAAGATAGGCACAATTTCTTCCTTTAAGAGATCTATATGATCACAACTCTTTTTTCCCTTGAAAGATCCAGAAGGGAATAACACTCATCATAAAAAATCATTTTTCAGTAGCAAACAAATATCTCAAAAAAATATTCTCATCCCAAAATATAACCAAATGATTTATCACACCATAATTCATCCCCCCCCCCACACACACACACACTTAAGTTCAACTAGATCATTCATTTTCACTTCTAGAGCAGGTTGGAAAGAGAAATTTTGATTGTAATGTGACTCACCTAACAGGTTGTAAATGGATACAAAGGGATCTCAAAGGTAAAATTTATAGGGAATGAAAGAATAAAAAATATTCACTTGAAAAGGTGGATTATAGAATCCAAGGAATATCCTCAATCATTTAAAATACATGTTTCTCAACCCTTAAGTTTCGATAGAAATAAATCATGTTTTGGTTAAAGAAGAAATGAATTGGTTCTCTCAAGAAAATTGTTTAACGTGAAGATGGTGTCAAAATGGTATAAAATCCTTACATAAAGAGAATTTAAAAAATAAATACAGTAAGATGTGTCATGTGATTAAAAATTTAGAGGTCTTTTCAAGATATTTAAAAAGTTTTGAACAAGAAACACAGTCATTTCCAGTATTCATTTATGGTCAATTTCAAGGGATAAATTAGTTCACTCATTAACAAGGGTTTCAAAAAATAAAATGACAATCATTTAATCTCACAACTTTTTAAAAAAAAATTTAAGACAGAACACAAAAAAATTGGAAACAAAACACACAAAACCCTAATCTACCAAGAATGTTCCACCCCTACACTTATTTTGTAAAATTTTATAATTTTCATAGTCTATATTAGAAATAAAAGTATATAAGATAAGACATGAAAAAAAATGGGAAGTAAAGACACAACCTAGTTTTTATTCATTAGTAGTATTTTTGATCTAACCTCCTAAAAACTGTAACTTGGAAACCTAAATGAAAAAAAAGAATAAAAACTTATTAAAAAGTAAGTAAAGAAAGATAAAAAATAAAGAAAAGGGAAAATAGCCTTGGTTTGAACCACCAAGTGGGTTCTAGGATTTCACTACCCCTAGTCAAGTAGTTCCAGTAAGTTATCCCCAATCTGAAGGAGGGTGTAGTTTCTTTCTTATGAATAACCAAAAAGAAATTTCTCCAATATTATTCATCTCCCAAAACTTTTAGAATCTCCCAAAAATAGATTTATTCAAGTTACCCTCCATTAAATTTTGATTCCAATTATGAAGTGGAAGTGGTAACAAAATGTAAGGGAAACTTCCAAAGACATTATCCTTACAAATTACCTACACCAGTTGTTTAAATCTAATTCCAAGATTTCTTTCATCTTTGGGTTTAGTTTAAAAAATGACTTCTTCTTTGAAAAATTACTTAGTACCACCACACTAAACTAAACCAATGTACTCTTAAATTGGCCAAACCATTCTTTATTCAATACCAGCCTTCACATTATCTTCATCTAAAAATGTTGTCTACTCAAAAGAAATAGGCATTAAATATTCACAGGGAGAAATAATTAACAAGTTATAATTAAAATAATCTTGAAAATTTAGATTATAATTTCAGAATTATCCCTGAGTTTTCTCAGGATCAATCTATATTTCACAATAAATTTCCTAATTTTTTATATTTTAAATAATTTTCTTGAGATCATCTTACAAACTATCAAAAATTATTTTTTAATCAATTTCAAAATTTCCAAAATCATATGGATCATACTCATCAATTTCAGTAGTAAATAGCTCTAATTCCTCCAAATGTTATTCAAAAATGAATATCTCATGATTCTCTTCATCCTTGAAAAAGTTTGATATAAAGTATCTGAATTTTAAATTTAAAATGGTGGGTATTCACATGAAATTTAATTTTCAACAAATTCATCATGATAATTTTTCTACATGTTTTTATTTTCAAAAGACACATTTATTGGTGAATCTGTGATGATTTTATCTTTAAAATTTGAAAAAGATATTCTAAATAAGTATTCAACCCATCCACAAAATTTTATTAAATATAAATGGTGTGTGGGAGAATGTTTTCCATATCATCAGTTTATTTTTGAGATTTCAATTTTTTAAAGCAGTGAAAATAATTTCAACTTATTTTCATAATTATGAAATCAAAAAAGATCAATTTTGATGCACCAAATCATTTGTTTGGATCGTAAAATTAGTTTTTTTATCATGAATGAATTTTAATTTCATTGAAAATTTAAAATATTTTCATTACTAGACTTATCAAATTGTTTATAATCAAGACAATTAGTGGAGTAATCACTTTAAAAATCCATTTTTTATGACATTGAAAGTGGATAAAAATCATATAAATACAAAAAAATAGAAAAAACATAGAAAACCTACCCAGATATGGTGTGAAATTGACTGTAGGATTTTCAGTAGAATAACCTCAGTTAATAATTTTCCCTTAAAATGTATCACAGTGGTGGTTATAGTGTTATCTCACAAAGAGGTTATAGGCTATGTTTTCAAACTATCACTTTGTTAATTTGTTTGCATTGAATTTCTGAATTGTAAATAGGGATTTCAAAGGTTTTAAACTATGTTAAATGACACAAAATCATATTAATATAGAAAATATATTTTAGATATTAAAAATTAGAAGCAATTTGAACTGGAAAAAAAACTAATGAAGGAAGTGGTGGACAAACTTCAATCTTTAGAAAATTCCTTTATCACCGTCTAAATGAATTGTCAAATTATATTTATCAATTAATTAATTTTCTATTTTAATATCCACAAATACCTAAAATAAAAAAATTATGAAATTATGATAAAAATTTTAAATTGGATTGGTTTAAATCATTGAAATACATATTAAAAGTATTATAAATATTACCTATATCAACTCCCTCAAACATAGAACATGGACTCCCAGATATGTGAAAATAAAAATCAAATAAAATTAAATTAAAAACACATACCAGTGAGGTTCTTCAATATATCCCCAAGAAAATATGATATCATTCCTCATCAAAAATAAATATTTTAATTTTCCATTCATCCCATTCAATCTATTCCCTCTTATTTTCTTCTCCCATTCACACAACAAACTTACCTCACATTGATTTTTAATCAACATTAATATATGGATTTTCAACAAGGATTTTCTCATATAAACTCATAAAAGAATCATTATAGCCTTAATAAATTTCTATATCTCTACCTAATGTGATCCAAGAACATGTTATTATCATGATAAATTTTCTGGGTTTTTGTGGATTTAAGTTGGTAGGTTTTTAATATAAAAAATATGAGGCTGAATAAGGAGGGTTTGACACTTTTTGAATCCAATAATGCAGTGGAAGTGATAAAAATGTAAAGGAAACTTAAAAATACATTATCCTCAAAAATTACCTCCACTGGTTATTCAAATTCAATTCCAGGATGTGGTCCACCTTCGGGTTGAGCTTCAAAAATGATTTATTCTTTGAAAAAACTCATGGGTACCACCATCCTCATATAAACCAATGTACTCTTCAATTAGGAAAAACAGTATTCCTTAAATACCAGCTTCACATTCTATTTATTTAAAAAAAATTATTCCATTCATATAAAATAGAAATTAAATATTCATAGGGAGAAATAGTTAATAGGTAATTATTAAAATAGTATAAAAAGATGGATCAAAATTTGAGACTTCTCCCTGTGTTTTCTAAAACTCAAACTCTATTTCACAATGAATTTACTTATTTTTAATATTGGAAATAATATTCTTGACATTATCTTCAAAATTATCAAAACAAAATTTAATTAGTTTCAAATTCTCCAAGATCATATGGATCACACTCATTAATTTTAGTAGGAAACAGCACATGTTCCTTCAAATGTTATTTAAGAATGAACGAATCAATTTTTTATCAACACATGGGAAAAGTTTGATACAAAGACTCTGAATTTACAATTTCAAGAAGTGTCTCTTCACATGAAATTTTAATTTCAAAAAAGACAACATAATAATTCCCCAAAGAATTATAATTTTCAAAAGACACATTTATTAGAGATTCTATGATGATTTCTTCCTTAAATTTTGAAAAATGAGATTCAAAATTAGTTTTCAACTCATCCAAAAAAGGTTATTCAATATAAAATTTTTGGGGGAAAATATTTTCCATTTTATTAGTGTATTTTTGAGCATTCAATTATTTGAATTATTTTAAATCAATAGATATAATTTCATCTTGTTTTCTTAATTCTTGAATCATGGAATCTCGATGTTGAAGTACCAAATTAATTTTTTGGATCATGAAATTAGTTTCTTGAATATTGAAAGAATATTGATTGAATTTATATTTTTATAAATTCTTAAATAATATAATCCTCGTATTTTTGGTAATAAAGACAATCATAGGAGTGGTCGCTTTGAAAATCCATTTTTATGACTTTGAATTTGTGGATAAAAATACTAGAAATTTAAAAAAAATATAAAAAAATAGGAGACCTCCCCAAAAATGGTGATAAATTAATGTTGGGGTTTTCATCTATGTAACCCAAACTAATACTTTTCCCTTAAAAATGTATCATAGGGGTGAACATGGGGTTTTATCACAAGGAGGTTGCAGGATAAGTTGTCAAACTATCAGTTTGTTAATTTATTTTTGTTAAATGTAATAATTATAAATGAGGATTTAAAAGGGTTTAAACTATGTTAAATAACACAAAGTCATATTAATATATAAAATTTATTTTAGATAATATAAATCATAAGAAATATGTAATGATAATAATAAAAACTAAAGAACACAGCAATGGACAAACTTCGATCTTTAGACACTCCCTTTATCATTGTCTAAATGAATTGTAAAATTATATTTCTCAATGATCCCTAAAATACCTCAAAGTTAACACCTAAATTTCTGATAAACCATATAGAGACCTTAAATATGGGTTTTTATCCACTTATCAAGTGATCATATTACCCTAAGACCTCTGAGCAACCAAAGCAGATTAAAATCATTATAATCAATGGGGAGACCTCACCCAATGAAAATTAAACAATGAGAATAACCCCTTTTTTTAACAAGTTGAAAAATGTTCTATATAATAATAGAATAAACTATAATCAATAATTAAAATATATCTCCTTAAATCATGAAAATAGTTTCTAGAAAAATATAATAAGAATACAATAAAGTACCAAACTCAAAAGGGAAGAATCCTTGGATCTTTATCGCCCACCGCCACTATGAATTTAGACCTTCATGCTTTGATTATCAGAAATGGAGATCCTCTTATCCATAATTTCTTTTCCATAACATCCAACTCATTCAATCAACCATAATTTTAAATTTAATTAATATGATAATATAAAGAAAGGTAGGGGTGGAAATCTTATGTCCAGTTTTCTATCTCCCAAAAGTTAGCTATATTTTCATCCCATTTCCAGCTGAATATCATGATGGTTACTTCAAAACAGTTGCTCTAAATTAAAATATTTGTTGACCAAAAAAATTTAAAGTTATTTGGTATAGTTATAAAAAATATATTAATTAAATGGTGAGGTTAAATTTTTCTGGCTGAAGATACCCTTCATCTTCCTCCCATTTGACTCGTTTATAGACTGGCTTAATTAGTTATCTTTCCATGAAACTCAACATGAATGCATGAATTAAATCCACATTTCATATACATCTATAATCACCTCATTTTGAGGCCTTTATAGGTATTTATTTCTCATTTAATTAAGGTAATTTAATTCTTCCTCCCAAATAACATTTCCACCTTGACAGGTTTTTTTGGGCCTCAAATTGTGTGATTAAGAACTTGGCCTAGCTGACAAAGTTTTGTCACACTAATATAGAAATACTAAAAATATATAATTAATCAATTTTTATAAATGTAAAAAAGTTTTTCTTGAAATATATAATTTATTGAAAGTAGTTAAATTTATGAAGTTAAGAAATTATCAATTTTAATATCAAAACATCTCTAAAATCCAAAAATAATGAAATCCAAGTAAAATATTTAAATAGGTGGGGATTAAATCCTTAAAATACATATTTATAATTGTTTAAATATTAAATATAACAATTTTTATACACTTATAATTTGAAATCCTAGACATGTGATAATCAAAATCAAATCAAGCCAAATTTAAAATGCATACTAGTGTGGTTCACCAATTTATCACCGAGAAACAAATGATTTCATGCCTCATAAAAAACATATATTTTAATTTATCCACTAATATCATTTTATACATTTCCACTTATTTTATCCTCCCAATAACACAACACACTTACCTCATATTTATTTTCTCTCAACACAAAAATATAGATTTTCAATAATGTTTTTCTCATCCAAACTCATGTAAGAACCACAATAGGATTGATAAATTTATACATATCCACCTTATGTGACCCAAAGAATAATTTATTATCATAATGAAATTTCAGGGATATTCTGGGGATTTAGGTTGGTAGGTTTTGAATGCCAAAAATTATAAGGTCGAATAAGGAGGGTTTGGATCTTTTTGAAGTAAAAATGTCTAACTCTAATTTTCAATCAAGTATGGTCTCCCCCTCACTTTCCTTGAAAGAAAATAAACTCTAATAATCTTTTAAAATCTCTTTTTCATCTCATTATATCAATTTTTTGTAGAAAAAATGAAATGTTTCTTTTTTGTTTTTTTGGAAAGCTCTATATAGGAACAACTTTCTTACTTTAAGAGCTCCAGATAGGCACAACTCTTTTTTTCAATGAAATTTCTATTAGGGCGCAAAATTCATCATAAAAAACTCTTTTTCAGTAGTAAAAAATATTCATCAAATTTTTCTTATCCTCCTAATTCAGCGCCAAATGATCTTACACACCAAAAGTCACCCCCCACCCGTAACACTTAAGTTCAACTAGATCATGCATTTTCATTTCTAGAGTAGGTTGGAAAGGGAAAAGTGGCCTGTAATGTGGCTCACCAAATAATATTTACATGGATATTTAGGACTCACAAGTTTCAAATGTATATATTAGGAAAAAATAAAATGGATTCTATTGAAATAGTGTCTTTTAAAATATAAATAATTTCCTCAATAATTTAATAAACAAGTATCTCAAACCTCATGTTTTAACAAAAATAAATCAGGTTCTGGTTAAATAAGGAAAGGATTGGTTCTCTCAAAAAATATGTGAATGTGAATAAGAAGTCAAAAATGGTTTATAATAATTGAAGGAAGGGAATTTAAAAGATAAATACAGTGATATGTGGCATGATATTAAAAAACTAGAGGGATCTTCAAGAAATTTCCAAACTTTTTAACATGAAAAAATTCATCTTCAGCATTGATTTTTTGTCTACTTAAAAGGATTGTTTGGTTAACTCGTTGATATGGTGTTTAAAAATGAAAATTATAATCATTTAAGCATACATATTTTTTTAACCCAAATTTTTAAAGGATAACACACAAAATTTGAAAAAAAAACACATAAAATCCTAATCTACCAAGAATCTTCCTCCACCCACACTAATTATTTACAATTTTCTCATTGTGCAAAGTTTATATGAGAAATGAAAATAAAAAATATATGAAATAAAAAAATGGTAAGGAAATACACAACCTTGTTTTTTTATCAGAAAAAATATTGAGCTAGCCTCTAAAAACCGATATCATGGAAATCTAAATTGAAAAAACAAATCATAAAAATTTATTGAAAATTAATAAAATAAAAATAAAAAAGAAAGATAAGGGAAGTGATCCTTAGTTTTAACCAATAAGTTTGTTCTAGGATTTCACTTCCCCTACTCAGGAAGTTTCACCAGGTTATCCCCAATCCGATGGAGGGTGTAGTTAATTCTTCATGAACCACTAAAAATAAGTTTCTACATCTTCTTTATCTACAAAAATCTTATAGAATGTACAAAAAATAGATTTCATCAAGTTCCCATCTATGAAATTTTTATTCTAATGATGAAGTGTAATTAGGAAAATGTAAGGGAAATATCCAAAGATATTATCCTCATAATTGAGATCCACTGGTTGTTCAATTTCAACTTCAGGATGTGGTTTATCTTTAGGTTCAACTTCGAAAATTATTTCTTCTTTGAAAAACACTTTTTTCCACTATCCTATTGTAAACTAATGTACTCTTTAATTAGGAACATTTCTCTTCCTTAAATATTATCCTTCATATTCTATTCAACTAAAAACCTAGTCAAAACAAAAGAAATATGTATTAAATCTACACAGGGAGAAATAATTGGCAAGTTATTATTAACATAATCTGAAAATTTTAGATTATAATTTGAGAATTCTCCCTCTGTTTTCTCAGGATCGATCTACATTAAATAATAAATATCCAAATTTACTATATTATAAATAATTTACTTGATATCAGCATCCAATTTATTAATAATTATTTTCTAATTGGTTTTAAAATTCACAAAATTTGATGGATCACACTCTTCTATTTCAGTAAGAAATAGCTAAAGTTCCTCCAAATGTTATTCAAGAATGAATAAATCATGTTTTTCTTTTTTATTGGGAAATTTTTGATATAAAGGATCTGAATTTTCAACTCCAAAAAGTGGGGCTTCACATGAAATTTCATTTTCAAAAAATTCAACACATTAATTTTCCAAAAATAATGAATTTCAAACAACACATTGATTTGTGAATCTATGATGATATCTTCCTTAAAATTTGAAAATGAAGATTATAAATCAGTTTTCAACTCATCAAAAAATGTTATTCAATATCAAAGGTGTGTAGGAAAAGATTTTTCATTTCTCCAGTGTACTTTTTAGCTTTCAATTATTTTAATTCTTTTAATGTAGTGGAAATAATTTCAACTTATTTTCTTAATTCATGAATCATGGAAGCCTGGTGTTGGAGTACCAAATCATTTTGTTTGATCATGAAATTTTTTTCTTAAATCATGAAAGAATTTTTTTATTTAATTTATATTTTAAAAAATTATTCATTAATATAATTATAGAAATTTTTATAGTCATTATAGGCATAATATTAGTCACTTTGAAAATCCATTTTTAAGACTTTGAATTAGTGGATAAAAATACTAGAAATTCAAAAAAAATAGATGAAACTTAAGAAATTAGGAAACCTCCCTATAAATAGTTATAAATTAATACTAGTTTCTTTATTCATGTAACCCCAATCAATAATTTTCCCCTAAAAATGTATGATAGTAGCAGTTACAGGGTGTCCCATGAGGTGGTTGCAGTCTAAGTTATCAAATTGTCACTTTGTTTATTTGTTTATATTAAATTTCAGAATTATAAATGGGGATATCAAAGGGGTTGAACTATGTTAAATAAAAAAACATATAAATTCATAAAATCTATTTTGGAGATTAAAAATCATAAGAACAATGGACTAAAAAACTAAAGAAGGTAGTGGTGGAAAAACATTGATCTTCAGATACTCCCTTTATCATCTTCTAAATGAATTTTCAAATTATATTTCCCAATGATCATTGAAATACCAACAAGTGAACACCTAAATATATTAGAAATCATATCAAGACCTAAAATATGGGTTTTTATCCTCTTATCAAAGTGATCCATTTACCCAAATACCTCTAAGAAACCAAAATAGATTAAACTCATTATGCTCAATGGGGATACCTCACCCAAAGAAATTTAAACAATGAGAATAAACCCTTTAATATAATAATTTGAAAAATATTCCTGATTAAAATGGAATAAAATAAATTAAATAATGATAATATACCTCATTTAATCATGAAAATATTTTTCAGAAAAATATAATAATAATACAATGAAGTTCCAAACTCAAAAGGGAAGAATATTCAGATCTCTACTTCCCACCGCCACTTATAGTTTAGACCTTCATGACTTGATTATCATCAAGGAGACTCATCTTGTATATAATGTGTTCTCTATCATATACCCCTCCTTCAATACAACCATCCTTTGAAATGAAGTGAAGATGGAAATATAAAGAAGAGGATGGGTGGAAAGCCTCTGTCCAATTTTCTGTCTCCCGAGTAATGGCGTTATTTTCCCCACATTCCCAGTTGAATCTCTACTTGGGTTATTCTAGAAAGTTTTCAAAAATTAAATTATATTTATACCCTACAAAGTTCAATTCATTTAGTCTATTGGTGAAAAATATATTCATTAATATATGAGTTTAAATCATTCTATATATAGAAACCCTTCATCTTCCTCCTATTTTATTCATTTAAATACTGACTTAATTAGTAAAATATTCCTTGAAACTCAACATGAATGAAAAAAATTTGAGTCTTATTTAATATCTAGATATATGAACCTCATTTGGATGCCTATAATGGGATTTATTATCCTTTTAATGATGGTTCTTTAATTCTATCTCCCAACCAACTTTTCCACCTTGACTGGTTTATTTGGTCCGAAAAATGTTTGAATAAGCACTTGGATAGGCTGAAAAAGTTTTAGGTCACTAACATAGAAATCCAAAAAATTATAAATTTGGATAAATACATAAAAATTTTTTCTTAAAATATGTAGGTGATAGAAAAGAGTTAAATTTATATAATTGAGTAATTTTTAATTTTAACATCAAAACATCCCTAAAATCCAAGAAAATTAAAATTCAACTCAAATTGTTAAATTGATGGGGATTAAGTCATTATATTAAAAATTGTGGGATTATTAGTTATATGAAAAAAGTCAAACCAAACTATAATTATTGGATCCAAAGGCTTGAATAACTGTTATGGGAATATCATAAATCATACAAGACTTCTATAGGTATGATCCCCTACCGAATGATTTATAGAAAGAGTTTTCATCTACTAGTGGAATTAGATAACTATAAATATTGGAATGTAAAAAAAGTGAATATGTATTTAGATAGTTCTGAAAAGTGAGAAAAATCCGTTATATGAGTTTGAAGAAATAAGAAGAGATGATTTTGGAAATTTCATAATTTACAAAGAAAGAACCAAAGTGGCACATGAAAAATTGATTTAAAAAAAGTACATTAAAAATGGAGATCAATTTCATTTTCTATAAATCCATAATGAATTTAATACCAGGTAATATTCTTTTCAGGTGGTAAGGTTATTTTATTGTTACAAATTTCTATCCTTTTGGTTCTATTCAGATCAAGAAAGAGGAGGAAGGAAATCCCTTCACTGTAAATGGGAAACGTACGAAAAAGTTCCATGGAATTTTACCTCAAGAACCATTGGAGGAGATCAAACATATCAAACTCATACACTAATTTCTTCCAATAAGGTTAGTTTGATCCAAGAACATTAACCAAAGTCACTTTTATGAGGCAACCCATGTTTTACTTTTTTCTTAGGATTTATTAAGTTTAGGATTTAGTTACCTCTCCCTCCACCCCTTTGAAATTTGTTAGAATGGTTATTACACTAGAAAGATATATTATGATTTTACAAGACCATCATTTAAGTAAGTTACAAGGTATTCCAAATCATAAAATAAGGATAAATTAATACTAAAACCTCATGATAAAAGGGAGTTCACTTTTTAAATATTTATCTTTGAAACTCCCTACATTTTTTGTCTTAAAACCGGTTTTTCACTTAAAATTTGAATTTTCATTCCTGTAATTAAATATTCTATTTACTAGACTTATATAGTAGAAATTTTTTTAAGGAATGATAATATTACATACTATATATTTCAATGTTAATAATATTAAATGATCAAGGTGGAGAATTTAATTATTAGAGTAAAGAATGGATATTAAATTGATGGCTCATGATTTCAAGGAATTATTTGATTCATATAAAAAAATTCCCTATAATTTTTTATGATTTAATTTTTTTAAATTCATGTGAACTATTTTGTTATTATTATTCATTCCATGAGTGATTTTACCAAATCATATTTTCCATTCCCAAAAAACAACAAGATACCGGGACATATTTTATCCCCAACACTATGGGTTCATTGAAATTTTATAATGTTTTGTGTGATCTTATTGATTCAATTAATATCATGTATATCTTTTTATTTGTATATTTAAACATAGGAAAAATTAATACCACAATATTGGTTTTCCTACTATCAAATCAATCTGTTTTTTTTACAGCTGATTTTTTGAGGATGTGCTAGTGGGAGTTGAAGGAAAAAAATTCAGTAGACTTTTATATGCTCATAATGGAGGTAGATAAAGCACTATGGAATTCATGTAATACCCTATAATGATAAAGGGTTAAAAGGCTAAATGATATGACTCATGTCAACACATTGTTCCTTTTTTGGAAGCTTATCTAACTAGAACTCCATAGTTAAGCGTGATTGACCAAGAGTAAGGATCAGGATGGGTAACCTCCTAGGAATTTTCCCAGGGTGTGTGTGAGTGAGGAAAAAGCACACTAGAAAGAACATGTTTTGGAATATGGGTAAATCATTAGTAGAATGATCTATTCATACATGTGGTTGGGCCGTATGGGGGATACCATGTGTCTATGGGGAAACTGGTGGTACCTGGTGGGATAGGACCCGATAGAAATGTTAAGGTGGGGTGCTTGCGCTTTCAATGGGGCCCATTTGTTACATTGGTATCAGAGGATCAACCCATACTTCAGTGTGGTGGTACTACCAAGGTTGATATGTAGGGTCCATAGTGATTATTTCTTTCTTTAGGGTAGGGTTGGTGGTGAATATAACACCGCAGAATGATAAAGGATTAAGAGACTAAATGATATGACTCATTTCAACAGTAAACGAATTTCTTTTTGAGACCGTACCTGATTAGAAATCCACAGTTAAGTGTTCTAGCCTTTGAGTAGGGATCAGGATGGGTGGCCTTCTGGGGTGTTTCTCAGGGTGTGTTTGAGTGATGACAAATCACATTGGAAAGAACATGTGTTGTCATGTGGGAACAATCATTAGTCTGATAACCTATTCAGGCACATGGGTGGACCCCAAGGAGGAGACCATATGTCTGTAGGGAAAAAAGTTTCACCGTTATTTTTCAGGATCCTTCTTGATTAAAAATACATTATTAATCATACTTGGCATGTAGTAGGGATTATGATGGGTGACCTTCAAAGAAGTTCCCCATGGTTTCTGTGAGTGAGGACAAGAACACTGGAGAGAACATGTGTTGTCCTATGAGGAGATTCATTAGTCTGATGACCTATTCAGACACATGGGTGGGACCCATGTTTCTACAAGGAAACTTGTGGTACCTAGAGGGACTATACCCGATAACCATGTTAAGGTAGGGTGTTTATTTTTCCAGCGGGGACCAGTTGTAAAAGTTCAACCACTAATTTGGGAATAAAATTCCTAAAGACAGCCAAAACAATCATCAATGTGCATGTAGGAACCCTCACCATGGATCTGAGAGACATCAAGGATAACTTTAATGTTCGTGAATCCAAGTGTATCCCTTAAAACATTCATTCACTCTTTTCAATTTTCCATGAATAAGGTATTGATCCCATTGAAGATTCAGGTATTATTTGAGAATTCTTAGCTTTAGGATGTCACTTTTCTATTAAAAGCACCAAAGAATAATTGAGTAACCAAAAATCTATAAATTGTATTTTTAAGATTCAATAAGAATTAAAATATTAATTATTTGATAATTTTATAGAAGAAACTAACATCATACCCTTTACTATTGGATATTTAGTCTTCTAAAGTAAGAAATTTGAACTCAATCTCATCTCTAAAGGAACACCCAAATCTTGAATTAAAACCCCTCCCATGTGGCTTGAAATATGTTTATCTTAATTTGGAATAAAAATTTCTTGTGATAATATAAAACAAATTGCTCAAAGATCAATATAAGACTATAGTTTACCTTTTCAAAACACACATATAATGCATAGGATGGATCCTAGAAGAAATTCTTGGAATTAACACAAAAATTTTCTCCAACATAATTTTTCTATAGGGGAATACAACCCAATAAGCATCCCCATAAAAGAATTAACCCCACTATCATGGTGGTTATTTAAAATATATTGAAATAAATTTCACAAAAAAACATAATTTACCCAATTTATGACTTCCAATGGGTTATCCCCATCCATGTGGTTCCTAATAATACATGTTTAACCATTTTGGGAAATGAGAATGTTGAATTAATTCCAATGAGAGTTCAAAATAGTTAGAGGTTATACATTTACTGTATAAAATTGAACCAAGTCTCCCAAAAACACCATTTCCCCATCCTATTCATTGACCAAATGTTATAAATGTTAGAATATAGGACACATAACCACTTTTTGGATAGTTTTTATATAAATTTTTATGTACCAATTGACCTATAATACCAATAGAATACAACATCCACTGGTCCTTTCAGTAAATTTTATTATGAGACGATTCCTTTCATATTGTGAAATTCCCCAGTTAAATTTCAAAAGTGTATGGTAATAATTTTCTAATATCACCTTGAGGACTTCTTGGATGTATTTCTTAATGTATTTACTATTTTGGAAACTCCTTTGATCATTTATTAGGTAATATATAATTATTTTGAAAACACGTATAGAGAGAAATCTTGTTTTGAACTTTGAAAAGTATCAATTTATGGTTGAAAAAGGAAAACTGATAGTTCATATAATTTTACAAAAAAAACATTGAGTTTGATAAGTCTAAATATTAGGTGACTGAATATTTTTAATATTCTACTAATGTGAGTCATATTAGATCAGTGTTTTATACATGTGGGATTTTACAGAAGATACATAAAAAATTAGTAAGATTTATCTTCTTTATTTCAAAGTTGTTTTTAAAATAAAATGACTCTTCTTTTAATGATAATTGTAGGGAGGAATTATATGAGTTGAAATAGAAATTGATTACCCCACTAATAATGAAACTAACAAATTGGGGACAACCCTTTGAGTTTTCTTATGATGAGTCAAACTAAGTTGTAGGAGTTGATCTCTTCCAAATAATTAAAGGAAACCCACAAGTCATAGAATATTTCAGAATAACCTTAGATTCCACTCATATAAATTACAAAACCACTAAAATATAGTTTCTTGATATTGTTTTTTCATTGGATAAATTGTGGTTATATTTACATGGAACTAAAGTGGTTTTATTTTCTGATCATGAAGTGCTTAGTTACTTGATGAAGAAGTTAAATGCCAAACCAAGGCCAGTGAAAAGGGAGATGAAAATCAAGTGGAAGATCACTGTAATAGGCTTCCCAAAAATTATGAAATAAAAATTAGATAACTGTGCCCAATCAATGATCACATACCTAGGGATAACTTTGCATCATAGAAGGTGAAGTACCATGGTATGCTAACATAGAAAATTATATGGCCACACCTCCAGTACATTCTCACCTTAACTCTAATAAAAAGCATAAAATCATGTCTGAATCTATATTATATATTTCAGAAGATCCATTTCTCTATTAAATTCTCAATGACCATGTTATAAGAAGATACTTATCAGAAAGTGAAATTCAATCTGGTTTTAATAATTTTCATACAATTTCTCTTGTAGGACACTTTGGACCTAAAAAAATGGCTAAAAACTATTTCAAATTGAAATTTCTTGTCTAACCTAGTTTATAGATTCTCATGAGTATTGTAATAAATGTAAAGAGTTTCAGTTTTCTTGAAATATTTCAAAAAGACAAGATATGCCTCAAAACCCCATCATTTTTTGTCAAATATTTAAATTATGGGGAATTTATCTTATGATACCCTTTCCAATGTCTTTTTGTAAATACTATATTTTAAATTTTTTATTATACCTCTAAATTAGTGGAATCTAAGGCCACTGAGACTGATAATTCCAATGTTTTGTGTGATTTTTTCAGGTCAAACCTCTTTTGTAGATTTAGAATACCAAGTCACATCATCAATGTCCAAGGGAAACATTTTTACAATTTATTAATGGAGTATATGATTAAAAATTTTGGGGTAAAACACAACATATCTAAACAATACCATACCCAATCAAATGGACAAGATGAAGTGTAAAACTGGGAGATTAATTGTATTTTTGTGAAAAATATCAAAAAATTGTAAGGATTGGATCCAAAGACTTAGATAAACCTTATGATCAAACTAGATAGTATAAAATAAAAACATAGGTATGATCCCCTACCATTTTATTTATGTAAAAAAATTTCATCTACCAGTGGAATTAGATAATCAAGCTTATTGGGTTGTAAAAAAAGTGAATTTGGATTTTGTGAGTAATTAAAAAGAGATAAAACTTTATTTCAAGGACTTGGAAGAAATAATAATAGAATATTTTGAAAAGTATAAAGTTTATAAAATATTAACTAGAGTGGAACATGAAAAAAAATTCAACCAAAGAAAATTCAACCTCAATATAAATTCCTACTTTACAATTCCAGAATGAAGTTAATTATACATAGGCTTCATTATAGTTGGGAACCAAATTTTATTTTTATTAATGTATACACTTTTGTTCCATTTAAGTTAATAAAACTGAGGAAGGAAACCCATCAACTATAAATGGGAAAATACAAAAAAAAATTAATGGATGTTTATCTCAAGAATCATTAGAGGAGCTCAAACTTCTCCAACCCATCTACAGATTTCATCCCATATAGTTAGGTCAATATGAAAACATTAATCAAAGGTTTTTCCATGTGGAAACTTGAGTTTTACTATTTTCTTATAATTTAATAAGTTTGGTATTTAGTTACCTCTCTATCCACCCCTTTTAGCTTTATTGGAATGGTTCCTACACTAGAATGATTTGTTTTTATTTTACATGACCATCATGGAAGGAAGTCATGAGGAAATCCCCATAAAAAACATAAAGATAAAAGAATACTGAAACTTCATGATAAAATGGGTTTCACTCTTTAAATATTTATCATTTAAACTCCCAACATTTTGTTTTAAAAATATATTTTTATATTTAAACTACAATTTTCATGCCCATATACTTGAATCTTATCTTTACTTGACTTATCTAGGATACATGAGTTTCTTAGGAATCATTTGATGCCATATTTTAGATTTAAACATCAATAATATGGAATGTACAAGGTGTAGAATTTAATTATTAGAGAGAATCATGGATATTTAAATGAGGACTCTTTATTTTAGGGAATTATTTGATTCTTTAAATGAAATTACCATATCATTTTTTATTCTTTTGAATTTTTAAAATTCATTGGAACTATTCATTTATTATTAGTATTTCCAAGAGTGATTGTCCCAAATCATATATTGGATTCCCAATAGGTTTTTATACCAAATATTTCTTATTTTATCTTGAGTATACTTATTGAGTGATGTTGGGACATGCCAACTAATATAACTTTCATTGAATCCTTTCAAATCCATGAATGTGAAAAAACACATTTAAAATGATTAAGGAATATTTTGATAATTCCTTATCCTTGATACCACCATAAAAATGTATCCTTGTTTATCTCATAAATACCATGAATTACATTGATAGGGATGATCCAAATTTCCTTCCATTTTTATCCATTCCTTTCCTGCTCTTAGTATATTCATCAAATTTTAAAGTTGATGTGTGTGGGTGTTGCAAGCCATGGTGAAAAGGATGAAATACTCTATAATGAAAAAATTTGGGGGTGATAATTATGGTTATTAATAAATTTTGGTGATGAATTCATTATATATTATTATTTTACATTCATTAAAAAAATAAAAAAAATATAAGATCATGTTGTGACTTGAAATAATAAAAAATCTCAATTACTAAACTGTTGATGTTTTATCACATGTGGTTAGTTGGTGGGCGTGATATTCATTTTATTCATAATGTTAAAAAAACAAAAAAATTATTGTTTGGAAAAAAATTATAAAAGTAAAGAAAAATTCAACAGGGATAAATTCATTCATTATACTTTTACTGATCAGGATCTTTACTTTGAGCTTGGGAAGGGGGAGTTGTAACATTTTTAAGGGGATAATTTCATTGAGATTTTACTCTTGATATCATGATTAATACTTTAGAAATTAAACTCCTCACTAAGATTAAATTTTTAAAATATCAATTACTGCCAACCTTAATCCTAATAATTATTTGGACCTTGATTGAAAATACCTCATAATTTTATGTGTATTTTGTCTTTAAAAAGTGTATAAAGTAGTTATTTTGAAAGATTATAGATAAAGAGCATGTTCTTATGATATGAGAATAGATCTAATTTAATTATATCATGAGAAGTGAGATAAAGGATTCAAGAAAGGTAGATCATGATTTGTAATGTTTAATAATAATAAATTGATGAACTTGAATGAATGAAAGGAGAGGATCCACCATTATCAAAAAGGAAAAAACTAAAATTCTTGGATTGATTGATATTTTGAAAAGTGTTAAATTGAATTGATATTCTATGTGGAACTTGAAATTTTTATTTGAAATTGATAATTTTATTATTTTATTTATTTAAAATTTAAATAATGGTAGAATTTTTGTCCTATTGAATTCAATGTTGAGATTTTATGCTTAATTACAAGCATAGTTTAAGTATTGGGGAATTAAACACACCTATTTTTAATGCATCATTTTATGTGTTTTGTTAATTATTTCCAATTTTTTTCAATGAATAATTCCATGGAATTTAATGTTTTGTGTAAATATAGGTAATTTTAAAGAAATAACCTAAAATGTATTTAATTAGATTAAAATGTGTGTTTTTAATGTTGTGTTTAATTTCCAAATTTTTATTGGGATTTCACTATTTTTTATGAATTTTTAATGTATAAAAAAATGTTCAAGATCATATAAAGACCTCAACTAAAGACCCACAACAACATATCCAGTCTCATTAAGGGGTTGGCTGGCTATTCAGGCCATCAGGGGAGACTTCATGGGCCAGTGAGAGAGTGAGCCACATGGGGGGACCGGGACTTTCAAATGGGTGAGAGCATGGGAGGAACCCACATAGATAGGTGGTCCTTAGCCTACTTGGACTTCATGGTGTTTCACAACCCAAGTTATGTGTGTGATGTGTATCTAGTATCCCACCCCAGTGTAGGATTCTAGGTAGTAGGAGTCATGTAATCTAATTTAAACAATTGTGAATTCATTCCACTCTTCTAATGTGGGATTACCTTTTCAATGTTACCGTTCATTTTTTAGAAAAATGGTTCTCTCCCACATTATTTTCACCTACCTCACCCCAGATAAAAACTTTCTACTCAACATCATCATTCACAACTGCTTGATTCTGCCACCACTACCTGCTATCATCAGAAAACACCATTTCTGATTCCTAGAGGGTTTGATCCCAAGCTCAACCTCCACTGTCGCTACTCTGATCCACTATGAGTGGCCTCTGGACCCCAGAACGACCTCGACTACACCCCCTTTGAAGGAATATGACTATATTGACACTATAAATAGTCTATGTGGACATTATAAAGGTCTGAGGAGTTTATGGGGAGTTCCTTCATAATTGTCACCGCCTAACGAACCCCAGTGCATGCATGTTATGTTGTCGCATGGCCATGCATTCCATGCATGTGTACAAGAGTAATATTTTAAGATTACCATCCAAGATTGATATTTTTTAACACCTGATATATTAGTTTGTTTACATTCGAGATACAAACATTGTGGTTATTGAGGGATAGGTTTCATCTGTTGTAAATTTAAAAACTCTTGAAGACTCGGGCTGGTATAAATGGAATGGGAGGTTGAGGCACTTCTCTATTCCTATAAAAGAGTGAAAGACCCACTGGAATGAGTATCAGAGATAGAGGGGGATCACATTTTGAAGGATGAGGGACACATATTGGAAGAAATGCTCAATAGAGGATGTGAACTAGGTAGAATAAGAAGATAATATTGATGCACTCATGTGATCACTTCTAGTCTTTTATTTATTCTTCTTATTATTATTCCTTCCTCTCCTTAAACTTTAATTATCCCACCTTCTTTGGAGGGGTAAAAGTTTATTGTGGTTGGTTAAGCGAGTGGTGACATAAAAACATTGTGATTCTTGAGTCTTGTTTCTTAATGAATTTTTTAATCTATTTTATTTATTGAATGAATTTTAAATTTATTAAAAAAAATTAATTTATCTTGGAATTTTTAAGTTACCTTGATTAAGAATTGTATTCTCCCTATACTTGGTTTTGGATTTCACCAATTGGTTGATCTTAAATCTAGTAGAGAAGAGTTTAGTTATTACTATACATGTGATGAAGAATAAGTGGACTAATTTGAAGGTTTGGTAACTTCAATACCATATTTTTTTATTTACTGAATAATTAATGAAAGATATATTTTGACTTTAAGAAAATGGAAGGGAAATAACCCAAAAAATAAATTCTTTAAAATTATTCTAATCATTATCAATTTTAACCAAGGGTGAAAAGGTAGAAAAATTATTAATCCACTCAGTTAATCAATAAATAATGATAATATAATCATTTCAAAATCACAATGATAGTATTACAAAAAGGGGAACCAAACCTAAGCCCAAACACTTTTCAACCATCTAAATTTCACAATCCAAGTTCCTTCTCTTCTAGGTCATATAATTATTTTAATTTGTTTTATTTTTTCACTTGTGATAACTATATTAAAACACTTCTCTCTAGAGACGACTTTGGTTAATACTACTACTAAACCCTTAGGGGAAAATTTATTTTCTTTTTATACGCCCCATGATAGTTTTTCATACAAAAAGTGGATCCAAGCCTAAAACCAGTCACATTTCTCTCATCTTAATTTCATAATCAAATTTTCTTCACTTTTTGGTCATATAATTCTTATTCTTTTATTTATTTTTTCACCCATGACAACTAGATTAAATTAATAACTAATAATACTACACCCTTAGGGAGAAATTAATTTTCTTTTGCCACACCCCATGACTAGCATGTGTAAGGAAGCTCAATAACATTCGAGGAATGATAAAGTTTTGAAATCATGGAAATGATATTTTTTATTAAAAATCTCATAAAATTTGGTTACTTATGGGGATAATAATTGAATTTTATATCACATTCACCATTAATATGATTCATTTGGGTTGAATCCATTCACGAAACCAAAAAATCATAGTTTTAGAAATAATAATCATAGTGACAAACAATATAATCATGAAAAATCATTCATAGGGTGTCATTATATTATCACCTTCATCTTAATCTATGAAAACATAGTTTTAAACTAGTTCATCCATGATTATAAACTATTCAAATCCATTATAATATTTCATGATGAAAATCTGAATTAACCCATGCATATCCCATGAGAGTTTCTATCTAGGTGTGCATTATTATCCAAACTCATCATGCACATGTGAAAATTGAGTTAATACCCAATACACCCCATTCAGAGTTGTTAATACTAGGTGTATTTGTGTTATAGATGTATCCACATAACATTATCCTTACAAGGGTGTATTTTTTAGTAAAATAACTCCATTTTTTTTACTATAAATTAGGAGGTTATCTTATAATTTGAATTTTCATAAGGGTTATCACTAAATTTTATTCATCCTAATTTCCAAAAATAACTAAACGTCACTCTAATACTAACTGAGGTGACCGAAACATTTAATACATAAATATTACATCCTATTGGATGAATATTCATTACCTATAATTATGATCCACACCAAAACCATAAAGTTTTAGTGTCTTTGGAAACTTGGATACATAAAAAACTGGTGGATAAAAGAACTAAATCATCTCACACTAATTTCTTTACAACCAACACCCTTTATATACATATCATACCTAAAACCTTTTATCATATCCTAGTAAATATTAAAAATAAAAATGGGTGGGATCAGATGCATAGTAAGTGTAAAAAAAGGGATATATTAATAATCATTTAATTACAACATGAAAATGATGGTATGAAAACATAATCCTAACATTTGAAAACCATACCCAAAAATTCATTGATCATAATCATGAGTCATGGAATAATTATTGGCAGTTCATATGATATGAATCACGATGGAATCAAAGAACATAAGCAATGATATAATAAAATTGACATAATATCATTTCATAAAATAGTGGTACAAATTGTGGCATAATCATAATCATATAAATATTATTTCAATTCTACCCACCAATAAATTCATCACATGTTAGGAATGAGCTAACCACAATTGTGCCTACTTTGGGCTTGGGATAGTCTCTAGTGTACCCTCTTTTGGGATAGATATAACCTCTCGTGTAGCCTATTTTGGGATTGGGATAACCTCTCATGTACCCTTTAAGATCATAAAATATTAATCATTACCTAATGTATTCAGGGTATATAATGGACCCAGATGTCACATATTCATAATCAATTCATACATATTCCACAAGATCATGAAAACATTTATCATTCCAACATAACATAACCCATGGAAAATAAAATAGTTTTTTATCAATATTTCATCATCATAAACATAATCCAACCTAGGAAATAATAAGGATTAAATCATATAATAATATCCCATGTGAAACATAATTAATATAAAAAGAATTTATCATACATGAAAAATGTATTTTAAATATCATTGTAAATTTTCTTAAGGAAAACACCATTTTCATTATGAAGTTACTTATTTTGAATCTATAAAAATTCCAAAATATTAAAAAAAACTTTCTTTGAAAATTGCCATGGAAACTTGAAAAATATAATTTAAATAATTGAGTGTTCATGATAGTGGGGGACTCTATTCATGTTGTGTATATTAAAACAAACATTTCTTTCATATTTTCAAAAAAAGTCAAAAAGTACATCGTTCAAAAAATGATAAGAGGATTCTTTTAAAAAATTTATAGAAATTAAAACATATGTAAAAATTAATTTACACAATTAATGGATTACAGTAAAAACATTCCTTAAAATTTTATAAAGAAAATATGGAAATAGAAGAAAAGTATTCCTGACTAAATCAAAAAAAACAAAGTCTATTTTCCTTAAAAAAAATCTCCTGATCTCTTAAGTACTTTGAGGAAAAGGAAAGGAAAACATCTAATATCCAAAAATAACCATTGTAAAAAAAATACATATGACCTCGGAGATAAATATAATATAATTTCATTATCAAAAATTTAAGCATAAATGATCTTGGTAAAAATGATATTATAAATTAAAACTCTTACCTCGGGTTTTCCTTTCTTCACAAGTTTTATAATGTGACGTATTATCCCAGGTGTCACACATCGATTCCCCAAGACGGTTGAACATATAACTTTATGAGTGCCTACCCATATTCCCGACGCTACCAAATAGTAGTGAGGTTCTAAAATAGATCACGGGGAGACTATACCCTCTTTATCAAAGCATCACAACAATAAAAATAAATAAAAAATTTCCAAATGATATAACCATTACTTGGAAAATACAAGTATCACATGATAAAAAAACATAAATAAAATATCCCAATCAAAATAGTAGATATGTCATTCCATATTAAGTGTCAAGTATCTAATGAAAAACCAAAAATAAAGAGACTAAGAACTCTAAGTGAGTCATAACACCATGTTTGGTTCCATCATCCATTCTCCATCCCAACTCATCCATCTAACATAAGGATTTTTCCCTTATCCCATCATACAAACATGAAGTCTATTTGGGTACCGATTAGGAAGCCCGAGTAGAGTGTGAGTACAACTCGGTAGGCCACCACCAACGTCATCTAAAATAATATTCAGTCAAATAATAGTGTATTTGGTTGTATAAATAATAAAGTAAAATGCATAAGTAAACAATTATAAAATTTTCAATTATTATTTAGTCAACCACGAAATTTCTTGTGTTCAAAATGACACCCATACTATCAATGCCTACTTTGGGCCATTCCACAATCAAAATTATCCCCAAGGGATATCATATATCAAAATACAATGGTTATCAATTTTTATTTTATTTCAATTCATATTACACCCAATTGGAACCATAGTCCATTGCCTTCATTTTGGGCCTAGAATACCATGTCTTTCACCCCATAAGTATTTAGAGCATCAGTCCCTATCTCACACCATATTTATTAGTAAATCACATATGGGTATTTGGATCATAATTATGTGTCCCACACTTGTATACCAGTCAATCACATATGGGTATTTAGAGCTTCAGTTTATGTCTCACACTCGTATATCAATCAATCAAACAAATATTACATATATTACATATATCACATATATCATAGCATTCAAAGTAAATCAACATTATCCTTTTTTATCAACCTTTAAAATCATGGTTTACCATTATAATTTATCACAACCAACATGGTTCCTCAATTCAATCACATCGAATAATTTGAAAAATTAACTATTAAAACATTTTGAATTATTTAAACCATATAACCCATTATCCCATTAAGGTTAAGGAAACAATCACATAATCTTTATTTTCAGTTAATTCATAATTACATTAATTGACCAATTACACAATCCCAATATACAATTAATTACAAAATCAAAATATACCATTAATAAATTGACCAATTAATTAATCCAATTCCACCAATTCTAATTGCCCAAATTTATCCCAATTCATTACCACATAGAAATTAAATTAAATCAATTCAATATTTGATGAAATTTCCAAATCATAAAAATTTAAATTTGATAATTACATACATGTGATTAAATCAAGACTATGGGATTTTCAATTTAGAACTTCTACCTCAAGATCTTTGATGAATTCCCGCCAATGGAAATCCCTAATTGAAGCGGAACAACCAAGATAATGATGAAGAAAAAGGTCTATATCAAAAATATATATCCAAGATCAAACAGATTTGATCCATGAAAACCAAGATCAAGATCCATTACTAATAGTGGAAAACATTACTTTAAAGGATGGTAGAAAGATATAAGAGAGGGAGGAAACCAAATGGGATGAGAATATCTTACAAGGAGTGGTTAATATCTTTAAACAGATCTTTGATTCATCAATAATGGATGTTGTAATGATTTGGAACTCATTATAGAGCCTCTAAAATTTATATAAATTAGTTTAGGTCTGAGTGTGGGTGATTAGAGATTAATACCCTAGGTTTAATGACTTTATTTTAATTTTTCAGGGATTTAAATTTCTACACACACAGTTTCTTATATGGGGTGCATGGTTTTCCCTAATCATGTGCCTAATAGTGTGCCTCCATTCAGAGGTCACACAGTTACTACTATGAGGGTGATAAGGTTTGGAAAACCATGTTCTAACTATGTGAATCCTTTATATTTGGGTTTACAAGGCTTGTTATCCTGCGCACACGGTTTGGGAAAACTATGCGACTATCATGCATTGTCCCTCTTCCTTCCAAAATTATCCAATTTCACCAAAAAACTCCCCAAGGTAAAATCAAAATAAGATATACTCAAAACAAGGAAAAATAGTACCTCTAAATGAGTGTGACAATTTCTAGAAAAGGACAATATCTTACAATCTCTACACCTTATAAAAGTTCTTCCTAGAGCTATATTACCAAGTATATCTAAGATTCTAAGGTAAAAAGATCATGCCACTGACCCATCATATTCACTTCTCTCTCCCATTTTCATCCTAAACATGCCCATGTTTTTAAAATACTCAAACTATTATCATGGTCTCTCCCCATAACATTTTATCACTATGATCCACAACACATATCTGATTCTCCTTAAAGGATCCATCAGACTCAAGTTCAATATCATCCACACCAATCACATGAGAAGGTTTAGAGTCATACCATTGAAGTTGTGATGCATGAAAAATATAATACAGAGAACTATACCTTTTTGGAAGATCTAATCAGTACACCACTAGACTATTCTATCCACAACCTCAAACAACCCAAAAACCCTAGGTGCCAACTTTCCCTACCTCTAAATCCTATAGTGACCCAACCTAGGAAATACCCAATGGAACACATGATCACCCGCTACAAACTCAAGGGATTGATGTCGTCTATCATCATACAATTTAAGTCTACTTTAAGTCATATCCATACTTTTCCAAATTATCTAAATCTCCTCCAATGTATAATGCATGAGACTCGGTCCTAATTTATCTAACTCACCCACCTCCATCCAACATAGAGATGATCTGCATGGCCTACCATAAAGAGCCTTGTATGGTTCCATATCAGTATTCTCCTAATAACTATTTTTATAGGAAAAATCCACTAATTCTAGGTGCTTTTGTCAAGATCCACCAAATTCGAGAACACATGCTCATAGAATATCTTCAAGCACATATATAGTACATTCCAACTTCCAATCTATCTATGGGTGGAAAACCGTACTCAGTAAAAACCTATGTACCAAGCACCTTCTGTAAACCCAACTAGAAGTGCGAAGTAAAACATGAGTCATGGTTTGAAACTATACTCCATGGAACCATGTGAAGATATACTATCACCAAAATTTATAAGTCTCTAAACCTATCCACTAATAAATTCTCTTGTTTAGTCATGGAATGTTCCACTTTCTTCAGTCGGTCCACAACCACCCATATAGTGTCATTCTTCTAAGGTATCCTCAAGAAAACCACCACAAAGTACATGATAACACCGTCCCACTTCCATTTTTGGAATGGGAAACGGTTTTAGTAAACAACCATTTCATGACTACTTGTAATTCACCTATTAACATGTGAAAGATCATGTCAGGAACCCTGATATCTCACTTTTTATGCATGGAAACTAATATTATAGATGTAGGTCACAATACATTTTGGTCAAACTCGAATGTAACACCCAATTTAATTCATGACATTCAAGTATCATATCTACCCATATACTCATAGAAACAACAACATGATTCCTATAATATATGATCTCATCCTCATCTATGATCCAATTGGAAGAAAACTCCCCACCTTCAAGGATTTCCCTTAAGGAAAAACATTCTGGATGTTGATACTACCTTTACCTAATCTAAATCAAAAGAGAAGACTCCACTGAAATGGATAGGAGAGTAATCTCCTCTTGTCCCTCCTGAACCATAGCATTCACCTTAGCCAGTAAGTCCATTATCTTCTACTCAAAGTTAGATTCCAAAACTACCTAGGTCTGAGTTTTGCAGCTCAAAGAATCAGCAACACTATTTCCCTTCCTAGGTTTATATGCTAGTTTAAAATCAAATGACTTCATATAATCAACCCATATCCATTGTCATAGATTCAAATATCATTGGAAAAATATATAATTTATACTATTATGATCGGTATACATAGTAAAATATTCACCCAAAATATAATATTGAAAACACTTAAAGGCATAAACCACTCCTTCTAACTTTAGGACATGCATAGGGTAGTTCTATTCATGTGACCTCAACTTTTGTGACCCATACGCCACAACTCGATATCCTTGAATCAACACTCCTCAAATCCCATTCCAAAAAGCATCAAAAAAATTATATACTCCTCACTTGGAAAATGTAATATCAAGATTGGTGTGGTATTAAAATGGTTCTCTATCTCCTAGAAAGCATTATCACATGATCCATACCATTAAAACTTTTTCCCCTTCTTGGTCAAGCCTGAAAGTAGTGCTGCCAAACAGGAAATTTCATGGATGAACCTTTGATAATACCCACTAATCCAAAAAAATTGTGGGTATTGAAAACACTCTTGGGATGCCCTTAAGAAACAACTACCTAAAATTTATTTGGTTCTACTAAAAAACATTCCTCTAAGATTATGTGACCCAATAAGTGTACTTGATCAATCCAAATATGACACATAGAAATCATGGCATATAGATGATTCACTCTAAGTGTACTCAAGATTATATCAAAATATCGGTCATGATCATCATGAGTCTTGGAGTGCACCAATATGTCATTCACAAAAATAACCGCAAAATATTCCAAGTATGGGTGAAAAATTATATTCATCAAGGCTATAAAAATTTTTAGAGCACTTTTTTTCCCAAAAGGTGTCACAATGAACTTATAAAGGTCATACCAGCTTTTAAAAGAAGTATAAGGTATATAAAAAGGTTAAAAATTGAGATATGATACCTGGATATTATTTCAATATTTTAGAACACACAAGCTCCTCTAAACTATTAAAAAAGTTCATAGATGCATAGAAGATGATATCAGTTCTTCATAGTCATATAGTTCAACTTATGGTAATTAACACACAGGAAAACATTTATATCTAAATTCTTTGCAAATAAGACTGGGCAACCCCAAGGAAATATACTCGAATAGATAAACCCCTTATCCATAAAATATTCTAGATGAGTCTTAATCTCTTTAATCTCTATTTTTTCCATTCTATATGGTGGAATAGAAACTGTCTCAACCTTAGCATGTGATCAATTGTAAATTTTGCATCTATCTTATGTGGAAACCCTAAGAAGTACTTAGGAAACACATAATGGAATCTTCCCACTATAGGTGGAAAGACATCCTACTTTACACCTATATCATCTAGCTATATTCCAGAAACATGGGTGGTGAGATCCCCCAAATGATGATGAACTAGAATTTCATGTCCTTCCTTGATATCCCACTATCCATGGTGAATGTAGTTGTCATCGTATAGAGATGTAAAATTAAAACTCCTATTGTAACAATAAATATGATCTCAGTATGACACTAACTAGTCCATGAAAATATTTTGGTCAATTTTGGACATATCTAGAATGTAGATATCCCGAAGAAAATGATACTCTTCAACCTCGAGAGAACACCCCTTGCACAAACAGATGTCTCTCTATTGTACTCCTAATGGTGTATCGATCATCATTACCTAACTCAAAAACTTCACTACCAGACTCAAACCATTAAAAATTTTGCAGATATAAAATAATGAGAGTCACCAATATAAAATAATTTACCACCTATGATAGAATATATAAAAATAGTACCTCTAACTGTTGATGGTCTAGCCTTCTTATTAATAAGTGTAGGCTGAACTGCATGAAAATTTCCTGACCCCCTTTCCTATGATGCAGTCTAAGTCCCCTGAGTTGTAGTACTCTACTAATATAAGCACTCTTTTCTAGAAGCACCTCATCAACTACCAGAACCACCATGTCCAGTAGAACTTTACTTTCCAGAGTTATATGGGACTGAAGACCCACTTCCATCACTCTGATTCTACCTAGATCCTCCATCATTACTCATTAGACAAGGATTCCTATAAAACCTTTGTATATATCCCATCCTACTATATTCTTGACACTCTACTCATATTCAGGGAAACTATTTATGAATGTGACTCAACCTACCAAAATGGTAACAAATCACTCGAGTAAGATCTTACATAACTGATCCTTCCCCCTAGCCACTATGTTTTCCCCTACTCTATTCAACATTCTCATAATTATGCTTCCATAACTCAGAATTAATTACTCATTACCATCAATTAGAAACCAAATTTCATCCACCAAAGACTCATTTAGCTTTCTATCATAAATGATATCCTGACTCACAACTTATGAAAACATTTTCAGTCAAAATATATTCACCTAGGACTTAATTTCACATTTAATCCCATCCTAAAATAGTTTCACTTCCATAGCCTCATTTCTTTTCGACATTGGATCAAAAAAATGTATATCCTTGAAGTGACCAAAATAGTCCATAACAGACATATTCTATTGAGTAAACCTCATAAACTCAACCACTCTCTCCCACCTAAGAATGTAAGGGTAAAAGTGCTCCAAGAACTTCTTCTAAAAGTCCTTCCGCACTATAATCTCCAGTTGCCCATCCTGAGTCAGGATATCCAACCAATGCTTTTCTTGACCATGTAACATGTAGGTATCTAAATTAACTCTCTTCTTAGAAGGAGTCTCTAATAGGTTAAGTATAATCTGAATAAACTCAATCCATAGCTTAGTTCCCTCATGTCCACACTCTCTGGTAAACATTGGAGGATTTTCCACTAAAACTCCCACATCAAGTAGGACATACTATTTATAACCCACCCAACATATCTTTACATAAAATAAATAAACCAAGAAAATTTATCATTGAACTTATCTTCATCTCCCTCATTCGACACTATTAGTTCCTTAGGTTCTATTGCTGGTGGATCATCTCCATCAATTACCTCAAGAAATACTCTAAAAAAGTGTCATCATGGAGGTATATTTCTACAATGACTAACACACCTTTTAGGACACATTACACAATATTAACACATTTAAATAAGTGTTATTCAAATACTTTATAACAATTCATTCTCCCAAGCCCCACTACATGGTAAAAATCGAGGCGTTATCACTACCTTTAACCATCACTCATCTAGTTCTAGGTTAATAAATGGTAAACACATTCTCATTATTCATGTTTCTCATCATACACCCAATTTCCATTTCAATTTATCATAACTTTCATCATTTATTTTATAAAATAAAGGAATATAATTTTCATTTAACAAGTGACCAAAAACCTTCTTTTTTTATGTTTTCCTAAAATGATGCATGTGAGAATAATTCCTGAGTTCCTAAAATGATGCCTTCATAAAAAAATATCATAACTTACTGGGCCACAAGTAAAATATCAAAAAATCATTAAAAAATGATCACATCACAAAACAAGTGCATTAGTCTAGGTGAAATAACATCCAATAGTAACAAACAACCAACAATAACAGTAATCCCACCCTCAGTACTTGGGTTGTCCCCCTTAAATGGGTTAGCCACCCCCATGCATGAGATTATATCCAAGGCCTAAATCTTTCTAGTCTTATATCTAACTTTCCCAAATAGTAAGACAAAATAAAATAAAATAAAACCTCCTTTGATACCACTTTGTGACATCCCAACCTGGGTGATACACACCAGTTCCCTGATCTGGTTGGCCACATGACCTCATGTGTGCATCCCTATATGCCAAAGGCTTCCGAATAGTAGTGAGGGTCTAAAATTGATCATGGTAAGATTATACTCTCTTTAATAAAGAAACACAACAATAGAAATAAATAAAAAATATCCAAATGATAGAAACATAACCAGAATAATACCAATATCAGATGATGACCAAAATAGGAATACATTATCCAAAGCAAAATAGAAGATATTTCAAGCCCTATTATGTGTCAAGTGTATAATGAATAAACAAAAATAAAGACACTCAAAACTCCAAGAGGGTCCTAAAATCATGTCTAGTTCCTTAATCCTTACTCCATCCCAACTCATCCATATAACATAGGGATATTTCCCCTATCATATCTAGCAAACTTGAAATCTATTCAGGTACTAATTAGGTATCCCAAGTAGTGTGTGAGTATAACCCAGTAGGCCATCACCAATAACATCTAAATCAATATACAATCAAATAAAAGTTTATGCAGTTGTATAGATAATAAATTTGAATGCATAAGTAAATAGTTATCACATTCTCAATTATTCTTTAATCAACTATATAATATTTGAGGTTAACAATGAAACCCATACTATCAATACCTTCTTCAGATCGTTCTTGAGTCTGAACTATGCCCAAGGGATATCACATATAACAATACCATGGTTATCAATTATCATTTCATTTCAATTAATATTATGGATAATTGTAAACATAGACTAATGCCAACATTTTGGGCCTAGAATTCCATGTCTAGCACCCCATGAGTATTTAGAGCATTATGTCCTTATCTCACACCCCATTTTTCAATCAATCACATATTGATATTTGGATAATCAATCAGTGGCCCACGCTCATATATCATTCAATCACATATGGGTATTTGGAGAATCACTTTGTGTCCCATACTCATATATCAATCAATCATAAATATCTCACATATATCACATCATTCAAGGTAAATAAACATTATAACTTTTACCACACTTTGAAAACCTATTATAACATTAAAATTTATTACAACAAACATGATTCCTCAATTTAATCACATGGAATAAATAAACAATTTACTATTAAACCATTTTTTCATTATTTAAACCATATAAACCATTAAACCATTAAGGTTAATCCAACCATATCATAATACTAATTTTTAGTTAATTTATAATTACATTAATTGAACAATTACACAATCCCGATATCCCATCAATTCCACAATAACAATATTCCATTAATTAATTAACCAATAAATTAATCCAATTCCAATTACCGTAAATTTATCCCAATTCATTATCACACAAAAATTAAATTAAATAAATTTATTCTCTTATGAAATTTCCCAATAATGGAAACTAAAATTTCACAATTACCTAAATGGAATTAAATCAATACTATGATATTTACAATTTAGACCACCTACCACAAGATCATCAAAGAATTATCACTAATAGAAATCCCCAATTGAAGAAAAAAATCATCATCACAATGAAGAATGATAACTAAATATTAAACCAATATCCAGATCCATTATCAATAGAAGAAAATATCCCTTCAAAGGATGAGAGTAATATGGGAGAGAGGGAAGAAACCATATGAGATTATAATCTCTTGCCGAGAGAGGTAAATATCCATAAATGGACCATTTATTCATCAATAAAAGATTTTTTAATTCTTTTTAACTCTTCGTAGTGTCTCTAGAATTCATAATAATTAGTTTAGGTGTGAGCGAGGATGATTAAGGATTAATACTGAGGGTTTGGGATTTTATTTTAATTCTTTGGGGGTTTAAATTTCCATGCACATGGTTTCATATATAGGATGAATGGTTTTCTCTAACCCATTCACTTAACCATGTGCCTCCTCCCATAGGTCTCGTGGTTACTACTCTAAGGGTGCACAGTTTGACAAACCATGTTCCAACTGTGAGAATCCCCCTGTTTGGGTTTGCACGGTTTGTTTTCTTGGGCACACGATTTGGGAAAATTTTTCACCAACCATGAGTTTACCCTATTCCTTACAAAATTTTCCAATTTCAAGAAAAAACTCCCCAAGGTAAAACCCCAATAATATAGACTCAAAATAAGGAAAAAGAGTACATGAAAATGAGCACGATCATCTCTAGAAAAGGTATGTATCTTATATATAACCACATATATAATAAATTTAAATTTATTACAATTATAAAAATAAACCATATTAATACTAATAATATCATATATGATCCACTTAAAACATTTAAACACCCATTTATTAATAATTATTTATTAAAATTATAATTTCTATGATTTAACTATTTAATTTTTCATGAATGTTCTAGTTCAGAAATTTCAGTCCTTGTATTTTTTTTATGTTTACATCATCTAAAGAATTTTAATAATTATATAAATGTTATATATAATCTTTAAATATATATATTTAGAATCATTGATAAAATTTAGAGATAGAAAAATGAATTACACCTTTTATAAAGATGGTAGTACATACATACGCATGATATTTGTTTTCATTTTCTCACAAAAAGAAGAAAAGAAAGATAAATAATATTTTATCATTATAGAATCATTATTACATAATAAATATCATATATAATTATTAAATCCATTATTATACACACTCATGTAATATAGTGATAAAAATGAATCATATCACTATGTGGAGGTGGTAGTCCACACGTATGCACGTGTGATACTTTCATTTCCCGTTTGATGAAAAGAAGTTGGAAAATGGTTGTGAAATAATCATAATAACATCTAATTATATTTATTATACTATATTCATCATTTTATTGTGGATACAATTTTTTTAGGGAAAGAATAAGAATAAATAAAATTAAAAGTACCCAGTTAAGAGTTATTCCACTTCTTTGAAAAACCTCCTTTGGTTTAAAAATTATTCCTTGAAAGGATGGTATTATGATCAAAAAAAAGACCACTGAAATGTGGTAAGAGATTTTAATATGTTATTAGGGTATATATCGGTTGAGATAGATAGATTAAACATTGTGAATAAGGGAGAAGAGGAGGTTCCCTTTTATAAGTGGGGGAGGGTCACTATTGGAATTACCTAAAGTATTAAATTAATATAAATTAATTTTCATATTAAATTGATCCAAAATTGATATATTTTTAATTTGGGCAAGCTTATTGTTTATGTGGAGATCAATATTGTTTTAGAATCAGTGTTCTCATTGAGTCTCTTTTATTTTTTACCTTCAGTTATATCTCATGTTTGTGTGTGTGATCGACCCTTTAGATGATCAGTGGTATGTCTTATTTGATATTATAATATGTTATTGAATTATGTTTATTGATATTATATATATCCTTATGGTCAGGGGTATGTTATATTATTTGGTTATTTCTATTGTGATTTTCTATCATAGGAGGGTATAGTCTCCCCATGACTTACCGTAGACCCTCGTTGTCAGTCTAGAACCTCTAGAATATGGGGAGGCATTATTGAGGCCATGTGACAATCTAACATTGAACTAGTGATTTGTATTGGGTAATTACAAAATGGTATTAGAGTGTTTTTTTTCTTATTTAGAATATGGTATACATGTGGTCTAGGAATGTATCAAAGCTTGTCAAATCACAAACTGGTGAGTCATGAAATCTTTTCTAGTGGGAATTCCTAGCTACCGAGGTCAGGGATAGTTATTATTTTGTGTGTTGTTATTGTTGATATTTTTTCTTAAATGATTTGTTATGGAATATTTTATTTTTTTGGTTTCATTCCAAACATGTTGGTAGTAAACCTATTATTATGAACCATTCTCAGGGTGTAGGACTCACATGACATGTACTTACTTATGTGTGTTTTATTTGAGCAATTTTTCTAATGGAAATCCTTCTGGAACTTACAGATACATATCTATATAGTGATGAAAATGATCCCTTCTTCAAGGGATTTGAATAGAAACACTTAATAACCATTAGAGTGAAGAATGGATATTAAATTGATGGCTCATGATTTCAAGGAATTATTTGATTCATATAAACAAAATTTCCCTATAATTTTTTATGATTTAAATTTTTTAAATTCATGTGAACTATTTTTTTATTATTATTCATTCCATGAGTGATTTTCCCAAATCATATTTTCCATTCCCAAAAAACATCAATATCCCGGGACATATTTTATCCCCAAAACTATGGGTTCATTGAAATTTTATAATGTTTTGTGTGATCTTAGTGATTCAATTAATGTCATGTATAACTTTTTATTTTTATATTTATACATAGGAAAAATTAATCCCACAAGATTGGTTTTCCTACTATCAAACTAATCTATTTTTTTTACATCCGAGTTTTCGAGGATGTGCTAGTGGGAGTTGAAGGGAAAAAAATTCAGTAGACTTTTATATGCTCATAATGGAGGTAGATAAAACATTATAGAATTCATGTAAGACCCTATAATGATAAAGGGTTAAAAGGATAAATGATATGACTCATGTCAACACATTGTTCCTTTTTTGGAAGCCTACCTAACTAGAACTCCATAGTTAAGTATGATTGACCAAGAGTAGGGATCAGGATGGGTAACCTCCTAGGAATTTTCCCAGGGTGTGTGTGAGTGAGGAAAAGGCACACTAGAAAGAACATGTTTTGTAATATGGGGAAAATAATTAGTCGAATGATATATTCATACATGTGGGTGGGCCGTATGGGGGATACCATGTGTCTCTGGGGAAACCGGTGGTACCTGGTGGGCTAGGACCCGATAGAAATGTTAAGGTGGGGTGTTTGTGCTTTCAATGGGGCCCATTTGTTACATTGGTATCAGAGGATCAACCCATAATTCAGTGTGGTGGTACTACCAAGGTTGATATGTAGGGTCTACAGTGATTATGTCTTTCTTTAGGGTAGGGTTGGGGGTGAATATAACACCGCAGAATGATAAAGGGTTAAAAGACTAAATGATATGACTCATGTCAAAAATAAATGACTTTCTTTTTGAGACCGTACATGATTAGAAACCCACAGTTAAGTGTGCTAGCCTTTGAGTAGGGATCAGGATGGGTGGCCTTCTCGGATGTTTCTCAGGGTGTGTGTGAGTGATGAAAAATCACACCGGAAAGAACATGGGTTGGAATGTGTGAACAATCATTAGTCTGATAACCTATTCAGGAACATGGGTGGACCCCAAGGAGGAGACCATATGTCTGTTGGGAAAAAAGGTGAACCTTTCTTTTTCAGGATCCTACCGGATTAAAAATACATTGTTAAGCATGCATTTCATGTATTAGGGATTAGGATGGGTGAAATTCAAAGAATTTCCCCATGGTGTCTGTGAGTGAGGACAAGATCACTGGAGAGAACATGTGTTGGCCTACGGGGAGATTCATTAGTCTGATGACCTGTTCAGACACATGGGTGGGACCCATATTTCTATAGGGAAACTTGTGGTACCTAGAGGGCCTAGACCCGACAACCATGTTAAGGCAGGGTGTTTATTTTTCTAGCGGGGACTAGTTGTAAAAATTCAACCACTAATTTGGGAATAAAATTCCTAAAGACAGCCAAAACAATCATCAATGTGCATGTAGGAACCCTCACCATGGATCTGGGAGACATCAAGGATAACTTTATTGTTCTTGAATCCAAGTGTAACCCTTAAAACATTCATTCACTCTTTTCAATTTTCCATGAAGAAGGTATTGATCCCATTGAAGATTCAGGTATTATTTGATAATTATTAGCTTTAGGATATCACTTTTCTATTAAAAGAACCAAAGAATAATTGAGTACCCAAAAATATATAAATTGTATTTTTAAGATTCAATAAGAATTAAAATATGAATTATTTGATAATTTTATAGAAGAAACTAACATCATACCCTTTACTATGGAGATTTAGTCTTCTTAAGTAGGAAATTTGAACTCAATATCATCTCTAAAGGAACACCCAAATCTTGAATTAAAACCCCTCCCATGTGGCTTGAAATATGTTTATATTAATTAGGGATAAAAATTTCTTGTGATAATATAAAACAAGCTGCTTAAAGATCAAGATAAGACTATAGTTTACCTTTTCAAAACAAACATATAATGCATAGTATGTATCCTAGAATAAATTCATGGAATTAACACAAAAATTTTCTCCAACATGATTTTTCTATAGGGTAATCCTAGCCAATAAGCATCCCCAGAAAAGAATTAACCCCACTATCATGGTGGATATTTAAATTATATTGAAAAAAACAAAAAAAACATAATTTACCCAATTTATGACTTCCAATGGGTTATCCTCATCCATGTGGTTCCTAAGAATACAAGTTTAACCATTGTGGGAAATGAGAATGTTGAATTAATTCCAATGAGAGTTCAAAACAGTTGGAGGTTATACATTTACTGTAAAAAACTGAACCAAGTCACCAAAAAACACCATTTCTCCCTCCTATTCATTGACCAAATGTTATTAATGTTAGAATATAGGACACATTACCACTTTTTGGATGGTTTTTATATACATTTTTATGTAACAATTGACCTATAATACCAATAGAAAACAACATCCACTAGTCCTTTCAGTAAATTTTATTATGAGATTATTTTTTTCATATTATAAAATTCCCCAGTTACATTTCATGAGTTTATGGTAAGAATTTTATAATATCACCTTGAGGACTTATTGGATGTATTTCTTGATGTATTTACTATTTTGGAAACTCCTTTGATCATTTATTAGGTAACATATAATTTTTTTGAAAACAAGTATAGAGAGAAATCTTGTTTTGAACTTTGAAAAGTATCACTTTATGGTTGAAAAGGGAAAAGTGATAGTTCATATAATTTTACAAAAAAACATTGAGGTTGATAGGTCAAAATTGTAGGTGACTGAATCTTTTAAATATTATACTAATTTGAGTCATATTAGATTAGTTTTTTGTACATGTGGGATTTTATAGAAGATACATAAAAAAATTAGTAAGATTTATCTTCTTTATTTCAAATTTTTTTTTAAAATAAAATGAATCTTCTTTTAATGATAATTGTAGGGAGGAATTATATGAGTTGAAACAGAAATTGATTACCCCACTGATAATGAAACTAACAAATTGGGGACAACCCTTTGATTTTTCTTATGATGAGTCAAACTAAACTGTAGGAGTTGATCTCTTCCAAATAATTAAATTAAACCCACAAGTTATAGAATATTTCAGAAGAACCTTGGATTCCACTTATATAAATTACAAAACCACTAAAATATTGTTTCTTGATATTTTTTTTTCATTGGATAAATTGTGGTTATATTTACATGGAACTAAAGTGGTTTTATTTTCTGATCATGAAGTGCTTAGTTACTTGATGAAGAAGTTTAGTGCCAAACCAAGGCCAGTGAAAAGGTAGATGAAAATCAAGTGGAAGATCACAGTAATAGGCTTCCCAAAAATTATGAAATAAAAATTAGATAACTAAGCCCAATCAACGATCACATACCTAGGGATAACTTTACATCATATAAGGTGAAGTACCATGGTATTCTAACATAGAAAATTATGTGGCCACACCTCCATTACATTCTCACCTTAACTCTCATAAAAAGAATAAAATCATGGCTGAATCTATATTATATATTTCAAAATATCAATTTCTCTATTAAATTCGAAATGACCATGTTATAAGAAGATACTTATTGGAAAGTGAAATTCAATCTGGTTTTAATAATTTTTCATACAATTTCTCTTGTAGGACACTTTAGACCTAAAAAAATGGCTAAAAACTATTTCAAATTGGAATTTCTTGGCTAACCTAGTTTATATATTCTCATGAGTATTGTAAGAAATGTAAAGAGTTTCAGTTTTCTTGAAATATTTCAAAAAGACAAGATATGCCTCAAAACCCCATCATTTTTTGTAAAATATTTAAATTATGGGGAATTTATCTTATGATACCCTTTCCAATGTCTTTTTGTAAATCCTATATTTTAAATTTTTTATTATACCTCTAAATTAGTGGAATCTAAGGCCACTAAGACTGATAATTCTAATGTTTTGTGTGATTTTTTCAGGTCAAACCTCTTTTGTAGGTTTAGAATACCAAGAGACATCATCAATGTCCAAGGGACACATTTTTAAAATTAAGTAATGGATTATATTCTTAAAAATTTTGGAGTGAAACACAACATATCTAAACATTACCATACCCAATCAAATGGACAAGATGAAGTGTAAAACTGGGATATTAATTGTATTTTTGATAAAAATGTCAAAAAAATTGTAAGGATTGGATCCAAAGACTTAGATAAAACTTATGAACATACTAGATAGTATAAAAGAAACACATAGGTATGATCCTCTACCATTTTATTTATTGAAAAAGTTTTCATCTAATAGTGGAATTAGATAATCAATCCTATTGGGTTGTAAAAAAAGTGAATTTGGATTTAGTGAGTAATTAAGAAGAGATAAAACTTTATTTTAAGTACTTGTAAGAAATAATAATATAATATTTGGAAAATTAAAAAGTTTATAAAAGAATAACTAGAGTGGAACATGAAAAAAAACTCAACCAAAGAACATTCAACCTGGATATAAAGTCCTACTTTACAATTCCAGAATAAAGTTAATTCTATGTAGGCTTCATTATAGTTGGGAACTAACTTTTATTTTTATTAATGTCTAACATTTTGGTTCCATTTATGTTAAGAAAACTGAGGAAATAAACCCATTAACTATAAATGGGAAAAGACAAAAAGAATTAATTGATGTTTATCTCAAGAATCGTTAGAGGAGCTCAAACTTATCCAACCCATCTATAGATTTCATCCCATATAGTTAGGTCAATCTGACAACATTAATCAAAGGTTATTCCATGTGTAAACTTGAGTTTTACTATTTTCTTAGAATTTAGGAAGTTTGGTATTTAGTTACCTCTCTATCCACCCCTTTGAGCTTTATTGGAATGGTTTTTACACTAAAATGAGTTGTTTTTATTTTACATGACCATCATAGAAGGAAGTCACGAGGCAATCCCCATAAAAAACATAAATATAAAAGAATACTAAAACTTAAAAATAAAATGAGTTTCACTCTTTAAATATTTATCATTTAAACTCCCAATATTTTGTCTTAAAAATATGTTTTTAGATTTAAACTACAATTTTCATGCCCATATACTTGAATATTATCTTTACTTGACTTATCTAGGATACATTAGTTTCTTAGGAATCATTTGATTCCATGTTTTAGATTTCAACATTAATAATATGGAATATACGAGGTGTATAATTGAATTATTAGAGAGAAGCATGGATATTTAAATGAGGACTCTTGATTTTAGGGAATTATTTGATTCTTTTAAATGAAATTACCATATCATTTTTTATTCTTTTGAATTTTCAAAATTTATTTGAACTATTCATTTATTATTAGTATTTCCAAGAGTGATTGTCCTAAATCATATATTGGATTCCCAATAGGTTTTTATACCAAATATTTCTCATTTTATCTTGAGAATACTTATTGAGTGATGTTGGGAAATGCCAACTAATAGAAATTTCATTGAAACTTTTCAAATCCATGATTGTGAAAAAACACATTTAAAATGATTAAGGAATATTTTGATAATTCCTTACCCTTGATACCACCATAAAAATGTATCCTTGTTTATCCCACAAATACCATGAATTACCTTGATAGGGATGATCCATATTTACTTCCATTTTTACCCATTCCTTTCCTGCTCTTAGTATATTCATCAAATTTTAAAGTTGATGTGTGTGGGTGTTGTAAGCCATGGTGCAAAGGATGAAATACACTATAATGAAAAAATTTGGGGGTGATAATTATGGTTATTAATAAAGTTTGGTGATTAATTCATTATATATTATTATTTTACATTCATGAAAAAAATGATAAAAAATATAAGAGCAGGTTGTGACTTGAAATAATAAAAAATCACCATTACTAAACTGTTGATGTTTTATCATATGTGATTAGTTGGTGGGAATGATATTAATTTTATTCATAATGTTAAAAAAACTAAAAAAAATATTGTTTGGAAAAAAATTATAAAAGTAAAGAAAAATTCAATAGGGAAAAATTCATTCATTATACTTTTACTGGTCATGATCTTTACATTGAGCTTGGGAAGTGGGAGTTGTAACATTTTTAAGGGGATAATTTCATTGAGATTTTACTCTTGATATCATGCTTAATACTTTAGAGATTAAACTCCTCACTGAGATTAACTTTTTAAAATATCAATTACTACCAACCTTAATCCTAATAATTATTTGGACCTTGATTGAAAATACCTCATAATTTTATGTGTATTTTGTCTTTACAAAGTGTATAAATTAGTTATTTTAAAAGATTATAGATAAAGAGAATGTTCTTATGATATGAGAATAGATCTAATTTAATTATATCATGAGCAGTGAGATAAAAAATTCAAGAAAGGTAGATCATGATTTGTAATTTTTAATAATAATAAATTGATGAACTTGAATGAATGAAAGGATATGATCCACCAATATCAAAAAGGAAAAAATTAAAATTCTTGGATTAATTGATATTTTGAAAATTCTTAAATTGAATTGATATTCTATGTGGAACTTGAAATTTTTATTTGAAATTGATAATTTTCTTATTTTATTTCTTTAAAATTTAAATATTGGTAGAATTTTTGGCCTATTGAATTCAATGTTGAGATTTTATTCTTAATGACAAGAATAGTTTAGGTATTGGGGAATTTGACACACATGTTTTTAATGCATCATTTTATGTTTTTTGTTAATTATTTCCAATTTTTTTCAATTAATAATCCCATGGAATTTAATGTTTTATGTAAATATGGGTAATTTTAAAGAAAGAACCTAAAATGTAATTAATTAGATTAAAATGTGTGTTTTTAATGTTGTATTTAAATTCCAATTTTTTATTGGGATTTCACTATTTTTTATGAATTTTTCATGTATAAAAAAATGTTCAAGAGCATATAAAGACCTCAACTAAAGACCCAAAACAACATATCCAGTCCTGTTAAGGGGTTGGATGGCTATTCAGGTCATCAGGGGAGACTTCATGATCCAGTGAGAGAGTGAGCCACATGGGGGGACCGGGACTTTGAAACGCGTGAGAGCATGGGAGGAACCCACATAGATAGGTGGGCCTTAGCCTACTTGGGCTTCATGGTGTTGCACAACCCAAGTTATGTGTGTGATGTGTATCTATTATCCCACCCCATTGTAGGATTCTAGGTAGTATGAGTCATGCAATCTAATTTAAACAATTTTGAATTCATTCCACTCTTCTAATGTGGGATTCCCTTTTCAAGGTTACCGTTCATTTTTTAGAAAAATGGTTATCTCCCACATTATTTTCACTTACCTCACCCCAGATAAAAACTTTCTGCTCAACATCATCATTCACAACTACTTGATTCTTCCACCACTGCCTACTATCATCAAAAAACACCATTTCTAATGCCTAGAGGGTTTGATCCTGAGCTCAACCTCCACTGTCGCTGCTCTGATCCACTATGAGTAGCCTCTGGACCCCAGAACGACCTCGACTACACCCACTTTGAAGTAATATGACTATATTGACACTAGAAATAGTCCATGTGGACATTATAATGGCCTTAGGAGTTTATGGGGAGTTCCTTCATCATTTTCACTGCCTAACGAACCCCAGTGCAAGCATGTTATATTGTTGCATGGACATGCATTCCATTCATGTGTACAAGATTAATTTTTGAAGATCACCATCCAAGATTGATATTTTTTTAACACCTGATATATTAGGTTGTTTCAATTCGAGATACAACCATTGTGGTTCTTGAGGGATACGTTTCATCTATTGTAAATTTAAAAACTCTTGAAGACTCGGGCTGGTATAAATGGAATGGGAGGTTGAGGCACTTCTCTATTCCTATAAAAGAGTGAAAGACCCACTGTAATGAGTATAGAAGATAGAGGGAGATCACATTTTGAAGGATGAGGGACACATATTGGAAGAAATTCTCAATAGAGGATGTGAACTAGGTAGAATAAGAAGATAATATTCATGCACTCTTATGCTCACTTCTAGTATTTTATTTATTATTCTTATTATTATTCCTTCTTCTCCTTAAACTTTAATGATCCCCCCTTCTATGGAGGGGTAAAAGTTTCTTGTGGCTGGTTAAGCAAGTGGTGACCTAAAAACATTGTGATTCTTGAGTCTTGTTTCTTAATGAATTTTTGAATCTATTTTATTTATTGAATGAATTTTAAATTTATTAAAATTTTGTTTTAATTTATCTTTGAATTTTTAAGTTACCTTGATTAAGAATTGAATTCTCCCTATACTTGGTTTTGGATTTCACCAATTGGTTGATCTTAAATCAAGTAGAGAAGAGTTTAGTTATTACTATACATGTGACGAAGAATAATTGGACTAATTTGAATGTTTGGTAACTTCAATACCATATTTTTTATTTACTAAATAATTAATGAAAGATATATTTTGACTTTAAGAAAATGGAAGGGAAATAACCCAAAAAATAAATTCTTTAAAATTATTCTAATCATTATCAATTTTAACCAAGGGTGAAAAAGTAGAACAATTATTAATCCACTCATTTAATAAATAACTAAAGATAATAGAATCATTTCAAAACCACAATGATAGTATTACAAAAACGGGAACCAAACCTAAGCCCAAACACATTTCAACCATCTAAATTTCACAATCCAAGTTCCTTCACTTCTTAGTCATATAATTATTTTAATTTGTTTTATTTTTTCACTTGTGATAACTATATTAAAACACTTATCTCTGGAGACAATTTTGGTTAATACTACTACTAAACCCTTAGGGGAAAATTGATTATCTTTTTATACGCCCCATGATAGTTTTTCATAAAAAAAGTGGATCCAAGCCTAAAACCAGTCACATTTATCTCATATTAATTTCATAATCCAAGTTTCTTCACTTTCTGGTTATATAATTCTTATTATTTTATTTATGTTTTCACTCATAAAAACTAGATTAAAATACTAATATTTGGATACTACTTTTCTTAATACTACTACTACACCCTTAGGGTGGAATTAATTTTCTTTTGACACACCCCATGACTGGCAAGTGTAAGGAAGCTCAATAACATTTGAGGAATGATAAAGTTTTGAAATCATGGAAATGATATTTTTTATTACAAATATCATAAAATTTGGTTACTTAGGAGGATAATAATTGAATTTTCTATCACATTCACCATTAACATGATTCATTTGGGTTGAATCCATTCACTAAACCAAAAAATCATTGTTTTAGAAATAATAATCATAGTGACAAACAATATAATCATGAAAAATCATTCATAGGGTGTCAATATAATGTCACCTTCATTTTAAACTATGAAAACTTAGTTTTAACCTAGTTTATCCATGATCATAAACTATTCAAATCCATTATAATATTTCATAAAGAAAATTTGAATTAACCCATGCATATTCCATGAGAGTTTCTATCTAGGTGTGCATTATTAGCCAAAATCATCATGCACATGTGAAAATTGAGTTAATACCCAATCCTCCCTATTCAGAGTTGTTACTCCTAGGTGTATTTGTGTTATAGATGTATCCACATACCATTATTCTTACAGGGATGTATCTTTTAGGAAAATAACTCCACTTTTTTTACTATAAATTACGAGGTTATCTTATAATTTTAATTTTCATAAGGGTTATCACTAAATTTTATTCATCCTAATTTACAAAAATAACTAAACGTCGCTCTAATACTAACTGAGGTGACCCAAACATTTCATACATAAATATTACATCTTATTGGATGAAAATTCATTACCTATAATTATAATCCACACCAAAACCATAAAGTTTTAGTGTCTTTGGAAACTTGGATACATAAAAAACTAGTGCATAAAATAACTAAATCATCTCACACTAAGTTCTTTACAACCAACCCCTTTATATACATATCATACCTAAAACCTTTAATCATATCCTAGAAAAAATTAAACATAAAAATGGGTGGTATCAGATGCATAATAAGTGTAAAAAAATGGATATATTAATAATCATTTAATTACAACATGAAAATGATGGTATGAAAACATAATCCTAACATTTGAAAACCATACCCAAAAATTCATAGATCATAATCATGAGTCATGGAATAAATATTGGTAGTTTATATGATATGAATCATGATGGAATCAAAGAACATAAGCAATGATAGAATAAAATTGACATAATATCATTTCATAAAATAGTGGTACAAATTGTGGCATAATCATAATCATATAAATATTATTTCAATTCTACCCACCAATAAATTCATCACATGTTAGGAATGAGCTAACCACAAGTGTCCCTACTTTGGGCTTGGGATAGTCTCCAGTGTACCCTCTTTTGGGATAGAGATAACCTCCCATGTAGCCTATTTTGGGATTGGGATAACCTCTCATGTACCCTTTAAGATCATAAAATATTAATCATTACCTAATGTATTCAGAGTATATAATGGACCCATAAGTCACATATTCATAATCAATTCATACATATTCCACAAGATCGTGAAAACATTTATCATTCCAACATAACATAACCCATGGAAAATAAAATAGTTTTTTATCAATATTTCATCATCATAAACATAAACCATCCTAGGAAATAATAAGGATAAAATCATATAATAATATCCCATGTGAAACATAATTAATATAAAAGGATTTATCATACATGAAAAATGTATTTTAAAAATCATTGTAAATTTTCTTAAGGAAAATACCATTTTCATTATGAAGTTACTTATTTTGAATCTATAAAAATTCCAAAATATTAAGGAAAAAAATTTCTTTGAAAATTACCATGGAAACTTTAAAAATATTATTTAAATAATTGATTGTTCATGATAGTGGGGGATTCTATCCTGGTTGTGTATATTAAAACAAACATTTCTTTCATATTTTCAAAAAAAGTCAAAAAGTACATCGTTTAAAAAATGATAAGAGGATTCTTTTAAAAAATTTATAGAAATTAAAACATATGTAAAAAATGAATTTACGCAATAAAAGGATTATAGTAAAAACATTCCTTAAAATTTTATAAAGAAAATATAGAAATAGAAGAAAAGGATTCCTGACTAAATCACAAAACAAAGTATATTTTCCTTAAAAAATTCTCTTGGTCTCTTAAGTACTTTGAGGAAAATGAAAGGAAAACATATAATATCCAAAAATAACCATAGTAAAAGAAAATATATATGACCTCGGAGATAAATATAACATAATTTCATTATAAAAAATTTAAGCATAAACGATCTTGGTAAAAATGATAATATAAATTAAAACTCTTACCTCGGGTTTTCCTTTCTTCACAAGTTTTATAATGTGACATATTGTCCCAGGTGTCACACATCGATTCCCCAAGACGGTTGAACATATAACCTTATGAGTGCCTACCCATATTCCTGACGCTACCGACTAGTAGTGAGGTTCTAAAATAGATCATGGGGATACTATACCCTCTTTATCAAAGCATCACAACAATAAAAATAAATAAAAAATTTCCAAATGATATAACCATTACTTGGAAAATACAAGTATCACATGATAAAAAAACATAAATAAAATATCCCAATCAAAATAGTAGATATGTCATTCCATATTAAGTGTCAAGTATCTAATGAAAAACCAAAAATAAAGAGACTAAGAACTCTAAGTGAGTCATAACACCATGTTTGGTTCCATCATCCATTCTCCATCCCAACTCATCCATCTAACATAAGGATTTTTCCCTTATCCCATCATACAAACATGAAGTCTATTTGGGTACCGATTAGGAAGCCCGAGTAGAGTGTGATTACAACTCGGTAGGCCACCACCAACGGCATCTAAAACAATATTCAGTCAAATAATAGTGTATGTGGTTGTATAAATAATAAAGTAAAATGCATAAGTAAACAATTATAAAATTTTCAATTATTATTTAGTCAACCACGTAATTTCTTGTGTTCAAAATGACACCCATACTATCAATGCCTACTTTGGGGAATTCCACAATAAAAATTATCCCCAAGGGATATCATATATCAAAATACAATGGTTATCAATTTTTATTTCATTTCAATTCATATTACACCCAATTGGAACCATAGTCCATTGCCTTCATTTTGGGCCTAGAATACCATGTCTTTCACCCCATAAGTATTTAGAACATCAGTCCCTATCTCACACCATATTTATTAGTAAATCACATATGGGTATTTGGATCATAATTATGTGTCCCACACTTGTATACCAGTCAATCACATATGGGTATTTAGAGCATCAGTTTATGTCTCACACTCGTATATCAATCAATCAAACATATATTACATATATCACATATATCATATCATTCAAATTAAATCAACATTATCCTTTTTTATCAACCTTTGACATCATGGTTTACCATTATAATTTATCACAACAAACACGGTTCCTCAATTCAATCACCTAGAATAATTTGAAAAATTAACTATTAAAACATTTTGAATTATTTAAACCATATAACCCATTAACCCATTAAGGTTAAGGAAACAATCACATAATCTTAATTTTTAGTTAATTCATAATTACATTAATTGACCAATTACACAATCCCAATATACAATTAATTCCAAAATCAAAATATACCATTAATAAATTGACCAATTAATTAATCCAATTCCACCAATTCTAATTGCCCAAATTTATCCCAATTCATTATCACATGGAAATTAAATTAAATCAATTCAATATTTGATGAAATTTCCCAATCATGAAAATTTAAATTTGATAATTACATACATGTGATTAAATCAAGACTATGGTATTTTCAATTTAGAACATCTACCTCAAGATATTTGATGAATTCCCGCTAATGGAAATCCCTAATTGAAGTGGAACAACCTAGATAATGATGAAGAAGGAGATCTATATCTAAAATATATATCCAAGATCAAACAGATTTGATCCATGAAAACCAAGATCAAGATCCATTACTAATAGTGTAAAACATCACTTTAAAGGATGATATAAAGATATAAGAGAGGGAGGAAACCATATGGGATGAGAATATCTTACAAGGAGTGGTGAATATATTTCAACAGGCCTTTGATTCATCAATAATGGATGTTGTAATGATTTGGAACTCATTCTGGAGTCTCTAAAATTTATATAAATTAGTTTAGGTATGAGTGTGGGTGATTAGTGATTAATACCCTAGGTTTAATGACTTTATTTTAATTTTGCAGGGATTTAAATTTCCGCACACACAGTTTCTTATATGGGGTGGATGGTTTTCCCTAATCATGTGCCTAATAGTGTGCCTCTATTCAGAGGTCACACAGTTACTACTGTGAGGGTGATAAGTTTTGAAAAACCATGTTCCAACTATGTTAATCCTTTATATTTGGGTTTACAAGGCTTGATATCCAGTGCACACAGTTTGGGAAAACTATGCGACTATCATGCATTGTCCCTCTTCCTTCCAAAATTATCCAATTTCACCAAAAAACTTCCCAAGGTAAAATCTAAATAATATATACTCAAAACAAGGAAAAATAGTACCTCTAAATGAGTGTGATCATTTCTAGAAAAGGACAATATCTTACATTCTCTCCACCTTATAAAATTTCTTCCTTGAGCTATATTACCAAGTATCTCTAAGATTATGAGGTAAAAAGATCATGCCACTGACCCATCATATTCACTTCTCTCTCCCATTTTCATCCTAAACATGCCCATGTTTTTACAATACTCAAACTATTGGCATGGTCTCTCCCCATAACATTTTATCACTATGATCCACAACACATATCTGATTCTCCTTAAAGGATCCATCAGACTCAAGTTCAATATCATCCACACCAATCACATGAGAAGGTTTGGAGCCATACCATTGAAGTTGTGATGCATGAAAAACATAATACATAGAACTATACCTTTTTGGAAGATCTAATCAGTACACCACCAGAATATTCTATCCACAACCTCAAACAACCCAAAAACCCTAGGTGCCAACTTTCCCTACCTCTAAATCCTACAGTGACCCAACCTAGGTGATACCCAAAGGAAAACATGATCACCCGCTACAAACTCAAGGGGTTGACGTCATCTATCATCATACAATTTATGTCTACTCTAAGTCATATCCATACTTTTCCAAATTAGCTAAACCTCCTCCAATGTATCATGCATGAGACTCGGTTCTAATTTCTCTAACTCACCCGCCTCTATCCAACATAGATATGATCTTTATGTCCTACCATAAAGATCCTTGTATGGTTCCATCTCAGTATTCTCCTTATAACTATTTCTATAGGAAAAATCCACTAATTCTAGGTGCTTCTATCAAGATCCACCAAATTCCAAAACACACGCTCATAGAATATCTTCAAGCACATATATAGTACATTCCAACTTCCAATATATCTATGGGTGGAAAACCGTACTCATTAAAAACCTATGTACCAAGCACCTTCTGTAAACCCTACTAGAAGCGTGAAGTAAAACACAAGTCATGGTTTGAAACTATACTCCATGGAACCCTGTGAAGATAGAATATCACCCAAATTTATAAGTCTCCAAACTGATCCACTAATAAATTCTCCTGTTTAGTCATAAAATGTTCCACTTTCTTCAGTCGGTCCACAACCACCCATATAGTGTCATTCTTTTAAGGTATCCTCAGGAAAACCACCACAAAGTCCATGCTAACATCGTCCCACTTCTATTTTTGGAATGGGAAACGGTTTTAGTAAACCATCATTTCATGAATACTTGTACTTCACCTATTAACATGTGAAAGATCATGTCAATAACCCTGATATATCACTTTTCATGCATGGAAACCAATATTGTCGATGTAGGTCACAATACATTTTGGTCAAACTCGAATGTAACACCCAATTTAATGCATGAAATTCAAGTATCATATCTACTCACAAACTCAAATAAATAACAACATGATTCCTGTAATATATGATCTCATCCTCATCTATGATCAAATTGGAAGAAAACTCCTTACCTTCAAGGATTTCCCTTAAGGACAAACATTCTGGATGTTGATACTACCTTTACCTAATCTAACTCAAAAGATAAGACTCCACTAAAATGGATAGAAGATTAATCTCCTCTTGTCCCTCCTGAACCATAGCATGCATCTTAGCCAGTAAGGCCATTATCTTCTACTCAAAGTTAGATTCCTAAACTACCTAGGTCTGAGTTTTTCAGCTCAAAGAATCAGCAACATTTTTTCCCTTCTCGGGTTTATATGCAAGTTTAAAATCAAATGACTTCATATAATCAACCCATATCCATTGTCATAGATTCAAATCTCATTGGAAAATATATAATTTATACTCTTATGATCGGTATACATAGTAAAACGTTCACCCAAAAGATAATATTGAAAACACTTGAAGGCATAAACCACTCCTTCTAACTTTAGGACATGCATAGGGTAGTTCTATTCATGTGACCTCAACTTTTGTGACCCATACGCCACAACTCGATATCCTTGAATCAACACTTATCAAATCCCATTCCAAAAATAATCAAAAAAATTGTATACTTTTCACTTGGAACATGTAAGATCAAGATTGGTGTGGTATTAAAATGGTTCTTTATCTCCTAGAAAGCATTATCACATGATCCATACCGTTAAAACTTTTTCCCCTTCTTGGTCAAGCCTGAAAGTAGTGCTGCCAAACAGGAAATTTCCTGGATGAACCTTTGATAATAACCCACTAATCCAAAAAAAATGTGGGTATTGAAAACACTCTTGGGATTACCCTAAGAAACAACTACCTAAAATTTATTTGGGTCTACTAAAAAACATTACTCTAAGATTATGTGACCCAATAAGTGTACCTGATCAATCCAAATATGACACATAGATATCATGGAATATAGATGATTCACTCTAAGTATACTCAGGATGATATTAAAATATTGGTCATGATCATCATGAGTCTTGTAGTACACCAATATGTCATTCACAAAAATAACCACAAAATATTCCAAGCATGGGTGCAAAATTCTATTCATCAAGGCTATAAAAATTTTTAGAGCAATTTGTTTTTCAAAAGGTGTCACAATGAACTTATAAAGGTCATACCTGCTTCTAAAATAAGTATAATGTATATAAAAAGGTTAAAAACAGAGCTGCTGATACCCTGATCTTATTTCAATATTTTAGAACAGACAAGCTCCTATAAACTATTCACAAAGTTCATAGATTCATAGAAGAGGATATCAGTTATTCATAGTCATATAGTTCAACTTATGGTAATTAACACATAGGAAAACATTTATATCTACCTTCTTTGCAAATAAGACTGGGCAACCCCAAGGCAATATACTCGGATAGATAAACCCCTTATCCATAAACTATTCTAGATGAGTCTTAATCTCTTTAATCTCTATTTTTCTATTCTATATGGTGGAATAGAAACTGTCTCAACCTTATCATGTGATCAATTGTAAATTTTGCATCTCTCTTATATGGAAACCCTGAGAAGTACTCTGGAAACACATAAAGGAATCTTCCCACTACAGGTGGAAAGACATCCTACTTTACACCTATATCATCTAGCTATAGTCCAGAAACATGGGTGGTGAGATCCCCAAAATGATGATGACCTAGAATTTCATGTCCTTCCTTGATATCCCACTGTCCACGGTGAATGTAGTTGTCATGGTATAGAGATGTAAAATTAACACTCCTATTGTAACAATAAATATGATCTCAGTATGCCACTAACCAATCCATAAAAATAATTTGGTCAATTTTGTACATATCTAGAATGTAGAGATCCTGAAGAAAATGATACTCTTCAACCTCGAGAGAACACCCCTTGCACAAATAGATGTCTCTCGATCATACTCCTAATGGTGTATCGATCATCAGTACCTAACTCAAAAACTTCACTACCAGACTCAAACAATTAAAAATTTATGCAGATATACAATAATGAGAGTCACCAATATAAAATAATTCACCACCTAGCATAGAATATATAAAAATAGTACCTCTAACTGTCATTGGTCTAGCCTTCTTATTAATAAGTGTAGGCTGAACTGCATGAAACTTTTCTGACCCTCTTCCCTATGATGCAGTCTAAGTCCCCTGAGTTGTAGTACTCTACTAATATAAGCACTCTTTTCTAGAATCACCTCATCCACTACCATGACCACCAGATCCAGTAGAACTCTACCTTCTAGAGTTATATGGGATTGAAGACCCACTTCCATCACTCTGATTTTTCCTAGCTCCTCCATCATTACTCATTAGTCACGGATTCCTATAAAACATTTGTAGATATCCCATCCTACTATATGTTTGACACTCTACCGATAGTCAGGGAAACTATTTATGAATGTGACTCAACCTACAAAAATGGTAACAAATCACTCGAGTAAGATCCTACATAACTGATTCTTCCCCCTAGCCACTCTGTTTCCCCCCTACTCTATTCAACATTCTCATAATTATGCTTCCTTACCTCAGAATTAATTACTCATTACCATCAAGTAGAAACCACATTTCATCCACCAAAGACTCATTTAGCTTTCCCTCATAAATTATATCCTAACTCATAACTTATGAAAACATTTTCAGTCAAAATATATTCACCTGGGACTTAATTTCACATTTAATCCCATCCTAAAATAGTTTCACTGCCATACCCTCATCTCTTGTCAACATTGGATCAAAAAATGTATATCCTCGAAGTGACCAAAATAGTCCATAACAGAACTATTCCCTTTTGTAAACATCATAAACTCAACCACTCTCTCCCACCTAAGAATGTAAGTGTAAAAGTGCTCCAAGAACATCTTCTGAAAGTCCTTCCACACTATATTCTCCAGTTGCCCATCCTGGGTCAGGATATCCCACCAACACTTTTCTTGACCATGTAACATGTAGGTATCTAAATTAACTCTTTTCTTATCAGGAGTCTCTAATTGGTTAAGTATCATCTGAATAAACTCAATCCATAGCTCAGTTCCCTCATGTCCACACTCTCGGGTAAACATTGGAGGATTTTCCACTAAAACTCCCACATCAAGTAAAACATACTCTTTATAACCCACCCTACATATCATTACATAAAATAAATAAACCAAGAAAATTTCTCATGGAACTTCTCTTTATCTTCCTCACTCTACACTATTAGTTCCTTAGGTTCCATTGCTGGTGGATCATCTCCATCAATTACCTCAAGAAATCCTCTAAAAAAGTGTCATCATGGAGGCATATTTCTACAATGACAAACACACATTTTAGGACACATTACACAATATTAACACATTTAAATAAGTTTTATTCAAATACTTTATAACAATTCATTCTCCCAATCCCCACCACATGGAAAAAATTGAGGCGCTATCACTACCTTTAACCATCACTCGTCTAGTTCTAGGTTTATAAAGGGTAAACACATTCTCATTATTAATGTTTCTCATCATACACCTAGTTTCCATTTCAATTTATCACAACTTTCATCATTTATTTTACACAATAAAGGAATATCATTTTCATTTAACAAGTGACCAAAAACATTCTTTTCTCATGGTTTCCTAAAATGATGCATGTGAGAATAATTCCTGAGTTCCTAAAATGATGCATTCATAAAAAAATCTCATGACTTATTGGGCCACAAGTAAAATATCAAAAAATATTTAATAAATGATCACATCACAAAACAAGTGCATTACTCTAGGTAAAATAACATCCAATAGTAACAAACAACCAACAATAACAGTAATCCCACCCTCAGTACTTGGGTTATCCCCCTTAAATGGGTTAGCTACCCCCATGCACGAGATCATATCCAAGGCCCAAATCTTCCTAGTCTTATATCTAACTTTCCCAAATAGTAAGACAAAATAAAATAAAATAAAACCTCCTTTGATACCACTTTGTGACATCCCAACCCGGGTGATACACACCAGTTCCCCGATCTGGTTGGCCACATGACCTCATGTGTGCATACCTATATGCCAGAGGCTTCCGAATAGTAGTGAGGGTCTAAAATAAATCATGGGAAGATTATAATCTCTTTAATAAAGAAACACAACAATAGAAATAAATAAAAAATATCCAAATGATATAACCATAACTAGAATAATACCAATATCAGATGATGACCAAAATAGGAATACATTATCCAAAGCAAAATAAAAGATATTTCAAGCCCTATTATGTGTCAAGTGTGTAATGAATAACCAAAAATAAAGACACTCAAAACTCCAAGAGGGTCCTAAACCCATGTCTAGTTTCCTCATCCTTACTCCATCCCAACTCATCCATATAACATAGGGATATTTCCCATATCATGTCTAGAAAACATGAAATCTATTCAGGTACTGATTAGGTAGCCCAAGTAGGGTGTGAGTATAACTCAGTAGGTCATCACCAATAACATCTAAATCAATATCCAATCAAATAAAAGTATATGAAGTTTTGTAGATAATAAATTAAAATGAATAATTAAATAGTTATCACATTTTCAATTATTCTTTAATCAAATATATAATCTTTGAGGTTCAAAATGACACCCATACTATCAATACCTTCTTCGGCTCGTTCTTGAGTCTGAACTATCCCCAAGGGATATCACATATAACAATACCATGGTTATCAATTATCATTTCATTTCAATTAATATTATGACTAATTGTAAACTGTTTCTTCTGGAATTGGTGATGACCTCGTTGATTGAAGGTTCAAATATTCCAATCGGTTTCTAACGGGTTTGTTCATAGAACCAGAAACATCCAATGATTCTATATCCATTTGGACCTACTTTCCAAAGGTATTCGCTCATTAGTTGTGGACTGATGAGGCTTATAAATTTTCATTGGTTGAGAGGATGGGAGTTCGGACTCATCACACCTTTTTTAGGGGAATTATTGTCTACTCTGGGACTCTCTTTATATATTTAAGTTATGTTCGTGAATCCTTATTACATTACCAAGTATAAAATGAGCTTTAATTTAAATCTGACAATCAATGATTATTTGTAGGAAATTTAGAGAATCTTTTATATGTATTCGAGGTTCTTCATCGATAGATAATCTTCTGTATTTGTTATAGATTCTTGGTCAATGGTATCCTTATACATATTATATAGAATTCTCTTGGTCATTATGATGACCATGATGGTTTTAAAGCCACTTAGTGGGGCACTTGAAGTTTATTGTCATTCAGAAGGACATGAATTATTTTAGATTTGGGATCGAACCCACAGATGGGCTACCTACGTATCCTTTGTTTAGAAAAGGAATTATAACCCACGTAGTTCGAGTAAGGGAGTATGATGTTTATGATTGATGGCTCAAAGAAAGATGTCATAATTACTTTTACACTCTAATCTCACGTGAGTCATGATCGGTGTGAGAAACAAGAGGTATTGGTAAAACCCGAAAATTGTGCCCTGAAAGATGTAATCATAAGAAATAATGTGGGGATTATGTATGTATGACTGCCCAGATAAATGAAAATTAGGATTTACTTTAGGGAAGAAATCCAGGAACAGGGTCCATAAAGGTATATGTACTTTATGGAGATTTGGATACTCTAACTTGGGGCTTACTCCTAAAAGGAGGCCCAAATTAGGAGGGGACTTATGATTGGGTTTTACTATTGAGAAGGAAGCCCAGATCAAAAGTAAATTAGGACTGGTTAAGATAAATTAATACTGGGGCTTACTCCTAAAGAGGATGCCCAGGTTAAGGGACTTTGAGAAATTAAGGGACTTGGGGCTTATTCCTAAGGAGGATTCCCATATTTGAGACTGGGGCTTACTCCTGAAAAGGAATCCCAGGTTAAGAAAATTATGGTTGGGGCTTACTCTTGAGGAGGATGCCCATATTTGGGAACTTGGATATTGGGACTTACTCCTAAGGAGGATGCCCAGATTAGGGGATTTGGGGCTTACTCCTGAAAAGGAGGCCCAAATTAATAAGGACTTGGGGCTTATTCCTAAGGATGATTCCCACATTTGTAGATTTTAAACTGGGGTTTATTCCTGAAAAGGAAGCCCAAGTTAAAAAAATTGTGGTTGGGGCTTACCCCTAAGAAGGATGCCCATATTTTGGAACTTGGAGATCGGGGCTTACTCCTAAGGAGGATGCCCAGATTAGGGGATTTGGGGCTTAATCCTGAAAAGGAGTCCCAATTAAGAGAACTTGAACTAGGGCTTACTTCTGAAAAGGAGGCCCAGGTTAAGGGGAATTATGACTAGGGATTAGTCCTGAAAAGGAGGCCCATAGTTTAAGGATTATCTCATCTTAAAGGATGAGGTTGAATGAATGAAATCTCTGACATTAGTGACATAGAGATATGTGAATCACTAAGTTTTTAAGAGATGTTCCACAGAATTCCTTTCAGATAAGGAAGTCAATCAAGAAAACATGCCATAAATGGCTTTGAAGAGTGTCTTGAAGACTGAATCTGGAATATGAGAGGTGGAATGGCATAAGAGGGGTTAAATGGGCAGGAAGGGGCACCCAAAAATATAGGGGCGCGCAAGTACTGGCAGGTGCGCAGGTACTGCGTGGGTGTGCAAGTTCTGGTCACGTAGGTATACCTGCGCAGCACTTAGGTACTTGCGCAATTGTAAACCAGTATGGTAATACTTGGGAGATCCTTGACCAAAGCCTTTAGGATTATCCTGTGGTACTTCCAGAAGAGTGGCATGCAAGTTTTAATGAATAGGTAAGGAGGTGCACAAGTGTGTTCATTTCTCTTAAGGGAAAAACACTTAGGCGCATAAGTGTTAGTGAATTCTAACACTTAGACCTTATTCCTCTTGTATAGACCTTCCATTCTAGGTAAATAATTACCTTAGAAGTGTTCGGAAGACTTTAAGAAGAGACTTGGGAGTTCAGAGCTCTGTATCTGAATTCTGGAAAAATTTCTCTTCCAAACGGGGGGCCCATAGGGTCTATTTATAGGCTGCTGAAGACCCTGGGCGACAATCACTTAGGGCATGCATGTGACTTGCACGACCAAAATTCGGCGCACAGGTGTACTTGTGTGACCATGGTAGAACTTGCGCGACCCTTGTGCAGTGTTCTCCTTATTCATCCCTTTGTCGATTTTTGATGTTTTCTTCAAAGGATGAATCACTTTGGACTAAGGTATTTCCCTTTTTCATTCGTTAGACTCTGTGACGGAAAGGAGTGTCAACAAAAGTCCCCCCTCAGAGTTGGATCCGGAGAGAAAAGAGGATTTGACTCTGAGGTGAGAAGAAATAAGAAATTTGGCAGTTTAAAGTCATGCATGTTGGACTATAAAAAGGCTAATGTTTAAGGTCGAAATAGCTTTGACCGAATGGATTAAAAATTGACTCAATTCCTTGATAATTTGTTTGAAAACATATTACCATATTCAAGTATGGAAGGAAAAAAATTTAAACCATGACTTAAGAAATTTTGAATCTGAGGAATGATATGAAAAAGGTATAAAGGGCATTAGAAGAAGTAGTTCCCAAGAATGAAGTTACTATTACTTAACAAACCCGTTAGGGGGTTGAATTATGCAGGTCCACCTAAGGGCATTGGTTGCATAGTCAAATAATAGTATCTTTTGGCTGAAAGGTCCGTTATGTAGACTACTTATGCAAGGCCGCCTAAGGGAACGTGCTACATATTCAGGCAAAAGAAATATCAAAGATTTACCTTTCTATTGCTAAAAGCCAGTAGAATTTTATGGGGATTCAACTTTTCCAAAGTATAGAGTTTGTTGTATGGAGAGAGGTACTTGAATATGGAGAAGATATTTCCAAACAAGATTTATCCAAGAACTGGATGAATGTCACTCCTACGAAGGTCTGACCCAAATGTAGGGAAGATAAATATAAACCATAGACTTGAATACTTTCAGATCATGAAAAAGGATATGGGACAGATATGTTAAGGATAGCCATTTTTTTGGATCCCTACATATTGTCGTTAAGACAACTAAGGACAAAAAGATGTTTTTGTCCTAAGAATGAAGTTACCATTTTTTAACAAACCCGTTAGGGGGTTGAATTATGTAGGGCCGCCTAAGGGAATTGGCTGCATAGTCAAATAAATAGCATCTTTTGGCTGACAAGTCTTTTATGTAGACTTTTTATGCAAGTTCGCCTAAGGGCACGTGCTGCATGGTCAGGAAAAAGAACTCTCATAATTTCAGGCCTTTTGTGATTAGAAGTTATGAAAAGGGTTATGAAGATCTAAAAATATTTAAGGTTAGGATTATGACACATAAAGATGGGTATTGTCCAATGTATGCAGAGATACACAGATCAATTCAAACCATAATCATGTTGTGGTTGGGTCCTGAATTGAAATGTTGGACTTCACTACGTATCTCATAAGGATGGGAATCAAGCCATACGTAGTTCTTAAACTACATTTTAACATCGTGCGAGACAAAAGGATTGGAGATCTTAATTTAGGGTTATAGATCTCGGACCATTATAAGAAATACATAGTGTGTGCTTTCATGGGGACTTTTCAGCCAAGGGACTGAAAGTGGAATTTGGGTTTAGGCCCAAAAGACTTGGGGCTGGATTCGAGGGACACTCGAATGTTCCTACATATCCCATAAGGATGGGAATCAAGCCCACGTAGTTCTATAAATACCCTCTGTACAAATTTGTTTCATACATGTGAAGGGTGAAAGGGTACTTTAGTGAAATGATGATTTAACCCAAGATAAAAGGTTCGGGCATTGTCATGTATGCACGTAGTCTTTGAAATGAAACATGATTGAAAAATCAATGTAAATAATGATTTCCTATCAGGTGAGGGTATCAAAGAATATTGTAGTTTATTGTCGTACAGGACAAAAAAATTTGTACAGTTTAATGTCATATAGAAAGGACAAAAGTGAACCAATGTAATGATATTGATTCTGGGGACGGTTTCACGAATCAACATCATATGAGATGGAGGTGAACCGATGTGAAGAGATTTGTTTTGGGATTGAACCTTGGGAGTTTGCCTACGTACCCAGCCTGGAAGGCAAGGATCAAAGTTCATGTAGTTCAATTAAAGAATGAATTAATGATCAAGTTGTTCTTGGGGACAACGACCTAAAAAATGGTGTCGGGACTTATGCATGGTTAGCGGCCCAGAGAGGGTGTTATGGTTGAAGTTTTCTCTAATCTCACGTTATTCATACTCGGTGTGAGAAACAAGAGGTAACAACAACCTTAACGATGCACAGTTTAATGTCATGTAGGACATATGAAGGGACTATGCAGTTTAAAGTCTTGTAGTTAGGACTATTGGTGCTCCACAGTTTAATTTCATGTAGTAGGGACAAAGTACAGTTTAATGTCATGTAGGACATATTAAAGGACTTTTTAGAGTTTATCATCATGTAGCTAGGAAGATGGGGACAATATAGTTTAACATCATGTTGTATGAAAGGGGTGTTGTGCAGTTTAATGTCATATTGTAAGGACAAAAGAGAACATATTTTAACGTCATTTTGGACTTATTAGGGACTTTTTCATAGTTTAGCGTCATGTTGGACAAAAGTGAGAATAGTTTAAGGTCATATGCATGGACCGTTGGTTATGCAGTTTAACGTCTTACGGGACGTAAGGGACTTCTGTACAGTTTAGCATCATGTAGCTAGGACGTCACAGTTTAACATCATGTTGGACAAAAGTAATACAAATAGTTTAAGGTCATATGTATAGACCGTGGATGGTACAGTTTAACGTCTTGCTGGACAATATGAAATTCCAATAGTTTAAGGTCGTATGCATGGACCGTGGATGATGCGGTTTTAACGTATTGCTGGACAATATGAAATTCCAATAGTTTAAGGTCCTATGTATGGACCGTGGATGATGTAGTTTTAACGTCTTGTTGGGAAATATAAAATGCCAATAGTTTAAGGTCGTATGCATAGACCATGGATGATGAAGTTTTAACGTCTTTCTGGACAATATGAAATGCCAATAGTTTAATGTCGTATGCATGGACTGTGGATGATGCAGTTTTAACATCTTGCTGGACAATATGAAATGACAATAGTTTAAGGTCATATGCATGGACCGTGGATGATGTAGTTTTAACATCTTGCTGGACAATATGAAATGCCAATAGTTTAAGGTCGTATGCATAGACCGTGGATGATGCAGTTTTAACGTCTTGTTGGACAATATGAAATTCCAATAGTTTAAGGTCATATGCATGGACCGTGGATGGTGAAGTTTTAACGTCTTGCTGGAAAATATGAAATTCCAATAGTTTAAGGTCATATGCATGGACCGTGACAATGTATTTTGTGTCTATACAAAATACTTCCTCAGAAATCTGGCATTGGTTGGAGTAGTGATGAGTTCTCCATCCATTGAGATTAAAGAATAAGCTCCATTGGAATATACCTTATGTATTGAATAAGGTCCTTCCCACTTTGGTTCAATCTTGGGAGGTTTCTTTCCTCTTATCATTGGAGTTCTGAGAACTAATACCAATTCTCCCTGAACGAATGAACGAAGACGAACTTTTTTGTTGAAAGCTCGTGCTATTCGATTCTGATAGACTTCCAAGTGGTGCAGTGTTCACAATATTTTCTCATCTAACCATTCCAATTCATCCAATATCTTTTGATATTGTTCATCTGTAGATGACTAATCACAAATAGCTACTCTGAGTGAAGTCAGTTGAATTTCAATTGGCAAGACTGCTTCCGTTCCATATACCAGTGAATATGGAGTTGACCGCGTTGCGGTACAGGTGGTGGTCCGATAAGCCCATAAAGCATGAAAGAGTTTATCAGGCCATGACTTCTTATCTTTATCCACCATCTTTTGCAGTATATTTGACAGAGACTTGTTGAAGTATTCTATCTGTCCATTGGCCGATGCATGATACCGAGATGAATGATTGGATTTGATGTTGTATTCTTGATACAACTTCTTCACCTCGGATGAATAGAAGTTGGTGCCATTGTCCATCAATATGGTATGAGGGACACCAAATCTGGTAATGATGTTAGACTTGATGAAGCTAACAATGCATTTAGAACTAAATTCTTTGAGAGGTATTGCCTCTGTCCATTTGGAAAATAAATCAGTAGCAGTAAGAATATACTTAAACTGCTTAGCCATAGCTGAAGGGTAAGGTCCCACCAAATCCATTCCCCATGTAGAAAATGGCCACGAGTATTTAGCTATATGAAGCAACTATGGAGGTTGATGAATGAAGTTGGCATGCACTTGGAATGAATGACACTTCTTTGTGAAATCAACACAATCTTGTATCATTGAAAACCAAAAGTATCCAAGCCTTCGAATCTGATCAGACAGTCTATGTCCAGACTGGTGGGCACCACAGACTCCTGCATGCACTTCTTTCATGACAGCCATTGTCTCTTCACCATCAATGCATCTAAAGAGAACTCCATCAAAACCCATTTTGTAGAGAACTTTCTCTAAGTGATCTGGGTTATCATAAAGAGTGAAATTGACCACACGTATCCGGACTTGTTCTTTCCTGGCTCTATCAGGTGGAAGTATTCCATTTTGAAGATATTCCCTGATAGGTGTCATCCATCCTGTAGTATGACCATACGCTTCAGGAATGGGACTAATTTCATTGATCTCCTCTATTTTGGTTCGAACATAAGGTGAAATTGTACGACGGTGGGAAATACTGATGGTTGTCTCGTCCCGATTTGGATCTGCCAGAGCTGTGGCTATATTAGCCAATGAATCGTCTTGGGCATTTTTTTTATCTCAGGATATAAGAAAATGTCGGTTCCGTAGGAAATTCCACCATTAACTCTCTGAAATAATCATACAAAGGGATCAATTCTTCTTTTCTGATTGCATAATTTCCATTGACTTGTTTGATTACTAGGTCTGAATCACCTTTCACCTTTAAGTGACTCACTTGTGCTTGAAGCGCTAATTCCAATCCTGTGATGAGAGCTTGGTATTCTACTTCATTGTTTGTCCTGCCTCCCAATAATGAGAAGGAATAAGGTAACACTGCCCTTTCCGGGGAAATAAGAATAACTCCTAATCCAACCTTGTTGAATTTAGGATCTTCCATTTTCTTCCCTATTGGACTTCTGGAAGCACCATCAAAATACATTTCCCATACTTGAAGACTATCCGGAATAGAGAAGACTTCCTCATCAGGGAGTTAAATATCTGAAGATGTATCTTCTACTAAAGGATGTTCAGCAAGGAAATCAGCCAGATCTTGGCCCTTTATTTCCTTTTGAGACACGTACTGAATGTCGAACTGCTGCAAAATAACTGCCCACCTTGCCAGACATCCTGTAAGCATTGGACGACTAAGGATGAATTTGAGCGGGTTATTACGAGATACCAATTGGACCTCGTGATGTTTCAAGTAGTGTCTCAACTTCTGAACTGCAAAGATTAATGCCAGGTAGCACTTCTCAATATTTGAATATCGGGTTTCTGCTTCAAGCATAGTCCGACTGAGATAGTAGAGGCTGTTTTCATTCCCAGCATCATTATTCTGAGCAAGAAAGGCACCCAATGATCTCTCTAAGGCTTCCACGTAGAGGATAAGTGGCCTTCCTTCAACAGGTGTCATAAGTACCGGTGGAATCAATAGATACTTCTTGAGAATATCGAATGCTTCTTGACATTCTTCAGTCCACTTGTAAGTGACTCCCTTCTTCATCAATTTGGTGAAGGGTAAACTTTTTCCTGCCAAATTGGCGATAAAATGCCGAATATAGGCTAAGTGTCCTTGAAACCCTCTCAATTCTTTCAAATTTCGAGGAGGTGACATACCAAGGATTGACTTTGTCTTCTCCGGATCGACTTCAATACCACGATGGCATACGAAGAAGCCAAGAAATGTTCCTGAGGTTACCCCAAAAGCACATTTTAAGGGGTTCATCTTCAAATTATGTTGTCAAAGCTTGTGGAATATGACTTCCAAATCATCCAAGTGATTAGAACGTTGTTTGTATTTGACCACCAAATCGTCCACATAACATTCAACGAACTTCCCTAAAAATGGTTTGAAGATATGATGCATGGCACACTGATATTTTGCGCCTGCATTCTTTAGGCCAAAGGGAATTACCTAATAGAAAAACACACCCTGAGGGGCTCTAAAGGCTATATATTCTTCATCTTCTGGAGCCATTCGGATTTGATTATATCCGAAATATCCATCCATGAAGGAAATTTCCTCATAGCCAGCTGTTTCATCAATTAATAGTTCTGTAATCGGAACTGAAAAATCATCCTTAGGACAATGCCGATTAAGATCTCTAAAATCAATGAAAAATATAATTTTCCCATTATTCTTTTTCACTGGGACAATATTAGCCAACCATTTGGTATGTTGAACTTATCTGACGAAGTTAGATTTGATGAGATTATCCACTTTGGGTTCAATTTTGGAATCATAGGTTGGGTGTGTTCTTCTAGAGGCTTATTTGAATCCTCGATGCTCTTCTGGTAAACCCAAACGATGAGTGGAAACATCAGGATCAAGACCTGGAATCTCTGTATAGTTCCAAGCAAATATATCTCAATTTTTCTTTAGAAAGGAAATATACATCTCTTTCTCTTCAAGATTCATGGTCGCACTAATTAAAGTGGGGCATGGATATTCTTTTATACCCAGATTTATTTATCTAAGTTCATCCACGGTGGTAGAGATACCCTCTTCAAATGCTGGAGGAGCATGCCTGAGATCTTCCTCTTCTTCTTCAACATGTGTTATTTCTTCTGTTTCTACTTGCATAATGGATGATGAAGCAGAATTTCCATGATCAGAAGAGATGTTAAAATTTGAACATCTTAAAGAAGAAGCTTCCATTTCTGACCCGATTGATGATGAAGGGTCTTCCTTGGGTAATATAGAGGAGATGATGGATTGAGAATTGACATCATCGTTCACCTCTGACATTGCTATAACTTCTTCTGGCCTGATTAGTGAAGTATAGACTTTCTAGATTTCAGCAGATGAAATGAAGGCATCTCCATTTGGGCTTTCATCACTACTTGGTTGTTCACCAATTTCTCCCATGTTGTCTGGCTCGATTGCTGTAATTGACATTATGGATCTTTCCATAAGAGTATTTTGATTTGGGTATATCTTGTCAATTTGACTGATAGGCAACACATAATTCGTACTCATATGTGCAAATGGATTTACTGGATTCTTCTCCAAACCATATGGAGCATTAACTTTGGTAAGCTCCCTTGTTGTGGATTTCTCATTTCCTTTCATGTGATAGAATTCTGCCTCAATGTATTGAGATTCACATTTCTTGAATGAGACCTTATCACCATACAATGTCCCAACTTGACCATCGAAACAATATTTGAGACATTGATGGTATGATGAAGGGATAGCCACATGTTGATGTAGCCAGGGTCTTCCAAGCAAGATGTTGAAGGCTAAGTCTTGATCAACAACCATGAAATCTAAATTAGATACAAGATCTCCAAACTGAGTTCTGAGTGTAATCTCGCCCAGTGGTTCTTGTTCATTTTTATCATATCCTTTTAAAATCATAGTAGAAGGAGATAAATTAGATTCCTTGAGGCCCAATCGACGAAGTGTATGAATGGTGATGAGTTTGACTCCTGAACCATTATCAATGAAAGCCATTCGGATGACTACACCATTGACCTTGCCAGATAAATACAAAGGTCTAATGTGTCCATGCATGACATCATCTTCATCTTCATTTGTGAAAGATATCACTACATAGAATTCTACAGGATTATTCTCTACATGGTAGACTTCAGCTACAGCAATTTCAATTTCAAACTCCTGAGGACTAGACAAAGCCTCAATGAGTGCCTCCCAAAGATCCTTTGATAAATTCAAGGCATCCAAAATTGATAACTTGGCTGGTACTTGGGCCAGGTGTTTCAATATATCATACTTTTGATCCAAAGTTCTGTGTTTCCCAATAGGAACATGTGGTTTAGCAGGTGCCTTGGAAGTTGATGTTTTGGAAGTTGATGCATCTTGTATCAGGGTAGGAGTTGGTAATACTCCTGGCTTTGGAAGATTAGACCGATTAGGTCTATTTACTTATTGAGAAGAAGAAGTTGTAACCTTCAACCGATCTTCCAGTATAATTGTGCTAGGACTGAGATTTCTATTGGTGGAAGAACTTGCTTGTTCTTGTTGAGCTCGCTAAAGGGCTCTACCACGAGTTTCTGCCGCATACACAGTTCTAGCAGGAGTAGAATTGGAATAGTGTCCTCTGAAAGATCCATGTCTTCCCCGATATCCTGAGCCTCGGGAACTTCCTCTGATTCCTCTGTTTGATACAGGGAATTTAGGCTCATCAAAATCGAAACTGCGACTGACATATGGATCTGTTAATTGAATCATATTAATAGAACTGAAGATCAACTCTTCATCCGATGAAGACTCTACCTGATTAACCTGTTTAGGATGTGCCGTTTGGTGGGGCGGTGCCCATGGATTTGAAGTAGATGGCATGAAATATGCCAGAGTCAAAGACAGCTTAGGCTTTGACACATACTCATCTTCTTCTGATTTTTCCACTTTCTTGGAACTGTGTCATTTCTTTGAGGATTTTCCCTATGATGAAGAGGGTTTTTCTGCGGAATTTATGGCAGAAGGCAAAATTTGTTTCTTCAATTATGTTCGCAAAATAACATGAGTTCTGTTTATCATCTTTCTGACCATCCAATCATCATATTTCTATGCATTTTTTCTTTTAACTTCTTGCCATTCGCCTTCTTCCTCTGGAACTATAGAAGTAACACATGATACCTGGGCTGAAGAACCTTTTAGTTTGACTTGCCCTGAGTCGACCATCTTTTGAAGGAGGCCTTTGAAGACAAAACACTCCTGGATGGGATGCCCCAACATTTGATGAAAGGTTCAATAATTGGGACAGTCTTCATCTCCTTCCTTGTTTGGCCTCTCAGGCCTTGGCAATTGAACCAGATTATTTTCCAGATCCGAAATGAAGTAGCCAGGAACTTGTTAATTTCGAAAAGAGTAAACTTTTCTCTTTAGATCCTCAAATTGTTTTCATATTTGATCTCTTTGATCATCTTGACGAAACGGCCTCTGTTGTTGGCGCTCAGGAGGTGGAGCCCTTCAAGAAGATGAAGGTTTTGAAGTAGAATCAGGTACAGGTGCTTGCTTAAGAATAACTGTAGTAGTCTCTGCTTTACCCATTATCCTTCCTGGAATTGATGGAATTACACGAGATTTAGCCTTAGCCTGTATAATGGAATCTTCAATCTGCTGAGCGATTGAAGTAAGGTCTCGAAACCCTCCTGTGTATTTCACAGGGATCAACGGCATGCGTAATTCGTCACGCAGATTTGCCACATAGATTGGAAACAGTTCTTCTTGAGGGAGTGCTAATCTTAGGGAATATGTTAATCCCTTCCAGCGAGCAATGAAATCTGAGACCCTTTCATTCTTCCTTTTCTTACAATTTGTAAGATCAAAAACTGTTGTCTTTGGAAACGTTGAGCTAAATTGGAGAAGGAATCTTTGGCGAAGATCCTCCCATCCGGTAATTGACTGGGATTGCAAGCTTGTATACCAGACAAAGGATGGTCCTTGCAAGGTTCGCACGAAGAATCTGAGTTTCACTTCTTCTTGCTGCTCCGGAGTTCCCATCATAGGATCACAACAAGACACGTAATGCATAAAATGCTATTTAGGATCACCTGGTCCATTGAAAATAGGGAATATAGGGTTTCCAAAACTTAATGGGGGAGAAATTGAATCTACCCATTCAGGGTAAGCTCTCTTTTCTAGTTGAACCTGCACATGCTTCCCTTCCATAGTCTCTAACCGAGTTGTTAATGACTCAATATTAGTTATTAACTTTTGAGAAACATCCGGTTGAACTTGGACTTGAACAGGTGCACTGACTGAAGCTTGGACAGGTATGGAAGCTGGTACTGCAACTGATGGCAGCACTGCCAATTGTTGTTTCACTTGACCCGTAGGATTAGACCTGTGAGGGTGTACTGATAGAGGAGGATATTATTGATCCATCTCAGTAGCTGTAACAAATTCTCTTGGATTACTGACTCCAGCATGCTTAGGAGGAAGACTACCTTGAAGTAGTTATGCGTTTAACCTCCTCAATTCCTTCATTTCTTCCTCTTGTTGTGCAAATCTTTGCTCTAGTGAGAGTGATTGGACTTCTCCAGAGGAAGGATATGTAACCTGATTCTTTCCCTTCCCCTTGTTTGATCCCTTTCGGAGAGGGGGAAGTGGGTTATTTGAAGGAACACCCAGATTTTGGGTAAACCTTTGATTTCATGTATGCACACCTTCTTCATTTGTGTCTGTGCATACAACTTCTTAAACAGGAACCTATTCATCTGATCCCTCTGAGTGAGCCTCATCTGGTGGATCAAAAACAATGGCATTGATGACATTAATTGATGCATAATGCATTGCATCCCTTATATCAGTATTTCTGTGATATTGTCTTCTTCCATGCCCCTGACAAGACATTTCCTTTTGTTGGTTTGATCCCTCAGGAACTTCTTGGCGAACAGTAATTTTGAGAGAATCTCCTGATAATTTGGCTATTCATTCCTCTTGAGGCTTCTTCCCCAATCGATAAAAGACTGACTTTCTTTGAGGGAGGGATTGAGGATTTGAAAAAGTCCCCAGTCCGGTGGACTGGGGCTGTTCCTACTGTTCCCGATCAACTTCTCGAATCCTATTTGTTGATTCCAAGGGTTGGTTTAAAAGAGTCCCCAGTCTGGAAAGATGGGGTGGCTCTTGACATGCTATGTCTGAGACTTTCTTAAAATCTCTCCTAATCTTGCAGGCCTTACTCCGGAAATTGGCTGGATGCATCAATTGATATCCACTTTTATCACCTGGCTCAAAAGACCGTTGGATGATTTCTGACACTTCTGTCACTTGATGATGTGCTTGCTCCATACGAGAGGCATGTTCAATATTCTCATTTGCTTGATTCAGGAGTAATTCAACAAATTGTTCTCTGTATTCTTGATTTTGATAAGAACTAGTTGAGGCCAATTCTTGGGCAAGATTTTGATTACAAACAAAACCCATTGACCGTGGCCGGCCACAGGCAATAACATTGCATGAGACCATTTTCGACGGGCTTTGCTGATTGGATATCACAGTGAAATGTAGTGCTCCATGAACACCCCATCCTCTGACATGAATACCAGATGGGGCATTGGCAATTAACTGGCACAATCTTCTTAGAGCGCCAAGGCATGAACACTGAAGGTCTCTCTGCTGCTTTTCAGCCTTCGGATATTGAGTGACTGGTAGAGATTCCAAATCAATCTGACGTTGTAACCCTTCTATTATCTTAACATGATTTTCATATTCATCATAAGATAATACTTTATTTTTCAACTGACAAAGAGTTTTCCATATGTTGAGACGAATATCATGAATTCCATCTTCCGTCAACATCTCTAGAATGTCATACTGAGAGTCAGCCAGAGGCCAAAACATGACTGGCACTTCACCTTTCGCTAGTTGTTTTCTCATGTTCAGCATTTCCTCTTTATCATTCAATGAAGATTCTTCTACCTGATTTGACCAGAGCTGGTGCTTCCTTATTTCTTCATCAGATTCAACAAGATTGGTAGAGAAATCACTAATCAAACTAGAATATGCATGACTTAGGGGTGGTTCAGAGAATGACCTACACCCTGGGCTATCTTCTGATTGAGAAATTATTTCACCTGCTAGCGATGAAGCATCAGATATGACTGGTTTCGCATTTGCAAGTGCCTCAAGATAATAGGGCTTTCTCGGAACTTCATTGTCCACTGGATCATTTTCCGGGCAATGTGAATCACTACTGTGGAGAGGACTTTCGCATCGAAATTCATCATCATGGGGAGGACCACCATGGTGGGTTACAGCAAAAGATGAGATCTCTTGCTCTTTGTTCTTCTGACCACACAGAGGGTTCTTGTGGCTCTCATCTGAAGATGAAACTTCAAGATCGACCTAACTGTCATGAAGCAAGCATTCATGAGGAATTTTTTGTTGAAGACCTTCAGAATTAATGTTCCCACTATTGGGGAATGAGGGAGTAGAATCTTGGATTCCAACAAATAACTGTCTGAGGGCATCAAGAACTCCAGCATCAAGCAAGGCCTTGTTACAGATTGGATCTTGATCTCTTAACTGTGTTGGGTGGGTCTTCTTCTTAGATGCCTTCTTACTCGCCTTGGAAACCACTTGTTGACGAAAGTGGCTGCTCTGAACAGGTGTATGTTCCTGATCAGGAGAGATGGCCAGGTTAGGCTAACGATCTCCATTCAAATCAGGTGTATGTTCCTGACTTGGTTGTCCGTATGATATGGGGGAGTATTCCCCACAACCCTCTTGGACTGGAACATATGTGTGTGTCTGTTCCGGAGTGAACTGTTGATGTGTCACTCCACTGGTAGGGATAGATTTATGTGTCTTTCCCTGAGATGTCGCTAAAGCTATTATAATATCCTGGAAAGCATCCAGAATATGAGCAGGGATTTTCTTCTTCTCTTTCACCATTGATAGAATATGCTTGGTGACTTCAGCTGCCGGAACGGGGATATACGTCCATTCCGTGCTTGGAGTAGGTGTGTGTTCCTGCTCTTGTCATCCTTTTCCTGTTAGTGAATCCTGACAGTACTCAAGTGTGGGGGAAGAGAGTTGAGTCTGCCTCCTGTTTGTCACTGGAGCTTTCCGACTGACTTCTCTGAATGCTACCAAGCGAGACTATTGGTATGCTTGATCAGTACTAGCAGGTGTATGGGCCTGCTGATTGCACTTCGCCGAACATGGTTGACGAGCTCCATCATATGTAGTCAGACGAGCATGCTGACTTGCTGGTGATGTATAAACAGGTGTATGTTCCTACCTATAGTACTCCGCCGGAATTGCCTGGAAGGATTGGCGTGATGTTGCCAGACTAGTCTGATGGACAGCGGAATTAAAACGGACGGGTGTATGTGCCCTCTCATTGCTTGCCACCAAGTTAGGTTGGTGGAATTCTCCGGAGATGGCAGAGATGAGAACCTGCTCACTGTTAACTGGATTTTTCCTCTGGCGATTCATCTTGCCTGCTCGGGTTCGAGGAACCTGAGCCAAACGCCTGGATTCGGTACCCTCATCATGTTGAGGGCGCACTATAGCACGAGTCTGGCAGTTATTGTTAATGGGATCCCTCGGGAAGGACTCATGTATCCTTGAATTAAGTCCCTAAGGGACCTTCTCATTCACATCCTCAGAATATGGGAGTGAATGGTGATTGCGTTCTGGGGATAACGACCTGAAACGGTTGGAGACGGTGGTTATCACCGCCTGCTTCTTGATCACTGGTCGTCGCTGTCCGGACGACCAGGGTGAATTGTTCACTTGGAGGGCTCATCGAGCAGCCTCCAGAGTTGGAATAGTACCGTTTTGATGGTACTTCTTAACCAGCGCATTTGATACCCAGTGTTGAAGACACTGAGTAGGTGATGTCATCCTCAGAGTGGATGACGATCCAGCAGGAGTAGTAGCAGTGGCATTCACAGCAGCGTTATTCACAGGTGTGAACTTGAGAGCAGCCATTTCTTAAAATGCAGAAAATCTTGGAAAAGAGTTCCTATTTGATATAACAGACGTAATCAAGATAAATTCAGCCACTACATCTTTTGGATGAGCACATATGTCAATGATTGTTTTGGTGTCCCTCTCATTGAGTTTTAAATAGGGGCCTAACAAATAAGCAAAGCATCATTTTAACATGGTTAAGGATTCGTGTTGGGTTCACCATTTTTTTGTTTCCTCTGGAATTGGGGATGACCTCGTTGATTGAAGGTTCAAACATTCCAATCAGTTTCTAACAGGTTTGTTCATAGAACTGGAAACATCAAATGATTCCATATCCATTTGGACCTACTTTCCAAAGGTAGGCGCTCATTGGTTGTGGACTGATGAGGCTTAGAAATTTGCATTGGTTGAGAGGATGGGAGGTCGGACTCATCACACCTTTTTTAGGGGAATTATTGTCTACTATGGGACACTCTTTATAGATTTAAGTTATTTTCGTGAATCCTTATTAAATTACCAAGTATAAAATGAGATTTACTTTAAATATGACAATCAATGATTATATGAAGGAAATTTATAGAATCTTTTATATGTATTCGTGGTTCTTCATCGATAGAGAATCATCTGTATTTGTTAAAGATTCTTGGTCAATGGTATCCTTCGACATGTTATATATAAGTCTCTTGGTCATTAGGATGACCATGCTGGTTTAAAAGTCACTCAGTGGGGAACTTGATGTTTATTGTCATTCAGAAGGACATGGATTATTTCAGAGTTGGGATCGAACCCGCAGATGGGCTACCAACGTATCCTTTTTTTAGAAAATGAATCAGAACCCATGTAGTTCGAGTAAGGGAGTATGATGTTTATTATTGATGGCTCAAAGAAAGATTTCATAATTACTTTTACACTCTAAGCTTGCGTGAGTCATGCTCGGTGTGAGAAACAAGAGGTATTGGTAAAACCAGATAATTGTGCCATGAAGGATGCAATCATAAGAAATAATGTGGGGCTTATGTATGTATGACTGCCCAGATAAATGAAAATTAGGATTTACTTCAGGGAAGAAATCCAGGAACAGGGTCCATAAAGATATATGTACTTTATGGAGATTTGGATACTCTAAGTTGGGGCTTACTCCAGAAAAGGAGGCCCAAATTAGGAGGGGACTTATGATTGGGTTTTACTCCTGATAAGGAAGCCCAGATCAAAAGTAAATTAGGACTGGTTAAGAGAAATTAAGACTAGGGCTTACTCCTAAAGAGGATGCCCAGGTTAAGGGACTTTAAGAAATTAAGGGACTTGGGGCTTATTCCTAAGGAGGATGCCCATATTTGAGACTGGGGATTACTCCTGAAAAGGAAGCCTAGGTTAAGAAAATTATGGTTGGGGCTTACTCTTGAGGAGGATGCCCATATTTGGGAACTTGGAGATTGGGGCTTACTCCTAAGGAGGATTCCCAGATTTGGGGATTTGGGGCTTACTCCTGAAAAGGAGGCCCAAATTAATGAGGACTTAGGGCTTATTCCTAAGGAGGATGCCCACATTTGTAGATTTTAAACTGGGGTTTATTTCTGAAAAGGAATCCCAAGTTAAGAAAATTGTGGTTGGGGCTTACTCCTGAGGAGGATGCCCATATTTGGGAACATGGAGATCAGGGCTTACTCCTAAGGTGGATGCCCAGATTAGGGGATTTGGGGCTTACTCCTGAAAAAGAGGCCCAATTAAGAGAACTTGAACTGGGGCTTACTCCTGAAAAGGAGGCCCAGGTTAAGGGGAATTATGACTAGGGATTACTCCTGAAAAGGAGGCCCATAGTTTAAGGATTCTCTCATCTTAAATGATGAGGTTGAATGAATGAAATCTCTGACATTAGTGACATAAAGATATGTGAATCACTAAGTTTTTAAGAGATGTTCCACAGAATTCCTTTCAGATAAGTAATTAAATCAAGAAAACATGCCATAAATGGATTTGAAGAGTGTCTTGAATACTCAATCTTGAATAGGAGATGTGGAATGGCATAAGAGGGGTTAAATGGGCAGGAAGGGGCACCCAAAAATACAGGGGAGCGCAGGTACTGGAAGGCATGCGGGTACTGCGTGAGCGCGCAAGTTCTGGTCATGCAGGTATACCTGCACGGCACTTAGGTACTTGCGCGATTGTAAACCAGTATGGTAATACTTGGGCGATCCTTGACCAAAGCCTTTAGGATTATCCCGAGGTACTTCCAGAAGAGTGGCGTGAAAGTTTTAATGAATAGGTAAGGATGTGCGCAAGTGTGTTCATTTCCCTTAAGGGAAAAACACTTAGGCGTGTAAGTGTTAGTGAATTATAACACTTAGACTTTATTCCTCTTGTCTAGAACTTCCATTATAGGTAAATAATTACCTTAGAAGTGTTCGGAAGACTTGAAGAAGAGACTTGGGCGTTTAGAGCTCTGTATCTGAATTCTGGAAAAATTTCTCTTCCAAATGGGGGGCCCACAGGGTCTATTTATAGGTTGCTGAAGACCCTGGGCGACAATCACTTAGGGCGATCAAATGACTTGCGCGACCAAAATTCGGCGCGCAGGTGTACTTGCGCGACCATGGTAGAACTTGCGTAACCCTTGTGAAATGTTCTCCTTGTTCATCCCTTTGTCGATTTTTGATGTTTTCTTCAAAGGACGAAACACTTTGGACTAAGTTATTTCCATTTTTCATTGGTTATACTCTGTGACGGAAAGGATTTTCAACATAAACATAGTATAATACCAACAATTTGGGCCTAGAATTCCATGTCTAGCACCCCATGAGTATTTAGAGCATTAGGTCCTTATCTCGCACCCCAATTTTCAATCAATCACATATTGGTATTTGGATAATCAATCAGTGTCCCACGCTCATATATCATTCAATCACATATGGGTATTTGGAGCATCACTTTGTTTCCCACACTCGTATATCAATCAATCACAAATATCTCACATATATCACATCATTCAAGGTAAATCAACATTATAACTTTTACCACACTTTGAAAACCTTTTATAACATTAAAATTTATTACAACAAACATGATTCCTCAATTTAATCACATGGAATAAATAAAAAATTCACTACTAAACCATTTTTTCATTATTTAAACCATATAAACCATTAAACCATTAAGGTTAATCCAACCATCTCATAATACTAATTTTTAGTTAATTCATAATTACATTAATTGACCAATTACACAATCCCGATATCCCATCAATTCCACAATCACAATATTCCATTAATTAATTATCCAATAAATTAATCCAATTCCAATTACCGTAAATTTATCCCAATTCATTATCACATGGAAATTAAATTAAATAAATTGATTCTCTAATGAAATTTCCCAATAATGAAAACTAAAATTTCACAATTACCTAAATGAAATTAAATCAATACTATGATATTTAAAATTTAGACTACCTACCACAAGATCATAAAATAATTCTCACCAACAGAAATCCCCAATTGAAGCAAAAAAATCAACATCACAATAAAGAATGATAACTAAATATAAAACCAAGATCCAGATCCATTATCAATAGAAGAAAATATCCCTTTAAAGGATGAGAGGAAGATGGGAGAGAGGGAAGAAACCATATGAGATGATAATCTCTTGCCGAGAGAGGTGAATATCCATAAATGGACCATTTATTCATCAATAAAAGATTTTTTAATTATTTTTAACTCTTCGTAGAGTCTCTAGAATTCATAGGAATTAGTTTAGGTGTGAGCGGGGATGATTAAGGATTAATACTGAGGGTTCAGGATTTTATTTTAATTCTTTGGGTGTTTAAATTTCCATGAACATTGTTTCCTATATAGGGTGTATGGTTTTCTCTAACCCATTCACTTAACCATGTGCCTCCTCCCATAGGTCTCATGGTTACTACTCTTACGGTGCACAGTTTGACAAACCATGTTCCAACTGTGAGAATCCCCCTGTTTGGGTTTGCACGGTTTCTTTTCTTGGGCACACGATTTGGGAAAATTTTTCACCAACCATGAATTTAACCTATTCCTTCCAAAATTTTCCAATTTCGTGAAAAAACTCCCCAAGGTAAAACCCCAACAATATAGGCTCAAAATAAGGAAAAAGAGTACATGAAAATGAGCACGATCATCTCTAGAAAAGGTCTGTATCTTACATATAACCTCATATATAATAAATATAAATTTATTATAATTATAAAAATAAACCATATTAATACTAATAATATCATATATGATCCACTTAAACATTTCAACACCCATTTATTAATAATTATTTATTAAAATTATAATTTCTATGATCTAACTATTTCATTTTTCATGAATGTTCTAGTTCGGAAATTTCATTCCTTGTATTTTTTTTATGTTTACATCATATAAAGAATTTTAATAATGATATAAATGTTATATATAATCATTATATATATATTTAGAATCATTGATAAAATTTAGAGATAGAAAAATGAATTACACCTTTCATAAAGATGGCAGTCCATACATATGCATGAGATTTGTTTTCATTTTCTCACAAAAAGAAGAAAAGAAAGATAAATAATATTTTATCATTATAGAATTATTATTACATAGTAAATATCATATATAATTATTAAATCCATTATTATACACACTCATGTAATATAGTGATAAAAAAATTAATCATATCACTATGTGGAGGCGGTAGTCCACACGTACGCACGTGTGATACTTTCATTTCCCATTTGATGAAAAGAAGTTTGAAAATGGTTGTGAAATAATCATAATAACATCTAATTATATTTATTATACTATATTCATCATTTTATTGTGGATATAATTTTTTTATGTAAGGAATAAGAATAAATAAAATTAAAAGTACCCAGTTAAGAGTTATTCCACTTCTTCGAAAAACCTCCTTTGGTTTAAAAATTAATCCTTGAAAGGATGGTATTATGATCAAAATAAGACCACTGAAATGTGGTAATAGATTTTAATGTGGTATTAGTGTATATATATTTTGAGATATATAGATTAAACTTTGTGAATAATGGAGAAGAGGAGGTTCCCTTTTATAAGTGGGGGAGGGTCACCTTTGGAATTACCTAAAGTATTAAATTAATATAAATTAATGTTCATATTAAAGTGATCCAGAAATGATATATTTGGAATTTGGTATATGTTATTGTTTATGTGGAGATCAATATTGTTTTAGAATCAGTGTTCTCATTGAGTCTCTTTTATGTTTTACCTTCAGTTATATCTCATGTTTGTGTGTGTGATCGACCCTTTAGATGATCAGTGGTATGTCTTGTTTGATATTATAATATGTTATAGAATTATGTTTATTGATATTATATATATCCTTACGGTCATGAGTATGTTATATTATTTGGTTATTTCTGTTGTGATTTTCTATCATAGGAGGGTATAGTCTCCCCATGACTTACCATAGACCCTCATTTCCAGTCTAGAACCTCTAGAATATGGGGAGGTATTATTGAGGACATGTGACAATCCAACCTAGACCTAGTGATTTGTATTGGGGAATTACAAAATGGTATTAGAGTGTTTTTTTATTATTTAGAATATGGTATACATGTGGTCTAGGAATGTGTCAAATCTTGTCAAATCACAAAATGGTGAGTCATGAAAACTTTTCTAGTGGGAAGTCCTAGCTACCATGGTCAGGGATTGTTATTATTTTGTGTGTTGTTATTGTTGATATTTTTTCTTAAATGATTTGTTATGGAATATTTGATTTTTTTGGTTTGGTTCCGATCATGTTGGTAGTAAACCTATTATTATGAACCATTCTCAGGGTGTAGAACTCACATGACATGTACTTACTTATGTGTGTTTTATTTGAGCACTTTTTCTAATGGAAAGCCTTCTAGAACTTATAGAGACATATCTATCTAGTGATGACAATGATCCCTTATTCAAGGGATGTTAATAGAAACACTTCATTACCATCTTTCCAAATCAGTTCTCTAGAAAGAACACGATGTGAGTAGGAATTCCTAAGAGATGATCTAAGTATGATCATGGGTTTCCCTGTGGCTTTGGAAACCCTTGAGGGTTGAGCAGTATATCAATATTTATAACTTGATATTTAGATATAGAGTGAGTTATGTGCCTAGGTATAGAAGTAGGGTGAGTGAACATGATCAAATTTATGAAAAGTATTATTGGTTTCCCTATGTGTCTTTGATGGTTTTGGCATGAGGGAAAAAAATTATGAGAAAGTATTTGAGGATGATCTTATTAGACATGACCAATGCCTGTGTGGAGCTTAGTATGTAGTTTATAAGAATAATACTAGACTCAGTGAGGCGTGTACCTTGGGAGAATGATTAATTTTCATGATATTTTGTGATTTTTGGGATTATGTGAGACCATGTTGGTTTTGGGCATGAAATTATGTGACAGGTTCACCTAGGGACACTTTACCTTGAGTGGAGGAGTGGTGTTATTGTGGACTACTAGGAAAGCCTTTAGAGCTGAATGTTTGTGTATGCAAGTTGTGTGCCTATCAGTTGGTTCATGGATCACTAGTAATAGAGTGGTGACATGACCATTGGTGATGGTTCATGTGTTTTGAGTGATTCTAATGATGTTGTGGCAGTTGAGTGATGGTGTTTTTGGGTTTGAGATAAACATCAGGGTGAGAAATCTAGGAATTCAGAAATATTATTGGAAAATATGAATTTCATAGTGGTGGAACGTGACATGGCATGGTTTGGAGAACATTTTTGTGGTTAGCCTCCATGTAAACCTTGTTACAAGAATCAGTAGATGATGGGGCGCAAGATCATGGTTCAATAGAGTGACGCTTGTGCAGTGTTAAACTATTTGGGGTTCAAACTCGAGGAGTAGTGTTCGGGAAGTCTTATGCTGAGGAGAACACTATAGGTTGAGGTAGGATACAATCTTCATCTCTTATAGAAGTTTAACATTGAGAATATCGTTCTTAGTGTGACCTAGTAGAAATAGTGATCGATGTTCGATTATTGATCGAATATGAGTGGATGGTTATGCTTGATCATTACATTTTGTTATGAACTAACCATGGATGTGTTTGAAGATGGTAAGTATCCTCCTATGTCAGGGAGAATCATATAGATCATGGATGAATGAACATTGTTTTTAAGGGTTTTTAAGGAGCTTAAGTCGGATGATGAACAGTTATACTAACATCAGAAAGTTGGTGTGTTAGTGGATCCAAGTGAAAATAGTTCTAAAATAAATGCAAGATTTTTTATTAGGATGTGGATATAGATAGAGTTGAGAAGTGAACATTGGATCTCAATTAGGTTTCATTAATATAGTAGTGAGTCAATTTGTCCATGCTCAATACTTGAAATGAATGTGTGACTATTGTCATAGGTGGTAAGTGATCCAGCCAGGGGACCTAAACCATAATCTAGGATTGGGATTAATTGTTTTTGTTAGATGATGAAATTATAATCTAGGAATTAAGTCATTATGGCATGATTTTTCAATATAATATGATCTATGAAGTCAAGTGTCTTCAGAAAGGCTAGTTTGATTGGGATTGGTGTTGGTGTTGCATAACAAGAGCATAATGGGTGTTCAATAATGGAACACATCCTTTTAATTTCAAGGTTGATCTAGGTTTTTGTAGGTTTATCGTACAACCTTCTTGAAGATGAGAATCATTATGGTGGGAAAATGTAATGACCCGCATTGCTTCATTTGAAATTCCTACAAGAATTTTATCTTCTTCGGGTGTGTTATAAATTAATTTTTTCATTTAAATATTCTTTTAGAGCCAAGGTTTGTTTGGAAGAATTTATGGGTTAATTTGTGATATTTTTTTAGGATTTTAGATCCTTTTTAAAGGGTGTGTGATTTAAACACATTTAGACCAAACCATACTAATTCTCTAGGAAAATATGTGGATTATGGTTGAGGAATATAGGGTGTATAATGGTTAAGGTGCATGGTTTTCTAACCATACAACCTTCCCCAGGTAACCATGAAACCCAACTGTAGATAATCCACATGGTTTATCAAACTATATAGCCTTTTTAGTAATTATGCAACCTGTTCCAGTGGAAAAAACATGGTTGGATGACAGTTTGACTAAAAAGTGTAGGTTAAATGAAAAAACAATGAATCTCACATAGTTGGTGCACAGTTTTCCTAACCATGTAACCAAACCATGTGTGCATGAATTTAATGATCTTAAAATCCATTAAATGACCATTAATCCTCTGAATTCAATTTTTCTTACTTATATTCTCTAATACTCTCAAACCTAGGGGATATAAAATATTTTCTTAGTGAATCACTCCCCTTTATAGTGTGATTTTGATGGATATAGGGAGATCAAATATTGGAAACTCAAGGTTATAATTTCTTTCCTTTTGTTATTCATGTTCATATATGATTTTCACTTCTTCCCTGGAAAAAAACCTTTGATACTGGATATGATGGCCGAATCAAGTGTCTTTTGATTTATCTGATGATTTTTTCTAATCATACTGATTGATTGGCCCTAGATATAACATTTTATAGTTTATCCATTTGGTCAAATTTCAGATCTAGCATCAGTAGTGGGTCTCTTATGGAATTATTATTTTAAGAAGGCTTGGTTGAGGATGCCAGTGGCTTAGATGATGATTTTGAATTCTTGGATAAGTCTTGAGTGGTGTCAATGATTGTGGATTCCTCCTTTGAGGTAATTGGTCCCTTAGATACCCAATCATATGTGCATATATGGATGGAATTTCTTATATACTTTATATTGAAATTATGTTTTCAAATTGCTTGTATGACTTTATATTTCTTGTATATGTCTTAGGGATTTCTTGATTTTGGGTGGTATATATATAGACTAAGATACTATTAGACTAAGAAATGAGGTGACCTTGATCCTCTAAACCCATGATGAGTGCACTTGTACACATAGGGTGTGTTAGTATCTTTCAGCATCTAGGTCTCTGTAAGAGATGATGTAATGTCATAGATTTTTCCATGTATTATTTTTAAATATTATATGGATTAATTTCAAGACTAGGTACTATGAAGAAATGTGATTCTGAGTCCCAGTGTGCTTGTAATAAATGTTTTAATAATATTAAAATATTAAATATCACGTGTGCATAGTTTTCCTAAAAAAGTAGAACAACTTCTAAATGGGTTCCCAGATCAGAAATCTAAGGGAACCGTTACATTCAGAGTAGTGCATTTCCCTAGGTGAAGACTAACATTTTCTAGCACAGGTTAGCTGTGAAAAGTAGTTTTGGGCGTTTTTAATGAATAAAATAAATTGAATATTTAATTTATCTTAACTGTTTTGTCGATGCAGCAATGCAGTGATGCTTCCTTTTAAATGTGCCTTTAAGAAGGGATCCAGGGTTATGATCACAGCTCTATAAATTCCCTAGATTTTCTGGAGAGAACCGTGAAGAAACCTCTCAAGTGAATAATGATTGAATCACAGATTGACAAACACTTTTCTTGAAAAATATCACCAAAAACAGAGACAAAGTGATCGATCTTCATCAGTGAGTGATCTAAACCAAAGGTAGGATGTGTTATTTTGAATTTATTTTCCCCATTATTAGATTCAATGAAGAACACGGAACAACCAACGAATAGGTTGATCCACATTGTGATCATTCTTGTTAGATGGGTTTTAATTGTGGGATTTATAGGGTTGATTATTATATTGATTTGATTGTTTATTGTTCTTACAGGAACATATTGAGGCTAGAATGAACAACGATCGAGTTTGGTTCCTCAGCTTTTTTTTTCATGTGTTCTCCCCCATTATTTCTATGTGTTTTCTTTGTTCTTGGTTGGTTTATGAATGATCAATCTTTGTGCCTTATATTCTTGGTGAAACGATCCAAAATTGATGATCCAACACCGGGATGACCTATCAGAGGTGCGACGGTGACAGAGATAGATGAATCAAAGAAATTTGGGAGATATCGTTCTTTGAGCAATTTTTGTCGGATGGATTTAAAGTGCTCTTATGAGCGGATTGGAGGCCGGAAACACATCGATTCGGTGTTAGGGTGATGAAATGACCAAGGATCTGGAGTTTTGTTGTGAATGGATCATTAGAATGAGACATGGATCATCGATCGAGGTGTGCAGAGGAAGAATGTGAGATTATGAAAAAACCTAATAAATATAGCATATAACCTAGGGTTACATGGAATGTGGTCCCCACTTAGTGGTAGATAGGGTTTCATGAGATAGTTAAATGTCACACTATGTGTGACCCTATCACATGGAGTGTATGGCCATCCCTAAGACTTGGCTTGTATCTCGAGAGATACACAGACATGGGTTGAAGTACACAAGTTTCCTACACAGCGTGTACCCCACCACCCAACTTGGCCTAGAACAAGTACAAAGAATAACCTATGTACTGGTACATGGGAAGAGACACATGGGTTGACACCATGTACTGGCACACGACTAGAGTTCATGGGTGGACCCCAAATGGAAGAACATGGCGTGTGACTTCTCCTACATGTCGTGTTCCAATCTTCTACATGACATAGTTTGAAATGACATTGGTCATTGTACATGAGTAGTATCCAGGGTTAAGGAACATGGTGTGTGACCCTACTACATACCATGAATACCTTTCTCCATGGATTGAATATCTTTTACATCGTACCTTGAAAATGTCTTGTTAGGGTTCATTCCCTTTATCTCTTCCCTGAAGGTTGGTGGGTATTGTTTTCTACTCATATGAGTATAATCCCTTCTATCAAACTTCCTAGATCGAGTCATTGGAATCCATTGATAGGCTTAGTGTGGTATCCTCTATTCATTCTTCATTCCCTTGGTAGAGTCCTTGGTGTTGACATGACAAACTTCACTGATCGTCGATCCTTTACATAGAGGGTTAATACAAATGGAGTTTTTGTTATCACCCCATAGACCTAGTTGTGATCCTCATCTATTGTATCATATATTTATCTTTAGATATATCATTTTATCTCTCTCATGATGGTTTCCAATGAATACTACTTCTTGGATGGACTTCATTAGTGCTATCAGACTCAGGAGTGTGTTCTCACAAATGGGTGGTTCATGGAATATTCAGACTAAATCCCTAGTGTTGGTATATAGTGGTTGTGACTTACCTCTAGAATTCATATCTTAGTTTGAGTATATCTAGATATTCTTGTTATATGTGTTGCAGACATATAATATGTAGAGATGACTATGCTTTCCTTTGTGTATTTATTTGTGGTTTCGGGGTTTCCTATCGAGTATTTTTATACTGACCCATGCATGGTCTTTTCCTTCACTTGTTGTGTCTTGTGAAGACGAGCGACCTTTTGACAGAGTCCTAGGTAGATCAGGAATAGGTGGTACCTTGTGAGATCAGACAAGTCTGGGTGTGTTCCTATGACTACAGACAGCAGTCCCAGTACCTTTTATTATAGGTTGTACTTATGGTTATAGACTTCTTTTGGTGGTCTTGTATTTGGCCCAGTTTTACTTTACTTTACTCTCCAATTGTACTTTGTTGGTTGGGATATAGTATTATGCATGCATTTTTTCCTTAGTGGTTTTTACATTTCAGTGTTTTGTGGGATTGGATATGTGTTTTTGTTTACAGGTACATCTGTAATGTCTTCCTTGTTTGTGATATACCTACTCAGTGCTAGTCACCAGCCCCAATCCTATTGGAGGAGGGCTTAGGGAGTTATTTCATGGGCCCCTCTAGGACTGGTCAAGAACAGAGTGGTATCAGAGCTGGTCAGTTCTACCTTAGGATATGGAGTCTATGATATTAGTTTGGGGAAACAGTGTTAAGTGTTTCGAGTTTAGATTTTAGGATAGGTACTCTAGTGTGGGTGCGGGTGGCCAACATATCTATACAACAGGACTCTGATAACCTTCTTTTTGACTTGGTACATGAGAAAATTGGTTGCAATGAAAATAATGGCACATGCATCATAAAGGGATGGGTTTTGTTTCCATGTCCTTCTTGAGTAATCTCTCCATATATAATCATTGACTATGGTATATCTTGTTTTCTTATAGGATGCCCTCGATATGCATACCAGCTAGGATTCAGTAGCTCGATCATGAGGATGACCCCCATAGTGAAGAGGATTTAATACAGGGATCAATTCCCTGGATTTCACCTTCAGGTGGTGAACCAGCTATACCTCCACCTATGGAGCAATGTGCAGTACCCGCAGTACCAGCAGATGAGGAGAATAGGATGAGTTCACTTCATGAGTTTCAAAGAGAGATACCCCATCATGTTATAAGGCAATCCCAACCCTCAGGTATCTGAGGACTGTCTTGAGGTGATGACTCTAGTTTTCCATCTAGTTAGGACACCAATGGATCAGATAGTCTTCCTAGTGGTGATCCCTCTACATGGCTCAGAAGGTCGATGGTGGAGTTTGGATATCCAGAATCACGACAAGGTGACTCTTTCATTGACAAAGTTTGAGCATCTATTTAGAGAATAGTTCTCACCAGTTATGTTGATAGATATGCGTATACAAGATCTTATTTAGCTTCATTAGGGTAGAATGAAAGTGGATGATTATTCATCCATATTCACCAATATATCCAGGTAATCGATGGATATGGTTAGAGATCAATACTTCAGGGCTCAGACCTTCGACAAAGGTCTACTTAAATAAATCTCATCCATAATTATACATCTATGAATTATGATTTATGATGGGTTGCTTGATATATATTTGGTGGTTGAAATATTCTTGGATGAGAAGATGCATTTGGTGATAGTTAACATCAGATGAGCAGGTACAGAGACCTTAGAAGTAGGAAGACAATGTCAGTCTCAAGGAACTAGACATGGGAGACGTTTTAGGAGGTGGTTCCAAGAAAAAGGATCTATATTTTAGGTCTCATAGGGTGGGTCCAATCATTCTAAAGAGAGGCAGTGCTATTCATGTGATGGAAAGGAACATCTCACTTAATATTGTCCAACCCGTTATACTGCTGATAGGGAGACAGTGGATGGACCATCGAGGAAGATACAACAACAAGAGTAAGCATATCCATAGGGAAGTAGACATGTCAAAGGAGCTAGGAGAGTAGTAGGAGGTGGTCAAATTTTCAACATGTTACCACCACCACCCCAAGGTTTTCCACAGAAGGCTCAAGGAGATGGAGAACAGGGGTGGAGACAGCTGCATGCATTTGAGGCATATTACCCAGGAGCTCCGAGAATGATTCAAGGTGTGACATGTGTATATTATACTTTAACAATAGTACTGATAGAAACAAGTTCTAGTCATTCCTTTCCCACCACATATCTTGGTCAAGACCTAGAGATTTTGATTGGACCATTGACTTGGCCCTTATGCTTAGAGATACCTACTAGAGAAGACTCACTGATCACACATATGTGAAAATTGTGTGACATAACCCTTAGAGGTGAGAGTTTCGGTTGGAATCCCTTGGTGGTAACTTTGAGGCCTTATGATTTTATTCTTGGTATGGATTGGTTATCTATATTCCATGCCCAAATTGACTGTTTTAGGTGAAGGGTGTAGTGTGTTTGCAACGATGGAATGAGGATTTCATTTTTTGGTGAAAAGGAAACCCAGGAAGCACAAGATGCACTCATTCATAGGAGGTTACAGCCAATTACTCGTCATTTGGATAGCCAGACCCTTTGTGAAGTAGATGTTATGATCTTCCAGTTTCTAATGATGGTGGAAGAGTATGAGGACATCTTTTCTCAAGATATTCTAGGATTTCCTCCTCACCAGGAGATAGACTTCTACATTGATTTACATCCTAGGACAGAATGGATATATGCACCATCATATCGGATGGCTCCCATAGAGCTTCATGAGTTGAGGGTGTAGTTGGAGGCCTTACAGAAAAAGGGCTTCATGAGACCCAACATTTCACCTTGGGCAGCCCTAGTTTTGTTTTTCCAAAAAGGAATATAGGATCTTGATATAGTGTGTGGACTAATGTTGCTTTAACCAAGTGACTGTGAAGAACATTTATCCACTACTGAGGATCGATGGCCTCTTTGATTAGTTGAGAGGGGAAAGATGGCTCTCAAAGGTTAATCTTCGAACAAGATATAACTAGCTATGAGTACGGGGCGATGATATACCAAATATGGAATTCAAATGTCGTTACAGTCACTCTGAGTAATTGGAGATGCCCTTTTTCATGATGAACACCCCAGAATTGTTCATGGGACTCATGAAATAGATCTTTTATCCTTACTTGGACCAGTTCATGGTAGTCTTCATCGACGATATCCTTGTGTACTCATCATATGAGGAGGAGCATGTTAGACATTTAAGGATGGTTCTATATGTACTCAGAGTGCACCAGCGTTATTGGAAACTCTCAAAGTTATAGTTCTAGATTCAGGCGGTCCACTTTCTGTTACATGTTTTCTCAAAAGATGAAGTGGTTGTGGACCCAGCCAAGGTTGAGGCGGTGATAACATGGGATCTATCTAGGAGTGTGATGGAGGTGTAGAGCTTCCTTGGGATAACAGGCTATTATAGGAGATTCATACCTAATTTATAAAGGGTATAGACACCGATGATAGATTTGAATCAAAATAGGAAGCCTTTCGTGTGGACAAAGAAGTTTCAATAGTCTTTTCAGTGGTTGAGGTAGATTTAGATGAGCTCCCCAATCTTGAGATTACTGGAGGAGGTTGTCAAGTACGTAGTGTTCTGAGATTCATCAAGGATTGATCTTGTTGTTTCTAGATACATAGGAAAGCGGTGATTTCCTATGGTTTACTCCAGTTGAAACCGCATGAGTAGAACTACCCAACCCACTATCTTGAGTTATCAGTGGTAGTCTTTTCATTAAAGATGTGGCGACACTACCTGATTGGTGAGAGATTTATCATCTACTCCGATCACAAGAGTCTCAATTATATCTTCTCTTAGAAGGATCTAAACTTGAGATAGAGGAAATGGCTAGAGTTACTCCAAGACTATAAATTTGAGATTTTCTATACTCCTAGGATGGGGAACATGGTAGAAGATGCTCTTAGTAGAAGATCTAGTTTGTAGTTTTTGAACGAGGTGTTGGAGTAGTTGGCATCGTTACAGTTGTCCTTTGTAGATACATATGGAGCTTCTTACCTCTAGTCGATGGTTGTTACCCCCCCCCCACTCTTATAGCGAGTCAGGGAGGCACTTCTTGGGGATGTCAACTACAACACTCTACGTGCTCAGATATCCAAAGGGAATGCTCCTAATGGATATTTGAATGGTGGGGAGCATGTTGTCCTTTTCATAGGAAGTATAGTAGTATCAATGGAAATATGGTAGTAGGTTCTGAGGGAGTTTCAATATCTCCTTTGGCAGTACATCTTGGTGTGGTAAAAATGTACTAGGACCTCATACATTAGTTTTGGTGGCCAAGAATAAAGAAGGGAGTTACAGAGTTCATTTCTTGTTTGGTGGACAGGAATGAATAATGGAGTTACAAAGTTCATTTCTTGATTCCTTACTTATCAGCAAATGAAGGATGATCACCAGGTTCCAGTGGGATTAGCTTAACCCCTTGAGGTACCAAAATGGAAGTGATATGGGATATCGATAGACTTTGTGATGGGTTTACCACATACGTCCAAGGGACATGATTCCATTTGTGTGAACATTGATAAAATCACCATATCAGACCACTTTCTGTCTATTTGAGAGTATATTTTAGTAAAAATATTAGGACGCCTCTATGTTTAGGAGATAGTTTGACTCCATAGAGTTCCATCGATGATTATTTTAGATCAATATGCTCGTCTTACATCCCAGTTGGGGAAAGGACTGTAGTAGGTGTTTGGAACCCATTTACGCTTGATCACAACATTTCATCCACAGACGGATGACCAAACGGAGTGGACCATTCAGGTTCTGGAGGACATGTTGAGACCTTGCATGTTGGACTTCGGTATTGGTTGGGAGGATCACCTACCAATAGTATATTTCATATACAAAAATAGATACCATTCAACCATTATTATTATGCCATTTAAGACTTTTTATAGGAAACACTATAAGTCACCACTTTGCTATAATGACCCTGGAGATTCAACACTCATGGGGATGAAGTTGGGGCGAGCTACTACTGAGAAGCTGTTGATCATCCAAGAGCAGATGAATACTTCTCAGAGCTATTAGAAATATTATGCTGATAGACAAAAAAGTCCTTTGGAGTTCGATGAAGGAGGCCATGTATTCCTATTGGTTTTACCTTGATGTGGATTATAGATATTTTTCCAAGGTAGAAAGTTATATCTAAGGTTTATCATCCCTTTTTAGATAATTCTTAGAGTTTATGAGGTGGCGTACCTCTTAGATCAACCTCCATAGTAATATCGGTTACAAGATATCTTCCACATGTCGCAGCTGAGGAGGTATGTCCATGAACCATCACACATCATGGACTGGGTTGAGATGGACATCAATAATGGAGAAACTTTTGCTGAGTACCTAGTAGAGATCGAGGATCGGTAGGAGAGGATCCTTTATGGGTGAGAAATTTATTTAGTGTGTGTCCGGTGGTAGCACAAGAATATCTAGGATAACACTTGGGAGTGGGAGGCTCAGATACGTGCTCAATACCCTCAACTTATTGATTAGCCTTTGTTTTGTCTTTTTTGAGACGTAAAACCCCATGGTGGAGAGAATGTAATGTCTCAGACTTTTTTGTGTATTATTTTTAAATATTATATGTATTAATTTCAAGAACAGGTGTCGAGACGGAATGCGATTCTGAGGCCCGGTGTAACTAGAATAAATTTTTGAAAAATATTAAAATATTAAATAGCATGTGTATACAGTTTTCCTAAAAAATTGAATAAATTAAAAATAGGTTCCCATATCAGAAATCTGAGGGTATTATTGTGTTTAGAGCAGGGGATTTACCCTAGGCAAGGCCTAACATCGGTCGGCACAGGTCAGCAGTGAAAAGTATTTTCAGCCATTTTTAATGAATAAAATAAATTGAATATTTATTTTATTTTAACTGTTTCATCAATGCAACAATGCGATAATGATTATTTTTAAATGATCCTTTAGGTATGGATCCAATGTTAGGATTTCAACCTTATAAATTACCTATAAATACTAGAGAGAACCCTAAAGAAAACTCTCAAGAGAATGGTGACAGAATCATATATCGATGATCGATGAATGACGTTCTTGATGAATCTCCCCAATGATGGAGATGCATCAACCGATCTTCATAAGAGAGTGATAAAAACTAAAGTTTGGATGAATTATTTTGGATTTCTTTTCCCCATTCTTAGATTCAATGATGAACCCGGACCAACCAAAGAATAGGTTGATCCGTATTTTGATCGTTCTTGCCGGATGGGTTTTAATTGCGGGACTTACAGGGTTGATTATTATATTGATTTTATTTTTGATCATTCTTACAAGAATGGATCAAGGCCAGAATGAACAAAATTTGAGGTTTGTTCCTCATATTTATTCCATTATCTTTTATCCCATATTATTTCTATGTGTGTTCTTCATTGGTTTATGAACGATCAATTTTTTCACCTTCGTTTCTTAGTGTAATGATCCAAAATTGAAGACCCAACACCGAGACGACCTAGTGGAGGTGCGACAGTGATAACAAAAGATGAATTAAAGTGATTCGAGATATATCGATCTTTGATAAGTTTTCATTGGATGGATTTAAAGTGGTTTTTCAAGCCGATTGAAGGACCAAAACACATCGATTTGGTGTTATGGTGATGAAACGACTTAGGATATGGATTTTCAAGGTGAACTGATCACCAGAACGAGATCTAGATCATCATTCAAGGCACATGGTGGAAGAATGTAGGATTTTAGAAAATCCTGAGAAACATGACATGTGGACACCACTGAGAGGTGGATAGGGTTTTTGGAGATAGTTAAATTTCACACGGTGTGTGACCCTATCACATGGTGTATAGTCCCTCCTCTGAGACTCGGTATGTATCTCAGGTGATACATGGACACATGCTGGAGTACATGGGTTGCCTACACAGCATGTACCCCACCACATGACTTGGCCTAGAACAAGTACACAAACTACCTCATGTATTGGTACATGAGAAGAGACACACAGGTTGACACCATGTATTGGCACAAGGCTGGAGTGCATGGGTGGACCCTAGATGGCAGGACACTGCGTGTGACTTCTCCTACACGTCATGTACCCATCTTTCACACAACACAGTTTGTAATGACATGTGACATTGTACACGGGAAGTTCCTAAGTTCAAGGAACATGGAATGTGACCCTAATACATTCCATGTATACTTTTCTACATGGCTTGAATATCCTATCCACCGTACCTTGGAAAAGTTTCATTAGGTTTTTTTCCCTTTATCTCTTCCCTAAAGGTTGGTGGGTATCGTTTCCTACTCATAGGAGTATGATCCCATCAACCAAACTTCCTGGATAGAGTCATTTAAATCCCTCAAGTGGCCTAGTGTGGGATCCTCTATTCATTATTCACACCCTAATTAGAGTCCTTGGTATTGATGTGACCAACATCACCAGGCATCGATCCTCTACTTAGCAGATCAATCCAGATGGAGCTTTCGGTATCACCCCATGGCCTGGGCTGTGATCCTCATATTTTGTATCGTATATTTATCTTCAGATCTATTAGTGTATATCTCTCATGATATCTCCTGAAGAACAGTACCTCTCAAATATATATCATCAGTTCTATCAGACTGAGGATTGTGTTCTCCCAAATGAGTGCTTTGTAGAATCTTCAAACTGAATCCCTAATGTTGGTATATAGTGGTTATGACGTACCTCTAGACTGGGTATCTTGGTTTGATTATATCTGGATATTCGTGTTATATGTGATGTATACATATACTATGTAGAGCTGACTATACTTTCTTTTGTTTGTTTATTTGTGGTTTTGGGGTTTCCAACTAAGTATTTTTATACTCAACCATACATGGGATTTTCCTATACGTGTCATGTATTGTGCAGATTATCAATCTTTTGACGAAGTCCTAGGCGGACCAAGACCAGGCAGTGCCTTGTGAGATCAAATAGGCTGGGGTGTGTTCCTATTGATACAGACAATAGTCCCAGTACCTTTGCTAATAATTTGTACTTGTGGTTATAGATCTCTTTTGGTGGTCTTGTATTTGGCCCAGTTTCACATTACTTTACTTTCCTATCATACTCTGTTGGTTGGGATATAGTAGTATTCATTCCTTGTTTCCTTAGTGGTTTCTACATTTCAGAATTTTTTGGGATTGGAGATGTGTGTGTACATACAGGAACATAGGTAGTGGCTCCCATGTCATTGATATTCCAACTTGGTGCTAGTCATTATCCCCTGGCCTATTGTAGGTGGGCTTGGGGAGTTTGTGCATGGGTCTCACTAGGACAGGTTGTGAAACATGATGTTGGCTTATCTGAAGAGAGATCTCAGCAGGTCTTAGCCCATGTGATGAGATTTTTTTAGCCTAGTTTGGTCTACTTGGGGCTATGAAGACATGTATTTATGTCTTGTGACATGTCTTAGATTAGAATGAGTCCAGTGAGACTTAGTTTCTGGAAATAAGAATAGTAACCCTTCTATCTTTTGAGCAATATCCCTCTAGAAACATCTAAGGTAACCAAAAATGGGTTTGTGATTTTAAAAAATGGATTTGGTATGCCCTTGAGCTATTAGTATGGAATGAGAATGTTGTAGCTAAGCATTGAATGATCTTCCTTTGAAGACATGGGTTGAGACCTTAGTATAGGTCATGAGAATTACCTTATAACTTAGACTTATAAACCATGTAGGTCTTGATTGGGATTCAACTCTACATTTTGGGGGACAGGGGTTGGCATGATCCTATGAATTTATCATCACCATGCGGTGATGATTGAGAGTTAGTAATTTCAATCATAGATTGAGGTTAATTAGGAGTCTCTCCTTTGTTTCTATTAGGTTGTGTGTGTGATTATAGTTTACAATAGAGGGATAGACTAGGATGTATGTGAAAGGAAGAAGTGTCAAGTTACATTCATGTTGCATTGCATCGTGCTTGTGACCAGTGTGTTATGCTTATCTAGTAGGAGGGTCTTTCCCTTAGACCTTGGGGGATGTTCTGATGTACTAGTGTGTGTAAGGTTCCTTAGACCTAGGTGGATATTACATTCATTGTATGAATTTTTTCTCCCTTGATACCTTAGGTGGATGTGACACGCATCGACTTGAGTTTGTTTCCTATATTTCCTTGATTATTATGATATGCATAGGGGTGTATGTGTGTGTTCATGGTAATGAGATCCATTATATGATATGTTTTTTCTAGTGTGAATTTGTAGCCTATGAAACCTATGTTTATAGTTTTATTCATATGATTGTGTGTGTGTATCATGATAATTATGCTTGTATTGATGCCCTCGACATATGTGAATGATATGATGACACTATTTCCATGTGATTTTTTTGGCATGTGTTATATCATGGTTGTTATGTGCATGGTAATAAACTAAAATGTGGACCAATTATGGCTCGGTATCCCTAAAGGGGGAACATGTTCATATGCTACATGTGACATGATGATAGTACTGAGTTAAACGACATGGAATGATGGCCTTATGTGGCATGAACTTGGGTAATGATGGTCTAAGTGTCCTGACCTAAGAGGCAGCAGTGGATACGAAGCACAATAGCCTTATGTGGATTGACCTCTACCCTTAGTCCTGGATATGGGGATTTATGGATTTATATGGCTTTAATTGTGGCCTTCTTCCAAGAGATGAGGCATGAGAGCCTCTAGTGGATTGACCTGTGGACTTAGTCCAGTATTTCTACTAAACAGCCTCATGGATGGCCCCTTCACTTGTAATGTTTTATGACCATTCATACTTTCTTCTATAATGGAGTTTAAGTATGTACATTTAGGGTTCATTATACCTCATTTATCACACAATATCCCAACATATGGTGAATTTATTTTTCATTTATCTTTCAAGTATACACATGTATATGGATGTGTTGATTTGGGGTGTTTGGTGAGACCCTACCTGATTTTATATGATCACACCCAGCACAGGAAACTCAGTGTGATTGTAAACCATACATTTTTCATTGAATTTTAGAATTGGAATATTTAGTTATTCAAGATAGGTTATCTTGGTTTCTATGTGTAAATTAGGACTATTTTGGACTTGTATTTTTCATTGAGTTTTATGTATGTGTTACCTTTAGTTATAGCTTGTGTCTCTGTGTGTGTGTTTGTGTCTGACTATGTGTGTTTGTGTGATAACCCCTTTGGATGATTAGTGGTATTTCATATTTTACATCATTATTTCTTATAACATTATGTCTATTGATATTCTATATATCCATATTTCCATGCATATGTTATATTATTGGGTTATTTCCACTATGATTTACTCCAACGAAAGGGTACAGTCTCTCCATGACTTACCAAAGACCCTCTCTTCCAATCTTATACCATTGTTGTATGGGGAGGCATGCTTTAGGTCTTATGTCACTCCATCTTGAACTAGGTGATTTGGGCCAGGCTGTTACACCACTTCTATTGTTGAGTCCACTATGGTGGGTTTTTCAAAACTCTTCTATCTAATAACACCACCATTAATGTAAAATATCAAACCATATTGATATTTCATATCATCTCAATCTGATTGGAAACTAATATCTATATAAATTTTTACATAGATCTCATTATCACATACAAAGATCAAGAAAACATCCTTAGTCTATTTCATGTACATAAGAATGTTTTTTTATAGTAATCCATTGAATCTCACCTTGATTAGATTTGTATCTAGAAGTAATTCTAATAGAATAGGTGACATTAGGTAAATTACACAACATGGAAAACAAGATAGATCCTATGGTTGATGCATAGGTAATTCTATCAATTATTTTTAACTATTTAGAAGGATATTGAATCTTTCTATGATTTATGTCGTGTAACATCGGTAAAGAACCCTTCATGGAGTTTTCCCAGATAAATTGCATTAGAAATTTACCAAAATACATGTCCTGGATGAATCCAAGTTTTCTTTTCAGGTCTATCTTTATAGATCTCCACACCCAATATGTAGACATATTCACCCATATCTTTAATTTAGAATCACTTACCCAACCACATCTTCAGTGAGTTAATTGTCTAGAGGTCACTTATAAAAATTAGTATGACATCCACATATGAAAACAAAAACACAAAAACACTCCCACTAATCCATTTCTATACCAAGGAATCATCTATATTTTTTATGAAGCCAAAATTCATTGATCTCTTCACTAAATGATATATTATAACTCCAGGAGGTTTGCTTCAATACCTAAATGGTTTTTTCCTGTAACATAACCAACTTGGTGCTCCCTCATGTGATCGGGACATGTTGGTTACTAGCCCAAAATAATAACTCCTCGTATTCCAGAGGATGTTGACTTGCAATGATGGTGTGAGGAATACCGTGGGGAGACTATACCATCATGAATGTCATAACAAAAATAGCGTAAATAGTTCAATAATAAAGCATGAAACCATGGAAAAATAAAGTCCAAAACTAATAAATCTAAATAATAACAAAAACATGTGATGATAGGCTAAAAGTAACTAAATGACATGTTGAAAGACATAAAATTAATAGACTAAAAATTGATAAAAAGACTTCAAAATCCCTAGTCCTAAATCCCATGTTCGGCCTATCTCTAAAATCTGTCCCATATATAAATAAATCAATAAATGAAGGGCCACTTTCCCTTGTCTAAACCTAAATCTATAAAATCTTCTTGGGTACCAAATAGAACATTAACAGGTTGTGAGTAAAACTCAGCAGGTCACCACCCACAATGTCTAAAAAATTCATTCTGAATATATATAGTGCATTCAATAATATGATAAATAGGGGTATTGATTCATAAATTGATACTTAATATAAAATAACATTCTGATCCAAGGTCTCTGGGTATACACCTAAGGTTATCCAATCCTACTTTGACTCTATTTTGGATGTCTCTGTCTGGTGGTGGACCCTTCTGCATAAAAAAGAATCACCAAAACTAAGGACAGATTCTCCTATATTAATAAAAATAACCAGTATCATGTCTCAAGTAATCAAACAACACTAGTATTGATATTTATATTCCCATATTAGAGTTACATATGTATTCTCATTGATCAAGATCATACCAAGAGTAATTTGACCAATCTCATTGGTCCCCCTTCGAATGTATCATGATGGATTCACTTATGTATTCCCATAGTATAATACTATACCAAGGGGAAAGTAACTATCTCAAGTGGTGGATTTTCCTATATTAGGTTGAAACAATTGTACAATGTCTCACAATCCAGTGGATCAAGACCTCTAGAATCATTTCAACAATATATAGTACAAGAAATCCAATCAAATCATATCTAAACCATTTCAAACATATCATATAATCCAAATTGATTAGTTTATCCAATTACTAATTAACAAGTCATTTATTCACTATTAATGGATTCTCTTGTCTAGTAAGAATCACTAATATCACATCATTTCATTTACCATTTATCAAAATTCCCATGTTATTCCAAATTCACATTTTCAAGACTGTTAGTTAATCATAAGTCCAAGGGTAAGCTTACCTCATGGTGGGCCACAAGTCTGTTTTTAATTCAAATGGACCTAATTGGAACCATGGGAGGTCTAAGATTAAGGATTTTATCAAAACAATTAATTATCCATTTAAGTAGGTCACACGAACAACATTATAGTAAAATCACACCTATTACACATACTAGAGTAATCAAAAAAACATTAGGGAGTTATTATACATCACCCACTTCATAATAATAGAATTCACAGACAACTCCTAAATATCCAAGGTAGTGTTAGAGACCCTCCTTCCTTCCCTTCAATTAATTCTAAGAAAATTTTTAGCATATGGAAATAGATATAGAGACATTTTTTGCTATCCCAAACTAGGGTTCTCTACATGGTAAAATAGATAAGACAAGAAGGGTAATAAGAACCAAAGGTCTTACCTTCATTATCTTGATTTGGAATTCCAATATCTAATTATTTTTCTGGTTCAGAGTGTAAATCTAAAAGGTTATTAGCAGAAGGTATTAATTTTAAGAGGATGGATATGTGATCTCAAATATATAGGGTACTAGAGATTTTAAATGAGTGTTGGGCATAACAAATTCACAATGTGAATAGTGGATTCACATAGTTAATGCATCGTTTTTCCACATACACCCAAAAACCTGATGCCTCAGTTTAAAAACCTAGAAAAAATCTTTACATTATAAACCTATCTCATTCCTAATAAGGTTTTCACATGGAATTCTTATAACAAACCATGACCCACACTCTTGGATCCTGTGCTGTAATCCATAACTTTACATTCCCAGATTTAATGTAACTCCCCAGCCCTAGTTACCTAGAGTCGGTGCATTATTACATAACATTGGCATGATCACAAGATATCAAATCTCGAAAGACTGATTAGTTTAGTATCCTTGGAAGTACTAGATACATATATATATTTTAAATTATATTATGAAATTGAAAAACTACAACATTGTGTCTCCTTTGAACACACTCATATCCCTTAGCCTATTCTTACAGTTCAATCATAATAAACTTCTTCACATCCATGGAAAAATAAAACATAAGAAAGGGGTGAGCTTAGATTCTCATTAAGGATAACAATATAGTGGAAACTATCATAAGAAAACATAAACATTTAAGTCAATATATAAGACTAAAACACAAGCCTTTTAAACTTAAACTTTAGCATAATATGGAAAAGATAAATCAAATAATTTCATTTACTTATTCACATGGATATTCTGCTAGTCGAATAATCACATGTAATATCAATAGATAATTTTATAATGATGGAATGCATAATGTCAGACATCATAACCACATAGTCAAGGCCTCATGCCAAGACTGCAAATAAGATTTTTTTAAGGCCTTCTTCCAAGACACTAGTTTGTCTCATGAAACCTACCAATGAATCAAGGGGCTATAGCAGTCCCTGCCCGTCACTTACTAAGACCAATGCATTCCTTATATGAAAAGGTTGAAACATGATATAAACATTATCATTAAAACTAGAATATGAAATGTCAATACTTAAACCATAAATAATTAATGGTATAAAAATAACACATCCACAGTCAAACACATCACAAAACCTTCAATACAATATGCAAGATTTTATCATAATAAATCAAATTCAAACAAATGTAAAATCCAACAAAGTATGTTGACATAGATGAAATCAATCCAAAAAAAATTTGAGTGAAATATCTCTTTCTATTTTGAAATCATTTAAAAGTAAAGAAAACATTTATTTTAAAAATATTATTATAATCTTGTAAGGGAAGCTTCAAAGGTGTTATAATGGTGGAAAATAGTTTCACCCACTATATAAGTTAAAAAACATTATTTCCTTAATTTTTTGAAAAGGTCATAAAGTACCTTGTTTGGAAAATGACGGAATGATTCCTTTCAAAAAAATTTATAAAAAGTCAAAAAGGGTATAAATGACTTTAAACCATAGTTTAGGAAATAATAAAAATTATTTGAATTACATTTTTAGGAAACACAGATGTGGATGATAAAGAAGTCCTGGTAGATACTTATGTATAAAAAACCTCAGATAATAAAGAGATTGTAAATTTAACCCTTACCTTGTACTTTTCCTTAGTCGAAGATATGTTAACCTATTTTATAATGGTGAAATAATTGTTATTAAATTATATAAGAACCACATACATAAGTATTATATCATACATGATCTTATAATTTTTTTTTGTTAATGATATTTCATTAGTATCATTGTTTTGGGTGTTAACTGATTTATTTTCCTTTATATGTTTTGTTATGTAAGTTGTGTTTTTTATGGATAGGATGTCTTTGATTCATATCCAGAATTATATTAAGTTTTCAAAAATTATTTTTAATCATCAAATGAAAATTATTCTTTAATGTTTATGATGGGGAGTGAAATCTCATCGTGTTTTGGAGACGGTAAGCCATACGTACGCACGAACGACAATATCATTCTATTAGTGATGAAATAATATGTAATTGGATGGTATATTATATATACAGAATAATTAAAATGTTATATTTATTATTTAAATTATTTATAATCATTATTATACCTATCTAAATAATGAAGTGTTGAGTAACAAACTGCACCACGACGTGGAGACGGTAAGCCATACGTACGCTCGTATGGTGACTTTGTCATTCATAGGATGGATAGAATAATGAATATGTTTGTACCATATTATAATAAAATCTAAGTATGTATAATGTACTGGATTTATTATTTTAGTATGGAAAAAACAAATAAAGAGGAAGTGGAAGAAGAAGAAAAATTTGAAAGAGGTGATGAAGTAATTACCTCTTCTTCAGATTCTTCATTTTGATTTGAACAAAAGGGCTCCTTTGGTTGGATTTATGATCAATTAAGGCCTCTAGGTTGAAGTTAGGGTAGTTTGGAGGATATTTAAGTAGTTTTTGTCTGATCCAAAATGCTTTGGAGGTGTGAAATTAAGATAAGGGGAAGTACCCTTTTATAAGAGAGGTGAGGGTCACTTTAGGAAAAGCTTGAAATATTATTTTATTATAAAATAATTGTCGGTTTCTGATGGATAAAAATAAATTTATTTCGAATATAAGGTGGGGATGGGTCAAAAAACTCTCAACAAATAGGTTTTAGATAAGTTTAGGTCACAATATTAACCTTATCTTTTATATTTAACTCTTAGTTAAATAGTTTAACTTTTACCATGTCTTCTTGTATTATTATAATACATGTTTAATAAACATACTATAAAAATACAATTGAACCTCAACTGGTTCATTAATGACATATATATAATTATATAAGTCCTTTGGATGAACCTTAGATTTTTAGGACTATTATATAATTTAATAAAATAGTATTTGTTTTGAAAACTCATTTAAGTCGATTTTGACACTATTTTATATTTGGATTTTATGAAATTCATAACAACTTGATTACTTTAAAAAATATATTTAATCAAACCTAACATTTAATATTTACCTAAAAAAATTTTGGATTCCATCAAAACTTTCTAATTATATTTATTTTAATATTTTTAATATCATTTATTTGATTCTTTCATTAATAAGGAAAATATTGTATCATTATTGTGTCATAATTAAATATATTTATTTTATGTCTAAAAATTATAAATAAAATACCATGATGTAGGAAATTTTTTTATCTTTCTAATTAATATTTATATTCTAAAATATCACTCATATAAACCCTTATAAAAATTGTTTTACTAAAAAATATATGTTTATGTTACATTTTCCTTAACTTTAAATTAATTTTTATAAAGTGTCATTTTCACTTACAAGTGGCTTCATGGGGTCCAAAAATTAACTCAAGGACTCCCATGGTCGTACATATATCATACAATAGGTTTAGGACACATTTTAGGGTAATTTAATATTATTATAATATTATTTTTTGTCCTTATTTACTGGATTTATCCTTTAACCATAGTAAATAAAATATTTACTGAAGTTACTATTCATAATATATAAAAAAAAGTTACCTATTTACATAATTTGGACCTTATTCTTACAAATATGGAATAAATTTTGTAAATTCAAAACATAGAAGTTGCAGAAATTTATGTAAAATTTATTCTCATTGTCAAAACCAAAAAATTGGTTTTTAAGAAGTAAAAACTATCAAAATATCGACATGTGTTTATGTACAGTTTAAATTTTAAATTACATAAAATGACCTATTAATATTAAATTATAAAAATATAATCTAATGATACTTCAAAACTACTCAAATTTATAATATAACAATATAAATTATTTCAATTAAAAATTTGTTATCAATTAAAATTTAGTATTTTTCATTATTCATCAAAATATGAAAGTTATCATAAAAATACCAAAAATTTACCCTAAGCTAATTTTTATATTTCGAATCCAAAAATTAAGTCCAATTTGAGAAATAAAATTTATACAATTTCAAAAGGTGAGTATTACTATTCATAACTGCTTTTAAAATGGCTAGTTTGATAGGTCGTGGTGCGCTTGAACTCGGTGTTGCATACATCGTATGCTATTGTATTGTTCAAAGAAAAATGTACCATGGAAGATTAGGGTGTTAAATTCTTCCCTCCTTCAAATAATTTCATCCTAGAAATTTCTAAAATACTACCGCATAAAAAGATTTGGGTGGTTCTTCATCATAAGTTCCTCGGGTTCCCATGTTGCCTCTTCTATTTTATGGTTTCTCCAAAGATCTTTTACTAGAAAAGTCATTTGGTTTTTCAACACTTGTTCTCGAGTATCAAGAATTCTGATAGGATCTTCACAATAAGACATATCGGGTTCTAGTTCTATTTCTTTATAGGTGAGTACATGCATTGGGTCAGACTTGTATTTTCTCAATAGTGATACGTGGAATACATCATAAACTTTGGAGAGACTTGGTGGAATTTCCAAATGATAAGCTACAACTCCAATTAGTTCTATAATTTCGAAAGGTCCGATGTACCTAGGACTCAATTTACCCTTATTACTGAATCTTACAACACCCTTCCATGGAGATACCTTCAAGAAAACATGATCTCCTACTTGAAATTATAAATATTTCCTTCTGTTATCGGTATATCTCTTTTCCTTACTTTGAGCTTCTTTGATGTGGGCTTAGATAATCTTCACCTTTTACATTGTTTCCTCAATAAGTTCTAGGAATATGAGTTTTCTTTCACCAACATCATCCCAAAAAGTTGGTGTGTGACATATATTTCCATATAACGCTTCATATGGTGTCATCTGAATACTTGAATGGAATCTATTATTATAAAAAATTATACTATAGGTAAATACTGATCTCACATTCCTGGAAAGTCAAGTGATAAAGATCACAACATGTCTTATAAGGTTTGAATAGTCCATTTTGATTTTCCATCAGCTTGAGGGTGGTAGGTTTTGATTAAACAAAGTTCAGTATCTAGGGATTTCTGAAGACTTTTCTAGAATCTTGATATAAAACGGGGATCACGATCAGAAACAATTGATAGGGGTACATCATGAAGTATTAAAAATTCATTAATATATAGTCTTGTTAAACGTTCAAGTGGTAAATCTTCTCTTATAGAAATAAAATGTGCTGACTTAGTAAGAGGATCAACAATGACCCATATTGCATCATTCCTTCTAGGATTCTTTGGTAGCCCCATGCCAAAGTCCATCGTAATATCATCCCATTTTTAATCAGGTATGGGAATAGGTTGCATGACTCCTCTAGGATGTTGTATTCCAGCCTTCACCTATTGACAAACCAAACATTTTGACACATAATCAGCAATATCTCTCTTCATGTTGTCCCACTAAAAATGTTTGTTCAAATCCCTATACATCTTACTGCTACTAGGGTTTATAGAGAAATTGGAGCTATGGGCATCATCCAACAATTCACTTTTTAGATCAGGTATATCGAGAACACAAAGTCTCCTCCCAAATTTCAAAATTCCATCTTCATATATGAATTCAATTAATCTCCCATCATTCACAACCTTAATTTTCCTTTGAAACTCCTCATCATCAGTCTGAGAACTTTTTATCCTTTATAGTAAAGATGGTTCGACAACCATTTGAAAAAGTATCAATATTTCACCTTCCATGATTATTACCATATCCATATTTACTAGATTCATGAACATAGGATCCCTATCAACTTACATCTTTTTCAGAACTTGATCGTGTTGTCGAGCGCGACAAATTAGATGTTTATTTTTAACTAGAATTTCTGTAGTATGGAAGCTACCCTAGGTCATCTCTCAATGGAGCCTTAGATCATTAATTTAAAAATAGAGGTTTGATTATGAAAGTATAAGGGGAATGAGTTTTTGTAAAACTTGGTGGTTTTATTATTGAATATAAAAATAGAAAATGAAATCAATAAAAAAAATAGAAATTATCAGAATTAATAAGTGTGATCAACCTGGGGTACTCTCATGATGTTCATACTTAATCGCTTCATGATATAGGGTTATGATATTTTAATCCCTGTTTTGTAACACCTATAACCATAATGTTACTGATTTTTCCCTAGGATACCTCCTAGGGTTCATTCTAAAACACACAATGATTCACCGGGCATCGCCGATGATTGGGTGATTTGTGTTCACCTTCATAACTGAAACTCGCCAAGGAAACACATGAAGAACTCAATGTTTTTTCAAGTACTATATGTTATTTCTTTGTTATACCATGTCATAAATGTACATGTCCTTGAAAATGCTTATCTGAGTTCAATTGACCAATATTAACTACACAAACACCACAATTTAATGAGGGAAGAAAAAGGGATGAATGGTGTGTGAAACATCACATGATAGGGTACCCCCAAACATGATCATTTGAGTTTGAGTATAATATAACAGTATATAAATCAATTAAATTATAATATAGGATGAATAAAAAACATACAACTTGGAATTAAAAAAGATCATTCAAAATAATACAAACATGAAGCTCAGGATTACATCACGTTCCTCCCCGAGTGATCACAAGGGGTGTAGAAACCCATGGGAGAGGAAGAAGAGAAAGATGTTGAGGTAGAACTTTCCATAGCCTCCAGAACTTCAAATATTTGTGGGAGGAATCCTTTGGGAATCCAAAATGGAAGCACCTTGCCTCTGGTTTGAACACCAAAATGGAGAGCCCAATGTGCCATTTTATAGGAAAATTGGAAGGTGGTTTTGGGAACACATATTTCTTCAAACCACTTGTACCATGCGTCTTGGCCATTATAAAATCGAATATCCATTTTGAAAAAACTGGAAAGTTATATCCCCACTTTCTGACTATCTCCACTGAAAGTTTGGCATCAATTGGACAATTGAATCTGGAGATATGGATAGATTACATAACGTCACTTTTGACTTCGCAAAAATTTTGTGTTCTGGAAAGATCTAGTCGGTTGGGCCCCTTGCTGGTAGAATTGGACTTGGGTTTATTCATAAGATTTGTATCTAATTAAATTTTGGACCAGAATACAATATAAAATCCCATTTTAATGTACATAATTTTCTAAAATGGAAAAAAAATGGATACGTCTTCATGGATCCATGCAATTTTGTCCCATTTTTATTCCTCTTCATCATAGGCCCTCCAAATCACCTCTACTTAGAATATAATTATCAAATCTAGTAAAATTTCCCTTTTTAATAGTGTTAAACACAAAATAATTAAGTCAAAAATGGAGTGAAATTTTTTATTATACTTGTAATTGTTAATACAAAACCAGTTTAATACATTGGTATAAGGGTGAAATAAAATAGTGAAACGTGGTACGATCAGAACTCCGTGATCATTTCTTCTCAAAGCATATACCACCTAATTTTCCTTCCCCGGGTGGTGGTTTATAGTGCAATCATAATCCTTGAGTAGTTCAAGTCATCTTATTTTCCTCATGTTGAGTTCTTTCTGCAAGAAAATATACTTCAAACTCTTATGATCATTATATATCTCAAATTTTTCACCATAGAGATAGTGTCTTCATATCTTAAATGAAAATATTACAGCTGCTAACTCTAGATCATGAGTGGGGTAGTTTTTCTCGTGAATTTTTATCATCTGTGATGCATAGTAAAATAAATCTATCATTCTACATAAGGACACAACCAAGTCCTTTCTTTGAAAAATCACTATAAATAACAAACTCATCATTCCCTGATGGTAGATTCAAGATAGGAGCATTGACTAATATTCTCTTCAGTTCCTCAAAACATTTTTCACACACTTTTTTCCAAACAAATTGAACCCCTTTATGTGTGATATTTGTTAATGGGTTAGCCAAATGGGAAAAATTATGGAAAAAACACCGATAATAACCTGCTAAACCAATAAAACTGTGTACCTCAGTTATACTCATCGGTGCTGGCCATTTTTTTATTTCTCTTGTACTAGAAGGATCAATAGAGATTTTATCCTTCGAGACAATATGGCCAAAAAAAGAAATCTCTTGAATCCAGAATTCACACATGTTAAACTTCCCATATAACTCATTTCTTCTAAGAGTCTTTAGAATAGTGTGCAAGTGATTTTCATGATCTTCGTAGATTTTGGATTATACCAAGATATCATCAATAAATACCACTAAAAAGTCATCAATATATTCTTTGAAAACATTATTCATTAGATCTGTGAAGACAGAGGGTGCATTAGTGTCACGACCCCCTCCCACCAAAGATGCCCCTCCTGAGCTAGCAATGGTGAAAGGGAGATAATGACACCTGAGTCCCGCTTCCAGTAGGCCCCGGGGTGGCGACTAGCACCAAGGGTATAAGTTATCACAAATATGGGAGGCATTAACCTTTTTATTATTTAGGATTGGGAAATAGGACAACTCAACCACCCAAAAAGGAAAAGAACAACTGTATAGAAATAAACCCAAACCAATCCCACATGCATGTTTAAACAATTTTATAATAAGGTGCAAGTACAAGAAAGCTCAAAGTAATATACCAAAAGAAAACAAGAGTACAACAACTGCAACAACTCTAACTATCCGACTTGTAGGGTTCCACATGGCCCTGATAGTCCTCCTGGAAACCTGAAAGTAAACGTAGGGTGATCATACAAGTATACTCAGTAGGGAAACCTAAATCTCTCGTGCACAAGTGGGGAGACATCCTAATGTCTTGTGAGAACAACAGAAGAAACCTAGCAAGTAATTCTATCCACCCAACCTCACCAGCCGTACTCACCAAAAACACAATCACAACAGGTAGTAGTATATAATAACAAGAGTATTGGGTACCTCGCACCATTTCCCTTTAGTTAGCTTCTCTTCCTAACGGTGAACGTCCTGACGCTACCACACTCTCCCCGCGCGCACACACCTGGGCCTCACAACCACGTATCCTGCCCGCACACACTTGGGCCTCACAACCACATATCCCGCCCGCACACACCTAGGAATCACAACCACGTATCCCGACCGCACACACCTGGGCCTCACAACCACGTATCCCACCCGCACACACCTGGGACTCATAACCACGTATCCCGCCCGCACACACCTGGGCCTCATCCCAAAGATTCTTGGGAAACAGTAGAACCTGCCCGAAGAGTCTTGGGCTAAAACCACCCCAATCAAAACCTACCTGAAGAGTCTTAGGTGTAAGGTCGCCTCAAGCCATCACAGCCTAGGGGAGAAGGAGTAGGAAGGAGCTAGTAACTAAGGGAAAAACACCCTCTCCCATGAAATGGGAGTGTTCGGCACTAAGTTCTCAACATGGGTGGGGTGTGATAAAACACAAAAGATACAGATATATATATGTATACCAAACACACAGCCCAACCTATGGCTTCTAAACAGAGAAACTAAGAACATGCCTCGGCACTGCTACTACGAAGCATGCATACAACTAACAACCCCAACCCCATTTAGGTTTTCACGTTTCAGCAGAATTAGTTTATTTAGTTCCTTAACTACTGGGCAACTATCCACAACCAACCACATCGATCATTCGTAAAACATATCCCTACCATCCACAAATCAAGTTAGGAAAACACAAGCAGCACAACAAATCCCTTCTTATCAACCAACCAACCCCATTGATTATTTTTCCCGTTCCATTACCATGCCCCACCATTCATTAACTCTTCCACTTTTTTATTTATTATTCACAACCCATAGCCCATTCACATTAAAACCCATCCCTACAGCCCCGCTGCCAACTACCATAACCACAACTGCATCGTACATCATTATCCCTTGAATACCATTTATCACAGCCCCGCATCTTGTTCTATTCGTAACAACCAAGGATTCACCCTCCCTTTCACACACTTGTAACCAAGCCAAAACCCACATGTTCATTATTCCATTTTGTTCAACCGGGGTGATCACACAAGGGTTCCAGATTTTAAACAGCCAATTTTACGTTATTAACCAATTCCACATTCCACAAAGTTTCCATCCAAAAAACGGTCTAGAAAGATAGGGCAGCATTTAATTGTGCAAGCAAAGGCCCCCAACGACCGTGATTTTCAGTAGGCATAAGCCTATTCAATTCACAACATATCAATAGGATAAACAAAGATAAACATAACAACTTCCCCATCCCCATTAAATAAGCCAGTTATTATCTTTATTAAACCGGTTCAAAATTGTTTCATGTAAACAAGAGAACATCCACCCCGCATGATGCACAAATTAGAGAGACGAAGGTAAGATCCCTACCTCAACAGGTTCTGATCACAACGCTCCCCTGGATCAACTTTAGAAGACGTCCGTCGGCGTCCGTCACTTCTGTCGGGTCCCGAAAAAACCTCCTCGGGTGGAAGTAGGAAAGGAAAGGCTGAAGTAAAGACAACGGATCCAAGCTCTAAAGTTCTTCCTCGTCGTTACAATCCTGTGGCCACTGACAGATCGTAAATCGGAGCTCGGAAGAAGAAGTTATGGAAGAAATAGCCTTCGAGTCTCTTGGGAGAAATCTGCTAAGAGGAAAGGGGAGGAGAGGGGTGAGTTGAAAAGGAGGAGGGGACCCCTCTTTTTATAGGTGAGAAAAACAAAAGTACATGGAGTCTACTTGGTTATTTCACACAGTCTCCATGCGGATTCCAACACAGCTCGGCGGCCGTTGACTGGTCAACACATGGTTTGAGGGTAACACATATGCGGGGAGGGACTACACGGCGTGTACCCATTTATTACACACGGCAAGGACACGGCTCCAACACGGCACATGGTCGTTGACTGGTAACGCGTACGCGGGGAAGGACTACACGGTGTGTAGTACTGGACACACGGCGTGTACCCATTTATTGCACACGGCAAGGACACGGCTCCAACATGGCACATGGCCGTTGACTGGTAACGCGTATGTGGGGAGAGACTACATGGTGTGTTGTATTGGATACACGACGTGTATTCATTTATTTCACATGGCTCCAACACAGCACACGGTCGTCAACACGAGGTATACCCGGCAAGGGGGTACACGGCGTGTACTCAAACTACATGGCATGTAGTTTCAAAATTCTGGAAAGTGTGGGAAAAGTCCATTTTACCCTCCAGAACACTTCGTGGCCTTCTTTTTGACAAAGGAATGGGCCGGAGAGGTCCGGGACATTACATCAGATACCTCTTAAAACATTTTCGTCCCCGAGAATTCAAAAACTAACCCAGAGGAAACCCAACAAGATACCTCTTAAGGTTCTTGTTATAACAGGAACCCAACCAACAACCCTAATCATATGTGTTAGGAATTCCTTCTCCTATGTAGAGATATTTTCCGCTTTAGGCGGCACTGAATCGCCTGCATGGGTTTGATCGCATCCTCATTAATGCGTCTCGACTAAGAATTGGGTCTTCCCACTTTCATACATTAGGATTTTCCGACTTACACTGCCCCTAACACCGTACAACCCACACATTTCCCAAACACGTGGTTTGGAGAAAAATTTCTTCTTCTATGTAGAGATATTATTCGCTTTAGGTGGCACTGACTCGCCCACACAGGTTTAATCACATCCTCATTAATGCATCTCGATTAAGAGTCAGGTTTTTTCCTTTCCCCACACAGTCGGACATGCTACACACTTCCAGAGAACAAGGAAACAAAAGGTCTCACAACCGACAAGCCAAGCATTCCATATATCAAAGGTACAGAGTACAACATCAACACAAATCTCAGAAGAACAAGGGAAAACACAAGTCAAAACAACTCCGGGTACTGAGCGTGCATCTGGGTCTCCCACTCCCAAGTGCTCTCTTCGAGGCCACCATGCCTCCATAACACACGAACCAACGGAATGGTTCGTCCACGGAGCACCTTCTCTTTACGATCCTTGATTCTGACTGGTCATTACTCGAAGTTCGCGTCTTCTCCCATATCTGACTCTCCCTAGTTGATAATGTGAGGGTCATCGTGCAAGTACCGACGAAGCTGGGAGACGTGGAAGACGTCATGAACCTTCTCCAACTGAGGTGGCAGGGCCAGCTGATATGCCACCTCGCCGACTCACCTCATCACCTCAAAAGGTCCGATGAACCTAGGTGAGAGCTTGCTCCCTTTCCCAAACCTCGGCTACCCCCGTAGACTTATGTCGGTCCTGAGCCGCTTTCATCCTCTCACGTACAGGCTAAACTTTCTCTGTGGTGCTCTGTACTACTTCTGGCCCCAGAGCACCTATCTCACCAACCTCTGCCCAACAAATGGGTGAACGACATGGTCTTCCATAGAAATCCTCAAACGATGCCATTCCAATAGTAGAGTGGAAGCTGTTTTTGTAGGAAAATTCTACTAAAGGCAAGTGGCATACCCATGATCCTCTAAAATCCAGAACGCATGCTCGCAGCATGTCTTCCAACATCTGGATAGTCCGATCCATCTGCACATCAGTCTGGGGGTGGAAAACAGTGTTAAGGCATAGCTGGGTGCCAAAATCATGTTGTAACCCCCTCCAGACTTGTGAGGTAAACTGAGTATCCCGATCTGAGACGATAGTCTTCGGGAGTCCATGCAAACACACCACCTTGTCTACGTACCTCTATGCTAAGGTACTCACTGGGCCTGACTCCTTAATTTCTAAGAAGTGAGCTGATTTCGTCAGTCAATCCACCACTACCCAGATAGCATCATAACCACCCTGATCTCTAGGTAGTCCTGTGACGAAGTCCATTGAGATGTCATCCCACTTCCACTTGGGGACATCTAAAGGATGAAACAACCCACTGGGAACACGGTGTTCAGCCTTCACTTGCTGGCACACTAGGAATTTAGCCACAAAATCCACCACTGCTCGTTTCACCCCGGGCCACCAAAATTGTTCCCTCATGCCTCGGTACATTTTTGAAACTCCTGGATGTACCGCCAAGGCTGAGCTATGGAACTCACGGAGAACTCCCTCACGCATTGCCTCTGGAACAAAAAACCTTCCATGGAAAAGCATCCGATGTCGGCTATCCTCTGACCATACTTCTGGATCATTCCCCTAATCGACACGATCCCACATCACTTCCTCCTCAGAGTCCCCCCAATGAGACTCTTCCACCTACTGCAACAAGGAGGACTGCACCGTCATCTGAAACAAACAGCCTCTAACACCTTCTACCCTGGCATCCAAGTGCAAGGCAACCAACTCTCCCATCGCCTTCCAAGCATTAGTGGATTCCCGAACCACTTCCTTATGCAACTTCCTGCTCAGGGAATCAGCCACAACGTTGTTCTTACCTTTAGTGTAAGAGATCTCAAAGTCATAGTCTTGGAGAAACTAGACCCATATCCGCTGTCGTAAGTTCATGTCATGCTGGGAGAAGATATAACGCAGGCTCTTGTGATCTGAGAAGACCACAAAGCGCTCCCCAAAGAGGTAATGTCGCCACAACTTCTGTGCGAACACTACTACTTCAAGCTCTAGGTCATGGGTGGCATATTTACGCTCGTTAGGGTGTAACTACCTAGACCCATAATAGATCACTCCCTTCTTCTGCATCAACACGCACCCCAGACCAAGGCCAGAAGCATCACAAAACACTTCATACAACAACCCTTCCTCTGGAAACCTGAGTATGGGAGCACTGACCAACTTCTCCTTTAGGTAGTCAAAAGATTTCTGGTACTGCTCGCTCCATAGGAAGACCTGGTTCTTCCTAGTCAAAGCTTTCAATTGAGAAGCAACTCTAGAGAAGTCTGAAACGAACCTCCAATAGTAACCTGCCAACCCCAGAAAACTACTAACTTCCGCCACGCTCTTGGGTGCCGCCCAAGAAACAACTGCCTCCACCTTCGACAGGTCCACTGACACTCCATGCTGAGACACCACGTTCCCAAGGAAGTGTACTTCTTGCATCAAGAACTTACACTTCGACAATTTCCCATAAAGGTGGTGGTGTAGAAGGACTTCCAAAAATGCCCTAAGATTCTCAATGTGCTCCTCCTATGATCTTGAGTAGGTCAGGATGTCATCGATAAACACAACGATGAACCGGTCCAGAAACTCTCGGAAGACAAAGATCATAAGTCCCATGAACACAGCCGGTGAATTTGTAACTCCAAATGGAATTACTACAAACTCGAAGTGCCCATACCTGCACCTGAAAGCTGTCTTTGAGATGTCATTGTACTTTACCCTCAGCTGATGATATCCAGATCGTAGATCAATCTTAGAAAACCAACCTGCTCCCCTCAGTTGGTCGAAGAGATCATCTATCCTTGGAAGGGGGTAGTGGTTCTTGATCATTACCTGGTTCAACCTTCGGTAGTCTATGCATAGCCTGAGACCACCATATGCCTTCCTCACAAACAAAACTGGAGCACCCCATGGCGATACTCTGGGTCGAATAAAACCCTTCTCCATCAGATCGTCAATCTGAATCTGCAACTCCCGCAACTCTGAAGGCGTCATCCGATAAGGGGACATCGAAATCGGATGGACACCAGGCTGTAAGTCTATCATGAACTCAACATCACGTCGGGGGGGGGGGGGGTAGAGTCACAACCTCATTAGGAAAAACATCGAGGAACTCCCCAATAACCTCTGGGACATCCATCATCTCTGTATCATCTGGAACCACTGATAACCCGCCTAATAAGGAAAGGAGATGCTTCACATGCTGGCTTCCTACCTGATAGCTCCTCTTGCCAACAAAATATATGCGCTTCCCATCCACGTCGGAGAACACAACTCTTATCCAGAAGCATTCGATAACGGCACTAATATAAAACAACCATTTGATGCCTAGGATGACATCGTATGGCTGCATTTGTAACAGAAGAAGGTCCCCACTAGATCGATGTAGTCCCAACATTAGCTCATATCCCCGGAAAACACAAGATATTCTGGTCTAGCCTCCAACTACTGTACTCATCACCAGTGGTACGGAAAGTCTCTCTACGTCTAGTCCCAAAGAATGGGCTAGACCAGGTGCAACAAAGGAGTGCGAAGCTCCCAAATTGAACAAAGAAGAAAAAAGAATGTTGAACAAACAAATCGTACCTTGCACCACCTCTGGTCCTGCTGGAGATTTCAACTCTGTTGTATGCAACTATCCACGCCTAGCTCCTCTACCTCTCTGATGTCGTCCACCTCCCCGACCATGCCCTGGTTGAGGTCCCTGAGGAGCACCCTGAGGTCGGCCTCCTCCCGCAAAGTCTACCCTCATAGGAGCATGGTCATGCTACTGCTGGAAGGTCCTCACCGGTAACTGGTGCTGTTGAGGTGGGCACTGAACCTGCCCACCTCCACCGTACTGAGCTCGGGTCGGGCACCAACTCTGGACGTTCCTGAAACCTCCACAAGAAAAACACTTTAGTCCTAGGCTCATGAAAAAGGGACGAGTACCCGAAGATCTGAACTGGAACTGCTGGGGCCTGCTCCCCACTAGCCTGAACCTGGAAGGTCCCGTCGCAGGAGACCTACTGCTGACTACCTTCCCCTTCGACGAGCCCAGCTGGATCCCCTATCGGGGTGCACCTCCCAGTGAGTGCATACTCTCTACAACCTCTACCTTCTTCTGTACCACCAAGTACGTCGGAAGGGTGAAGGGGGTGACAGCATACTGGAGCGAAGGACGAAGAGCCTCCTCCAAACGTCTCGCCCGAGACTCCTCATTCGGAAAGAGATCCGGAACAAAGCACATGAGATCCTTGAACTTGATCCCCAACTCTCGTACTGACATACTCCCCTACTGAAGGGAGAGTAACTCCTGCTGCTTCTCCGCCGTGATCATGGAATAAAGGAATTCCTCTTGGAATTCCTTCTCAAAGTCAGCCCATGGAACCTCTGCCTCTATCCTCTCTCCAAGGTAGAGCATCCACCACTGTCGCGCCGCTCCTCTCAGCTAACTGACTGCTAGGGGAACCTAGTACTCCCTCGGAGCACGGATCAAGGTAAAAGTGATCCCTAGGTCCTCAATCCACCCCTTCGTCTCCGTGTCCGAAGTACTACCCTCGTACTTCTTAAGGGTATGTCGCTGGAAAGAATGGAGAGTCTTTTTCCACTGGATATCTTCCTCCTCTCTATCAATCCTCAACTGATCGACTGCCTGAATCTGCTGGGCCTCAGTCATCTGAGCCACCCAGGGATGACGACCATGTGCCATAGCTATACGGTAAACAAAGATCACCTAATCCTAAGTAGTAAGGAAATTTCTCAAGGTTTAATTTTATCATATTATTTCAATTTCTTTCCCAGAACACCCAAATCAAGTAAAAAACAATCATGATGATGCATGTACCTTTCCTAGGGTCTCTACCCTGCAATAAATGTAGTCTCACTTGGTCATTCGGTAGGATCAGATTCCTTGCATCGGATCACGGGGGGCCCTAAAATCCTATGTCCAAACTAGTCTTCCTTGGCCTATGTCACACACCAAGATTAACTAACATTGTTGCCCTACCATCCCATGCAATCCTCACTGTGCCTAACTCCAGACTCCATCCTATCTCTCAGCCATAAACTCTAATACCATTCTTTCATGACCCCATCCCACCAAAGATGCCCCTCCTGAGCTGGAAATGATGAAAGGGAGATAATGACCCCTGAGTCCCGCCTCCAGTAGGCCCTGGGGTGGCAACTAGCACCAAGGGTATGATTTTTCACAAATATGGGAGGCATTACCCTTTTATTATTTAGGATCGGGAAATAGGACAATTCAACCACCCAAAAAGGAAAAGAACAAGTGTATAGAAATAAACCCAAAACAATCTCACATGCATGTTTAAACAATTTTATAACAAGGTGCAAGTACAAGAAAGCTCAAAGTACAATACCAAAAGAAAACAAGAGTACAAAAACTACAACAACTCCAATTGTCTGACTAGTAGGGTCCCGCACGGCCCTGGTAGTCCTCCTGGAAACCTGAAAGTAAATGTAGGGTGAGCATACAAGTATACTCAGTATGGAAACCTAAAGCTCTCGTGCACAAGTGGGGAGACATCCTAATGTCTCATGAGAACAACAGAAGAAACCTGGAAAGAAATTCTATCCACCCAACCTCACCAGCCGCACTCATCAAAAACACAATCACAACAGGTGGTAGTATATAAGAACAAGAGTATTGGGTACCCCGCACCATTTCCCTTTAGTTAGCTGCTCTTCCTAACGGTGAACGTCCTAACGCTGCCACACTCTCCCCGCTCGCACACACCTGGGCCTCACAACCACATATCCCGCCCGTACACACCTGGGCCTCACAACCACGTATCCCGCCCACACACACCTGGGCCTCACAACAACGTATCTCGCCCGCACACACCTGGGCCTCATAACCACGTATCCCGCCCGCACACACATGGGACTCATCCCGAAGATTCTTGGGAAACAGTAGAACCTGCCCGAAGAGTCTTGGGCTAAAACCACCCCAATCGAAACCTACCCAAAGAGTCTTAGGTGTAAGGTCGCCTCAAGCCATCACATCCTAGGGGAGAAGGAGCAGGAAGGAGCTAGTAACTAAGGGAAAAACACCCTCTCCCATAAAATGGGAGTGTTCATCACTAAGTTCTCAACATGGGTGGGGTGCGATAAAACACAAAAGATACAGATATATATATGTATACCAAACACACAGCCCAACCTATGGCTTCTAAATAGAGAAACTGAGCACGTGCCTCGGCACTGCTACTACGAAGCATGCATACAACAAACAACCCCAACCCCATTTAGGTTTTCTCATTTGGGTAGAATTAGTTTATTTAGTTCCTTAACTACTAGGAAACTATCCACAACCAACCACATTGATTGTTCGTAAAACATATCCTTGCCATCCACAAATCAAGTTAGGAAAACACAAGCAGCATAACAAATCCCTTCTTATCAAACAACCAACCCCATTGATTATTATTCCCGTTCCATTACTATGCCCCACCATTCATTAACTATTCCACTTTTTTTTATTTATTATTCACAACCCATAGCCCATTCACATTCAAACCCATCCCTATAGCCCCGCTGCCAACTGCCATAACCACAACTGCACCGTACATCATTATCCCTTTAATACCATTTATTGCAGCCTCGCTGCTTGTTCTATTCGTAACAACCCAGGATTCACCCCTCCCTTTCACACACCAGTAACCAATCCAAAACCCACATGTTCATTATTCCATTTTGTTCAACCGGGGTGATCACACAAGGGTTCCAGATTTTAAACAGCCAACTTTACGTGATTAACCAATTCCACATTCCACAAAGTTTCCATCCACAAAATGGTCTAGAAAGATAGGGAAACATTTAATTGCACAAGAAAAGGCCCCCAACGACCGTGATTTTCAGTAGGCATAAGCCTATTCAATTTACAACATATCAATAGGATAAACAAATATAAGCATAACAAGTTCCCCATCCCCGTTATATAAGCCAGTTATTATCTTTATTAAACCGGTTCAAAAGTGTTTCACGTAAACAAGATAACACCCACCCCGCATGATGCACAAATTAGAGAGACAAAGTTAAGATCCCTACCTCAACAGGTTTTGATCACAATGCTCCCCCAGATCAACTTTATAAGACGTCCGTCGGCGTCCGTCACTTCTGTCGGGTCCCGGAAAAACCTCCTTGGGTGGAATTTGGAAAGGAAAAGACGAATTAAAGACAAAGGATCTAATCTCGGAAGTTCCTCCTCGTCGTTATGATCTCGTGGCCACTGACGGATCATAAATTGGAGCTCGAACGAAGAAGTTATGGAAGAAAGAGCCTTCGAGTCTCTTGGGAGAACTCTGCTCAGAGGAAAGGGGAGGAGAGGGGTGATTTGAAAAGGAGGAGGGGACCCCTCCTTTTATAGGTGAGAAAAGAAAAATTACATGGCGTGTACTTTATGGTACACGGCATGTACTCGGTTATTTCACATGGTCTCCACGCGGCTTCCAACACGGCTCCACGGCCGTTGACTGGTCAACACACGGTTTGAGAGTAACGCATACGCGGGGAGGGACTACACGGTGTGTAGTACTGGACACATGGCGTGTACCCATTTATTGCACACGGCAAGGACACGATTCCAACATGGCACATGGCCATTGACTATTAATGCGTACACCGGGAAGGACTACATGGCGTGTTGTACTGGACACATGACATGTACCCATTTATTGCACACGGTAAGGACACGACTCCAACACGGCACACGGCCGTTGACTGGTAACGCATACGTGGGGAGAGACTACATGGCGTGTAGTATTGGATACACGACGTGTACCCATTTATTTCACACGGCTCCAACACGGCACACGGCCGTCAACATGGGGTATACCCGGCAAGGGGGTACACGGCGTGTACTCAAACTACGCGGCGTGTAGTTTCAAAATTCTAGAAAGTGTGGGAAAAGTCCATTTTACCCTCTAGAACACTTCGTGGCCTTCTTTTTGACAAAGGAATGGGCCGGAGAGGTCCGGCCCATTACAATTAGTCAGTCTAAAAGCCATTATTGTAAACTCTTAATGCCCATACCTAGTACGAAATGTTGTCTTCAAAATTCCATCCTTCTCCACACACAACTGGTGATATCCAGATCGAAGGTCAAACTTTGAAAAATATTGAGCTCCATTAATTTGATAAAATAAATCATCAATGAAAGGTATGGGATACTTGTTCTTTATTGTTATAGAATTTATCTCTCTGTATTCAATGCACAACCTCATTAATCCATATTTCTTCTTAATAAAAAAAATATGGGCTCCCCAGATAGAAACACTGGGGAGAATAAATCCTTTATTACTCAATTACTATAGTTGTTTCTTTAGTTCCATTAATTCCATAGTAGCCATTCTATAAGGTGACTTTGATATGGCCCTTGAACCAAGAATTAAGTCAATGGAAAACTCAATTTCTCATTCTGGGTGATGTCCAGGTAAATTCTCTAGAAACACATAAACATATTCTTGAACAATAGGTATATACACTATTTGAACATTCTTTTCCTAACCCATAGTTATTTCACTCTCTTTCTCTCCAATAATTGAATTTACAAGAGCTACTGGGGGTGGATTTAGATGAGAATCAGATGGTGATGTTTCTACTCTAAAGATAAGGGATTATTTATCATCATAAAAAAATTTAACCTCCTTCTTATTATAATAAATTTTCACATCATGGTCTGAAATCCAATCTATACCGAGGATTATATCAAATTCAAACATGGCTATGATGATGAGATCAGCAGATAAAGCATGTTTATATTGCACAATGGTAACTGGTTCATAAAACTTTGTTGCAATGATACTTCCCTTAGGAGTTTGGACTGAAAACTCCATTATTAAATCAAATTGGAAATATCTAATTTTCTTGGAAAACTAGGAAGATATGAAAGAATGTGATGATCCGTAATCAAATAAAGCATTGGCTAAATTTGAGAAAATGATTAATGTACCTGCCACCACGTCATTCAGAACTTCAACCTCCGCAGTTGTGATCGCATAAGCTTGGCCTTACTCCCTTGGCCTTTTTGGAGGTAAGTTTTTTTTACGCTTAGGAAATTTATTTGCATAATTTCCCATTTCTTTACAACTATAGCATTCAAAATTGACACCCTCTTTCTTCCCCTTGTAATCACGAGCTTAGTGTCCTTTTTCTCCATACTTGTAATAGAATCTCATTTCCTTCAGGCAAGCACCAAGGTGTTTCTTCCCACATTTACTACAGTATAGAAATTCAACTTTTCGCTTCTCCCCCTTATTTTCATTTCCATAGAGTTAAATAGATCTCTTCTTCTCTTGCTTTGGTTTAAAGTCATAAGACTTAGAGAATTCCTTTTCTATCTTGATAGCACATGAGACTATATCTTTGTACGATGAGAAGGATTGTCAGACTAATGCTCGACGGAGAAATGTTTTTAACCCATCAAAGAAGCTATCGATCTTACTTCTTGGGTTACATATATAATCTGTAGCATGCCTTACTAGCCTTGTAAAGTTGGCCTCATAATTTGAGACATTCTCATCCTCCTTTTTCCTCATACTTATAAATTGACTTTCCATATCTACTTGATGTTCATAAGGAAATTATTTTTCTAAGAAAAGATCTTTAAACTCCCTCCATTCTATATTTGATACTTCTTCATCCTCCTTTTTGTTTTGAATTAATCACCACCATTCATCTGCATCTCCTCTGAGGAGATAAACTACCATGACAACTTTTTCCTCTTCGCTACTCCCCAAATCATGAAATATTTTCTCTAAGGAAATTATCCATTGTTTAGCTACAAATGGATTTTTAGTCCCATTGAATGTTGGTGGTTGTTGTCTCATGAAGAAGTCTAACATTGATCCTATGTGTTGTGGATCAGGGTGATCCATACGGGTAAGGTTATTATTCATAACCTGAGTGAGTTATCCCAGTATGGTTATAAGTTATTCAGCACCAGTTACATCACTAGCTCCACTATAATTATCTTGAGTAGGAGGGTAATCCCTACATGGATTACGTGCGTTGATACAGTTTCCATTACTTCCACTAGGTGCCATTTCTAAATAATGGCATATACTAGATTAGTTTATGAATCCCAATACATAATTCCAAACTAGTAAAATACCTAACATAAATTGAACAGTTTATGCATATAATCCATAATCATAAAAAAAGTTTTCTTTGAGAAATTATTTACTCATAAATACTTCATAATTTTTTGTAAAGAAAATGTGAATTATCCTAAGTATATATATCAGGAGTGTCATAAACAAGAGTGCAACAAGGCCTATTGTCATGCACCAGTTCCCATTCGAGTATAGCTCAAAGTAGTGTTTTCAGGTATTACCCCTAGATACATATGTTCCAGATCTGCCTCTACCTACTTGTATCCAGACAGGGAAGTATTACTTGGAAAATTCACAAAATCTCTACATGACAAAAATTCTAGTAAGTTATTCTATACTAATATTCAAATTCAATCTTAGGGTAATGTTCTCTAATCAGAGTTTTTCTAAATCTAGCTTCCAAGGTTTGTACTAAACTTCCTATGATACCAACTGTAATGCTCCGACCCTAGTTACCCATAGTTGGTTCATTATTACATAACATTGGCATGATCACAAGAGATCAAGTCTCTAAATACTAATTAGTTTAGTATCCTTGGAAGTACTAGATACATACATATGTTTTAAATTACATTATGAAATGGAAAAACTATAACATTATGTCTCCTTTGAACACACTCATATCCCTTATCCTATTCTTGCAGTTCAATCATAATATACTTCTTCACATCCTGGGGAAAAATTAAACATAAGAAAGGGGTGATCTCATATGCTGAGTAAGGATAACAATATAGTGGAAACTATCATAAGAAAACATAAACATTTAAGGCATTGTATAAGACTAAAACACAAGCCTTTTAAACTTAAAATTATTAACAATATGGAAAAGATAAATCAAATAATTCCATTTACTTATTCACATGGATATTCTAATAGTTGAATAATCACATGTAATATCAATAGCTAATTTCATAATTATGGAATGCATAATGGCAGACATCATAACCACATAGTCAAGGCCTCATGCCAAGACTAAAAATAAGATTTTGTCACGGCCTAGTTCCAAGACACTAGTTTGTCTCATGAGATCTACCGATACATCGAGGGGTTATAGCAAGCCCCTCCCGTCACTTACTAAGTCCAATGCATTCCTTATATGAAAAGGTTGAAACATAATATAAACATTAGTATTAAAAATAGCATATGAAATGTCAATACTTTAACCATAAACCATGAATGGTATAAAAATAGAACATCCATAGTCAAAAATATCACAAAACATTCAATATAATATGGAAGATTGTATCATAATAAATCAACTTCAAACAAACATAAAATCCAACGAATAATGTTGACATAGATGAAATCAATCCAAAAACTATTTGAGTGAAATATATATTTCTATTTTGAAATAATTTAAAAGTAAAGAAAACAATTATTTTAAAAATATTCTTATGATCTCTTAAGGTAATCCTCGAAGGTGTTATAAAGGTGGAAAATAGCTGCACCCACTGTATAATTTAAAAAAACATTCTTTCCTTAATTTTTCAAAAAGTTCATAAAGTACCTTGTTTGGAAAATGACAGAATGATTCCTTTCAAAACATTTTATAAAAATTAAAATAGGGGTATAAATTAATTTAAACCATAGTCTATTAAATAGTAAAAATGTTTTGAATTAAATTTATAGGAAACACGGATGTGGATGATAAAGAAGTCCCAGTAGATACTTACGTATAAACAACCTCAGATAATAATAAGATTGTAAATTTATCCCTTACCATGTAATTTTCCTTAGTCAAGGGTATGTTAACCTCCTATATAATGGTGAAATAATTTTTATTAAATTATACAAGAACCACATATATAAATATAATATCATATATGATCTTCTAATATTTCTTTGTTAATGATATTTCATTAGTATCATTGTTTTGGGTGTTAACTGATTCATTTTACATTATATGTTTTGTTACGTAAGTCATGTTTGTTATGGATAGAATGTATTTGATTCATATCCAGAATGATATTAAGTTTTTAAACATTATATTTAATCATAAAATGAAAATTATTCTTGAATGGTTACAATGGGGAATTAAACCTCATCGCGCATTGGAGACGGTAAGTCGTACGTACGCACGAGCGATAATATCATTATATTAGTGGTGAAATAGTATGTAATTTGATGGTATATTATATATACATAAAAATTAATATGTTATATTTATTATTTAAATCAGTTATACTCATTATTATACCCATCCAAATAATGAAATGTTGAATAACAAACTACACCACGACGTGGAGACGGTAAGTCGTACGTACGCACATATAGTGACTTTGTCATTCATAGGATGGATAGAATAATGAATATGGTTATACCATATTTATAATAACATATTAGTATGTAGAAGGTACTACAGTTATTATTTTAGTATGGAAACAACAAAGAAAGAGGAAGTGGAAGAAGAAAATAACTTTGAAAGAGGTGATGAAGTAATTAACTCTTCTTTGGGTTCTTCCTTTTGATTTGAACAAAAGGGATCCTTAGGATGTCTTTATGATCAAAGTAAGGCCTCTAGGTTGAATTTATGGTAGTTGGGAGGATATTTGAGTAGGTTTTTTCTGATCCAAAAGGCTTTGGAGGTGTGAAATGTTGAGTCAATAAGGTTTTCCTTATGACTTTTTCCATTCCTTCAATCAAGGGGGAGATTGTTAAGTCATTAAGGTTTTCATTATGGATTTATCATTCCTCTTGTTTTAAAAATCACAAACACATTATTTTAAGGAAAAACTTATTTTACCCCTGTTTTACTTCTATAAGGAAAATTTCCCTTTCCCAAGGAAATTTACCCTTGCCTAGTTTTCATTATTCGTGTCATAAATTTTCTAAGTATAAAACTCGGATTGAAACCAAAAAACCCGGAATCGTATAATACTTAGATATGAGGTATTCTGTTTTAGGATCCGAATTCTTGTTACGAATTTTTATGAAGTTCTACTCTGAATTCCCTGTTATAAACTTTTATAAAGTTCAACTCTGAATTCTGATTGTGAACTTATATAAAGTCCTAACTACGAATTATGATGATGAATTATAATTATGAATTCTCATTACGAATTCTGATGATGAATTATGATTACAAATTCTCATTACGAATTCTGATTATGAACTTGTATAAAGTTCTAACTCTGAGTTCTCTGAATTCAGACTCCGAACTCTTATGAGTTCTGACTCCGAATTCCCATGAACTTTGACTCCGAACTTTGTTATTTATGGTTCCGAATTCTTGTGAATACAGAATCTGAGTTTCTTTGAGATTCAGGCTCTGAAATTCTACATAATTCAGGTTCTGAATTCCTACAAAATAGAATCTGAATATCTTAGTACTACATACTCTGAATTCATTTTTTCTCTACACTCCGAACTTTAACTTTCTCCATTCCAAACTTTCATTTACCTTTATTCTGAATATCAGTTTTTGGTTATGCTTACAATTGTTCTATTACAAAATGATGGTGTGATTTCAGTTATTGACTAACCATTGTTTGAGTGACACGTGTACAGATCCCTCTGAAATTCAAGGAAAAATATGACAGTTGGAGGAGGGATCCGACCGTTGGAGCTTCACCTATAAATAGGATCTCATTTTAACGTGTTCAAAACTTTTTTTGGAACTTTTGGAATTTTGATGCTCATAATTTCCTAAAGTGATTTCTAGAGAGAGAGGCTCTTATCAAATCTCAAGATTCGTGCAGAAAGTTTGAACAGCTTGTTCAAACTTTTCCTTGTGTAGATTTGCTTCGTGTGACTTCGATTGTTGTTGTGTACAATCAAGGGCTTCCGGGGATAGGAAGACAGAGGTTCCAACATCTTGAAGTTGAGAGATTCCTTGCTGAAGAAGACATAGGTGTCGACTGCCTGATAGTTGAGGGCTTGCAGGGATAGTAAGACAGACTCTGATCTTTATATTGAGGGCTTACCCTGGTTTGGGTAAGACAGTTTTTCTTGAAAGTATAAATCAAGGGACCTTTATCCAAGGTTGTTGGATACCCTCCTCTTTTGGTTAAAAGAGTTTATACTTGTTACTTCTAGTTTTACTACTTTCTGTTTCTGTTGTATTTTGTATTGTTAAGGAAAGTATAACTTTGTTATAATTCCTTACTTGTACTCTGATTATAGTTAGATTCTATACGCTTTAAGGTAGAATATTCATCTTTGTAAACTTTAGTTAAGTTTCTTTTTTAGAATCACTTTTCCAGAATTTAGAAAATGATTAGAACTTATAGAGGTCTTGTGAATTATCTTGTTTAACCTTATTAAACATAACCATCCTCAAAATTCCCTAAGTGAATTTTAAAAGGTACAATTCACCCACTCTTGAATTGGAGAATCTCATTCTTATTTCGATCCTACATTTGGTATTATAGAGTATATCATACTCAGACATACCATCCTAACAATTGGTATCAGAGAATTTGGATCAATCTGATTAGATTCAGAAGAGAATTCTCAGAATTGAATTTTTGGATTCACACTTTCGGATTCATATTTTTTTTCAGAATCTGTTTTTTGGACTCATAGTTCGGATTCACTTTTTCGTAGAGATACCTTTACTCTATGTTTTGTTCTTGCTTAGAATATTTTCCTTGTTTACAAACTTTTTCTACTAACAAGTTTTTGTTGAAAGAATTTCATTAAAGATGGCAGGAATCAATGTTGGTTCCATAAACAATCTCAATCCAACCATACCACCAATTTTTGATGGTAATGATTACGAATATTGGAGATATTGTATGAAGACTTTCATTATCAACACTGGTATTGAAAATTTTTTTATGACTACTGTTGGATACAAAATTACTGATAAAGAAGTAAGTGCCTTTACAAATCAAGAAAATCATGATTATCAACTCAATTATAAGGTATTCAATACTTTACTTTGTTCAATGACTAGAAATATATATATATATCCAAATTTCATCTTGTGAAGCTGCAAATTCTATATGGAAGAAACTTGAAGTTTGTCACTTTGGAACTTCTAAAGTAATTGAGACCAGAAGATCCATTCTTAGAGATGAATATCATGGTTTTAGTTTTCTTTATGGTGAAACCATATGCAAGGTACAACAGAGATTCATGACTATTGTGAATAGTTTACAATAAATGGGTGAAAAATGATTGGATGATGAATCCCTTGTTGACAAGATCATCGACATCATGCCAAATGAATGGGAATCTAAAAGGACTAAAATTTATGAAAATAGAAAGGTTACTCAGATTACCCTTGATGAGCTGTTTGGAACTCTTCTTCAGTATGAGACTAGAATGAAGAGAGATGTTGATATTGTGAAGAAGAAGAAGAATGGAAATGGCAGTGTAGCTTTTACTACTACTTCCAATCATATGAAATCCAAGACTCTTGAGAGAGTTACTAGATCCATATCTAAGAAAGTTGTTATCCATTTCGAATCTAGTGGAAGTGAATCCTCAGAAAATGAATTAGCAAATCTTGCTCGAAGGATGAATAAGATAGTTGGATAGAGGAACTTTCAATCCATATACAAGAAGAAGGAAAGGAAAGACAAGAAATATTCTGAAGTTACATGCTATGAATGTAAGAGAGATGGACATATAAGACCTGATTTCCCTATTCTCAAGAGAAAAGAAAGAAAGGAAAGGCATTTTGAGAAAAACAAAAAGAAGTATTACAAGTACAAAGCTAAGAAAGTGTTGAAAGTCAACGACACATGGAGTTCCAGTAGTGGAGACTCGTCAGATGAATCTTTAGATTATGAATCTTCAGGATAGAATAATCTTGGTCTTTTAGTTAGGATACCTATTGATAATCATTGATTTATGGATAAGGTACACAATTTTGAGTCAATGACCAATGTTTCTTTAAATTCTAATGATAGTAAATATTATAACTCTTCAGATGAAGAATCTTCTTTTGATGAAGATAATACTTTACCTACTTATGAAGAAGTTTCTAGGTTTTCCAAACTCCTTGAGAATGAGAATTCAAAACTCATGAAAAAACTTGATAAGGAAAATTCTAGGAATATTATTCTCACTAAGGAAATATCATATCTTTCAAAATATCTTGATAAGAAAAATGCTTATTTTGAAAGGATTTCAAAAAATCTTGAGGAAGTAAGTTCTGAGAAGAATAAACTTTCTAAAGATCTAGAAAACGTAATTTCTAAGAAAAATGTTTTTGAGCCTAGTTCAAGTTCAAATGTTTTTGAAGACAAGAACTTAGTTATAAAACTCAAATCCTAAATATTTTCCTTGAGTAAGTATTTTTCGAACTTTACCCTAGGTAAAGAAAATTTTGATAAAATGTATTCACAAATCCGACCCCGAAGGAATACTTCTGGTTTTGGTTACATAAGTTCTAAACTGATTTTTAGTAACAATTACATTGTTCCTCAAAGTGCCCCATTCTGTACTAAATGTCAGTGTGGTGGTCACTGGGAAAATAATTTTTCCTTAAGCAAAACCCAATCTTTAGGATTTCATAAAGCTTATTTTTCTAAGAAGATGTGGGTACCCAAAATTTTGTTATCTAAAAATTCCGGATCCAAGCAAGTCTGGATTCCAAAAATCTAACTTTTTATTATTTTTAGGAAAATAGGGAAATTACCAACAGGAATAATTGGTACATGGATAGTGGATTCTCCCGGCATATTACTGGTAACAAAAACTATTTTTAAAAATTTATCAAAACGAAAGGAGGAAAAGTAACTTTTTGAGATAATTCTTAGGGAGAGATTATTGGTATAGGTAACATTGTTATTCTTGGAAAAACTTTGATTTCAAATGTTTTATTTGTTAAGGGTCTTAAGAACAACCTCATTAGCATAATCCAATTATGTGATAAAGGCTACCTTTTGAATTTTAGGAATGATAAGTGCTTAGTACAAAATTCCAAGGAAGAGTTTATTCTTTCTACCCATAGGAAAGATAATGTTTATACACTAAACTTAGAAGACCTTAGGAGCCAAGACTTACCTTGCCTTAGTATAAGGACTCGTCCTTAAACATTACTTATTATTGAATTAAATGAATAATTCACATTGAGGATCTTTTCAGGTTTAGAGTTTTAGAGAATTAGGACATAACTATTATCACTCAAAGATTACAAAGTAGACACATCTACCCAGCTTCCATTTTTTTAACAAAATAAAAACTCTTGAACAAAAGAGTCATGTCTAGTTCCTTGTTTTAGACAGCCTGATATTTCCTTGATCCCATCTTTGACCCTATTCATCTTTATGTCCTGTGAAAAACATTTCAAAAAAAATTGGGATGAGCATAAAAATATCAGTAAGGGTTATAACAATACGGAAAGAAAACATTAGTCCATGTATACATAAGAATTAATTAAATCATACTTTACTCATAAAACATAATCAATTTAACATACCTCATTAAATCATAAGTTTTACGAATAACTCATAGAAATCATAAGACATAAAGGTAACTTGAGGCATTCATAACATTCTTATGTAGGGAGTAACCCTCATGGTTATGTTTGGAATACCCATCACAGTATATTCCCTAAATCTCTTCAAAGAAACCTTAACGTTTAACTCCTTCATGTTACCTAATGCATTGGAGAGCTATATCGGGCTCACCCACCCTTAGTTTATCACGGAACCACCCATCTTCATAAACAATGCCCAAGAACCATAACATAATCATAACACATAACTTAAGCATAAAGAGAAGATTACATTCCCACACTGCAATAACAATATAACATTTTAAGATATTTAAATAATGAATCCATTCTAAAAACCATTTTCAAAACCATTTAAAACATTTAATAAAGAAATTTTTCAATCAAAGTGTCCTATACCACTTTGAAGATTTTAACATTTTTAACCCTTAATATCCATATAAATAAATCCTTAAAACCATTTTTAAAACATGGATACTAATGAAAAATATTTATAAGAATAAATCATTAAAACATTTAAAACGATATTTTAGTTAAAGGGTTTTTAACAAAATGAGAGACACTTGAATACAATAATTGAAGAATAACATTTAATCAGAACTTTATAATATCCTGAGAATAAAGGGATTCATGATATAATATTCCAAAGGATAGTATATACACCATATAATAGTGAATTGGTGCTAACAACAATGAAGTCTCAATAGAAATGTAAAATGAGATGAAATCCCCTATAAAGAAGGTATCCTTAAATTAAGGATAAATCAATCTCATAATTATGTGTGAAAAATATAAATACAACCAATATAAGTGGATAGTAAGTGTAAAAAAATAAAAGTTCATTCACACATTTTCAAAGGATGACATATTCAATAACTACATTTTTAACCCAAAGAAATCTAAATTGGGTTAAGAAGTTCCCTTGGTAAAATTCAACAGCCTAACGGCATCACTTTAAAATTCATAAAATTAGTTGATGAGAGAGAGAATGGTATCTCATCACTTGGACATAAAATTTACATCAATAAGAATATATAAGAACATATCCCAATATAAAAATATGTAAATTAAAAGACATAACAAAATAAGTCTTTTAAAAAGAGGAGTGTGAAAGGTTCCCTTACCAACTTGGGTAACTTTCGAAACGTACACCCCATGAAAGAAGGACTATACAACATTGAAGTAAATACTCATAAACGAAATTATATTACACAAAGAGTAGGATAATGGTCAGTACATACACCACTCAAAGGAAATGGTGGCAAATGTAGCATAAATCCCACTGGAATAAAAGTGAGATGAAAAATCCCTTACGAAAACTCAGCAGCCTAACGGCGCCAATTAAAACTTCCAAAAAATGGATTTATGAGATCAAATAGGGTATCTCATAATATGAAAATAAAAATTACATAATGAGGAATATAAAATAACATCCCCAAACATAATAAATATGAGCTTAAAATAAATTACATAAAAGATATAGTACTTAAAAAGAAAGAGAGAAGTAGGATCCCTTACCTCAAGTCCGACTTGTCTTGTTCGTTTATTTATATTCCTGAATAATAAACTTTGGTCAATTTATAATTGCTTAAGGTACTCCTTTAAATATTATTATTCAGTTCATATCACATATTATAATGTTATACTAATTGGTTAATAATGTGACTTCATATCAGGCGTTTTTGTCGATGTTTGGTACATGAGTCAAAAATGAACTTGTTTGAAAATGATTACCCATGTAGTTATAAGTAAATAATTTCCAGAATAGTATTAATGATTAAAATATCATATATATCCAGTACATATTCATTTTATACTATTCCATAACATTTGGAGATAAAAAATGAAAAGCACTGTTCATGGAGACGGTAGGTCGTACGTACGCATGAACGCTTCTTTAATTTTTTTTTGTCATATTAATGGAATTAAAACTAAATGAGAGATATATATATTATAATTCCATAATTATATCCATCATTTAGATGTAATATATGAAATATATATCCATTATATATATGTACTTATAATATTACATAACATTAAGAAATGAAATGTACCGTTCATAGAGACGGTAAGCCGTACGTACGTATGAACGCTGCTTTCATTTCTTTGGCACATTAATGGAATTAAAAATAGATGAGATATATATATATATATATTATAATTATATTATAATATATATGTTATATATATCACATAAGTTCATCAATTTCATTCTTTATACATTCCATGTATTGCATGAATGAGTCACATCACTTGAGGGGGCGGTAGTCCACACTTCCTCAAATGAAATTATCGCATTTGCACAACATGCAAAGCATAAAGGTATGCATTAATTATAAAATACAGAAGAATATAGAGGAAATAAATATAATATATATCATAAATAAATATAGTTCCATCATAATGGCCACCATGAGAGGTGGTATGAGAAGATAGAACAATCATCGTTTTGTGAGGGAGTAATTCGCCATCCACGGAAACATTATGTTCTTTAACCATTAAAAGGAGGTGTGTGTTAGTGTAGCTCTAATACTCCTCATAAAAACATCCTATTATATTGAAGATAATGGTGTTGTTACAAAAGAAATAAATAAAAAGAGTTTAGGGGGTTGGAGAATCAAAATAAAACAAAAGAACAATAGGGAAGACATTACCTTTAAATCGGGTAACTCTTTTTGATTTGAGCTCAAAGGCTTCTTTGGAAAAAATTATGCCCAATGTGAGGCTTATAAGAGTAATATAGGGATTTTTAGAGACACAATGGGTAGGGTTTGTCTAAGGAAAAGGCTTGAGAGGTGTGGGTAAGGTGGTAGAGGTGGGGGCCTTTTATAAGAGGAGAGGAGGGGCACTCTTGGAAAGTTATAAAATATTACTTTATTATAAAATGTTTTTCGGATTTTAAAGGTCCCACAATTATATATTTCTAGGATAAGGTGATAATAGTTCTAAATCCACACATCCAATAGGTTTTTGACAAGTTTAGGTCTTAGATTTTACATTATCTTTTCATTTTATTTAAATCGTTAAATAATGAGGTAATCGCTGCATCATCATGGTGTCATAAATAATTAAATTTATTTAATGTATAAAAATTATAAAAAAATATCATGATGTATTAAATCTATTTATCTTTCTAATTAAAATTTATAGTCAAAATAGGACTTGTATAACCCCATGTAAAAAAATTTTTAGTAAAACAACAGATGTTTGTGACATTTTAATTTTAACTTTAAATAAAAAGGTATTAATGTCATTTTCCTACCAAAGTGGATACATGGGGTCCCCAAGTTGACCCATGGATTTTCTTGTTCGTCCATGACTCATCCAATAAGGGTAGGACATGTGTCAAGGTCATTTCAAATTATTTTTACCTTAAATTACACTAATTACCTCTAATCGCGATTAAAAACTTAAAAGTTACTATTCACAAAAAAAATTATTTTAATCCCATTTAACCACATTTTACATCCTAATGACAACCATGTATGTCGTATTTTTGAAATTAAAATCACAGAAGTGGTAAAGTTTCATTTAAATGAAAAAACGATTTTTAAACTACCACTTAGTGGTTTCACTATTCATCAAAAATTGAAGTTTTTCAGAAAAATACCAAAAATTCACCCTAAGATATATTTGATATTCCGAATTCAAAAATTATGTCTATTTTACAAAATTAAAAACATATAAGTTTCATTAATTAATTTAATAATTAATTCCCGCTGTCAAAACAAATAGCGTGTTTTTAAGAAACAATATCTATTAAAAGATTGACACTAGTTTAAGTCTAATTTCAAAGTGAAATTAATTCCAATGACCACTATTGGATTAAATGGTAAAAATATATTCTAATTTCAGTTTAAAACCAATTCAAAATATAATCTAATCATATAAATAAATTAGATTAAAAATAGGTTTTGAATTAAAATACAACATTTTTCACTATTCATTAAAAATGAACTTTATCGGAAAAATACCAAAAAATTACACAAAGTAAATTTTGATGTCCCTATTCTAAAGAATAATTTTATTTTGTCAAATATAACACATAAAATTTTCAAAAAGTGGATTTAAAAGAGGTTCGCCATAAAAAGGCGGTTAATCAACCTTTTAAAGAATATTAGATTGTTTACGCTTAAAATTTGATTCATTCACATTTTTAATCCTCTAACATTTATTGTAAAAAGTAAAAATATTTGAAAAACATATATAATCATTTTGTAGTTAGTTTTGTTCATTCCCGTCATTACAACGGCTAGGTGTTAACTACCATTTAAAATAAAATTATTTTATTATTAGAGTGCAACGTAAGATTTCAAAGGAACTCGTTGTTACGTATTGGGTAAGTCATCAAGAATAGAATTCCATTTAAATTAATATTAACATTTTATTCACAAATAGGGATAAATATAAAAATTTCATATTCTTTATTTACCTGGGGTGTTACATCCTTCCCCCCTTTTGGGAATTGCGTCCTCGCAATTTTAAAATTGGGCTCGGAAACTTCATTGAAAGTCGTACATCGGAACAAGAGTCGGTAAAAAAATCACTTTAAAAGAAAGAAAGAGAAGTACAAAGGTCACTTGAGTTAACCCATATTAGGATTCCATGTAGGAAAACATGGATATGGAAGAAAAAAGAAAAGGGTCATGTTCTGATGGAGAGTGATAGAAAACATGTTTAGAAGAAAGTTAACCACAAGAAAATCACAAACTTGTGGTGGGTTAAACGGTATTCGATTCCCCAGTATGAAAAGTTAATAGACAACATTTTTGCATTAAGTTAATTTTCATTGATTAATTTATTTTTTATCTTAAGGAAACATACTTACTTGTCGTGTAGACTTTCATCTTTTACTAGATTTCTAACACAAACTCATACTTTCTCCAAATGACAAGAATTTAGGTTGACTTGTTCACATTAAGAGCGCTATAATCAACTTCTAGAGAATCACCTAATCCACAAAAGAGAAATATATATTTCCCATGTCTTTAGACAAAAACCAAAACCAAAACCAAAAGGTTAGTACAAGATCAGATAATCCAGAAAAGGATAACCCTTTATAAAAAGAAAATCTATTCTTAATCTCCAAAATTTGTCCAACAAAACCCAAAGTTCAACGAAGACCATTAGATAAACAATTTGTCTATAAAATTCTTCAAAGTAAACCAAACTAAGATTGAAACCCAAATATTTTAAGGATTTAATCACATAGTCTTCCAAGGTACAAATTAACACTTATCTCCAAATAACATCAGTTGCTCTTAAAGTCTCATATTGAAAAGTAATTAACCTAATCACATATCCTCCATGATAGGTTAATCATTTACATAGATAACCAAAAATCAACTTACTCTTAATTCATAAAATCATCTAACTAAAAATAATTATTCAAACTAACCACGTACTTCACGTAGTCCTGTGGTAGGTGATAAATACCAGTCGCACTTTGGTTGTGGGTTCGATTCCCATAGCTTTGTCTGACGCGACGGGTTGTCACACAGTCTGTGTGTTGTCCTTTTTCAAAAAATATAAAATCCTTAAAACATTCCACAAAAAGAGATAAAATCTTCAAAAATAACCATAACATAATTTAACCTCAAGTTTATCTCATGCCTTTCATTTTCCATCATAACATATAGTAACCCATAATTACCTCAAAAGTAAGGATCATATAAACCCAATGGTTACCTTTATAATTATTACCTGAACTTCCACATCGAGTTGGTCATCTCGCACATGATGCATTAGAGAACTCGCCAAGGTTTAAGTGGTTGATCATGACTCCTTGATAGTTGGTTTAGAATAACCACAAGATTCCTCATTGAATCCCCCATTTCATCAAGCCTCTTAATCAGAGAACCACCACAGTTTCCTTCAAACCCATTGTCACTTTGGTGCCTACTAGATCCATCCATTTACTAAAAACAGAAATGTCAGTGTGAGTATATCAACAAAACCATCATGTACTAATGAGTAAGATAAACACTAATATATACTTACTCATTCACTTTATCTAAAACTAGGACTCTTTCTGAAATCCTAACCATTATGGTAATTTCACTTATGCTTAGAGAATACCCTAACCTATAAAGTTATCTAAACTGACCTTTGATACCAACTATAAGGGCCCGACCTTAAACATTACTTATTATTGAATTAAATGAATAATTCACATTGAGGATCTTTTCAGGTTTAGAGTTTTAGATAATTAGGACATAGCTATTACATCTCAAAGATTACAAAGTAGACACATCTACTCAGCTTCCATTTTTTTCACAAAATAAAAACTCTTGAACAAAAGAGTCATGTCTATTTCCTTGTTTTAGACAGCCAGACATTTCCTTGATCCCATCCTTGACCCTATTCATCTTTATGTCTTGTGGAAAACATTTCAAAAAAGCATGGGATGAGCATAAAAAGGTCATTAAGGGTTATAGAAATACGGAAAGAAAACATTAGTCCATGTATACATAAGAATCAATGAAATCATACTTTACTCATAAAACATAAGCAATTTAACATACCTCATGAAATCATAAGTTTTACGAATAACTCATAGAAATCATAAGACATAGAGGTAACTTGAGGAATTCATAACATTCTTATGTAGGGAGTAACCCTCATGGTTACGTTTGGAATACCCATCACAGTATATTCCCTAAATCTTTTCTGATAAACCTTAACATTTAACTCCTTCGCATTACCCAATGCATTGGAGAGCTATATCGGGCTCACCTGCCCTTAGTTTATCACGGAACCACCCGTCTTCATAAACAATGCCCAAGAACCATAACATAATCACAGCACATAACTTAAGCATAAAAGAAAGATTAAATTCCCACATTGCAATAACAATATAACATTTTAAGATATTGAAATAATGAATCCATTCTAAAAACCATTTTCAAAACCATTTAAAAAATTTAATAAAGATATTTTTGAATCAAAGTGTCCTATACCACTTTTAAGATTTTAACATTTTTAACCCTTAATATCCATATAAATAAATCCTTAAAACCATTTTTAAAACATGGATATTAATGAGAAATATTTATAATAATAAATCATTAAAACATTTAAAACGATATTTTAGTTAAAGGGTTTTTAACAAAATGAGAGACACTTGAATACAATAATTGAAGAATAACATTTAATCAGAACTTTATAATATAATGAGAATAAAGGTATTCATGATATAATATTCCAAAGGATAGTATATACACCATATAATAGTGAATTGGTGCATAAAATCAATGAAGTCTCAATAGAAATGTAAAATGAGATGAAATCCCCTATAAAGAAGGTATCCTTAAATTAAGGATAAATCAATCTCATAATTATGTGTGAAAAATATAAATACACCCAATATAAATGGATATTAAGTGTAAAACAATTAAAGGTCATTAAAACATATTCAAAGGATGAAATATTCAATAACTACATGTTGAACCCAAAGAAATCGAAATTGGGTTAAGAAGTTCCCTTGGTAAAATTCGACAACCTAACGGCGTCACTTTAAAATTCATAAAATTAGTTGATGAGAGAGAAAATGGTATCTCATCACTTGGACATAAAATTTACATCAATAAGTATATATAAGAACATATCACAACATAAAAAGATGTAAATTAAAAGACATAACAAAATAAGTCTTTTAAAAAGAGGAGTGTGAAAGGTTCCCTTACTGACTTGGGTAACTTTCGAAACGTACACCCCATGAAAGAAAGACTATACAACATTGACGTAAATAATCATAAACAAAATTATATTACACAAAGAGTAGGATAATGGGAAGTACATACACCACTCAAAGGAGATGGTGGCAAATGTAGCATAAATCCCACGGGAATAAAAGTGAGATGAAAAATCCCTTATGAAAACTCGGCAGCCTAACGACACCAATAAAAACTTCCAAAAAATGGATTTATGAGATCAAATAGGGTATCTCATAATATGAACATAAAAATTACAGAATTAGGAATATAAAATAACATCCCTAAACATAATAAATATTATCTTAAAAGAAATGACATAAAAGAGAGAGTACTTAAAAAGAAATAGAGAGGTAGGATCCCTTACCTCAAGTCCGACTTGGCTTGTTCATTAATTTATATTCCTGAATAATAAACTTTGGTCAATTTATAATTGCTTAAGGTCCTAATTTAAAGATTATTATTCAGTTCATATCACATATTATAATGTTATACTAATTGGTTAATAATGTGAGTTCATATCAGACTTTTTTGTCGATGTTTGGTACATGAGTCAAAAATGAACTTGTTTGAAAATGATTGTCCATGTAGTTATAAGTAAATCATTTAAAGAATAGTACTAATGATTAAAATATCATATATATCCAGTACATATTTATTTTATACTATTCCATAACATTTGGAGATAAAAAATGAAAAGCATCGTTCATGGAGACGGTAGGTCGTACGTACGCATGAACGCTTCTTTCTTTTTGTTGTCATATTAATGGAATTAAAACTAAATGACATATATATATATTATAATTCCAGAATGATATCCATCATTTAGATTTAATATATGACATATATATCCATTATATATATGTACTTATAATAGTACATAACATTAAGAAATGAAATGTAACGTTCATGGAGACGGTAAGTCGTAGGTACGCATGAACGCCACTTTCATTTCTTTGGCACATTAATGGAATTAAAACTAGATGAGATATATATATATATATATATATATTATAATTACAGTATAATATATATGTTATATAGATCACATAAGTTCATCAATTTCATTCTTTATACTTTCCATGTATTTCATGAACGAGTCACATCACTTGAGGGGGCGGTAGTCCACACTTCCTCAAATGAAATTATCGCATTTTCACAACATTAAAAGCATAAAGGTATGGATTAATTATAAAATACAGAAGTATAGAGAAGGAATAAATATAATATATATCATAAATAAATATAGTTCCATCATAATGTCCACCATGAGAGGTGGTATGAGAAGATAGAACAATCATCATTTCGTGAGGCAGTAATTCGCCATCCACGGAAACAGTATGTTCTTTAACCATTAAAAGGAGGTGTGTGTTAGTGTATCTCTAATAATCCTCCTAACAACATACTATTATATTGAAGATACTATTGTTTTTACAAAATAAATAAATAAAAAGAGTTTAGGGGGTTGGAGAATCAAAATAAAACAAAAGAACACTAGGGAAGACATTACCTTTAAATCGGGTAACTCTTTTTGATTTGAGCTCAAAGGCTTCTTTGGAAAGGATTATGCCCAAATTGAGGCTTCTAGGAGGAAGATAGGAATGTGTAGAGACACAATGGGAAGGTTTTGGCCGAGCCAAATGCTTGAGAGGTGTGGGTAAGGTGGTAGAGGTGGGGGCCTTTTATAAGAGGAGAGGAGGGGCACTCTTGGAAAGTTATAAAATATTACTTTATTATTAAAAAAAATTCGGATTTTAAAGGTCCCAAAATTATATATTTCTAGGATAAGGTGATAATAGTTCTAAATCCACACATACAATAGGTTTTTGACAAGTGTAGGTCTTATATTTTACATTATATTTTCATTTTATTTAAATCGTTAAATAATGAGGTAATCATTGCATCATCATGTTGTCATAAATAATTAAATTTATTTAATGTCTAAAAATTATAAAAAAAATATCATGATGTATTAAATCTTTTTATATTTCTAATTAATATTTATAGTCAAAAATATGACTTGTATAACCCCATGTAAAAATTCTTTTAGTAAAACAACACATGTTTGTGATATTTTAATTTTAACTTTAAATAAAAAGGTATTAATGTCATTTTCCTACCAAAGTGGCTCCCTGGGGTCCCCAAGTTGACCCATGGATTGTCTTGGTCAGTCGTGACTCATCCAATAAGGTTAGAACATGTTTCAAGGTCATTTCACATTATTTTTACCTTAAATTACACTAATTACCTCTAATCGCGATTAAAAACTTAAAAGTTACTATTCACCAAAAAAAATATTTTAATCCCATTGAACCACATTTTACATCCTAATGAAAACCATGTATGTCGGATTTTTCAAATTCAAATCACAGAAGTGGTAAAGTTTCATTTAAACGAAAAATTAGTTTTTAAACTACCACTTAGTGGTTTCACTATTCATCAAAAATTGAAGTTTTTCAGAAAAATACCAAAAATTCACCCTAAGCTATATTTGATATTAAGAATTCAAAAATGATGTCTATTTTACAAAATTCAAAACATATAAGTTGAATTAATTAATTTAATAATTACTTCCCGCTGTCAAAACAAATAGTGTGTTTTTAAGAAACAATATCTATTAAAAGATTGACACTAGTTTAAGTCCAATTTCAAAGTTAAATTAATTCCAATGACCACTATTGGATTAAATGGTAAAAATATATTCTAATTTCACTTTAAAAACAATTCAAAAGATAATCTAATCATATAAATAAATTAGATTAAAAATATTTTTTGAATTAAAATACAACATTTTTCACTATTCATTAAAAAAAATGAACTTTATCGGAAAAATACCAAAAATTTACACAAAGTAAATTTTGATGTCCCGATTCTAAAGAATAATTTTATTTTTTAAAATATAACACATAAAATTTTCAAAAAGTGGATTTAAAAGAGATTCTCCATCAAAAGGCGGTTAATTGACCTTTTAAAGAATATTAGATTGTTTACGCTTAAAATTGGATTCATTCGTATTTTTAATCCTCTAACATTTATTGTAAAAAGTAAAAATATTTGACAAACATATATAATCATTTTGTAGTTAGTTCTGTTCATTCCCGTCATTACAATGGCTAGGTGTTAACTACCATTTAAAATAAAATTATTTTATTATTAGAGTGCAACGTAAGATTTCAAAGGAACTCGTTGTTGCGTATTGGCTAAGCCATCGAGCATAGCGTTCCCTTTAAATTAATATTAAAATTTTATTCACAAATAGGGATAAATATAAAAATTTCATATTCTTTATTTACCTGGGGTGTTAAACTTAGTTCAATGGAAGATCATTCTTGGTTATGGCATAGAAGTCTAGGACACTGTAACCTTAGAAACTTATGCAAACTTTATAAGAATAGATTAGTTAAGGATCTACCAAAGCTTAGATTTGATTCTTCAAAAGTATGTGAACCTTGTCAATATGCAAAGAAACATAAATCAAGTTTAAAATCCATTGGGGAAGTCTCAACCACTAATGCATTATAGCTAGTGCATATGGATTTCTTTGGTCCTACACAAACTGGAAGCATTGGAGGAAAATATTATGTATTTGTTTTGGTTGATGATTACACTAGATTTACATGGGTATATTTTCTAGCAAAGAAGTCTGAAGATTTTTCTTATTTCAAATGTTTTAGAGCTCAAGTTAAAAATGAGAAAAACCTTCCATTGATAACTATTCATAGTGATCATGGAGGAGAATTTCAAAATTCTGATTTTGAAACTTTTTGTAGTAGAAAAGGCATTACTCATAACTTTCCAGCACCTAGAACACCTCAGTAGAATGGTGTTGTTGAAATAAGAAATAGAATTCTTCAAGAGATAACTAGAACCATATTGAGTGAGTATTCTGTTGCCAAAAATTTTTGGGCTGAAGCTGTAAGTACTGCTTGTTATACTATAAATCGTGTTTTCATTAGACCTTTTCTTAATAAAACTCCTTATGAGTTATGGAATGGTAGAAAACCTAGACTTTCCTACTTTAAGGTTTTTGGATGCAAGGTGTTCATTCTGAATACTAAATATAACTTACACAAATTCTCACCAAAATCTGATGAAGGAATTTTCTTAGGCTACTCCACAACTTTTAAGGATTATAGAGTTTTCAATAAAAATATGTGTACTGTTGAAGAGATAGTACATGTCAAATTTGATGAAACTGATCCTTTTGTTTTTAAACAAACTCAACCTATATCCTCGTATGTGTTTTCAAAAATTTATTATCAACCGATGATAGAAGATCCTTCTGATAAGGAAAATTATCAAGAGGATACTCCGGAAACATTTACCCCTGAAGACTTACTACCCTATGTTGATGATCATGTTTTACAAAACCCAAATCATTCGTTTCTAAAGAATCATCCCAGTGATATTATCATTGGTGATGTCAATCAATCCATAAGGACTAGAAGTTCCTTAAGAAATGAAGTATAGCATCTAGCATTCCTTTCCCAATTGGAACCAAAAATCACTGATGAAGCTTTAAGTGATGATGATTGGATTAAATCCATGAAAGATGAACTAAATGAATTTGAAAAGAATAAAGTCTGGACCTTTGTTGAAATACCTAAGGAAACTTTTGTTATTGGGGTAAAATGGGTCTTCAGAAATAAGTGTGATGAAAATGGAATCATCGTAAGAAATAAAGCTAAATTAGTTTCTAAAGGCTATAATCAACAAGAAGGAATAGACTATGAAGAAACCTATGCTCTAGTAGCTAGAATTGAATCTATTTGTATTTTACTCACCTTTACAGAATTCTTCAATTTTAAACTTTTTCAAATGGATGTGAAATGTGCTTTTCTTAATGGTTATGTTCAAGAGGAAGTTTTTGTTGGACAACCTCCTAGATTTGAAGATACAAAACATCCTGGTCCTGTTTTTAGACTTACCAAAGCTCTGTATGGACTTAAACAAGCCCCTCGAGCCTGGTATGATAGACTTACAGGATTTTTGATTCAAAATAGCTATGTTAAGGGAAATGCAGATCCAAATATTTATATAAATAAAGATAAGAAAAATGTTTTGATTGTTCAAATTTATGTTGATGACATTATATTTGGTTCAACTTAGTAATCTTTAACTGATTCATTTGCGGATCTAATGAAATCTGAGTTTGAAATGAGTATGATTTGTGAGTTAACATTTTTTCTTGGTTTTTATATTTCTCAAAAACCATAAGGAATCTATATATCCCAACATAAGTATATTAAATATCTTCTTTAAAATTATGGATATGACAACACTAAGAGTATAAGTACTCCCATTGGTACCTCAAATACACTTGATCTTGATGAAGCTGGGAAACCAGTAGATCAAACATCTTTTAGAGGTATGATAGGAAGTATACTTTACTTGACAGCTAGTCATCCAGACTTAATGTTTTCAGTATGCTTATGTGCAAGATATCAATCCAATCCTAAGGAATCTCATTTAAAGGTAGTGAAAAGGATTTTACACTACTTAAAGAGAACCATGGATTTAGGAATATTTTACACTTCTAGAAATGATTTTGTTTTAAAGAGTTTTTTGGATGATGACTTTGGTGGATGTAGAATGGATAGAAAGAGTACATCCGGAACTTGTCATTTCTTAGGGGATTCATTGGTTTCTTGGTATTTCAAGAATCAACACTCTGTAGCACTCTCCACTTCTGAAGCTGAATATGTAGTAGCTGGAAGTTGTTTTGCTCAAGTGTTGTGGATGCAACACACGCTCACAGATTATGGCTTGAGTTTCACTAAGACTCAAATTTTGTGTGATAACACAAGTGTCATTGCCCTTAATAAAAACCTTGCACATCACTCTCGTGCAAAGCACATAGATATTAGGCATCACTTTCTAAGGGATCACACACAAAAAGGAGATATCATTCTTCAATTCATCTGAACGCAAGATCAACTTGCTAATATTTTCACAAAATATTTACCTACCGATAGATTTGAATACATTAAACAGAAGTTAGGAATGATAACCATGAGGTAATCTTCCTTTATTAACTTCCTGTTATATCAATCTCCTTACAATAATAAATTCCTTTTCATAGGGGGGTACATTTGTTATTGAAGTTTTTTTTCAAATATTTCAAAACAAAATTTTCGTAGTCTGTTTTTCAAAATTTTCATAATGAATTTTTTTTCATAGTCTGTTTTTCAAATTTTCATAATGAAAGTTCTCAAAGTCTGTTTTTCAAATTTTCGTAATGAAAATTTTCATAGTTAGATTTTCAAAATTTTAGTAATAAAATTTTTGTGGTTGGTTTTTGAAATTTTCGTAATGGAAATTTTCACACTGTAAATTTTAGTACTGGAAATTTTCGTAGTGGAAATTTTCGTAATGTAAATTTTCATAATGGGAATTTTAGTACTCATAATTTTCGTAATAAAGTTTTGGTACTCAAATTTTTTGCAATAAAACTTTTTGATTGTAAGTTTTCGTAGTCAGTTTTTCCTAGTAAGTTTTTCGTAGTACATTTTTTTGTAGTCAAATTTTCTTCAAGAAGAATATCACCTATTACGAATAAACTTCCTAGAAAATCTGAAAGGTATGATTTCTTTACTCAAGTTTTCATAGTCATTTTTACTTACTAGTATTTTCTCTTGTATTTTAAATTTTTCAGATTCGTTTCTTCTTAAATCCGAGTGTTTTTTAAACCTCAAAAGATCGGATTCAAGATTTCCTTGCGGGTATATTTTCAACTGATAGATCAGATCAGAGATTTTTTCAACAGTTATATTGGTTTTGGAAGTTGAAAGGTCACCACCATCGCATATATAAAGGGGACCCCCGATGGTTTTCCCACATCATTTTTCCAAGCTCTCGCGTCTCGATGCTCTGCCTCAGTTCTTAAGCCTGTTCTGAATCTCCCAGAGTTCCTCAAGTCTGAATGTCTGTAGAAGCCTCTTCTCAAGAAATGTCTACCTTGAAGCCAATCTCAAAATGGAAAATATATAGGGAAAGGTTAGTGCATCTGAACTTTTTCAAGTACGACTCTATCATTTCTAAGAATATCAAGTTAAATGGATGGGAAGATGTCTGCTTATCTAAGACAGGTGTTCAAGACATAGTGTATCTGAATTTACTCATAGAGTTTTATGAGTCAGTGTGCTTCTTTAAGGAAGACGATAGAGAAAGATTTTCATTCAAGTCTTAGGGAAAAACCTACAAACTTTCTTATACCAAGGAAGCCAGCTTGGTGGGATTATCATATGAAGGGGGGGCAGAATTTTTCTCCCACAAACTCCCGGATGTTCAAGGTAGTTTCGTTAAGGTAAAGGCCTTGAAATGTCTTGGACTTACTAATGTCAAGACAGCAAAAATTGCTCACCTATCTTCTAACAACCAGATTCTTCAGTTATGGGTACAAGGTTTTTTAGTACTAAGAAAAGGTGACAAAGATACCCTAAATAAAAGTGACATATATTTCTTAGATTTCCTGGTAAATCTAAGGAAAATAAATTTGATGAGGCATGTTCTTGTTACAATCGATAATAACAAGAATGGAAATATAAGAGCCCAAATTATCATGTATTCTACCTTACTTTCAAAGATGATTGTTCGGTGTCTTGAATCATTCAAGATTTCATGCAAATCCAAGTCTCAGAATTTCAAAGTTATTCTTGTTAGTGATGACACTCTGAAAATAATGAATATGGTCTATTCTAAGGAGACAGAAGAGTTTTATGATCTGCCAGAGGGAGTGGTAGAAGCCAATCCGGAAAACATTAAAAAAGTTGAGCCATCGAAGAAGGTTGGAAAGAAAAGGAAGTTGAAATAAGTGGAAGCTGAAGATAAAACCTCTAAATCTAAGGAAGCCCAATCCGCACCTCCCAAACTGAAGAAACAAAGATCTTATCCGGATGAAGTGGTTGCAAAATGGATGGAAGTTAAGGAAAAGAGGAAAGAAGGGGATCCACAGTTCGGCTTGGACCCTGCTGAGGCTAAGGCCTTAAAAAAACAGCTGCTGAAGAGCTTGAGAGGCAAGTAAAGGAGAAGAATATGAAGAAGAAAATGTCTGAGGCTGAAGTTGTACAATCTCTTTTGAAAGCCACAGAAGTAGCTTTTGAGAATATTCCAGTACCAGAAACTTTCCTAATTGAGCCATTACCTGAGACTCCAGGGAATAATTTCTTCACTCCAGAAAAATATAAATAAAAAGAAGTTGTTAAAGAAGTAGAAGAAGAATAGGAAGTAGAAGAAGAAGAATAATAATAATAAAGTGGTGATTTAGATGATCTCATTAAACAAGTTGAAGAATATCAAGATAAGGAAAATCCATCTGATAAATTACCACTCTGAACATATGAGGCTGAGTCCTAAAAACTTGTCACTCCTAGAAAGGAAGAAGAGAAATATGGAAAGAAAGATGAAGACAAGGAAGAAGAAAAAGTAAATTAATTATCTGAGGAAGAGAGCTATGAAAATCACTTTATTGAGGAAGGATCAGAGAAGGGGAAACCTGATGAAGACAAGATTGTATAGCTATCCAAGAGTGAACAGGAATCCCCTGATGAAGAGTCCATTCTGAAGATCAGTAAGGTAAAACAAATAGTGGTGGATACCCCAACGAAAGATATTATAAGGAAGAAGAAAGTTGGAGGCTCTTCTAAAAGAAAGCTGCTGTAAATAGAAGAAGAACAGTCACCTAGCAAGTTATCTGATTCAGATTCATCTTCATTAGGAAACGATTTTGTTGTTGAGTCCCTGAAGAAGTTGGTAGATACAATTCTGATATTTCCTACAATAGACTCCAGATGTTAGATGTTTCGGCACAGCATGAATCAGAAGTTAGAATCTATATCTATGGTGATGGATAAATGTGTAAAGATTGAGGCAGAACATAAAAATTTTCTTATCAACTATGAGGTCCATAGAAAATCTTGCAACAAAATGACTCTATGGTCAAAGAAAATTGATGAAGATTTGGCAGAGCTTGATCACTTTTAGAATGATGTAAAAGAAGCTTTTGATACCGAGGATGCCAAGATTAAGAATCTTCAGAAAAATCTGACCCTTAAGAAAAATACTTGGAATCAACAGGTGAAGGATCTGAATGGTAAGCTTAACTCTATTGCTCAAAGCAGGAAGGGGGAAAGATATCTTTGGATTGAGATCGAAGAGAATATTATAAAGCAGGATGAATTACTGAAGGTTTAGGAAGAGGCCATGAAGGCTCGGGAAGAGGTCCTGAAAACTCAAGAAGAAAGGATCACATCTTTGGAGAAGCAAGCTGAGGAGGACCACAAAGAGTTAAATAAGCTAAAAAATCTTTCTGAAGAAGCTAATCCCCAAGGAAAAAATAAGACAAATAGACCAATCCGATCTTTTGTTGTAATGTCTTTTATTGTAAAGATCCTTTAAATCTTAATGAAAACTCTAGTTGATTGTGTTGTTTATATGTCTTTACTAATGTTTCAGGTACTTTATTCTTTTTCCATTCCCTCAAATTCTTTTTGAAAATCACAAAGGGGGAGAAGGAAAAAGAACTCAAAAGGTAGAAGGAAAAATCTAAAAGGGAGAAGAAAAATTTCTAAGTATAAGAAGAACTATCCTTAAGTAAGGGGGAGTTCTCATTACAAATATTTCTACATTCAAATGAAATTTCTCATTATGGAAATCTAGAATATGATCCTTATAGTTACAAATCCTAATGGGGAGTTAATCATATTCATTATTGTCTATAAACAAAGGGAGATAAGCTTTAATTTCAAAGTCTAGAAATTTATTCTAAATCATTACATTCTTTTTCGTAAGGATGTTTGTGCTTTACAAAAAGGGGAGATTGTTGAGTCAATAAGTTTTTCCTTATGACTTTTTCCATTCCATCAGTCAAGGGGGAGATTGTTAAGTCATTAAGTCTTTCCTTATGACTTTATCATTCCTCTTTTTTTGAAAATCACAAACACCTTATTTTAAGGAAAAACTTATTTTACCCATGTTTTACTTCTATAAGGAAAATTTTCATTTCCCAAGGAAATTTACCCTTGCCTAGTTTTCATTATTCATATCACAAATTTTCTAAGTATAAAACTCGGATTGAAACCAAAAACCCCGGAATCATATAATACTTAGATATGAGGTATTCTGTTTTAGGATCTGAATTCCTGTTACAAATTTTTATGAAGTTCTACTCCGAATTCCCTGTTACGAACTTTTATAAAGTTCAACTCTGAATTCTGATTACGAACTTATATAAAGTCCTAACTACAAATTATGATGATGAATTATGATTAAAAATTCTCATTACGAATTCGGATGATGAATTCTGATTACGAATTCTCATTACGAATTCTGATTATGAACTTGTATAAAGTTCTGACTCCGAGTTCTCTGAATTCTGACTCCGAACTCTTATGAGTTCTGACTCCGAATTCCCATGAACTCTGACTCTGAACATTTTTAGTTCTGGTTCTGAATTCCTGTGAATACAGAATCTAAATTTCCTTAAAATTCAAGCTCCGATATTCTACAGAATTCATGTTTTGAATTCCTACAAAATAGAGTCTAAATATCTTAGTACTATAGACTCCGAATTCATTTTTTTTCTCTACACTCCGAACTTTAACTTTATCCATTCTGAACTTTCATTTACCTTCATTCTGAATATCAGTTTTTGGTTATGCTTACACTTTTTCTATTACAAAACGATGTCATGCTTTCAGTTATTGACTAACCATTGTTTGAGTGACACGTGTACAGGTCCCTCTGAAATTCAATAAAAAATATGATTGTTTGAGGAGGGAGCTGACCATTGGAGCTTCACCTATAAATAGGAGCTCATTTGAACGTTCTCAGGACTTTTTTTTGGAAATTTTGTAATTTTGATGCTTAGAATTTTCTGAAGTGATTTCTAGAGAGAGAGGCTCTTATCAACTCTCAAGCTTTGTGCAGAAAGTTTGAACAGCTTGTTCAAACTTTGCCTTGTGCATATTTACTTCATGAAACTCCAATTATTTTTGTGTACAATCAAGGGCTTCCGGGGATAGGAAGATAGAGGTTCCAACATCTTGAATTTGAGGGATTCATTGCTAAGGAAGACAGAGGTGTCGACTACCTGATAATTGAGGGCTTGTGGGGATAGCAATACAGACTCTGATCTTCGTATCGAGGGATTACCCTGGTGTGGGTAAGACAGAATTTCTTGAAAGTATAAATCAAGGGACCTTTATCCAAGGTTGTTGGATACCCTCCTATTTGGGTTAAAAGATTTTATACTTGTTATTTGTAGTTTTACTACATTGTTTTTCTGCTGCATTTTGTATTGTTAAGGAAAGTATAACTTTCTTATACTTTCTTACTTGTACTCTGATTATAGTTATATTCTATACGCTTTAAGGTAGAATCTTCATCTTTTTAAACTATAGTTAAGTTTCTTTTTCGGAATCACTTTTCTGGAATTTATAAAATGATTAGAAGTTATAGAGGTCTTGTGAATTATCTTGTTTAACCTTGTTAAACATAACCATCTTTAAAAGTTCCAAAGGAATTTTTAAAAGGTACAATTCACCCCCACTCTTGTATCTGAGAATCTCATTCTTATTTAGATCCTACGTTTGATATTATAGAGTATATCATACTTAGACATACCATCCTAACATGAAATTAAGAGAAGGCGAAGTAACATTTTATAAGAGAGATGAGGGTCACTTTAGGAAAAGCTTAAAATATTATATAATTATAAAATAACTTTCAGTTTCTAATGGATCCAAATGGATTTATTTTGAAAATAAGGTGTGTATGGGTCGAAAACCTCTCAAAAATAGGTTTTAGACAAGTTTAGGTCACCATATTAACCTGATCTTTTATATTTAACTCTTAGTTAAATAGTTTAACTTTTACCATGTCTTCTTGTATTATTATAATACATGGTTAATAAACTTACTATAAAATGCCAAGATAACCTTAAGTGGTTCTTTAATGACATATATATAATTATATAATTCCTTTGTTTGAACCTTATATTTTTAGGACTATTATATAATTTAATAAAATAGTATTTGTTTTAAAAACTCATTTATGTCAATTTTGACACTATTTTGTATTTGGTTTTTTTGAAAGTAATAACAACTTGATTACTTCAAAAAAATATTGAATCAACCCTAAAATTTTATATTTAACTATAAAATTTGTTTATGGAATCATAACTTTCTAATTATATTTATTTTAATATTTATAATATCATTTATTTGATTCTTTCATTAATAAGGAAACTACTACATCATTATTGTGTCATAATTAAATATATTTATTTTATGTCTAAAAATTATAAATAAAATACCATGATTTATTAAATATTATTATATTTCTAATTACTATTTATAGTCTAAAATATCACTCATATAAACCCTTATAAAAAAATTTTACTAAAAGATATATGTTTATGTTACATTTTCCTTAACTTGAAATTAATTTTTAGTGTAATTTTCACTTACAAGTGGCTTCATGGGGTCCAGAAATCGACCCAAGGATTTCCATGGTCAGACATGTATAATAAAATATGGTTAGGACACGTTTTAGGGTAATTTAATATTATTATAATATTATTTTTCACCCTTATTTACCGGATTTACCCTTTAACCATGGTAAATAAAATATTTATTGAAGTTACTATTCATAATGTCTAAAAATAAAAGTTACCTATTGACACAATTTGAACCTTTTGATTCCAAATATGGAATCCAATTTTCCAAATTCAATACATAGAATTTTTAGAAATTAATTTAAAATTAATTCTCGTTGTCAAAAACAAAAAGCAAGTTTTTAAGAAGTAAAAACTATCAAAATATCAACATGTGTTTATGTACAATTTAAATGTGAAATTATATCCAATGACCTATATTATATTAAATTATAAAAACATAATCTAATTATACTTTAAAACTGCTCAAATTTATAATTTAACACTATAAATTATATTGATTAAAAAAGTTGTTTTTAATTAAAATTTAGTATTTTTCACTATTTATCAAAATATGAAAGCTATCATAAAAATACCAAAGAATTACCCTAAGATAATTTTGATATTCTGAATCCAAAAAATTATGTCCAATTTGAAAAATAAAATTTATAAAATTTCAAAAAAGTTGGTATCACTATTTGTAACTGGTTTTAAAATGGCTAGTTCGATAGGTCGCGGGGTTCTTGAACTCAGTGTTGTGTAAATCGTACGCTATTGTATTATTCAAAGAGAAATGTACCATAGAAGATTGGGGTGTTATATTTTATGTTGATAATTATGAACCAATTTTTCTATCTAAACCTTACAAAATAAAAAAAGAAAACTTATATCACATGTATTCTGTAAGACCTTTAGCGATTAGAGTTTTAGAGAATTAAGAAAAACACCTACATAAACATTTCACATAAACTTGGAATCATAAACAACTAGTTCATAAAGTTGAACACCATATCCCATTATACCCATATTTTCTTATTTCACATTAGTTCCTCAACATTATCCTTGTGAAATACTTTATATACATAAATTAGTCAATATCATTCTTTCAAACCTAGAAAAAGGAAACATAAGAAGGGAGAGCTCATATGCTTAATAAGGGTAAGCATAGGAATTAACAATTAATTTTCATCAATGAGTATAAGAGTACATAAAAGTTATGATGACATAATCAAATTTCATGAGTGAATCATAAAGTAAATCATACCCATCAAAACCCGGATCATCAAATATGAAAACATGGAAAAAGAAACAGTCATTATAATGAATAATCTTGATTCATGTGATATCAATCTTGATCATTAAAAACATTATAAACTCATAGAAAGCATAAGGAAAACATGTACGTACATGGTACATAATTTTCATTTCACTATTATAGTAACTCTTATAAATAGAATAACCATACAATCAAATTCTATACCCAATTCATTGGAGGCCTATCATGGACCCACCCATCATTGGTTTATAATGTAACCACCAATTATTGGTTTATCATGGAGCCACCTATTATTGGTTTATCATGGAACCACCCTTCATTGGTATATCATGGAACCACCCATAATTAGTTTATCACATAATCACCTATAAAATTTCTAAGTACCATTACAAAATCATAACACATAAAATCTTGAATTTTATCATAAACTCATAAGAACAACCATCATCCCTTTCAAAACATGATTAACCCATATAAAATAAATGAGTTCTATAATAATATCTTTGAAACATGAGTAACCCATGAAAAATAAATGGGTTCCATATCCACCTCTTTTAAACATGATTAAACAATGGAAAAAAATGGGGTCCATAACAATATCTTTGAAACATGATTAACCTATAGAAAATGAATGTGTTTCAAAACAATCTCTTTGAAACAGATTAACATGTGGAAAAGAAATGGGTTCCATAACAATCTCTTTAAAACAATCCTAATCCATCCAGAAAATAATGAAGATGGAATCAATAAAAAATATGACCATTTTAGGATAAGTAAAAACAAGGGTTGTTGATTTTGATGAATGGAAATACCATTAAAATATCATTAAAAACATTCTTGAGTAAAATAAGCTATAAACATTCCAAAGTGTTCCATACCACTTTGAAAAAATTGAATCATAATCCCCATGGATGAATAACACTAAATGAAACTTGAAGTATCATGATAATAAATATATTCATGATATATCATGTCAAATGATAAGTATATACACCTTATAAAATAAGTTAGGTATATAACCTAAAAAATGTATCAAAGAATAAAAAATGTGAGAAATCCATTACTACATTGGTAACTTTAAAAGTATAAACCTCGTGAAAGGGAGATCATAAAATGGATGTGTAAATACCCATAAATTAATTTATAATAATAATAAATTAAATTCATCAATATTATATACACTACAAAATAAAAATAAGTGGTGAATATGGAATAAGTCTCACAAAAATTAAAGTGAGACTATAAATCCCCTTACTACTTGATTAAATTTTGAATCCTGAGCTCTGTGAAAGAATAAAATAAATTGAAAATTTTAATATCATGAAATAAATTAAATTCATTAAATAAAATATTATATGAAATTATATAGACCATATAAAAGTAATTAGGGGCCTAATAATAAATAATTCCCAATGGAATGTAAATTGAGACAAAGCCACTTTCCTTGAGTCTGATTCTTCATGCTTATTCTTTATCTTCCTGAATAATAAAATAATTTTAATTATTTAATTTCTTGATAAAATTTTCCATGTTTATTATTAGTTTTATTTCACTTATAAAAAATTTATATACAATTATCTAATCAATTAAGTTTAAGTCAGGTGTTTTGACCATATTTGTTTTATTTGTCAAAACCAACTTTGGTAGGTCAAATAGGGTCAATGAGTTCATTAATTTAACATAACTAGAATAATTATCCTGAAATAATTATCATACGTATACATAAATTATTCTTTTAAAACCATTCATGAAATAAGGTTATGAAAAATGAACCAACGTTACAATAATGGAGATGGTAGGTCGTATGTACGCATGAGTAACATTCCTATTTTTCAATCATCATTATGGAAATAAGGTAAGTATAATTTATCTTTCTATAATTACCATTATTTAATAAATAAAATTTTATTTAATAATACATACTTATATATATCATTATTTTTATTTGGTGATGAAAAAAATAAGAATCACCTCGCTTTGAGGAAGCAGTGGTCCACACTTCCCCAAATTACGTTGTCACTTTTTTTCAGTGCGTGACAAGGTAAGAAATAATGCGATGTAGTATGCTTTAAGAAGAATAATTATGTTTGAATATCATATAAATTTAATTTATATCACATATTTTTATTAAAACCATTCTTAATACATTACATGTAAAGCGTGAATGAATCACATTGCTTTAAGGAGGAGGTAGCCCACAGGTCCACAAATGATGTTATCATATTCCCACAAATTGGAAAGCATGAGTATGTGTGTTATAATAATTATATAATAATACATAAATCATAAATATAATATATATATATCTTATAAAAAATTATTTTCATCATTATTCTCAACCTTGAAATTTGTTAATGGAAGAATGAACGACATCAGTTTGCAAGGCAGTAGTATGTCGTACACACGAACGATGAATGTGTATCCCATTTGATAGAATAGTTTGTAAGTGTATATCATACCCTTAACATAAAATCATATAAGTATGTTTAGTCTAATAAAATTATTATATAATCATTATATAAAAAAATTAGGGGTTGGAGAAATAAATAAAACAAAAGTGCTTCTATAAGAATGTTGTCTCTTCTTCGGGTAACTCCTTTTGGTTTGCACCAAAGGACTTACTTTGATTTATTTCTTCTAATATTGAGGATTACAGGATTATATTATGTATTTTTTAGTTTATTTTTTCCGATTTTATATATTCCAAAAGGATTTATAGGTGTGAATAAGTGGGTAGATTGAATTCCCTTACATAGTGGAGGAGGAGTGGAATTCTTGTAAATACAAAAAGGTGAACACTATTGGGTGGTCACCCTTACATAATGTGCATAAAATAATGAACCAAATTTGGTAAAATATGGTATATGATAAATATATGGACAAAAAATTGGTTTTGGACAAGTCTATTGGTCATTTTCCCCCTTAAGATTAAATTTTAACCACTAAGTAAACTTATTTTTACCTTAATCGCTGTAAATAATTTTAATTGATTTTACTAATATTTTTTCCAAAAAACTAAGTTGAAATTATAAGAAATTATAAATTATTCTCATTACAAATATGGAATCCATTTTTTTCTAAATTTCTATCAAACAATTGGAATAAATTAATTTAAAATTAACCCTGTATATGAGACAAGATAACGAGTTTTTAAAGAGAAAAGTTCAAATGTTTGAAATGTTTTTATATCAAATTTAAATGTGAAATTGACTCCAATTACCAGAATAAAAAATCAAACTAACCAGGACATCATGTAGGCATGGGGTAGGCATGAAACCCTTATCATCCCTTGGTCATGGGTTCAAGCCCCACCGCCTATCCAGGTGTGAAGGGTTATCATCGAGCATACGGGGTGTCCCCGTTTTTTCTTTAATCCTAAAAAAACCCTCCCTAGAAATATTATTTTTGATATTAGGATTTACAAATACCTCATTCCAAAAAAATCCAAAAAATTCATTAATCATTATAAGATCTCATCACTTAAAACCATAATGGAGAGACAAATACTTTGAACCTATGATCATCCTTAAGATTATAACCCTATGATGGTATCCATAACTCTTAAGATAACCTAATATTAAAAAATAATAATCACCAAAGTTGTCTAAACTGAACTTTGATACCAATTATAACAACCTAGGACCCGCACTCCCAGATCTTGTTATGAAATTCATAACTTTACATTCCCAAATTTTATGTTGATAATTATGTACCAAATTTTTCATCTAAACATTAAAACATCGAAAGGAAACCTTATATAAATTAAATTCTAGAGGAAATTTAAGGTTTATAGTTCTAGAGAATTTGGAAAGACTCATATATAAACAATTCACATCAACTTGGACTCAATAATAGCTGGTTTATAAAGGTGAATATCATCTCATGTTATACCCAGCATTTTTTATTTCATGTTAGTTCACATGCATCATACTTTTGAAATAATTTATTGACATAAATCATTCAAAATAATTCATTAAAACCTGGGTAAAAGGAAAAATAATAAGGGTGAGCTAAGATGCTCCGTAAGGGTAAACATAATAATTAACAATTAAATTTCATAAATGAGCATAATAGTGAATAAGGGTATGATGAAATAATCAAAGTGAATGAGAAAATCATAAAGGAACTCATATCCATAAAAACCTAGATCATAAAATATGAAAACATGACAAAGGAAACAGTCATTGGAATCAACAATCATGATCCATGTTATATAAACGTCAATCATTAGAATCATTATAAACCCACTGAAAGCATAAGAAAAACATGTACGTAATTGGCACATAATTTTCATTTAACTCTTAAAATCACTCTTGAAAATGGAATAACCATAAGGTTGAACTCCATACCTAATTAATTGGAGGGTTATCACAGACTCAATTGTTGTTGGTTCATCACTTAACCACCCGTAATTAGTTTATCACGGAACCACCCATTATTGTTTTATCACGGAACCACATATCATTAGTTTTTATGGAAACACATACCATTGGTTTATCACATAACCACCCATAAAATTTCTATGTACCATTAAGAAATCATAACACATAAAATATTTCACTCCATCATAAACTCATAGGAACAACCAATATCCCTTTCATAACTTGATCCTATGTAAAAGAAACATGTTCTATAAAAAAATATTTGGAACATGATTAACCCATTAAAAATAAATGGGTTATGTAAAAGTATATTTGAAACATCATTAACCCATGGAAAATAAATTTTTTCCATAAAAATATCTTTGAAACATGATTAACCCATGTAAAATAAATGGTTTCCATAACAATCTCTTTGAAACATGATTAACCCATGGAAAAGAAATGGGTTCCATAACAATATTTTTAAAACAATATTAATACATATAGAAAACAATGAGGATGGTATAAAAAAATATCCTCAGTGGAAGATAATTAACAACAAGGGTTTTTTATTTTTATTAATGGAAATACCATTAAAATATCATTAAAAACATTCTAGGGTAAAATAATATATAAACATTCCAAAGTGCCCTATACCACGTTGAAACATTTTAATCATAATACCCATTAAAGAATAACATTAAATGAAACTTTTAATATCATGAGAATAAGGATATTCCTGATATATAATTTCAAATCATAAGTATATACACCTCATAAAAGAAGTTTGGTGTATAACATAAAAAATTTCTCAAAGAAGGAAAATTGTGACAAAATTCCATTATTTATTTGGTAACTTCGAAACCGTAAAACCAATGAAATATATATGATCAAATGGATATATAAATCCTTATAAATTAAATTTTAATAATCATAAAATAAATTTATGGGAATTATATACACCATACAACAAAAATAAGTGGTGAATATAGAATAAGTCACGCAAAAATAAATTTGAGACTAGAAATCCCCTTAATACTTGAGTAAAATTTGAATCATGATATATGTGAAATAATAACATAAATTGAAACTTTTAATTTCAATAAATAAATTAAATTCAGGATATAACTTTTCATAGGGTGGTATATACACCATGTAAAATTAATTAGGTTCATAATAACAAATAATTCTCAATGGAATGTAAATTGAGATGAAACCCCTTATCTTGAGTCTAAACCATCATGTGTATGCACCAATTATTATTTTAAAACCATTCATTAAATATGGTTATGAAAAATTAACCAAATTTACAATCATGGAGATGGTAGGTTGTAGGTATGTATGAGTAATATTCACATTTTTCAATGGTCATTATGGAAATAAGGTAAGTGTAATTTATCTTTCTAGAATAACCATTATATCATAAATAAGATCTTATTATAAATAATTATATATATAATTATTGTTATGTGGTAATGAAAAAAGAAGAATCATGTCTCTTTGAGGAGGCAGTAGTCCACACATCCCCAAATAAAGTTGTCACTTTTTTCAGTGTTTGACAATGTAAGAAAGAAAGTGATATATTATATTTTAATAAAGATAATTAAGTTATAAATATCATATATTTTTCATTTATATCACATATTTTTATTAAACCCATCCACTATACATTACATGTAATGTGTGAATGAATTATGTCTCTTTGAGGAGGCGGTAGCCCACAGGTCCACAAATGATGTTATCATATTCCAAAAAAATGAAAATCATGAAGGTATATGTGATATAATATTTATATAATAATAAATAAATCATATTTATCATATATATATCAGATAAAATCAATATTTATATCATTATTATTAACCTTGAGAGGTGTTAATAGAAGAATGAACAACATCGGTTTGTGAGGTGGTATTCCATTGTACACACGAACGATAAATATGTATCTCATTTTATAGAAGTGTGCGTGAGTTTATATCATAAAATTAATATAAAATAGTATAATTATGTTTATTTTAATGATTTTATTAAGTAATCATAACATAAAAATAATTTAAGGGGTGGGGAAATAAATAAAACAAAAGTGATCCTTAAAAAATGTTTCCTATTCTTCAGGTAACTCCTTTTGGTTTTCACCAAACGACTTCCTTGTTTTGATATATTACCACATATAGGATTATATTATGAGATTAGGGATTTCAAGAGTTTATTTTTTCATGTATTTTACAAGAAAAAAGTCTTTACATATGTGAATAAGTGTGAAGATTGAATTCCCTTTTATATTGGAGGAGGAGTGGTATTCTTGTAAATACAAAAAGGTAAACACTATTAGGTTGTCTCCCTTAGAGCCGGTGCCTAAATTAATGAACATATTTCTATAAAATAGGTTATATGGTCCATATATTTCCAAAAAATTGGTTTTTTATAAGTTTTTTGGTGACTTTTCCCCTTAAGATTAAAGTTTAACCAGTAAGTAAACTCATTTTTACCTTAATCGCTCTAAATATTTTTAATTGATTTCACTAATATTTTTTGTCAAAAACTAAGTTTAAATTAATATAAATTATAAATTATTATAATTAAAAATATGTAATAAATTTTTCTAAATTAAAATCACAAAATTATAAGAAATTAATTTTAAATTAATCCTGCAGATGAGATGAGAGATTGGTTTTTTAATGAAAATTTTTAAAAAGATTGAAATGTTTTTATATCATAATTTCAATGTGAAATTGTTTCATATGGCCAAAATTAGATTTATTTATGTATAATTTATCTAATTATACTTTAAAACAAATCTAAAATATATTTAAATATTCAAATAAATTAGGTGAAAAAGAAGTTTTCAATTAAAATTCAGTGTTTTTCACTGTTCATCCAAAAAGGTAACTTCGTAGAAAAATACCAAAATTTCACCCAAGGTAGATTTTGATATTATTCTTAAAAAATGAATTTTATTTTTTTATATAAAAATTATAACAGTTTTAAAATTTAGCATTAAAATAAGTACACCAATAATAGGTGACAAAACAACTATTTAGAAAAAGTACAACTTTTATGCTTAAAATTGGATTTATTCTTATCTTAATCATACCAAACATATTGTATGAATTTAAAAACATTTTATTGGATATTTAACATATAAATTCCATTATTATCTTTCAATAATAGTGAATAATTTAATTTTTTATGATAAAATTCCATTATGGTCATAAAAATAGATTTTCATAAAAACACACCCATTATATTCAATTGGTTTTTATATTATTTTACCCTCAAAATTATTCTTGGTTATCAAAGGATTAAAATTTTTAGCATTAATTTATTAAAATCCACATCTTTCAAATGGTTAAAAAACAACCTCTTAAAAAGTGAAAGTGTAAAACTTAATGGTCGATGTAAGTTATGCATAACTAGGATTCCACATAGGGTGAACATGGGTGGGAATAGAGGAACATAATAAATAATTATAGGGAATGATTGAGTTCATTGATCACAAATAAGTGAATGATAAATGTAAATTTAATGGCCTCAATAACATAAATTTGTGATTAACAAAAATACCATCATTTAATCATAATTGAAGGTACTAGGATAATAATTTTGTTTTAAGATCCTTTTACTAGAGTTAGATAATTATATTACCATCTAAATCAAGAATAAAAAAAGTAATATACTTACCTGATGAGGATAATTTAATCCTTTAATTAATTTCCACCAAAATATCTTCTTTTTATCTAAAATTTTAGTATTCAAGATGATTTTTTAATTCATAAGTCACAAAAATCAACCTCTTAAAGACAACATAACCAAAAAAGGTATATTCACATTATTCCACATATCTTTAGACATTAACCAAAATAAAAATGGTTAAAACATGGTTAGATAATTTTAAAAATGAGTAAAACTTTATAGAAAACAATGATATTAAAAAGTAATACCCAAATTTAAAACTAAATTATTTCATAAATAAATATCCTTAAAATTATTCAAGAATTTCCTAACTTGGTTTGAAACCCAAATATTAGAAGGATCTGATCATATATTCTTCCAAGATAAATTGACCATTATTACTCAATTAAATACCACATTTTTCTAAAATAATCTTAATCTTTACCTGAAAAAATGTTAAACTAATCAAGACATCATGTAGGCTAGTGGTAGGAAAAAAATTATTATCGTCCTTCATTCATGGGTTCAAGCCCCACTGTTTAGCCAGATGTGACAGGTTTTCACCAAGCATATAGGGTGTCTCCCTTTTTTCTTTAATCCTAAAAAATAATTCCTTGCTATAAAAACTTTATTTTTATCCTAGGAGTTACAAATATCTCATTCTAAAAAAACATCTCTAAAAATATCATTAATCACTTTAATATCACATCACTTAAAACCCAAATGGGGGACTAATAATTAAAACTTATGATTATCCTTATGCTTATAGAACTATAACTGTATTCATAACTCTTAATACAACCTCACATGAAAACATCATAATCTATAAAGTTATCTAAACTGAACTTTGATACCAATTATAATAACCCAGGACCTGCACTCTCGAATCATGTTCTGAAATCCATACCTTTACATTCTTGGATTTGATGCTAATAATTGTGACCCAAATGTTTCATCTAAACCTTAAAACATCAAAATGAAAACATATATAACTTACATTCTGGAGGACCTTTATGGTTCATGGTTTTAGATAATTTGGAAAAACTTCAATATAAATAATTCACATCAATTTGGACTCATAAAAAACTGGTTTATAAAGTTGAACATCATATACTATTATACCCAGCTTTTATTATTTAACATTTTGTCATCAACATCATCCTTATTAAATCCCTTATATACATAAATCATTCAACATAATTCTTTAAAACCTAATTAAAAGGAAACATAAAAAGGGTGATCTAAGATGCTTAGTAAGGGTAAACATAAGCATTAATAATTAAATGTCGACAATGAGCATAAGAGTACATAAGGGTGTGATGAAATAATCAAAGTACATGATAGAAACATAAAGGAAATCATACCCAAAAAAACTAGGATCATAAAATATGAAAACATAACAAATGAAATAATCATCAGAATCAATAATCATCAGCCATGTGATATCAATGTCAATAATTAGAAACATAATAAACACATAAAAATCATAAGGAAAACATGTACATACTTGGGAAATAATTTTCATTTCACCCTTACAATCACTCTTACAAGTGGAATAATCATATGTTCAACTTCCATACCTAATTCATTATAGGTCTATCATGGACCCACCCATTGTTGTTTTATCACGTGACCACCAATAATTAGTTTATCACAGAACCACCAGCCATTGGTTTATCATGGAAAAACCCATCATTGGTTTTTCACAAAACAACCTCTCATTGGTTTATCAAATAACCATCCATAAAATTTCTATGTTACATTACAAAATCTTAACAAATAAAATATTTCATTTCATTAAAAACTCATAGGAACAATCATTATCTCTTTCATAATTTGATTAACCTGTTGAAAATAAATAAGTTCTATAAAAATATTTTTGAAACCTTATTAACCCATGGAAAAGAAATGGGTTCCATAAAAATATCTTTGAGATGTGATTAAACCATATAAAATAAATGGGCTTTATAAAAATATCTTTGAATTCTGATTAACCCATGTAAAATAAATGGGTTCCATAGCAATCTCTTTGAAACATGAGTAACCTATGAAAACAAAATGGGTTCCAAAACAATATCTTTGAAAAAATATTAATCCATAAAGAAAAGAATAAGGATGGTATAAATAAAAAATTTCATCATCGGGGGACAATTAACAACAAGGGTTATTGATTTTTATTAATGAAAATACCACTAAAATATCATTAAAAACATTCTTGAGGAAAATAATCTATAAACATTCAAAAGTGTTTCATACCACTTTGAAACATTTTAATCATAATCCCAATAAAGGAATAACATTAAATGAAACGTTTAATATCATGAGAATAATAATATTCATGATATATCATTTCAAATCTTAATTATATACACCTCATAAAATAATTTAGGTGTATAACATAACAAATGTCTCAAAGAAGGAAAATTGTGAAAAAAATGCATTACTACTTGGTAACATTGAAATTGTAAAACCCATGAAATATAGATCATAAAATGGATATTTAAATCAATATAAATTTAATTATAATAATTAAAAAATAAATTCAAGGGAATTATATACACCACACAACAAAAATAAGTGGTAAATATGGAATAATTCTTGCAAAAATAAATGTGAGACTATAAATCCCATTATTACTTGAGTAACTTTTGAATCATGAAATCTGTGAAAAAATAACATAAATTGAAACTTTTAATATCATTAAATAAATTGAATTCATGATTTAACATTTCATAGGGTATTATATACACCATATAAAAATAATTTAGTGCATAATAACAAATAAGTCCCAATGGAATATAAATTAAGACGAAACCCCTTACCTTGAGTCTGATTCATAATGATTTTTTTATCTTCATGAATAATAAAATTATGTTAATTATTTAAATGATTTATAAGCTTTTATAAGTTTATTATTAATTTTATTTCACTTATAAATAGGTTACATACAATTACTTAATCAATTATGTTTAAGTGGGGTGTTTTGACCATCTTTAGTTTATGTGTCAAAAATTAATTTGGTAGGTTGACTAGGTTCAATGAGTTTATTAATTAAAAATATACAGAAAAATAATCAGGAAATAATTATCATATTTATACATAAATTATTATTTTAAAATGTTTCATGGAATATGGTTATGAAAAATGAACCAATGGTACAATCATGGAGATGGTAGGTCGTACGTACGCATGAGTAACGTTCCCATTTTTTAGTAAACATTATAGAATGAAGTTAAGTAAAATTTATCTTTCCATAATTACCATTATATCATAAATACCATTTTATTTAATTATACATATATATCTATATTATTATTGTGATGTGGTGATGAAAAAGGAAGAATCACTTCTCTTTGAGGAGGTGGTAGTCCACACGTCCACAAACAACGTTATCACTTTTTTTTAAGTTTGGGGTCGAAGCCTCATTTTATTATTAAATAAAATACCACTTTTTTCAAGGTAGAGGGAGACCCATTACCTAGCCGAAAGTCCCAAGGCCAAGTTTCCTGAATACAAGGCATGAAAGCCCCTTTTTTTGCCCAAAGGACCCTTTGGTGAATAGTACTGATATAGTACTCGGGCTGTTAAAATACCTACTACAGTTCGACCACAACTATAGTAAATCTATAGTTCTTCTAAAATAACCTTGAAATTATTCCCTACCCAAATTCGATCCTAGGTCTTTTGGATGCCAAGAAGGAGCATGTACCACTTTGGTACATGCTCGTTAGCTTATCACTTTTTTAAGTGTGTTACCATGAAAGAAAATAAAGTGATATATTATATTTTATGAAATATAATCATGTAATAAATATCATATGTATTTCATGTATATCTCATATTTTTATTAAACTGATCCTTAATAAATTTCATGTAAAGCATGAATGAATGACATCACTTTTAGGAGGCGGTAGTCCGTGCATCCACAAACGATGTTATCGTATTCCCAAAAATTGGAAAGCATGAAGGTATGTGTGATATAATAAATATATAATGGTAAATAAATCATATATATCATATATATATCATATAAAAATTATATGTCCATCATTATTCCCAACCATGAGAGAAGCTAATGGAAGAATGAATGGCATCGGTTCGCAAGGCGGTAATCTGGCGTACACATGAATGTTGAATGTGTATCCCGTTTTATGGAAGTGTGTGTGAGTATGGGTTATAACCTTAACATAAAAATATCTCTTTATATCATTATACTTATGTTATTATATAATAATTATATAAAAATATTTGAATGGGTGGATAAAGAAATAAAACAAAAGTACTCGTTGAAGAATGTTACCTCTTATTCAGGTAACTCCTTTTGGTTTGCACCAAAGGATTTATTTGGTTTGATTTATGTCCAAATTGAGGATTATAGACGGTAATATGTATTTTGATAGTTTATTTGAGCAGGTTTTGGATAATCCAAAATAAATTATAGGTGTTAATAAGTGCGTAGAGTGAATACCCTTTTGTAGTGGAGGAGGGACATTATTGTAACACTACTGGAAAATGGACATATCCCCAAGGTTTTCCCCAAAACCGTGGGGATAGGTAACCCTATACCCATGGTTTTGTAAAACCATGGGTATAGGGGGGTCTATCCGGACGTTTTTGGAAAACCGTGGGGATAGGTCCTGAAAATTCACCTATACCCACGGTTTTCCAAAACCGTGGGTATAGGGTTACCTATCTCTACGGTTTTGGGGAAAACCGTGGGGATAGGTCTGGGTTAAAATATTTATACCCACGATTATGAAAAATTGTGGGTATAGGTTTCCCATGTGTGCGTGGGAAATTTTTTTTCCGCGGGAAGGAAATTTTTTTGGCGGGAGTCCTATACCCACGGTTCTTCCCTCTATACCCACGGTTTATATAACTATATTTAACTAAATATAAATATATATACATAAAAGCAGTGTTGGGGTAGTGGTTAGGTGCTTCGTCTATAGCGGAGAGGTTGCAGTTCGAAACCCGCCGGCTGCATTATTTTAGGACCTATACCCACGGTTTTGAAACCGTGGGGAAAGGCCTTTGACACCATGGAAATTGGGTATGTTTTGTTGACACGGTGGCAGAACACCTATACCCATGGTTTTGGAAAACCATGGGTATAGGCTGGGGACCTATACCGACGTAGTTCTAGCCCATGGTTCCCAAAACCATGGGTATATCCTATACCCACGGTTTTGGGGGCTATACCCACGGTTTTGAACTGTGGGTATAGGTTGTTTTTTCAGTAGTGTAAATAAAAAAAGAAACCACTATTGGGAGGTATCCCTTACATAATGTTCCTAAAATAATGAAAAAAATATATAAAATTTTTTATATTGTATAAATATGTCCATATAATGGGTTTCAAACTAGTTTCTTGGTCATTTGACCACTTAATATTTAAAGTTTAACCACTAAGTAAACTCATTTTTCACTTAATCCCTGTAATTAATTTTAATTTCTTTCACCAATATATTTGGAAAAAAAATTTGACCTTAATATAAATTATAAATTATTTTATTCCAAATATGGAATCCATTTTTCCAAATTACAATAACATAAGTGGCAGAAATTAATTTAAATTAATCCCATAGGCGAGACGAGACAACAGGTTTTAAATAGAATTGTTTAGAAGTTTGAAATGTTTTTATAACCAATTTCAATGTAAAATTGATTAAAATGGCCTAAATTGGATTTATTTATGTATAATTTAACTATTTATACTTTAAAAATAGTTTAAAATATACTTTAACTATGCAAATAAAATAGGAGAAAAATAAGTTTTCAATTAAAATTCATTATTTTTCACTATTCATGTAAAAAATGAAACTTCTCATAAAAATACCAAAATTTCACCCAAATTAAATATTGATATTATTATTTTAATAATTAATATTATTTTTTCCGAAATAAATTATAAAAGTTTCAAAATTTATTTTTAAAACAAGTGCACCATTAAAAGGCGACAAAATATCGTTTAGAAAAAAACAGCTTTCTATGCTTAAAATTGGAATTACACTTATCTTAAATATATGAAACTTATAGGATGAATTTAAAAACATTTTATTGAATATGTAACATATTAATTTTATTAATATATTTCAATAATGTTGATTAATTTAATTTATTAAGACAAAATGTTATTCTGGTCAAAAAAATAGTTTTTCATAAAAACACACCCTTTATATTCAATTGGTTTTTATATTCATTTTTGATTAATTGGTTACCAATGAATTATTTTAATAAAAAATTTTAAACTATATTTTCATAATTTATTTAATATCATTTATTCTCTCCATTCCAATGGCTATGTAATAACTATCATGTTAAATAATAATTTTAATATTATATTATTGTCTAGTAAGGCTTGGCATTTCCTGTAACACAAGTTATTTGAGAAAATCGATGTTGAGTGCAATGAAATATAAACATTATGATACATATAATGAAAGCTAAAATTTTCATTGTGTGTAACATAATCTATAAAATAATTTAAATTAATTTTAAAGAATATATTTCATAAAATTTTAGGATGTTACACTTCCAATTTCCATTTTGGATGTGAATGTATTTCATGGGGTGTTCCCCTAACTATTCATGCCTTGTGCAGATTTCATGGGGTATGCCCATATTTATTCATGTCATGAATTGAAAAATCATGATGTGAATTAGTTTTAATTCTATAATTCATCTCCCTATTGTGTTTCCTTCCAGAGCTAACCCAACCAGTTTACTAACTTGATTATCAATGTCTAAACCAAATCTAACTGAACACAAGTGTGTTTAACCAAAACTCAAAGTGGGGTGTATCTAGAAAAGACATGATCTTACAACCTCATCATCATATAACATCTTTTCTAAAATTTTCACTACAAAGTGTCTCAGTGGGTATCTGATAACAAATCTAGACATTGTGTCCACTTATGAGATTTACTTTCTTAGGTCTCCTCTTGAACACGTCCATGATGCCACTACACTCACACTGAATGAATGATCTTCCCCTAGAGATTATTCTCACTATATTCCATGATGTGGATCAGATTCTCCTCAAATTACATAAAAAATCAATCTCAACATCATCAATATATATCATGTGATAAGAGTTAGGATTATATCTCTAAAGATGTGACACATGAAATATGTCATGCATGGAACTAAAGAGTTATAGAAGGTCCAAATGGTAAGCTACTTGATCAACCCTCTCCATTATCTCAAACTACCCAAAACAAACCTAGGTACTAGCTTCTCTTTCTTCTGGATATATCATTTCCCTATCCAAGATGACACCTGATGAAAAAAATGACCAACCTCAAACACCATTGGTCATCTATGATGGATAACATATGATTTATATTATCTCTTAGTAGTTACCAACAACTTTCTAATAAAATGGACCTACTCAGACATCTCTTGTATGGTACTAGGTTCAATGAGCTCTAACTCACCTTCCTCTAATCAAAAAATGAGGTGAACCGCATGACCATCCATACAAAGCCTCAAAATGATCCACTTGGATTGATTCTAGGAATATGCTATTATAAGAAAACTCCACGAGTGTCATATGTCCCTCTTAATGTTCATTTAAGTATAAAATATAGGCTCATAATGTATCCTCCAGAATCTAAATCATTCACTCAGATCGACCGTCAGTTTAAAGATGATAGGTTATAATCAGTATAACCTGTGATCCTAGTGACTTTTTATGACCCTGTCATAATTGAGATATGAAACAAGTATCCTGATAAGAAATAATATCACTCAAAAATCCATGCAATACAACTACCTCTCATACATATAGACTATCTAGATCATTGATATTGAAGGTTTAACTAATAGGTGAATCATCTCACCATGAAGCTTGATATATTCTTCTTCATACCTAGCCACCAATACTATCTATGGATATCATGATGCAAGTTTTTCAGAACAATATGTTTCTCCCATTTAGAAGCATGAAACTCCATCATATACTCCTTGCATAAGAATGTAAGAACCCATACATGGCCACATATAAGAAGAATATTTTATCTACTAAGAGACCATCTTAATGGTGGATCCCCACCATGTATATTATCCCTTAGAGCTAAGACCACCAGATCAGATAATATGTATAACTTATGTCAAAGTCATAGCCACTCATATATGGGACTCTTGAACATCTAGATGAATGTCTTAAAAGAGTTTCATCAGCTATCAATCATCGTAAAGCTCCAACACTACCTAAATCTACATCATCTAACTCAAAGAATTGGAAAAAATGTTTTCCCTTTATAGAGTGTAATCTAGATTAAAGATGAAGGACTGTAGAAACTTAACAGACCTCCTCTACTGAAGGTTCAGGTATCATTGGTAAAAGATGTACTTGAGGTCCTTGTGGTCCATATACACCATAAAACTCCCACCCAATAGATGGTGTCTCTTGCATCTTAGGGTGTGTACCACCATAGCTAACTATAGATCGTGAGTAGGGTAGTTCCTATTCTGTGGTATTAACTGTTTGGAGTTATATGCAACCACTCAATTCTCCTGCATAATAAATTCTCTAAGTCTAACTCTGGATGCATCGTAATACATGATATAGTCATTACCTGTCATAGGTAAGGTTAGGATCGGTGCTAGGTTCATCCTAATTTTCAGCTCCTAGAAATACCTCTTCTAGTAATTTGACTTGGAAAAGTATAACCATTTCTTTTTCATCCCAGACGTCGGTCTTCCAAATAGGATAAGTCTTGGTTGAAATGGTGATAATATCCCATTAGACCCAGAAATATCTTAATCTTGAAGAAATTTTTGGGTCTATCTTGAGATACCACAACTACAACTTCCTTTAGATCCACTGCCACTAAATACTCTGAGATAAAATTTCCTAATAAGTGGACTCTATCAACCCATAAGTTTCATTTGGATAGCTTGACATAAAGTCAATGCTCTCTCAGTGTACTCGGGATGATGTCAAGATGTTTGGCATGATCATCGATGGACTGGGAGTACACAAAGATATTGTTAATAAAAACCAATATACACTTATCTATTAATGGATGAAATCTATTTCATCAAGTCCATAAATACCACTAGTGTTTTCATCAGACTGAATAGCATCACTACAAAATCACACAATCCATACATGATCCTAAAAGCAGTCTGGTGTATTTCAGATGATCTCATCCTTAGCTGATGGTACCCTGACCTCAAGTCTATCTTGGAGAATATCCTGGAACCACTTAATTTATTGAAGATATAATTTATGTGAATAAAGTGATACTAATTATTAACCTTTATCTGGTTTAGTCTCCGATAATCCACACACAAGTGCAAAGTCTCATCAACCTTCTAAGAGAAAATAAGGGGAGAACCCCAATTTCATGTACTAGGTCGTATGAATACCCTTTCTTCCAAATATTCCAACTAAACTTTCAAATCATGAGAATATTTTGGTTTCATCCTATAAGGTGGGATAAAAATGGGTTTATCTCCTAGAACCAACTCGATCATGAACTTGATCTCCTTCTTGGGTGGTAAGCCAGATAACTCTTCAAGAAATACATCCTAAAAATGGTATACCACTAGAGGAAGGGTATCATGATGTATTAAACCATCATTCATAACAAGGTCTTCTATCTAAGACATGATATGCTCTAATCTACGCTAAATTATTCTCCATGACCATCCTAAATATCTCACTCACCCTGGTGACAATAGATTCTCCCTTCTGGAGATAGAAATTTGACTCTCGTCTAGTAACATATGATATGATCTTGGTACAAGAATATCCAATACATACCCAAAAATAAAATTTCCTCATTTTCTTTCCAATACACAAAAAAACTCCCAAATGAAATGGGATCCACAAATTTTAAGAGAACACTCCTTACAAAATTTGATATCCTCTGATCACACTCCCGGTGGTTTTTTTATGGTCATAACTCCATCAAATCACTCCATAATATAACCCAAACAATTTTCAAAATTATTAATATAAAAAATGAATGAGATTCTCATGTTTCAAAAAAACGAAGGCAAGGGTAGATGATATAATAAATGTACCTCTGATGGTAGAATGTTCTGTATCCATAATAGTCTGATTATATTTCATAGCATGCAATTGACTCACCCCTTTTACCTGGGTTCCAATATAACTCCCTTATGATGATCCCTCTAACTGGTACTACTACACCTATGTTGGGGTATCACATCTCCTACCATGGACTGAATATCTAATGGAACTCCACCTACCATGTCTACTAAGCAATAGTTGGGTCCTTATCAGGTTCCAATATATTTCATGATCCCATACCATTTCTCTGATGTTGTGGGCCACTATAGAATCTCATATGGCCTAAATCGTCATAATCACGACACTCCACGGTGGGATAAGGACACAAGAAGATCCTATGGACAAACCTAACTCACAAAAATTACTCCACGGGGATGTGATCTTGAGATGGTTTTCCCCTCCTTTGGCTTCCATGACCACTATTTCCCTGGTGGTAACCATTGTAGCGATGCTTCCTGAAGCCGAAAGAAGAGCTCCCACATCGCCCTGCTCAAACTATATAGACACCACTTAGGGCCTTCCTCAGGTTTCCTACCATGATATAATTTTGATTCTTCATTACCATAATGTTGTTTAGGAAAAATAAATTCACCTGATACCTTATCTCATATAGAATCCCAACATAGAAACACTTCTCTCTATAAATCCCATCCACTACAAAGGATGGAGAAAAATGCTTCAAGTTGGTGAACCATCCAACATAACCATGAATAATATATAGGGTTAACACCTAGCATGCAATGAAATTTTTTATCTTATAGAATAAATGTATCACATAAATTAATCTTACACATTACTCACAGTGTATAAACAATTTATAAATAGAAATAATATAAAGGAATAAATAATAAAATGAACACATTTTTTAACAAGAGAAATAAATATGAATTTTCATATTTAACATAGGTTTTTTAAAAAATATTAAACCTAACACTTTATAATTTATAACTAATTTATAAATTATAAATAAATTTAAAAATATTTAAATAAATAAAAACTTTTTATACTTCTAAAAAGTGGGTCAACCATTAGCTATCCCACTCGAGAAGCCAACCATAATTCGGACAACAGACAAGTTTAAGGATAGATCAACCAAGATAAATAGATATTGTGAGAATAGGTAAGTACAATCTTGAGGAGGGGTGGTTCTAATGAAAAACAACGGTACAAGGTGGTACTATGGACCACTGACATAAGGTGGTACCAAAGGATTTCAATGTCCACCCCCTGCGGGTTTTGGGTAATGAACTAAAACCCACCTAAATCGAAGTCTAATGTGGGACACTTTTGTAGGGACCTATTCATCCTCATGTGTGCTTTATGTGCATGTCATTATTCACACTCTCCCACTACCTTTTCATATCACGCATCGCCCATCTCAACATCACATTGAAACTAAAAAATGTAAATAAGATCAATATAATGATTTATTTTCTAAATCTTGAAATGAAATCACTATTTTCTGATAACCATTTGTGATTCTATATATTGATCATGTTAACAGCTTACTGTAATGTCCACCATGTAGTTGGATTATCTACCATTATGTTATCACATAACATGAAGCCAAACTAGTAACAAATCATTTAATATGTTCTTCATTTAATAGTGAAAGAAACACATTGATTTGTTGAAGATGATGGATCTATTACCACTTTTGATTATTATTGGATTATCCTATGATCCTTAGCAACAAAATCAAACCCAAAATAGCCTGATATTTCCTTGAAAAAATGAAACATACTTGAAAATGAAGAACACTATAAAAACATAACATACTTGAAATGCCTATGAAACTGGATCCATCTTCTTCTTCGATGGAGTATGGTTTGATGATGATCATAGAAGAAGCATAAGAAATTTTCACTCTTCCTTAGGTGATTCACTGATCAAACTATCCATGATAGTATTGTGAGGATCTCAAAACATAGAATGGGTGTTAATGCCTTCACCTTATGACAAGTTGAATTTTTGGAAGAATTAATCTTTTATAACTCTATCACGAAGTCGATGATATTTATCACCATCCTATTCATGATCAAAACACCACAACAATGAGAGAACTCCCTTTATATAGGTAGTGTCTGATGTTATTCAATGAATGAGTAGTGTTAATAGTAAAAAAATATGTCACTGATCATTGAAGTGTTCTTCATGGAACACTTCAATGAATATTTTCATGTATTAACTAAACCGTCTCATGGATTTGTAATTTAAGAAAACCATGTGGGAGTAATGCAACAGTGAAAGTTGAAGGAAAACGTGTATCCTAGTTTCATCACATGAAACTAGGATATGTTGGTACATACATAGCCTCAGGTTAATGCTTAAGGATAAATTGGAGCTGATGTAACCTTAATATATAAACATCATATAAATATATTTTTAATTCACTTCCAATAGGTGTCACTTTTTGTAATTTAAGAAATATATGGGATGGAGTTGACCATCGGTATGGAGGAGGGGTGCACCATAAAATGCCCTGGTTGGTGGAATGTGAGACCCCCAAATGGGAGAAGATGTTTATTGTTCATGTTGAGGATCATGAGATGAATTTTTGAAAGGGAACAGTGTAATTATGCCTTGGGTTTTATCATCTAATTGAGCTGGAGGATGGTAAAGGATGTGGAAGTCCATGGAACTTGTGACATGACTTGGGGACTTGTTGTTGGGGAATCATGTTTTTTTGAAATTTTGGTTCCATGTGACATGGAATTGGTTGGAATGTTGAGTTAAATTCTGATATGATAGACCATGGATATATCATTCTACTCTAAAATTGTTCGAGATGGGTAAAAACTCACTCAAGGACGATTGAGAATGAATGGAGCAGGTTGTGTAATATATTCTAATTATTTTTTATTATGTTTTTCATAAACTTGTATATGATATGGATATTAGTTAGGGACACATTTGGTGGTGTTATGCTAAATTCATACTCACACCTAGCACATGCCATCTGGGATGTATGAAGACTTTATGGTTCTTGGTACATATAAGGGTAATGGTTCAATGTCAGGAACCTAGTGGAGTTAGAAGTGCATATGGTTCACAAGATAGATGACATGGTTTGTAGATGGGTTGGGTGATTCCTTGGTGTTAGGATGGATGTGTATTTGATTAATTTTGTATGTGTTCATGTTTGATTAGACTTAGAGAAATTAGATAGGTTTTCTATGATATTCATGGTAAGGTAAATATTTGTTAAAGTGAATGTATGTTTATTTTGTATTGTTGTTTATTATTATTTAAACCGATTTTGTTATATTGTGTAAATATTATAAATATAATCTTAAAATGGTATAGTATTCCCAATACCATTTAATAAACTCTCATTGCTAGTAGAGAACCATTGGTATATAGGGAGATTAATATAAGGTCAAGTGACTCTTTATTCAAGTTATTGCGAAGTGAGTAGGGTTTGGGAATTACATATATCATGGTTTGTGAAAAAAATATTTTGGCTATACTAATTCACTACTACCACCCCTCATTGATTCTCTAAACTCGCTAGCTTTCCTGGGGAACATCAATTGGTATAAAATCCTTGGATTCACTCATGGATCATCTATTAATATAGTTCTAGAGCATCATTATGTTTATTCTTGAGGATCTATATTTTTTCTCTTCCATTTATATTTATTCAAATTTTTTTAGAATATGAATTATATAAACAATAGGGATTTTCCCATGTTCTATGAAAAAGGATCTCACTTGTGGAATGTGAGGATGGTTTCATATTTTTTTCTTAGGCTAAATATTCTTGATATCATCGATAATGGTGTTCATCTTGGTTTTACATGGAATTATTATAAAAAAAATATATACTAATGGGAGATCTAATCTTTTTTTATTATTTATACTCTCTAATAAAGACTTGATAAGATTAATAAGTTCTAAATTAGTGAACGTCATAAAACATAAACTTCTTGACAATAATAAATGATTTAAAAAGTGAAAGAGCCCAAAAATAAAACATTTTATGATCGATTGGAAGATATAAGGGTGGTAAAAGATGATTCAATGGATAAATTATTCATATAGGTGAATAAAATTTATAGTTTATTCTAGATATATGGAGACATTCTAGAAACCTAAATCATAGTAAATAAATTGACGATGACTCTATTAGGAAAAGATAATGCCAAAATTTCATATATTTATGATCATGAATTGAATGAGTTTAGAATTGATAGTCTCAATAATATCCTGATGGAATATGAGATGAGATGAGGTCCCTTTTTTAAGAGTAAAGGGAATTTATATTAGTATACCTTTAAAGCCTCCAAAGTCATGAAAATCAATGAATACATGAAATCTCGTGATGAAGAATTTAATATTGAAGATGATTGAATGGTCATTGATGAATTTATATTATTTTTTTCTAAATGGATTCAAAGTGAAAATTCTATGTAAAAATGAATTATTTCAATAAATGTTGTAATTGTGGAAATATTAAACATTTTTAAATAAATTTCACCAAGAATAATAATGATGATAAAGAGGATAATTTGCAAGGAAAGAGATTCACTAAAGGAAAGGGATAAGATAATTAATAAATGAATAGTAATTTATTATCAAATAATGAAGTGTCATAATGTAATGATGATAGTTTAAAGTAAGTAGAAGAATAAGTGAATGAAATAGTTCAAGTTTACAAGGATCAATCTAAGCATCCTAATAGACCATATAATGATGAAGGAAGTAGAAAATAGGATGATTAAGTAGAGGAAGCAACGAATGATTAACAATTGAGACTATAAATCATGATATATCTCAATAAAAATAGACAACATTAATATGAGGTCACAACATTGAATAAATTCATCAACAAATCCAATGTCAATGTGGATACTAGAAAAAATAAAGATGCATTCATGAGAAAGATATATAAATTTCATTCTTATTAAAATAGATAATATTATTCATATAAAAACATAAATATTTACTAAAAATAAAGAGGTGGTGAAATATTTTAAGGTGATTTTTTATAAAAGTAATGATTCACTGAGGAAATTTCAATTTCAATTTAAAAATAGAAATGAAACTTGAGAATCATTGAAATCATATAATAATGTTTCCAATACCTCAATGAAACTTAAAAATTTTTCTAAGAATCACACTCTAACATTAGATAAATATAAATTTAATGAAAATAAAGGAAGCTGTGATATGATAATAAATATAGTTATTCCATCACCAAGAAAAGGATATAGACCTATTTTCACTGAAAATGTTAGTGTTAAAAATCATAGTATTAATAGTGTATGAAAGAAAATTGGGATGGAGGATAAAACAATTTAAAAAGTCCTTTTGAATAAAAACTCAAAAAATAATGAAGGGGTTAAATAAAAAAATATGCTCCAAGTTTAAACAAAAGGTGTCAAGAAGTTTGAGAATAAAATAATTCCCAAAGTTTAAGGAAATTTAGATTTGAAGAAATATGTTGGTGATATTGAAATGATCTAACATAGATCATTTGTTGACCCAAAGTAGACTGCCAAAAACCCTTACAACTTTCTTTATTTCCAAGGGTGATAAAATAGTACTGAGGGTTTGATTTAACCATTGTATGATAATTTATTTTCTTTATATGAAATTCTAGGTCAATATTAGATCCTAAAAATCAGGCATGGCCCACTCAAATATTGAACATTCAAAAAAAATAAAATCTTATATCCCATGGGTATTTCCTCTTACTATATAACAATATAAAATAAAAATAATTTTTTTTGGTGAAGATATTATATAAAAATAAAATATATATATAAAATAAATAGGTAAACACTAAATAAAAAATGTACAAAAGTGGTGATATAAAAAAAGTCACCTTCTTCCAAATATGGCCTCCTTCACTCCATGTCCTTATGGGGTTATAAACTACTGTGTCAATGTCTTGTTAAACCACAGACCATCAAATTGGATACCTATACACTTTATTCTACTTTTAATTTCACATGTAAAACTAAATATGTACTAAGATGAATATGCAGGGTGTTAGTATGAACACTTAGTAGCACCACCAAGTAACCCTAACTCCTTCAAGTGAATAATCATGTGAATTCACATACATGTTCCACCATGCTCATCATCAAGGCACTCCAAAAATAATTATTACTTACAAAAACTATAAAATAGTGAGGTTACTATATACATGTGGAAGGGGAACATGTATTCAAAGGATTTTAATATAATTTTCATATAAGAAATAAAAAAAGTGTCATAAAATTCAAATTTAATGAGGGGACATGATATGAGAAAATAGATGAGGGTAAATTAACTTATTTGGTATATTAATATGATTATTTATTACATAAATATAAACATTTTGTAATTAATAAAATGTAACATTCAAAATATAATATATCGGTCCTTGGACTAGGTTCGGTGTAGTTTATGTGTTGTGAATAAGGTCTATGTATCAATCATTGGTTGCTACGACACTATGAAAAAGAATGGTGTTGAGGTATTTCAATGAAAATCTATTATACAACTTCACATAATTGGGTACAATATATTCTAGGATTTGTTCTGAACGCTATATGATTTGGTGAAGCTATGAAAATCTACTGCAATATTGGGTTGTGTACTGGGATTCTGATCTTGTAGAAGGGGCCCAGATTTATGTGTGGGATCATCTCTATGAAGTGGAAAATTGATAATGGAATGATGAAATTATTAGGATGGATATTGGGGGTATAGCTTCAATCCTACTCAATAGATATTGGATTATAGTTAATCCAACAATATATGTGGATATACCCAACACATTGAAAAATGATTTTCCTCAAATATTCACCCTACAAAGTTAGAAAGCAACAAATTTTGTTCCAAAAATATTTTGAATCGCATGAAAAGGGGAAATATGCAATAAATAAATCCTCATAAACTTAATCATAATTACAATATTATCATGATCCAAAGTGGAAATAATATGGTGGGGTATAGCTTTTAGTTTAAAAAATATTAACCTAAATAGAGATAAAAGATAGAAACATAAAGAGATATTTTCATTTAGGTTCTTAATAACTTTCAAGTTCCCCCATTATTCATGATCAAGAACACACACCACCAAAAAAATCATATACTTTTTTTACTTGACAAATGTTTTGGATTTACAGCCTTAGGTTATGAATTGATGATGCCTTGAAATCTTAAAATTAATTTAATCACACCTCCTATGTTGCATCCCATAGAATGTGAGGTCACTCACCTCTAGATATCCATACTTTTTTATAGAATCTATTAGATATTTAATTTTTATCACTCTAGCTAATTGGTACACCATACTATAGAATTAGTGTAGAAGAAATAGAACCAACAAAATAGCCACAATTGATTACCAGTGATAAGAGTTGGCATTCAGAGTTATGATTGGATTTGTAGAAGAAGGCTTATAAAAGTAGATATAGAGGAAATAGGAAATGGGGAAGAATAGCTCTCTATAGAATACCTCTTCCAAGTAGGCAAGTAGAATTCTCCTAAGGACCATCTCCTACCAATAACCATATGAAGAAACAAACTAATTCGTAATCCCCTCTCACATAGATGGACCCCAATTTATTACCATCAACCACACCTAAAAACTATGAAATGAATATTACAATACTTACCCTATTTAATACCCACCAAAAACTCATCTATCTCAACAAACTTTTTGGAGATGAAATAAAAAAATGTCAGTTGGTTTTTCAACACAAGAGGAAGCTCCCAGCAGTGGCGTCTTCCCCATGCGACTCTTTATCTCCTCCATGTGTCCATTTAATTTCCAAATGTAATATATTTAATGTTTCTTTATTGAATTTTTTTCATCAATTAATTATTTTCCCTCTGTGTGTTCTAGTTTCTTTTTATTTTGGGGGGAAGTCTATAAATAAGGTAAAGTGTGGCCTGTTAAAATATGTGAGAATATAAAGCTTGAAATCAGTTTTTTTGTGAAGTTTTTTTCCCTTCTCATATGTCCTGGATTGTACATCCATAAAAAATGTATCAGAGGCCGCAACCAATACATCCTCCAATTTTTTAGATTTCCTTTAAAAATAGCCACCATAATCCAGTCGCAAGTCCCCAAGTTGTCCAAAGACAACTATAAAATGTGGTGCATCCAAATAAAGGAATTGTTCATATCATAATAACTATGAGAGATCATCACTAATGGGTATATAGTAACCACTATGGAGGAAGAATCCAACTTCACAAATAAAGAAAATACTACTCTCAAAAATAATAGGAAGAAATAAAACAAGGGATTATTCCTCCTCTATCAAGGGTTGGATGAATAAATATTTGAAAATATTGTCAAAGAAACATCATAAAATAAATCCTATGATACCCTTGGCACCATCTTCAAGTGTGTTGATCAAGTGAAGTGGGTTCATCTTCAAACACTAAGAGTGGAGTGCGAAGCAGAACACATGAAGGAAGGTGAGAGTATCTCTGACAACTTCTCATGTTTAATTGCTATTATTAATGATTTAAAAATAAATGATGAAAAATTTGATGACACTCATGTAATTGAAAAGTCACTATGATATCTCACTACCAAGTTTGACCATGTGGTTTTGGAAGTTGAAGAATCAATGGACTTAGAAAAACTATCCATTGAAGAATTGATGGGATCGTTGCAAGTGCATGAGAAACAAATGAGAAAGAATGTGGGTTCAATGCTTGAACATGACTTAGAGTATAAGTAGACTCTAAAAGAACAAAATAATGTCCATAAACAATGATATGGTCATGGAACTAGTAATAATGCAAGAGAAAGAGGGAATGGATATTATCCAAGCCATCAACAATAATAAAATTTTACCGGTTTTCATGGAAGAGTAAATGGTAGAGGCTGATTCATTTGTATTCATGGAAACACAAAGAAATTTAAATGCCACAATTGAAAGAAATTTATCCACTATGTTTTCGAGTGTTGGAGAAAAATGGATCAAGACAAATGATCCACCTATGTTGAAGCATCTCACCGAGAATAAGAAGTTACCATGCTCCTCCTTACACAAGAAGAGGAATGTGAATGACCAAATGTGTAGTATCTCGACACAGGTGAAAGAAACTATATTATTGGTAACAAATAACTCTTCTAGGAACACACAAAATAAGTTCATGGTGACGTGATTTTTGGTGACTTGTCAAAGGTATCAATTATTAGTAAAAGAAAAAAATTAAAATCTATTAGAAGAATGGTGAGATGAATTACATCTCTAATGTGCATTATATACCAAACATGAAAAATAATATCCTTGGTTTTGGACAACTCCTTGAGAAGGGGTATTTCATACACATGGAGAACTCTTCTCTCTCTCTATAAGAGATGCTTATAGGAGACTTTTTTCTTAAGTAAAAATGGTGAAGAATTGCATATTTCCGTTACATATTAACATAATGTATGAGAATTGTCTATTTGGACTCACAAATAATGACTCATGGAGATGGAATCTTCGCTTTGTGCATCCCCATTTCAATGGACTTAAACTCTTATCCTTATCAATCATGGAGTGTAGCTTGTGGACAATTGATATTCCAAATCATGTTTGTGAGGTGTGTACACTAGGTGAGAAACAAATTGATTTCTTCTCAAGTGGAGTGTCTAAAAGAGAAAATGAACCACTTAAGTTGGTTCACACTGATATTTGAGGACCACTTGAAACACCCTCACTTAGAGTTAATAAATGATTTATTACCCTCATTGATGATTTCAGTAGAAAAATTAGGGAATATTTCATAAAAGAATAATCTTCTTCTTTTACTATCTTTAAAATTTTTAAATCCCATGTTGAAGAATAAATTGGACAAAAAATAAAAGTACTCAAATCTGAAAGAGGTGGAGAATTTACCTAAAATGAATTTCAAGATTTTTTTTGGGAATAAGGCATAAAGAAACAATATAGTTCATCCTACACACCATAGTAGAATGACGTTGTAGAATGAAAGAATCACACCATCCTCAACATGAAGAGGACCATTCTGAAAAATAAAGGCATTCCAAAGAGATTTTGGGAAGATGAAATTGCAAATACTTCCCACCTACTCAATTGATGTCTAACCAAGAGCGTCAAAAATTTGACACCACAAGAGGCATGGAGTGGATAAAAACCGAGTGTGGTGCACCTAATAATCTTTGGGTGTGTCGCCTATGCTCAACTTCTAAAAGCAAGAAGAAGGAAGCTTGGTGATTGTAGTGAAAATTGTATCTTCATCGGCTGCACTGAAGCATCTAAATCCTACAAGATCTGCAATCAAATAACCAATAAAGTAGTAGTGAGTTGATATGTCATCCTTAATGAGGAAGAATCTTTGAAATGGAATGATGAAGAATCAGACAAAGATATTCCTGTTGAAACATAAGATCCTAAAGAAAGGCATGATCTTCAGGAGAAAACACCCATAGCACCTTCCTCGGGTGCATCATCAGTATACAACAATCCAGGAGTACATTCCATCACTCCTGAGAGCACTCCATCAAGTCAAAATTTGGCCAGATCGTCATCACCTATGGATTCTATAAAAATTAAAAGCTTAAGTGACATCTATAAACAAACTGAGGAGTTCAATCTTTTCTTCCTGTATGTAGATCATGAGACCCTGATGTTTTATGAATTAATAAGATAATAATGTTGGGGAATCTCTATGAAAGAATAAATTCATTCCATAAAGAAAAATGACACATGGGAGCTGACTACACTTCCTAATAGCTAGTAAACCATTAACATCAAATGGGTGTACAAGATCAAGAAAAATGATGTTGGAGAGATGGATCACTACATGGAAAGTCTCATAGAAAAGGGCTATAAAAAAAATTATGGGGTAGACTATGAAGAATTATTCACTCCTATTTCTCACCTTGACATTGTGAGGATCATTATCTACCTTGTAGTCCATCATAGTTGGAAGACCTACCAGATGGATGTGAAATCTGCATTCCTGGATAGAATTCTACAAGAAGAGGTCTATGTTGACCAACCTAAAGGCTTTTTTATGCAAGGGTAGGAACACAAGGTGTGTCAACTAAAAAAATATCTCTGTGGTTTGAAGCAAGATCCATGTGATTGGAATGAACGCATCAAAAAATATATTCAAGAGAATGGATTCGCTCAATTTCCATATGATCATGCATTTTACATCAAGAAGAATTCTCTTGGCGATATTCTTATAGCATGCATGTATGTTGATGATTTGTTGTTTATAGGGAACAGTTGACCAATGTTTGATGAATTCAAGAAGGCCATTTTTAATGAGTTCGAGATGACCGATGGAGGTCTCATGTCCTTTTTTTAGCATAGAATTAAAGAAACAATATGGTGGCATCTATATATCTTAGAAGAATTATGCCAAGGAATTGATTGAAAAGTTCAAGATGGCTAGTTGTAATGTTTTAAACATGTCTGTAGCAACGGACTTAAAACTGACTGAAGACAGAGAAGGAAGAAGTGTTGAATCAACATTGTTCAAGAGTTTGATTGGAATCCTAATGTACCTCACAATCACAATTCTAGATATCGTATATAGTGTGGGGATTCTATGTAGATACATGTAAGCACTAAAAGAGCCACATTGGCTAGCAGTAAAAAAGAATCCTTAGGTACGTCAAAGGAATAGTGGAATTTGGTCTTTTATATACATACAATGATGAAGCAATGCTATATGGATACTGGGAAAATGATTTGGGAGGTGACCAGTATAAAACAAAAAGCACCACTAGATATGTATTCTTTCTTGGAATGACTGCTTTCACATGGAATTCAAAGAAGTTGAGTGTGGTTGTCTTATCCCCATGTGAAGCAGAGTACATAGAAGCTTTATCCCCAATTTGTGAAGCAATTTTGTTAAGAAACTTTGTAAATGAGATGAAGCATCTTTAGGATGGATCTACATTCATATATGTGGATAATATTTTGGCAATTGATCTAGGAAAAAATCTGGTGCAACATGGAAGAAGAAAACACATTGATACCCGATACAATTTTTTTGATAGATCATGTGAGGCAGAAAATAATAAAATTGGATTAATTCCATATTATGTAATAGGTGGGTGATATCTTCACAAAATCATTACTGATAGATGCATTCAAACAACTAAGAACGATGCTCATAATGAAGCTTATTTTGGTTTGAAGGGGAGTGTTGGAAATGCAATAAAAATCTGTTGGTTGGGTTTTCAACACAAGAGGAAGATTCTAGTAGTGGTGACTTCCCCATGTGACTTATCTCCCCCATGTGTCCATTTCATTTCCCTATGCAGTACATTTAATGTTTCTTTAATTTTTTTCTTCAGTTAATGCTTTTCCCCCTTTGTGTTCTAGTGTCTTTTCAATTTTATTATGGGAAAAGTCTATAAATAGGGTACAAGTGTGGTTCATTAAAATATGTGAGATTATCGAGCTAGAGATCATTTTTTTTGTGAATTTTTTTCCCTTATCACATATCCTAAATTGTAAATCCCTCAAAAATACCCCCAGCAGTTGCATACTAAAAGCCACATCCTGCATTCCTAACATTACCGCCCTCATAAAAAACTATCTTGTCCTCAAGTTTGTTTTCCAAAAAACATGGATCATCCCCCCTTATCACTAAAACATCATGTTCAACATTGAAAAAGTTGTGGAACATATATTGAAGATACCAAACACTTTTAACCATAGATCATTCTGATCAGATTTATTAAATTGGGCTGCTCCATTTCTCCTTTTGTGTGGCAGATATGATTCTCCATGGTTTTTCATAATCATTTCAAAAATATTAGGATGAAAAATAGACCCCTCTATAGGAATTTTAAAGCTAATTTTACCTCTAAATATATTATTGGATCAAATATCCAAAATCCCACATTTTAAATTGACTTTATTAGAGAGGAAATCATCACACATACTCGATCTTACTTTGTTCCAAAATAGATTTTCCCACTATAATACTAATCGGAGTAAGGTGAAAAAGATGTAATAATAAGATTTTTATATCATGTTCTAGAAATAACATCACAAAATAATTACAGAAGATTAGAAGAAAAGAATATGGAAGAAGAAGAATATGAATAAGAGGAAGATGGATTCCCTGAGAAACGCTTCACCCTAAGGTTGAGGCCAAACTCTTATCATCTTCTACCGGAATAAAAACCAAAAAAAAAACACAATACCCCAACCAAACAACCAAAACCCATCTAATACTATTTAAAATACTTTCCCTAGTAGTCACTTACTCATTAATAGTAGTCCCACTTCACATCAAAACTCTCCATCAACACTACTCGTGGTGCCTCATTAGCCTGTGTTATAATCGACCCTAAGAAAACACACAGATAACCCCTACCAACATTCTTATCAGATACTAACTCCACTCCATATAGTTTCCACATCTATGGTGTCTCCTGATACACTCACTGGATTTTGGTTGCATCTCAGATAACACTCTCATACCATTCTCTTCTGAAAATTAAGCAAGAACTCTCCCCTTGGTATAATTCCTCATAGTGATGCCAAATCCAATTCATTAATATACAAACACCCTACTTTCTATATATAGGGGTTAATAACATACACCATCCCTTTATTTCCCCTTATGAAGAGAAAAAGATAATAATTTTCCACTTTTCAAGTCCTCATAACTAAATTTTAAAAGTATCAGATCTCTACAAGATTACTTTCATCCAGGCTTCCCATAGAATTAAAATTTTGGCTTGAAAGTAATACCTAGAATTTAACATTTTTCCTTCAATTAGGGAGACGGTTGGAGCCTCTCGGCTTCGGCCGAGAGCTCTGGGGATCAATTAGGGTTTGCCCCCTCTTCGGCGACCCTTCCGATCTTTTAGGGTGTTGATGTGCATTTTTTTCATCTGTGGAGGATGGCTCCTTCTTCGGACGACGACCCTTCGACTTCATCAGCGGCGGCAAGTTCCTGGCGTCGGCGATCAGGTTTCAGATGGGTGACGACGAGGCAGTCAGCTTCATTCCGCGGCAGCCGGGCTTCGATCTTGGAGTCAGCGATGGCTTCACGCGGCTGTTACAGTTCCTTGCGGCTTGGTTCTTCGGTGGTGGTTCGGTTGTGGAGTCTCATCGGCTAGGCTCGGCTTCTTTCACGGTGGAAAGAGTCAGATCTGGTCTTTTCTCGGCGGCGTTGCAGATTCTTCGTGCGGCGTTGCAGTCCCTTGCATCTTGGGTTCATCGGTAGCTGTTCCAGTTCCGGGTGGCTCGTGCGATGGCGTGGGGTTAGATCTGGTCTTGCAGGTTCTTCGGGTCAGATCTGGACTTGCAGCTAGGGTTCTTCTTCGGGTTCTTCTTCACGTTCTTCGGGTCAGATCTGGGCAAATTATTACAATGTAATTAATTTTATTACACTTTTCTATTGAAAACATTGTTACTACTGTTAACATTTAAATTTATTAAAAAAAACATAACACTAGATCTTGAAATGATATATAGTCCAATGGTAGATTTAGCTACTTGTGGATTCAAACCAGAAGCATTCTAGGGCACATTAAGAGCGTTGTTTCGATTAGACGGTTCTCTTACTTGTTTCCAAACATAATGTTTTCATCTCTTGGTAGAAATAGATGCATGTGGAGGTGTGAAACCATAGTCATAAACCAAAACAAAATTAGTTCACCGCCCTTTGGAAACCATGACCGGAAGAGAGCATTACATGCTGAATGATGGTGAATGAATTGCTAAAACATGAGAATATTCCATAGCATCTTCTAGGTAGCACCATAATTCTTGCCGCTCACACTGCTCTTATCGGGATCAATTTCATCCGACCTTACGTCTTCCATGCTCAACACATAGTCTCTTTTGGGGCTCTATCCTAAAACCCATGGGTTCTAGGAGGAATTCCCGTACAAATTTATATGTGGTCCACCATCCTTTATGAAAATCGATGTTGGATTATTTTTCCACCCAACATTTCTCCCCTCAAACTAAAGACCACACCCGCCTCCCCTTCAATGATAATACATCATATCCAAACCATCTTTCACTTACACCACCATTTCTCTCTCTATTAAGACACAATGTTTGACCACTGTTATTGAACATGCTTTTGATACAAGGCCCCATCATGGATCCTCATGCTCCAACCTGATCCATTATTATCACGATCAAACTGGTTTGGAGACATCAACATCACACTCGGGCTACACCATGGTTCTGATACAACTTGTTATGATCGATTTCCATTTGGACCTAAGTCTTTCCAGGCCCTTATGGGGTTCCATCATAAAATTCATAGGTGCTGGGAGTAATTTTCCATATAAGTTTATGTGTGAGCCACCATCCTCTGTGGAAACTGATGTGGGATTGGGTTTTAACCCAAAAGCTTCGATATTCCTCTTAATTTCATGTCCACTATAGTAAAGTCTTGAGCTCCACCCCCCACCCCTACAGAGTTCCATGGAAAGTAGGAAAATATGTATCATCTCCCCAGAGACCAAACCATAGCATATAAACCATATTGTGTGGTTCTAAATAACTAGTTACAGATCAATAAATAACATAAGCATCAGAGCTGATTGAGTATCTCTAAAACCACCTCATCCTCTCGACTCACACTTGATCTTTCTCTTTCATTCAATTTTCAAATTAATTTTTCATTGTTTCTCATCAATATTATATATTTCATCTTTCTTAAATGACCCTCAACATTATTCACTTCATGGAAACCCAAATCTTCTCAACTCATGAACGTAGTTTTTTTCAATCAACTTTGTTCTTCATTTTTGAACATTTTTTCCTTCAATATTGCACCATTTTACCTGATTCCACCACCCTTGAGTGCCTTCACCAGAATTAAGTAACTATTTTTCATAGGTGCATGTTTATTTATTTACATTCTTATATGTTTTAATTTTATTTATTTATGTATATTTTTAAGTTTTTATATGTATTAATGTCACACCCCGACCAACGCTTTATTTTAATTTAATTATTTTGGGTCTTTCTTTTGAGCTTCAGTTTTAACCGAGTTTAATTTAGAAAAAAATTGGGTTTTTATACGGGTGTGTGGTCATGTGTGTGACTGTGCTCGGTTCCCGTCCTTAATTTGAGAATGTTATATTATAAAATTTGTTATTATACAGGCACACGATCGTGCACGCAAACATGCACGGTGTTCGACCTCAATTAATAAATTTATTATTATTATGGTTGGTTTTAATAATTTATTTTTATTATTAGTATTAAATTCATTATTGTTTATTGGGTTTTTTATATTTTTTTTATTTTTTTATCTTCCCTTTATTCTTTTTTTCATTTTTTTTCTTTTTTTTACTCCCTCTTCCTCACGCTCTCTCTCTCCCATCACCTCTCCCCTTTGGTGAAACCCTACCCGTGCATGCCTCCTCCCCTCTCCTTCATGGTAGTGCGAGCCCTACCCAATCTCCCTTGGGTGTCGGCACACCTCCCCTCCCTTATTTCGGCTTCCCTCACGCATCCTCAACCTTCTTCACACTCCCAATGTGCTACCTTGCATCACCCTATCTTTCCCATTTCCCCATCCTGTCACGCTCTACCCCCGCTCTCATGGCCGGTCGGCGCACCGACCTCTATCGCGACTGTCAGCCTCCACACCCTTCACCCTGGTCATCCACCCCCTTCTCCAGCGAATCGGACCAGCATCGCTCCCAATGTCGCACCCTCTGTTGATCGCGCCCTCCTTCACAACTGGACCCTCCGGCGACCCCTAGTGTGCGGCTCTGTAACACTCCTGGAAAAGTGAGACTTAAAAAGGCTAAATATTACTACCTATGTCAACAAGTTGCACCTTCCTTTTCGAGAGCCTGCCTGATTAGAACTCCACAGTTAAGCATGCTTGACTTGGAGTAGTGATCAGGATGGGTGACCTTCTGGGAAGTTTCCCAAGGTGTGTGTGAGTGAGGACAAAACACACTGGAAAGTACATGTGTTGGCCTGTGGGGACAGTCATTAGTCTGATAAGCGACCCTAGTGAGTAATAGCATATGGTGTGCTGGGAAGGCAACCATGGTATTACAGGAGACCCATGGGGTCAGATGATAAGGTCCATGGCCCGGGGAGGCGGGTCGTGACAAATGGTATCAGAGCCAATACCCAGCCGAAAGTGCTTAGACACTACCTGAGTTTGAGGCTTGGGGTCCACAACGAGTGTGTTGTGCTTTAAAGGGGTGGATAATGTAACACCCCTGGAAAAATGAGAGTTAAAAAAGCTAAATGTTACTACCCATGTCAACAAGATGCACCTTCCTTTAGTGTGCAGCCCCCTTTTAGCGGCCTCCCCTTGGGGTCCACAACGAGGGCGTTGTGCTTTAAAGGTGTGGATAATGTAACACCCCTGGAAAAGTAAGACTTAAAAAAGCTAAATGTTACTGCCCATGTCAACAAGGTGCACCCCCTTTTAGCGGCCTCCCCTTGGCATGATTTTCTCTACTGAGCTTCTTCCTCCTTTTGGTAGAATTTTGGGTATGGTTCTTATTGTGTAGGGTTTGATTTTGATGTTTATGGTTCGATGTCATGCTTTTAGCTTTCAATCTGAGTTTGTTGTGGTGCGACTGAAGAGCAATTGGAGTTACATGCCAAATTTGTGATGTTGGTCTACACCGAGGTAGGTAGTTCCACGTTTGATTATTAATTGATGAATTAATTTGCAAGTTTAATTAAATTAGCATATTATTTAAATTATTTGTTTGGTGCAAAGTTAGTTTTTAGCAATTGATGAATTGCTTCTCTTATTTAATTTTGTGGCATGTTTATATGTTATGGAGTCTACTTTTTGTGAAAACTCATGTTAAATCATTTGTTTTATTTGTTTTAGAAATTGAGTAATTAATTTATTAAATAGTGAAAATGATTTATTGAACTTCATAAGTGATTTTTCAAATTGTTTAAGTGATGTGAATGGTGTGTGGAGAATATTTTAGTGTGTTGAATTTTAAGGAGAATCATTTGAGTGTAGTTTTGTGGTAAAACATTCTTGTGCACCTTGAAAATGTTTTATTAAGTGTGTAATTGATTTATTAAATGGTTTATGTGGTGCGAAAATAGATTTAAGAGATTTTATTATGCGTTTTATTTTTGAAGTGGTATGTTCATATGAGACATGGTGCGGTTTTGATGATAATCCACATTGTGTCATTAAATAGTGTTTTATTAAATCGTGTAGTTGGTTTATTAAAATGTACAGGGGTTTCAAATTGCGTTTTAGGAATGTGTTAGTGTTCGTTTGATCATAAAAGAGACTTTTGAGTGGGTTTCGTGTGCAAGATCATGTGATACCATTTGGACATTGTTTTATAAAATTTTTAAATAGTTTATTAAATTATATCAATGGTGTGAAACTTGTTTGGAGGACGTTTTAGTGTGTGTATTATTTCAAATGGCTTTTGTGTGTGCAAATGGTGGTTTTGGCGTGTGTAGTGTCTTGGTTGGTTTGAGTGTATGATTATGACATATGACATGAACTCTAAACCACTTGAGCACAAATGGGAAGCCAGGGCACTGGGTGGGTGGACTAGGACTAGTGCGCTAGTGACACGGAAGTGGCATCAGCCCAATTTCACTTAGCTGGATTGAAGACTATAACACTAACTAAAATTTTGGATGATGTTGGGAGACCACTAGATTATGGATGTATTTCCCTACTAGTGGCTCGTGCGTGAGAACGTATGTTGTTGTGTTCCTATACCATTGTTCAACGAGATGTGATTTTCTAGGGTCCCACTTCTCACTAGTATCTTTAGGGCCTCTCCCATGCATTGTGCTCCTCCTTTACTCTTCACTCACCGTTGGCACACGATGTGACATTGGGGTTACCATGAAAGCTAGTGTGTGTGTGTGTTAATTTAAGTTGTTTTCTTTAAAGTAGTTATCATTAAAATTGTTTTCATTAAAATTGTTTTCATTAAAATTGTTTAAGCATTTCTTTATTGTTATTTTTATTAAAATTGAAAATCTATTTGTCATTTAATAATTATGCGTGGAACCTTTTTCTCGGTGGTGTCCCACTGGGCTCTTGAATCACACCCTACTTACACCTTTGGGTGTATGTAGATCTTTTTTCTTTTGTATTTCAGGTTGAGGCATCGTGCATAGCATTGGTGGTTCAGGTTGTTAGTGGTATCCTCGTGTTGGTTTGGTGGTGGTGGGTTGGGGATGTGACTCCTCATGTCGCACAGAGGTTTGAGTTGGAGTTTTGGTTTTCCTTTGTTGTAGTATCTTTTGGGTTTTTAGTTCAAGTTGTAAACATTAAATTTGAACTTAGTTTAAGGGTCTGTTTGATTGTATGATTTTAGTTTTAATTTATTCAGCTTTCTGTTTGTTTTATATTTATTTATTTGGGTAAATCGTTCCCAAGTTTTATTTTTGATACTCAGGCACTTGTGCCAGCCCATAGGGATCGGGAACGCCCTTCATGCCTTGCCGAGGACCAGGTCGGGCATTGGTTTTATGGCGACCCGACTTGGTTCATGATAAATGGTATTAGAGGAGGTTTGTTCTTGTTATTTGGGGTGTTAGGTAGATTGGAGATATGACTATTGGTACTCGAGTGGTAGGTGCGGGAAGAGCATCGCGAACTCTTACTCGTTCTGACCCTTGAGTAACCAGGGGTTATCTGAGATTTATGTTTTTGGATTTGGTTTGTGTGGATGGGGGATGACAGTAGGAGTCAACCGGTATTGAGTGTGGTCTCACATGGAGTAGCGACCCATGTGATGTCTGAGAGTACGGTTCGACACTCCTAGTGGTTGGCGCTTTCCTAGGGCATGGTTTTCTAAACCATGCAGCTGGGTTAGACATGACCACTAATTATCTGTCTAGGTGCTTTAGTGTTTGTGATGTCTTGCTTCAGTTTGGGGTTGACGCGAATGGGTTTTTTTAAAGGAAAGCAGACTTTGGGGTTGCTCTTTTTTTTATCTTGGTGTGAGTTTAGCATGATTTTTGGGGTGCATTTCTCTTAGACCTTGTTTTTGGAATTTGGCATTTGATTTTTTGAAATTGAATTTCTAAAAGAATGTATTGGGTTATTTGAAATCAAAGTGAGTTATTTTGGAATTGGAAAACATTTTAAAAATTTGTCTTGAATTTTTGAAATGGTTTTGGAAAAAGGTATTTTCAAAATATTGGGGAATGTTTTGTTTTGAAAGCAGAAGATCCTTGTTTTATCCAGCGGTATTCCTATGGGTGCTTGCATGTGCATGTGGACATGATTAATAGATAGTTGGTGGATCGTGTGGATGGGTGCCTGAGTGGCACAAAAATGCATATTTGTGAGACATCGTGGAATATCAGTGGTGAGTGATTGATTTCTAAGGCTACTTATTGTTTCCTGAAAAGAGTGGTTTTCTCTAAAATGGGTTTTTTTGTTTAAATGGTTTCGTAATTGGAAAATGGATTTGAGTTCAGAGTGAAGATGACTTTTTTAAAATAGCTTTTAGGCTTTGTTGTGTAGTGCTTGGTTTTTCAAGCGGGTGTTTTTCTTTAAGAATGAATTGATGTTTTAAATTGGAATTATTGGAATTGTGTATGAGGTGTGGATGTTTTTTATGTGATGTGATTGGATTTTTGGAAGAATTTTGTGTGTTTCTTGTTTGTGATATGCCCTTAGAAACGTCTCATGGGTTTCCAAGAGGTCTCTTGGCCCTTGGCTCAGCCCAGACTCCCAGTGGAGTGGCGAAGTTGGGTTCTTCTTGGTTGTGTCAACTGTTTGTAGATGCCGAGGTCGGTTGGATATCGTTGAATGCTTTGGGAAAGTTAGGAGTGTCTCCAGTTTTTGAGGAACTCCAAATGTTGTATAGGCATAAGTTGTCTCGAGTATGTTTGGAGGAGCAAGACTATACCAGAAAATGGTGATCATTCCATTTTCTTTTCGAATGGGGATATCGTGAGCAATCCTCAAGACTAGCCTCATTATGTGGTTGTACTTAAGGAAGTGAAGGCGAGGGAAAGTGGTGGATCTCGTAGGTGCTCGACCAATCTACAGGTGGGGATGGAGGTTTGTTGACCTTTCTGATGTGTAAGTTTCATGTTCCCCAGAGGTTGTGTGGAACAATCTGTTTAAAGTTTGTAATATTTGTTGGTTTTGTTCATATTGTGGTAAGTGCAGGTTTCTCATATGATGAGTAGTGTGAACCAAATGGACTTGTTCTTGGATTCCTCCTTCGGTCAGTTTGCATTGCGCGTTTGACAAACCGCTCAATCTCATATCTCTAGTGTGGTTAGTCGAGCACTCTAAGTCATTCGTTGCAATTCTCAGTTGATATGTTGATGGATTGGTCACTTGGGACATGAGGAGAAGTATGTAGATTTCTTTTACAATAGAGGAAGTTCCAGTCAGAGGTGCTCAGCTTATGACTGAGGTGGTAGATGCTTCAGACATCAGGGACCCAGACATAGGTCTCAGGGTGAAGCTTAAGCGTAATCAAAACTCATCAAACGTGGGGTAGGTTTGACCCGATGTAAGTCTGAAGTGTCAGGATAGGGACAACTTAAATTTTCCTATTGCGGTGTCGTCTCTAAAGGCTTGAATTTTGTTGTGAGGAGCATGAAGACCTTGTCTCCTTGTTGTGGTATTAATTTATGGGAGTTCCTCTTGGGCCTTAAAGAGGTTCGTAGAATTTGTATTCTTATAAAGCCAGCAGGCGTGCTCTGTGAACCTTCTTATGGGTTGGTTAGGAGTTAAAAAATTTCTCATTTTGGAGATGCTCATGTCTTTTGGAATTGAAGTGCGTCTGTCCAATTCGACTCTTGGTTGGGGGTTTCCGCTATCAAACCCCTCCATTGTGGATGAGCATGGGCCAGTGTAGGAATCATCCAAGTAGGTTGGCCTGTGTTAGTGGGTTCGTGATGAAGAGTTTAGTCCATATTGCTCAAGTGAACTGGTAATGCCCACGTGGGTGTCGTGGTGTTAGGCTAGTTCTAAAATGGTGGGGAGACCCACTGCAGGTCTCATCGGCATCCCCTCTTGTGTTGGTTTGGTTAAACTTAGGGAACTTGGAGGGTCAATCTAGTGTTAGAGGTTGTCTGGTTTTTTGATTCATTTTGGTTTGTAGAACCAATGTTTGGAAAGAATCTTAATATGGTGGGGAGACCACTATAGGAAAAAATTGTGGAAAACTTTTTTTTAAAGTGCGCTTGGAGGGGAAACCCCTTACTTATGCTACGCCCGACCTTGACCGCGATACTTGGTTGTCTTGGGTAGTGGGTCGCTTGACGAGTGTTTTTGGAGATCTCGAGTGGCCCTGGTGATCCCTAAGTTAGGGTTAGGGGTGTTCCATATTGTAGTTGTGTTTGTAGGTGAATTCCTTATTGTTGACTATTCTTCTTGGTGATTCTGGTTTTGAGATCTTTGGAGTTTCAGGTCATGGGATTTTTGAATGCTCGATCTTTGGGTGATTGAGTTTTTTTTTAGGTATCTTCACGGTCTTGCTTGGAATCTTGGGTTGGTCAAGTCTTTCGGGACTTTCTAGGGGTAGAAAGTGTCATGGTGGGGAGAATTGTCACACCCCAACCAATTATTTATTTTAATTTAATTATTTTGGGTTTTTCTTTTGAGCTCCAGTTTGAACTAGGTTTAATTTAGAAAAAAAATTGGGTTTTATACGGGCATGTGGCCATGCGTGCGACCGTGCTCGGTTCCCACCCTTAATAAGATAATATTCTAGTATTAAATTTGTTATTATACAGGCACATGACCATGCACACGACCGTGCATGCAAACGTGCACAGTATCTGACCTCAATTAATAAATTTATTATTATTATGGTTGATTTTATTATTTTATTTTTATTATTAGTATTAAATTCATTATTATTTATTGGATTTTTTATCTTTTTATTTTTTTATTTTTTTTATCTTCCCTTTATTATTTATTTTCTTTTCTTTTTTTCCCTCCCTCTTCCTCACCCTCTCTCTCTCTTGTTTCCTCTCCCCTTTGGTGAAACCCTACTCGTGCGTGCCTCCTCCCCTCTCCTCCATGGCAGTGCGAGCCCTACCCTATCTCCCTTGGGTGTCGGCACACCACCCCACCCTCATTCTAGCTCCCCTCGTGCCGCCTCGGCCTCCTTTGCACTCCCCATATGCTAACTCACATCACCCCATATCCCCCATTTCCCCATCATGTCGCATGCTACCCCCTCTCCCATAGACGTCCAGCGCACCAGCCTCCCTGTCATAACAGTCAACCTCTGCACCCTTTACCCTGTCTATCCACCCCCTTCTCTGGCAAATCAGACCAACACCACTCCCAGCATCACACCCTCCCTTGACTGCACCCTCCTTCACGGTCGGAACCTCCGGTGACCCCAAGTGTGAAACTCCCCTCGGGGGACCTTCCTTTAGTGTACATCCCCCTTTCAGTGGCCTCCCCTTGGCTTGATTTTCTCTGGTGAGCTTCTTACTCCTTTTGGAAGAATTTTGGGTAGGGTTCTTGTTGTGTAGGGCTCAATTTTTATGTCTATGGTTCGATGTCTTGTTTTTAGCATTCAACCTGAGTTTGTTGTGGTGTGACTGGAGAGCAATTGGAATTACACGACAAATTTGTGATGTTGGTCTACACCAAGGTAAGTGGTTCCACGTTTGATTATTAATTGATGAATTAATTTGAAAGTTTAATTAAATTAGCATATTATTTAAATTATTTGTTTGGTGAAAAGTTAGTTTTTAGCAATTGATGAATTGCTTCACTTATTTAATTTTGTGGCATGTTTATATGTTATGGAGTCCAATTTTTTGTAAAAACTCATGTTAAATAATTTATTTTATTTTTTTTTAGAAATTTATTAATTAATTTATTAAATAGTTCAAATAATTTATTGAACTTCATAGGTGATTTTTCAAATTGTTTAAGTGATGTGAATAATGTGTAGAGAATATTTTAGTCTGTATTGTATTTTAAAGAGAATCATTTTTGTGTAGTTTTGTGGTAAAACATTGTTGCGCACATTGAAAATGTTCTATTAAGTGTGTAATTGATTTATTAAATGGTTTATGTGGTGCGAAAATAGTTTTAAGAGAGTTTATTATTTCTTTGATTTTTGAAGTGGTATGTTCATATGTGACATGGTGTAGTTTTGATGATAATCCACATTGTGTCATTAAATAGTGTCTTATTAAATCATGTAGTTGATTTATTAAAATGTTCAAGGGTTGTGAGATGTGTTTTAGAAATGTGTTGGTGTGCATTTGATCATAAAAGAGACTTTTGAGTGGGTTTTGTGTGCAAGATCTTGTGATACCCTTTGGAAATTGTTTTATAAAAAAATTAAATAGTTTATTAAATTATATCAATGGTGTAAAACTTGTTTGGAGGATGTTTTAATGTGCGTATTACATCAAATGGATTTTGTGTGTGCAAATGGTGGTTTTGGTGTGTGTAGTGTCTTGTTTGGTTTGAGTGTATGATTATGACATATGACATGAACTTTAAACCACTTGAGCACAAATAGGAAGCCTGGGTACAAGGTGGGTGGACTAGGACTTGTGCGCTAGTGACATGGAAGTATCATCGGCCTGGTTTCACTTAGATGGATTGATGACTACAACACTAACTAAAATTTTGGATGATGTTGGGAGACCACTAGATTATGGATGTGTTTCCCTACTAGTGGCTCATGCATGAGAATGTATGTTGTTGTGTTCTTATACCATTGTTTACTGAGACGCGATGTTCTAGGATCCCACTTCTCAGTAGTATCTTTAGGGCCTCTCCCATGCATTGTGCTCCTCCTTTACTCTTCGCTCACTGTTGGCACATGGTGTGACATTGGGGTTACCATGAAAGCTAGTGTGTGTATGTTTTAATTTAATTTGTTTTCTTTGAAGTAGTTATCCTTAAAACTGTTTTTATTAAAATTGTTTAAGTATTTATTTATTATTATTATTTATTAAAATTGAAAATGTATTTGTAATTTAATAATTATGTTTGGAACCTTTTTCTCGATGGTATCCTACTGGGCTCTTGGATCACACCCTACATACACATTTGGTTGTATGTAGATCCTATTTCTTTTGTATTTCAGGTTGAGGCATCATGCATAGCATTGGTGGTTCAGGTTGTTAGTGGAATCCTCATGTTGGTTTGGTGGTGGTGGGTTGGGGATGTGACTCCTCATGTCACACAGAGATTTGAGTTGGAGTTTTTGTTTTCCTTTGTTGTAGTCTCTTTGGGATTTTTAGTTCAAGTTGTAAACTTTAAATATGAACTTAGTTTAAGGGTCTATTTGGTTGTCTGATTTTAGTTTTAATTTATTCAGATTGTTGTTTTTTTATATTTATTTATTTGGTAAAATTGTTCCCAAGTTTTATCTTTGATACTCAGGCACTTGTGCCAGCTCGTGGGGATCGGGAATGCCCTTCGAGCCTTACCGTGGAGCGGGTCGGGCATCAGTTTGATAGAGACCCAACTTGGTTCATGACAATTAATATATTCATCTATTATATTGTGACTTTTTAGGTAATTAATGGATCATAATTGGAACAATTCATGTAGAACTAATGATGAATATGATAAAGGGGTGATAATTTATTGGAATTTTCCAAACAAGATCTAGAAATCAAAGATGTAATCTTATATTCATGCATGAAATGTTTAAATAATAGTAAATTGGGGTACAAAAAAAATAAAAAAACATATGATTTTCTATGATTTAGTTCATAATTATACATGCTAAATATGGCCTAATAAAATAACATACAAATCAATAACTAATTATGATCAAGATGTTTAGAATTATATAGAAGAACATCTTGAAAAATTAATTCATGATGTATGTGAAGGTTCTGGGTGCAGTGAAATCACTAGTGGTGTGTGATATATTTAAAATTTATTTTAAATAAAATGTCCTGGAATCCCATGAGAGGATCTTTCACATTAAATTTATTTATATAAAGAATAAATGGTTGTTGACACTCCATTCCGTCAAAGAGTCTAAAAATTACAAAGAGAATCCACTTAGAAATAAAATGGGAAAATACATGAAGAAAAATCAAGATTTGCAAAGGCATGAATTTTGAATTTCCTTAGTCAAGCCAAAACACTGGCGGTGCATAGCCTACTTGCACGCCCAAATATGTCGCACAACCTACTTGTGTGCTCCTATCTGGCATGCAAGTCACTTGCACACCCAACTCATTTCACCCAAGGTCACTTATTTGCCTATAAATAGACCCATGGGGCCCCCATTTGTACGGATGAATTTCCTTGAAGCCCAATTGATGCTCTCGTCACCCTAGTACTTCTCCCCAATCTTCTGAAACTTTCAAGGTAGTTCTTCAAATCCTTGAGCAGAGGATTTAAGGGATGATCATTGGACTTAAGTCCTTTTAGTGTTTGAAAACCATAACACTTGTGCGCCTAAAGCACCCAACCTCCCCAAGTCATAAATACTTGCGCGCCTCCCATTCCTCTTATAGGAACTTGAGCGCCCCACTTCTTGGATCACCTGTGAATACTCTTGAAGGCTTGAGCAAGGCCTCGCCCAAGTATTACCGTACAGGTTGTTTGTTGCTTAATTGAACATCAGGTCACCCAAGTGTACTTGTAATCCCATACTTGTGCGCCCTTCTCTACTTGGGAGCCCTCTTTGATCCACTTATTCTATTCACTCTCTTCAGTCTACAAGCCATCAAGACTTCCTTAGTAATTCATGGAAAGGATTATTCTTCATTGGCTCCCTTGACTGAAAGGGATTTTGTTGAGACCTCCACCAAAACCTCCTGACTTATCAAACCTTTGGGAAAGGCACATCAGCATGTCTCCTATTTGGATTTGTATTTCCACAGTTAGAGGTTTACCACATTTGTTTCATAATGGGGTTAGGATTTATGGAGTGTCTGTGGGTTTGTATATCCACAGTCACATGGACCTATCTCCCAGAAACAGTGCTGGGAAGTTCCCGGTTCTGAGAATAAGGGTTTGGGCCTCAGCCTCGCACTTCTTAAAGAGATAGAAACCTCAAATTCTGGATGGGAAGGTATGGTTCACACGTACTTTTCTTCCTTTTAAATAAAGTAGATGTCTCCCTCTTCTACCAGGATCAATTTTAGGGCATCCATCCTTGAATAATCCCCTCACCTTCATCCCTTCCTCCATACATTGGATCCTTGTCCAATGTAAATAGAATGGAGGGAAGGCTCTTCACCTCGCCCTCTTCCACAGACGATGCGCCCTCTTCTACTAACGGAGGATAAAAAATTTGAAAGTGTGAATGCCTTTGTTGAATCTTTGACATTCTTTTGTTTCTCACACTGAGCATGACACACGTGGGCTTAGAGATTTGTCATGATCACAACATTTTCACAATTGAACGAACTATGATAACTCTAATTCCCATCATAATTGGGATACGTAGGAATCCTTCTCAGGGCTCGAGCTCATTGGATGTTTTCTTCAGGAATCCAACCATAATTCCCCTAATTTGGGCAACCTCCTTAGGAATAAGCCCCAAATTCAATCCTCAAATCACCAAGGTATCCTTTTCAGGAAGTAAGCCCAAACTCATATCTCTTAAAGTACTATACTCTCCTATGGGATTTATCTAACTACGCGGGCTTTGATTCCCATCTATATGGGATATGTAGGAAGCATCCTTGAGGTTCAAACCCAACACTTCAAATCAACCCTGTTCTCCTTGGGCCATATTCCCAATAGGGTCTGATTCTACTTGGAAACCCATATCCTTTCCAAGTTCCTTGGGCTGCTTCAGCATAAGTCTCACACTAAGTTTCAACTAAGAACCTTCCGCTTAGAGGTTCTTATCACATGAACTTAAAAGGTATGATGTGTCCCATTCAGTGTCACCAAACTATGAGGGTTCTGATTCCTTTCATAAGGATATGTAGGTAGCCTATCATATGGGAATGATCCCAAAATCAAACTAAACCTTCATCTCCCTGGATGAAAATAAAATTAGAGTGCCCCACTGAGTGGCTTAAAAACTAGTATCATCACAATGATGATTAAAATAATCTCTAAGCAGTATATTAGAGGATACCATTGATGGAAAACCTCGAATACATATGGATATTTCCATTAATAAATAACCTTGAATGCATACTAATGATTCTAAAATTTTACACATGTTAATAAGTGATTATAAATTCGAAGGGATACTTATGATATACCTAGTGAATTAATAAGGATTCATGAAAATATTTTAAATTTACAAAGAGAGCCCTAGAGTAGACAATAATCCCCCCCTAAAAGGGTGCGATGAGTCCGACCTCCCATCCTCTAGAACAATGCACATTCTTAAGTATCGTAAAGTTCAAAACTTAACGAACGCCTGCATTTGGAAAGTAGGTCCCCTTTGGATAAAGAACTGTTGGAAGTTCCAGGTTCTATGAATAAATCCAATGGAAACCTCCTGGAAACAATGATTCTTAAATCTAGAACACACATTTCAAGGAACTACGAAACAAAAATGGTAAACCCAACGTGAATCCTTAACCAAGTTAATAATGTTACCCACCTATTAGGCCCCTATAAATTAATAAAGGAAGGCCAAAAAAGGAATTAATCATGCATTTATCCATCTAAAAATATTATCTTTTAATATAGCTTGTTGTTGTATTCAAGTTTTCCACAGAACTCCCTTCAATCCAAAGAATGGATTTCTCCAAGACAACATCTGTGAACTTCCTGACCACTGCTCAAGCTGGATCTCCATCCATGGGAAGTTCATCATCACCAACCCAATGTCTTCAATGATGGGTCTCCAATGTGCTGGTAATGGAATATCACCAGCACAGTACAATCCCGACTTTGGAGGCTACTCGACAGGCCCTCCAGGTCAACAACAATCTTCGATCATTTGGAAAACGACGACCAATGATCAAGAAGCAAACAACGCCAACCACCATCTCCAACCATTTCGGGTCTTTATCCTTGGAATGCAACAATCAATCCCTCCCATACTACAGGGAGGTGGATCAAGAGGTCACTCAATACCTCAATTCAAGAATGCAGGAGTCCTTCCTGAGGACTCCCACCAGCAGTCGGCGCTAGAATCATGTGGTAGTGAACCTCCATCACGATGGGGGTATTGCCTTTGGACATTTGGCCCAGGTCTCTCAGACTCAGGCACGCAAGACGAACCACCAGGGATAACATCCGGTTAACAAGGAGCAGGTTCTTACCTTTGCCTCCTCTGAAGAAGTCCATCAATTTAACTTGATGGAAAATAACGAGTGGGCACATACACTCATCCATCCTAATTTTTCTTCTCAGTAGACTCATGTGATAGCAACCCACCAATCCCACCAGATAAACCCAGTGGAGTACCATGAACAGGAACATACACCTACTTACAAGTTATTAGTCAGTCAGCAGGCTCATCTGGCTGCATTTAAAGAAGTTTGTCAATCTAATGTGATGACAACTGGTAAATAGGAACATACACCTTTTTACAATCACCAATTATGTCAGCAGTCTCATCTTCCAATATTGAAGGAATTCAATCAACCATACTTGATGGGAAAAATCCAGCAGACACATACACCTACCAATGTTCATCAAGCCTACCAACAGTCTCGTTTGGTAGCACTCGGAGAAGTCAGTCGGAAAGCTACGATGACAAATTTGGGGTAGACCCAACTCTCTGCCCCCATGCATGAGTACTGTCAATACCCATTGGCAGTAAAAGGAGGATAGGAGAAGACACATACACCTACTCCTGATACAGAATGGATGTATATTCTCATTATGACCACTGAAGTCACCAAACATATTTTATCAATAGTGAAAGGGTAGACGCAAATCCCTTCCCATATTCCAGAAACGTGCCAGGATATTTTAACTACTTCAGCAGTATCAAGGGAATAGACACATAAATCTATCCCCACATATAGGATGACACATCGGCATGCCATCCCGGAGCAGATACACACCTTTGTTCCAGTCCAAGAGGGTCATGGGGCATACTCCCCCATATCATATGGACAACAAGATTGAGAACATACACCCTTTCCAATTAGAGGTAATCGGTCTGTTCTAGTAACCACTCCAGGGAAGGCACATACACTTGCCCATTATAACCACTTTTCCTAGCAAGTGGCCCCAACTAAGTATAAGAGAACATCCAAGAATAATTCTCTCCAAGCATTGTTGTAAAATCAAGAGTTAAGCTGTGATGTGGCTCCTCTTAATGCTAGAGTTCTTGAAGCCCTCAGACATTTATCTATTACTGGTCAAGATCCTATCCTATCATTACCAAATTATGGGAGTGGTAGTTGTGATTCTGAAGTTCCTCATCAGACACTTCATCATGAAGTCTTGCTTTATGAAAATTCGGTCAATCCAGAGTACCTATATTCAAATGAGATCCACGAAAACTCTCTGTGTGGCCAGAAGACCGAGGAGCAAGAATATTTATCCCTTTCTGTAATCCATCATGGTGATCCTCCCCATGATGGCATTCGCAGCGAAAGTCCTCTCTACAATATTATTTCACATTGTCAAGACAATTCAATAACAGACAATGTAGCGATGAGAAATCCCTCCTATCTTGAGGCATTTGAAAACACAAGGCCAGTCATGTATGATGCCTTGTCTTTTACGGGTGAAACACTTTCTCAACCAGAAGATATCTTAAGGGAACAGTCATTCTCCAAACCTCATTTAGGTCATTTTTCTTCTAATACAGAGCATCCACTCTGGCAAGATCAAGTGGAGAAACCTCTTGTGAAAGATGATGAGGATTTGTTAAACATGAGGAAACAATTAGCTAAAGGAGAAATATCAATCATGTTCTGGCCTTTGGAAAATTCTCAATATAACAATCCAGAATTGATGATAGAAGATTGCATTCATGACATTCATCTCAACTTATAGAAAACTCTTCGTCATTTGAAAACCAAAGTCTTACCATATGATGAATATCAAAATCATGTGAAGGTAATATAAGGGTTGCAGCATTGATGTGGCAGTGTTTTCACAGTCTTTTGCACATCTTTTTTGTATTTTTTATTGACTTTTTTATACCAAAATGATTGTTTTTAGTAAGTATTTGATAATTGTTGTGTTTTTGTACTTTCTATGTAGAATAATCAGTTTTTAGTTTAAAACATGTGTTTTAATGTGCATTAGTGTCATTTTAAATAATTCTTAAATTAATTTAGTCTTGCGAATTAGACTTTTATTTATTTATTCTTTTATTTTTATAATTTTTCATTCTAGTTAGTTTATTAAATCATTTATTAAATTAATTAATTCTTTATTCTTTAAATTGTAAATAAATAACTCGTTTTAGTTTTTTTAGTATTTTAATGTTAAATTAATTTTAACAATTTAATTTTATTCAATTAATATTTTTATTCTTTAATTTAATTAGTTCTTTAATTAATTGGTTAATCAATCTAAGCAAGCAATAGTATTATTTTAATGTGTTTTAAATTAGTAAACCCAAATAAATTCATTCTTTCAAATAAAGCATTATTAGTTTTATTATTTAACTTTGTTTTATTTATTTATTTTTCAATTCCTTTCTATTTAATTTAATTTATTAATTGATTAATCTAATTTTAGGTTTATTAAATTATTAATTTATTTAATTTGATCTTTTTAATTTGTAGGTACTCACGGTGTCACAGTGCCCCTGTTCATGTCCTGCCGTTTCAGCCTCACAGTGAGATTGTGAACACACCTCACGGTGCCACCTTATCCCCCACCCAACTATCTCACCGCTTCCTGCTATCACTGTCTCACCGCTTCCTGCTACAACGGTCTCACCGTTCCACCTAGTACTTACACTCTCACCGTGATTTTCACTCACGGTCCTTCCTTCACCGCCACTCCCGCTACCACTGTTTGGCCCGTTTCCATCACGGCGCCTCTGCCTCCTGCTCGTCACACCACTTCCTGCATTTCCTATCTCACCGTCTCTTCCCACAAACCACAACAGCAGCATAACAACGAACCAACACTAGCCATATCCATAACAAACCGACAACAGCAAAATTCTCACAAAAATATCCGCAGCAAATCGAACAACACAATTACAAACAAACAGAACAGCAACCCAAAAATGAAATTTCTTGAATCCGAATACCAGACTGAAAGCCCTAAACCTACCTGAAGATGCCGCATCATGAGTTCGCCCGCATCCACAACCCTCGGCGTCTCCTGCCTGAAGCAACGTCATGTTCTCACCCCCACTAGCCGCGGCTTGAATTACCCAAGCTTTGAACCAGAAACCGCACTCAAATCCTTCCACCTCACCGGAACCGCCCCTGTATCAAACCCTAACCTGAACCACCACCGGCCTCTCCTCTTTCCACACCATAGTCCCGTCGCAATCCCGCTTCACCTCGCACAGCCACCGGTCTGGCCACACCCCGTTCGAACCCCTGGCCTTTCCTTCTACCTCTTCTTTGTGCACTGAAACCCCACAAACCCTGGCTGAACCTCCCCTGCGCCATCGAACATCTTCTCTCACCTAAATCCTCATGGCCATCGCGACCCGCCTTCCTCCATCTGCATAGCGCCGAAGACCCCTTGCCGCACCCCTTCATCCCGCCCCTGAGTTCCATTTCTTCCCTCTGTTCCACACCGCACGAACTTCTTTCCCCCCTTCTCTTAATTGTTTTTCATTTTTTATATACTATAATATAATAACATTTATATAATACATACTGAATATATTAACATATATATATAATATAACTATTATGACATATAATATATCATAGTATATAATATACATATCATATACTATACAATAATAATTATAGTTATATTAATAACTTTATATAAGTGTATATATAATATTAGTATATCATATTAATAAATATAATTACATATAATAGTAATAATAATATTAGGTATTATATATATATAAGTATTTTTATTTAAGTAATAATATTAATATATAGAATATAATAGTTTCATTTTATTTTTTTATTTTACTCACGTGCGTTTTTTGCTGTTTCGGTGCAGGGGCGGGATGCACTTATATAGAGTTCACTTAAAAGATGGTGACATGCACATAAAAGCGTGTCATGTGGATCGGTTGTTTCTAGGGAAGAAATTAGCTTGTCGCGCGCGCATCTTTTTCATTCGGTTAAGAGCAATTGCTCTGGTGACCAGCGCGGGAGGAGCAGTGCAATGAAAGCGACACGTGGAGGCTGGGGAACACTTTAGATAAGATTCCAAAGACTTCAACTGGGTGATGAATACGCAGAGGGCGGTAGAGGCATTGATGAATCCAGCGGAGCAAGAGCATGAGAGAGGAGATCATTCGGGACAAGAGGGAACTGGAGACAAGCAGCGGGGCTTTGTTTGAGACTAGGGGAAGCAGAGCACGAGCAACTTACAACATCTTCGATTGCGATTAATTTGGAGCTCCAAGAGTTGCAGATCAGAGCATTTTTCATACCCCGATTCTTAGGGTGGGGTATCGAGTGGATTCCAGAATTGCATCTACCATCAAGCAGCAGGAGTTGGAATTTCAGAGAGTAGTAGCAGGGAGTTCGAACATCTTAGTTTTTCTTGTGATCTGTTTTCTGCACTTATTTCAATATGAAATACATTGATTCTTACTCAATTGTTGCATTAAAACCAACCACTATGTCTGGATAATTTCCTTCGGGGGAAATAAGCTAGTTGATTTGATTTGTTTAGTCTCATTCATGCACCGCATCATTTAATTGGATTGTCTCTCTCATTGTTTACAGACGAGTTTATTTTCAAAACAATAGGATCAAGTGAAAACTGATCTTGTTTGCACCATAATAAAAACTATTTCAATTTGAGTAACACACTGACAAGTGAGTTATGCTCGACTGAGAGAGACACACCGAACTCAACTGACAAGTTGAGCCCGGTGACTTCTGACTTATTTTCACCATTGGATGTGATGAATTTTACAGTCGAAGGACTATAAGAGCTATTTCATCACAAACTGACTAGACGACAAATCTGGCCAGTTACTTCTAGTCTGATCCATATTTTCAAAACTCCAGTGCATGAACGAGGCTGAGCAATATCGAATCAGCCAGTGGACTTTCCCCCTACTCATATATTGGTTGTTTGCACTACAATTTCTCTTGCTAATCTATCTACTCACTTTGCACTCACCATCTTACCCTCACTTCTTCACACACTAAGTCTCATTCACTCCACTTCACCACCCTCAATTGTTTCTGTTTAGTTTTTTTAGATCGCCAAACACAACATGAGGCCTCCCTGTGGTTTGACCCTATCTTTCCAATATCCCAAGTAGTAAGTAGGTTATAAATTTTAGTTTGTCGCCCGTGTCCAACGACGCACGAGCCATCAAATTTTGGCACCGTTGCCGGGGAGGCTAGGTGCGTTTAAAAAAAACCAAACAAAAATTCACATAAAAAATAAAAAAAATCACAAAAAAAAAACAGATCACTAAAAAAAATCTGCAAAAAAAAATTTTGAAATTCAAAAAAAAATTGTAAACCTGCTGCATGCAAACCAGGTCTAAGTCTGAACACTTAGTACCTGGTAACCCTGAAGTTGATAAGCACCTTATGGAAGTGAAAAAGAACAAAGAAAAGGTCAAAATGGAAGATAACAAAAATGAAAACTTGAACAACCCACTTCCTGAGAATTTGAACCAACCTGAAATGATGAACCCACCTGGGAATGACATAGCTGAGAGGTACAATTTGAGTGAGTTCTTGTTACCTTCAGTGTCTAGAAACCCTTCATGCATTAGACTCTCTCCTAGGTCCAGGAATTACGAGATCAAGAAATCCATGCTTAGTCAGCTACCCACCTTCAATGGAATGCCTAGTGAAGACTCTCTTGACTTCATTAGAACCTTCTATTGTAGTGTCCAGTAGCTACCACTTAGGGGTCTCACTGAGGAAGAGATTAAACTGAGAGTGTTCCCCTTTTGCCTCAAGGTAAATGCTAGGTCTTGGTTCCAACATTTAGAAGAAGAAATATTTGTCACCTGGGATCAAGTTTACAATGCCTTCATAATGAAATTCTATCCTAGGAGGTTGAAATCTGAGATTAGGCACAAAATCAATGGATTCCTTCAGGATGAAGGAGAACTGTTTCATGAAGCCTGGGATAGGTTTAGAGGTTTACTTAGGCAGTGTCCAAACCATCAATGTACACCTCAATTTCTCATGGACACCTTCTACAATAGTCTCAACCCTTACCACCAAACCTTGGTAGATCTGTCTTCCGGAGGAGACTTAAGTGATAGGACTGCTGAGGAGCTCAAACATATCTTTAACACCTTAGCTCAAAATTCTCAGCACAAATTCTCTAGGATGAGAACCATTGTGAGAAAAGAAACTGCCCCTACTCCTCAAGCTGAAGCCTAAGCTGCTGGGTTCTTTAATGAGAACTCGCATCAAATCCTTAAGGAGTAGTGCCACCACTATGGCATGTATGGTCATTCTCAAACCTATTGTCCAAACTTCAATATGCCTATCCAGCCTCATGAGAGTGCCAGCTTTGCTGGATATGGACCTCGGATGCAGCCTAGGGATGATCCTTTTCCAACACCTACAATCAAGGGTATAGGAACCATCCAAACCTGTCATGGAGGGAGCAGGGAGTCCTCTAACCTACTGCCCCTCCTAGATTCTAGCAGCCTCCTAGGCAGCAATTCCAACCCCAATCTCAACCAAAGTATGAGTCATCCAACTCAAAAGATGAGGTGAGAGAAATGTTCCATCAATTAATAGGGAGGTTTGATGAACAAAATACCAAAAATGATTTTGATAAAGTTCAAATGGATTCTAGAATGAAGAACTTGGAAATTCAAATGGGGCAGTTGGCTAGGGATGCTAGTAGTAGAGAAAAGGGTAGGCTACTTGGCACCATTGAAGGAAATCCTAGGGATAATTCCATGGCTATGACCACCATAAGTGGTCTCCAAACTCACCAAGAGTCTAGTAAAGAACCCCAAAATGCTGAGAATGAAAAACTAGATGAAGTTGGAAACTCAAATCTGAAAGAACCTAAATCTAGAAAACTGGATAGCACCACTGGAATCCCTCCAGTCCCTGTTGTTCCAACTCAAAAACCCAAAGAAAATGGCTTGAAAAACAAAGACAATAAAGGGAAGAAACTTGTTGAAGAAGAAGCTATAGAGATGCCCCACAATTGTGAGGAAATTTTCCCCTGCAATCCCCTTCCCACAATGAATTAAGAAAGTACTTTATGATTCTGAACTATTGAAATTTTTGAAAGTGGTTAAAAAGCTGAACATTGATATCCCATTCTTGGAAGCATTGATTCAAATCCCATCATATCTGAAATCACTCAAGAAAATTTGTTCAAACAAAAAGACATTGGAAGAATTTTCCACCTATAGCTTAACAGAGGAGTGTAGTGCAGTCTTGCAGAATAGGATACATCCTAAGATTTAGGACCCTGGAAGATTTGTCATCCCTTGAACATTTGGGGATAGAGGTGGTAAGTTCAAAATTTGTGTGATCTGGGTGCTAGTATTAATCTGATTCCACTATCACTTTTTCAGCACCTGAGATTAGGAGTTCCCCAACCCACCACTGTTGTGTTACAACTTACTGATAGGTCTATTACTCATCCAATGGGTAGGGTTAATAATCTATTGGTGGGAGTAGGCAAAATCTTTTTTCCTGCTGACTTTCTTGATATGGAGTGTGACTAGGAGGTTCCTATCATTCTTGGTAGGCCCTTTTTGACCACAGGGGGAGCTGTGATAGATGTGTCTAAGGGGAAACTGATTTTCAATTTGGGTGAACAGAAAGAAGAATTCAATGTGTTTAAGAAAATCCAAGAACCCACCCACCCATGTTTCCCAAAAGATGAGATGTTAGTTGCTGAGAGTAGTGTTGATAAGGAGGAAGAAGAGTTTCTGAGAATGATAGCTAAAATAAATAGTGAACCTAAAATCCCTACTTCCGCTTTCATGGGGATCAGCTCAAGTAAGGAGAGAGAATTTGTTGATGAATATGAGGGATAATTATTGGTGAACATAGATGAGTTAGTTTCAGAGCACATTCTTACCCCGAGAGAGGAGTCTGATTTTGAGGAGATATTTTTTGGAAGCTCTATCACTGAAGAAAAATCCTTGTCTACTGCCTTCTTCAAGAGGCAGCATGAAGACCTTGGGCCACCTAGGCCAAAGTGTCTTCCCTCAAGCCAGTCACCACCCACCCTTGAACTGAAGCACCTCCCTGCCCATCTCAAATATTCCTTTTTAGGAGACAATTCCACCCTTCCTGTGATCATTTCATCCAACCTGGAAGCGGGTCAAGAAAAAAATATTCTTACTGTTTTCAGGAAGTACAAGTCTGTCATAGGCTGGTCAATTACTGATATCAAAGGGATAAGTTCAGCCTTCTGTATGCATAAAATTCTAATGGAACCTGATTGTAAGCCCAGAGTAGAAGCCCAAAGAAGACTCAACCCCAACATGAAGGAAGTTGTGAGAGAAGAATTGATTAGGTAGCTTGATGCTGGAATAATTTTTCCAATTTCTGATAGCCCCTAGGTCAGTCCTGTCCAGGTGGTACCCAAAAAAAGTGGAGTGAAAGTGGTCACTAATGAAAGGAATGAGCAAATCCAGACAAGAGTAGTGAATAAATGGAGAGTCTGTATAGACTACAGAAAATTGAATGCTGTCACAAGAAAGCATCACTTTCCCATGCCATTTTTGGATCAAATTTTAGAGAGATTGGTAGGAAATGAATTATTCTGCTCTCTTAATGGTTATTTTGGTTACAACCAGATTTCCATTGCACCTGAGGACCAAGAGAAAACCACCTTCACCTGTCCATTTGGGACATTTTCCTACCGGCAGATTCCTTTTGGCTTGTGTGGTGCTCCTTCCACTTTTCAGAGGTGCATGATGGCAATTTTTTCTGATATGATTGAAATTATAATTGAAGTGTTCATGGATGATTTTTCTATTGTGGTAGATAACTTTGAGAACTGTCTGAAAAACATGGAACTAGTGTTAGAAATATGCAAAGAGACCAACTTAGTCTTAAACTGGGAAAAGTGCCAATTCATGGCCACTAAAGGCATAGTTTTGGGACACAAAGTTTCTAAGAAGGGGTTTGAGGTCGATAATTCTAAAATTGAGGTCATATAAAATTTTCCCCCACCTAAAAATTTCAAATGAATTAGAAGTTTTTTGGGCCATCCTGGGTTCTACAGGAGGTTCATTAAGGACTTTTCTAAGATTAATAGACCCATGTGCTCCCTACTGGTTAAGGAAACACACTTTTTCTTCGATGAGACATGTGTAGAGGCCTTTAATTTTCTCAAGGAGAAGTTGACTACTTCACCCGTAATCACTGCTCCTGACTGGAAGCTTCCTTTTGAGGTTATGTGTGATGCTAGTGACTTTGCAGTGGGAGTTGTGTTAGGGCAGAGGAAGGATAGGAAATTATATGTTATTTACTATGCAAACAAGCTACTAGATGATGCCCAGAATAATTATTCTACCACTGAAAAGGAGTTGGATGCTGTGATGTTTTCTTTGGAAAAGTTCAGGCAGTATTTGATAGAATCAAGGATCATAATTTTCACAGATCACTCAACCCTTAAGTATTTTATGGCTAAAAAGGACTCAAAGACTAGACTCATGAGGTGGACTTTGCAGTTACAGGAGTTTGATTTAGTGATTAAGGAAAATAAAGGGGATAAGAATGTAGTTGCAGATCACTTGTCCCGATTGACCAATTCCCCAAGTAAGGAACCAAAAGATATCAACACTTCTTTCCCTGATGAACAATTGTTTGCTGCTTCTGTGCAGCAGTCTTCTTGGTTTGTAGACTATGCCAACTTTCTGGCAGCTAGATTCATGCCCAAGGATCTTTCACACAACCAGAGGAAGAGGTTTATATCTGAACTGAAATATTATTTTTGGGATGACCCTCTTCTCTTTAGGAGGTGTGCTAATGGTATTCTGAGAAGATGTGTGGTTGAGAATGAGATTTTGACCATACTTGAGATCTACCATTCATCACCTTGGGGTGGCCATCATGGAGGAGAAAAGACTGCTCAAAAGGTTCTACAGGCTGGTTTCTACTGGCCAACACTGTTTAAAGATGCTAGGAGTCTAGTTATTGGCTGTGAGAAATGTCAAATGTTGGGAAATGTTGGAAGAAGGTAGAAATTACCCCAAAAAGGTATTATGAAGGTTGAAATCTTTGATATGTGGGGCTTGGACTTCATGGGACCATTTCCATCCTATTATGGGAATGAGTACATTTTAGTTGTTGTGGAATACGTGTCCAAGTGGATTGAGGTAGTAGCTCTGCCTGACAATTCAGCTGCTAGTGTTGTGAAATTCATCAAGAAAAAAATCTTTTCTAGATTTGGTGTGCCTCAAGCATTCAGCACTGATAATGGGACTCACTTCAATAATTATAAGTTCAAAGGTTTGATGGAGAAGTATGGGTGCTCACATAGGATAGGCACTACTTATCACCCACAGTCTAGTGGGCAAGCAGAAGTTTCAAACAGAGAGCTCAAATAGATTTTAGAGAAAACAGTGTCTAGCTCTAGGAAGGACTAGTCAAGGAAATTATATTAGGCCCTTTGGACCTATAGATTGACTGAAATTTATATTTTTATTTGATTTTCTGAAAGTCCGGTTAAAGTAAGCAGTAACCACACAGGCGGGATCCAAGACCAAAAACAAGACGAAATTTGAAATTCAAAGAGCATCACCACTACCAAGGTGGCCCGAACCACGAGGCACCATGTCATCCCGTCACACCTTCATCCATCCACCACCATCATACAACTCTGTCGTTGTCATCTTCCCTCCCTGACGGAGCCACACCACCGGAGATCGTCCCCAAAAAGTCATTATCACAGAAAAACCCAAACCGTCGTCACTCACCCTCGTCGACAATCGATGCCGACATCCGTCACCATAATAGACCAAATCACCAAAACCAAAAAGAAAGAAGGCAGTAATCATCTTCACAAGAAAAACTACAGTCGACATCGTAGAAGAAAGCAGATAGCCGCCCCACGCGGCCTCTGTTGCACCCGATCGGTACGCTGCAAACCCAACAAGTCTCCAAGAGCGCAAAGAGAGAAAGAGGACGTCGTCGGTGTCGAGATTTCCAGAGGATAGCACCTGCGACCTCGTACTGACCTGGGAGAATACAACGAACCTTCCGAACCCAGACAAGAAGAAAATGGGCAGTGAAGGCACTTATCTTTGATTTTAAGTCTGCTGGAGAGAGGAGACTGTTAGAGCTGAGTGAGCTGGAGGAGATTCGAAGAGAGTCCTATGAGAATGCTAAAATTTATAAAGAAAGAAAAAAAGATTTTCATGACTCAATCATTCAAAATAGGAATTTCAAGGTTGGTGAGAGGGTCCTGCTTTTCAATTCTAGATTGAAGCTGTTTTCAGGAAAGTTGAAGTCCAAGTCGTCAGGACCCTTTACCATTGTTAGAGTTTTGGTTAATGGAGCTGTTGAGTTGGTTGGAGAAGAGAATTGACTTTTCTTAGTTAATGGTCAAAGAATAAAACAGTTCTTTGAAGGTCAGCCAAAGGGCTTGGCTGCCATATCTCTGTTGGAAGAATGAGATGATTCAAGTCTAACTAAGGACTATAAACTCAGTGTTGCATGAGAACTAACCCATGGTTGCTTAGTAGTGTCTCTTTTATTTTATGTTTTTCAATAAATTTAATCCTTGCTGCTTGTTCTACAGTTCAAGTTCTTAACTGCTGATGGTGCCTCATGATCTGTTATTGTTTTAGAGAGAGTTGTTGCTGCCAGAAACTTGGCCAAGAAACCCCAAGGGAGCAATCCACTGCATTTTATGGATACCATCTCTTTATACTCACTCTCTTGGGTTACTTATCTTGAAATTTAAACTCTGCAATCCTATTTTACTTATTTGAACTTGCAGGTTGATGAAGAGGAGTAACAACCCAGTGATTCTAAAGAGGATCTATTGATGAAAGACATTGTTAAAGGTCTAATAATCCAGGGAAGTGTTGTTCTGCCTTTTTCACTTTCAATTACGTGTTTCCTCTTCACTATGAACTAAGTGTGGGGGACTTCCTCCTAATCTGTGAGAAATGACTGTGTTTTATTGCATGGGTGTTTAGCTGCTAGTATCTAGAGAGTTGAAAAATTATTTTGAGTTGATTTTTTAAACTTGCTACACCCACTGTTTTTATTTTCATTATGATGCTGCTGCACATCACTGTTAATCATGCTACTATTTGAAGTTAACTGATACAATCTTTTGTATGATCACAATAATTCACAGTACAAACATTTTAGGAATAGAAATACACTTGGTTTCTGGTGATGGTTGGTGGGGTCGGGTTCTTCTGTTTTTGTTTGTTTGGGTTTTTATTTTCTTTCACTTTTTGTATGGAAAAGAAATTTTTTGAACTTAATTGATACCCCTCCATATCACTTTTCAGCTGAAATGTCAATCTATATTGAACATAAACTGTATTCCACCTTAGAATACAACATTGGGGACAATGTTGGGTTTTAATTGTGGGGGAGAGGGGTCATTCTAGTGTCATGTTGAATCCCCCCTTCTTAAACCCAAGTTTGTGTTTGTTTAAAAAAATGGTCAATTTTTTCATTTTTTCAAAAAATGGTTCAAAATTACTTCAAAAATTTTCAAATTCTTTCATCACATGATGGTCATTGGAGGTTCAATGGTACTTCATTTTTTCCTTGTTTAGTGGATAACTGTTTGCTGGATGTTGAGAGTGGCACTTAGTCAGAAACTGTTAAGTATGAATGATTGCTGAGTGCAATTGTTCAGTATCTCTATGAACCTGTCTGTGTAGGAACTGAGGATGGGAGTATGACAGGATAGTTTTTGTGGGATGATGATCATGACTTGGAGTAACTTGATGTTCTCACTGGAACCCAGGGGAATCACATTTTTATTAAATAATATTCAATCACTTTAGGAAGTCAACTTGAATGATTTTTAATTAAGTCCTTTGTAACTTGAGTAAAATGGGCAAATGGGATCCCACGATGAGTATCTGAGACAAGGTGCACTGGGTGCGTTTCTGTGAACAAATAAAGCCAATTTCAATTTTAATAAGTGATATGCACAGTTCTCCACACATGAAATATGGCTGGGAAAGATTAAAATAAAGTGCCTTTGTCAAAAATGAACTCATTAAGGTGAGGGGAATTTTGAACCCAGATGAAGAAGGGAGCAATTTACTTGGTTAATTTTCATTTGAGTTGAATCAATAAAGTGATCAAATTAATGGACTTTAAATTCTGGAACCTGGAGGAAGGTGAGAATGGAAGGTTCCCTTTGTTAAGTTTTGAGTTCCACTTAACCTAACCTATCAACACTCCTGGAATTAGAACTTGAATTGGACGGTGAAGCAGGATAGTTAATGAATACACATAGAAGGCATGACATACTTGACAGTGTATGAATTTGTGATGCTATTGACTTCCAGTGGGTTTTTGAAGCTAGACAGGACATCATTTTTGAACACCTTTGGATACCCTGACCCATTGTTTGGTCTTTCTCCTATTGATGTTTAAGTAAAATCATGCACTTTTGGACTGAAACTCACAAATCATATTTCCGTTTTAAAGTTAAAGGCATGTGCTTGTTTGAGGATAAACAAGGTTTTAAGTGTGGGGGAGTTTGATGTGGCAGTGATTTCACACTCCTTGTCACATCCTTTTTGTATTTTTTATTGACTTTTTTATACCAAAATGATTGTTTTTAGTAAGTATTTGATAATTGTTGTGTTTTTGTACTTGCTGTGTAGAATAATCAGTTTTTAGTTTAAAACATGTGTTTTAATGTGCATTAGTGTCATTTTAAATAATTCTTAAGTTAATTTAGTCTTGCGAATTAGAATTTTATTTATTTATTCTTTTATTTTTATAAGTTTTCATTCTAGTTAGTTTATTAAATCATTTATTAAATTAATTAATTCTTTATTCTTTAAATTGTAAATAAATAACTCATTTTAGTTTTTTTAGTATTTTAATAATTAAATTAATTTTAACAATTTAATTTTATTCAATTAAAATTTTTATTCTTTAATTTAATTAGTTATTTAATTAATTCGTTAATCAATCTAAGTAAGTAACAATATTATTTTAATGTGTTTTAAATTAGTAAACCCAAATAAATTCTTTCTTTCAAATAAAGCATTATTAGTTTTATTATTTAACTTTGTTTTATTTATTTATTTTTCAATTCCATTCTATTTAATTTAATTTATTAATTGATTAATCTAATTTTAGGTTTATTAAATTATTAATTTATTTAATTTGATCTTTTTAATTTGCAGGTACTCACGGTGGCACGTCACACGGTTTCCATCACGGTGCCCTGTTCCTGTCCCACTGTTTCAGCCTCACTGTGAGACCGTGAACACACCTCTCGGTGCCACCGTATCCCCCACCCAACTGTCTCACCGCTTCCTGCTATCACTGTCTCACCGCTTCCTGCTAAAACTGTCTCACCGTTCCACCCCAGTACTTACGGTCTCACAGTGAGTTTCACTCACCGTCCTTCACTGCCACTCCCGCTGCCACCGTTTGGCCCATTTCCATCATGGTGCCTTTGCCTCCTGCTCGTCACACCACTTCTTGTATTTCCTATCTCACCGTCTCTTCCCACAAACCACAACAGCAACATAACAATGAACCAACATCAGCCATATCTACAGCAAAACGACAACCGCAAAATTCTCAAAAAAATATCCGCAGCAAATCGAACAACACACTTACAAACAAATAGAACAGCAACCCAAAAATGAAATTTCTTGAATCCAAATACTAGACTGAAAGAACTAAACCTACCTGAAGATGCTGCATCATGAGTTCGCTAGCATCCGCAACCCTCAGCGTCTCCTGCCTGAAGCAGCGCCGCGTTCGTATCCCCACTATCCGCGGCTTGAATTACCCAAGCTTCGAACCAGCAACTGCACTCAAATCCTTCAACCTCACCGGCACCTCCCCTGTATTAAACCCTAACCCAAACCACCACTGGCCTCTCCTCTTTCCGCACCATAGTCCCGTCACAAGCCCGCTTGACCTCGCACAACCACCGGTCCGGCCACACCCCGTTCGAACCTCTGGACTTTCCTTCTACCTCTTCTTTGTGTGCTGAAACCCCACAAACCCTGGCCGAACCTCCCCTGTGCCGTCGAACATCTTCTCTCACCCGAATCCACATGGCCATCGCGACCTGCCTTCCTCCATCTGCACAGCGCCGAAGACCCCTTGCCGCACCCCTTCATCCCGCCACTGAGCTCCCTTTCTTCCCTCTGTTCCATGCCGCACGAACTTCTTTCCCCCCTTCTCTTCATTGTTTTTCATTTTTTTATATACTATAATATAATAACATTTATATAATACATACTGAATATATTAACATATATATAATATAACTATTATGACATATAAAATAGCATACTATATAATATACATATCATATACTATACAATAATAATTATAGTTATATTAATAACTGTATATAAGTGTATATATAATATTAGTATATCATATTAATAAGTATAATTACATATAATAGTAATAATAATATTAGGTATTATATATATATATATATATATGTATTTTTATTTAATTAATAATATTAATATATAGGATATAATAGCTTCATTTTATTTTTTATTTTACTCATGTGCGTTTGTTGTTGTTTCGTTGTCGGGGGCAGGATGCACTTACATAGAGTTCACTTAAAAGATGGTGACGTGCACATAAAAGCACGCCATGTGGATCAGCTGTTTCCAGGGAAGAAATTAGCTCACCGCGCGTGCATCTTTTTCATTCGGTTAAGAGCAATTGCTCCGGTGACCAGCGCGCGATGATCAATGCAGTGAAAGTGACACGTGGAGGCTGAGGAACACTTTAGATGAGATTCCAGAGACTTTGACTGGGTGATGAATGCGAAGAGGGTGGGAGAGGCATTGATGATTCCAGCAGAGCAGGAGCATGAGAGAGGAGATCATTTGGGATAAGAGGGAACTGGAGACAAGTAGCAGGGCTTTGTTCGAGACTGGGGAAAGAAGAGCAAGAGAAACTTACAGCATCTTTGATCGCGAGTAATTTGGTGCTCTGAGAGTTTCAGATCAGAGCATTTTTCATACCTCGATTCCCAGGGCGGGGTATCGAGCATATTCCAGAATTGCATCTACCATTAAGCTGCAGGAGTTAAAATTTCTGAGAGCAGTAGTAGGGATTTCGAACATCTTAGTTTTGCTTTTGCTCTATTTTTCTGCACTTATTTCAATATGAACTACATTGATTCTTACTCTATTGTTGCATTAAAACCAACCACTATGTCTGGATAATTTCCTTCAAGGGAAATAAGCCAGTTGAATTGATTTGTTTAGTCTCATTCATGCACCGCATCATTTAATTGGATTGTCTCTCTCATTGTTTAAAGATGAGTTTATTTTCAAAACAACAGGATCGAGTGAAAACCGATCTTGTTTGCACCATAATAAAAACTGCTTAAATTTAAGTAACTCACTGACATGTGAGTTATGCTCGAATGAGAGAGACACACTGAACTCAACTGACAAGTTGAGCCTAGTGACTTCTGACTTATTTTCACCATTGGATGGAATGACTTTTAAAGTAGAAGGAATATAAGATCTATTTCATCACAAATTGACCAGACGAAAAATCTAGCCAGTTACTTTTAGTCAGATCCATATTTTCAAAACTCCAGTGCATGAACAAGGCTAAGCAATATTGAATCGGCTAGTGTACTTTCCCCCTTACTCATCTATTGGTTGTTTGCACCACAATTTATCTTACTGCTCTGTCTACTCACTTTGCACTCACCATCTTACCCTCACTTCTTCACACACTAAGTCTCATTCACTCCACTTCACCACCCTCAATTGTTTTGTTTAGTTTTTTTAGATCGCCAAACACAACATGAGGCCTCCTTGTGGTTCGACCCTGTCTTTCCATTGTCCTAAGTAGTAAGTAGGTTATAAATTTTAGTTTGTCGCTCGTGCCCAACGACGCGCGAGCGTGCAAGAACCAAATTGACTTGGCATCTCTCTTAGTTTCCCAACATCCAAAGTTTAAAAAAATAGAAGACATCCCTTCAGCGTGCATGTCTCAATGATCTAAAGAGGCTACGTCAATTAATTTCTAATTCCCTATCTAGTGTTCGTATTAGAGGATGGGGTGCATATGGAGCATTTCATTTCACTACACTCCAAAATCAGCAAAGTCTTCCAAAAGTGGTCTCATTAAATGTTATTGCTCATGGTCGGCCACAATCAATAGGTTTTGTATGTAATCAAAAGTACACTCAAGAACAGGCCGCAACCAGTTCTCATCAGAATCAGGCCCAAAGAAAATAATTTGTTGAGTTACTTTTACATCAAGCAACTGAGAATCTTGTATAGGCATCCCGTTTAGAGGATGTCAGGCGTCATAGGATACAAATGTCTGAAATAGCATAATAATCTTCTAAAACAAGTGATTTATGTAATTTTCAGATGATGCACTCAGCTAATGTTAGAACCAAAATCTACAAAATCAGAAGATCAGTTGCACGAATTTCAGCCATAGTAGTTCAAGAATCACCCCAGCCTATAGGGAGAGGGTCTTTTTCACATCTGAAATTCCCTCCTCAACAGAAGTCAGTTTTCTCCCAATTAGGGAAGAATCCACAAGGAAAGAATACAACTGAACTATCCAAGGATTCCCTTCGGGTTACTATCCGCCAAATAGTTCCAAGGAATTCTTCATATAGGAGAACAGAGTCTCATGGAAGACACAAAGGGAGACAATCTAGAAGAAACACTGACAGAATGCCATCAATACGTTATGCATCAGTGAATGTTATTAACACCATTGCAGAAGATCCTTTGGAAAATAAGTCCAGTTCAGAGGAATAAGAAGATGAAGTTTTTGTCCATAATATAGTACACACCGAGGAAAATGAAGAAGGTGTGCATACCCGAAATCAAAGGCTTACCTAGAATCTTGGTATGCCTTCAAATAACCAACTCCCCCCTCTTTGAAAGTCATATAACAAGGGTAAAATAAAAAGTCAGATTGCATCTCACTTTTCCACTGGAGAAGGCCAATCTATTTCACTTGAAGAGATATTTTCATAACAAGAATAGGAAATAAAGGAGTTGAAAAGACTCAACATAAAGTTACTTTAAAATAGCATTTCTACTAGACGTACTCCCCAGGAAATTCCTCAACTTGAAAATCCTGTAGGAGCTTCTCTGTAAAGAGGATTTTTAATAACTACAGATGCAGATAATGAATTCCATCTATTGGGTACGCAATCAGGGCAGGACCATATATATCTTGATAGGCATGTTTCCATGGGTTATCCAAGGCAGATATCAACACCACCATTAGTGGTTTTACCGGTCCCTGCACCAGCTCAAGATCCAGTTTCTATACCTGCATAGGTTCCAGCTCATTCGGATGTTCCCCAAATTCTTATGAACACAATTGAGGCATTAACATCTCGATTGGAAGCTATGGTGGAATGACATGCACCAGTTCAAATGGAAAAGCGAGCTTACCCTGAATGGGTGGATTCAATTCATCCCCCACCAAATTTTTTGAATACCAAATTCCCAGTCTTTAATGGTTTGGGAGATCCGGAACAACACTTAACACATTTTTCTCTCTCATTGTGATCCCATGATGAGAACTTCTCAACAACAAGAAGCAGTTAATCTTAGGTGTTTTGTGTAGCCATTACAAGGACCATCCTTTGTCTGGTATACAGGTTTTCAATCTCAATCAATTACTAGATGGGAAGATCTCCATCAGAAATTCCTTCTCAAATTTATCTCAACGCTACCAAAGACGACAGTTTTTCATCACACTAATTGTAAAAAAAAAGTGAGAATGAAAGAGTTTCAGATTTCATTGCATGATGGAAAGGATTAACATATCTCTTAAGTCTAGCACTCCCTCAAGAAGAATTTATGCCAATCTGTGTGGAAAATATGTATTATAAATTACGCACACCACTGATCCCTATAAAATACATAGAAGGGTTTTGAGACCTTACTTCAATCACCCAACAGATAGAAGACTCTATTATAGAAACTAAGGATAAAACTCATGTAATTACATCATCTCTGAGGAGGAGGATAGGAAAGGTAGAAGCTATTATAGTCACCCTCAAATAGGCACCTGTGCCTGCTTCTACTTCAAGACCCTCATCATACCGAAGGGCTCCACCTCCTGAGCATCATCAGCAATGACTTCCTCATCAAGATGATCAAAGAGATCAAAGGCAGAAATAGTTTGAGGAATTAAAGAATAAATTTTATTCTTTCAAGAATGAACAAGTTTCTGGTTACTTCATATCATCCTTAGAAAACAATTTGGTTCAGTTTCCAGGGCCGAAGAAGCCAAATAAAGATGGAGATGAAGATCTTCTGAATTATTGTCCCTTTCACCAGATATCGGGACATCCCATTTAGGAGTGATTTATTTTCAATGACCTTCTGCAAAAAATGGTAGACTTTGGACAAGTGAAATTGAAAATTTCATCAGTTTAAGTAGCATGTGTTACTGCTACCGATCCAGAAAAAGAGGGAAAATGAAAAGAGGTTAAAAGTAAAAAATTTACAAAAATATGATGATTGGATGATCATAAAAACAATCAACCAGACTCATGCCATTTTATGAACACAGTTGAAACAACCGATTGTGTCTTCTACCACTCCTACCACAACAAGACCATATTCATTAAAAGGTCATTCCTCAAAGAAGAGAAGTGATTATAAAGAAAAAGAGCAGTCAAAAGAAGACAAGATCATGTCAAGGCCAAAGTTGTCCTTGAACCTGGCAGATTTTATGTCATCTATTTCAAAAGAATGGGCACCTCCCTGCCAAATAGCACAACTAGAATTAACCTGTCAAAAATAATCTTCATCAGATGAAGAATTGATCTTTGGTTCTGTTAATGTTATCCATTTAATAGATTCTTATTCCAATGGTGATTCTGATTATAATGATCCACAATTCCTTGTACCTAATTGGGGAACAAGAGGAAGAGGACAAGGTTGAGGATAGATAGGAAGATGTGAGAATTCTAGAAACCACCATTTTAACTCTACCCCATCTCGAACCATATATGTGGTAGAAACTTGTGGAAGATCCCTTCAGCGGGCTCAACAGGAATAAGAAGTTTCTTCCATGAAAGACAGGTTCGGTTCTAAAACAATTATTTTTGGAAGACTGATTAGAATCCACACCATATTCTTCTTATCAATTTAATAGACCTAGTTAGTCTAATTTACCAAAGCCAATAGTATTTCTAGCTTCTTCTCCAACACAGAGTACATCTACAATAGAATCATCAACTTCCAAAGCACCTGCAAAACCACATTTCCATGCTGGTAAACGCATACCTTTAGACCAAAAGTATGATGTTTTGAAACAATTGTCCTAATTACCAACCAAGTTGTCAATTCTGGATGCTTTGAATCTTCCAAAAGATCTTCGAGAGGTACTCATTGAGGATTTGTCAAGTCCTCAAGAGTTTGAAACTGAAGTTGTTGCTATTGAGGTTTACCATATAGAGAATGATCCTGCAGAATGTCATGTAGTCATATCTTTTACAGATGAAGATAAAGATAATGTTGTGAATGGGCACATCAGACCTTTGTATTTTTCTGGCAAGGTCAATGACATAGACATCCGATGAGCCTTCATTGATAATGGCTCTGGAGTCAACCTCATTCCTGTTCATACGCTTCGTCGATTAGGCCTGACTGAATCTGACTTATCTCCTTAGACTTTATTATTGAAAGCTTATGATAAGAATGAACAAGAACCTCTAGGAGAGATTACACTTAGAACTCAATTTTGAGATCTTGTGTCTAATTCAGATTTCATGGTTGTTTGTCAGGACATAGCCTTCAATATTCTTCTTGGAAGGCCTTGTCTGCATCAACATGTAGCCATACCTTCATCATACCACCAAAGTCTGAAATAATATTTCAATGGTCAAACTGGGACATTGTATGGTGATAAGGATCCATTCAAAACATGTGAATCTCAATACATTGAGGCAGAGTTTTATCACAAAAAAGGAACAAAGCCCATGACAAAGGAGATAACCAGAGTTAATGCTCCAAATGGACTGGAAAAGATCCCAGAAAATCCATTCATACATTTGAGTATAGATTATGTGTTACCCATCAATCAAACTGAAAGGCTGAAACCAAATCAAAAGACTCATCCAGTAACTTCCATAATGTCAATTATGGAAATTGAGCCTGATAACATGGGAGAAATTATTGATACACCAAGAAATGATGAAATCCTGAATGGAGATGTTTTCATCTCATTTGCTAAACTACAAGCCTCTACTTTTTCAACTAGATTATAATAGATAGTAGCAATGCTAGAAGAAGAAAAAAATGTTGATTCTCAATCCATCACTCCCTCTTTATTACCACAGGAAAACCCTTTGTCATCGGTAGGGTCAGATACGATGGCCTCTTTTTCAGGATGTTCAAATACTGATTTCTCCCCTAATTCTAGAAGTTTTTCCTCATCATATATAATGCAAGTGGAAACAAAAGAGGTAGTACATAATGAAGAAGAAGAAGAAGATCTCAGGGATTCTCCTCCATCATTTGAAGAAGGTGTCTCCACCACCGTGGATGAACTCAGAGAAATAAATCTGGGTACAGAAGAAGACCCACTCCCCACTCTAATTAGTGCGGCCATGACCTCTAAAGAGAAAGAGTGTATACTTCCTTTATAAAGAAACATTTAGATATATTTTCTTTGAATTATACAGAAGTTCCATGTCTTAATCCTAATATAGCCACCCATCATTTGGGTTTTCTAGAAGAACATTTTGGATTTACGCAAACATCAAGGAGAACACACCCAAATCATGCCTCTAAAATTGAAGATGAAGTTGATAAGCTTATAAAGGATAAATTTGTCAAGGAAGTTTAGTATCCTAAATGGATGGCCAATATTGTCCCAGTGAAAAAGAAGAATGGGAAAATTAGAGTCTGTATTGATTTCAGAGATCTTAACCGGCATTGTCCTAAAGATGATTTTCCAGTCCCGATTACATAACTTCTAATTGATTCAACGGCTGGATATAGAGCTCTTTAATTCATGGATGGGTACTATGGGTATAATCAAATATGAATGGCCATAGAGGATGAATAATCTATAGCCTTTAGAGCCCCTCAAGGTGTGTTTTGCTATCGGGTAATTCCCTTTGGCTTAAAGAATACAGGTGCAACATATCAACGTGCCATGCATCATATCTTCAAACCCTTCTTAGGGAAATTTTTTGAATGTTATGTGGATGATTTGGTGGTCAAATACAAACAACATTCAAATCACTTGGCTGATTTGTAAACTGTATTCAATAAGCTTCAGCAACACAGTTTGAAGATGAACCCCTTGAAATGTGCTTTCAGGGTAACCTCAGAAAAATTCCTTGGCTTCTTTGTACGCCATTGTGGTATCGAAGTTGATCCTGAGAAAACAAAATCAATCCTTGATATGTAAACTCCTAGAAATTTGAAATAATTAAGAGGAATCCAAGGACACTTGGCCTATATTCGGTGCTTTATCACCAATTTGGAAGGCAAGTGTTTTCCCTTCACCAGATTAATGAAGAAGGGAGTTACCTACCAATGGACTGAAGATTTAAAAGAATCATTTGATATCCTCAAGAAATACCTCTTGAGTCCACCAGTATTAATGCCACATGTTGAAGGAAGAACACTTATTGTCTATGTGACAGCTTTAGAGTGATCACTGGGTTCCTTCCTCGCCCAAAAGAATGATGTTGAGAATGAAAACAACATTTACTATCTCAGTCGAACTATGCTTGATGTGGAAACTCGATATTCAAGTATTGAAAAGTGTTTCCTGTCATTAATCTTTACAGTACAGAAATTGAGGCATTTCCTGCAACATCATGAGGTCCAATTGATATCTCTCAATAACCCGCTCAAATTTATTATCAGTTGTCCTATGCTCACGGGGCATCTAGCACAGTGGGAGGTTATTTTTAAATAGTTTTATATCTAGTTTGTGCCTCAAAAGGCAATAAAAGGATAAGCTCTGGCCTTCCTTGATGAGAATCCATCTATGGAAGATACATCATTTAACACTAAACTTTCTAATGAAGAGGTATTATCTATTCAAGATAATTCTCAAACATGGGAAATTTATTTTGATGTTGCTTCCAGAATTCCAATAGTAAAGAGAATGGAAAACCCTAAACTCAATGAGGTTATATTAGGAATTGTTCTTATTTCCCCAAAAAAGGCAGTATTGACTTATTCTTTCCTATTGTCAGAAGGTGGTACCAAAAATGAAGCAGAATATCAAGATCTCATCGTAGGTTTGGAATTGGCCCTTTAGGTTCAAATGGATCATTTAAAAGTAAAATGTTATTTTGAATTGGTAATCAAACAAATAAATGGGGAATATTCTATCAAAAAAGAATAATTAATTCCTTTGTGTGATTATATCAGAAGGTTAATGGCTGAATTTCCCTCAGAGCTGACATTGTCTTATGTCCCATGATCACAAAATGCCCAAGAAGATGCATTGGCTAATGCAGTTATAGCCTTGGAAGATCCAAATTGGGATGAGACAATTATCAGCATAACCCATCATCGTGTGGTCTCACCAATTGTTCAAACCAGAATGGAGGAAATTAATGAAATTTTCCCTATTTCTGAACCATATGGTCATACCGCTGGATGGAGAATATGCATCATGGAATATCTTCAAAATGGGGTACTTCCACCAGATAGGGCTGAGAAAGAACAGATCCAGCGACGAGCAACTAATTTTACTCTTTATGATAGTCCAGACCACCAAAATACCCTTTACAAGTGAGGCTTTGATGAAATTATCTTCAAATGTATTGATGGAGAAGATACTGCAGCTATCATGAAAGAAGTACATTTAGGATCTTTTGGTGCCCACAAATCTGGGCACAGACTTTATGATCATATTTGAAGGCTTGGATACTTTTGGCCTTCAATGATGCGGGATTGTACGTATTTCACTAAAAAATTACATCTCTACCAAGTGCATGCCAACTTCATTCATCAACCCCCAAATTTGTTACATATAGCTAAATACTCTTGGCCATTTTCCACATGGGGAATGGATATAGTAGGGCCTTATCCTCTAGCCACAGCAAAGCAGTTCAAGTATATTCTCACTGCTACTGAATTCTTCTCTAAATGGGCTGAGACAATACCTCTCAAGGAAGTCGGAGCCAAAATCATTATTAGTTTTTTCAAAACTAATATCATCACCAGATTTAGTGTCCCTCATACTATTTTGATGGAAATGGCACCATTTTTTGTTCTGTTGAAGTAAAAAAGTTGTATCATGAACATAATATCAAGTCCAACCATTCATCTCGCTATCATGCAGAGGCCAATGGACATATAGAGGCCTTCAATAAGACCCTATCGAATATATTCCAGAAGATGGTGGATAAAGATAAGAAATCATGGCCTAATAAACTTTTGAATGATTTATGGGATTATCAGACAACTACCCATACTACTACCCCAGAAACTCCTTATTCATTGGTATATAGAACCGAAGCAGTTTTGCCAATTGAAATACAATTGCCTTTAATTAGAGTTACAATCTGTGATTAGTTTTCTAGAGATGAAAGGTCTCAGAAATGGTTTTATGAGTTAGAATGATTAAATGAGAAAATATTGCATACTTTACATCATCTAGAATTATATCATAACAGAATAGCATGAGCTTTTAATAAGAAAGTTCACCTTCATTCATTCCTTCAAGGAGAATTGGTATTGGTTCTTAGGACTCCAATGATACTAGGAAAGAAACCTCTAAAAATTGATCCAAAGTGGGAAGGAACTTATTCCATACATAAGGTCTATTCAAATGGAGCCTATGCCTTAATCTCAATGGATGGAGAGCTTATCACAACTTCAACCAATGTGATATTTTTGAAGAAATACTTTGTATAGTTTTGTAATAATAGTCCTCACTGTAAGGATTTAAACTGAATAGTGCAATGTCCTTTCTACAAGACTTAAAACTGCATATCCCCCATGTCCTAGTTACAATACATTAAACTGCATAACAACCATCAGCATCCATGCTACATGATGTTAAAATGCATAGCATCTTCTTCCTTGTCGCATAATGTTAAACTACATGACATCATTTGTACAACTAAAATTCTCTCTATTTGATGTTAGAAGCTTACATAAACAAACATAATTAACATCATAACTACTTCTTAGTAGTACATGAGTCCCTCTTTTTCCTATGTCTGAGTTAGATCTGCATAGAGACCATATTTCAAGAACTACGTATTGCTTGATTCTCATTTTCAATGAGATACATAGAGATGCCTAAATCACTAATTTTGGGCCCAACCACAATCACAAAATCTTTTTATTTTATTTTCTCCTCCTATATATAAATCATATCTATATAGAGTGTTTCCTTAAGATATATGATTTGTTCCTTATACCATTTTATGTCTTAAGATTTACCGTTCTCTCAGAATGTGTCAAAAGCCCCATTCTTCCTATCAAACTCGACTAGCATGAGGAATGATTGTTTAAAGAACTACGTACAACTTGATTCTCATATATTTTGAGATACGTAGAGATGCCAATATCTTCAATCTTGGGCCCAACCATGATAAAACCCCCCCTTTATTTCTTGTATAATAATCAAATATACATAAGAAATTTTTTAAGAATTATGTATGACTTGATCCTTTCCCCAGAAAGACATATAACGACACTTGGGTGTTATCCCTTAACCTAGTTACAATATGTCTTTTCCATTCACATCAGTTCATCTTCTTCCTTACCACATGACATTAAACTTCATGGAAATATAGAATCCCTATTCTTCAATTATGTCACCTTTTCATTGTAAAAGAAACCTTTACTGCTCCTTAATTCTCACACCGAGCATAGATCACATGGGCTTAGTAATTGGGTAAATGTCTTCTTTATTGAAATAAGGTGTCTCAATTTATTAGGGGGTTATTAATGTCTTCACTGCATGACTTAAAACTATATAGTATAATGTCCTCATTGCATGACTTTAAACTGGACATCATAATATTCATTCAGAGGAAACAAAGAAAGTTTCCATTTTACATATGAGTCAAATCTATGTAAAGGACATCAAACTCATGTCCAATATTTGTTCAAATATTTATCATATGAATTAGGCATAACCCCCTTCCATATTTCACACTCTTAATCTTGAATATTTCCATATCCTCATAATCTTTCTTATGGTTTTCGGTGACAGAGTTTCTAATACCTAAGATCTCTTTTGCCTGACTATGCAGCACGTGCCCTTAGGCGGCCTTGAATAAGTTGCCCACATAACAGGCCTGTCAGTCAAAATATGCCACTATTTGGTTATGCAGCATATGCACTAGTTGGATCTGCATAATACAACCCCCATAACGGGTTTCTCAAATAATGGTAACTTCGTTATTGGTTATAGTATATTTATTCCCTTTAATCTTTGATAACAATATACCAGAAATTGTATTTTCTAATATCCGTTCAAGTATACTTGTCTTATTATCTTTCTCACAATTTGAAAATTTTCAAGACCATGGATTACACATTTCCTTCACCATGTGTTTGATGCACTATGAAATAACCTTGAAATCACTTAACCACATATTATATATTATTTCCATTTCTAGTCCTAGTTGTATGACCTAAAACTACAGACACCATATCTCTTACATTTGGGTCAGACCTTTGTAAAATTCTTATTCCTCCAATTCTTTGGACATCTTGGTTGGAAATACCCTTTCCATATTCAAGTACCTTTCTCCATAAACCAAACTCTATGCTTTATAAAATCTGAATCTCCATAAAATTTCTTTGACTTTTGGCAATAAAATGTTAAACTTATAAGAGCTCTTTTGACTGACTATGCAGTATGTGCCCTTAGGAGGCCTTGCATAATTTTCCCACATAACAGGCCTGTCAGTCAAAAGATGCCACTATTTGGATATATAGCATATTCCCTAGTTGGCTCTGCATAATACAGCCCCAAAAACAGGTTTGTCAAGTAATGGTAACTTTGTTCTTAGAAAAGACTTCCTTTAATGCTTTTATCCCTCTTTACCATATCATTCCTCGATTCCAGAAATCCCCAAATCACAGTTTACAATTTTCCCTTCCATACCTAAATATGATAGTGTGTTTCTAAACAAATTATCAAGAATTTTGGAGAGTTTTCTCATACCTTTGGTCAAATCTAAAGACCTTAAATTAAGGGCACACAACGTCCTCACTACAAGACTTTAGACTGCATAGTACAACGTCCTCACTAAAAGACTTTAAACTGCACAGTACAACATCCTCACTGCAAAACTTTAAACTGCACAGTATAGTATCCTTACAGCATGAATTAAAATTGCACAATATAATGTCAAAAATTCCCCTTTCTAATAAATTTTAACCATTACTCATACACCAAATTTTTATAGAGATGGTTTTACTATTCATGACTTATGTTGATCTAAAATAGCCCCTTTTCATTCTTAAAATTCCTTTCCTTGTAAAAACCACCTACCATGGTCTTGAGTCACACACATATTATTTTTCCCTTATCTATCAATAGTAAAATGTTAAACTTCAAAGAACTCTTTTTGCCTAACTATGCAGCACATTCTCTTAGGTGGCCTTGTATAAGTTTCTCACATAACAGGTCTGTCGGTCAAAATATGCCACTAGTTGGATATGTAGTATGTGTCCTAGTTGGCTCTACATAATAAAACCCCCATAATGGGTTTGTTAAGTAATGGTAACTTCGTTCTTGGAAGAGACTCCCCTTATGTTGATACAAGTTTTAGATTTAGTGACAATAAAATTTTTGACTCAAGATTCCCCTTGGAAATATTTAAAGAATATTAAAGAAATTCTTATCCACAGAATTTTTTTGGGGATCTAATTCAAAGTTTATGGTAAAATCTATTTTGAACCTAAATATTACCCATTATGCTTACTGGGCCCAATGACCTAGGTAAAACAAAAGAAATTAACAAAAGTAAAAACATAAATTATTAAAGACAAAATACTTTTCATTTATGAAAATTTTTACAAAGAAGCATCCACAAATTGGAATCTCTCTCTTAAAAAAATTTACAAAAGGCTTTCTACGTAATTCCTCATTTCTTTAACATCTTCCTGGTCCCCATAAACTTCTTGTTGGAGTTTGTTTATCTGACCAGCCTCACTCTCTTCAGCATGATGAATTACTTATTTAGCATATGCGATGGCTTTTGCACCTTCCCTCTAGACTTCTACTAATGATCTATGAAGCTGTTCAAGCTCCCCTGTAATGATATCTAACTCTTTTTGAAGGTGAATTTACTAAAAAGTATTTTCTTTAATTGTTTGCATTAGTCCCTTTAATTTTGCATTATGATTAGCCTCATCTTGGGGCAGTGCTGCTTGGAACTCTTCAATTTTGATAGATAGTTTGGATTATATAAAGTCTTGTTTAAGATTTTTCTCTTGCCCCCTTGGTTCACGCCCAAATTTACCCAAGAGAAGAAGGGTAGAACGGTCCTTGTAGTGTAGCTTGGGTTGTTGATTCCACAGAGACCTAAGAAGATACCTAAGATACACAACCTAAGGGATGGATTTTTGGCTATGAAGTGGCCAACTTGGATTGATTTTGGATGGGTTTTAAAGATATCTAATAGATTTAAGTGGATTCAATTTAAAAGAATGAGTTGATCCTAGGTTATCGCTCGGGGTGGATTGGACGTATTTTCTTTTTAATGATTTCAATTTCTTAAATTTGAGATGGGTTCATTTAAGGAGATAAAACAACATCATCACTTACTGGTTTAATGCCTACACCCTCTAATACTAATCACCTATACACTTGAAGGATCAAAGTTTTGAGCACTTCAAGGTAAAGGATCGTATTAGTACTTGATGTGTGTGGCCTTAAATTCAACAAGGACGATGAAGTTTAAAAATCATCAAATAAAAATCCCAATTAAAGAAGTGATTATACATTAATTAGGTGATAAATAACATCCAATCCAGCCCCTTGCTACTCCCTTGGATCAAACCATAAGTGGGTTAGCCCTCCATTGATCCCATGGTTTCAATGGAAGCAGAAAGTAGACTCATGAGGGAGGAAATGGAGAAGTAAAGGAAACAACAAAAATAAAATGATCACTCCATCGTTGTGTGAATAATTTCACAAGGGTTGGTGTGAATAAATTCACACCTTGATCCAACGGTATCAAAGTGATATTAAGAACAAAAGAATAAGAGTAGAAGAATAACTTTTATTAAGAAACTAAAGTGAATTGAACAACTTACATGTGAAAGACAAAATTGAGGCAACAAAAATGCAGCATAACATTACAATTGAACAAAGCATCCAAGATCCTCAACTCCTTCACCACCACTGCCTTAAATAGGCATTTTTGGAGCCTTGGGTCGATCCACCAACAGTAAAAATCATCTTAATTAATTTTGGTAGACTATAGGTGGTGGAAAGCTTGTGAAATTTGGACTTTTCCACGTTTGACCCGAGGTGGCAGCCAGTTTTCATCCACCGAACAGACGCGTCTGGAAGACCTTCTAGAAAGCCGAATCAGAGTGGTCCATAGAAGAAGAAAATTTATCTCCGGATGTCTTCTAACCTCCTGTAAAATTTGGGCCCATTTGGAGTTGTGTATTCCGAGATATGATCAAATTAATGGGCTGTTTTCTGGGACGCAGAATCTGGCCCAGAATTGTATCTCTAACTTGGGCCGCCTAAATGACCACCATGGAGGCCGAATTAGAATTAACTCATGAATAGTGATTTGTTACTATACATGTCTTATAGCATCCCAAAAAATTTGGGATTAATTGGGTTTGTATGTTGGGCCCCACAGTCTCATCAGTGAGCTGGTGTCCAATCTGCCTTCTCCAGAATTGCTTCCTTTCATTGCCAAATATCTCCATCATCCTCCATGAATTCTCCATTGATCCCTGAATTAAACATGTTCATATTGGAGTGTAGATAAATTATCAAATTAAAATATGTATAATAAGATGAATCATTTGGTACTTTAAATGATGTTCAAAAATGTATCACATAATAGTGCATTTTAAGAAGGTATTACAATCATAGTGTGAAATGATGTTCAAAGTGTAAAATGCACTAAAATGGTGTTTATGAATAATAAAGAACATGAATATTATATATATTACAAATGAATATTAGCCTCATTTAGTGGCTAATCACACCCCAACTTGAGTTTTTCTAGTCCCGAGCAAAATATATCTCATCAAAAATGAAATTCGAATTCCCTTTTCCAAAAACATTTTAATATACAATGATCACCAAAAAACCTTATACCAAACAATCATAAAACCCATCAAAATATTTTAATACAAGATAGTTTCATAAGCAGATCCCAATCCCAATCCCATTCCTTTGATCAAATCCATCATCATACTTCATCCAACTCAATTAGGTGTAATGATGTGTTGTGAATCACAATAGATATGAGGGTTCATTTTCATTCAAGGGGGAAATCATGGAAGTGCTAGGTGGAATCACATTTAATCCTAATATGAGTATTCTTCATCCCTCTTTTTTTTTATTTTTTTTTTGCAATATTGCTATAGTAATTGAGATTGCAATTAATCAAATTAACCCATGTAGCAAGACTTTGCCGATGACTCCCAGACTCAAAGGCCTTAGGGCACCAAGTGAAGCCCACATACTCGGGCATCGTCTCGAGTTAACTTAATAAAAAACAAAGTCATATTACCATAAATAGAGATAGATTGAAAAACTCAGGGCTAGACAACTCTGGATTCACGATCCCCAAGTGCCGAAAGCCTCACATTTTATCAATCCATTGCTCTACACGCAAATTTTTATTTTTATTTTTTATTTTTTATTTTTTAATAATTTTTTTAAATATTTTTTTTGAATACTCATATTATTCATAAAAATAAAACCATCCTATGCTATTTATTATGGGACCCCAAAAATTCAAATTAGTACCCCAAAGTCTAGAGGATGTGCATTGTGGCATTTTTTTTATTTGGATGAAAATATAAATGATGAAATATCACATTGGACAGCCACACTTTCCAAAATCTATGCTCATGAAATTATACAAGGATTAAAATCAGAATCAGGGCATGCTAAATTATTTGATATTCAGTTTCAAAGTGTGCAATGTGTATTACCATGTTCAAAGTTAAATGAATTTTTCCTTCCATTTACTTTTTTTTTCAAATCATTCAATTTTTGTTTTTGACACAAAAGCATTTTTTTTATTTTATCTCCCCCCAACTTAAAACAACACTGTCCCCAGTGTTTGAAGAAATGAAAAATTAGAAGGAGTAGAGATAGGGAATAAAAATTTAAAAAGGAAATTGAAAATGAGGATTATGGAATGAAGTCACCTGGTGGTTGAAGTTTGAAGTTCTTGCCGCTCGAATTTATTCCTTTGATATCCATGTCGCTTGCAAAGTTCCCTAGTGGAAAAAGGAAAAAAAACAAACAAAAAACAAACAAAAACAAACAATATATATATATTTATATAATAAAGGAAGTAAAATATAAGAATATATATAAAAATTATAGAATAAGGTAGCACAAGAAGCCGCAGGTCAGTGGTAAGCGCGTGCCCCTGTCTCCCTTCGGTCCCGGGTTCGAGTCCCCGCGGATTCGCCGGTTGTGACGGGGTTTGCCCCATGGCCTATGGCGTGGACTTTTTTTTTTGTATTATTATATTTTTATTTTTTTTCTTAACCTATTGAATAATAAAAACAAAATAAACTGATGACACATTGTCTTCTTTTTAAATTTCTAGGTAAGGTATTACTCAAGGATCACACCACGTGACACGGATGAATATGGTGCTCCTCTTTCGTACCCATCCATACTCATAATAAAAGAACAGGTCAAAAGTCTATTTTTTTTATTTTTAAATATAAAAATGATTAAGTAATCTTATTTAAAAAATAAAGATGATTCAGAAAGATTAGAAACATAAAAACCACGGGTTGCCTCCCGTGCAGCGCTTTGTTTAACGTCATTAGCCCGACATAGATCCCAAATTTATCAATTTTTTCCTGGTTCATAGATTGGATCAATTAACTCAACATCTATTTCCTGTTTATTGAATGATTCAACGAATTTTTTTAACCTTTGACCATTGACCTTGAAAATGTGACCACTTGTGGGATCTTGAATCTCTACTGCCCCATGGGGGAATACATGATGCACTATGAAAGGTCCTGACCATCTAGACCTTAACTTTCCCGGATGTAAATGAAGTTTTGAACTATACAAGAGCACAAGTTTTCTCGGTTCAAAATGTTTGACCTTGATATTCCTAGATTGGTAAGCTGGAACTCTAGCTTTATTGATCCTTGAATTTTCATAAGCCTCCATCCTTAGTTCCTCCAGTTCATTGAGATCTAATTTCCTTTTTGTTCCGGCCAATGAGAGGTCATAATCCATTTTCTTAATTGCCCAAAAGGCCTTATGTTCAATCTCCACTGGAAAATGGCATGCTTTACCATAAACCAACCTATATGGGGACATTCCTAAAATGGTTTTATATGCAGTTCTATAGGCCCAAAGAGCATCTAAGAGTTTCTCAGACCAATCTTTCCTAGAGGGGTTGACAGTTTTTTCAAGAATTTTCTTAATTTCACGATTGGCTAACTCAGCTTGACCATTGGTCTGTGGGTGGTAAGAAGTGGACACTTTGTGATAAATTCCATATTTTTCCATGAGTGATGAGAATGGACTATTGCAAAAATGAGTTCCACGATCACTTATGATAGCCCTAGGAATTCCAAATATAGAGAATATGTTTTCTTTTAGGAATCTAATCACAGTTTGATGATCATTGGATTTTGTGGGAATGGCCTCAACCCATTTTGAGACATAATCAACAGCTAAGAGTATGTAGAGGTATCCCTGAGAGTTTGGGAAGGGACCCATGAAATCAATTCCCCAACAGTCAAAGATTTCAACCACTAAGATGGGAGTGAGTGGCATTTGATTCCTTTTTGTGATGGACCCTACTTGTTGACACCTAGGACAACTTTGACAAAATGTGTAGGAGTCCCTTGAAAGGGTGGGCCAGAAAAGACCACATTGAAGAATCTTAGCAGATGTTTTCTTAGAGGAAAAGTGACCTCTACATGCCTCACTATGACAGAATTTAAGGATGGACTCTTGTTCAGATTCTGGAACACACCACCTAATGACTTGGTCAGGGAAGAACTTATAGAGGTATGGATCATCAAACACATAGTGTCTAACATCAGAAAGGAATTTCCTTCGAGCTTGAGTCCCTAAGAATTTTGGAATGACTCCTGTCACTAAGAAATTTTCTATGTCAGCATACCAAGGGCAGTCACTCACAGAGTATAAGTGTTCATCAGGAAACGAATCAGACACAGAAAGGTGATTTGAGTTGTCTTTGAATTCCATCCTAGAAGGGTGACCAGCTACAACATTTTCAACTCCCTTTTTATCCTTGATTGTGAGGTCAAATTCTTGTAAGAGAAGGACCCACCTAATCAGTCTAGCCTTAGAATCTTGTTTTTGGAAGAGGTATTTTAGTGTAGAATGGTCAGTGAACACAGTGATGGGTGATCCTAAGAGGTAGGACCTAAACTTCTCTAAGGAAAACACAATAGCAAGTAACTCCTTTTCAGTGGTGGTGTAGTTGATTTGGGCATCATTTAAGGATTTGCTTGCATAAGCAATGACATAAGGAGTTTTATCACAACGTTTTCCTAATACAGCTCCAACAGCAAAGTCACTGGAATCACACATAAGTTCAAAAGGAAGGTTCCAATTTGGAGATTTCATAATGGGAGGAGAGGTGAGAGAGGATTTGAGGGTTGAGAATGAACCCTCACAGCTTTCTATCCAAACAAATGGATCATCCTTTACTAAGAGAGCACAAAGGGGACGGGATATTGAACTAAAGTCCTTGATGAATCTTCTATAGAAACCATCATGTCCTAAGAAAGACCTCACTTCCTTGACAGTTTTGGGTGATGGAAGGTGACGAATGATGTCAACCTTTGCTTTATCAACTTCAATCCCCCTACTCGAGACTAGATGGCCTAGAACAAGTCCCTCTTTAACCATGAAATGGCATTTTTCCCAGTTTAGGACCAGATTTTTTTCTTCACATCTTGACAAGACTCTCTCCACATTCTGCAGACATCCCTCAAAAGTATCCCCAAACACAGAGAAGTCATCCATGAAGACCTCAAGAAAATCCCCTACCATGTCTGAGAATATTCCCATCATGCACTGCTGGAAGGTTTCAGGGGCATTGCATAACCCGAAGGGCATGCGTTTGAAGGCAAAGGTACCGAAAGGACATGTGAATGTAGTCTTCCCTTGATCCTCTAGGGAGACCTCAATTTGATTGTACCCCGAGTACCCATTTAAGAAACAGTAGAAGGCATGACCTGCCACTCTCTCAAGGACTTGGTCAATGAATGGTAAGGGGAAATGGTCCTTCTTGGTGAATGAGTTTAGTTTCCTATAGTCAATGCAGACCCTCCATCCACTACTCACCCTTGTTGGAAAAATATCTCCATCCTCATTGGTTATCACTGTGATTCCAGCCGTTTTTGGAACCACTTGGATTGGGCTCACCCATTCACTCTCATCTATGGGATATATGATACTAGATTTCAACAATTTCAGAAGTTCCTTCCTTACTAACTCCATGAGATTAGGATTGAGTTGCCATTGAGGTTGACGACATGGCTTTGAATCAGATTCCAGAACAATCCTATGAGTCCCGATAAGTGGGCTAATCCCAGGAATATCAGAAAGGGTCCAACCAATGGCTTTCTTATGCTTCCTAAGGATATCTAGAAGCATCCTCTCATTATTGGCTTCAAGAGAAGAAGAAATGACAATAGGATGTGTTTGATTTTCCCCTAGGAAGGCATAATTTAGTGCAGTAGGAAGTTCCTTCAATTAAAGATCAGGTTGGTTCAGAATTTCAGCAGAAGATTGGGACATTGGATCAAGATCAATTTCTTTTTTTAGAGGTTCAGATTGGATTGATTCCTCACATGTAGAAGTTTCAGCTACTAGATTGGCTTGATCAAATTTAGGGAAGGAATTTAGAGGGGTCTCTATGAAATTGGTTTCTTGAAAGGTTTCACTGATTGTTGGACCTAAGACTTCATCATAAGAGCAATTTGAAAATGATTCAAGCCAAGGAGATAAACTTCCTTCATATGAACAAAGGAAATCAATCTCATTCTGACTTAAACATTCATCAAATATTCCTTGATGTTCCATGGATTCATTATCAATGCTTCCTATCATGTTTACTTCATGAATATCCTCGTCATCCCCTATTTGTGAGCTTGCATTATAGATGTTCAAGTCTAGACTCATGTTCCCAAAGGTGATGGTCATGTTACCATTTCGGAATCGGATAACAGAGTTGATTGTTGCAAGGAAAGGACGACCAAGGATGATTGGGGTTTGTTCCTTATTTCCTAAATTTGGATGGTTGTCAAGGACAATGAAATCAGCAGGGTAGATGAAATTTTCAACCTTTACCAGAACGTCCTTTAAAATCCCATTTGGAACCCTAATGCTACGATCAGCAAGCTGAAGTGTGACAGATGTGGGTTGGAGCTCTTCTAGGCCTAACTGGAAGTACACAACATATGGGATGATATTGACACTAGCACCTAGGTCACATAAGGCCTTGACAAATTTGCTTTCTCCTAGTTCAACATTGATGTAAGGGCAACCTGGGTCTTTTAACTTAGGAGGAATGGTCCCTTGAATGGTGTTACTCACATTAGCATCCAAAAGGACTTGGTTTTTATGTGAAAATTTTCTTTTAAAAGTGCACAAGTCCTTAAGGTACTTTGAGTAGGCAGGTATAGTTTGGATGGCATCGAGAAGGGGTATGTTCAACTTGACTTGTGAAAATATTTCCCTCAACGTTTCACTCAGTTCAGGCTTGGATTTCCCCCTCATGCGTTGGGGAAATGGTGCAGGTTATGGGGTTGTTTGTTGAAGAGTTGTTTCTTTCACATTTTTATCAGTTTCCTCAGTTTGATCTTGTGGTTCATTTAAATTTTCATCCAAGTTTGAATCTTCAGGTGGGTTCTAAATTAGTTGTTCAGGTTTCTCAATTGATTTCCCACTTCTTAAAACAGTCACAGCCTTTAGTTGTTCATGAGTTGTTTGAGCACAACTTGACTCTCCCCTTGAAGTTGAGGATGGCACCACCTGAGTAGGCATGGGTGCCTTTCCTGTTTTGATGGTTTGAAGTTCTTGTTTTAGGGAAGAGACTTTTGAGTTCATCCTCTCCATTTGTTTGCATAGTTGTTCTAGTAGGCTTTGTGGAACAGTTTGGGTTGGTGTTTGAGTAGGTTGGTTTATCCCAGGGGGATATTTTAGAGGTGGGATGGTTTGTTGAAAATGGACCGGTGGCTGTTGGTATTGGATAGGTTGGGTTTGGAACTGGTTATGGGTTTGGTAGTTCTGTTGAGGGTAAGTATTTTGCCCTTGTGGTTGGCTATGTTGTTGGTTATCCTTCCATCGGAAGCCTGGGTGGTCATTGTACCTTGGATTGAAGGTGTTTTGGTATTGGGGATTTTGAAAGTTTAGGGAATTGACTTCCGCTGGGGGTCCTCCTAGAAGAACATCCTTGATGGATGGAATGGTTGGGCAGTTGTCTGTTTTATGGTCATGTTTGTCACAAATTGTGCAAACAAGGTCTACATTTTGGATTTCATGGACTTTCCTAAGGTCTATCTCTTCAACCTTCCTAGAGAGTGCTGCGAGTTTAGCCCTAAGGCTTTCCTCTTATCTAAGTGTATGAATTCCAGTAGTTCTTTGTGGCTTTTCAGAATAAGGTGAAGTTCCCCAAGTTTGGTTTTGTTCAGCCAGACTTTTGAGATACTCGTAAGCATCATTTGGGGCCTTGTTTTTAAAGGTTCCATTACACATCATGTCAATGAACTGTTTGTTCCCCGGACCCAACCCTTCATAGAAAATTCTCACTTGTTCAGGTATGGAAAACCCATGGTTTGGAACCATGTTTAGGGTGTCTTTGAACCTCTCCCATGTTTCATAGAATGACTCTCCCTCTTTTTCAAAAAAATTTTGGATGCTCTTTTTAAGTGCAATTGTTTTGTGATGAGGGAAGTATTTTTTGTATAATTCTCTTTGAAGTTGGTCCCAAGAGTGGATTGATGCAGGTCTCAAGTTGTTTATCCAATTTTTAGCTCGATCCTTTAATGAAAAAGGAAATATCCTCATCTTAGCGGATTCTAGTTGATGTGGGGGACACATGGTTTCAACAATGTCGTTGAACTCTTTGACATGAAGGTATGGCATTTCTGACTCCATCCCATGAAAGGTTGGAAGGTGGTTTAGGACATGGGGTTTGAATATGTAGTTGGTGTCTCCTATGGAATTGTGTCTAATGCATGAGGGTGCATTGGTCCAAGATGGAGTGAGGTAGTCATTCATGGTTTGATCAACTACATTCCCTAAGTTTGGAGCTTCTTGGTTTTGGTTTCCCATTTGATTCCCCCCAGGGTTTACAATTTGATTTTGTGGATGACCCTCCATTGGACTTGTTTCAAGTTCTGACTTTGGGGTTTCAAGAATATTTGAATCTGATTTAAACAATCCCTTAGGTGCACTTGACTCCCCTATCCTAGGACTTTCCACCCTAACTAGTCTGTTTGAGAAATCGCGGGTGTAGGCGGACATGCGCCAAAAAAAAAGCGAGAAAGGGACAAGATAAGAGATCTTGGGTGAGAGTAGAAGAATGGAGGTGAGGAAAGAAGGTTTTTTTTTTATCTAAGGTACTTACTTGGTCCCCGGAAATGGTGCCAAAATTTGGTTCACGCCCAAATTTACCCAAGAGAAGAAGGGTAGAACGGTCCTTGTAGTGTAGCTTGGGTTGTCGATTCCACAGAGACCTAAGAAGATACCTAAGATACACAACCTAAGGGATGGATTTTTGGCTATGAAGTGGACAACTTGGATTGATTTTGGATGGGTTTTAAAGATATCTAATAGATTTAAGTGGATTCAATTTAAAAGAATGAGTTGATCCTAGGTTATCGCTCGGGGTGGATTGGACGTATTTTCTTTTTAATGATTTCAATTTCTTAAATTTGAGATGGGTTCATTTAAGGAGATAAAACAACATCATAACTTACTGGTTTAATACCTACACCCTCTAATACTAATCACCTATAAACTTTAAGGATCAAAGTGTTGAGCACTTCAAGGTAAAGGATCGTATTAGTACTTGATGTGTGTGGCCTTAAATTCAACAAGGACGATGAAGTTTAAAAATCATCAAATAAAAATCTCAATTAAAGAAGTGATTATACATTAATTAGGTGATAAATAACATCCAATCCAGACCCTTGATACTCCCTTGGATCAACCCATAAGTGGGTTATCCCTCCATTGATCCCATGGTTTCAATGGAAGTGGAAAGTAGACTCATGAGGGAGGAAATGGAGAAGTAAAGGAAACAACAAAAATAAAATGATCACTCCACCGTTGTGTGAATAATTTCACAAGGGTTGGTGTGAATAAATTCACACCTTGATCCAACGGTATCAAAGTGATATTAAGAAAAAAAGAATAAGAGTAGAAGAATAAATTTTATTAAGAAACTAAAGTGAATTGAACAACTTACATGTGAAAGACAAAATTGAGGCAACAAAAATGCAGCATAACATTACAATTGAACAAAGCATCCAAGATCCTCAACTCCTTCACCACCACTGCCTTAAATAGGCATTTTTGGAGCCTTGGGTCGATCCACCAACTGTACAAAGCATATTAATTAATTTTGGTAGGCTATAAGTGGTGGAAAGCTTGTGGAATTTGGACTTTTCCACGTTTGCCCCGAGGTGGCAGCCAGTTTTCATCTACCAAACAGACGCGTCTGGAAGACCTTCTAGAAGGCCGAATCATAGTGGGCCATAAAAGAAGAAAATGTATTTCCAGATGTCTTCTAACCTCCTGTAAAATTTGGGCCCATTTGGAGTTGTGTATTCCGAGATATAATCAAATTAGTGGGATGTTTTCTGGGCCGCAGAATCTGGCCCAGAATTGTATCTCTAACTTGGGCCGCCTAAATGACCACCATGGAGGCCGATTTAGCATTAACTCCTGAAGAGTTATTTGTTCCTATACATGTATTCTAGAATCCCACAACATTTGGGATTAATTGGGACTGTATGTTGGGCCCCACAGTCTCATCAGTGGGCTGGTGTCCAATCTGCCTTCTCCAGAATTGCTTCATTTCATTGCCAAATATCTCCATCATCCTCCATGAATTCTTCATTGATCACTGAATGAAACATGTTAATATTGGAGTGTAGATCAATTATAAAATTAAAATATGTATAATAAGATGAATCATTTGGTACTTTAAATTATGTTCAAAAATGTATCACATAATAGTGCACTTTAAGAAGGTATTACAATCATAATGTGAAATGATGTTCAAAGTGTAAAATGCACTAAAATGGTGTTTATGAATAATAAAGAACATGAATATTATATATATTACCAATGAATATTAGCCTCATTTAGTGTATAATCACCCCTCCTCCGGGTAATATCTTTCACCATAGTATGAATTTCATGATATTCAAAACAATGAAATACTAGCATGATAAACATAGATGAAAGTCATGGAATTATTGAAGGCAGTTCCTCAAGGGGCATCTTAGATATTATCTTCCCAATATTTTTCCATGCTTTGCGACAAGAAAGAAAAAGAGACTTTTATAGTTCTGGGTACGATTCAAAATCACTATCATAACGAGGGGTATATTCTAGGACTAATGAACTTAAAGAAGTTCCCTACTCTGTTACTTCTTGGAAAATAGTTTCTCTAGCTTCAAATGTTGTTTGGGAAGATGTAGATGCTTCACCTCCAAACCTAGCCATTGAAGTTGATAGCTATGTATGGTAAATCAAGAATCATGGTTATATTTAAGAGATAATAAAAGTGAATCTAATCACAATATTAGTATCTCTTACCTAGAATTAGGTTAGAATATTGAGAAGAATCCTCCCCAACATTCTCAGTTTCAGAAATTTTATTTGATGTCTCTGGTTAAGGAGTGATATCTTTAATATGCTCAGGATTTTCAGAGTGAATCTCAGGAATACCTACTACCTCAAGATTCACTTGAGCCAATGTCTCTGTGATGGTAGGGTTGATGTTAATATCAACACTTCCTTCAGGTACTGTTTCAGCATCAGTTTATTTAGATGGAACTACATATTTCAATCAACCATGGTTAGCAGGTTAATCATAATAATATTAACAGGACGAATAATGAGAACTCACGTCCATCTGATTCTATATAAGGAAATCCAAAATCTTCTAAAGCATTTGATATTTTAACATGTTCTAATAGTTCTTCAAAAGACATGCCAAGGTTCATCATTTCATCCAATGATATCTCAGATCCCAAATTAGTCTCACCCATGGGAACACTTGGCATGTTTACTTCACAACCTTCCTTCGGCAACCTATGACCCTGAGTAGCTTCTTCAACAACAATTTTGGGGTCAATGTTAGTTGTTTACAGATGTTCTGGTGCATGTGATGAACCTAAAAGTGTCATATAATGGAAGTCATATATTGTTGCATTGGATGCTTTATGAAATATTTATTGATTTACCAGAAGCTTCCTCTCCTCTGATAGTAGGAATCAGAGCAGTGCTGGGGACAGATGTTGGTTCCTTTGGCTTCAATGCCTCTTCAGGAACCACTGGATTTATGAGAATTTTTTTGCTCAGAAACACCTTCTATGGCTCCTTGAATCTTATCAATGGTTTCTTTAAAATAATAAATAGAAGAAGCCCCTGTAATCTTCAAAATTTTCAACACTTTTTCATGAATAAAACTAAAATTCATGATTATCAGGGAGACTTACCACTGCTAAGAAAGTGCTTAACCATGGTTTTCTTTCTTTGATGTTTTTGCTTCTTCATATTTTTAGGAGGTCTTGCATCATCATCTATAAAGAAAGGTATTAGAGATCCCAGTACCCTCTCTATTTCCTCCTCCATGGCTTATCTCCCCATAGATATTTATCCAGATTCATGGGGTGATCCAGTAGCTTCAAGAGAAGTGCCTCCAGGACTATATTGTGGTGAAGGAATTTTAGTTATCTTTCCTTTACCCAACGGTAAGTTAAGACAAAATTTCTCCTAAGTAAATTTTTTTTGATTAAAATTCAAGTTGCAAAATAGAGGAAGATACAAAATAAAGGTAACTTACATCCTTAGGATCTACAAAGTCACACCATTCTTCATCTAATGAAGGATTAATCCCTTTGGTGGTACCACAATCTAACATTTCCTTTACCTGATTTGTGGTAGAAATTGAGTCATCAGTGGCATATATGAGCATTTCCATCTCTTGAATGTAGGTCCTTACCTCATTGGGATTATCCTTAAAAATAATGCCAGAATAAGCCTACAAATCCCATACTCTTGGAATATGCAGTCCTTTGCACAGATCCATCCACATGGTCTCAGCATCACAGTATAGACTCTTCCATATTCAAACAGCCTCCGGTCTTATATATTCAGAATGTATGTCCAAGGGTTGTGAATAGGATCTTACAAACTTGGACTTGAGTTTATTCCCAGCACTCGTAGTCACAGATGAAGGATTGGAAAATGGAACTCGCCGCTCTTCATAATGATGGTGACTAGATCGCCTTGATACGACATCCATAGGGATTGATTGAGTGGCTCTTTTTATTCTAGTAGGAGTATTATATCTAGCGCAAGGTCTCTTTGGTGAATTTGGAGCATCATCACCACCACTCTATGATACTTGCAAGTCGACCCCTAATGATGAAGAATTATCTTCCAAGCGACAGGGTTCCTTCTTGCTACTTCTCTTTATCCCCACTTGGGGGGGGGATACATGATTTAATACCCCTTTAGGGTATGATGAAACCTAGTTTTCAGCATACCAGATGGTTAATATACTTACTGCATCCGCAACGGGTAAATTAAAAACTGCCCTAGTCTTCTCTGCAGATGTCAACAACCATAGTTGTCGGGAAACCATTGGGTGTTGCTCTAATCTGACATGCACGGAAGGGATACAGTATTATATTGTAGACATTTGAATTGATGTGAAAATCTATAAGGATCATAGGCCTCACATATGATTTCTAAGTCGATTCTGGTGGCCAACACGCCATCTCTGCAAGCTAGAAAATATACCCTCAGTTCCAAACTGGCAGTACCATCATCAACAAATCACCCTATAGGTGGATTCCCATAAGGAAAGAAATTAAATTCATTATGCATGCTCAATCTAACCTTATTGTCATAAGAATTCAAATACAAGGGTGAAATACCAGAAAAGGCCTGAACATACGGTCGGAAGAACTTCCAAAAACCTGTACTACACTTTGTACAACATAAGTTCTAAAGTGAGTAGCAATCCATACCCACAACACATGGAATGTCCCAGTTATTCTAAAGGGATATTTTCCTTTGTAAATATGCAGAAAACTCTTATGAATCTTGGCCAAAATAGGAGTATCCAACCCTACCATCCTTTTCTCTGCCAGCTTAGCTGCAATAACAAAGGTTCACAGCCTCACACCTCCTTTGGAGTCTCAGATTGGTAATAAATATACGTTGATCCACATGGCTAAGAAACCTTCCAGACATGTCTTTGAAAGAATTTTTGGGTTGATATCATATCCCCATCTTTAAAATTCTCCCTTCTCCAATGTTAGCCAAAAGGTGTCAGGAGTTCCTCTCTTCTATTCCCTTGTACAACTAGTTGGACGGGTGTTAGTGGGACCCTTTTCCTTCTTCTTTATCAAAAATATTTCCATCCATTCCTCTGGATTAATGTCCCTCCTGGTGTGAGTTTTCACTATTGTAACGTCTCGGGTCCAGAAGCCACCCAGTACCCGATTGGTCACATGGCCTCAAGCGCATTTTCCCAAACGCCAGAGACTACCGACTAGCAGTGAGGGCCTTGGGTGTGATAGTGGGGAAACTATGACCTCATTTGGTAGAGTACACAGTGGAAGTAAACAAACACACAATAGCGGAAGCAGTAAATATCCAACAATAGTAAACAACAGAAGACTGAGATAATAAACAACTGGATCAATGCATAATAAATGATGCATGGTACATATGTCTAAAAAAATAGCCAAACAAGTCACAATGCTGAATACAAATATTACTGAACCAAAGTACAAAATAAAAGATAAACAACTCCTCATTATTGCAAGCCTAGGCTTGGTCTCATTCTCTCCAACTCCATATCAAGTCAAGTACCTGAAGTGGAAGGGAGCTTTACCTTATCTATACCTGCAACAATATAATCTGTTTGGTCCCAAAAGCATGGCCCAAATAGGGTGTGAGACTAAATCCCATAGGCAACCACCCGAAGATCTGTGCCTAACAGTCAGTGAATATATGGCAGATAAAAGTGCAAAAAGAAATAAACAGGGAATACTCAGTAGTAAACAATCCACATTTACAATATCAAGCAACAACTAACAAGAAGCTAAGCACAAACAGGTAACCCTCTGGGAAGTACTCAAAACCATCCCCTCTGGTCTTACCTAACAAGTACCAGCAAACCTATAGATAGTACACTCAGCCTAACCCCTCTGGTTTTTTCATAAGAAATTCATAAAGAATATCTGAGGAAGCAGTCATAGTCAATTACCCTTATAGTCTAAGGTAGTCAGGGACTCTCTGAGGAAGCTCACACATTCAATTATTCTTATAGCCCCAAGGTCAAGGACTCTCTGAGGAATCTCACTCGGTTAATTCCCCTTATATCTCAGGTCATTCAAAGACTCTCTAAGAAAGTACTCACCATCAATTCCTCTTATGGTCTAAGGTAATCAAGGTAATTCAAATTAAAACAAAGAATCTCTGAGGAAGCTCACACAGTTTATCCCCTTATAGTCTAAATCAGTCAAGGACTCTCTGACTAAGCTCACACAGTCAATCCCATTATACCCCAAAGTAATCCTAGGCTCTCTAAGGAAGCTCACTCAGTCAATTCCCCTTATAGTCTACTACACCTGGTTCTCACGACCCTGTATAGGATAACGACATAGTAATGAAACATGGCCAAATTAAACCTATAGAAATACTTGGATAATCAGTGTATAGCATATCAACCATATTAGGATATAACTCTCCATCCTACAGCAACAGGTATGGAAACAGGAAAAGTAGCCAAACCAGCTAAACATGACCAAACATCGTAAACAGAACATGCATGGGAAAAATATCCAAATCATAGAAAAATAACCCTATTCTTATCCATTTAACCTCTACACAGCATAGAGGCATGGTAGGAAAAACAAAAGGGGTAAAATGGTAAACACGCAATACCCCATTCAAGAGTATTGGTGGAAATTGCACATAATACTCAAGGACTTTGAACGGAAAGGAAAAAACCATGTACCTCAGGGTTAGGAGATAACTATATGTGAACCTCAAATCTTGAATCTCCTTAGAACATTGAAGATCTACAAAAAATTCTAAAACATTCAACCCATGATAACTTGGAAAAGAGGAGGAATTGGAAAACGATGCTCTAGGAGAAGGAAGATCTCACCGATGAGATTCCAACGCACCTGATGATGTTTGATTCGGAGGACGGACGGAGGCTCGGGGGTTTGTCAAAGATCTGTGGTCGTACGAGTTCTCTTGAACGAAAGGGACCTAAAATAATATGGTTCTGTCTGTCAGACGTGACCCCGGTGCGTTTAATGAAAAAAAACAAAATACACGGTGTGTACTTTTGAAGTACACGGTGTGTACTTGCCTTTTTCGTACTCCGATTTAGGTAGTATCCATGTCACCCCACATGATCGTGTGGGTGGCCATAACACGGCTAGCACATGGCCTCCTGCGGTAACAAAGTACACGGCGTGTACTCATAAAGTACATGGTGTGTACTTCAAAAATTTCCAGAAACTCCTCTTTTCTCAAAAATTCAAAAAAAAAAAGGAAAAACATACCTGAAAAGAAGATCTGGGTTCTTACAAACTTCCCCCCTTAAAGAAATTCATCCCTGAATTTCCCTAGCGTGTTGTAGAAAAAGAAACCTCGAACAGCTTCGACCAATGTGCTCGTACATCGACCTCCCTCTCCCAAATCTCCTCTTGTACTCGCCCGTGATGCCATATCACCCGTACCAGAGGAATAGAATGGCCGTGGAGAACCTTTGTATTGCGATCAACAATCTAGATAGGATTCTCCTCGAATGACGCATCCACTTCGAGCTCAACCTCCTCAGATTGAAAGACATGAGATGGGTCTGAAAAGTAATATTGAATATGAGAAACGTGGAAGATGTTGTGCATAGCTCGGTACCTCTGAGGTAACTACAACTGATAGGAAACTAGACCAACTATCTCCAGCACCTCAAACAGCCTGACGTACCTTGGAAAAATCTTACCTTATCTCTAAATCCTTTTGTGTCCCAACTTCAGTGTGACATGCAGGAAAACCTGATCCCCGTCCTCAAACTCCAGAGGTCGTCTCCACTGATCAGCATAAGACTTATATCGAGACTGTGAAGTAGACATCATCTTCCGAATCACCTCTATCTGCTCTATGGTCTCCTGAACAAGATGAGGTCCCAGCAAAGCTACCTCTCCTACCTCTAACCAACATAAGGGTGATCGGAATGGCCTACCATACAAAGCCTCATAAGGTGTCATCTGAATAGTCACTTGAAAACTATTGTTGTAAGAAAACTTCACAAGAGGTATATTCTTCTCCCAAGAAACTCCAAAATTCAGAATGCATGCTCGGAGCATGTCCTCAAGCACCTCGATCGTACACTCAGATCGGCCATCTATCTGGGGATGGTAAGATGTACTCAAAAGTAATTGTGTACCCAATGCCTTATGAAGCCCCTTCCAAACCTGAGAAGTAAAACACACATCCATGTCTGAAACAATGAAGTGTGGAACTCCATGTAGACGTACAATCTATCAGATTTACAACCATCCCAACTCATCAAAACTGAAGGTCTCTTTGATCTACAAGAAGTGATTGACCTTCATAAGCCTGTCATTGACAACCCATACCGCATCATTCCCTCAAGGAGACCTCAGCAACCCTATCATGAAATCCATCGTAACGTCGTTCCACTTCCACTCGGGAATGGGTAACTGCTGCAAAATCCCTACTAGTCGCTGATGCTCCACTTTCACCTGCTTACAAGTGGAAAACCTCATGATGAAACCAATAATGTCCCTCTTCATACCTGGACACCAATATTGATGATGTAGATCACGATACATCTTGGTGACTCCAGGATGAACTTCCCAAATTGAGGAATAAAAATCCCACATCATCTCCTTGCATATGTCTGTTGGCACCCATACGCGCCCCTGGGAATGCAAGATCTCATCCTCACCTATGGTCCATCTAGGAATAGAGTCCTCTCTTAACATACTCTTATGTAGGACTAGGCCCTTTGAGTCTGATAGATGCCTAATTCACACCTGATCAAGAAGTGTAGAGGTAACAGCTACAGAAGAAAGAAAAGTTTACCCCTGCTTGTCGTGCACCTCCAAGTGCATCTCAGAGAACAGAACCATAAGTTGTCACTCACTACTGGCCTTCTGAACTGCCTGTATCTGATTCCTCCAGCTCAATGCATCAGCCACTGCGTTGCCTTTCCTATGCGTATAGGCAAGCTTGAAATCAAAGGATTGTCGATACTCGACCCACCTTCACTGTCTCAAATTCAGATCACGCTGAGTGAAAATGTACTTGAGACTTTTGTGGTCAGTGAAAACCACAAAATTGTCTCACAGAAGGTAATTTCACCAAAAACGTAAGGCATGAACAACAGTTGCCAACTCTAGATCATGCGTTGGGTAGTTCCTCTCGTGTGGCCTCAACTGCCGAGACCCGTATGCAACAACTCCATCTCCCTGCATAATCACAACTCCCAGCACGATACCGAAAGCATCGTAGTAAATAGTATAGCTCTTGCCTGGCTTTAGAAAGACTAGTATCGGTGCTGAAGTAAACCTCCCTTTCAGCTTTTGAAAGGATGACTCACATGAATCTGATCACAAGAACTTCGCACCCTTATTAGTCAGACCCGTTAGCAGTGCTGCTAAGCGTGAAAAGTCCTATATAAATTTTCTGTAGTATCCATCCATCCCTAGAAAAATCCGCACCTCAAATATGTTCTTTGGATGCTCCCAGGAAACTACAGCTCTCACTTTCTCTGGGTCTACTGATACTATTTTCTCTGAGATAACATGACCCAAGAAGTGAATCTAGTCCATCCAAAAGTGGCACTTTGAGAGCTTAACATATAACTAATGCTCCCTCAGTGTACTCAAAACTATCTCAAGATGGGTGTCATGGTCGTGTCGAGTGTGAGAGTACACCAAGATATCGTCGACGAAAACAACCATGAAGGAATCCAAGTATGGATGGAACACTCAGTTCATCAGTGCCATGAAAACTGCAGGTGTGTTTATGAGACCAAACGGCATAAACATATACTTGTATAGACCATACCTGCTCCAGAAGGCTGTAATAGGTATATCAGATGGTCTAACGCGCAACTGATGATAACCAAATCTCAAGTCAATCTTCGAGAACACTCAGCCTCCTCAAAGCTGATCAAAGAGATAATCAATCCTAGGAAAGGGATATCAGTTCTTGACTGTCAACTGGTTCAACTTTTGATAATCCACACAAAGCTTTAAGGGTACCGTCTGTCTTCTTCACAAAAAGGACAGGCGAACCCCAAGGTGAAGTATTGGGTCAGATGAAAACCTTTGCCTGCAACTCCTCCAACTGCTTCTTGAGCTCCTATAACTCTGGTGTAGCCATCCTATAAAGAGGAATGGACACCAGTGCAGCTCTTGGAACAATTTAAATAGAAAATTATACCTCCCACTCTAGAGGAAAACCTGAAAAGTCCTCTGGAAAGACATCCCTGAAACAATACACCATTAGAGGAAAGTCTAACTGTGAAGTCCCCTAGTCATCCAGATATAGACTAGCAATCTGAGCTGTGACTCCTCCTAACCCATGATTCTCTGGACCCGCTCTGCTCACCCGGACATCCCATTCACCCTTATTAAGAAAAGATCCACCCTCTAGTGATATGAAACTCACCCTTCGGTGGTAGCAGTCAAAGACTACTTGGAAGGGAGCTATCCATTCCATTCTGAGAATGACATCATAGCACATCATCTCTAGGACATAGAGATCCCATAAGAAGTGACATCCAACAACCTCTAAAGGGCACCCCTTGCACTGACGTACGCTAGATGTTCTCATCCCCAACGGTGTGTCAAGCATCAACAAATCGGCAGAATAAAATATGTAGATCCCAAGGATCTCCACAATAACAACAGAGATAAAGCTATGGGAAGCACCTGTGTCGAAAAGAGTAGAAGATAAAACTAAGTCTACTAAGATCGTACCTCGAACTGTAGAGGGTCCGGGATCCTGCTCCTGCTGGGTCTGCTCCACTGAAATTTTTTGGCCTGCTCCATAGCCCTGTGACCTTGCATGACCGCTCTGAGCTGATCCACATTGCTGTCGCTGAAGGACCAACGATTGACTACCCTATCCATGACCTCCACCTCAGCCTGAATGGCCAGAAGAACTTCAGTTCCTATACTGGTGAGAAACTGGTGGTGATTCTCCCGAATGAGGGGTCATAGAAGAACCCCTGTCTCCAGCTTCTGGAGAGAAAAACTGACAGAAATGCTGGAGATGGCCCATCTTTCCGCAAGATAGGTACTCCATCGGATCTATCAGGCAATGTGGACTCATATTCCCACTCCTCCCACACTGGAAGCACACCACATGGCTACCAGAAGGTGCATCCCACCTACTCTAATCTCCATGTGAAGTCTCCCTACAGTGCTTCCTGCTATCAGCTGGAGGAAAACTAACTCTGGATACTGAACCTCCCTGGCTCATAGCTCCAGAATCCTCAGATTGTGCTCAGTAATCATCACCTGGTTGAAGATAGAGGATATTGAAGTTAACCTAAATATGTTCACCTGGGAATGGATCTTCTTCCTAAGACCATCCTCAAAATTCCTAGCCAAGAACAACTCATCACCTTCTGGAATAGGCATGAAACACTACAACTACGTGAAGAGAGAGGAATAATCCATCAAAGAAATAGTACCCTACTCCAGGATCATGAACTCCTGGGCTCGATCGGCCCTCAAGGTCTCCGGGTAGAAGTAATCGTAAAAGATACGCTGGAACTCCTCCCAAGCCATATTCTGGTGGCGTCCCACCTGAGAGATGACATCCCACCACCTCTTAGCGAAGTCTCAAAGCATGTAGGTCGCGAGCTTCACCCTCCTCTCTGGTGGTACCTAGATATTCTCGAAGATCGTTAGCGTGGATTCAATACACGGCTCTATAGCCTGTGGTTCTCCTTCCCCTGAGAAGGTTGGAGGATGATGCTGCTGGAAAACCCACATCAAATCTACCATCGACGGGGCAGGAGGCGGCGCTCCCTGGAAGGTTTGCATCATCCTCAAAAAATCCTCCCTACACTGTGCATTAGCACCTACAACTGGTATAACTGCTGGTTCCAAGGCTGGAACAACAGGAGGATCTATAGGAAGTCCCTGATCAGCCATATCATGCGTCTGATCACTGCTCTGCAACTGGCGGTCAACCGGAGGACGTCTAGGTGGCATGACTCTGCAAGGTCAAACACACACTTAGATTCAAGATTATCAAGGACTGAAGACTGAACGCACAAGAAGAAAATTGGAGAAATAAATCATTCAAGTTAATAAAAACATGAGAACACAGAGTGTATTTCCCCTACATGACGTGTTCCCTTAAGTCATTCACATGGGCATGTACTCCCGCCACAACTGGTCGTGTATCACCCCAAAACACATGGCGTGTTGTCCTAGAACACAATGTGTACCTGAATACCCTTTCCTTTCCCGGGTCCTTCTACATGGTTAAGCCACACAACTCTCCTAAGACAAGACTACACGACATGTTCAATGCAGAAACAACGTGTAATATACAAGATCCACCTGGCCTGTGTTGTTAGTGACATGGCCTGACACACGGCTGACACTACACAATGTGTTCCAGACGGACATGACGTGTATGTGAAAGGATAACACTGACCTGTGTTGTTCGTGACACGGTCAGGTACAAGGGTCAGACTACACGGCGTGCTAAACTGGTACATGGTGTGTTCCTACAAGGAATTCCCCATATCGTGTCTCTAATAAACGGCCTATGACATGGTTAGAGATTACACGGCATGTACATAAGGTACATGGCGTGTACTTAAGAAAAACTGTTTCTTCTCGAATAGAAGAACACATGACATGTGGTCAAAACTACACGACGTGTATTTTGGGTTTTTCTAGACAGTAAGCCTCAAAAACTACTTTAGAGCCCATAAAAACACTGAAATGAGCATTAAAAGATCCAAATTCCGATACGTGAGGGCCTATAATCCCTGCAAATCAAATCTTGGCATCTTATACATGTTATAACAAGACAATAAGGTGATGATCCACCAAATTCTGGTCTATGAGGGCCCATAACACCCCAAGAACCGAATTTTGGTGTTCATCTAACCAAATCCTTACAGAGACAATACCTTATCAAAAAACATGTATTTTATCAAGTCATCTATCACAACAGTATGCATATTCTACACAACATCTATCACAATAACCTGAAATTGCTAATGCATCCTAGATGGCATGACAAAAATGCATGACATGTGATTTCTAGCAAGTGCCTATATGATGCATGAGATGGAATACCCTCATCTCATCAGGTTGTAACAGAAATAGAACCTCAATATCATCAACTGTAACGGAACAATACATGTGAGTCACCAAACAGTGAAAATCAAATCAACTATAAAATTGCAAAATCAGAAAAATTGCAATAAACGAGGTAGATTGGCTTTTCCCTGTACACAGGTTAGCTACTCCCAGGCACAACTTATTACCAAGTACCTACTCCATCCTATCCCTGGATATAGGCTCTAAATATTAAATCAAGATAAAATAATTGTTATGATACCACTTTGTAATGTCCTGGATCCGGAAGCCACCTAGAGGCGCCCCGTACCCGGTTGGTCACATGGCCTCAAGTGCATTTACTCGAATGCCAAAGGCTGTCGACTAGCAGTGAGGACCTTGGGTGTGATAGTGGAGAAAATATGCCCTCATTTGGCAGAGTACATAGCGGAAGTAAACAAACACACAATAGCAGAAGCAGTAAATATCCAACAATAGTAAACATTGGAAGACTGAGATAATAAATAACTGGAGCAATGCATAATAAATGATGCGTGATACATATGTCTATGAAAATAGCCAAACAAGTCACAATTATGAATACAAAAAGTACTGAACCAAAGTACAAAACAAAAGATAAATAGCTCCTCAACATCGCAAGCCTAGGATTGGTCCCATGTTTTCCAGCTCCATAGCAAGTCAAGTACCTGAAGTGGAAGGACGCTTGCCCTTATCTATACCTGCAACAATATAATATGTTTGGGCCCAAAAGCCTGGCCCAAACAGGGTGTGAGACTAAATCTCAATAGTAAACCACCTGAAGATCTGTGCCTAATATTCAGTGAATATATGGCAGGTAAAAGTGTAGAAATCATTAAACAGGGAATACTCAGTAGTTAACAATCCATAGTTCCAATATCAAGCAACAGCTAACAAGAAGCTAAGCACAAAAAGGTAACCCTCTAGGAAGTACTCATAGCCATCCCCTATGGTCCTACCTAACAAGTAAAAACAACCCTCTGGACAGTATACTCAGCCTAACCCCTTTGGTTTGGTCATAAGAAATTCATAAAGACTCTCTGAGGAAGCACTCACAGTCAATTCCCCTTACAGTCTAAGGTAGTCAGGGACTCTCTAAGGAAGCTCACACAGTCAATTCCCCTTATATACCCAAGGTCAAGGACTCTTTGAGGAAGCTCTCTTAGTCAGTTCCCCTTATATCCCAAGTCATTCAAAGACTCTCTGAGGAAGCACTCACCGTCAACTCCTCTTATAGTCTAAGGTAATCAAGGTAATTCAAAGTAAAACAAAGACTCTCTGAGGAAGCTCACATGATCTATCCCCTTATAGTCTAAAGCATTCAAGGACTCTCTGAGGCTCAAACAATCAATACCCTTATAGCCCAAAGTAATCCTAGGCTCTTTGAGGAAGCTCACATAGTCTATCCCCCTATATCCTAATGCTCAAAGACTCTCTGAGGAAGCTCACTCAGTCAATTCCTCTTATAGTCTACTACACCCGGTTCTCACAGTCCTGTGTAGGATAATGTCATAACAATGAAACATGCCAAAATTAAACCTACAAAACTACTTGGCTAATCAGTCTACAACATATCAAGCATATCAGGATACAACTCTCTATCCAACAACAACAGGCATGGAAACAGGCAAAGTAGCAAAACTGGCTAAACATGACCAAATGGTCGTAAACAGAACATGCATGGTCAAAACATCCAAAGCATAGAAAAACAACCCTATTATTATCCATTTAACCTCTACACAGCATACAAGCATGGTAGAAAAAACAACAGGGGTAAAATGGTAAACACACAATACCCCGTTCAAGGGTATTAGTGGAAATTGCACATAATACTCATTGACTTTGAACGGAAAGGAAAAAACCACCTACCTCGAGGTTAGGATATCTCTATATGTGAACCTAAAAGCTTAAATCTACTTATAATGTCAAATATCTACAAAAAAATCTAAAACGTTCAACCCATGATAACTAATAAAAGAGGAGGAATTGGAAAACTATTTTCTAGGAGAAGGAAGAACTCACCGATGCGATTCCAATGCACCTGATAGTGTTTGTTCAGAGGGAGGATGGAGGCTCGGAGGCTCATCAAAGATCTGTAGCCGTACGGGTTCTCTCAGACAAACGGGGCCTAAAATAAGATGGTTTTTTTCGTCAGATGCATCCCCGGTGCATTTAATGAAAAAAAAACAAAATACACGGTGTGTACTTTTGAAGTACATGGCGTGTACTTGGATTTTCCGTACTCTGCTTTAGGTGGTCTCCACATCACCCACATGACCATGTGTGTGGCCATGACATGGCCAACACACGGCCTCTTGCGGCAATGAAGTACATGGCGTGTACTCATAAAGTACACGGCGTGTACTTCAAAAATTTATAGAAACTCCTCTTTTCTCAAAAATTCTAGAAAAAGGAAAAACATACCTGAAAATAAGATTCAGGTTATTACAACTCTGATTGAATTCTTGAGTTTGTTAAATATTTTCATCAACTCATGATCCAAATATGGTGTCTTCTCCGAGTCATTCCATGTCACCTTGGGAGGAATAAACTCATCGTACATGTCTCCAAGGATTGGAGCTCCATAAATTTTGTAAACGTCCCACAAGCTGATACCTACCTCTCTATGTGTTAATTGGAAGGAATTGGTCTCTAGGATCCATTGACATAATAAATTTGGCACTAAATAATCATTCCTATACTCATAGGTTTGCCCAACCCAGACAGCTTCATAAATCCTGATGATTCTCAAATCATCTGCAAATTCTGCACGTCTTTTGCACCCAGTATTCCCACATCCATGCGGGGTCTACACCTCCTCATAGGAATAAATCCAAAATTTTCTTCCAAAACTTGGAATGATCTATCTAAGAATATCAAAATATGGATGAATAATAGTGTGGCTACAGCTCGGGTGTGTGTGCCATCAAATCTAGAGCACACAAGCTATGATGCATAATATAAGATTTCTCTACTGTCCCAGCACTGGAAAATGAACCCCCAATAGAAACATTGGCTGATGAGAAGTTGGTATAATCCTGATTCCATGAATGTGGGACATAGTTCTTTGGATTTGGAATGTTATCATCTTGCAAATGGCCATAACTATACAAAGTCAGATAGGTGCTCCGAGGAAAGTTGAAATGATACTTGTTCAAATATTTTTTCTAAGACTGGAAGAGTGGTTTCGCAAACATCGAAGTAATCATGACCAACGACATTCATCATGTCATCAATCCTCTTGTTGGAGAGCTCATCAGTAGTTCCAATTCTTTTGGGAGCCATTGAACCTGAAAAAAGATAGAGATCATCTTTTAAAATTATATTAATTTTTTGTGTTTTACAAAATAATGTCAAAGGCATTAGGGCGCGCAAGTTTTAGACTTGGAGTGCAAGTATAATTCGCCATGCAAGTATGGTTCCCCACTTATGGAACACAGCTAAAAAACATACAGAGGAAGCATGGAGAAACAGAAGCGTCTGAATAGAAGACTTGCATGCCGAGAGCTAACAATTCAGAAGTTGTGAAACTTTTTGTGGAAGTGAAGCCATTATATATAAGCGATGGATATCACCCTGTGTGCTAGGAATCTTACACGTTTCACACTTTCGCGCCCAAGTCTACTTGAGCGCCAAATACTTGCACGCCCCATTGGCCTTGTCTTTCTTCTTCATTACTTTACCTCAGTATAGGATCCTCTTTTCATTTTGGATCCAATTCTGAGGGGGGATTTTGTTGACACTCTATTCTATTAAAGAGTCTAAAAATGACAAAGGGAATCCTCTTAGAAAGAAAATGGGAAAATACATGAAGAAAAATCAAGATTCTCAAAGGCATGAATTTTGAATCGCCTTAGTCATGCCAAAACACCGGCGACACGCAGCCTACTTGCATGCCCAAATATGTCGTGTAGCCTACATGCCTGCTCATATCTGGTGCACAAGTCACTTGTGTGCCCAACTCATTTCACCCAAGGTCACATATTTTCCTATAAATAAATCCTTGGGGCCCCCATTTGTATGGATGAATTTCCTTAAAGCCCAATTGCTGCTCTCATCACCCTAGTACTTCTCCCCAATCTTCTAAAACTTTCAAGGTAGTTATTCAACACCTCGAGTGGAGGATTTAAGGGATTATCATTGTAATTAAGTCCTTTTAGTATTTAAAAACCATAACACTTGCGCACTTAAAGCGCCCAACATCCCCAAGTCAGAAATACTTGTGCGCCTCCCATTCCTCTCACAGGAACTTGAGCACCCCACTTCTTGGATCACCTGTGAATACTCTTAAAGGCTTGAGCAAGGTCTCACCCAAGTATTACCATACATGTTGTTCTTCGCTTAAGTTAACATCAGGTTTCCCAAGTGCACTTGCATGCCCATACTTGTGCACCCTTCTCTACTTGGGTACCCCTCTTTGATCCACTTATTCTCTTAACTCTCTTCAGTCTACAAGCCATGAAGCCTTCCTCATCCATTCATGGCAAGGCTTCTTCTTCATTGGCACCCTTGTCTGAAAGGGATTCTGTTGATACCTCCACAAAAACCTCTTGACTTATCAAACCTTTGGGAAAGGCACATCAGTGTATCTCCTATTTGGGTTTGTATTTCCATAGTCATAGGTTTCCCACATTTGTTTTATAATGGGGATATGATTCATGGAGTGTCTATGGGTTTTTATATCCACATTCATAAGGAAATTTCTACCAAAAACAGTGTTGGGAAGTTCCTAGTTCTGAGAATAAGGGTTTGGGCCTCGGCCTTTCCCTTCTTAAAGAGATGGAAACCTCAAATTCTGGCAGGGAAGGTATGATTCACACCTACTTTTCTTCATTTTAAATAAAGTAAACGTCTCCCTCTCTTACCAGGATAAATTTTAGGGCATCCATCCTGGAATAAGCCCCTCACCTTCATCCCTTCCTCCTTACATTGGATCATTTTCCAATGTAAATAGAAAAAAGGGAAGGATCGTTGCCTTTCCCTCTTCCACGGTTGACACGCCCTCTTCTACTAATGGAGGAGGAAAAAATTGAAAGTGTGAATGCCTTTGTTTAATCTTTTATATTCTATTTTTTCTCACACCGAGCATGACTCACATGGGCTTAGAGATTTTTCATGATCAAAACATTTTCACAATTGAATGAACTACAAGAACCCTGATTCCCATCATAACCGGGATACGTAGGAATCCTTCTCAGGGCCCGAGCTCATTGGATGTTCTCTTCAGGAATCCAACCATAATTCCCCTAATTTGGGCACCCTCCTTAGGAATAATCCCCAAATTCAATCCTCAAATCACCAAGGAATCCTTTTCAGGAAGTAAGCCCAAACTCATCTCTCTCAAAGGACTATACTCTCTTATGGAATTTATCGAACTACGTGGGATTTTATTCCTATCTATATGGGATATGTAGGAAGCCTCCTTGAGGTTCAAACCCAAAACTTAAAATCAACCGTATTCTCCTTGGTCCATATTCCCAATAGTGTCTGATCCTACTTGGAAACCCATATCATTTCCAAGTTCCTTGGGCTTCTTCAACATAAGTCCCACACTAAGTTTCGACTAAGAACCTTCTTCTTAGAGGTCCTTATCACATGACCTTAAAATGTATGATGTGTCCCATTCAGTGGCACTGAACTATGAGGGTTCTGATTCCTTTCATAAGGATACTTAGGTAGCCTATCTTATGGGCATGATCCCAAAATCAAACTAAACCTTCATCTCCCTGGATGAAAATAAAATTCCAGAGTGCCCCACTGAGTGGATTAAAAACCAGTATCATCAAAATGGTGATTAAAAGAATCTATAAGCAGTATATTAGAGGATACCATTAATGGAAAACCTCAAATACATACGGATATTTCTATTAATGAAGAACCTTGAATGCATACTGATGATTCTAAAATTTTACACATGTTAGTAAGTGATTATAAATTCCAAGGGATACTTATGATATACTTGGTTAATTAATAAGGATTCATGAAAATATTTTAAATATAAAAAGAGAGTCCCATAGTAGACAATAATTCCCCCCAAAAAGGGTGTGATGAGTCTGAACTCCCTTCCTCTCGACCAATGCACATTCGTAAGTATCATAAATTTCAAATTTTAATGAATTCCTACCTTTAGAAAGTAGGTCCCTTTTGGATAAAGAATTGTTGGAAGTTTCCAGTTCCATGAATAAATCCAATGGAAACTTCCTGGAAAGAGTGATTCTTAAATCTAGAACACACGTTTCAAGGAACTACGAAATAATGATACACATGGGATTAGGATATTTATTCATTATTGATGTCGATATTATGAAAAACCCTTTTGTAATATCTTTGTTGTGCTATAATGATTCATGTGTATAATCCCTCTAGTGGTGATCCACACATGATCCTTTGATCTCTGAGAAATGCCAATTTATTTCTGGGTGTTTTCATAGTGAATCAAATGTCTTTCATTGTATGTCTCAATAGAATCAAGATCCTTTGGGCTTGAAAGTTTCTCTCATCCTTGAGAGAAAGAGAGGAGGAATTTTAGAGAGAGAGAGAGAGAGAGAGTTCCTTTGTGTGCAAAGATTCTTTATTCTCTTAGTTTTCAATTAATCTATTCACACCCTACAAAACAGGAATAAACATTTATTTATAGTGGTTGGATTTAGGTTAAAAAATCATTTAAATTCATGTCAGTCCTTAAATAATATATTTATCATTTATAAATCTTATGAAAAATAATAATAATATTATTATTATTATTTTGTGATTTGAACCAATTCACACAATGATAAATAATATTTACTATCTTGTAAAAAAATATTTATTAATGGATGTGGTCTTGGTCTATTTATCCTCCTTGGTGTTTATTGAATACTCAGATAAATAGTTACTTTTGAATATTTCATTTATCAATAAATATTTTTTATCAATAAAACATGAATAAAATTATTCCCCATTCTTGAGAATAATATTTATTTTATTAATTAAATTCAAATGGAATTTAATCGAGATCAATGGAAACATTTAGTGTGTGACCCTCTTGGATTATTTCACATTGTAATTATGCAGGATTCCCTAAAGTCCAAGATTATTGTATAAAAAATACTCAAGGTACCCAAGAGAATGAAATTAATATACCAATGATGAAAACTACATACGAACACTCACTATGTAATATAATCCCATTTTATCAATTTCTCATCAAGCAAGTTGCATATATGTTTCTTCAAACTATGTGCTTGATACATTTTTTAACTATATGAAATAAATGTGTCGATACACCATGGATATGAAATTTAATGTAAAAGTTATATTCTAATAAAGTGTTTGAGATATAAGATTCAATAAATATGGAATCTAAAAATCCTTCCTTGATATATCCATTAATAACATTTCACCTGTGATGCACCTGATGTACCCTACCTCACTGTGTACATATTTCATCATGGTTTTCACTAGAAAATCTAAGTGAACAATTCATGAAATGTATTAACGATAGTATTAATTTCTAATTACCATTACACACACTCATAGAGAGGAATATCTGATAACACTAAAAAATGTAGATTTCCTACTACCGGGTCTATTCTCGTAATCTCCTATCTTGAAGATTACCAAGTGTAAGCTTTGTGAGAAGAGGACTCGTATACTTATGAGTTCTCACACCTTATAGTCTCTATACTATGTGTCCCATCATAGTAAGTTATCCAAATATAGAACTATATTTATGAATAATTTCATGGTATTTAAGGTTCTCATCATAGTGGGAAATTGCTACAACCTTATTAATGCGGAAAATACTCTAGAAAAGTATTAAATTAAAGTCATTCATAATAATGAAAACTATGTAATAAGATGTTATTAATTTTCAAATCATAGAATATATATGTATTAAAAGTAAAAATAGTTTTTCATAGGACACTAAATCCAAAAAAATATCACTTGGACTAGAGCCAACTACCTACAACTTTTAGTCTACTAGGCCTCACATGATAATCTTGTTTCTATTGTGTCAAATATTTAGTCTAGGGGTCTACCATGTTGTCTTCCCTATATATATATCTCATTGTAACCTCACCTCATGTAACGTCCCGATTCTGGAAGCTGCCTAGAGGTGCCCCATACCCGGTTGGTCACATGGCCTCAAGCGCATTTCTCCAAATGCCAGAGGTTTTGGACTAGCAGCGAGGGCCTTGGGTGTGATAGTGGGAAAAGTATGCCCTCATTGACAGAGTAACATAGTGTAAGTAAAACAGATAGCAACAACAGAAGTAGTAAAAACATGCAACAAGTAAACAACAGAAGTAATAAATAACTAGAGCACATATATAATGATTCATGATACATATGTCTAGGAAAGCAGCCAAAAAATTCATGATGCTGAAATATAGTACTAAACCAAAGTACAAGAAAACAATAAAAAAACTCCTCAGCATTGCAAGCCTCAGCTTGGTCCCATGCACTCTAGCTCCAAATCAGTCAAGTACCTGAAGTAGAAGGGCGCTTTCCCTTATCTATACATGCAACAATATAATCTGTTCGGGCCCAAAATCATGACCCAGACAGGGTGTGAGACTAAATCCTAGTAGGAAACCACCCAAATATCTGTGCCTAGTATTCAGTGAATATATATGGTGGGCTATAATCAAAATGAAGCAGTAAACAAGGAAGTACTCAAAATTAAACAATCCTACAATTTCAAGCATTAAAATACCACATACCAAGAAAGTAGCTAAATCACAAATAGGTAACCCTCTAGGAAGTACTGACAGTATAACCCCTCTGGTTCAACCAAACAACACAAGCAACCCTCTGGGATGTACACACAGTCTAACCCCTCTAGTTCAGCTTTAACACAGACTCTCTGAGGAAGCACTCACTGTCAATTCGCCTTATAGTCTTGTATCGGTAACTAAAAGGAGCTATGGGAAAGCACTCAACATCCAATTCACCCTGTGGTCCACATCAAGAAACTATAGACACTCTAAGGAAGCACTTATGTCCATTCCCTTTATGGTCTCCCATCGTAACAGTAAATAGACACTCTGGAGAAGCCCTCAACTTCCATTCTCTATATGGTTTACTACACCAGGTTCTCACGGCCTTTTGTAAGTCAATAGAGAACAGTGATATATAACAGCCAAAGTATACCTCAAGAACTACTTGGATAATAGTCTACAACATAACAGCATGTCAGATAAATAATATTACTCCATCCTATCAGCACTAGTAATGGAAAGAAAGCAGCCTAATAAGCTAAGAAAAACCAAATGGTCATAAACAATACAAGCATGGGAAAGACATCCATAGCATAGCAATTAACCCTATTCACATTCAATTAACCTCTACTCAAGTATATAAATCATAGCAGGAAATAACAGGGTTAAAAAATGTAAACACGCAATACCCTGATCAAGGGTATTGGAAACTTTTGCACATATAACTCAAAGACTATCTATGGAAAGGCACAAACCACCTACCTTAGTATTGTATGATTGATATACTCTAGCGTCGACCCTTATATCAACCTAGAACGTGGTATATCTACAAAAACGTCTAAAACATTCAACTGAGGATAACTTGAGAAAGAGGATGAATCAGGAAATGAAGCTCTAGAAGAAGGAAGAGCTTATCGTGGTGATCCCAATGCAATCGACGACAGTCGATTCGAATAATGGATGCTCAATCGAGAGCTCTGGGAAATATCAATGTCGTACGGATTCTCTCGGTCGAAGAAGGTGAAGAAGAAGATGCTTCTGCCAATTAGACATGACACTGATCTATTTAATGAAAAAAAATAAAGTACATGGAGTGTACTTTAGAAGTACACGGTGTGTACTTGCCCTTACCAGCCCCCGCATAAGGCAGTCTCCAGGTCACCACACACGGCTATCTCCTAATGGACCGACGTACCTCGGTGAAATCTTACCCTATATCATAATCCTCCTATGTCCCAACCTTGGTGTGAAATGTAGGAAAATATGATCCTCGACCTCAAACTCCATAGGTCATCTCTGTTGATCAGTATAAGACTTCTGTCAAGACTGTGCAGTAGCTATCCTTTGCTGAATCAACTCTATATGCTCTATGGTCTCCTGGACAAGACGAGGTCCCTACATAGATGTCCCTTCTACCTCTAGCCAGTATAAGGGTGATCGAAATGGCCTATCGTACAAAGCCTCATAATGTGTCATCTAAATAGTTTCTTGAAAACTATTATTGTAGGAAAACTCCACAAGAGGTATGTGTTTCTCCCATGAACCTCCAAAATCCAGGATGCATGCTCGAAGCATGTCCTCAAGCACCTGAATTGTACACTCGGACTAGCCATCTGTCTGGGGATGGTATGTCGTACTCAGAAGTACCTGTGTACCCAAAGCCTTTTGTAATCCCCGCCAAACCCAAGAAGTAAAATAGGAATCTCTATCAGAAACAATGGAGTGTTGAACTCCATATAAATGTATAATCTCTTGGATGTAAATCCTTCCTAACTCGTCAACACTGAAGGTCTCCTTGATCGGAAATAAGTGAGAAACCTTTGTGAGTCTGTTAATGACAGACCAAACTACATTGTTCCCTCGAGGTGACCTCAAAAAACCTATCACGAAATCCATCACGACATCATTACACTTCCACTCGGGAATGGGAAACTACTGCAAAATCCCTGCTGGTTGCTGATGCTCCGCCTTCACCTACTGACAGGTGGAACACCTCATGATAAAACTAGAAACATCTCTATTCATACCTGGCCACAAATACTGATGGTGTAGATCACGATACATCTTGGTGATACCAGGATGAACTGTCCAAACTGAGGAATGAAAGTCTCGCATCAGCTCCTCACATATGTCTTTCGGCACCCACACACGTCCATGAAAATGAAAGATCTCATCCTCACCTACTGTCCATCTAGGAATATTGTCCTCTCCTGAAACACTCTCCCGTAGGACTAGGCCTTCTGAATTTGATAGCTTCCTCATTCGCACTTGATCAAGTAGAGTCGAGGTAACAACTACAGAAGAAAAAAAGTTTTCCCCTGTCTATCGTGCACCTTCAGATGCATCTTAGAGAATAGAGCCATAAGCTTCCACTCACTGCTGGCCTCCTGAACTTCCTGTATCTGAGTCCTCCTACTCAACACATCATCCACAACGTTGCCCTTACCAGGTGTGTAGGCAAGCTCAAAGTCAAAGGACTGAAGGTACTCAACCCACCTTTTCTGTCTCAAATTCAGATTACACTGAGTGAAGATATACTTGAGACTCTTGTAGTCAGTGAAAACCACAAATTTCTCTCCCAAAAGATAATGTATCCAACAGTGTAAATCATGAACAACTGTAGCCAGTTCGAGATCATGCGTCGAGTAGTTCCTCTCATGTGGCCTCAACTACCGAGATCAGTATGCAACAACCCCTTCCCCTTGAATAAGAACTGATCCCATCCTGATACCTGATGCATCACAATAAATATTATAGATCTTTATCGGATATGGAAATACTAGTATCGGTGCTAAAGTCAACCTCCCTTTCAGCTCATAAAAGGCTGACTCGCAAGAAACTTACCACACGAACCTTGCTCCCTTCTTAGTCAGGCCCATCAGTGGTGCGACTAAGCATGAAAAGTCTTGTATAAAACATTTTTAGTAACCAGCCAGCCCTAGAAAACTCTGTACCTCAAAGAAATTATTTAGATGCTCCCAGGAAACTACTGCTCTCACTTTCTCCAGGTCTACTAATACTTTTGTCTCTGAGATAACATGACCCAAGAGGTGAATTTGGTCTATCCAAAAGTGGAATTTTAAGAGCTTAGCATATCACTGATGTTTTCTCAATGTACTCAAAATGATCTCATGATGTGTGGAATGGTCATGTTGAGTGTGAGAGTACACTAAGATATCATCCATGAAGACTACCACAAAAGAATCCAAGTATGGATGGAACACTCGGTTCATCAGTGCCATGAAAACTATAGGCGTGTTCGCGAGACCGAATGGCATAACCACATACTCGTATAGACTATACCTATTCTGAAAGGCTGTAAGAGGTACATCTGATGGTCTAACGCGCAACTGATGATAACCAGATCTCAAGTTAATATTCGAGAACACCCGGTCTCCTCGAAGTTGATCAAAGAGATCATCAATCCTTGGAAAGGTATATCGGTTCTTTACCGTCAACTAGTTCAACTTCCGATAATCCACAAAAACTCTGAGGGTACCATCTGACTTCTTTACAAATAGGATAGGTGAACCCCAAGGAGAAGTACTGGGTTGGATGAAACCCTTTGCCTGTAACTCCTCCAACTGCTTCTTGAGCTCTTGCAACTCTGGTGTGGCCATTCTATAAGGAGGAATGGACACTGGTACTACTATTGGAATAATCTCAATAAAAAATTACACCTCTCACTCTAGAGGAAAACCTAAAAATTCCTATGGAAAGATATCCCTAAAACGATCCACCATTGGAGGAAAGTCCATCTGTGAAGTCCCCTGGTCATCCAGATAAAGACTAGCAATTTGGGTTGTAACTCCTCCCAACCAATGATGCTTGAGTCCCACTCTGCTCGCCTGGACATCCCATTATCACTTATGAAGAAATGACCTTCCCTCTGGTGATGTGAATCTCACCCTACAATGATAGAAATTGACAACGGCCTGAAAGGAAACTAACCAGTCCATTCCAAGAATGACGTCATACACCATCATCTATAAGACATAAAGATCCCATAATAAGTGACACCCAGCAACCTCTAGAGGTCACTCCTTGCACTATCGTACACTAACTATTTTTTCCCCAACAGAGTGTCTAATGTCAAGATATCAGCAGAAGAAAAGACACAGATCTCAAGGCACTTCACAATAGCAACAAATAAAAAGCTTTGGGAAGCCCCTGTATCTAAAAGAGCAGAAGATAAAACTAAGGCAACTAGGATTGTACCTCGTGCTGTTGAGACTCTGAGATCCTACTCCTGGTGGGTTTGCTCCATCGCAAAAGTCTGACCTGCACTACAGCCCAATGACCCTGACTGACCACTCAGAGCTGATCCACCCTATTGTCGCTGAAATCCTGGCGACTGGCTACCACAGCCACGACCTCCTCCTCGGCTTGAAAAGCTGGAAGAACTCTAGTTCCCAAACTACTGAGAAATTAGTGGTGTTGCTCCCGAACAAGGAGTCATAGAAGAACCCATGTCACCAGCTACTAGTGAGAAGAACTAACAAAATCACTGAAGGTGACCCATATTACCACAAGATCGACACTCCATAGGGTCTCTTGGGATATGTGGCCTCATATGACCTCTCTTTACACACTGGTAGCACACCACCTAGATACCATAAGAAGTGTCTTGCCTCCTCAGATCCCCGTGCATAGACTCCCTACGATTCTTTCTTCTGTTAGTAGGAGGAATCACAGCTCTGAATGTCGAGCCACCCTGGCTCACAACTCTAGAATCCCTCATATTGCACTCTGTGATTAGCGTCTAGTTGACTATAGAAGTGATGGAAGTCAACCTGAAGATGTTCACCTGATATTGAATGTCATGCCTGAGACCATCCTCAAACTTCCTTGCTAGAAATAACTGATCACCTCTTAGAATAGGCATGAAGCGCTAAAGCTCTGTGAAGCGAGAAGAATACTCCATAACTGAAGGAGTACCCTGTTCTAGACTCATAAACTCTCGAGCTTGATCAACCCTTAAAGTATCCAGATAGAAGTATTCATAGAAGGTACACTGAAACTCATCCCAATACATAACCTACTGGAATCCTTCCTGTGAGATTACATTCCACCATCTCTTGGAAGAATCTCAAAGCATATACATAGCAATCTTCACCCTCCTCTCTAGAGGAGTCTCCAGATGCTCAAAGATAAAAAGCATGGCTTATAACCATGACTCTATAGCCTGAGGTCCTCCTTCACATATGAAGGTGGAAGGATGTTACTGCTGGAAAACCCACGTCAACTCTACCATAGAAGGGAAAAAATGAGGTACTCCTCAGAAGTTCTGGATAAACCTCATAAACCGCTCCCGGAACTATGTGTCAGCACTTGTGTCTGGAATGACGGTTGGTGCCAAGACTGGCACAACTGGAGGATCTGCTGGTAATCCTTGACCATCCATATCTGGTGTCTGATCACTACCCTATAACTAGAGGAGAACCAGAGGAAATCTCAGTGGCATGACTCTGCAAGGTCAAGTGCACACCTTAGATCAAGATTAACAGGGACTGAAACTTAGAAGTGTGAGAAGGGAAAAAGAGAAAGAAAGCATTAAATTTTTTCAAAACATGGATACACGTCATGTATAATGACTACACGATGTGTTCCCTTAAGCCTTCACATGGGCGTGTACTTCTTCCAACTCAGGTCATGTAACACCCCATACACACGACATGTTGTCCTAACACATGACGTGTACTTGAATCCTCTTCCCTTGCCTGAGTTCTTATACACGGTTAAGCCACATGGTTCTCCTAGAACAAGACTACACGGTGTGTTAGTTCCAAACACAGTGTGTACTAGATGAACTTCACCAACCTGTGTTGTTAGTCACACGGCCAGTTACACTGCTCACTCTACAAGGCGTATTTGTGCCAAACATGGTGTGTAATAGAAAGGTTTCACCGATCCATGTTTTTCACTACATGGCTGAATACCTAGGTTACACTACACAGCGTGTTCAAACATGACACAACGTGTATAACTTAAACTTTAATCCATTTGTGTCGTTAGTCACACGGGTGAACACAAGGTCTACATAACACGGTGTGTACAACTAGTAAACAGTGTGTTCCCCCAAAGATTTCTCAACCCTATGTCTCTGCCCACATAGTCAATGACATAGTTAGAGACTACACAGCGTGTACATACATTACACGATGTGTACTTAAGAAAAATAGTTCCTTCCTGAATAGAAGGAAACATGGTGTGTATTCATCATTACACGTCATGTATTCTAGGTTCTTCTGGACAGTAAGCCTTAGAAACCACTCCTGAACCCATAAAAACACTAAAACAAACATTAAAGTTCCAAATTTTGATCTGTGAGGGCCCATACTCCCCACAAATCAAAGCTTGGCATCTCATACAGGTCACAAACAAGGATAACAGTGTAATGATCCACCAAATTACAGTCCATGAGGGCCTATAACACCTCAAGAACCAAAGTTCGACATTCATTCAAACAAAAACTTACTCAACCAATACCATATCAAAAAACAGGAATTCTATCAAGGAATATATCACAACAGCATGCATATCTAACACAACCTCTATCATAACAATATACAATCACTAATTCACCCTAAATGGCATGGAAAGAATGTATGACATGTGATTTCTAGCAAGTGACTATATGATTCATGAGATGGAATACCCTCATCTCATTGGGTTGCAATAGAAATAGAACCTCAATAATATCAACAATAATAGCACAAAACATGTGAATCACCCAACAGTGAAATCAAATCAACTGTAAAATTGCAAAACTAGAAAAATTGCAATAACGAGGTAGATTGACTTTTCCCTGTACACGGGTTAGCTACTCCCAAGAAAAACTTATTACCAAGTACCTATTCCTTCCTATACCTATCTATAGGCTCCAAACAATAAGTCAAGAAGCAAGAATCCTCTAATACCACTTTGTAAAGTCTTGATTCAAGAAGTCGCCCAGAGGTGCCCCGTACCCGGTTGGTCACATGGCCTCAAGCACATTTCCCCAAATGCCAGAGGCTGCTGACTAGCAGTAAGGTCCTTAGGTGTGATAGTGGGGAAACTATGCCCTCATTGGTAGAGTAACACAATGGAAGTAAAATAGATAGAAATAACAGAAGTAGTAAAAAGATGCAATAAGTAAATAGTGGAAGTAATAAACAACTGGAGCACATATATAATGATACAGGATACATATGTCTAGGAAAGCATCCAAACACTTCACAATGCTAAAATACAGTACTAAACCAAAGTACAAGAAAATAGTAAACAACTCCTTATCATCGCAATCCTCAGCTTGGTCCAATGCTCTCCAGCTCCAAAGCAGTCAAGTACCTGAAGTAAAAGGGTGCTTTCCCTTATCTATACCTGTAACAATATAATCTGTTTGGGCTCAAAATCATGACCCAAATAGGGTGTGAGACTAAATCCAAATAGGAAACCACCCAAAGATTTGTGCCTAATAGTCAGTGAATATATATGGTAGACTATAATCAAAATGAAGTAGTAAACAAGGAAGTAATCAAAAGTAAACAATCCTATAGTTTAAAGCATTCAAATACCACATACCAAGCAAGTAGCTAAATCACAAACAGGTAACCCTCAGGGAATTACTCATATCCTAACCCCTCTTTTTTAACCAAACAACATAATAAACCCTTTAGGAAGTACACATAGTCTAACCCCTCTGGTTCAGCTTTAGCATAGACTCTCTGAAGAAGAACTCACTATCAATTCCCCCAATAGACTTGTATCAGTAACTAAAAGGAACTCTGGGGAATAACTCAATGTCCAATTCCCCCTGTGGCCCGCATTAAGGAACTACAGACCCTCTGAGGAAGCACTTAGGTCCATTCCCCCTATGGCCTCACATCGTAACAGTAAGAAGACACTCTGGAGAAGCCCTCAACGTCCATTCTCTATATGGTCTACTACACCAGGTTCTCATGGCCCTATGTAGGTCAATCGAGAACATCAATATATAACGGCCAAAGTATACCTCAATAAATACTTGACTAACAATCTACAACATAACAACATGTTAGATAAATAATATTACTCTATCCTATCAGCACTAGGAATGGAAAGAAAGCAGCCTAACCAGCTAAGTAAGACCAAATGGTCATAAATAATACAAGCATGGGAAAGGCATCCATAGCATATAAATAAACCCTATTCACATTCAATTGACCTCTAATCAATCATATAAATCATAGAAAGCAATAACAGGGTTAAAACCATAAACACGCAATACCCCGATCAAGGGTATTGGTCATTTTTTCACATATAACTTAAAGACTATCTACGGAAAGGCACAAATCACCTAAATCAGTGTTTTATGATTGATATACTCTGATGTCAGCCCTTGGATCAACCTAGAACATGGTATATCTATAAAAACATCTAAAACATTCAACTGAGGATAACTTGAGAAAGCAGAGGAATCAAGAAACGAAGCTCTAGAAGAAGGAAGAGATTACCGTGGTGATCCAAACGCAATCAACGGTGGTCGATTCGGAGAATGGATTCTCGATCGGGGGCTCAGGGAATGATCGGTACCGTATAGATGCTCTTGGTCAAAGAAGGCAAAGAAGAAGACACTTCTGCTAATTAGACGTGACCCCGTTCCGTTTAATGAGAAAAATAAAGTACACAGCATGTACTTTAGAAGTACATGGCATGTACTTTCCCTTACCAACCCCCGTATAAGGTAGTCTCCAGGTCACTACACAAGACTGTGTGCTCGGCCGTTACACATCCAGCACATGGCTACGTACAGCAAAAGAGTACACAACGTGCATATATAAGTACACGACATGTACTTCAAAAAATTACATAAACTCCTCTTTTTCTCAAAAACACCAGAAAAGAGGAAAACATACCTGAAAAGAAGATTTGGGTTCTTACACCTCACTAAGACAAATCCCTCAAAAGATGATAATTATAAAGTATGTTCTTCATCCACTCATGTGACATTATCTCCTTTGTGATAGCCACCACTGTAGTATTATCACAATAGAGTGCAAAAGGATATTTGTTGATATGTACCAAATCAAACTCTTGAATGAAATTGCATATCAAAATTACTTATTTAGTTTCCTCTGAAGTAACATTATTATCAGACTCTACTGTAGAATCTACAACCACAACCTGATTTGACCTCTTCCATCTCACAACACCACCATTAAAAGTGAATATGTATCCCATTTGTGATTTCATATCATCTTGATCATTTTGGAAACTAGAATCTTCATATCTTCTGATGATTAGTTCCTCCTATCCTCTAAAGAATATAAATATATCTTTATTATACCTAAAATACTTAAGAATATTTTTGACTTACATTTAATGGAGGTCACTTAGATCAGATTGATATCTTCCTTTTACACTCAATGCATAGGTGACATCTAGACACTTACATAGCATAATGTACATGACTGACCTAATTGCTAATATATATAGAATCCTTTCCATTATATTTCTTTCCTTATGCTTCTAAGGACACATTTTACTAGAATGGTGAATGTCATGTGATATTTGAAGCAATCCCCTCTTGGATTGTTCTATACTAAATATCTTAAGTATCTTGTCAATATATGTACCTTGACTTAGGATGAGTAGTCTCTTGGATCTATCATGATGTATCTCGATCCTAAGAATATATGCTACCTCACAAAATTCCTTCATTGATAATCATTTACTCAACTATGTCATAACATAATGTAATACTGGTATTTCATTTCCAATAAGTAATATGTCATTGACATATAATATTATGAAAAAACCACAATCCCACTAAACCATTTATAAACACAAGGATTTCATTCATTATTTATGAAACCAAATTCCATTATGGATTCTTCAAAATGAATGTTACATGACCTAGATAATTTCTTTAATCCATGATTATATTTTTTTAATTTACATATCTTATTAGAATCTTTTGGATTCAAAAACCCTTCGGGTTGTGTCATATAGACATCTTCCTGAACTTTCCCATTAATGAAGGTTGTTTTGAAATCCATCTTCCAAATTTCATATTCATTGAAGGACATAATGGACAGTAGAATTATTATGGATTTTAGAATTACAACTGGTGAAGAGGTTTCATTATAGTCAATACCTGGATACTATTTAAACCCTTTTGAAACCATTCATGAATTATCGGTACTAACTTGTCATTCTATATCCATTTTCTTCTTGAATACCCATTTAAACACAATGGTATTTATATCCATTAGAGGATCTATCAAAATATAAACTTGGTTTTGGAACATGGAATCAATTTCAAAATTCAGGGATTCTTTCCACTTGGAAACATCTATTCCACTTATTACTTAATTTTAGGTTAGAGGATCATTATTATAAAATAATAATGATTCACCATCTTTAGTGACTAGAAAACCCAATTATGGTCCTTTAACCTCCCTTGTACTCTTATACAATATTTTTTTATTTGGAACATCTTATTCTATAGGCATTTTTGCTATTTGTTTATTTTAAAAACTCTTATGTATCTTGATCCTGGAATTCATCAAAGACTATCTCTCTCCCACTATCCCTTTTAGTGGTATGATCCTTCTCAAGGAATATGGGATGCTTGTCAACCAAAACTATTTTTTATAAAGAATTGTATATATAGATTCCTCTTTTTTTTGGGATATCCTATAAAGATATACTTTGGGCCTTGGGGTGCATGTTTATTACCTGAAGAGGCCTTAACAAATGATTCACGTCCCCACACATGTAAGTATGACAACACGAGTTTTTTTTATTTCATAATTGTTATGGAATACCATATTTTAATTTAGTTATAAATCAATTTAGTATGTACGTTGTTTTTTGTAATGTGTATCTCCTAAAGGATAATGGAAGATTCACATGACTCATTATTAGTCTCACCCTGTCCAACAATGTGTGGTTCCTCCATTCACTTAAACCATCCCGTTGAGGTGTGTAAGGAGGAGTGAGTTGGGGTAGATCCCAAAACTCCAATAAATAATCAATGAAGTCTTGATTAAAATATTATCCACCATGGTCTGAGTGGGGTTTCTTAATCTTCTTACCATGATGGCTATCAAATTAATTCTTTTACTCTTTGAATTTATCAAAAGAATATGACTTATACATCATCAATTAAATATATATATATCTACTAAAATCTTTATTTAATGTTATTAAATATGATTACCCACCCCTTTCTTCAATAGTAAATGGTCCGCACACATCAGTATGAACTAATTCGAGAATCTCTTTATCCCTTTCACATTTTCTACTAAATGGGGATTTGGCCATTTTTCCTTGTAAAAATGTGTAACATAAACCATGTGTTTTTAGTTTGAATTAATCTAAATATACTTATTTAGTTAATTTAGTTAAACACTTCTCGTTTACAATACCTAGTGGTGATTCTAAATTCAGGTGCAGTATGATGCATGTGAAGTAATTTCATTATCTCTTTATATTATTTGGTTTACATAATATAACACATAAATAATGTTATTTAAATGTGACTTACCATAAAAAGTGTTATGTATATAAAATAAGAAACATTTATTCCTAAAATTGAAAATAAATCTATCAGTATCTAGTCTTGATATAGAAATAATATTTTTGTTAATGGATGACACATAATTAAAAAAAATTAAAACCAAGAAAATTATAGTTAGAAATGTGAGTTGGTAGTTCTTGATAGATACAACTAAAATTTTGTCTCTGTTGGTTACTCATAAATCTACCTCCCCTTGGACAATATTTTTAAATCTACTAGGATCATGTTTTTGAATACATACGTGAGCATAAAAATTTGTATCTAATACCCAATTTGTAGATACAGATAAACTTCACTTGATAATAAATGCACCTAAAGCTTCCTCTTACTTCTTATATTGGGTGCATCTTTTCTTCTAGTTCCCATTCTTTCCACATGTGAGACAAATAACATCATGTTCTATTACTTTCCCCATTATCTTTATATTTTTAAAAGGGCATGAAAAATAATTAGTCTTATATATCTTCGCTTTCACTTTCCATTTTTTCACCATAAGGACATAAGTATTTTCATGATTTGGATACTTGTCTACTTGGAGAAGAAGAGTGAGGATATGTGTTAGAGATTTATCAATGTTTATCATATTAAAATTTGCAACAAAGTTGGAGAATATTTGAGGGAGCGATTCTGGACTAAGATCAGAACATTGTTCTTTAGGGATTTTAAGCCCTAAAACCTCTTGGAGCTCAATGTAGCCAATGTTATTAACTATGTGAGGACCAACTAGTGCACCCTATATAAGATTACTCTAAAAAGTCACTTTTTATATCTAAAACCATTCTTATATTTCTCTCTCTTGGTATAGACCATGAAGATTCTCAGGCATGCTATAAGAATCCATGTTTTCGTAAGACTTCATGAGTTCACTGGACATATATTATAACATCAAATAATTAATGTCGACCTAATCATTAATATGTTTTTTTATAGAAAAGGAACTCTTCATCACTCACCTCCTTGGAAGGAAGATTAGGCATTTAGGATTCTAACACATAAGATTTCTGTTCATGGTGCAACACGGCCTGGAAGAGTCTAAACCACTCCTAGAAGTTACTTATAGTGTGGAGATGGTCTTTATCCAATATAGATCATATGGATAGTGTTGATAACAAACTTTCCATTTTATACAGTTATAAAATAATAGATTGTTTATACTTTTATTGATTAAAAACTATGTGATAAATAATAATAATTAATTCTATTAAATCTTACACTATTTCATCAAGTACCAATAGTCCTCACCATTAAAATTGGAATTTCTAGTTTCTTTGAAATTATAGTGGAAAGGACTCATATTACCTTTCTTATAATCCATATAGAGACCATTATAATTACTATAAAGTATTTAGGTAGGTGGTATTTCTAAATATGGGTTTATAGCTCCTTGATCTGTTGAGTGGACTCCCTAATCTAGAAACACTAACTCGAGTTTCCTCAACACTTGACTTTAAATTTGTATTATACAAATGAGGGACATTAAAACCAATATAGATTCAGTTAAGTTGACCCACTATCTTAGTTAAGACTTCCCAATAATTAAAAGATCCCAAAAATGAGGCCAAAATGACACTTAAACTATGGGTCCATCTTAATTAATACGATGGAAGGCTTAAAGAATTAATATTAACTTGAGGAATTTTGTTTTATTATACATAAATATTATATTAATTTATCTTTTTCATGTATTTTTAATATTAAGTGGATTTTACTTATTTAATTAATGATATTAGATAAAATGTTTATGCATAATACATTTATTTAAATTATATGTTTTCACATTAATTCATTTATTTGTGTGATCATGGTCTGGAATTCATAAAATAAATAATTCATAGATAGAAATAAATAAATTACCTGATTAGGAGCTTATCTAAATGGTTCGTTTCTTGAGTGGATAATAAATCAACCTATGAACTAGGGGGGTAACTTTTATTGTCAGTATTGGTATGAGTTACATCATTCCACTTGTCCACCTATGTATTGCCTAGGATGGAATCATTATGGTTTTATCTTGAACTGCCTCCAAGAATATTGGGAAACCCCATTAATTACAAAAATTTATAACTCACATATAGGCGAGGGGAAACAAAAGATTGGATAATGGTTATTACATAAATAACCTTGGATATGCAAGTCTTACACAATAATATAGAGAGGTATGACTCACATGCCATAAATTTTAATTTATTAATTAATAATCACAAATCCATGTAACAAATTAAATTAAATAAATTCCAACACATGCATAGGTCTCATTCAAGCTCATGATTGGTCAAAAATGCAATGAATACACAAAAGTAACTAGATATTTTTTTTCTTATTCATTATTTATTATTAAGATAAATGTGATTGAATTTATTAAATAATCAATCAATTAATTAATTCCATTTTAGATTAATGACCATCTAAATTCATTTGAAGATACCCATCATTAATGGAATTCATGGAAAATAAATGGAGAAACCAATAATTAAAAATCTATTACAATAAATTAATTAATAATTTAAAATTATTTAAAAGAATTATTAAATTATAAAAAACAATAAGTTTAAATCAATAAAATATGGTTTTAATGCTTCAATTGTCAATATAATGTAATTTAATTCTTCCATTAATTAGGATATTACATTATGTGTATTGTCCAGCTACACAATGTGTACATGGGTTGTCGTGTATCCGTGGTACATGCCTAAGGATTCATAATATACCCTGACTGAACTACATGGTGTGTAATAACCATCTATATGCTGTGTTTTCTTCTTTTCATGTTCCCTCGATACATATTTGGGTCTTCAGCATGCATCTAGGTAGATTACATGACGTGTAAAGGCTAACTACATGTCATGTGGTCCAAATTTAATGTTCTCATGCAAACCACAAAAATAATTAATGTGTTCTCAAACGAGAGACTACACGACATGTAAAATCCAAGTACACACCATGTATCTCTTATTTCGTGTGTTCTTTTTTCTCTTAGAATGGATTGACATGTATTTCAGATATGGGAATTGATGAACTACACACCGTGTATAGAAAATACACATCATGTATAACATTAATGATCTATCCTATCAATCTCTTGTGGTTTGACCATATATAATGACCACACAGATTGAGTAAATTTCACCGTTAACCCATGTAGACTACACAGTGTGTATTCTAGCAACATGTTGTGTAATCTAACATGTCATGAATCAGGTTGGCCTAATCTACTAGTGGTGTGAAATTAATTCACCACGTAAAATTAACAACTCAGAATATCATTTATCCTATGACATGGCCAGGTGTAGTGCACTTGGATACATGGAATGTACCCTGGATACATGATTTATCATCCCATTCTATCCATCCAGATTCCTCAGCACCTCCTAATGACATCACTATTCATTCATCGTCTGTTCTTAGACCTTTTATAAAATAAAATACTAAAAAAACATGATTGATATGTCAATAACATGTTAATTCAATATGGAGTAAATAATTAATAATAAATAATGAAAATCTAACCAATATTTCACATAGATCAATAATCAAATAAATAATTATAAATTTTAAATTTGACCCCTTTTATACCACTTGAAGGTTTCAGTCATAGAAGAGGAATCAGTGGTGGAATATATATTTAAATTTATTTTAAATAAAATTTCCAAGAACCCCATGAGATGATATTTCATGTTAAAATCATAATTAATTTATTTAGATATAGAAGAAATGATATAACTGGTCTTGGGATATTTCTTCATTATCGATGTCTATCTTAGAAAAAAACCCTTTTGTATTACCTTCATTCCACTATAATGATTCAAGTGTAGAATCCCTCTAGTAGTGATACCCACATGCTCTGATCTCTGAGCAACGTTAATTTATTTATGGGTGCTATCATAATGAATCAATTATCTTTAATTTTTCATCTTTATTGCTTCAAGATCTTTTAGGTGTGATGGATTTCCCCTCATTCTTGAGATGAATATAGAAGGAATTATATATATATAGAGAGAGAGAGATGTCTATTGTTGACAATGATTCTATATTATCTCAATTTTCAATTAAGTGACTCACACACTACACAATATACATAACTATCTATTTATAGGGGTTGGGTTTAGTTTAAAATATTATATAATTGCATATCAAACCTTAAATAATATATTAATATTTAATAAACACCATCTTGCATAATAATAATATTATTATTATTATTTGATGTGAACCAACCCACGCAATGATAAATAATATTTACCAACTTGTAAATAAATATTTTTCAATAGATATGATCATAGTTTGTTTATCCCCCTCATAATTTATTGAATATAGAAATAAATATTTAATTTAAATTTTCATTCATCAATAAATATTTTCAATCGATAAAACATGAATAAAATTATTCCTCGGTCTTGAGAGTAATATTTATTCTTTTAGTTAAATTCAATTGAATTTAATCAAGATCAATAGAAAAACTTATTTAGTGACACACTATGATTCTCTCTCACTGGAATTAGGTGGGTTTACTTAAAGTTCAAGATTACTATCTAAAAATGAGTCAAGGCCCCCCAAGAGAAAGAACTTAATGTTGCGATTTGTAATATAATCTCTTTGTCTTGATATCTCATAAAGAAGGTTACACATCCATGACATCAGCTTATGTACTTGATATGTCTTTCTTTGAATATCTAAAATAAAAACAATGACACACCATGTCCATGTAATTTAATGAGATGATTTTATTCTTATCAAAGTGATGAGATATAAGATTCCCTAAATATGGAAAGGATGTATAATTCCTTGAATTATCCATTAATTACATGTCATTTGTGATGCACCCAATGTAACTTGACTCACAATGAGAATATTTCATCACGGTTTTCCCAAACAAATTTAAGTGTGTGAATCATGACATGAATTAATGATAATATTATATTCTAAGGAAAAGTTCACATGATCGCAGATAGGAATATCCAATAACACCCAAAAATGTTCAATTTCTACTAGTGAGTATGTTCCCATAATCTCTCATCATGGAGATTGTAACATCCTTAGATTTTAAAAAGAAACACTATGTGCTTAAATGAACTACTAAATACTATGTGACATTTATAAACTAACCATTAAACATAATTTTTCCACTTCTGTGTTTTGAATTTTGAAAAACGGATATATACAGTTGTGATCAGTAAGTTTTTTGGAGTCTGATAGAAAAAACTTAATTTTTTATTAATAGTAACATACCCTTATGAATATTAAAATACCCTTATGAATAGTAATGAATAGTAAATCATCCAAAAAATATAAACTCCACCCATGAATGTATAAATACAATTTAGACATCTTATAAGTGAAAAAAATGATCATAGTATAAGTATTGGTATTTTGGTATGTCATAAATATTTTAATTAAAATTGTATGATTAATTTAATAATTTAAAATGGAAATGTATTTTCATAAAATAAAATGATAAATTTTTATTTTACTATCTTATGGTTATAAGACAATTTTATGGGGCCTTGATAAATTTCTCAAGGTTTTATAAAACGAGTTACAGTTTTAAAGTTGTTTTTTTAAATAAATAATGAGTTTATTTAATAATTAAATTAAAAATATTTAGAAAAATATTTTCAAAAAAATGGATTTCATTTTTGAATTTTTCATGTCAAAAAATGGTTAAGGCAAATTTTTGGGATTTTTCTGAAACAATTGAATTTTCAATGAATAGTAAAAATTCAATTCGAGTTTTGGGGTGTTTAATGACATCCTTAATGATGAAATAATGATGTAATAATTCTGGTAAAATTTTATACAGTAAAAAAATTTATGAGGTGTCCCAAGTGGCCAATACCATGGGAAAATACCAAGGGCAAGCCCATGGTTTTGCAAATACCACTAATGAGGTGTCCCATGGAAATTAATAAAATTTGCCCTCATTTTTGCTATAAATACCAACCCATTACTTCAAACCATTCATTCCAAATTCCTCTTCAATTATTCTTTGGTCTTATTACCTCCCTATTATTCCTCCAAAGGTTTCTTCATTCCCCCAAGGTCCAAGCCTTCATGTCGTAGGAGCTACTCTATGAGGTAAGAGAATTCTCAACTTCTCTTTTCCATCCAAGTTCTCTTTTATGTGGTATGTATTTAAACTTTCCACACCATGTTCTTATTTATATATTATTATGTATCTCAGATATTTTATTATTATTTTATGAATTTTTTAACCCTATCCCCTCTCTTTTTCATGAGTTCTAAAACCATGTTGCATAGCCGTTATGCTGCAGAATTTTCGTCTCAAAATCTCTCTCTTTTTCAAGCACTCTTATTATGTTATTATCTTTTAATTTAAATTGGTTTATGCTGGGATATGTCATTTCATATCCACCTTACTATCCATATTATTTATGAATTATTATATACCCTTTTTCTCTAATCAAAATATTTTATGAGATATTAAGCGATGTCGTTAGGCTGCTGAATATTCGTGAGGGATTTATCAACTTTTCTTTTATTTCGAGACTCCTTTATTTTATTTTTCTTTCCTCAACACCCCTTATAAAAGAGTCATGAATGATCCAGTATCTTAAATATTCTGTATTTAATCATTTTTATGGAATAATCACCATTATATTTCTTCTCTTCTTCCACTTATTCAAGAAATTAAAACATTGTATGTGATGTGTCGATTTACCAACATCATGGACGATGTGATTTCAATTTATTTTACTTCCTTAAATACTATTCATGAAACCAATTTTATGGTTCAAAAATATTATAATTTATTCATTATAACTTATATAAGGTTATGGAATCATTTTTTACACATGTTGTTAAAATATAAAACAAAATGAGTTCTTTACGATTGAAGAATCACCAAAATGACCTAACCAAATATCAATAATGTTTTAACTTATGAATCATCCTCATGAAAGAATTAAAAATGATAAATGGTATAATTTATTTTTTTGGAAATATTTAAATACCATTCCCTTCCAATTCTATAGTTTCGCTTCCAATCTACAATAATATCTGTCACGAACCGATCATAGAAATCATGTAAAGAACGCACCCAAATCAATGCAAGGAACAAAATACTAACAATTAAAGGGTGAAATAATGTAATGAAATGATCATATAATGTATTATAAAGATTAATATGTTTCTTTAATATATTAATAACACTCTCTTAAACATTATATATGAGGTTTAAATGAGTTTTAAGTAAGACAAACCTGAGGTAAGGGAATTCATGACCTGATTTCCATTCTTTAGGTTACCGCTCTACTTAATTATTTATGTGGTACTAAATTTTTTTGTGAGATGAATTTAGTTTATATTATGTTTAATTATGTGTATTTACAGTGTATATACATATTTCATCCTTTCTATTAAGTCTCACTTGAATTATATGATATTTTTAAGGGACTACATCTCAATATCCTTTCATTGAGGCATATCTTGATATCGTGCACCTTTATTATCCTATAAGGTGTATATAAAACCCTTCTGAAATTTTATATCATGAAATTTTATATTCTCATGAAATTTATAGTTTCCTTTTATTTTATTCTTTAATTATTTTTATTCAAGTATTTTCTCAAGTGGTAAGAGACTATTTAACTAAAACATTGTGTTATATGTTTTAAAGATTTATTCTTATAAATCTTTCTCTTTAATGTCCATGTTTTCAAAATGGTTTTAAGGATTTATTTACTTGTACATCGATGTTTTAAAATTTTAATTTCTTAATTTCTTTTAAAAGTTTTGAAATGGTTGGGACACTTTGATTTAAAAATCTCTTTATTAAATGTTTTATATGATTTTGGAAAAGGATTGAATATTTCAATATCTTGAATTGATTTCTTGTGATTAATGAGTGAAATGTTAATAATTTAAATATTTTATGTGTTATGATTATGTAATGGTACTTGGACATTTGACAGGTGGTTATGTGATAAACCAAATATGGGTGGTTTCGTGATAAACCTAGGGAGGGTGAGCCTGTGATAGCTCTCCAATGTATTGGGTAACGTGATAGAGGTAAACGATAAAGTATCTCCTAAGAGATTTAGGGAATATACTGTGATAGGTATTACAAACATAACCATGAAGGTTACTCCCTATATAGCTGTGAAATCTATAATGTAATTATGATATGGATGACCCAAGTTATCTACATGTTTTATTTATGGTCTCTATGTTTTCATAGAGTATGTTTATGATACTTTATGGGTAAGAAGTATGTCTTGTGAAATTTTTTTCATGTTTTTAAAAGTATTTATAGACTAATGGTTCACTTAATTCTTTTTATATCCCTTACTGAGCTATTTTTCTCATTCCAAGTTATTAAATTTTTTTCACGGGATTCCTTAGATGTTCAAAGGATGATTATAGTACTACAAAAAATGAATCCAATTAGTTATATTGTAAATATATTTGTAAACTTCGATTCAATATATGTAAGTTGCTTTCTAATTCTCTATAACCTAGATCAGAAAAGGTTCTCATCTGTATAATGTACTGTATATTTTTCAGTTATATATTATACAAAAAAATGCACAACATGTTTTAGTACTGAATCTAGAAGTGTGGGTTCAGTACCTTACAGTTGGTTTTAGGGGAATGGTCTAGACAACTTTGGAGATTAGTCGTTGTTGTTTTTCTAAAAAAAATTAATTGATCGCATTTACTTTTAAACATATAGTTAATTAATTACACATAATAAAATATTTTTTCATAATTATCGATATGTAAATTCATAAATATAAGTACAATAAACGAATTGTGAGGGAATAATTCATTTAAGGGGGGGATAATGTAACACCCTGAGATTTTAAAAAGAAACATTATGTTCTTAAATGAACTAATAAATACTATGTGACATTTATAAACTAACCATTAAACATAATTTTTCCACTTATGTGTTTTTAATTTCAAAAAATGGACGTACACAGTTCCGATTAGTAAGTTTTTTGGAGTCTGATAGAACAAAATTAATTTTGATGAATAGTAACATACCCTTATAAATAGTAACATACCCTTATGAATAGTAATAAATATTAAATCATCCAAAAAAATAGAAACTTCACCCATGAATGTATAAATACAATTTATACATCTTATAAGTGAAAAAAATGATCATTGTATAAGTATTGATATTTTTGTATGTCATAAATATTTTAATTAAAATTTAATGATTAATTTAATAATTTAAAATGGAAATTTATTTTCATAAAAAATGATAAATTTTTACTTTATTTTATTATGATTATAATATAATTTTATAGGACCTTGATTAATTTCTCCAGGTGTTATAAAATGAGTTATATTTTTAAAGTTGTTTTTTTAGAATAAATAATTATTTTATTTAATAATTAAATTAAAAATATTTAGAAATTTATTTTCAAAAAATGGATTTCATTTTTTAATTCTACATGTTGAAAATGGTTAGGGTGAATTTTTGGTATGTTTCTAAAATAGTTGAATTCTCAGTGAATAGTAAAAATACAGTTTGAGTTTTGGTGTGTTTAATGACATCATTAATGATGTAATAATGATGTAATAATTCTGGTGGACTTTTGTACTGTAAAAAATTTTATGTGGTTTCCCAAGTGTCTAATACCATGGGAAAATACCATGGGCAAGCCCATGGTTTTGCAAATACCACTAATGAGGTATCCCTTGGAAATTAATAAAATATTCCCTCACTTTTTCTATAAATACCAACCCATTCTTTCATTCCATTCATTCAAAATTCCTCCTCAATTAAGCTCTGGTATTCTTACCTCCATATTAGTCCTCAAAATGTGTCCTCAATCCCCCAATGTCCCAGCCTTTATGTCTTAGGAGTTACTCTACAAGGTAAGAGAATTCTGAACTTCTCTTTTTCATCCAAGTTCTATTTTATGTGGTATGTATTTCAAGTTTCCATACCATGTTCTTATTTATATATTATTATGTACCTAATATATTTTATTATTCTTTTATTAATGTTTTAACTCTATCCCATCTCTTTTTCATGAGTTCTAAAACCATGCTGCATAGCCGTTATGCTGCAGAATTTTCGTCTGAAAATCTCTCTCTTTTTCAAGCACTCTTATTATGTTATTATCTTTTAATTTAAATAGTTTTACACTAGGATATGTCATTTAATATCCCACTTACTATCTATATTATTTATGAATTGTGATATACCCTTTTTTCACATCAAACTATTTTATGAGATATTAAGCGACGTCGTTAGACTGCCGAATATTCGTGAGGGATTTATCAACTTTTCTTTTATTTTGAGATTCCTTTATTTTCTTTTTATTTACTCAACACCCCTTATACAAGAGGAATTAATGAAATAGTATCTTACATATTCTGGATTTCATCATTTTTATGTAAGACTCACCATTATATTTCTTCTCTTCTTCAACTTATTCAAGAAATTAAAACACCGTCTGTGATGTGTCGATTTACCAGCATCATGGACGATGTGATTTAAATTTATTTTACTTACTTAAAGACTATTAATGAAACCATTTTTATGGTTTAAACAGATTATAATTTATGTATTATAACTTATATAAGGTTCTGGAATAGTTTTTTACACATTTTGTTAATATATAAAACAAAATGAGTTCTTTACGATCGAAGAATCACCAAAATGACCTAAACAAATATCAATAATGTTTTAACTTATGAATCATCCTCATGATAGAATTAAAAATTAAAAATTGTATAATTTAATGTTTTAGAAATATTTAAATACCATTCCCTTCCAATTCTATAGTTTCACTTCCAATCGATAAGAATATTCATCATGAACTGATCATGGAAATCTTTTAAAGAACGCACCCAAATCAATGCAAGGAACAAAATACTAACAATTAAAGGGTGAAATGATATAGTGAAATGATCATATAATGTATTATAAAGATTAATATTTTTCTTTAAGATATTAATAACACTTTCTTAACCATTATATAGGAGGTTTAAATGAGTTTTAAGTAAAACAAACCTGAGGTAAGGAAATTCATAACCAGATTTCCATTCTTTAGGTTACTACTCTACTTCATTATTTATGTGGTACTAAATTTTTTTGTGAGATTAATTTCTTTTATATTATGTTTAAATATGTGTATTTACAGTGTATATATATATTTCATCCACTCTATTAAGTCTCACTTGAATCATATGATATTTTTAAGGGATTATGTCCCAATCTCCTTTTATTGAGGCATATCTTGATATTGTGCCCCTTTATTATCCTATAAGGTGTATATACAACCCTTTTGAAATTTTATATCATGAAATTTTATATTCTCATGATATTTATAGTTTCCTTTTATTTTATTCTTTAATTATTTTTATTCAAGTATTTTCTCAAGTGGTAAGAGACTCCTTAACTAAAACATTGTTTTAAATGTTTTAAAGATTTATTCTTCTAAATATTTCTCATTAATGTCCATGTTTTCAAAATGGTTTTAAGGATTTATTTATATGGATATATATGTTTTAAAATTTTAATTCTTTAATTTATTTTAAAATCTTCAAAGTGGTATGGGGCACTTTGATTCAAAAATCTCTTTATTAAATGTTTTATATGGTTTTGGAAAAGGATTGAATATTTCAATATATTGAATTGATTTTTTGTGATTGATGATTGAAATGTTGATAATTTCAATATTTTATATATTATGATTATGTAATGGTACTTGTAAATTTGATGGGTGATTACGTGATAAACCAAATACGGGTGGTTCTGTGATAAACCTAGGGCGGGTGAGCTCGTGATAGATCTTTAATGCATTGGGTAACATGAAAGACGTAAATGATAAAGTTTATCCCAAGAGATTTAGGGAATATACTGTGATGGGTATTCCAAACATAACCATGAAGGTTACTCCCTATGTAGCTGTGAAAGCTATAATTTAAGTATGATATGGATTCCCCAAGTTATCTACTTGTTTTATTTATGGTCTCTATGTTTTCACAATGTATGTATATGATACTTTATGTGTAAGAAGTATGTATTGTGAAAATGTTTTCATATGTTTAAAAGTATTTATGTACTATTGGTTCCTTTACTTCTTTTTATATCCCTTACTGAGCTATTTTTCTCATCCCAAGTTATTAAAAAAAATTCATAGGATTCCTTAGATGTTCAAAGTACAGTTAAGGTGCTATAGCAGATGAATCCAATTAGTTATATTGTAAATATTTTTGTGAACTGTGATTCAATATATGTAAGTTGTTGGATAATTATACAAAACTCAGATCAGAAAAGGTCCTAATTTGTATAATTTATTGTGTGTTTTTCAGTTATCTATTATACAAAAAAATAAACAACATGTTTTAGTACTGAATCTGGAAGTGTGGGTTCAGGGCCTTACATATATTACCAAGTGTGAACATCATGAGAAGAATCCCCATCCACTTACAAGTACTCACACCTGATAGTATACATACAATGTGTCATGTAATAGTATGTTATCTAGTATTGGAACTATATTTAAGAATATTATCATGGATTTTCAAGGTTCTCATCATAGCGGGGAACTGTTGCGGCCTTATCAATGTGGCAGAGACACTAGGACATTATTACATTAAATTAATGAATAACAATGAACAATATATAATAAGATGTTATTAATATTCAAATCATCGAATATATATGCAATAAAAGTACAAACAGTTGGTCCTAGGATACCAACTCCAATAGTAGTTGTTAAAACCATTGAAAAAACAACAAGTATTGAAAAAATTTATAGAGATGATGAAAAATGAATGCTCTCATATTGCACTAAATTTATAGTGTTATCAACACTATTGAGAATAGTTAACTTGAAAGCAAGACATGGTTGGAGTGAAAAAAGTTTCACTAAATTGCTTGAAATTTTATATGGGATACTTCTAGAAGGCAATGGGCTTCTAAATTACAATTATGAGGAAAAAAATTTCATTCCCAGTATTATTGGGGTATAACAAGATACATTTTCCCTAAATATTGTGTGTTGTATAGGAAATAATATGAAAGTTTATCAGAATTTCCAAAATTGGAACATCATGATATAAAATGGATGACAAATTCAATTGTGATTAATTCTCAAGAATAGACACCAAACCTCAGATTAAATAAATCTAGTATCTTCCATTAATTCCTTATTTGAAGTGTCCGATTCAAATGATAAAAAGTGAATAAGATAAAATATAGATTAGTTAATATCTGATGGAAACTCACATCACCCTACTGATTCACCAAAATAGAAAATATTTTATTAAAATTTTTCTAATTTCAGAATTCAGGTTTGGAATATTAGAGTGGTTCTGTGTGCAGATGGAATGAATCCATATCGAATCATTGCTAGGCCACATTTTTCATGGTATTTTATGTTGGTTGTATACAATGTTTCCCCACATATATGTATAAAGAGGAAATATTTGATGATGGTCTTGGTGATTTTTAGGCTAATATATCCTTGTAGTGATATTTTTGTTTATCTATAACCATTTATTGATGAATTAAAATTTATATAGGAGATATGTGTTACAATATTTGATACATATTGGAAAAGTATTTTCTTTTGAGTGTTATGATAATTTTCACTATGAATGATTTTTCTACATATGTAAACTTATCTAAATATAGGGTTAAAGGTCATAAATCTTATCCAGTTTGTGAATAGGAGACTTTGTATTATGAATTGTAGAATAGAATAAAAATAGTGTACTTGGTACATCTATAATTTTTGTGAATGGATCATCCTTTTCAAAGATTAAAATACATTTCATGATTTAAAAGAGTATGATTTTCCTCACAATAATTTTCAACTGAATAATATTACTACATGGTGAAAAACATCAATGTCACATTTGGAAATAAATGGATTTCTGATCATCAAACAAATACATGGAATAAATGATCCATTTTATTCAATCTAATTTATTGGATATTTAATGATTTAAAACATAACATTAACATTATTCACATAAAGAAAAACATTTGTGATGGTCTAATTGAAATATTGTTAAATGTAAAAGGAATAAAAAAAATATGTATTTCATGAAATATTGGACTTGATAACCATGGGAATACATTTGGAGTTATCTCCAACAAAAAAAGAAAACATAACATATTTTCCTCTACATTTTCACACATTAAGAAAGAGATAGAAGGTAAGGTTTTTTCAATATCTTTATGGTATTAAAGTACCTTGTGATATTTCTTAAAATGTAAATAATTTTGTGTCATTTTAGGATTTAAAGTTAATAGGTATGAAATATCATAAGTCTCATGTATTCTGGAAATATTTTATACAGGTTTCATTTTGTGGCATATTGTTGACACCTTTCAAAAATTCTATCATCAAGTTGTATTACCTTTTAAAATTAAATTTTCAAAAAATTCATGGATCTATATTTGTTATATGTGTTTGAGAATGAAGTTTTCCTCATAATTTTTCCACTAGAAACATATTTTCCACCATCATTTTTCAATATAATGGTTCTTCTTTTTATTCACTTAGTGTGAGATAAAAGAATATGTGGGCTTGCTTATTTATGTTTGATGTATCATTTTGAAATACAAATGAAAATTTTGAAGGGATATTTAGAATTTCCATTGACCATAGGCCTCTATTATTCATAAATATATATCAGAAGAGATAATTGAGATCTATATAGATTATTTGTCTTTAGTGGAGAATGTTAGCCTCCCTATACATTGACATTTAAAATTTTAAAGTGATGGTAAAGGGATATGTAGATTAAAGTTAAAGTTAATTTTACATGATGAAGTAATGCATGAAAATTTATAAATTTTTAAAAACATAGGTGAGGTTCAACCATATATATAATCACATATTATTGGATTAAAGGTACAATATCCAAGAATAAATGAAAATTGGTTGATGAATAATCATAGAAACACATTTTTTTCATGGTTTAAGGAAAAAATCAACACTAATTTATCATCATCATAAAAATTAAAATGGTTTGAAGGGGGACCAAGTGTTATTATTTTCATGCAGTCTGGTTTTGATATTAATTGTTATATATTTTACACAAAAAATCATGATAACAAGAGTTCCATTCAAAATAGTGGAGTAATGGCTTCCACTGAAGAACTTCATTTTTCATGTTTCAAAGATAAAAACCTACTTTCTACATCAACCTCATATTTTGGAGTTTTTAAGGAATATGGAATATTGATTATACTAAATTTTGGGAACTTGTATTTAAGTGTAACAGGGTTGATAGAAATAGTGGTGTGAAAAATGATTATGGATTTAATTATTGATTTTAAAATATTTAGTTGCAATGAGGAATCATATATCATGTTCATGTATGAAAAACAGATATTTTATATTATTGACCCATTAAATGATCAGTGGTATGTTGCTTTTCAAGGGAGAAAAGTTCTTTTGGGTGATGAGAATATTGATGATGTTAAAGAATTATCTGAAATTTATTCATACATTACATGATTACCAGAGGATTTTAATGGTTATGATGTGTAAATTTATCATGAAATACGAAATGATCACATACAAGTGATATAGGAAAGAACTCAATTTCCCTCCTAATTAATCAGGAAATATCTGTTATTTTTATAACTGATAAAGTTAAAAGATTTATTTTTTTAACATTGATATTTAAATTTATCTATGCTTAGAATTAATTCCATTTTTATAATACTTAATATATCCAATAGATTTAGATATTTATTTTTTGGTTGAATATTTTTACCTTCATCATTTTTTGTGACTATTTTATTTATATTTTTCGTTTTCATGTATATGCTTTTATTCAATAAAATATTTATAATTTTCTTCCTATTACTGAAAATGAAAATTTTACTTATAGTAATTATTTATTTTTAATCAAATATAGGTACACAAAATTATACATTTTTATATGATAATCATTCAGTATTTTTTATTAATTTTTATATTCCCTAGTTTTAGTTACACAATTTCTTGGTTGAGAAGTATAACATTCAATAATGTGTTTTCTATTATGAATAATCAATTTTTTATTTATTAAAATTATTTAATTTTAATCAAATACTAGTACACATACTTTTTTTGAAGTAGCACACGTCTTTCTAAATGATAGACACAGAGGCAGGGGAACCGAGGTATGTACGTTTTTCCTATAAATATATCTAAAGTAATTACATTATTTAATGAAATTAAACTTATGTTTCTTAAAAAATATTGTAGCTCTTCTTCTCTAGAGAGGACTGAACCTAAAGATGGTACATGTGGGATTACACGTTTACCAAAACTTTCATTCACATGTCAAGGGAAGAGGTTGATAATTGACATTGATGATAATAACCGCCCAAGTGGCCAACATGCCACATAGTTTAGGATTTTCCTAGCTATAAAGATTTGTTGTAGGATGATTATTTTATTCCCTAATTGGAGGATCATCATCCAGTCAGTGAAAAATCTATAACAAGTGTCCATAATGGTAAAATTTATAAACTTATTTATTTATTTATTCAATGGTTTAAATATTATAAATTTTATAATATTTTATCTATTCAATTAAAGATGACATTTAACTTTCAATAGATGATAAAAATTAATAAAAAGTATATATCCTTCATTGAAACTAGATGGAGAAATTTTAAGTCAAAGTTGATTTAATTTTATATTCTTAGGAGTAAACAAAATCAAGACTCATTCCTTAAGTATGAGTTTATAGATCTAGAGACATGGAAAATATTTGTTGCATGTTGAAAAGATAAATCCTTTATGGTATGTTTTTGTTTTTTTTTAAATTTTATTTGTTTAATTAATTTTAATTATTTTATAACATATTTTTTCATAGGTAATTGGCCTCTATTTTAACTCACCAAGATATATAGTCTCAAAATTTTTACCCTCATAAGTTATCTTGTGATGGTTAAACTTTATTAGGGGATAAAATGGTTGTCCAAACATTTAGTGAATTCAGAGACAAGTTAATTAATGGATCCAAATAGGTTTCACACAACCCTTAATATTCTTCCCCTAATCATGAAAAAATGGAAAAGGGTTAGAAGGATGAAAAAGGGTAAATATATTTCCAATCCAAAAAATGAATTAGCTGATAATATTGTAAGTAATTAATTGTTAATTTTCTTTAATATTGTTATTTTTTAATTTTATCTCACTAATATAACATTTGAAAATTTTATTTTAGGATCACCTATATAAGAAAACGATACTTGGGACATTTATCTCTGAGGGTAGGATGGATATTATTACCACTAATTTAGGAAATTCAGAACACCTAGGCTATGTTAGAGAGTATAATGAGGGTATCAGTTTTTTAAAAAAATGGTCATACCCATAGTGTGGCATCAATGGGAGAGAATACATGGGATAAATAGATTTTTTGGAGGCTGAGCTACGAATCATGAATGAATTGATAGATGATTGAATTATGTCATTTGTAGAAACTATGCTTACATAAGTGATAATATAGACATAGCCTTCATACCCAAATATTCCACCTCCTCTTTCAAACCTAACCATGTATTGTGATTTGCATGTCAGTGATCTTCATGCAAGTATTATAACATACAGAATGGTACATCATCTGATAAGTTATGTACATCATCAGATTATGTAGTCGAGTTAGGTAAGAGTAGTGGTAAATGATATTTTTTTTTGAACTTCTCTAGTGTCACTACATAATGAGGAGTCCATATTTAATAAAAGTTTGGGTCATTTTTTACTTTTATCAATTAATTTTTTTCATCAGGTGACATTGAAAACAACTACAACACAAGTACAGTGATCTCCTCACCCTTTACGACATTCATGATATTGGTTTTAAATATATTTAATATATAATATCTTTCACATTATACATTGAATGCATTTAAAACTTACATCATCTATGTTGTAAAGGGTGAAGAGGTCATTGTACCCATCTTGTAGTTGTTTTCCATGTAAATTGAAAAAAAGAATAGTTAGTCAATGTAAATAATGACCAATACTTTTTAAAATCTTGAAACCTCCTTACTAGAAAGCATTACTAGAGAAATTCGATAAAAAATATCATTTATCTATACTTTTACCTGACCCAACTACATAATCTGATGATGTACATAATCCATCATTTGATGAAAAATTTCACATGCTACAATAAATGCATATGGATACCCATTATGAAACTCATAGTACATAACCATGTTTTAATGAGGAGGGGTAGATCTAGGTAAGTAGGTTGCATCTTTCTAATTGCTTTTTCAATCATAGTTGTTATAAATGATTTAATTTTATCATTTATATAACAACCCAACTCTTTATTACATATTAATTAATGGTGAATTACATAAAACTACACATTATAAAACTAGAAATATTGATAAGTATAGTTTATTTGGTAATTTAGTACATATCATAACCTCCTGAATGTGGGATACAACAAAATTATTGAAAACTTCCTTAACATACTTCTAAAATTCCATGGATTTTAAAATTTCAAGGGATAACCTAGGGACATACATTAGAAAAGGGATGAGCTATAAAGACCAATAAGGAAATAAAAATGGCATAAGGTAATACATGTTATACAATAGGAATTTTAATGGGGAATAAAAAGAGTTATAATCATAAACATGAATAATGGGAATTGATGTATCATGATAACATAAAGGCAACATGGGAAATATGGAAACAACTTAAAACACTGCATCATAAACATAGGTAAAGGATAACAACCAATAAATCATCATTGAAAAATTCCCATAAATTAATCAAGTTCACTCTCTATCCCAACTTGACATCCCATGATAATAAAAATTACACAATTTATTGAATTTATATATAATTTTGGTCACACCTATCACTTTCATTTCATTCTCATGCTTAAGTGTGCCACATAGATCATACAACATTGATTCATCCATCATCATATTTAATTACAAAACCAAGGAGTGTGGAATACATAAATTTAAGTCCCAAGTCAAATAACTATAATTTTATAAAGGTAAATACCCTTGATAGGAAATGGGTATTGTATTCACTATACAATTATTTTATCATGGAAAATCATGGCGAAATTTCTCCAATATAATGATGTCACTTAAAATTTCATAAAATAGGGTTGATGAGAGAGAAATGGGTATATAATCATTTGCAAATAAAATATTTAGTAATATGGATGTGTAAATAAATATCCCAACATAATTAATTGTATATAGAGAAAATGAGATAATAAGAAAACTTGAATAAAGAAGAGAAGTCGATGATCCCTTACTAAATTTCATCAAGGTAACAGGTGTAGATAAAGGTTCGTGAGAGGTATTAATGAGAGTGAAATGGGTATATAATAATTTATACATCAAATTTAACGTAATGTGGTTTTAGGAAAACACACTAAAAAAAACACAAATTGAAACTAATAATCATAGCATAAAATAGGTTCTTGAAAGGAAATGTGAAGAGACAATTCCCTTACTTGAGTGTGTGATAAAAAATTATTGGAAGGAGCTTCTTAAGAGCTTGGGGAACCTTAGGAGGAAACTAGAGATGTGATGGTAGAGTAAGTACATGATCTAAGAATCTTTATTGAAGATAAATGGGATCTTGGGTGGATGTATATAGGAAAAGGGTGGGGATTTCTTTAATATTTCTCGAACTTAGGTTTTGGACTCTATATAATAAAATAAAAAAAACCACAAACCTTCCAATGGTTTTTTCCCATGTTTTCTAAAGTATTAGAGTGTTTTTCATTATTTTATAAGTCCAATGTATTAAATTAATAAAATAATACCCTTTCTTATGTGGAAGTGAGTCATGCTCTTAAAGAAATGATTTTAAAACCATAAAATATATTAACAGTTTATTAGGATTCATAAAGGCTTTATAAAATCAACACAAATAAATAAAAAATAAAATTATTTTAAAGGTAAAACATATATTTGGTCTTTTATCCCATTTATAGTATTTATTAGATCTTTTTTTATTCATAATTATTTCATAATACACAAAGTATATTCATAGGATATTTAATTTTTACCCGAAAATTTGATTGTCTCAGAAAATTATGAAAAACTAACTGTTTGATAATTTTGATATTAAGACTCAAAAAATAATATTAATTCTATATAAAGGATTTTATAAATATGTGAATTTGAAATTTATAAATTAAATTGATATTTATTAAGAAATATTTTGTTTTTGACAATAATAGTTTTCAAACCCTTATAAAAATTACATTTGACTACATAAAAATTATATGATCATTTATATTTAATAAAAAATATTTAATAATAATATTTTATTAAAATATTATTTATTTAAAAAATCCATTAATTCATCAAAATAAATTTCTTAATTGAATTTGAATATTACACAAAAATACAAATTTTTTTATTGTAACAAAATAAAAAAAATTATAAAGTAACAATAATAGAATTAAAATATATCCACTATTATATAATAAATAATGTACATACTAATATTACTAGGTTATAGATACTTATCCTTTTAATACACCAAAAACTCCCTATGAGTAAAGTGTGTGATGAAGAGACTTTCATGGGGTGGTTTGGCATACATAGTTTGGGTCGTGACCTCGATGAGCTTGAAAATATCTTGTAAACTATTTTTATCATGATTAAGTTATTGGATATCATCTTGGGATTGGTAAAATTAAAATACCGGTGATGTTATCTCTCTTAGAATATTCGATAAATGGGATTTTTAGGGTACGATCCTACTATTTGAGTCCATCACTTCCTTTGTTTGTGTTAATTGGATTTGTTAAAACCCTATATTTATATTAATCATGTGATCATTGTTCAAAGGTTATATTATAAAAGGTAATGATACTCAATGGTATTTTAAATACAATTGGACATAATAAAACAAAATAAGCACATGTGTTTTATATAATCGTATTATATAATAAAACATTTAATTAAATCACAAGGGAAGTTTTATTTATAATAGTTCAGGTCGTTGCAATCTTCACCCCTTAAAAAATTTCACTCTCAAAATTTTCATTTCCCACACTTAAATAGATGAGGGTAAGTTTTTTTCATCACCTCCTCTAGTTCCCATGTCACTTATTCATTCTTTTTGTTTCTCCACAACACTTTGACAAGGTTCATTGTCTTATTTCGTATAACTTTGTCACTATGATCTAAGATCTTCACCAGATTATATTCATTAGAAAGATCATTCTCCAATAGTTGCACCTATGGATTGATTAAATGTTAGGGTTATGGTATATACTTTCTCAAGAGAGATACATGTAATATATCATGTACTTGAGATAGGTTAGGGGGAGTTCAAGTTGGTAGGCCACCACTCTAATGAGATCAAGGATATGAAAGGGGTCGATGTATCTTGGAATAAGATTTCCTTTCTTCCCAAATCTCATCACTTTATTCTATAGAGATATGTAGAAGAATGTTATATCTCCAATATCAAATTATAGTTCTTGTAGATGATTGTAAATATAGATCTTTTGTCGACTCTAATCAGACTTGATGTGTTTTTGAATAGTCTTGACCTTTTACACTATTTCCTCAACCATTTCAAGACCTAGTAGTTTTCTTTCTCCAACTTCATCCCAAAATGTGGGTGTTCTTCACCTCTTCCTATAAAGGGCTTTCTAAATATCCATTTGGATGATTGAGTGGAAGTTGTTATTGTATATGAACTCAACTAGAGGAATATGTTGATCCCATACTCCTTTGAAGTCAATTGAGCATTCTCTCAATATGTCCTCGAGTGTTTGGATAGTCCTCTCAAATTTTCCATTAGTTTGAGAGTGATAATTCATGTTGGTGTTCAACTCAGTATTTAAAGTGATTTGGAAACTCATCTATAACTTAGAGGTGAATCTTGGATCTCAATCAGATGCAATCAATATTGGTGTTCCATGAAGCATTACCACTTCTCTAATGTATATCCTACAAGTTTATCTAGTGAGAAAGTATCTATAATCGTAATGAAGTATGTATTCTTTGTAAGATGATCCACCACAACTCATATTTCATTATTCCATCTTAATATATTTATAAGACCCATGACAAAGTCCATGGTGATTTTTTTCCCATTTCCATGTAGGTATAGGTAAGGGTTACATCATCCCCTTGGATTTATGACTTTTTACCTTCACTTGATGACATATGAGACATATTAATGTATACTCTATGATATCCTTATTCATATTGTCCCACTAATATTTCTATCAAATATATAGATACATATTTTTGCTTCTTGGGTGGATATATAAGGTAGAACTATGTGAATCATCCAACAATGCCTTCTTTTACTCAGGATTTGATGGTACACATAGTCTTGAACCAAATATAAAAACTCCTTCTTCATTAACATTGAAATCTGATGATTACACTTTCCTTATAGTTTCTACAGTATTATGAATTCCCATGTCATTTCTCTGAGAACCTTTATCTTTTCTAGAAGGTATGGTTGAGTAATAATTTGTGAAAGGATTGATGATGTTCCTTCCTTTATGATTCCTATGTTCATCCTTTACAAATCTAAGAATATCATACCCCTCTCAATTCTAATCAATGATAGAATTTTTGGATCCTTTCTACTTAGAGTGTCTTCCACTTTATTCAGTTTCCCATGATGGTAGTGGATTGAGTAGTCATATTCCTTGATCAGAACTAACCATCTTTGTTGGCACATATTCAACTCTTTCTATGTAAAAATATACTTGAGGCATTTGTGATCCATATATATTTCACAATTATCCCCAAAGAGATAATTATACCATATTTTCAAAGAGAATATCACTATATACAACTCTAGATCATGTGTTGGGTAGTTATGTTTATGAACTTTCAACTACCATGAAGCATAGGTTATGAATTTTTCATTCTGTATTAACACACATCCCAATCACATCTACGAAGCATCGGTGAATACTACGAAAAGTTATCCACTTGTGGGTAGTGTGAGCATTGTGGAAGTGATAAGACTCCTTTTAAAATCTATGAATCTCTCTTTACATTCATCATTCTAATAAAAATTGACTCCCAAGTTATATGAGTTAAATGATTTAATAATTGTGATAAATTTCTCAAAAATTGATGATAATACCCAGCTAATCTAAGGAAACTATGGATATCTATAATAAATTTTGTCCTCATACATCCTTTAATTTCTTTTTTATTTTAAGGGTCAAAAAATATCCCATTGCTTGTGATGATATTATCCAATAAAGAGACTTCATTTAACCAAAACTCACAATTTATATACTTGTAATAAAGAATCTTCTTTCTTAAAGTCTTTTCTATAGTGATCAGATTCTCTCCATGCCCCTCCTTGGTTTTTGATAATATTAGAATATCATCTATAAATACTACCAAATTTTTTTTGAGGTAATCTATAATGACTCTATTAATCAAGTCTATAAATATTTCTAGATAATTAGTGTTTCTTAATGACATTACTATGAACTCATATTGCCCATAAGTTTTATGAAAGCAGTCATGTGGATATCCTTATTTTTCACCATAACTTGATAATATCCCAACCAAATATAAACCCTTTTTTAAGTATTGTGATTCGTGTATCTGATCAAAAAATTCATAAATCCATGGAAGAGGATACTTGTTCTTTATCATGATATTGTTGAGCTCATGATAATCAATTCAAAGGTGCATTGACCCATCATTCTTCTTGATGAAGAGGACTGGTGCACCCCATGGTGAATCACCTGGGCATATGAACCCCTTATCCAGATTCTCTTGTATTTATTTCTTCATCTCCTCAAGTTCCACAACATCCATTCTATATGAATTCTTGGATAATGGTAATACCCTAAGTATAATCTTGATAGAAAATTAAACCTCTCGGCTAGGAGGAAGACCAAGAAACTCTTTAGGAAACACATCAGTGTATTCCCTCAAAATATGAATGTCTTTGAGGATGATTATTTAATTAGACTCAATAATTTGATCTATATATAATTACTCATAAGGAAATAATATCCATTCTTGAGATGTTTGTTCTAAATAATATTCATCCTCCTCCTTGCACTTGTATAGAATCGGGGGCCGATTCACAATACAGATAGTGATTTATTTCTCATAGAAATTTATGTTGGATATATATAGGTAAAGACAATTCATACCCAAGATTGTATCAAATTCCACCAAAGGAAGTATAACAAGGTTCATTGAGAAGTTCTACTCACAAATTTTGACAGGGGGGGTACTTGGGATGTAATAATTGCCCCATTTTCCATTTTCACCAAAAACTATACTTTCATACTATGTGGTTGTGTTTTACTATCTCTACTAAAATTTCATGATATGAATGAATGCATATAACCAAATAAAAAATACATTCAATATTCTTGAATGAATAACTAGTGTACCTATCACCACTTCATTTTCAGGATCCACCTCATCAGTTGTGATGGAAAATCCCACCTTTTCTTCATTATAGATTATTGGTTGTCTCCCAAAACCCTTAGCTTAATACATTGGTTCACAAAGTTACCTAGTTCCATGCAGTTGATGAAATGAACAATGCACTGAGGGTTTACCTGAGCATTACTCTCCTTAAACACATTATTGGGTTTCTATTGTTAGAAATTGTTAGCTAGGTTCCCTTCCTTCTCATACCTAAATTATTTACTCACCCCCATGGTCAATTTCTAGGGTTCTTATTTCCACATATTTTACAAGTGGGGTGTTGAAATTTCTTAGCACCGTTATATTTATCCAATAAACCACTAGAATTAAACTCCAATTTCCCATTCAAATCCCCATTATACCCTTGGGATTCTTTAATCTCAATTTAAACTTTCTGGGGACATCTGACAATTTCCTCATAGCTATCAAAGCCATGGGTCACCATGGATTTTCATAGAATAGGTTTTATCTCACCAAATAAGTGATAAACCTTACATTCTAGGTTAACAAAAAAGATTGAGGCATACCGTGAAAGTATTGTGAAGTTATCCTTGTACGCCCTGATATATTTTTCATCTTTTTGCTTGAGGGGAAGTAAATCTCTTTCCATTTTAATATGGAGAGTGCGAGGAAAATATTTATCAAAAAACATTTTCCGAAATTTCTTTCACTCCATCGCTTCGATATCTTCCTCAGGAATCATATTCTTGATCAATATCCACCACTGATTAGATTATCCCACTATATAATAAATATCTAATAGAACCTTCTCTTTTTCAGAACATTGAAGGATGGAGAATATATTATCAATGAATTTGATCCATTGTTTCATGATTAAGGGATCAAATGATCCATTGAAATTCATAATCATTTGTTATATAAAGCTCTAAATCACATATTTTTCTCCCTTATGGTGATTTGTATGATCCTTTTGATCCAGGTCTCTATACATAACCTGAGTTCGCTAAGAGAGTATCATCACAAAGTTTTTGATTCAAGGTCTTATCGTTTTTGGTATCTCGTTGGGGCAGTCATCACATTGCTGATCGTTTTGGTTGTTTACCTGATTCCTATTATTTCAATCTATTGGATAGAATAAAAGGAAAATCAAGTATGATTTTTTTTAAACTATTAAATACATAAAGGGGTAATCTAATTACATTAATGAGATAACTTATAAATTACATTTATTTCCTTAACTTATGAATTTATAGGCTTCAATATATGTTATCCATGATCTATTTCCTAACATATATTATTATGAGAATTTTTTTGTTCCCTTAATAATGGTTTATAATTAGATTATGAATTTTCCAAATCATATCCCTTGAGATTGTCAAACCATGTGTGCAGTAAGGCCCATTTTTGTGTACCAGGTTATGCTGATTCAGGCCCGATGCACCTTGTCATAGTTATTACCCCTAGGTACATCTATACCAGAAATACATCAACTTGTAGTATACATACATGGATCTATTTTCTTGATAAACCAATTAATCTATACTTACCAAAATTTAGGGATTTTTTCTTATACTTAGTATTATACTTATGGATTTTGCTATATTTTTCTAATCCTAATCTCAAAAATAACTAAACTTTTCCTTTAATACCAACTATGAAAATCCTACTCTTTATTACATATTAATTCATGACTTATTACATAAAATTGCACATAATAAAACCTTAAAGATCAATAATTCTAGTGTATTTGGGAATTAGGTACATATCATAACATCCTGAATATGACATACAATAACATTATTGAAAACTTCCTTAACAAGCTTATAAAATTCCATGGATTTTATAACTGCATGGGATAACCTGGGGACTTACATAAGAAAAGGGGTGAGCTATAAATCCTAGTAAGAAAATAAACATGGAATAAGGTAATACATGTTATAAAATTGTCATATAAATATATAATAAAATGATTTATAATCATAAACATGAATAATAACACATGATATAGCATGATAACATAAATGCAACATGGGAAGTGTGAAAAAAGAACTTAAAACATTACATCATAAACATAGGTCAAGGATAACTACCAAGAAATCATGATAGAAAAAGTCCCATAAGGGAATAAGGTTCACTCACTATCCCAAAATTAAATCTCATGAGACTAAACATTACCCAATGCATTGAATCACTATATAATTTCAGGCACACCTATCACTTTCATTTCATTCTCATGATAAAGTGTGCTACATAGATCATACAACATAGATTCATTCATCATCATATTTTATTACATGATCAAGGAGTGTGGAATAAATACATGTAATTCAAAAGTTAAATAAGTATAAGGGTATAAAGGTGAACACCCTTGATAGGAAATGGGTATGGTATTCACTACACAATTGTTTTGGCATGGAAAAAAGCGGTGAAATTTTGGCATCATAACGACATCGCTTAAAAATTCATAAAATTGGTTAATAAAGGATAAAGGGGTATCTCATCATTTGGACATAAAATATTAAGTAATAGGTAAATTTTAATATATATACCAATATAATTAATTTCAAATATAAGGAAAAATATAATAATGAAACTTGAATAAAGAATATAAGGTGAGGATACCTTACTAAAATTCGGCATGGTAACAGGAGTACATAAAGGTTCATGAGAAGGATTAATGAGGGTAAAAATGGTATATCATAATTTATACATAAAATTCAAAGTAAAAGGTTTGTATAAAACACACACAAATTACCAAAAATTTAAATTAAGAATCATAACATAAAATAGGTGCATAAAAGGAAATGTGAAGAGAGAAATCCCTTACTTAGGTTTGTGAATATAAATGATTTAGAGGAGCTTCTTGAGACCTTAGGGGAACATTTTGGGGACTCTAGATAGGGGAGGTATGAGTAAGTATGTGCTCCAATTATTTTGAGTGAAGAGAAATGGGATCTTGTGTGGGTTTATTTAGTAAAAGAGTGGGGATTTCTTTAATATTTCTCAAACTTAGGTTTTGACATCTATATAATAAAATAACCAAAACCACAAACCTTATCATTTTTTTCCCATGGTTTCAGTAAAATGGTAGTGGTTATAATTATTTTTTAAGTCCAAGTTATAAAATTAATAAAATAATATCCATGCTTATGTGGAATTGAGTCAAACTTTTAAAGAAATGATTTTAAAGCCTTGAAATATATTAATGGTTTTGGAGGATTTGAAAAGGCTTTATAAAATTATAAAAATAAACATAAAATAACATTATATTAATTAAAAAAACATATATTAGTTATTGGATCCCATTTATAGTATTTATTACATCACTTTTGGGTCATTATGATGTCATAATACACAAAGTATATTTATAAAGTATTTAATTTTTATAAGAACAATTTGACTATCTCAGAAAATTATGAAAAATTCACTGTTAGATAATTTTTACATTTTGATTCCAAAAATATTATTAATTTTATCTAAATAATTTTCTTAATATTTTAATTTTAACTTTTAAAATAAAATTGATATTTATTTATAAACTCTTGGTTTTTGGACAATAATAGTTTTAGAACCCTTAAAAAAATTAAATTTGACTTCTTAAAAATTATATGATCATTTAAATTTAATAAAAATTAATTAATAATAATATTTTATTAAAATATTATTTATTTTAAAATTCCATTAATTCATCAAAATAAATTCCTTAATTAAATTTTGATATTACCTAAAAATATTGTTTTTGTTTTATTATATCAAAATAAAAAAAATAAAGTAATAATAATAGGATGAAAATATATCCATTATTATATAAAAAATAATTTACATACTCATATATCTAGGGTCTTGATATATATTAGTTTAATACACCAGAAACACCCTAATAGTAAGTTTACGCGATTATGATACTTTTAAGGGGCGGTTCAGCATACATGGTTTGGGTTGTGGTATTGATGAGCTTGAACTTCTCTCATAAAAGGTTTCTATCATGCTTCAGTTATTGGATCTCAACTTGGGTTTGGTCAAGGGTAAATTCCAATGATGATATATCCCTCAGAAGATATGATAACTGAGTTTCATAGGGTATAATATTAATGGTTGAGGTCATCACCTTCTTTGTCTATGTCAATTGAATTTGTTAAAACCCTATATTTATACTAATTATGTGATTACTATTCAATGACTATATTATCAAAAATAATGATGATTAATGATCTTTTAAATATAATTGGATATAATAAAACAAAATTATTGAAAGTGTTTTCTATAACCATGTTACATAATAATACATTTAATAAAATAAAAATAGAAATTTTATTTATAACAGTTCAGGTCATTCCAATATATCAAATCATTTAAGTGTTTCATCCCATCCTTCAAAGAATCTATTTCTCCCTTATATTCTTCCTCCATCGATTCCCCACAAGGTTCATGTACAAACACTTTTCTAAAACTAATATCCTCCTGATACCCTCTGATGTGGCCTCAATGTTTTAGTTTTCTTAAAGAAGTGGTAAGAATACTCTTCCTACCCTTAGGGATAAAGGACCCTTGTGTCGTTTTCTCCTCAATAAAATTCTAAAATAATATTTTCAAATGTTATATTTGTGAGATAAATTTAAAAAATAGTAATATTGAAGATAATTAACAATTAATCACTTACAATATTATTAGTTACTCACTTTGTGGATCGGTAATATACTTCCACTTTTTCATCATTCTCTCCCTTTTATATTTTTTCATAATGAGGGGTAATATGGAGGGTCATATGGAACCTCTTTAGAGCCGCTACTTGACTTTTCTTTTAATTGACTAACTTTTTCAATAATAATTTTCTCCTTTAATAAAGGATACCCTCCATGTGAAAATGTATAAGGGTATAAATTTGGAGACTATCTAACAGTGATTTTTCTTAGAGACCTATTACAAAATAAAAAAATATATGTTATCAAGTAATTAAAATTAATTTAAAAAAATAAAAATAATAAAAACATACCATAAATTTTTCCTCCCACAAATTATATACAATCTTATGTCATGTCTCGATATTTATAAACTCATACTTAAGGCATGGATCTTGATTTTTTTTTACTCCGAAAAATGTAAAATGAAATCAAATTTAACTTTAAATATGACCATCTAGTTTCAACAAAGGATAGACACTTTTTCTTAAATTCTTTCATCTCTTGAAAGTTAGATGTAATTTATAATTTAATAGATAAAATATTAAGTTTATAAATTTTACTATTATAGAATCCCATAAAAGGTCTTTCACCAAATGTTCAATGGTCCTCCAATTAGGGAATAAAATACTTATCCTATAATAACTCGACATATCTAGGTAAGTCCTAAATCGTATGGAATTTAGACTAGTTGGGTGGTCGTTATCATCAAAGTTAATTATCAACCTTTACCCTCCGTGTGTGAGTAAAGGTTTTCATAAATGTGTAATATCGCACCTACCATATTTTGGTACCATCCACTCTAGAAAATAAGAAGATATGCACAAATTCTTAAGAATTATAAGTTTCAGTGCATTAAATAATTTAATTTCTATAGCTAAATTTATATGAAATAACGTGAATACCTCATTTCTCCTTCCTTTATAACTGTCATTTGGAAAAATGTATGCTACTTCAACAAAATAATGTGTGAATTTGATTAAAATTAAATAGTTGTAATAAATAAAAAATTTATTATTTATAATAGAAAAAAAATATATTGAATGGTATGATTTTCAAATAAAAAAATGTTTAACTAAAACTAGTGAATAAAAATTAACAAAAAAATGAAAAAAATGATTATCATGTGATAATATTTAATTTTTTGTAACTATATTTGATTAGAAATAAATAAATTTCATAATTAAAAATGTAATTTTTCATTAAAGGAAGAAAATTAGAAATATTTTATTGAATAAAATTGTATACCAAAAAATGAAGAATATAAAGTAAATATTCACAACAATATGATGAAATAAAAAAAATTCAACCAAAAAATGGGTATTTGAATCTTGTGAATATAAAATATATTTAAAAAATGTAAAGAACGTTAGACATCTATATATCTAAATATCAAAGTCAAAAAAAAGGTTTTTAAATGTGTCAGTTTCAAAAACTATATATACATATTTACCTGATTAATTAGGAGATTAATGGAGTGTTTTCTGATATACCTTCTATGTGATCATTTCAAGTTGCATGGATAATACCCACATCACAGTCATTATTAACCTCAACTGATCATGTAATTGATGAAGAAAATTTAGATAAGACCTCAACATCATCAATATTCTCAAAACCCAAATAAATTTTTTAACCTTTAAAAACAATAGATCATTGATCATTTTATGGGTAAAAAACATTAAAAAATCATGCTTTCTTATAATAAATTATTCCTCCTTACAACTAAATCTTTTTAAATCAACAAGTGTAAATTCATACTAATCATGTTTCATTCCACTGTTACTATCAACGCAGTTACACTTAAATACTAGTACCCAAAATATAGTATAACCAATCCCTCATATATCCTAAAAAAACTCCAAAATATGATGTTGATGTAGAAATTTTTGATTTTATCTTTAGTGCTCAAAAAAATGAAATTCTTCATCATAAATCATTAATCCTATATTTTGACTAATACTCTTGTCTTCCTAGTTTTTTGTGTAAAATTTGTAACCATTAATATAAAAACTAGACCATGTGATCATACTAACAATTATTCCCCCAAATAACCATTTCAATGTTTTTAATCTAGATAAATCATTATTGATTTTCTCCTTAAACCATGTGACTAATGTGTTTTTATGCTCATTTGTCAACCACTTTTCATCTATTCTTGGATATCATACCTTCACTCCAGCAATATGTAATGATATATATGGTTAAACATCACCTATGTTAATAAAAATGTATAAATGTGCATGCACCACTTTTTCTGTAACACCCAAATATTTCATAGTACGTTATCTCATTAAAGTAATTCAATAGCTTGCGCTACACGCAACACCGAGTTCAAGCGCACCACAACTTACCAAACTAGTCGTTCAAAAAGTGGTTATGAATATTATTAACTGAATTTTGAATATTATATACTCTATAAAATTTTAACATCCATATTATGTGTTTCTTAGACCTAATATAAGAACAAATTCATTTTTTCATATAAAATAAGTATTTTTCAAAAAATGCAATTTTACCGCCTTTTAAGGGTGAACCCTTTTTAAAACCAATATTTGAAACTTTTATATATTTAATTTAATGAAATTAAATTATTCTTTATAATTGGTGCATAAAAATTTAGTTTGGATAATTTTTTGGTACTTTTCTGATAACTTTCATATTTTGACAAATAGAGAAAAATACTATGTTTTAATTGAAAACAACATTTTTAATCAAAATAATTTATAGTGTTAAATTATGAATTTTAAAGGTTTTGAAGAATAATTAGATTATATTTTTATCATTTAATACAATTTAGGTCATTATAAGTAATTTCACATTTAAATTTGACATAAACACATGTCAATCTTTTGATAGGTTTTACTTTTTAAAAACCCACTTTTTGGTTTTGACAACGAGAATTAATTTTAAATTAATAAATGAAAATTCTATGTTTTTAATTTGGTAAAACATACTTTATTTTTTAATTTAGAATATCAAAATTATCTTAGGGTAAATTTCTGGTATTTTTCTGAAAACTTTCAATTTTTGATGAATAGAGAAAAACACTGCATTATTATTTAAAACCGACTTTTTATTTAAATAATTATTTATTTTATTTAAATTTATTTTAAGTAAAAATAGATATATAATACCTATATAAGTTCAATTTAATTCATTGGAGTCATTTTATAATAAAATTAGATGTATAAAATTTTATTGAACTTTTTAACCTATTTTACCCACCTTCTAGGCACGTTAGCAAATTTCCATAAAAATTAATTGTACCACTTCTGTGAGTTGAATTTAAAAAATACAAGAGACACAGTTGACATAATTAAGTAAAATGTGGTTCAATAATATGAAAATAATTTTTTATGAATAATAACTTTTGACTTTTATTTACCACGGTTAAAAGTAAATAGGGTAATTAAAGGTAAAAATGATATTATAATTACCCTAACACATGTCCTAATTCTATTGGATAAGTTTAATTTGACCAAAAACAACTTTAATAATTAAATATTATCCTTTAGGTCCACTTGGATTAGATTAGGACATTTATTATTATTTTATTTAAAGAAGGGTTAAAAGTGTTAAATTCAAAGTTTATTAACAAAACCATTTTTAATATAGGGTTATACATAAGATAAAATCAACTATAAATATTAATTAGAAAGATAAAAATATTTCCTACATAATTTTATTTTATTTATAATTTTTAGATATTAAATAATTAAATTTATTTATGACACAATTATAATGCAGTAATTACCTTCTTAATGAAATATTAAAATAGTTAATATTATAAATATTAAAATAAATATAATTTAAATGTTTTGATTCCATAAACAAATTTTATAGGTTATTATGACATGTTATAGTTTATTAGATTTTTTTTTTGAAGTGATAATGTTGTTATGAGTCTCACAAAAACAAAATACCAAATAGTGTCAAAATTGACATAAATTAATTTTTAAAACAAATACTATATTATTGGTAGATATAATATTCCCAAAAATCTAAGGTTTGACCAACGGGATTAAATAATAGTATATACATAATTAATTAACCACTTTAGGTTCTCTTGGAAGTTTATAGTAAGTTTATTAACCATATAGTGTAAGAATACAAGAAGACACGGTCAAAGTTAAACTATTTAACTAAGATTTAAATCTAAAAGATAAGGTTAAAATGGTAACCTAAACTTGTATAAAACCTATTGGTTGAGACTATTTAGACCCATAACCACCTAAGGATCTAAATAAATTCATTTTGTGCTATTATAAACTGAATATGATTGTATAATAAATTAATATTTTAATCTTTTCCTAAAGTGACCCTCACCCCTCTTATAAAAGGGCATTTCCCCTTCTCTCAAAATCACACCTCCAAAGCAATTTGGCTCAGCAAAACCCTTCCCAAATATCCTCAAAACTTCCCTCACATAAACCTAGAGTCCTTACTTTGATCATAAAGCCAACCTAAGGATCCCCTTTGATCAACTCAAAAGGAAACCCCCGAAGAAGAGGTAATAATTTCACCACCCCTTTCAAGTTATTTTTCATCTTCCACTTCCACTTTATTTGTTGTTTCCATACCAAAATAATAAATAAAGTACCTCCTACATATTGTGATGTTATTATAAATATTTTACAACCATATTTGTTATTATATCCATCCTCTAAATGAAAAAGTCACCATATGTGTGTGCGTACAGTTTACCGTCTCCACATTGTGGTGTAGTTTGTTATTCAAACACTTCATTATTTGGATGGGTATAATAATGAGTATAACTGATGTAAATAATAAATATAACATGTTAATGATTCTTTATATATGATATATCATCCAATTACATATGATTTTACCATCAATATAATGATATTGTCGCTCATGCGTACGTACGAATTATCGTCTTCATGACACGATGAGATTCATTCTCACATTCACCATTCAATGATGATTATAAAAATATATATTATTAATAAGTATGTAATATATTACATAATAATTCTACTGGATATATATATATATATATGTACTTACATATATCTTATTCACTTTCATTCAATACGATATGAAAATAGAAACAACATTTATGCGTACGTACGACCTACCGTCTCCAAAAATGGTGCCTTCCCTTTCATATATATATCTATTATAAATATTTATATTCTAAATATATATGATATATAAATCAAGTTTTATATTCTGTAATTATTTAAATCATGATCTAAATGATACGATCAAGAATAACAAGTTAAAACATGTACGATAAAGAAAGTGATTATTACCCAAAATGTTAATTAAACATGAAAATCATTATTAAATGGGTAGTATAAAGTCATAAATGAATCATGTATGATATAATAAATACGAATATGGTTCTTTTATAATTTAATATCATACTATGGTCATTATATAGTAGGTTAAACGTACCCTCGACCAAAGGAAAGTGCATGGTAAGGGTTAATTTCACAATCTCTTTATTATTCGAGGTTGTTTTTACGTAAGTATCTACTGGGAAATATTTATTATCCATGTACATGTTTCATAAAAGTGTTTTAAAAGGTATTATTTTTAATGTAATTTTTACTAAAACATCATTTTAAATGTTTTAAAGATTTATTCTTCTAAACCTTTCTCATTAATGTCCATGTTTTCAAAATGGTTTTAAGGATTTATTTATATGGACAATAATGTTTTAAAATTTTAATTCCTTTAAAAAGTTTCAAAGTGTTATGGGACACTTTGATTCAAAACTATCTTTTAAATTACTTCCTTTATATGACTTTTAAATGATTTCATGAAAAAGGGATATTTCTCTCATGGATTTTTACTGATCATTTTCAATTATGTCAACATCCATTATAGGATATTATTCTTGATCAAGGTTGATTTATTATGATACAAATATTCCATATTGTATTGAAATTTTTTGTGATATGTTTGAATATGGATGTGTTATTTTTATACCATTCATGGTTTATGGTTAAAGTATTGACATTTCCTATGCTAGTTTTAATAAGAATGTTTATGTTATGTTTAAACCTTTTCATATAAGGAATGCATTGGACTTAGTAAGTGACGGGTGGAGCCCGCTATATCTCCTAAATGCATTGGTAGGTCTCATGAGACAAACTAGTGTCTTGGAACAAGGCCTTGACAAAATCTTATTTTTAGTCTTGGCATAAGGCCTTGACTATGTGGTTATGAAGTCTGGAATTATGCATTCCTTCATTATGAAATTAGCTATTGATATTACATGTGATTATTCAACTAGTAGAATATCCATTTGAATAATTAAATGGCATTATTTGATTTATATTTTCCATATTATGCTGAAGTTTAAGTTTAAAAGGATTTAGTTTTAGTTTTATACATTGCCTTAAATATTTATTCTTATTTATGAAAGTTTTCACAATATTGTTATCCTTAACGAGCATCTGAGCTCACCCCTTTCTATGTTTTATTTTTCCTAGGATGCAAAGAAGTATATTATGATTGACCTGTAGGGATAGTCTAAGGGAAATTAATTTGGTCAATGGAGACAATGTTGTTGTTTTTTATTTTATAATGTAATGTAACGTTCATCTATGTAATATATTTTCCAAGACTGCTAAACTGATCGGTCCTTCAGGACTTGATTCCTTGTAATCATGCCAATATATTAAAATAATGCACCAACTCTAGGTAACTAGGGTCGGGGTGTTACAATTGGTATCATAGGAATTTTAGAAACAACCTTGGAAATAGATTTAGATAAACTCTAATTAGAGAACATTTCCCAAAGATAGACTTTGATGATTAGTATAGAAGAACTTCCTAGAATTTTAGTAATGTAGAGATTTTGTGTATTTTTCAAGAAATACATCCCTGTCTGGATATGAGCAGGTAAAGGCAGCTCTGACATAGATGTACCTAGGAGTGAAAACTCTGACAAGGAGTTTCAGGATTGACTCGGGGTATCATGGTACGCGACAATGGTCCTTGCTGTACTCTTGGTTACGACACTCCAAGGGTATATTCTTAGGATAATTTACATTTTCATTACAATCAATTATGAAGGATTTAGGAGTAAATAATTCCTCAAAGAAAATGTTAGGTCCATAAGGCTGAATACCCTGATAGGGGGGGTGAATCAGGGTATGACTAATTAAAATTAATGTTTGTTCTGATCTTGTTTCGCTATTAAGCAAAACACTCTTCTCTCTCTTTCCTGTTGCACAATATAAACAGAATGTAAAGCAAGCACAGGACACAGCAATTTTACTTGGTTCACCGCTAAGGGCTGCGTCCAAGGAGCATACGCTGACAGGTTGTCGGTTGTACCAAATTACACTATACTTCACTAGTTGTGGATTACAATGTTCAGGTACAGTCACTCTGTCCCAGGCTCACTGCCTTTGCAAGGTTTAGGGTCAGCTCACTGCTTTCCCAAGGGTCACTCCCTGTTTCTCTCTCTCTGGCTCACTGCCGGTGGAGAGGGTCACCTTCTTCCTCTTCCTAAGCTCACTGCTCTGTAAAGGGATTCACTCACAGTTTATAGACCTGTAGGTCTCTTCATTTGCATGAATGAATGCATCTTCAACTGTAGATAGATGCTCTGTTAAATTCTAACTTTCATCCACTGATGAATACCCCTTTGCCTCTGAACCACTGGGCACTTCCTTTTGGAAACACCTTCGCAAAGCACCCTACTTCACGAGGCTCCCAATTTTGCGAAGCTCAAACAAGCCTTCACGAAGCTCCTGCCTTTTCACAAAGCACTTTCGCGAAGCTCAAGCCATCGCAAAGAAACATCCCTCACGAAGCTTACTAAGACAACACGGATCTCGCAGGTTTCACAGAGCTACAATAGCCACCGCGAAGCTCCTCTTTCACGAATCACATTGGCTCCGCGAACCACATTTGCAAATCGAGAGCGAATGATCTTCTCTGAAAATTCTCTCTACTTCTCTCGAGGGGGTCGACCTCTATTTATAGGCGATTCCACCGACCCTCGAACTTTCTGCGCGAAGTCAACGCCACGTCATATCAAATTGCGAAGCTCCGAAGTTTCCGCCAAAATTCTGTCCAAATCGCGAAGCACCACGGAAATTTTCCGTTCACGGAGCTCGTCGTAATCACGGAGCATTACCGTCAACATTCCTCCGCGCCTTCGCCGCGAAGCTCCCTCACGAAGCCCTTCATCACCGCGTTGCGCTTCAACTCTGCCGTTCACGAAGCTTTGACGTAATCACGAAGCATCACCGCCTCCATTTTTCTGGCCTTCGCGAAATCCAATCCATGCATCCCATCTTCGTGAAACTCATGCCTTTTCCATATAAAAATATGATCTTCATGGAAATCCTATTTTTGCGATGCTTACCAAACTCCAAATTTTGGACCCCCAAAATTTGGCAAACACTGGGAAACAGCGCCACCTTGTACTGCTCCTTTTGTATCGCCTCCATATCATCCTTTCCTTTTTCATCATTCTTTGTCAACAAGTATTGTCAAAAAATTCTCAGGAACTCGAAAATTCTCCTTAGAAACCTGCTTTGTCAACAAACACAATCAACCCAAAAATACTTCAATGTTACCTTGAGGGATTTTTTCCCAACAGAAAACATTTTATGATTATAGATTATATGCATAATATTTTCAATTTACATTAGGTATTTTAAAAGTTTGGAATTATGAATTTTGATTCATAAACTAACCTAGGGTATTTTATTGTTTAGAAATGGCACCTAGTAGAAGGAATGAGAATTCCAGCAATACACATGATCAAAAGATTAAGAAGGATCATATCTTTCATGGTATTAAGCCAACATTTAAAAGGGAAATAATCTCCCATGTATTCTCATCATATGAAGAAATAGTATCATTTGTTAATAAGATAAGTAAAGAATTATCTGAGTCATATGGCTTTGAAGGGAAGTAAGAGAAGAAAATGATGGAAGAGAGAAAGATGGATAATGGGAAGAGGGTAAAGAAAATTTTTCACATATGTGATAACTGTGGAAAGAATCACCTTGGTAAATGCTTGAAGGGAATGAGAGTTTGTTATAAGTGTGGATAAAAAGGACACCATGTACATGATTTCAAGGGTAAGAAAATGGTTTCAAATGTATAATGCTTCATCTGCAAGGAGTTGGGACACTATGCGAAACAATGTCCAATTCATCAGAGTATACCTCAAATGCTGTTATTGGATAATAATCAAGTTATGATACTACTGAAGATGAAGAGGAATGATTAGATTTATTATTTTGTTATTAAATTATTGTGTCATTTGAGTATTGTATTAATTATGTACATATTATAAGAATTATAGAGCATAAAAGGATTGTAATTCACTATTTCATTAAGGACTTGAGATTGTGTGGAACCAAGAAAAGTGACTCAATAGCAGGTTAATTTTTTTGGAAAATATATGGTTGAGAGAAAGATAAACCATAATATGGTTCTGATACAGAGGTAGTGATTTTGGAATAATATATGGTTGATTTGGATAAATTATATTGGATATTCTTGACTACCTTAAAACTGATTAATGATTTGTATATTCCATCATTGTTGGAGTTTACAACATTTTCGGATAGAAGGAGTATATCTAGTATTCTAAAAGAAATAAGGGAGAATGAATGTAATCAATAAGATTTTATGGTAATTCAGGGTGTTATAATGTTTTAAAATAATACATGATAAAGGCATTCACATGTTATTACATGGAAAAAAGGATCTTCATTGTGTTTACCTTCCTTATAAATTTTGGATTGTGAGTTTGGACAGAAGTATTTTGGATAATTCTAAAGGTTGGAATCGATTAAGTTTGAAATTGGATACTATTGTTAAGGTTAAATGATTTCTTGAGATTATTTTTGGATTGTTATAAAAAGGACAACCTGGAGGTTGGGCGACAACCCGCCACGTCCTGAAAGGCCGCGAGACTTGAACCCTCAACTGAAGGGCGACAAGGGTGGATCAACTACCACTAGCATACATGATGTCCTGGTTTGTATAATGTAGTTTTTATTAAATAGTCTGACAAATGAATTATAAATTCATTATTTTTGGAACCCTATACGATTAGGATAAATATAATATTTTTGAATTCTATTATATTTTGTAGTGAAAGATGAGTTTGTGGTAGGAATTAGTTGAAGGATGAAACTCTACTTGTCAAGTATTTCTTTTCCTTTTATTCTATGAATAAATTAATTCTTAAACTTTAGGGAAGGGATTTTAAAACCAAAAATGTGTCATCCTAATACCTTATGTTTTGTTGAACTAATGACATTTTAAATCATCATAGATTGATGGCTTTGAGGCCCTCAATTTTACACTTTTTTGTGATTGATGACCTCAATCACTCCCTATAAATATTTACGTTTTTCCTCCAATTATATGTCTCTAATTTCCACCAATGTTCTCCTAATCGAGAACATAATTTTGTGGTGACTTTTTCATTCCCTTTCCCTCTTATTAAGACTAAATTTTATAAACCCAATTTTCGATGTGGGTTTTCCACAAAGGTATTTTTCTATTTTTATCCTTTTATTTTCGAAGAACAATTTTAAATTATGAGGACGCAATTTATTTAAGGGAGAGAGAATGTAACACCCTAATATTTCATAGTACGTTATCTCATTAAAGTAATTCAATAGCTTGCGCTACACACAACACTGAGTTCGAGCACAGCACAACTTACCAAACTAGCCATTCAAAAAGCAGTTATGAATAGTATTAACTACATTTTGAATCTTATATACTATATATAATTTTAACATCCATATTATGTGTTTCTTAGACATAATATAAGAACAAATTCATTTTTTTAGATAAAAGAAGTATTTTTCAAAAAATGCAATTTTACCGCCTTTTAAGGGAGAACCCCTTTTAAAACCAATATTTGACACTTTTCTATATTCAATTTAATGAAATTAAATTATTCTTTAGAATAGAGACATAAAAATTTAGTTTGAATAATTTTTTGGTACTTTTCTGATAACTTTCATATTTTTGACGAATAGTGAAAAATACCATGTTTTAATTGAAAACAACTTTTTTAATCAAAATAATTTATAGTGTTAAATTATGAATTTTAAAGGTTTTTAAGTATAATTAGATTATATTTTTATCATTTAATAAAATTTAGGTCAATATAAGTAATTTAACATTTAAATTTGACATAAACACATGTTAATCTTTGGATAGTTTTTACTTTTTAAAAACTCGCTTTTTGGTTTTGACAACGAGAATTAATTTTAAATTAATAAATACAACTTATATGTTTTTTAATTTGGTAAAATAGACTTCATTTTTGAATTCAGAATATCAAAATTAGCTTAGGGTAAATTTTTGGTATTTTTCTGAAAACTTTTAATTTTTGATGAATAGTGAAAAATATTGCGTTATTATTTAAAACCGACTTTTTATTTAAATTTATTTTAAGTAAAAATAGATATATAATACTTATATAAGTTTAATTTAAGTCATTGGAGTCATTTTATAATAAAATTATATGTATATAATTTTATTGAACATTTTAACTTCTTTTACCCACCTTTTAGGCACGTTAGCAAATTTGCATAAAACTTAATTTTACTGCTTCTGTGAGTTGAATTTCAAAAATCTGAGACACACGGTTGACATTAGTAAGTAAAATGTGATTTGATAAGATGAAAATATTTTTTATGAATAGTAACTTTTGACTTATTTACCACAATTAAAAATAAATAAGGTAATTAAAGGTAAAAATGATATTATAATTATCCTAAAACATGTCCTAATTATATTGGATAAGTGTAATTAGACCAAAAACAACCTCATGAATAAAATATGATCATTTATGTCCACTTGGATTAAAATAGGACATTTATTATTCTTTTATTTAAAGAAGAGTTAAAAGTGTTAAATTCCAAGTTTATTAATTAAACCATTTTTAATATAGGGTTATCCATAAGATAAATTCAACTATAAATATTAATTATAAAGATAAAAATATTTCCTACATAATGGTATTTTATTTATAGTTTTTAGAGATTAAATAATTAAATTTATTTATGACACAATGATGATGTAGTAATTACCTTCTTAATGAAATATTAAAATAGTTTATATTATAAATATTAAAATAAATATAATTTAAAATTTTTTATGCCATAAATTAATTTTATTGGTTAATATTACATGTTAGGGTTTATTAGATAATTTTTTTTCAAAGTGATAAGGTTTTTATGACTTTCACAAAAACAAAATACCAAATAGTATCAAAATTGACATAAATTAATTTTTAAAACAAATACTATATTACCGGATGATATAATATTCCCAAAAATCTAAGGTTCATCCAAAGGGATTAAATAATATTATATATGTCATTAATGAACCACTTGAGGTTCTCTTGGAAGTTTATAGTAAGTTTATTAACCATATAGTGTAAGAATACAAGAAGACACGGTAAAAGTTAAACTATTTAACTAAGAGTTAAATCTAAAAGATAAGGTTAAAATGGTAACATAAACTTATCTAAAACCTATTGGTTGAGATTATTTATACCAATAAACACATAAGGAACGAAATAAATTCATTTTTATCCATTATAAACCGAATATTATTGTATAATAAATTAATATTTTAATATTTTCCTAAAGTGACCCTCACCCCTCTTATAAAAGGGCACTTCCCCTTCTCTCAAAATCACACCTACAAATCCATTTGTATTGGAAAACCCATGCCCAAATATCCTCCCAACTTCACTCAAATTAACCTATATTCCTTACTTTGATCATAAATCCAACCTAAGGATCCCTTTGGATCAACTCAAAAGGTAACACCCGAAGAAGAGGTAATAATTTCACCACCCCTTTCAAGTTCTTTTCATCTTCCACTTCCTCTTTATTTGTTGTTTTCATACCAAAATAATAACTCCATCACCTCCTACATACTTTTATGTTATTATAAATATATTACAACCATATTCGTTATTTTATCCATCCTCTAAATGACAAAGTCACCATACGTGCGTACATACGACTTACCGTCTCCACGTCGTGGTGTAGTTTGTTATTCAAACACTTCATTATTTGGATGGGTATAATAATGAGTATAACTAATGTAAATAATAAATATAACATGTTAATTATTCTTTATATATGATATAACATCTAATTACATATGATTTCACCATCAATATAATGATATTCTCGCTCGTGCGTACGTACGGATTATCGTCTCCACGACGCGATGAGATTCATTCCCACGTTCACCATTCAATGATGATTATAAAAATATATATTATTAATAATTATGTAATATATTAAATAATAATTCTACTGGATATTTATATATATATATATATATATATTTACTTACATATATCTTATTCACTTACTTTTGTTCAATACGATATGAAAACAGAAACATCGTTTATGCGTACGTACGGCCTACCGTCTCCATAAACGGTGCCTTCCATTTAATATATCTATATATTATGAATATTTATATTCTAAATATATTTTATATATAAATCAGGGTTTATATTATGTAAGTATTTAAATCATGATCTAAATGATACGATCAATAATAACAAGTTAAAACATATACGATAAAGAAAGAGATTATTACCCAACATGTTAATTTAACATGAAAATAATTATTAAATGGGTAGTATAAAGTCATAAATGAATCATGTATGATATAATAAATATTAATATGGTTCTGGTATAATTTAATAATATACTATGATAATTATATGAGAGGTTAAACGTACCCTTGACCAAAGGAAAGTGCAAGGTAAGGGTTAATTTCACAATCTCTTTATTATCCGAGGTTATTTTTACGTAAGTATATACTGGGAAATATCTATTATCCATGTCCATTTTTCTTAAAATTGTTTTCAAAGGGATTATTTTTAATGTAATTTTTACTAAAAAATCATTTTAAATGTTCTAAAGATTTTTTCTTTTAAACCTTTCTCATTAATGTCCATGTTTTCAAAATGGTTTTAAGGATTTATTTATATGGACATGAATGTTTTAAAATATTAATTCCATTCAAATATTTCAAAGTGGTATGGGAAACTTTGATTCAAAACTATCTTTTAAATGAATTCCTTTATATGAATTTTAAATGATTTCATAAAAATGGATATTTCTCTCAATTATTTTTACTGATCATTTTCAACTATGTCCACATCCTTTATGAGATATTATTCTTGATCGAGGTTGATTTATTATGATAAAAATCTTCCATATTGTATTGAAGGTTTTATGATATTTTTGACTGTGGATGTTTTATTCTTATACCATTCATGGTTTATAGAATTATATTCTTTTCATTCCAAAAAATCCAATTATTAGGGGAGGTTAATTTGTTGTAATTGAATAATTCATTCCATAAACTTTTCTACATGGCCCATGATACTATACTTACTTAGAAAATACATGTTGAGTTTGAGTTAAAATTTGTATCTATGTGATAATAAGAAGAAGATTGGATCTCCATGTTACACGAAACTGATCGCATGCTAAGGGATGAATATTTCTTAGAAACATTTCTAAATATAATGTCAAGGTGGTGATAACCTCCCTCCAGAAGTAGGCTGTGGATTTCAAAAATTGATGATAAAATGTGTTTCTACCTTAAACCCCATTTTGATGGTCTTCTAGGTACTTTTATGAATCCAAAAACCTTTTATAAGGTGTATACATCATAGAAAAAAGGTGTATTTTTTCATTATAGGATTCAATTTTACTACTCACGGAGCCCAAATGAACTTACGGATGAAAAATTATGACTGTTCTAAGTCTAGTTTCATTTTTACCCAAATAAAAATTGAAAAAGTAAAAAAAATTGAATAGTGAGTTGCTTCAACTGCATAGGAGTTCAATTATTTCATGGTCCCATTATCATTTAAATCTTTTAGGTGGTTATTTTTTTCTTCCATGTAAGAATTTTCTCTGAATATGTGGTGCTTCACATAGTTCATTAAACACTCATACCAAAAACTGAAGTTGTTCGTAGTTCAAGGTAATGAATTTCAGCATCCTACAAACTAAAGTCATTTGTGATATAATGAATCATTTTTTTACCCCTTTCATAGTAAATAAAATACCTCATTAATCTCTTATGACAACAACCCTTTACAAGATGGCTATACAGAACTCTTACGTGGCCACCCTCCTTCATGAAGTGCTATGTGGACGCTTGTTTCTTTATGATCGGATATTTCAGGAAATTATTTTTTTAACATGGTCTATAAATACTGACACCAATATTGTTATGAAGTAGTGAGAATAAAGTGATACATGCAAAGGATTAGCTAGGATACTTGGTCTGGCCTTGCTCTCATGAAACCACTCAGGTAAAATTCCTGAGTTCCAAAATAGGGAGGGAATTTGTGATGTAATCCATAAGGAAATCCCCTCACAAAGCATGATATGAAAATTTATATGGGTATATCCCTATGAGGAGCTCTTATTTGGAATACTGCATTACCAACCCTATATGGATAATGCTATGCAGATGTCAAAGTTATGTGGCCACACCCATATGAAGTTCTATGTAAGTTTCCTTCATGAAATGTTATGTGATTCCCCTATACATATGTCATCCCTCATGAATCATTATGTAGAAAACCTCATGCAGTCATCCATATACAAAACTCTTATGTGGACTCCCCATCATGAATCACCATGTGGACACTCATATGTGATCATGTGATCCTCGCAAACTTCTCAATTTGTGGTCCCCATCATAGGCGTAATACCAAACCAAACTTTCAATTACCCATGAGTTGATATTCTCCTCATGGTTCCAAAAACATGGTAATCCTCATTTTTTTAGGCCCCAAACAAAACTTCAATTACCCATGAGTTGAGATACTCTTCATGGTTCCAGAAATGTGGGAATACTCTTAGGTGTAATCCCAGACCAAACTTAATCTCCATGAATTTAGATTCTACTCATGGTTCTAGAAATATTAGCATCCTCCTAGGTGTAAGCCCAAACCAATCCTTAATATCTATGAGTTTATATTCTCCTCATGGTTACAGAAATATGATAATCCTCCTAGGTTTAATCCCCAACCAAACCTTAATCTTCTTGATTTAAGATTATCCTCATGATTCCAAAAATATAGTCATCCTTCTAGGTGTAAGCCCTAACCAAATCTTAATCTCCATGTGTTGATATTCTCCTCATGGTTCAAAAAAACATGGGAATCCTCCAAGATATAATCCCCAAACTAAATCTTCATTAACCGTTGAGTCGAGATACTCCTCATTTTAAACACTACTCTCCTCGATTCGAGATGTTTCTCATGGTATCATTACTCTCCTCGAGTCGAGATACTTCTCTTGGTTTCATGAACATGGGCTTCATACTAGGTTTAAGCCCCAAAACATAACCTCACCTGACCCACCTAATGGTTAGTTACCTCAGGGAAGCCCATGTATAAGCCCCACCTTATTTCTTATTATCTTCCCTTTCATGACATAGGAATCCTCTAAAGGTAGATTTCTTGTGAAATGCATCCTTTCAAATCTAATGGTAAAATCTAATGAAATGTGATTGAACTTATGTTGACTCTTGTATCTCACACCAAGCATGACTCACGTGGGATCATAGATCTATGATGATCACATCATAAGCATGATGAAAGTGCCTCTATTGAGGTCCTCCTTTTGAGGTGTAATCCCCAACCATTCCATCGAACTACGTGGGTTTTAATTCCTAAATTTTCAAGATATATAGGACACCTATTTGAGGCTCAAATTCAAATTCAAAACAATAAATACCTCCCTAGATGATAATAAACACTAGATATCCCAGTTATTTGGCATTAAACCAAAGCATCATGAATTAATAAGATAAATATTTTAAAACTCTCATACATATAGTGGTTTCCATCAAACACATGGTCTGGATTAGATCATTAGTACTGGGGTAAATAGTCCCACACTAGTACTTGGGAAGGATTTATGAATATGTCTTAAATATATAAGAGAGTCTTGGAATAGGAAATAGTCTCACTCAAAAGGGTGTGGTGATCCTGACCTCCCATCCTCTCAACCAATGCATTTTCTAATATGTCATTGGAAAAATATCAGTGACTACCTTCCTTTGGAATGTAGGTCCACATTAAATTGAAATGAGAATGGGTAGGAAATAAATTAGAAATAATCACTACTAGATATCATCATTTCATAAGGGCATGAGTCTGGCTTTATTAGAATTAAAAAAAAGTGTTTATGTTTTCAATGATGAAAAAATCCTGATGCTTTTATTAGTGCTAAAAAACACTAATAAATATATTCATTATGAGCACTAAGTCTAGTGTTGATCGATGATACATTTCACCAATGTTATCTTTAGTGTTGGTAAAAGATTATTTTATCAACGCTATCTATATTGATGATAAAAGTGGCCTTTATCAGTGATAAACCTAGAATTGATAAAAGTTATTATTATTCGTTACAGTGTGCTTTCAGCTATATAAGTATCACTATGAAGCAGTCAAAAAAATATAAAATCCAATTTAAATTACATAAATTCAATAAATATATATAATATATAATATATTTACATGACACCAATTAAATACAAATATTACATTAAATAATTTTAGTATAATGTAATTACATTGATGTAAAATTAACTTAAAAACAAAAATAAATACAACCAATGAAAAAGAAAAACTATCATAGTAGACCTTATCTAATGAGCATTTTAGAATCATAAAAAACAAGCATGTGCATTTAATAAAAATAATGCCTTTTTCAGTAAAAAATACATAAAATTTTTAAAATTTGTAGTTGTAATGTTATATAATATGTGATAAATTTCAATTGGAATGATATGTGATTACTTCCTATAAGTTCAAAATAGTTGGCCATTTTTTTAAAATATCACATAAATTTGAGTGTTTTTTATTAGTTTTTAGTATTTGACACACATCTTGAACTAAAATTGTACTTTTAAATGAAAATATATGCTTTCAGTCATACCATCCACACCTGGTGTCAAATTTATGTGTGGTTAATTCCTACACATCACAAATAAATTATTTATATTTATACTAAATTTTCAAGACAATATGAGTGCATTTGTTTGGTTTTGATTATGTGACATGTATTTTAAAATAAAATGTAACTTTCAAACTAAAAACATGTGCTTTTGGACATACCAGCCACACTATTTTTTATATTGATACGAGGTTAACTCCTACACATCACAAATGAATTATCATGCTAAATAATAATGTATCATGACAATCTAGGAACATTTTCTTGATTTTTAGTATGTAATAAGATCTTTGAACTAAAATTTCACTTTTAAATAAAACACTGATTTTTAGCCACGTTGGCCGCATCATGTGTCAAATTGATGTTATATTAATTCATACAAATCACAAATGAATTATCAATATTTTTCATAAAGTATTAAGACAATCCAAACATGTTTTCATAGTTTTGAGTATGTAACATGCATTTTGAAATAAATGACACTTTTAAACTTAAATCATGCGCTTTGAGTCATACTGGTCACACTGTATATTGAATTGGTGAACGATTGATTTTTAAACATCAAAAATGAATTATAGATCATTATTTTAAACTATTAACACAATACGAATTTTTTTCTTTGGTTTTGAGTATGTGATGAATGTTTTGAACTAAAATATTACTTTTAAATGAAAACACACACTTTCATTAATAAAGGAGATCAACATGTCTTAGATTAACATAATAAAGATTTCTATATACCATGAATGAATAATTGAGAAATTTCATGAAGTATTATAACAATCTGAGCTTGTTTTCTTGATTTTGATCATGTGACACGCATTTTTTAACTAAAATGTACCTTTTAAATTTAAAACATGATATTGATGTACCATGTGATATATATTTTCATTAATATATCTACTAAACCACATAAATGATTCTAAATATTGAAAAAATAATTTTTTTAAATAATGTGGTCTCTCAATCTCACATCTATAACATTTATATACAATCCTTTTCTTAAATAACACTCTATATGTTTTGTCATATCCCTACTAAGATGAAAACCTTTTGATTATGATGTCTATATCCATAACTTAATCATTAAATTAATAATCACTTTTGATTCCCCAAGGTAAATGATAATAAAATTAACTAAATTTATAGTAGATAAACCACATATTCCTGATCATTGTGAAATGAAAAAAAAAATCAAACATGATAGGAAACCACCTCTTTATGGTGTTTTCAAAAATTATAACCTCATGTAAGCTACCTACTCATTACAAAACAAATATATTACCTCCTTTAAATATGTTTATTTTTGAAAGCTTCAGTAGTAATGGAAAATATAGATACATAAATAGGTAATAAATATTTTAAATGAAATCATAATTATATTCAAAGATACTTGTTTGGGGATGCTTGTTTTTTGATGGAATAAGATATCATTTATAAAATTATAAATTAAATAACCACAATTTATATGATTACTTCGTTTCATACACTAAAAAAACATTTATAAAAACAAGTAATTTATTTTTATATATGTTTTGATAGTGATATATTATTATATATACCATAATACTTATCCAATTTTAGAAATACTTAGATTTTTTATGTGCACTGGTTGTCCTCATATCAAGGTTTTGATGATAAATAAACTCCATATTATCACAAAAAAATGCTTTTTAAAACATAATATTAAAACATAAAATTTTAATTTTGTTTATAAAATTTTGAATGTAGTGTATTAAAATTTCATAATGAACATCATGTGTACTGGATTTTTCAAATATCCATGCATTGGATCTAGAAAATATATCTCTGGAGTAACCAAATTTATCACAATGGGAATACAGTGAGCCCTCAAAAAATAAAAGGGAATAATTAATGGAAAGAAACTAAAATATATTTTATATGGTTATAATATACTGTTTTACCCCAACATTTTATATATTAATAGGATTCTATCACCTGTTATTTTATTTTCAAACATTTTGGCTACTTGGTGTGATCTTTCTTAAATTTCATCTTCACCCATTGATTTATTTCTATAGAAGTGACATGAGGAATAATGAATCCATTTTTTTCTCCACAATTCCTTTACTTTACATTGGATCATTATATGATCCCAAAAAAAATATGAATAATATTTAACTATAATAAACATAGTAAGTCTATAACAACCCTGCTTTTTATTACATACTTAAAAATGATTTATTACATAAAATATTTACTTTATACAATATATAAGATTGATAGGTCTAGTTTCTTTGGGGCTTAGGAAAACTACATAAAAACTTAAAACATGAAACACATCATCTTTATTCAAAACTTCCTTTACATGACCACTACATTCCCTCGTACTTATCATTGCATGGGATAACCTAAGGAAGTGCATAAGAAAAGGTTGAGCTATAAATCCTAGTAAGGGAGTAAAAAAGGTATAACATGAAAAATACAGTACATGTTGGGAAATAGGTATATCAAAGGATCATAAGATAAACATGAACATAAAGGCATGATATAGCATGATTAACATAACATGGAAAATGTGGCAACAACACTTAATATAGTATTAGCATGAGCCAAGTCTCATTGCACATGGATCATGATTAAAACCTCATTTCACTTGAATTATCATGAGTAAACCCTCATTTCACTTGACCTATCATGATACTGATCTTTACCCAATGCATTGGAGTGCTATCAGGGCACACCCTTCTTAATCATTTCATTTCATGCACAAGTGTGCCACATGGATCATATAACATAGATTCATTAAACATCGTCATTTATTCCATGATAAAATAACATGTAATTCATAAATGAAACTCTATAATAAATAAGTAAATGTTCATAAAGTTAAATACTCTTGATAAAGAAATGAGCATGGTATTCACTACACAATGACTTTGGCTTGAAAAATCGCGGTGCAATTTCGGCAGCATAACGGCGTGACATAAGAATTCAAAAAATGTTTGATGAGAGAGAAAGGGGTGTCTCTTCATATTTACATGAAATGGAAAGTAATGGGGTCATATATATACATGTCCCAACATATGTAATGTAATTTAGATTCATAATACAAAATAATTTCTTGAATGTAAATTAAAAGAGATAAATTCCTTACAGAATTTCAGCATGGTAACAGGTGTACTTGGGAGGAATTAATGAGATATAAATGGTTCTATAATCATTAAAAGGTAAGGAGGGAAGTATGGTGGAGGTTATAAATCACACCACAATATTTTTAATTTAAAATACAAAGGTATAGTAACATAAATAAACTTAGACAAAAATGATAAAGGAAGAAATCTCTTACTTGGAAGTGCGATCTCAAAGGCTTGGGAAAGGCTTGAGAGAGGCTTATTGGGAGATTAGGGAACATTGGGAGGATTATATAGATATTATGGTATATTTTGGTCTATATCCAAAGGCTTTGATTGAATAATAAATCTTGGGTGGGTTTATATAGGAAAAGAGAGATAATTCTTTATTATTTAGGTTTTGGCCACCACACATTAAACTAATCAAAACCAAAAACCAACCCATGGTTTTTTCCCATGGTTTTTTACAAAGGGTAGTGGAAAACATTATTTTATAAGTCCAATGGCCTAAATTCTTAAAATATTATCCTTTCTTATGTGTAGGTGAGTCACACTCTCAAGGAAATCATTTTAAAAAGATAAAATGTTTTATAAGTCTTGGAGGGTCTACTAAGGCTTTGTAAAATAAATAAAATAAACCTCAAATCACATTATTTTAATGTTAAAACATATATTGTCAGAAAATACCACTTATATTATTTTATTACATCACTATTAGGTCATTATGATGTCATCAAACACATTATAATTAAACGGTATTTAATTTTTTACCCAAAAATTCTATTGTCTAAGAAAATTATGAAAAATTCACCATTGGATAATTTCGACATCATGATTCCAAAAATAATATTCATTTTATCTAAATAATTTTCAAATATGTTAATTTTTACTTTTAAAATAAAAACTGACAGTTATCGAAAATTCATGGGTTTGACAAAAACAGCTTTCAAACCTTAATAAAAATTATAATTGTATTCTTAAAAATTATATGATCATTTATATTTAAAAATTAATTTATTAATAATATTTTATTAAAGTATTATTTAATTCAAAAATCCATTAATTCATCAAAATAGATTTCTTAATTGAATATTAACTAAAAAATATTACTTGTGCTTTAAAAATTATTTACAAAGTAACAATAATAAAATGAATGTATATTCTTTATTATATAAAAATAATAATGCACGTAATCATAGTGCTAAGGTATAATTAAATAACCCCTTATAACACCCGCATAAGACCGAAGGGTAAAGTGTGATATGGTGATAGACTCTTGGGGTGGCTTGGATAACATTGCTCAGGTGGTAATCTCTATCAACTTCCACTTCTCCCATAGGCAGTTCTGCTTGAGCTTAACGTATTAAATCTCGGTATGGGTTTGGTCAAGAGTTAATCCCAATGAAGCTACCTCCTTTCTGAGCTCTGAAAAATGGGCTTCATATGGGGCAAGACTACTATATCAGGTCATCACTTCCTTTGACTAAGTAAATTGGATTTGTTAAAGCCTTATACTTATACTAATCATGTGATCACTGTTCAATAGCTATATTAGCAATGGTAACGATTATTAACAGTATTTTGAAATCTAAAAACATAAAAACAAGGAAATGAATATTTTATATAACTATTTTACATAATAATACATTTAATTAGATCGATAGTAATTTTCATTGATAAAAGTTTGGGTCATTACAAAATCAATTATCAGACAAGAAAATTGTGAAAATTTGTCTCATGTAAACACTCAAAACCAAGGCCCCAAACCAATCATGATTGATAATTTCATTTACATTCTTAATAAAAATAATTTAAATAATGGAATCTCCAATATTTTTTCTTCATATTCAATATAGGGAATATTTTTATCTTGAAACAATATATCTATATGAACTTGTAACATTAATAAATTCATAAGTATAATTGGCAAGGAAAGTTACTTTATAAAGTTCCTTTAAATCTTTCAATTGATTCTTTAGATTGTATTGAATCATCCTTCCTTTTTCCCTACTATTTCTCCTTCTATAATGACATACTAAAATTCATACCTTTCCATTAATTATAAAAAAATCATAAAAAATAAATTAGAAAGTGTAAGGTCCTAGTGTGAGATTTGTCAAATAATTAAGAGAGAGGTGAATTGACTTTTTAAAATATATTTTAGGAATTAATATCAAAGTTAAACATTAATTCTATGGAAATAAAAATAATATTAATACAGTGATATTAATTGTAGTTTATACCTAATTGATCTTATTCTACCCTTCACTCCTCTCAATTGTAAAGATAAATGAAATCCACTATAATGGAATTTAATGGTTCATGCCTTCTTGTCCTGTTACTTTATCATTTGGATAGTTAAAGGCATGTATAGGAGTTCTATAGTTATCTATGGAGCTAGAGTTGCAGGAGTGATACAGGTGGTGGTTTATGATGTGAATTGGATTTACGTCATGAATTGGTGATTCATGGCTTCTATAGACATCCATTTTCATAACTTGTATGCAGGAAAGGGGGAGCCTGTGAATTAGATTCACATCATGAAATTTGAATTCTTGATTTGTATTTAATAAAAGTTATAGGCAACATGAATCTGAGTGAATATTAGAAATTTAGGAATTCACATCGTGAATGGGTTACACAATGTGAAATTTTTGGGTTCTAGGTTATTTTTATCCCTTTCACAATTGATTTTCATCTCATTCATCCACTCTAACTTCCTCTCCTTTTGGTAGAACCCTAGGTTTCTCTTAGAGGATCTTAAACCCACTCCATTCTTCTTTTATCTTTGGGTTCCAGTGGATTTCCATTAGTGATCTGTGGTGATTTCTCCTCTATTTCATGTAGGTTTCCTTCTATTATTATTTGGATATCTACTGTAGAGATGCGGTTTTGGTTTGGGGTGTGTGTGTGTTTTAAACACTTTTGGTACAATATTGGTTGGTTTGTGAGTTCCTTGTGTAGTGGTATTTTATAGATAGTTTCTTCTTTTCCCTATGATGCATAGTGAGATCGTAAAGCTTCCTTGAGGTGGGTGTATCTTCATTATCACATGTTTATGTGCTATGTGTGATATCTAAATTCTTTTTATTACCTTTTGGGGAATATTAAGGGTCTGTGTAATGAGATAATTAATTGGAATGTCTAAAACTTATGGTTATGAGGAGTTATTGCATGATTTACTACTTTAATATATGTTTTTGATATTATTATGCATGCATGTTTCCAATTCTGAAAATAACGGCTGTTAGGGAGCTTGTTTGTGTTATAGTTTTCATGTTTCAATGGACCTTTTTGTGTTTTTGTGTGATCACATTATGAATAAAAGGTTAAAGATATATATTTTTCTAATAATTAGTTTCCTCTTGATATCTATTTTGTATGATAATACCCATTCTAAATAAAAATGATATGTGATAATTCCCCTAAGTAATTTTGGAAGTCGAATTGTGTTGTTGTTGTGTGTTTGTGCTTTTTATGCTTTCCCTATGTGGTTTGGGATGTTTTACAGTGATGTTAGTGACCATATAGGTTGTATATTATGAAAAGTTGTGATACAGTGTTTGGTTAGAATGGATACAATATGGGAAGTTGTACAATGTGGTGAGATTAGGTTGTGGCACAGTGGTTGTGGCACAGTGGTTGTGGCCCAATGGTTATGGTGCAGTGGTTGTGGTGCAGTGGTTGTATTGAAGTGGTTGTGGCATAGTGGATTTATTTTGGAATTTTTTGATTGTGTTATATGGAAGTTTTGTTGTGATATGGCATGGTAAATGTGATGCGACAACATTGGTGGATGTGTGTTGTTATGGAGGTGGTTGTGTGAGTTGTCCTAGTTATAGCATGGCATGGTTATTTTAGTTTCCTATTTATCCATGGGATATACTTTGATGATAAATGAAACAAAATAGTCTATTAAAAAACAATATGGACTAGAAATATACATTTGATAAATGTATTAAATTGAACTGAATGAATGAATGAGTTGTGTAATGTGAAATGAAATTACCAACGCATAAATGTGTTGAAATGGTAATTGACGGTGGTAAATTTTTTGTCACTTGTGTTGTGGTTGTGTGGTGTTGCATATAGTGGTGGAACCGGTTGATATGGCTCATGTGTGGTACATGGTGGTGATGTGGTATGTGATATAGATATTGATGTGAATCCATATGATGGTTATTGTGTACTATCTATGTATCATGTATATTTATTTTATTTTTATATGTTCCCCACCTAAGTTGGATAACCATACCAATTCTCATAGGTGTTGAGTTCCATGTGTTTTACCCAATATACAGGATGGTGGTGATATGGATGGCTGGCTACCCCCCCCCCCCACACACTTCCTTCAATAGTGATGTATTGGACCAGGTGTCTATGGGTGAGATCTAATGATATGTGATGTGATGTGTGGCCCAAGTGTGTGCAAGAGGGATGTGAGTAGATGTGATGTGATGTGATGTGTTGGACCAAGTGTCTAGGGTAGATATGTAATGTGGTTTTAAGTGACATGTGGTGGGGTCAAGCATAGTAAGAGGAGGACACAAGGTTGATTTCTTTTACATTCATGATACCCTACCACTCTGGTTCTGGTTGTGGTGTGATGTGTTGTCCCAGGTGTCAGTGGATGGTATTTGATGTGATGTGATGTGTGACCCAGGTGTCTACAGGTAGGATGTTATGTGATGTGATGTGATGTGTGGCCCTAGTGTTTATGAGTGAGAAATTTGTTGTAATGTGATATGTTTGGAAGGGATGGGAGCATAGGATGTTTGATGTTAGGGAGTGATATTAGAAAATTAGTGTGGAAAGTGGAGGCAAGTAATCTTTCTTTGATATGATCTTGATGCTATATTATTATATTGGATAATAATTTAGTGAGAGAGCTATTTTGAGGCTGAGTTTTGTTAAATGTCCTATATAGGTGCTCATTGGTTCTAATGTTTTTTCGCTGGCACATTAGAATTCTCTTTTCACATGTGCAGTTGTGGCCTTTATTATGTCCCTTCTAAGTATGCCTATTATGTTCACCCTATATATAAACTGATTTTTAGGTTTCCATGAGGACTTTAGGGATTGAGGTGGATATTATTAGTTGGGTTAGAGTTGTTGTTGAGTTATTTTTGTAGACCTATCTTTTAGTATTTTACTTGTGTGGCTTTTAAATGTTTCAGTTCTACTTGATTAATGAAATGTGGGATGGTTTTTGGTTTAGTTTTATATTGTCTTTTGGAGTTTTTTTGTGATTTCTTATACTATCTCTTGATCTGTTTTCATTTATAGAGGTTAATTCCTCTAATATTGTGATATTTTTATTCCCTTAGGGTTAGTATCCAACCCAGGTCCTACTAGAGGCAAGACTTTGGGATCATCATCTCTCTCTCCCCCTTATTGCGGTATCTTTGTCGGGAGGGAGTCGTGATATGGAATCTCTAACTTTTTATGGGGAGTTGCAACCCTTATAATTATTTTTCAAACCCTAGAGGCACAACCCAATAATAAGTTTTTTTCTATCATAATATCATAGCCCAAATAGATTATTTTTTATGTGGTGGAAGAAACCAAACCCGCCTTTATTTAGACTATAGAATAATCAAATATCTATGTATTTTACTAATTAGGAAAAACTTTCACATACCTTTTTATTGGTCCGGTATAACCTGAAAGTCCTACCATTTAATGGTAGTATAATCCAGTGAAATTACACACACATGAAAATAATTGGAATAATTAAGAACAACATAAATCATTTGTAAAATTCGAACAGGAGTGTTGAGGAAGCATTATTCTATTTATAAATAAAATGATCATAATGGTGTAGCTTCATCCAATAGATTTTTTGAGGTGATTAACCCATTTACTAAGTCATGCCAAACAACCCCTTAAGCCATTATGAAACTGAGGCAAAACATTTACATTCCATATTCAATCCAACTAACCATACTAATAGGTTCAAATGGGATCTATGTAATTATTCATAAATTCCACATGCGACCTTGTCAATTTCTAGGTTCGAAAATGTCGGCACAACCCATGGGTGGCCCCAAATTGGTCAAATCATCCTCGACACATCCCACGGGGATTGTGAGGGTTTAAAATAATTATTTAGATGATCATTCTACCCAAATCCCACCAAAGTAATATAGATCACAACAATAGGAAGCAAGAACACTTACTCATATGCACAAATCTACATAAAAACTATGGGATATAATGTGTAGACCACCTACCTAGAATCTGGTGATGAACGCACTCTTAATCATCGCCTTAGGTCTGGATTCAAGCATCCCATGAATCCCAAACCTAGGTTCCATCCAAAAAAGGAGGGTTTTAGGGTTTCAGAAGAATATGGGAGAAACCACAATCTGTAATCCATGAAAAAGGAGCAATAGACTTATATGGGGCTTCGATCTGCAACCAACAGCACTCCAAATGACCAAGAATTGAAGGAGAATCACCTCTTGGAAGTTTAGTTTTTCTAAGTTCATAACTAGGGTTTTAGGGGGTAAAATGGACGATAAACCCAAGTTGGGTTTTAAAATCCCTGAGTGGCATTTTTTTAATTTTATCATAGTTTTTGGGCCGCACGGTTTTCTAAACCATGCACAAAACGTGCGGAAGATACTGCTCAAAAATCACCCCCTTTGCACGGTTTCCCAGGGATTCCACATGGTTTTCTTAACTGTGTGCCAACCATGCATAAAACTCTGTCCATGGCTGCACGGTTCCCGCACGGTTTACACTAACCATGCACAAACCATGCAACACGCCCAGGAACTCCCTTTTCCTCCACTTTTCATGTCTCGAACCCCTAGAACACCCCTGATACTCCTCATGAACATGGGAGGAAATTATTTGACCAAAATAAGGTACTTAAACTGAAACATAAATTGGAACATATTTTAAGAGAATCGGGGATCTTACAACCTCCCACCTTATAACGACTCATCCTCAAACCACTTTTTAGAGCATCACTGAACTTCCATAACAGGGGATCATGCCACATGGTCTTCCTATCCATTACCAATTTCCAAGTTTCTAGTTACAAATCACAAGACCGCTGAACATGGATAAAGGTCACATGATTTTCCCTCAAGAATTCCTCACCATAACCCACAACACAAACCAGAACACTCCTCAAGGATGCATCCACTTCAACCATTCCACCATGAGAACTTCATGGGGGAAACTTAGGCGAAAACACATAACTCACCACACATGGAAACTTAACACACAGTATCACATCATCATGGAGGAACCAATAGGAACCCCATCGGCCCGATCCTCTATACGAATCATGACCCAAAATAACTTGGCATCATTTCCCTCTATTCCCCAAACTCTAATGGTGGCCAAACCTGGTATCACCCAAAGGAAAACACACAATACTTCCAACCACATTTCTTGATGATTCACTCCAAAAATATACATCCAATACGTAACCCAAGACTCTTGGGTGTTCTACCTACTAAACTCATGCCAAATCTCTCTACCAGGGCCAACTCACCAGAGTGGTGACTACTCGAGTTCTTCTAACTTGAAACTCTGATCACATCATCAACCAACCATTTATTTGATATGGTTCTCTCCAATATTTTCAGTTACTTGACACCTCCACTTTCGATGAAAGATCACCCAAACCTAAACCTAACTTTCACATCACCTAAAATGTTTCAACTAACTGCACCCCAACATCCAAAGGAGCATTACCCTGCTTTGGCATCCAACCACACCGTCAAAATCATTTAAAAGGAAATTCCTACCCTATCCACTTGAGGACTAAGATCAACTGGACCTCACTTAGGTACAATTCATTTCCAAGAAGGTACTTTCTACCACAGCATCAACCCGTAGGTGGTTCAATCTCACCACACACATTCAAGTTTAACATCTCAGGTCAGACCGCACCCGGCTAGCTTGTCTCAGAACACCGACCTTCCAATGATGGTATGTTATCCCCTTATCACCTCCTCAAGGTGCTTACTAACCTGAGGCCTATCATTATCATCCCAAGCACCCAATTGAGGTCATTCCATGAATTCCAGAAGAATTCCATCATCACGGAATTACCGCCCTCCAGACCGTCATCGGGCTTCACCCTTGGTATAACACCACATCACATGTCCAAGGTTCCCTCAACTTAGAAATGTTCTAAAACCACAAAAGGAGAAATCACCCGAGTCTAAACCTAATCTTCATTGGAGTTATAGAACCCAAAATCTTTTTCCATGACCTATTTTCATATCCAACCAAACCCTTCTGCGACCTCATCACAGACATCACAACTTCACATGGAACCACCCTGATCCCGAAGCCAACACTTGGCTCATCAGTCACCATATCCAAGTCCCACAATGCCTCTCTGAGGGACCTAAAAAGAACCTTATAGGTTCCTCATTGGCATCCTGCTGCCACTACACCAACTCGATGTTCTCCCTTCCACATCTAGGAATGACTCATCACTTCCCAGCTTAGGAGTGTCGTTACCATCTCTCACCATGAGGGATTCCAACCACCGAATCTTATACCTGATAAAAAACTAAACCTCAAACCCAAAAATGGCTACCTATCCTTTTCCCAAAACAAACAAAAGAACATCACCCAATGCCTGTTCTCGGCTTCCGTGAACAGTACCCATGGCGTTTTTTGACATTCGGTCCATCCTGAGGACCTCACCCCAAGCCATCGAGGGTGAAAATTCCATCATCAAGCTCAAAATATACCATTTTCATGAGTGTAAACTCCATGATGCCCCCAATTCATCCAAACACCTTCAGGTCTCTTGGTATGGATCCTTAGCTTCTCAACATACCTGGGATGATATCAAGATATTGGGTAGGATCATCACTAGCTAAGATACGCTAAGAATTTATCAAAGAACACCACCACCTACTTAGCCATTTATGATGCCAAACCATGGGACACCAGACCTAGCAAGGATCTCAGGCTTCCCTACCGAATACATCTCATCAACACTTAACCACCACCACTCAGGTGTGATTTCTAACCAAGTTCAACCATCGCTCCACAACCAAACCACCAAATAGTCGTGAACCAATGTTTTAGGTGGTACTACTTCCACCACACCACTTGAATTTTTTTGATGAGTCCATGATAGCTAACAACCGAAGAACAATGGTCTACCACACCAACCAAAAAAACGGTCTCCCATAAACCAACCTTTACCTGTGTATATCCCATCGCCCGCTTACTTACCTAACCATGTATCTTGGTTATTTAGCCTAATTAGACCTGAGAAAGCCTCTACATATCACCCAACAAACAACCCATTCATACAAACAAGTTCAGCCATGTGTCCACCCTCACCTAGAGTGTCACCATCGAATGAAGGAGTATAACCATGCTTCATTAACCCTTGTCCCTTCCACTCAAAAACAACTTTGAGATCTCTATTAATTATCATCCAAATAGGTGAGTTGGGAATCCATGCAATACAACCCTTTGAATTGAACCTTACCTCTTATCACAACCACTAGGGTGACCTTATGAAGGAACCAGGCACAAATATACCATTCACTAAAACTTGGGGTACTCAGTATGCATTGAAGCTACCCCTGAAGCATCTTCCATGCTTCATATTCCAAGGTACATGCACCACTGGTCTAACCTCTCATGAGGTCACCAAATATTTTTCGAAACTATCATCTCATAACCACAACTTGAGTTGCACCACCAGACATAAACCTTCCCATTATCCTTCTATGACAAAATTGCACCATTTAGTACTCTATGCCCCACTATCAAAGTCCAAGACATACACATGTGTGACACACAACCAAAAGCACTAAAAAACCCCATTCAAACTTTCTTATAGGTCACCTTAAAGGTTGAATGATACCAACTACCTAGACTATATTCACAACCAGGAAATCCATTGGTACTCTATCCAAACCATACATATCATGGAATGAATGAAGTAATGCTTGTGAATAGAACTCTCACTCCCATTCTGATGCATACTATGGCTAGCGCACCAAATAACCATTTACTATAGGTTCCAAACCAAAGGTGTACACATTCATCAGCACTACGATCCAAAAATACTCTTTGGGATTCAAAAAAAAACTCGCAAGGTCTCTACTCTCCAAGTCACCAAGGCCCAGGCACTATCCTTAAGGTCCAACATGCACTTCCTACAGTCATGAACCATGAGTGTTTCATCACTCACATTATCGAACAATGCCTCACAATCCAAAGGCCAAAACCCTTCCAAGGGTTCCTTAAACACACCTCCTAGGCCATATCGTAATCAATAAGGCCTCACAATCCAAATACAAGGTCTCAAACTAGGTCACTCTCACTGCCCAACCCACACATACAAGGATCAAACTGACAACGCAAAGGATACCCACCTTGAACTCAATCATTCTCATTTTAAAATTATCACTCACCTGACACTTCGAAGAATGACCAATAGTATTTAACCGCATATGGAAAAGATCTCATGTTGTCAACCTTAAACAAACCATTCTTCATAATCTATCCCAACAGTCATCTTCACACTTAGAACACCACCCTCTACCATACCTATTGTGGTTCATGTTCAATTTGTGGTAACAAATTTACTTAATCACAAGTCTTCTATCAACACCTCTTCAAAACAATTCTTCTTTTACAACATGATTCCTTCTTCTTAGGCACATTTACCATTTCACAACTTATTACAATCATCATTTTAACTCATTTACACCTTTCCTTAGGAAAAATCATTAGCAATTTTACCATCATTATGCAATCCTTTTTCTTTTAGGCACCGAATCAACCTCTACAATTTATCACAACCCAAAATTTTAACCCATTAATAAAATTTCTTTATACATAATATTCATTAACTATTAATTTTCATTATTTTCATTCACCCAATTAAATTACCATTATTAGGAATAATTTTCTTCAGATTTATCAAGGAAGTAAAATGCATTCTTTCCTCTATGCTCCGTACACCCATCTCGTGTGTGTGCCTATAATGATGTATGACACCTACTTCCTTAGGTGCCTAAAATTATGCATGGATGCACAACCTCATGCCATTACGTCCATGAGAAAAATATAATAAATTAGTTAAATCACACAACATGTGCATCACCCAATGATAAAATATCATTCAACTGTAACAACACACATCAATAACAACAATTACCACCCAGGGTGACTTGGGTTTTCCCTAATACATGGTTATATACTCCCAAGAATGAGCTCATTACCAAGGCTTGACACATCCTAATCTCCTATCTACCATCCCCAAATAGTAATAAAGAGAAAAGAACTCCTTTGATACCCCTTTGTAATGTACCTGACCTAGAAGACTCTAAACTGGTGCTCTGATTCTGGTCGTCACATGACCTCAAGAACACATCCCCATACACAAGAGGTTGTCGACTAATGGCGAGGGTCTGATAAGTCATGTGGGGAGACTATACCCTCTTTACTAGAGTATTCCATAGCATAACACAATATAAATAGTGTAAACAGTACAAACAACTAATAAACATGCATAACCAAACGTTTCCCAAATGGGGCACAACCACAAATCAAATACAACAATGCCATGTCGTACTAGTAGTGAAAAGTGAAAGAAACCCAAAATAAAACAAATGACCAAAACACAAAAAAGGTCCCAACTCTAAGTCTAGGTCCTTCTCCATGTATTTCCCAAGCCTGACTCAACACTTTAGTGTAGGGACTTCACCCTTGTCCTGACCTGCAACCAAGAAATCTTCTCGGGTACTCAACAGCAGCCCGAGCAGGGTGTAAGTACAATACTCAGTAGGCCACCACCAACGGTGTCTACAAAATATCCAGTTTAATAGTTAGTTCATGTAAGTACAAAATAAATGGTAAGTAAACAAGGGATAGTTCAGGTGCCACAAGTTAACAAAGTTCATTTCATTCTTGAATAGAATTTATCCCAATTCCCATTCTTATACCAACTTCATTACATAATTAATTTTGATCACATGTTTCATGGGTTGGGAATAATTATCATATACACAAGGGTACAAGGAAATCAATCACAATACATAGAGAAAATAAATCAAGTCCCAATCTCACTAGAGATACACATATCACATCAACACATTATCCTAACCTTAAAGCCTCGGTCCACGTGGAATGAAACCTTTAGGGGAATAGAGCCTCTATCCCCTTCCCTGACCCGTGCATTTTGGGGTGGAGTTTAGAGCCTTATTCTAACTCGACCCATGGGTGTACAACCTCAAGTCAATACAACACTCTACGAAGCCATGTTCACATGCTTATTTATCAATCACCACAACCATACCATAACACAACATAACATAACCAACGTCATTGGAAATCATCAATCACAAAGAACAACAAACAACAAGGGAATTAATACTATGTCATAACCCATTAACACATTTATTAATTACAATTCATAGACATTTATCCAAATTCCCATTCTCATGACTTAACCCTTTAATTTGTTCAACAACCCCTATACCTTAGACAATATTCATAAATGGACATACTTTAACCCATTTAGCCCATTTATCATTTCAAGTACATTTCTCATGTATTAACTCATTCCATATTTATCAATTCCATCATGAAACACTTTACATGTTCTCAATTCCCAAGTCATTTCCAATTTAACATGCTCATAATTTCATATGTACTAGTCCTATTTGGAATTTCAACATAAATCATATACCATTCGACACAATCTCATTTAACCCAATTAAACCATTTAATAAGTCATGCCAAACAACCCCTTAAGCCATTATTAAACTGAGGAAAAACATGGACATTCCATATTCAATCCAACAAACCATACTAAAATTTTCAACATGGGCTCCATGTTATTACGCATCAATTATACATGATACCTTGTCAATTTCTAGGTTCAAAAAGGTCGGCACGCCCCATGGGTGGCCCCAAATTGTTCAAATCATCCTTGACACATCCCACGGAGATCATGAGAGTTTCAAATAATTATTTATATGATCATTCAACCCAAATCCCACCAAAGGAATCTAGATCACAAAAAGAGGAAGCAAGAACACCTACTCATATGCACAAATCTACATAAAAACTATGGGATATAACGTGTAGACTAACTACCTAGAATCTGGTAATGAACACACTCTTAATCATTTCCTTAGGTCCGGATTCAAGATTCCCATGAATCCCCAACCTAGGTTCCACTGGAAAAAGGAGGGTTTTAGGGTTTTAAAAGAAGACGGGAGAAACCACGATCCCTAATCTAAAAAAGAGAAGCAAGAGGAGCATTGGACTTACCTAAGGCTTCGATCTGAAACCAATAGTGCTCCAAACAGCCAATAATAGAATTAGAATCACCTCTTGGAAGCTTGGGTCATCCAAGTTCTTCACTAGGGTTGAAGGGGGTAAAATGCAGGAGAAACCTGAGTTGGGTTTTAAAATACCAGGGTGGAATCTTTGTAAATTTTTCAAAGTTTCTAGGTCGCACGGTTTACCCATACGGTTTTCCAAATCGTGCACAAACTCTAAGGAAGATACTATCTGAAAATCACCCCCTTTGCACAGTTTCTTAGGGATTCCACACGTTTTTCTCAATCGTGCGCCAACCATACGTAAGACTATTCCCATGGCTACACGGTCCCCACACAGTTTTTACTAACAGTGCACAAACCGTGCAACATGCCCAGGAACTCCCTTTTCTTCCTCTTTTCATGTCTCAAACCCCAAAAACACCCTTGATCCTCCTCATGAACTTGGGGGAAAATTATTTGACCAAAAGAAGGGACTTAAACTAAAACATAAACTTCAACATATTTTAAGAGAATTTTGGATCTTTCAACCTCTCCACATTATAATAGATCGTCCTCAAGCCACTCTTCCGAGCATCACTAAACTTCCGTAACAAGGGATCACGCCATAGGGCCTGCCTATCCATTCCCACTTTCCAAGTTTCTAATTTCACATCACAAGGACACCGAACACGGATCAAGGACATAGGATTTCCCCTAAAGACTTCCTCACCATAACCCATAACAAAAACCAGAAAACTCCTCAAGGATGCATCCACTTCAACCATTCCCACCACGAGAACTTCATGGGGGAAACTTAGACAACAACACCTAACTCACCACACATAGAAACTTAACACACAACATCACATCATAATGGAGGAACCAATTGGTTCCCATCGGCCCGATCCTCTGTATGACTCATGACCCAAAATCACTTGGTGTCGTTTCCCTCTATTCCTGAAACTCTAATGGTGACCAAACCCAATATCACCCTAAGGAAAACACACAATCCTTACAACCAAATTTCCTGAAGATTCACTCCACAAATATACATCCAATATGCAACCCAAGACTCTCAGGTGATCGTCCAACTAAACCCATGCCAAAGCTATCTACTAGGGCCAACTCACCCGAGCAGTGACTACTTGGGTCCTTCTAACTCGAAACTTTGATCACATCGTCAACCAACCATTTATCTAGTATGGATCTCTCCACCATTTTCAGTTACTTATCACCTCCACTTTCGATGAAATACCACCCAAACCTCAACCTAACTTTCACATCACCTGACATGTTTCAACTAACTGCCCCCCAACATCCAAAGGATCATTACCCTACTTTGGCATTCATCCGCACCATCAAAACCATTTAAAAGGACATTACTACCCTATCCACTTGAGAACTAAGATCAACTGGACCTCTCTTAGGTACACTTCATTTCCAAGAAGGTACTTTCCTCCACAACATCAACCCGGAGTTGGTTCACTCTCACCACACTCATTCAAGTTTAACATATTTGGTCGGACCACACCTGACTGACTTGTCCCAAAACACCCACCTTCCACTGATGGTATGTTATCCTCTCCTCACCTCCCAAATGTGCTTACTGACCTGAGGCCTGTAATTATCATCCAATGCACCCAATTGAGGTTGTTCTCTAAATTCCAGAATAATTCCATCATCATGGCATTACCGCCCTCCGGACCGTTATCAGGTTTCACCTTTGGTATGACACCACATCACATGGATAAGGTTCCCTCAACTTCAAGATGTTCTAAAACCACAAAAGGAAAAATCACCTGAGTCTAACCCCAATTTTTTTTTGGAGTTATAGAACCCAAACTCTCTTTCCAAGACCTATTGTCGTATCTAACCACGCCCTTCTGCAACCTCAGCACATACATCATAACTTCACATGGAACCACCCTGAGCCTGAAGCCAACACTTGGCTCATCAGTCACCACATCCAATTCCCACATTGCCTCTCTGAGTGACCTAACAAGCACCTTATAGGTTCCTCATTGGAATCCCGCTACCACTACACCAACTCGATGTTCTCCCTTCCATATCTAGGAATGAATCATCACTCCCCACCTTAGGAGTGTCATTAATATTGCTCACCATGAGGGATTCCAACCATCGAATATTATACCCTATAATAAAATGAACCCCAATCCCAGACATGGCTACCTTTCCTTTTCCGAAAACAAGAAAAAAACGTCACCCAATGCCCGTTCTCAGCTTCTGTGAATGGCACCCATGGCATTTGTCGACATTCGCTCCATCCCGAGGACCTCACCCCAAGCCATCGAGGGTGAACATTCCAACATCAAGATCCAAATATATCATTTTCATGAGTGTAAAATCCATGTTTTCCCTCATTCATCTAAACACCTTCACGTATCTTGGCATATATCTAGAGATTCTCAACGTATCGGGGATGATATTAAGATATTGGGAAGGATCATCACTAGATGAGGTATGATAAGAAGTTATCTAATAACACCACTACATACTTAGCCATTTTTGATGCCGAACTGTGGGACACCAGACCCGGAAAGGATATCAGGATTCCCTACCAAATGCGTCTCATCAACATTTAACCACCACCACTCATGTGTGATTTCCAACCAAGTTAAACCATCGCTCCACAACCAAACCACCAAGCAGTCGTGAACCAATGTTTCAGGTGGAACTACTTCCACCACACCACTCAAATTATTCCAATGCATCCCTAGAAGCTAAAAACTGAAGCAAAATGATCTACCACACCAACCAAACCAACGGTCTCCCACAAACCAACATTTACCCTTGTACAACCCATCGCCCACTTACTTACCTAACCATGTATCTTGGTTAGTGAGCCTCATCCACCCTGATGCGGCCTCTACATCTCACCCAACAACCAACCCATTCACACAAACAAGTTCAGCCACGTGTCCACCCTCACCTTGAGTCCCGCCATCAAGTGAAGGAGTATAACCGTGCTTCAGTCACCCTTGTCTCTTCCACTCAAAAACAAATTTGATACCTCCATTAATCTTCATCCAAATAAGTGAGTCAATAATCCATGAGATACAACCCTTAAAAACGAACCTTACCTCTTATCACAACCACTAGGGTGCCCTTATGAAGGAACCACGCAAAACTATACCATTCACTAAAACTTGGGGTACTTAGTATGCATTGACACCACCACTAAAGCATTGTCCATGCTTCATATTTCAAGGTAATTGAACCAATAGTCTAACCTCCCACGAGGTCACCTTGATTTTTTGAATCTATCATCACGTAACCACAACTTGAGTTGCACCACCAACTGTCAACCTTCCCACTTATCCTTCTATGAAAAAACTGCACCATGCAGCACTTTGTGCCCCACTATCAAAGTCCAAGACATCCACATGTGTGACACACACCCAAAAGCACTAGAAACCTCATTCTAACCTTGAAGGTTGAATGATACCAACTGCCTAGACTAGAGTCATAACCATAAAATCCATTGGTCCTCTCTCTAAACCATACATATCATGGAATGAACGAAGCAATGCTCCTGAATGGAACTCCCACACTTGTTCTGATTCACACTATAGATAGAGCACCAAACAACCATTTACTCTAGGTTCCATGCTAAAGGTGTGTACACATTAATTAGAACTACGATCCAAACATCCTATCCGGTATTCAAAACACAACTCGCAAGGCCTATATTTTCTAGGTCACCAAGGCCTGGTCACTATCCTTAAGGTCTAGCATGCACTCCGTATGATCACGAACCATGAGAGTTTTCTCACTCACATTACCGAACAATGCCTCGCAATCCAAACACATTTCTTGGCCAATTACTACCCGTTGGATGTATTGCACCTATTTGCTTATTGATATTAACTACATCATCACACATGTTTATTGAGAAGCAAACACAGTTGTAGATGGACTGGCCAACATGGGAGTAAATCAAGACATTACCTAGTTCGAAGACCTCTCTGTTGCTCTTATTTACCTTCATGAAAAAATATTGTAATATGATCTCGTATTTTATACTCTTGTAAACTTTCTTTAAATAATAATTATGTTTTGGTCGTTTTGGGCCAAGGCATCACCTTTAAAAAAAAATCACAATCCAAAGGCCATAACCCTACCAAGAGTTCCCTAAACACACCACCTAGGCTATATCATAACTGGAAAGGCCTCACAATCCAAATCCAAGGTCTTAAACAAGGGCACTCTCACTACCCAACTCACACATACAAGGATCAAACTGACAACACAAAGGATACCCACCTTGAACTCAATCATTCTGATTTTAAACTTATCACTCACCCGATGCTTTGAAGAACGACCAACAGGATTTACGACAGATGGAAAAGATCCCACGCTATCAACCTTAAACAAACTATTCTTCATAATCTATCCCAAAGGTCATCATAACACTTAGAACACCACCCTCTACCATATCTACTGTGGGTCATAGTCAACTTGGGCTAACAAATTTACTTAATCACAAGTCTCCTGTCAACACCTCTTCAAACCAATTCTTCTTTTACAACACAATTCCTTCCTCTTAGCCACATTTACCATTTCATAACTTGTTAAAATCATAATTTTAACTCATTTACACCTTTCCTTAGGAAAACTCATTTCCAATTTTACTATCATTATGTAATAATTTTTCTTTTAGGCACTGAATTAACCTTTACAATTTATCACTACCCAAAATTTTAACACATTCACAACACTTATTTATACATGATATTCCTTAACTATTCATTTTCATTATTTTCATTCACCCACTTACATTACCATTATTAGGAATAATTTTCTTCAGATTTATCAAGGAAGTAAAATGCATTAGTCCCTCTATGCCACGGACACCCATCCTGTGTATGTGTCTATAATGATGTGTGCCACCTACTTCCTTAAGTGCCTAAAATGATGCATGGATGCACAACCTCATGCCATTCTATCCAGGAGAAAAATATCATAAATTATTCAAATCACACATCATGTTCATTACTCAATGGTGAAATACCATTCAAATATAACAACACACATCAAGAACAAAAATTCCCACCCAGGGTGACTTGAGTTTTCCCTCATACATGGGTTAGCTACTCCCAAAAATGAGCTCATTACCAAGGCTCGACACATAATATTCTTCTGTCTACCATCCCCAAATAGTAATAAAGAGAAAAGAACTCCTCTGATACCACTTTGTAACGTCCCCTAACCAGAATCCACTAAACCGGTGCTCCGAGCCGGGTCGTCACATGACCTCAAGCGCACCTCCTCATACACCAAAGGTTTCTGACTAGCAGTGAGGGTCTAATGAGTTATGTGGGGAGACTATACCCTATTTACTATAGTAAGGCACAACATAACACAATATAAATATTGGAAACAATACGAACAACCAATAAACATTCATAACAAAATGTTTCCTAAACTGGGAACAACCACAAATCAAATACAATAATGCCATGTGGTACTAGTAGTGCAAAGTGAAATAAACCCAAAATAAAAAACATCCAAAAATACAAATGGATCCTGACTCTAAGTTTGGGTCCTTCTCCATGCACATCCTGAGCCCAACTCAACACCTTAGTGTAGGGCCTTCACCCTTGTCCTGACCTACAACCAAGAAATCTTCTCAGGTACCCAACGACACCCCAGAAGGGTGTGAGTACAATACTCAATAGGCCACCACCAATAGTGTCTAAAAAATATTCAGTCTAATAGATAGTACATGCAAGTACAAAATAAATGGTAAGTAAACAAGGGATAGTTGGGTTCCATAAGTTAACAAAGTTCATTTAATTCATGAATAACATGTAACCCAATTCTCATTCTTATAAAAACTTCGTTACTTAATTCATTTTGATCACATGTTCATGGGTTAGGCATAATTATCATCTACACAAGGGTATAAGGAAATCAATCACAATTCATAGGGAAAATAAATCAAGTTCCTATCTCATCAGGGATACACATATCACATCAACACATTATCCTCACCTCGATGCCTCGGTTCTGGTGGAATACAACCATTAAGGGAATAGTGCCTCCATCTCTTTCCCTAACCCATGCATTTTGGGGTGGAGTTTAGAGCCTCAGTCTAACTCGACCTATGGGCGTAAAATCTCAAGTCAATAACCCACTCTAACAAGCCATGTTCATATACTTAATTATCAATCACCATAGCCATACCATAACACAACATAACATAACCAGTTCCATTGGAAATCATCAATCAAAAATCATAACAAACAACATGGGAATTAATATTATGCCATAACCCATTAACACATTTACCAATTACAATTCATATCCATTTAGCCAAATTCTCATTCTCGTGACTTAACCCTTTAAGTTTTTTCAACAATCCCTATGCCTTAGTCAATATTCATCAGTGGTCATACTTTAACTCATTTAGCCCATTTATCATTTCAATTACATTGTATTAACTCATTCTATATTTATCAATTCCCTCATGAAACACTTTACATGTTCTCAATTCCCAAGTTATTTCCAATTTAACATTCTCATAATTTTATATGTCTTAGTCCTATTTGGAATTTCAAAATAAATCATATACCATTCGACACAATCTCATTTAACCTGATTAACCCATTAACTAAGTCATGCTAAATAACCCCTTAATCTATTATGAAACTGAGCCAAAACAAGGACATTTCATATTCAATCCAACTAACCATACTAACATGTTCAACATGGGATCTATGTTATTACGCATAAATTCCACACGTGATCTTGTCAATTTCTAGGTTCGGAAAGGTCATCACCCCCCATGGGTGGCCCCAAATTGGTCAAATCATCCACAATGCATCCCACAGGGATTGTGTGGGTTTAAAATCATTATTTAGATGATAATTCTACCCAAATACCACCAAAGGGATCTAGAGAACAACAAGTGGAAGCAAGAACACCTACTCATATGCACAAATCAACATAAAAACTATGGTATATAATGTGTAGACCACCTACCTCAAATCTGGTGATGAACACACTCTTAATCATTGCCTTAGGTCCGGATTTAGGCATCCCATGAATCCCCAACCTAGGTTCCCTCAGAAAAAAGTGGTTTTTAGGGTTTCAGAAGAATATGGGAGAAACCACGATCCCTAATTCGAAAAAGAGAAGCAAGAGAAGCATTATACTTACCTGGGGCTTTGATCCGCAAACAAACGGCACTCCAAACGGCCAAGAATCAAAGGAGAATCACCTCTTGGAAGCTTAGGTCATCCAAGTTAGTCACTAGGGTTGCAGTGGGTAAAATTGAGGAGAAACTTGAGTTGGGTTTTAAAATCCGGGGGTGGCATTTTTGTAATTTTCTCAAAGTTTCTAGGCCGCACGGTTTACCTGTATGGTTTTCCAAACCGTGCCCTAATCGTGCGGAAGCTACTACCCGAAAATCACTCCCTTTGCATGGTTTCTTGGGGATTTTTCATGGTTTTTTTAACAGTGCACCAACCATGTGTAAGCCTATGTCCATGGATGCATGGTTTGGACTAATCATGCGCAAACCGTGCAACATGCCCAGGAACTCCCTTTTCTTCCTCTTTTCATGTCTCGAATTCCCAGAACACCCTTGAGACTTATCATGAACTTGGGAGACAATTATTTGACCAAAATAAGGGACTTAAACTAAAACTTAAATTGGAACATATTTTAAGAGAATATGGGATCTTACAGAGTTCCTTGAATGTACCTCATGATTCTTTTCACTGTTTCCATATGTTATTATTTGAAAGTGGTCTGATAAGAATGTTTTATAAACAATATTTGGATGTGTTACAGTTAAGTATAATAGGATTCTGATGATTCTCTTGTACATGGTGGGATCTACAGAAGTCATGTCCTCATGCTTTCTTAGTTTAATTCTAACCGCAATTTGAGTTTACATTGGTTTGGAGTCATGCATATTGAATTTATTCAGAAACTCTCTTGAATAATTTTCTTGAGAAACAAAAGTGTAGTTTTTCCTTTGAATCACTTACAGCCACAAGAAGTATGTGAGTTCACCAATTATAGACATTTCAAATTTTTATTTCATGTGATTGGAAAATTCATCCATTGATCTCTTCCTACTTCCTCCAAATATAATATCATCTATGTACACCATAACCATGGACTAATCTATTTGAGAATTCTTCACATAAAGATTGTAATCCACTCCTCCACTTTTTAATTTGATCTTCTTCAGATAAAAATCCATCCGAGAGTACCATGCCCATGGTGCCTATTTCAGACCATATAGATCCTTCTTTAATCTTCAAGCCTTCATTCCATCATTACCAAGAAGAAATATCATTGGTTGTTCAATATAGACTTATTCTTCAAGAACACCATTTAAGAAAGCTGTCTTGAAATCCATTTGATACACTTTGTATCCTCTTTGAATTTCCATGGAAATAAATAGACTAATTGAATCCATTCTAGCCATTGGGGAAAATGTTTCTTCAATATCAACACCTTAAATATTTAAATAGCCTTTACACACCAGTCATTCCTTATTTATGATTACATTTCCATGCTTGTCAAATTTATTTTTGAAAGTCTACTTTGTACCAATAAAATTGTGGGTTTTGGGTCACTTAACTAGATCTAATGTTTGGTTCTTATCGATCTGATCCAATTATTCATTCATGGCCTTAACCCATGATTCATCCTTTATAGCCTATTAAAATGAGGATAGTACCATAATTGGAAGGAATGTAGATTGTGAACTATTACTCATTCTCCTTGTCTATATGGGAGCTATCTAATCCCCAATGATGGTGGATCGATCAATTTCTGCTCTTCGATTTCTCCTGTGAGGTTCAGAAGAATTTTCTTCACCCATGGTTTATTCTTCTGATTCTTCTTCTAATTCAACATCATGATATGACTTCTGGATGTTTTTCATGTCTTCCTCTACTTTTGTATTTGGATATGTTCCATGTCCACATTATTCCTCATCTTCTATCACACCAGTAGATGAATTCCTTGAGCCATTTTTGGTTTTATCTTCAATGATCTTCACATCACTATTTTCCACAATTTTCCCAAGACGTTTATTAAATCATTTTTAGGATTTTCTATTCATTGAATATCTAAGGAATATTCATTCATCTACATCATCACCATACTTTCCTTGATTTCCTTATTTGTTTTGAATAAATAATTTACTTCTAAAAACACGAAAATACTTCAAAGAGGGATTCCTTCCATGTCATAATTCATAGGGTGTCTTGGTTTCCCCCATATAAAGACATGTTCGTTTTTTAATATAAAATACAGGTTGAACAACCTATTTCTAGTAATTGTGAGAGATATAACTCTCAATCAGCACAGTTTGGGTCATATTGTTCACCTATTGATTTCGGCACTCATCAACTCCATTTTTCTATGGATTTATCATCGTATCCACCTCATGTTTTATCCCATGTTTCTACAGGTAGTTTTCAAACCCAATGGATGTATATTCTCCACCATTTTCAGACCACAGAACTTTGATTGTCCGTCCAGTATAATTCTTGACTATTTGGCAATAAGTTTTTATGAAATCAAGAAATTTTCATTTCCTACATATAACCATCAAACAAGCCATTATACTACAATCATCAATGAAAAGAAAAAATTACTTTTCTCCCTGAGTTCTAGTAACATTTATCAGAACCCAAACTCTCTTTCCAATTAGGATATTGGTTCTTTATTTTTTTTTTTAATTCCTATCTCTTCTCCATTCAAATAGTTCCTTGCCTCTTCACAATATGACATGGTATGGCCCAGATGGCCATATAATTGACATTTCATAATTGGAAATGTATTTTCAATTATATTCCTCTTCATATCAACTTTATTAGAAGTATATTTTGACTTTATATTATCTTGGGAAACTCATGGATAGGTTTTGATCCTATTTTTAGTCCGATTTGAGACATTCTTTGTTTTCACTTCAGGTGTCTTTGTGATATGTCTCACTTTCAGCTTACCTTTATTTTAGACCATTTTACTTCCATAATTCGATGTTTCATCATTACAACCAATTCTTATGTTTTCCATGCATTAGGGTCTTTGATCATTTAGAACATTTTAAACTCCATCAGAACCACTCTTAACTCTCTCTAGAAACTCAACATCTGAGAATTTTCCAAATTGAATTTTCTTCTTTGTTTCTTTTGGACTTGATTCACTTTAATATTTACTCCTAAGAGTAATGACCTATTCTTTGAGTCACTCAATAATTTTTGACTTCTACTCCAGTCTTGAGGTAAGGTCATTAATGACCTTTTCCTTTTCTTCAATTCTAAGATTTAGTTCAATAATATCTTCTGACCTTTCAAAAGTTGTTGAATGTTACTTTATTACTTCATCAAGTTGATCAATTTCAGCTTCCAGTATATCAACATATTCTGATGACTCTTCCACAATTGCTTTCAACTTTTTTTCATCTCTTTCATTGATTCTCAAGATTACTAAAATCATCCTTAAGTTACAACTTGAGATCGGCATCAGTGGCCAACTGACTATCTCTAGATTCATCTCCGGATAGTTCTGATTTTTCAATGGTATCAATCATTGACACATGGGTTCTATATTTAAATTCTGATTATTCTTCTTCAAATAATTCACTATCATCATCTTATTCTTCATAGAGAAACACCTTTCTCTGTAGTTTCTTACCAGACTTGAAGTCTCCTTTTTTGAAAAACCTTTTCCAAGGCTTCCATATGTCTCCATCTTTACTTTCTTCATCATCAAACATTCTTGTGCACCAAGAGGCAATGTGACCAACTTTTACACAATGAAAACAAGTCAGAGGTAACTTTCCTTCAAATTTACCTTTTCCCTTCTTGAATTTCTTAGTAACAAGAGAAAAAATTTCTTTTTTCTCATTATCTTCATCGATAAAATATCCTGAAATTTCAAGTTTTTTCATGGAATTGAATGTCATTTCCTTGATTACTCAAGTTTTTGAATCTTCTTCATTGACTCTCATCTCATATGTCACCAGGCTGCTCAGCAGATCATCTAGAGAAAGTTTGGAAATATCTCTTTCTTTAAGGGCTGACACATTTTCATTGTAAAGAGGTGAAAGTCTTTTCAAGATTTTCTTTATAGTATCAGTGTCTTTGATTTATTCACCAAGTCCTTGTATTTCTCCAACAACTTTAGTAATTCAATTGAAAAATGTATCTTCATTTTCTTCAAGATGCATCTTCAGATCATTAAACCTATTGTGAAAAACTTGTAGTTTTGCCTCCTTCACTTTGCTGCCACCTTCATAAATATTCTACAGTTTTTTTCCACAAGAACTTTGATGTTGTAAAACTCAACACTTTTAGATATATATGATCAGAAATATCTATAGTGAAGGCATTCTGTACTTTGGAATCTGCATCAAGTATTTTTCTATTTGTATCAGTCATAGACATCCTAGTTGGATTAGTGACCTATATTCCTTGTGCAGTGGAAAAAAGGACTTCCATTCTAGGAGATCTTAGATTAGATCTCATACTATTCTTCTAAATCTAAAAGTTTCTTCTATAAAAGAGGGGTAATCCCCTGACATTTACTATATTCTCCATTTTATAAATGAAGGGATGATTTAATACCAGCAACCTTTACACTCTGATACCACTTGAAGGACCCTAGAACACCCTGAGAGGGGAGGAGTGAATCAAGGTATCAATTTTTTCTTTTAAACTGGTGGATCTTGTTCCCACATTGGTAGGAACCTTTTAAACTTGTTTGATAAGAAAGTGTAGAAAACAAACAATCACATGCAAAGTGAGGACACATCCATTTTACTTGGTCCACCACTAAGGGATATGTTCAAGGAGCATACACTGACAGGTTTTTGGTTGTACCAAAGTTCACTAATCTTAACTAGTTATGGAGTAAAAAGGTTTAGCACAGTCAATTTGTGTCAGGAACACTAACTTTATAAAGTTTTAGGGATAGCACACTGCATCCATCAGATCACTTCTGTTGACTCCCACTTTCTCACTGCATTGTGAAGAATCTGAACTCAGTTTATCAACTTGAAGTTTTCTTCAATGGTTTGTCATTAAATCATTCATTCTTAACTATAGATAGATACTCTGTTGATGTCCTTTTTTCCCCTATAGATGCAATCTACTTTTATGCGTACTGTTCATTCCTGAACTTGACCTCCACAAACTTTCCTTCTTCCTCCACATACTGGAGTGCTTCTAATACCACCTCTATACACTACCTCTACAAACAGGGACTGAATACCACCTTCAAAAACAATGTTCATGAACTTAATTCACTTATGCTCTTGCGTACTGCCTTCTTCTACGTACTGTCTTTCTCCGCATACTGCCTCACTTTATCCGTGTACTACAAGAGCACCACGGACTGAGTTCTTCCTCCATGTACAGACTCTTCTCCACATACCACCTCCTTTAGTGGACTGCTTCTTCTGTAAACTATTTCTCCTCCACAAACTATCTTATGTGAACTATTCTAGACTTCAATAAATTCCTTTTAGATTTTTAATTAAAGTCTTTGCGGGGTTGATTTCCCATAGACCACTTCTATATTTTTTCGAATTCCTCTAGGATTTTTAATCTTGGATCTGCTCTCTAATGATTGGATTAGTGCTCCTTATATAGCCACATATATCCACATAATCCTCTAATCTAAGATTTACCAAATATTTGATACGACACCGCCTTTACCGCATATCGTGCATCTCCCGTGATCTATATTCCCTATGCAGTCCATGCACCGCCATTCTCCCTATGCGGTGGTAGAAATCACTGCCTCATTTCTGAAAATGACACCCTTCATAGCTTCTCAAAACTCCACCTCATTTTTGTGAACGACATTTCATCCCATGAATTTTTCACCTACTGTGAACTACAATCCTTGATGTGAACCACAAACCTTCACCATGAACCATTTTCTATTCTGTGAACCATTTTCATTCAGTCTACATATCTCCCTTCATCATCTATGAACCATTCTTGGTACATGGTATGCAGTTCAGGTCCCATGCTACTCAGTTCCCTTCCTTTACTGATTTCCTTCTTGATGTACCCGATTTATGTATACTTTTCCATATATTTTAATGAGCATAAACAACTTTTTTCATCAAATTTCAATTATTTGTAGTTAAAATTATTTTTATTGGCTATCATGATGATTTTCAAGTATTTCCATGCCAAAGACACAAAATAGGGGAAGTTTATCAAAAATTCCAAACTACACAGCGTGTACTTTAGGAAACACGTCGTATATCAGTACCCCGACACGGATTGTCCAGGCCAAGTACATGACCAAGTTTCCAAAAACCATTACACGCCGTGTGCATCATTCTACATGCAGTGTACCCCCTTCTAGAAGTATTTGGTGGGTGAGAGCAAGACTACACGTCCATGTTGTTAGTTGAAGACTCCACGCCGTGTACAGCCATACACACACCATGTGGACCTTCTAGAAGTGGTTGGTGGATGATTAACCATATTACATGGTGTGTGGGTTAGTGCTACATACCGTTTACATCCACCTACTAGGAGACGTCGTGTTTAAAGTAAAAAATGACATGTTATCTCACCTACTGGGAGAGAAAAGATGGCCAAAACGCATTTACTAGTAGTACACGCCATGAACTTCCTAGTACAAGTCGTGTACTACTAAAACCTATAAATAATTTGCATTCCATACAAGTTTAAGAGTCATTCAGCCTTCATCCATTCTGTGATATTTGAAGGGAGAGCACTCAAAAAACGACCAAGAAGAGAAGAAGAGAGAGAAAGAAAAGGAGAGAAGAGAGGAGAGAATGTGCTTCTGTGCTACCTTCTGGACGACCTTCACTTCAAATCTTTCAATAGGATATATTCTGGTATTACAAGTTGTTTAGTTACTAGTTGCTCCATGATTAGATAAATTTCCTATGTGTTGGGGATGTGGACTATTGTGAGTTGTAATTTGTAATTTGTGATGTTGTAACTATTTTGTTTATTCTTCATTCTCATAATTCCTTATTAACTCTTTATAAATATCACTAGAAATCTCATATCATACCAAGAAGAGGATTTATAGAGATCCCTTAAGGAATTATGATTTAAAACATCCATGACCATTGGGTGTTTTAATCGTCTCAAAAGGGACTGCAACTAATAAAATTAAGAGAAATCAATTTCCAGACCAAATAAATTGGTTTCTATTGATTTAAACAAAACTCACCAAACCAAGGGGGTTATGTTACATAAATAATTTCAAATATGTGAATTATCATGAACAACACAACCTCATAAGCAAATTTATTTAATAAAAACCTTTAAAATCCACATCCCCAATGCATTTCTCTCCAAATTTTCATCAAAACCAAATTTTTATGTTTTATCTTTATCTTTCAATTAATTTATTAAGAAATTAAAATTTAATCAACTTTTTATCAAAACACAATAGAATCGACTCTAAATTCAATAAACTTCATTAAACCAATTACAAACTAGATAAACGAAACAAAAATAACTCCTCTCTATGGATCGATCCCTTACTAGTACTATACTTGTAAGGGTAATATAATTTGGATTGTCGAAAATAATACTTTGGAAAGAACGATAGCCAGATTTTGGATCTGTTTTCAGGGGGATTTAGTTATAATTATTTTTGTTTAAATCTAGTTTTTATAAAATTTAGTGAAAATAAAAAACAAAAATTCTAAAAATTATATTCTTACTCTCATTTATCTTATTATTATTTCTTCTCTTCCTATTTTATTCATGGTGTGTTACGTTTTGTGCATATTCATAGGTGTATGAGTGGTCGCATCACTTGTTCCAAGAGTACTGAGTCATTAGAGCTTTTTTCAATTGACCTAGAGATCAAACGAACACTTTTGAGGCAACGACGTGAATTCATGGATGAGCACAACCAAAAAAATCTCATGGCACATAACAAACAGGGAGATCCATCTATTGTCCAAGGAGATGGACATCCATTTGGCCCGGATGACAACTGGAACCAAAAAGATCCACTTGTTCTAGGGTATGGCTCATAGAAAATTTAACAATTCCAACCGGAGAAGATGTCATACCTACAACCAAGTCAGGGGTCATACTTTGCTTTTGCACAACAATTTGTGCCCCCACCTCCTCGAGAGAAACTGCCCCAGTGATGTACTCTTATAGAGTACAGACTACCCTCTATCCAAGGGGTAGACACGAGGATCGTCTAACCATCGGGGTAGGCACAACACTTTGAAATCAAATCGGCCATTATGCAGCTGATCCAGAACACAATAAAATTCGGTGGTCTACCCAGTGAAGACCTGAATGCTCATCTCTCCAACTCCCTAGAGATATGTGACACCTTCCGTTACCACGAAGTGTTAGAAGATGTCATCATTCTTCACTTCTTACCCTTATTATTAAGGGATAAGGTGAAAGACCAGATCAAGGGACTACCTCAATGGTCCATTCTCACCTGAGAGGTGTTAGCCCAAGCCTTCTTGTCCAAATAATTTCCACCATCAAAGATAGTGAATCTACAGAATGAGATCCACAACTTCTAGTGGCATGACTCGGAATCCTTATACGAGTCCTAGGATCACTTCAAGGAGATGCTACACAAATGTCCTCACCATGGACTTATGCTCTAGATACAAGTACAAACCTTCTACTGTGGCCTGACCACGAACACCAAATTTGTGGTGGATGTCACTACTAGAGGAACGGTAATGCGGAAATCTCCGGAGGAACTCTTTGGCCTCCTAGAGGACATGTCAGCCAACAGCTTCTAGTGGAACTCAGAGAGGGGAACTCAAAAGCAAGGTATGCACAACATTAACGCCACCACGATGCTTGCTGTCCAATTAGATGTGGTGTCCAAGAAGATTGATTCATTGAACCTGAAGAATGAATTCCAAGTTCAAGTAGCAAACCATCCTGTAGGCTGTGAATGTGGTGAAAACCACATCATTGGTGAATGCCCAGGGTCAAATTTCGGCCCTTAAATAAGCGAGATGAGCTACATTTCTCAGAAATGAGGGCCGAATATGTATCCTGAGTACCATAACCCAGCATGGTGAGAACAAATGAACATGGGGTACCAGCAACAACAACCAAATCCTCCACCCAGAGACCACCTACCTATGGTCAACAACAATACCAGAACCCATATCCAAGACACCAACAACAGGGGTCTTACCAGCAAAAAGGGTACCAAAACCCTCGCCCACAGAAACCAAGGCAACCACCACCTCCACCAGATACACAACAAACTCAGCAATAACCCACATCAAAACATGAAGAAATGCTGAAAAATTCATAAAAACTACTAAAATAATATTTTAAAACCCGGAATCTTCCATTTGAAGCCTGGAAAATTAAATTGGGAAACTTTCAAGTAAACCCTCTTCAAGGAAACCTGGTACACTACTAGGTAACACTGAGAAGAACCTACGAGAATAGGGTCATGCAATCACTTTACGAAGTGGGAAGAATCTACCTCAGACACAAACTGCAAATCAAGGTGAGGCTATAAATCTAGCTCAACCTTCACCCTATCTATCTAAAGAAATCACAATGAAGGACCCCTCCTCATCAAAAGATCCATCAAAAGAGAAGGAGGCCTCACATGGTAAGGTAAAAGAGGTGGTCAAACCTTTTGAGCCTGCCTTACCATTTCTAGAGAGGATGAAGCAAAGAAAGATGGATCACCAGTTTGGTAAATTCATGGAGGTATTTTGGAATCTACACATCAACATCCATTTCTCATAAGATTTAACTCAGATGTCGATGTACACAAAGTTCATGAAGGATATTCTCTCCAACAAAAGAAATATGGAGGATCTGAGAACCATTTTAGTGAATAAGGAATTCTCAGCAGTGGTGTAATGCTCTCTTCCTCCAAAACTCCAAGATCCATGTAGTTTCACTATCCCATGTACCATTGGATCCTGTGAGTTTGGAAAATCTATTTGTGATTTAGGAGACAGTTTCAACTTGATTCCCTTCAGAGTCTTCAAGAAGATGGGGATCAATGATATCAAGCCCACCCGAGTGGCCCTCCAGTTAATAGATCACTCCATCAAATATCCCAAGGGGTTGCTTGACGATGTGCTGGTGAAGGTAGGAAGGTTAATTCTCCCTACTGACTTCATCATTCTTAACACAGAGGAGGACCAAGAGGAACCTTTGATTCTGGTAAGGCCTTTATTGGCCACTGGTAAGGCATTGATTGATGTCCACCAAGGAGAACTAATCTTTAGAGTCAGTGATTAAAGAGTTCCCTACAACATACTCAAGCCTGTCAAGCAGGCATCATTAATAGAACATGATAACTGTTATGTGGTAACAGCAATGGAAGATCACTTTATTTTCAAGGAATATGGTCTGGTATGTTCTTTTCTTATTGATGACCTGCTCTTCATAGATATCCAAGATGCACTTGCGAAGTTTCAATTTATCAAAGGCCAAGGTGGTCATTATTGGCAACACACAGTTGTCCCATACATTTTGGAGCGATCGTAGGTGCAACCAATTGTTCCCTAGATTATGAAGGCACCTCAACTTGAGCTAAAACCTCTCCCTTAGTCTCTAAAATATGGATATTTGGGTGATCAAAAAACATTGTCAGTTATACTTAATGCAGATCTATCTCAAGAGTAAGAAGATACACTTCTGTAGGTTCTAAAGAAAAGAAAGCAAGCCATTGGATGGACATTCGTAAATCTGACAAGAATCAATCCCACCATTTTCACTCATAAGGTTCTACTGGAAGAAGGAGAAAAACCCTATCGACAACCACAGTGATGGCTAAACCCTCCCATGAAAGAAGTTGTGAAGAAGGAGTTGATCAAATTATTAGATGCATGAATCATATACTCTATTTCAGACAGCCCATGGGTAAGTCCTCTGCAAGTGGTACCCAAAAAGGGGGGTGTCACTATGGTCTCTAATGATAAAAATGAACTTATCCCCACATATACAATCACGGTTTGGAGAGTCGGTGTCAACTACTGAAAGTTGAATGATGCAACGTGGAAAGATCACTTCTTGCTGCCCTTCACGGATCAAATGCTGGAACAACTAACGGGGCACAAGTTTTACTACTTCCTAGATAGTTATTTTGGATATAACCAAATCTCCATTTCCCCTAAAGATCAAGAAAATATCACCTTCACATGCCCCTACGATATGTTTTCTTATCGAAGAATGTCTTTTGGGATGTACAACGCTCCTTCCACCTTCCAACGATGTATGTTTAAAATCTTCCACGACAAGGAAGAACAAATCTTGGAGGTCTTTATGGATGATTTTTCTGTCTACATAAAATCCTTCAACACTTGTCTGAGGAATCTGGAGCTGGTTTTAGAAAGGTGTGTGCACACTAACCTAGTTTTAAACTGGGAAATTTTCATTTTATGGTGAAAAGTGGTATTGTATTGGGCCACTGAATCTCTATAAAAGGGATATAAGTTGATCCTACAAAGATAGAATTCATTTCAAATATAATCATCCCAACTTCTATCAGATCCATTAAAAGTTTTATGGGGCATGCCAGTTTCTACAGACAGTTTTTTCAAGACTTTTTGAAGATTTCCCAGCCACTCACCAATCTCCTCTTCAAGGATTCCATCTTTGAGTTTGATGAGACGTGTGCCACAAATTTTCATCATTTGAAGCAACGACTAGTGGAAGCTCTGATGATGATTGATCCTAATTGGGAGGTGCAATTTGAAGTCATGTGTGATGCTAGAGACTATGCAATGGGTGTAGTATTGGGGAAATGGTTGGATCACATATTCTGGCCCATTTACTTTTCTAGCATAACTCTGAATGAAACACATGTGAACTACACTACAACAGAGAAATAAATACTTTTAGTGGTGTTTTCATTTGACACGTTTGGTTCTTATTTGGTGTTGTCCAAAGTTATTGTATATACTAATCATTCATCCCACGAGTATTTTCTAAACAAGAAAGATGCAAAGACACGACTCATCTGTTGGGTGCTTCTCTTCCAAGAGTTTGACTTGGAGATCTGTAACAAGAAGGGAAGTGAGAAAATTATTACTGACCACCTATCATACCTAGAACTACCTCATTTGGAGAAAGAGTATGACAGAGACATTAGGGAAGACTTTCCTGATGAGAAAATTTTCTCAACCAAAGGACCACATTGACCTTGGTATGCAGATATTGCAAATTATTTGGTTATAGGAGAAGTTCACCTTGATCTCACTTACCAGAAGAAGAATCGGTTTTTATTTGATGTCCATAGGTACTTCTGAGAAGACCCTCTACTCTTTCGATCATGTGGAGATGGGTTGATTCACTGTTGCATCCTGGATAATGATGTTCAAGGAATTTTGGAGTTCTTTCACTCCTCACTGGTTAGAGGACATCATGGCCCAGACCGTACGATAGAGAAGATACTGTAGTCTAGATTTTTATGGCCTACCATGCATAGGGATGCTCATTACTTTGTTTCCAGGTGTCATTGATGTCAGGGGATAGGTAATATGGGACGATGAGCTAAGATGTATCAACACCCCATCATAGAGGTCTAAATATTTGACGTCTAGAGAATTGACTTCATGGGGCCATTTCCCCCATCATATGGGAACTCTTACATACTCATCTGTGTGGATTATTTCTTCAAGTGGGTGGAATCTGCTTCTACAACACATGAAATGGTCAAGGTAGTTATGGAATTTTTAAAGAAAAACATCTTCAGCAGATTTGGTTTTCCTCAAGTGTTGATCAGTGATAGGGGAACACATTTTGATAATACCTTAATGAAGAATGTGTTACTTAGTTATGGGGTGAAGCATCACATGGGAACACCTTATCGTCTCCAATCTAGTGGATAGGTGGAATTATCAAATCGTGAGCTGAAACAAATCCTGGAGAAAATAGTGGGAGCTTCAAGGAAGGATTGGTCCAAAAAGATTGATGATGCCTTATGGGCATACATGACCGCCTTCAAGACACCTATGGGGATGTCTCTATTCCTCTTTTTCTATGGGAATCCATGCCACCTACCAGTGGAGCTAGAGAATAAAGCCTACTGGGTTGTCAAGGCCCTGAATTTCGATTTAAAGGCTGCTGAAGCAAAGCACAAATTCTAGCTAACATAGCTTGATGAGACCCGATGGGAGGAGTATGAGAATGCCAGACTTTACAAAGAAAAGACACGAGCGATCCATGACTGGATGATTTCCCAAAAAACCTTCCAACCCGGTGATTAGGTATTTCTCTTCAACTCACATCTATGATTGTTTCTAGGAAAGTTGAAGTCTCAATGGTCGGGACCATTCCAAGTGCTCAATGTTTTCCACCATGGTGTGGTGGAAATTACTGGTGAAGACGGACAACCTTTCAAGGTGAATAGAAAACTCTTAAAGCTTTATCATAACATGGAGGATATGGTGGGTACCATCTCCACCATTCATTTTAGGTAACATGAGGTAGGTAGGTAAATCCAACGACCTAAAACAAAGGCGCTTCCTGGGAGGAAACCTAGAGTTTACACGTCGTGTACCACCTATACACATGGCATGTAATGATATTTTTAGTTTATATTGATAATATTATAAATATATAGATTAACTAACTTAAAAAACAAGGATGATGCTAGTGTCAATGGTTAGGTCACTAGAGTTTATCTGAGCCGTCATCGGTTCGAATCCCTCCATACCTACCTTCGGCACGGGGTTCATCCTTTTTATACCCATGTTCACTTTCACGACGTGTGTGGTATTTTTCAAAATCATATATAAGTTTTTATAAATAAAATAAAACCCATGATGGGGATGGACCGGCTAGCCAGGTTCGTATACAGGTTTCCAAAAGACTTGGGTTTGAATCCTGACAACCAGACCATTTCCATAATTTTTCATTTTAATAAAACCACACAGTGTTCATTTCGATATATGTTGTGTGTGCTATATTTTCAACAATAATTTAAATAGTTTTTTAAATATGAACATACATGTGGGTGAAGTTGGCAGATTGGCAGAGTCTCGGCCCTGGATCCAAAAGACCCGGGTTCAAACTTAGCTAATCTCCATGCTTCATCCCTTTTATTCCAATTAAAAACCACATGTCATTCCTTTTCTTCATCCCATGTAGTATTGGCCCTGTATATTAAATATATATAATTAATAAACATGAGAAGTAGTATAACCTTTTCTCCAGTGGTTGAGGGCTTGCGTTTGGCTCGTCCGATCGCCGGTTCGAACCTCGCCCCAAGCACCGGACCAAAGGTTGTACTTCTCTTTTTCCAATTTTAGAACACACGACGTGTATTTCTCGATACATTATGTGTATAGCTTTATTTTTAGTAGAATATATATATATATATCTTTTTATTTTAATTATTAATATTAATTATTATATAGTTTACTATAATAATTATATTATATATTTATTATATATAAAACAACATAGTGGTACACGGTGTGTAGGTCCCGGTACATGTCGTGTACCACGGCTATAAAGGTCGTACCCCACCCAGCTTGATCCTGTGTCGCACGACCCCCCCCCCCCCCCCCCCCCATTTTCTTCTCCCACATGCCCTCCGGCCGCCCGATTTAAAATCCACCATTTCTGTGTGTTTTAGGTCCATATTTCTTCCACATTACGATCCTTATACTAGGTACACTCTTCCTCACCCTCTATTTTCCTATTTTCATAGCATTTAGGGTGATTTTTGGATCAGTCGACCATTCGGATTCCCACACAGCACACGGATTGTGTAAAGAACACACACTGTGTACTTTCTGTACACAACCACAAACGACACATTTTCTCCATTTGGCCAATACATGGCATATACATTTGGTACACCCTGTTTATCATGACTCCCCTGACCTTATGGCCCGGGCCATGTCTATTCGGGACATAGCCCCCTTCCCATGTCATTATAAATGGCGTGTCTATTCGAGACACGTCGTGTCCTTCAACCTGTAGGAGGACCCCGTGTAGATGATCTGAACACCTCGCACACCATGTTCACTTTCACAGCATGTATCTCATCCACACAATGTGTATTCCCCTTTTTCCCCTACCCTCGTCGAGCCATGTCTGTCTCTTTTCACGGGCCTCATACCATTTTGGTGTACACAACATGTACACCTTGTTACACATTGTGTACTATGTTTTTTCCCAACACATGCCCTCATGGAATGTCTATCTAGGGTACACGAGTTCATACATAGATCTTACTACACGTCGTGTACCCTGGACCTACATGTCATGTTCTACTAAATTTTCAGTTTTCATACATTTTCTTCTTTTTCTTTTTATTCTTTTCTTTTGTTTTGTTTTCTTTCAGGTATGACCAATCGAGATCATGCGAGTGGGAAGCGTCCTTCTTCCACTACTGAGGGTGAGCGGCCTCCTTGTCATTGGATTCGTCTTCAACCTTCCAAGCGGCCAGCTTTGGATTTTCCTATTTTTCAACCCCCAGTATTGACCACTCTACCTCCTTTCCTGATGCCACCACCACCTGCGACATCTACTGATCTGACCTTTATTGTGGCCTCTTCTACTATTGATCCTCTGACAGAGTCTTCAGTTCCATCTATTGTGGTTGAGAGCTCCTCTTCCACTACTCCATCTTTCATCTCCACCCCCTCTGAGCTACCATCAATGCTAGTGGGGGACCTGACCGAGCCCGCACCTCCACCTTCTAGACAACCATCTATGCACGCTCAGGTATCCAATACTCCATATTCTACATCAACGGTAGGACCATCTACTCCGACCTCAGTTGTTCCACCACCGCCTACACCGGCTATTTTCTTCCCTCCTCTGCATCCCTGTCTTGTTTTCCTGAGGATCATCCTACGGCAGAGTGATTGTGGTGTTTTTCTCATCACACTATCCAGTTGAGCGGTCACTTCCTCGACATTTTGGTGTCGCAGCACCTTTGCATCTAGGAGGATCTTGAGGGGATTCTAGGACATACTCACCTTCTAGATACTTTTCTGGTCATCACTCCTACTTACCATGATTTATTTTTGGAGTTCATGGCTACCTTCAAGTTATATGGGCCCACATACTGGTAGACACCCACAGATACATCTCACCCAATTCATTTCCAGCTAGGGGGACGACCTTTTTCACTTACTATGGCTGAGTTTGGCCGAGGGTGCGACTTATATCCCCATCCTAACACCCCCCCTCTTTTCTACACTTTGACCCACCCCGAGCGCTCTGATATTGTTTCGATGTGGCAGGATCTTGTTGGGACTAACCACAGGTACACCCCCCACATCACAGAAGATCACACTCATTATTGATCATCCTCTTTTCTTCCTTAACTGGTGCTTTAGAACCATCCTCTTTCCCTGCCACGAGGATATGGGAATTGTGTCTGGGTGGGACATGGAGCTCCTGACCTGTATCATCCTACATGACTACCCTAACCTCCCTTGTATTGATGTCTCCCAGTTCCACTCCATGATCCACAGTCGTTAGGGAAAACTGAACGACGATTTCTATGACACCCATTTGGCACACTACTTGGGAGTTTTTGATCCATATCTCCCTCACGATCACTGGGGTTATCTTCAGCATATGGACTTCCTCATGCTTATCCGCGTGAGTTTGGTTGAGCATTGGGAAGAGCGTTTTTTTCTTGTGCAAGATACCCCTTCTTCTATAGGGGTGAGGGATGGCCCACCTACTCACACTAGTGTTGCTGCTCAGGATCCACCCCATTCACCTATGGATGTCCCCTACCCACTCTGCCCCACTTCATCTATTTCTTATTCTTATGTACCTTCTACCACCCCACCTCCCTATTCACCCTCATTTGATCTCTCCTTCACCCTCTGCCTAGTAAAGCTGGAGTGCCACCAAGATACTATGGAACAGACTCTTAGGCAGATCGAGCATATGTTGGGGGCTTCTTCTACAACATCATAGCATTCCACTACCCCTAGATCATTCTCCTACCTCTTCTCTAGACCCTTCTTCAGCAGATCCACCACCGTTCACCACTCTGGACACAAATTCTATTCTCCTCTCCACTATTGGCCCTACTTCTGCTACTTCTGCTGCTAGTCCAAACGTCACTGCAGAGCTTTCTCTTCCGAGTACTATTCCCACAGCTTCAGTTACTACGTCTTCTATTTTGATTGTAGCTTCTGAGCCTCCAGCTTCCACGGCTGCTGATCCTTCTCTATCAGCTGCTTCTGTACCAGATGATGCCTCTTCTGAGATGACCCCATGAATGGTTTTTGGGCACATTTCGTTCATTATATATATCTCTTTTTATGCTCTCTTTTTCCTACGTTCCGTTATGTATGCTTGTAGTTTTCTCTCTCCATGACCTCTATAGGTACCCTAGAGCGCTTTGGGTTGTACTTTTCCACCACTTCCAAAAAAACCACCTGGCTACGAGGGGATTTTTTTTGTTAGGTTTTGTTCGCTTTTTCTTTGTAGTTTTACTTCTTCCATTGCTTCCCATTGTCCTAGTCTGTTGTTGTGTCCCCACATCACCTTCTCTGTCTTTCTGTGGAACTTGGGGGAACATGTGCTATATTTAGTGTGGGGGAGGGCCTTTGATTACACTAGTCTTTTCCTTAAACTAATTTCGTAGAAATCATTAATAGTTGACATATTTTAACTTGTGGAAACTTTTTGATTAATTATAATTATAAATTATAAAGGAATAAAAGGGAATTTTAAAAAGTTACATTCTTATTTAAATTTTCAAAGAATTATAAAATGATTACTAATATAGTTTGATTTTGGATTCTAAGTCTTAGAAATTTACATTTATTAGACTGATCATTTTATATTCTTATCATGACCCGATTGAACCATGTATTTTTTCCATTCCCAATATGCATTCTAAACCTTTTTGACATATTCTTTCTTATACCCTCTTTCTAGAGTGATTTTTGGGATATACATAACTACCAGAATTTTCTAGTTGTTCTCTTCAAAAAATGATGATTTTTGAATCACATTAAAATGATTAAGGCATTTGATTATTTTTCAGCCCTTTAAAATTGAGACCTACCCTACATCGGATCTTTGTAAACCCTTAGAAACTATGAACTACCTTGATAAGAAACCACATTACAAGCTTATTTACCCTTCCTACCCTAATTCTTATATAATTCTGAATGATTATTCATTTGAGTTTTGAAAAGTGGGACTTTGGTTTTTCATGGTACATTTTGGTGAGAAACCATGAACTTAAGTGTGGGGGAGTTTGTCACTTGTTCATTTGGGAAAAAGGGTCCTAGATCCTACTATCCATTGTATTCTTGGTGGTCCCTCATAGTTCATAAAAAAAAGAAAAAAAATGAAATGTGCAAAAGAGGGACCAGACTCTTTATTACATATTATTGGTTTATGGGCCCATATTGGAAAAGGAATGTCATGGTAATGATACCATTGAGAGATCTTGATTGGGGGAGAATTTTCATTAAGCTCTATTTTGAATATCATGCAATATTGTTTTCAAATTCAGCCTCCTATTCAAGCCTCTGAGATTAATTTTTATCATTACCTACCAACCCTTAGCCTCAGAAACATTTGAACCTTATTGAAATACCTCATGATTTTTGTGATTTGACTTCTGAAGTGGAGAATGAGAACACTTTCAAGCCTATGGATAGAGTGAATATACTTAATATTGAGCATAATTCTAATTAAATAATCTTAAGTGATGATTGTGGTATCTTTTGGGGAGGTAAATCATCAAGTGACATGTTTATTTATGAAAAGTTAAACAATGTGAATAGAAGAGGATGTAAATTTTCAATTAAATTATATATGAGGCATGATTATAATATCTTTGTAAATGAAATTTGTTTTGTGCCGTTTAAAAATATTCTTCTATGGTTTTAGTATTTACAGTTATAATTAGTTGAATGATTCCCTTTTAGAGTATAAATTCTATTGATTAGATGTTGAGATCTTGCTTGAGAAAAAACAAATGACTAAGTGTGGGGAAGTTTGATGTACCCGATTTGTGTATACTTTTCCATATATTTTAACGAGCATAAAACTTTTTTTCAACAAAATTTCAATAATTTTTTAGTTCAAATTCTTTTTATTGGTTATCATGATGATTTTCAGGTATTTCCATGGCAAAACACAAATCGGGGGAAGTTTAACAAAAATTTCAAACTACACGGCGTGTACTTTAGGAAAGACATTGTGTATCAGCACCCTGACATAGATTGGCCAAGCCAAGTACATTCCCAAGTTTCCATAAACCATTACATGTTGTGTGCATCATGCTACATGTTGTGTACCCCCTTCTAGAAGCGGTTGGTGGCTGAGAGAAAGACTACACGCCCATGTTGCCAGTTGAAGATGGCACGTTGTGTATAGACATACACACACCGTGTGGACCTTCTAAAAGTGTTTGGTGGTCGATGAACCATATTACACGGCATGTGGGGAGGTACTACATGCCGTTTACATCCAGCTAGTAGCATCGTGTTCAAAGTAAAAGACGGCGTGTTAGCTCACCTATCAATGGAGAAAAGATGGCCAAAACGCATTTAATAGTAGTACAAGTTGTGTACTTCCTATTAAATTTTGTGTACTAATAAAACCTATAAATAGGTATTAGGCCCTCCAAGTTTGAGATTCATTCAGCCTTCATCAATTTTGTGATATTAGAAGGGAGATCACTCTGGAAACGGCCAAAAGGAGAAGAAGAGTGAGAAACAAAAGGAGAGAAGAGAGGAGAGAATGTTCTTCTATGCTACCTTCCCAACAACCTTCACTCCAATGCTTTCAAGAGGATGTATTCAGGTACTACAAGTTGTTTAGTTACTTTCCGATTCATGAGTATATAAATTACATATGTGTTAGGGATGTGGACTATTGTAAGTTGTAATTTGTCATTTGTGATGTTGTAATCATGTTGTTTATTCTTTGTTCTCATAATTCCTTATTAACTCTTTCTAAATATCTCTAGAAATATCGTATCGGACCAAGAACAGGATTTCTAGAAATCTCTTAAGGAATTACGATTTCAAACATCCATGGTCATTGGGTGTTTTAATCGTCTCAAAAGGGATGACAATTAATAAAATTAAGAGAAATCGGTTTCCAGACCAAATAAATTGGTTTCTATTGATTTAAACAAAACTCACCAGACCAAGGGAGTTCTATTACATAAATAATCTCAGAGATGTGAATTATCATGAACAACACAGTCTCATAATCAAATTTATTTAATAAAAACCTTTAAAATCCACAGCCCCGATGCATTTCTCTCCAAATTTTCATCAAAACCAAATTTCTATGTTTTTTATTTATCTTTAAAGTAATTTGTTAAGAAATTAAAATTTAACCACATTTTTATCAAAAAACAAAAAAATCGACTCTAAATTCAATAAACTTCATTAAACCAATTACAAACTAGATAAACTGAACAAAAGTAACTCATGATCCCTGTGGATTGATCCTTTACTGGTATTATACTTATTATGGTAATATAATTTAGATTGTCAAAAATAAAACTTCAATAGGAACGATAACCACTTCTCTATTCTGCATCTCATTCACTTCTATGTAAAAATCTATACTTTTCTAAAAACAGACTCTTGGTTTTAAGGCCCAAAAATTTGGCAAAAACTGGGAAACTACGCCACCTTCAATACAGCTTTCAACATCAATCATAAGACCACATTCTATACAAACTCCTTGATCAACCCAATGGGGATTGACAACAAACACAAACCATACTCCATATATAGTAAATAATAGCCTTGGTTCCAAAATTATGAACTTATCTTATTTTATAAGGTATATATACATCCCCTTTAAAATTTAATATCATGGATTTATTTATTCTCACGATATTCTTAGTTTTATTTAATTTTACTCTTTCATGAGACTTATGATTCAAAGATACCAAAGTGGTAAGTGTGTTATGTTAAAATCTCATTGTTTATTGGGATTGATCATGATTATGATTCCAATAATGAAATTATATGATCTATATCTAAATAAACTCATGTATTTTATTCTCATATGGTTATTTATAGATAATACATATTTTCCCTTTTTTCTCTTTATGTAATTAATAATTCAAAAGAATATTTTTAAGAAAAATCATCTTTATTTCTCTCTTTAGTAAAAAAATAATTTTTCTTCCAAAACTATGTTTTCTAAAAAAAAAAAATTACATTCTAAAAATATTTATTGCAGACATCCATACCCATGTTTTACTTTTTACAAAAAAAAATGAAAAAAAATATGCTTAGATTTTTTCAAACAATGCATCTTTGTCTTTTACTAAAAATGTAAATGGAATCTTTGTTTTAACATGCACAACATGAATAAAATTTCTACCATCATGGCCATTATTTTATTTGAATGTTCATTTATAATTTTTTTTATTTATTTTCAAAGAAAAGTATTTTGAAAATGTTTTATGTTTTAAAAAGTGATTTTTAAAGCGGAGAGAATATTTTCCTCAAGAAAATTTTTAAATGATTTTAAAGCTTCCTTTATAATTTTTCAAGGATATTTTAAAATAAAATGATTTTTGAAATATTTTATGTTTTAAGAAGTTTTTTTCAAAGAGGAAATGATATTTTTCTCAAAAAAAGGTTTGAAATGATTTTTAAATCTTCCTTTATAAGTTTCAATGTTAATTTTCAATGAAAAGGATTTCCAAAATGTTTTATGGACTTTTATTTTTTAAAATTGATTTTCAAAGAAACATTATTTTCCTTAAGAAATGTTCTTAGTGCCTTTTCAAAATCATTTTCCCTATAAGATGAAATTTGTTGATGTTAGGTGTGCCTTACAGGGGATATTATCCATGGATTCTTATTATTTCACTGAATGGTTTTTGTTTATGATGTCATGATATTTATGAAACCTATTTCTCTTCTATTTGTTATACCATGATGAAATGCTTATGAAAATCACTTCCTTTAATGGATTATTTTATGATGAAATGATGAATTGATTATGAAACATGTCACTTCTCTACAAGTTATGATATTATGAAATATTTATGAAACACATTTCATTTCATAGTTTATGTGTAAGGACCCAAACTTTTTTAAATAAATTTCCCCTTATGATTAAATTAAATGTATTATTATGTATTATGGTTATAGAAAACACATGTACTTATTTTGTTTTATTATATCCTATCAGATTAAAATGACCATTAAGAACCATAGATTTTAATGATATAATCATTGAATAATGATCATATGAGTATTATAAATATAGTTCTTTAACAAATCCAATTGGCACAGACAAAGGAAGTGATGACCTTAACCAGTAGGATCATACCCTTTGAAACCCATTTATTGTAGTTTCCAAGGGAGATAACATCATTGGGATTTTCCCTCGACCAAACCCAAGCTGAGACCCAACAACTTAAACATGAGTTAAACCATTTATGGTAGAAGTTCAATCTCATCGAGATCACATCCCAAACCATGTACGTCGAACCACACCATGAAAATATCACCATTATAAACCTGTCATTAGGGTGTTTTATAGTGTATTAAGGGTATATGTATCGAGACAATCATAATATGAATATTTATATTTTATTTTCAATAAAAAAATGTTTATATTTACTTCTTATTAGAAATTTATAAATGATTTTGATTTTAATACAATAAAACAAAAAATGTATTTTGGGCAATATTCAATTTCAATTAAGTAATTTATTTTGAGGAAATAATGGATTTTTTTTAAATAAATAATATTTTAATAAAACATTATTATTAAATAATTTTTATCAAATATAAATGATCATATAATTTTTAGGAAGTCAGATGTGATTTTTATAAGTGTTTGAAAACTATTATTATCAAAAAGCACAACATTTCTCAATAAATGCCGATTCTTATTTTAAAAGTTAAAATTCATAAATTTAGAAACTTATTTTGATAAAATGAATATTATTTTTTGAATCATAATTTTGAAATTATCAAAAGGTGAATTTTTCATAATTTTTTCAAACAGATGAATTTTTAGGTAAAAACAACATATCTTATAAATATATAGTGTGTGTTATGATAGAATAATGACCCAAAAGTGATATAATAAGTAATATAAATGTTATCACAACCAAATATATATTTAATTTTTAAAATAATATTATTTTATTAATTTTATAAATCTTTTATGAATCCTCTCAAATCTATAATATAGTTTAAGGTTTTAAAATCATTTCTGTAAGAGAATGAATCACCTCCACACCCCCAAGGTTAATATTGTAATAATTTAAAATCTTAGACTTATAAAATAATTAAAATAACCCTTATTTGATAGAAACCATGGGAAAAAATAATAAGGTTTGTGGTTTTATTTATTTTATTATGTAGATTCCAAAACTCAAGTTCAATAAATAGTAAAGAACTCTCCTCTCTTTTCCCATATAAACCCACCTACGCTCCCATTTATCTTCACTCAATTTACTTGGAGAAAATTATTAATCTTCCCTCCCAACTCTAGATTCCTCTAAATCTTCCTTTAATATCTCAATAATCTCCTCCAAATCATTTGGAATCACACCCTCAAGGTAATGGATCATTTACTTCTCCACTTCATTCAAGTATATTCATTATCCTATGCCTCTTATATCCATTTTCTAATGTTGGGTTATGTTCTTTCATATCCCCCTTATGGTCTATTTTATGTGAAAATGATGAGAGACCCCATTCACTCTCATAAATCTCTCTCACGGGCATTTATATCACTAGTTATGATGCTGAAGTTTCACAGTGATTTTTCATGCCTAACAATTGTATAGTGAATACTCATACTCATTTCCTATTAAGGTTGTTCACCTTTATGCACTTGTAATTGTTGATTAGGGACTTAAATTTATTTATTTTACACTCCATTATCATGTAATAAAAATATGGTGATGAATGAATCCATGTTTTATTATCTATGTGGGACACTTAAGAGTGATGATGAAATGAAAGTGATGGGTACGCATAGAATTATATAGCGCTCCAATAAATTGAGTAATGTTTATGTCTCATGAGATGTCATGCAAAAGATTAGGGAGTGTGTAACATCCCAAGTAATTATAGAATAAGACTTGTTTATATCTATTAATATTTATGAATTATATATTAATTTTAGTTTAAAGGGGGCACTATGTGTGATAACATACCTCACACGTAATAATGGATTTTTCTAAAATCTTATGTTGCACACAAGACTGAAATATACCAAAAAATAATACATTATTAATATTATTATTTTAAATGGTAGTTATCGCATAACTGATGTATTGGCAAGAATGAATAGAACTAACTATATTATGTTTACAATTATTTATTAAATGTTTTTAATTTATTCTAATAAATTTTAGAGGCCTAAAATGAGAATAAATCCAATTTTAAGCATAAAATAATTTAACATTTTTAAAGGGTAGTTTACCGCAATTTGATGGCGAACCCTTTTTAAATCTAGTTTTTATCACTTTTATATGTTCTATTTGGAAAAATAAATTTATTCTTTGGAAATGGGACATAAAATTTTACTTTGGTTAAATTTATGGTATTTTTTTGATAAAATTCATTTTTTATGAATAGTGAAAAATACTGCATTTTAATTCAAAACTGTCTTTTTGTCCAATTTATTTATATAGTTAGTTTATCCTTTTGATTGGTTTTAAAGTGTAATTAGATTAAGTTTTTTTTCATTTAATCAAATTTTGGTCATTGAAAGTAATTTCATATTGAAATTTTATATAAATACATGTCAATCTTTTGATAGTTTTTACTTTTTAAAAACTCATTTTCTCATTTTGACAATGAGGATTAATTTTAAATTAATTACTACAACTTCTGTGGTTTGAATTTGGAAAAATGGATTACATAATTATAATCATATGGTCCAAATTATTTAAATATTTCCCTTTTATTTTTGAACATTATGAATGGTAACTTTAATAATTATTTTTATTTACCATGGTTAAAGGGTAAATCATGTAAATAAGGGTAAAAATAATATTAAAATAATATAAAACTATTCTAAAACTTGTCCTAATTCAATTATATGAGTGTATCCTAACCATTATAATCCTTGGGTCAATTTTAGGACTACTTAGAGCCACTTTTATGACTTTAATGCATTTATAATATTATATTCAATGAATAGTCATTTTTGTTACATATTTGTTTTAAAAAAAGGAAAGTATTTTAATAGGGAGTTATATAGGGGATCTCTTCAACTATAAATGGTAATTAGAAAGATAAAAATATTAACTACATCATGGTAATTTATTTATAATTTTTAAGAAATAAATAATTAAATTTAATTATAACACAATGATGATGCAATAGTAGATTTATTAATTAAAGAATCAAAAAAGTGATAAGATAAATATTAAAATAATAATTATTTGACATAATTTATTTCATCCACAAATTTTTTAGGTTACTATGACATGTTATATGTCTATTAAATTGTTTTTTTCGAAGTTATCACTCTATTTGGATTTTATTTAAATTCAATGAAATGAATAGTGTAAAAATTGACATAATTGATATTTTATAAAAATGATAATTTATTAAATTATTTTAAAATCCTAAAAATATTTTAAAATCAAAAATTGACTATTATAAGTTCTAAAAGTTCATTAATTTACCAATTATGGGAAATTTACCTCATATAATTAAAATTTATAGCCTCTTAATATTTAAAATGTTGTTGCCACAATAAAAATTAAAAGAGAATAATTAAGGGTAAAACGAAAAGATAAGGATTAAAATAAAATCAATACATATCTAAAAATTATTGGATGAGATGATTTAAAAATATCCTCATACAATATTATACGTATCTAAATTTGGATTCATTTAGATTAAAAAATAATTTAAATTAATTTAATATTTTAAGAGTTTCCAAGGGTGCCCCTCCCCTCTTATAAAAAAGTACTCACTCTTATCTAATACTCACCCTCCATGAACCATTTTTTTAGTCCAAGATCTGCCCAAAACCTTTACTATAATCTCTCCCCACATTCTTGATGCCTTATTTTAGGCATAAAACCCTTCTTAGGGGTTTTATGGTGTTCTTTAAAGGTGATCAACCGAAAAAGAGGTATCATTTTTTAAGTGTTTTTATTTTATTTCTTATTCCACTTACTTTAAATATTATTCTTATAAGATGAAATAATAACTCAATTATCCTATATATAATTTGACTTTATTATGTTAATATCATCACCTAAATTCATCTCCAATTTCATCAAATGGGAAATGAACATTTTGTTCGTGTGTACGGTGGACTACCGCCTCGCGAACCGATATAGTTCATTTTTCATTACCATCTGTCAAAATTGGTTATAATTATGGAATAAATGTTTATATATTATATTCATGAAATATTTTTCATTTTAAAATAATTATGTTTCAATTATTTTTTTATCATCCATGCGCATAAAAATGATAATGTCGTCTGTGCATACGTGTGAACTATCACCTCCACGAAGCGATGTGAATCATTTTTATTCACCACATCACTTGTAAAATATATATAAGTATATTTAAATAATTATTATGATTCTAATAATATTATTATCATTCTGAAAAGATAAAATAATAATTACCTTATTTCTATAATGATCAATGAAAAATGGAAAACGTTACTCATGCGTAGGTATGGTCTACCATCTCCGTGATTATAACGTTGTTCATTTTTCATAATCATAATTAATAGTTTGATTTAAAAAAAGTATTATTAATTCATAAATGTGATGATTATGTCATGAATACTATTATTTAGATTTTGGACTTATGACTACATGGACAATTTACATCATACACAAGTTCATTTTCGACTCAAGTACCGAATAATGAAAAAACATCTGGTATGAACTTAAATAATTATGTAAGTTTTATAAAATGGTAATAAGTGATAAAAAAGTAATAATAAACTTGAAAAAAGTTCTCAAGAAAGTATAAATTAACCTAAGTTTAGTATTCATGAATATAACGATTGTACGCGATGTGTTGAACTCTAGGTAAAGAAATTTGTCTCAATCTCCTCTCATTGAGACATATTTTGACGTTATACACCACCTTATTTTATATGGTGTATAATACACCCCTTTAACTTTTAATTTCATTAAAAGGTTTTCAAAAGGAATCTTTTGTTTTATAAAGATTTTTACTAAATTACAAAAGGAATTTTTTTTATATACATGATGACAATGACTTTTCCACTATCGTAGCTATTATTTGATATTTAGCTTCGTCTACAAGCCGTAATGTTTTTAAAGAAAAAAATACCATATTCCCTTTTCATGTATTTTTTGTATTAAAAATTTTTTTGAGAAGGGATTGATTATTTCAATATCTTGAAATTATATCTTGTGATTTCAATGTTGAAATGCTATTTTTCTTTTATGCTTGTTTTATGTGTTATGATTATGTTATGGTTCTTGGGTATTGATTATGTATACAGGTGGTTCCATGACAAACCAATGGTGGGTGACCTCATGATATCTCTCCAATGTATTAGGTAATGAGACGGAGTTAAACAATAATGTTTCACCTAAGATATTTAAGGAATATAATGTGATGGGTATTCCAAATGTAACCTTGAAGGTTACTCTCTATGTAGTTGTGAAAGCTACAATGTAATTATGATATGGATGTCACAAGTTACCTTTATGATTTATAATTGATAATAAGTTTTTCATGAATCTTATGACTTCAAAAGTTATGTTAAAGAGCTTATATTTTATGGGTGAAAATTATGATTTCATGGGATGATAAGTATTAATGGACTAACATTTTCTTTCCTTATCTTATTTCCCTTACTGAGATTTTTGTGTTCATCCTATGTTTCTAAAATGTTTTTTCAGGTTGTAAATATGGGTAAGAGAAATGTGGATGTCAAGATGAATGATAAGAATATTTTTATTAAGAAAAACGAATCATGTGTTATTTTAAGGGGTTTCATTTTGTGAAAAAAATGGATAGTGAGTAAAAGTGTCTACTTTGTAATATTTGAGTTGTTATGTAATAGTTATGGCCTATTTCTCTAAAACTTTAAACCTAAAAAGATATTCAATGTGAATTATTTATCTAACTCAAGATTATGTAATGGTTAAGGCTAGGGACTTATAGTTGGTATTAGAGGTCGGTTTAGATAACTTTAGAGGTTTGGATGTTATTTAAACATAAGTGACAAGTTTTATATAAACACAATGGTTATCATATTATAAAGATTCATAGATATTTTAGATAAATTGAATGATTTTGAGATAACATGAATAAATATATCTTAGTTTTTATCTTTCTCATAAGATAGTATATGATGATTTTATTGATATACTCACACTAACCATTTTGATTTTAGTAAATGGTTGGATCCAGTAGGCACCAAAGTAACAATGGATGTGAAGGAAAATGCGGTGGTTCTCTGAATAAGAAACCGAATGAAATTGGAGTAGCAATGAGAACTCTTTTTGTTATTATACATCACCTTCTTTTATATAGTGTATAATACACCCCTTTGACTTTTAATTTTATTCAATTTTTTTCAAAAAGAATCATTTTTTATGAAGTGTTTTACTAAACAATAAAAGGAATTTTTTTATGTATGCGGAAAAAACGACCTTTCCGCCACCGTGGCCATTATTTGATATTTGGATTCCTCTACAAGCCGTAATGTTTTAAAAAAAATACCATATTCCATTTTCATGTATTTTGGTATTGAAAATGGTTTTGAGAATGGACTGATTGTGTCAATATCTTGAAATGATATCTTGTGATTGTAATGTGGAAATTCTATTTTTCCTTTATGCTTGTTTTATGGGTTATGATTATGTTATGGTTCTTGGGCATTCCTTATGTATATGGCCAGTTCCGTGATAAATCGAGGGTGGGTGAGCCCGTGATAGATCTTCAATGCATTGGGTAATGAGAAGGAGTTAAACAATAAAGTTTATCCTAAGAGATTTAGGTAATATACTATTATGGGTATTCAAAATGTAACCATGAAGGTTACTCATTATGTAACTGTGAAAGCTATAATGTAAGTATGATATGGATATCACAAGTTACCTTTATAATTTATGATTGTTAAGAAGTTTTTCATGAATCTTATGACTGCATGAGGTATATTAAAGAGCTTATATTTTATGGATGAAAAGTATGATTTCATGGGATTATAAGTATTAATGGACTAACGTTTTCTTTCCATATATTATTTCTCTTACTAAGATTTTTGTGCTCATCCCAAGTTTTTAAAATGTTTTTACAGGGTGTAAGGATGGGTAAGAAAAAGGTTCATGTTAAGATGAATGATAAGAAGATTTTTATCAAGAAAAAGAAATCATGTTTTATTTTAAGGAGTTTCATTTTTTGAAAAAAATAGCTAGTGAGTAGAAGTGTCTACTTTGTAATATTTGAGTTGTTATGTAATAGTTATGGCATAATTCTCTAAAACTCTAAATCTAAAAAGATGCTCAATGTGAATTCTTGATTTAACTCAAGATTATGTAATGTTTAAAGTTGGGGCCTTATAGAGTGAACTTAATCCATCATAGGACTTTTTCCATCATTATTTCTTGGTAGTTATCCTTAACTTATGTTTATGATGCGGTGTTTTAAGTTGTTTCCACATTTACCATGTTGACTTTATGATTATCATGCTATATCATGCATCATTTTTTATGTTTATGATTCTCACCCATTTAATATCTTATTGATATACCTATTGTATAAAATGTATTAATTTTTTCATGTTATTTCATATTTATTCCCTTATTAGGCTTTATATCTCACCCCTTTCTTATGTATGTCCCTGGGTTATTCCATGCACACTACTGGAAAATGGACCTATCCCCACGGTTTTCCTCAAAACCGTGGGGATAGGTACCCCCTATACCCACGGTTTTGGAAAACCGTGGGTATAGGTCAATTTTCAAGACCTGTACCCACGGTTTTCAAAAACTGTGGGCATAGGGGGGTTTATCCCCACGGTTTTCCAAAACCGTGGGGATAGGTCTTGAAAATTGACCTATACCCATGGTTTTCAAGAACCGTGAGTATAGGGGTACCTATCCCCACGGTTTTGAGGAGAACCGTGGGGATAGGTATAGGATAAAAAACCTATACCCACGGTTTTGAAAAACCGTGGGTATAGGTTTCCCATGTGTGCGCGGGAAAAAAAAAATTTCCGCGGGAAAGATTTTTTTTTTGGCGGGAGTCCTATACCTACGGTTCGTCCCTCTATACCCACGGTTTATATAACTATATTTAACTAAATATATATATATATACACATAATTGATAGTAGGGTAGTGGTAGACGCGGTACTTTGCAGCGAGGAGGTCGTGGGATCGAAACCCGCCTGCGGCTTTATTTTAGGATCTATACCCACGGTTTTGAAACCGTGGGTAAAAGCCATTGACACCGTGGCAATTGGGAATGTTTTGTTGACACGGTGGCAGAACACCTATACCCACGGTTTTGGAAAACCGTGGGTATAGGCTGGGGACCTATACCGACGGCGTTCCAGCCCACGGTTCCCAAAACCGTGGGTATAGCCTATACCCACGGTTTTGGGGGCTATACCCACGGTTTTGAACCGTGGGTATAGGCCTTTTTTCCAGTAGTGGCAGTTTTAAGTACGAGGGGATATTATGATAATGTTAAGGAAGTTTTCAATAATGGTGATGTATTATCTATTTTAAGTTTTTATGTAATGTACCTAATTCTCAAAGACACTAGACTTATCTATCTCCATGGTTGTGTTATGTGTGATCTTATGTAATAAATCATTAATTAAAGTATAATAAAGTATGGGGTTGTCATAATTGGTATCAACTAAAATTTTAGTTATTTTTGTGATTAGGATTGGAAAACTCTAGTGAAAGTCTTAGTAATAAAAATAAGTATAAGAAAACATAACTAAATTTTGGTAAAGTATAAAGTAATTGGTTTATCAAGAAAATACATCATTATATGGATACTACAAGTGGATGTGCCTCTAGTATAGAAGTACATAGGGGTAAAACTTGAAAACAGCGCGTTGAGCTAGACTCGATCGAGAACTAGTGCATGATAATGGGACTTGTGGCATACCTGGTTTGACACTCGTGAGGTATATTCATCGGTAAATTCACAAGATCATTACAAACCATTATTAAGGGAATAAATATTTCCATAAGATTATATGATAGGAAATAGATTGTAGATAACATAGATTGTGAACATGAGCCTCAGCCCAGTTGGTTTGTATGTAATGTTTGAAGCCTACGGGCACTGAATTCCTCTAAGGCCTATGGTCCATCTAATACTTATTCCTACGGGCCTTGTAAGGGTTCCACCTCACCCCTTGAAAGGCGGATTATCAAAAAACAATAAAAAATGAAGGCTTTCAGGCCATTGGAGGTGGATAACATAGATTGAACCCTATAAATTCATAAGTTAAGGAATAAATGACATCTATAAGTTATCCCTTTAATGTCATTGGATTCCTGTTTATGTGTTTAATATTTCAAAAATAATCATCTCTAATTTTTTCATTTATTCTAGTCTATGACCATAAATAAGAGGAATCGGGTAAACAACCAATGTAAAGGGCAATGTGATGATAGCCCAAATGAGATGCCCAGCCCGATGGGAGCAGAAATAGAGAAATTTATAATGATACTCTCTCGATTGACTCATATTCTAAATAGAAACCTGGATCATGAGCACCCAAGTCCCCTTAGAAAAGATCAAACTGCAATTGAGACCTTTGTGTGACAAATTCCTCCAATTTTCAATGGATTATCTGGTCTCTTAATCGCAGAACAATGGATCAACTCAATTGAGAATATCTTCTTTATCCTTTAATATTCTGAGAAAGAGAAGGTTTTGTGTTTTGTTTATCATATGGAGGGAGAAGTTGATCAGTGGTTGACATTGATCAATAATATGAAACCTGAGAAATAGATCGAAGTGATGGGGTGGAAGGAATTCCATGAAATATTTTTCAACAAATATTTTCCTTACACTCTCCAACATGAAATGCAAAGGTATTTCCTTTCCCTCAAGAAAAAAGATGATGAATCTATCAAGTAGTGTGAGGAAAACTTCCCAAAACTTTCACAATATGCCTCTGGATTTGTTGTTACACCCGAATGCATGGTTGACCACTTCTTTGTTGGGATAAAACCTAGTCTAAGAAAAGACCCAGTGATCAGAGACTTTGATAACTATGAGGAAATTGTATGATTTGACCTCAAAGTCAAAATGGTGATCAGTGAATATCAAGGGTATCACAAGGATAATAAGATGTAAGTGGAGTTTAATTATGGTGTTCTGATGGATAAATCTAACTGTGATAAGAAATTTCAACATCCCACTTGTCAAAGGTGTGGAAATAAGAACCCAAGAAATTTCTTAAGGAGGGTGAGGAAATGATTTAAGTATGAGAAAGAAGGATACCTAGCTAGCGATTGTTGATGGTGGAATCTCACTAATGAAATGGAGGAAAGGAATTCTCCAGTCAACCCTCATCACATTTTTCATTATTTCAATATCAAAGAACTAGGATGTTTTTCAATCTAATGTACTAAGCTAAGGGTTTTTGGAGACAACCAAAAACTCCATGGTAGAATGGTCAAGCTTATGTTATCACAACCACTAAGGTGGATCCTAACAATGAAGTGGTGAAAGGTATTCTAGTTATTCATTCAATAATAGAGAATGTACTTTTTGATTCTGGTTTCACACATTGCTTCATATCATGAAAGATTAACAGAACTATTCAAATGCCACGAAAAAACATGAAAGTAGAGTTTTCAATAAAAACAGAAAATGAGGAAATTATTACATCCCAAGTATATAACTCCTCCCCTATCAAAATTTGTGGGTTGAACTTCTTAGTGAACCTTGTGATATTCCCTTTGGTGGAATTTGAAGCAATTATGGGTATGTATTGGCTTTCCGTGTATAGAGCCAACATAAATTTCTATGAGAAAAAAATCACTCTCTGTATCACCAATCATCCTATGATTTTGTGAAAATAAAAGGAGATTTATGAATCTTCTTTAGCACCAATATCTCAAGAATGAATATTATTTCCCTAAGAGAAAGCATATATAGATAAAATCGTTGAGTCTAAGGAAAGAATTATCCCTAAATACATTCCCATTGTGAGGGAATATGCTGATGTTTTTCTCGGATAATTGTCTGGTCTTCCTCCTAGCTGAGAGGTTGAATTTTGAATCAAGTTTATACCTTGGGAATTACTATTATCCAAGACTCCATATAGAATGGATTTTGTGTAACTTTAGGAGCATAAGAAACAACTATAGGAGAATGTGGATAAAGGTTTCATACACTCAAGTCATTCATCATGGGGTGAACCGGTCCTCTTCCTCAAGAAGTAGGAGGGGTCAATGTGCTTTTTTATTTATTATAGTAAACTCAACAATATCATAATAAATAAAAAATATCCTCTACCATAGATTGGTGACTTGTTAGATCAGTTATGTAGAGAACAATACTTCTGAAAGGTGAATCTTTGGTCAGTATATTATCAAGTAAGGGTGAAGGAGGATATCCCCAAGACTATTTTCCATTCAAGGTATGGGCACTATGAGTTCATAGTAATTTCATTCGAACTCACTAATGCTCTGAAAATATTCAAGGAATTTATGAATAGAGACTTTAGATATTACCTTGATAATTTTTTTCTAGTCTTTATAGATGATATTTTAATATTCTCCAAAAGCAAGGAGGAGTATGAGGAGAATATGAGCACTATTCTAAAGACCTTATGAATGGATAATCTTAATGAAAATTACAAAAAATCCAAGTTCTAGTTGAAGTAATTCTCATTCTTAGGGAATATTATCATAAGTAATGGGATATTTGTGGACCCTTCAAAGACATAATCAATTGAAAGATGGATGATTCCAGTATCTTTGATGGATATCTGTAGTTTCCTAGGATTATCTAGGTACTATCAATGATTCATGAGAAATTTATCACAATTTTAAAACCCTCTAACCAAGATAAATTGGAAGGGATTCAAGTTTTCTTAGAATTTTGAATGTGAATATATCTTCAAGGAGTTGAAAAAAAGTCTTATCACTACTCCTATACTCAAACTACCCATAAGTGGAGGACTTTTGTGGTATATAGAAATGCTTCGAAGAAGTTCTTGGGCTATGTGTTAATACAGAATTAGAAATTGATTGTCTATGCTTCAAGAAAATTGAAATTTCACCAACAGAACTATCCAACGTATGATCTGGAGTTGGCTGTAGTGATCTTTAAGTTGGTAATCTAGAGGCATTGTATCTTTAGAGAGAAGTGTGAAACATATACGGATCCCAAAAGCCTCAAGTATATATTCATACAGAAGGATCTGAATATGTTTCAACGAAGATGGATACAGCTGATCAAGGACTATGACTGTTCAATCCACTACCATCCTCAAAAATAAAATAAAGTGGAATATGTTCTAAGTAGAAAGGATCCTTTAATTTTAACATTAATGAGAATTGATAAGGATCTAATCTTCTTATATTTGAAAAGGATGGACATGATAATCATAAAGGAAGGAAAATCATCAATCCTTTTACAAATTATTTCTCAATTATCCTTTCTGAAGAGGATAAAGGATTCTCAAAGAGATGATATGATAATTCAGAAGAAAGTGTAAGCTATAAGAAAAGGTAAATCTTTGGAATTCAGTGTTAATGAAGGAGTTATGAGATCTGGGTCATGACTATGTGTACCATCAAATCCTGAGTTAAAGAAGAAGTTGTGGGATGATGCACATAGTTCGAATTTCTACATCCATCCAGGAATCAAAAAGGTGTATCAAGATTTTTGAGAGAACTATTAGTGGGACAATATGAAGAATGAGATCATGGAATATACATAAATATGTATTGTATGTCAGCAAGTGAAAATGGAAAGGAAAAAATCTAAGGGGGTGATGCAACCAATACTCATACCTACATGGAAATGGGAAAACGTCATCGTGGACTTTGTCATTGGTCTTCCAAAGAAATCAAGAGGAAAGAATTCTATATGGGTTGTGCTGGATCATCTTATAAATATTTCTCACTTCATTATGATTCAAGAGGACTTCTCACTCGATCAACATGAAAGGATATACATTAGAGAAGTTGCGAGGGTGTATAGAACACCACTATCGATTGTATCTGATCGAGATTCAAGATTTACCTCTATGTTCTAGAAGAGTCTTCAACAAACTCTAAATACTGAGTTGAACTTCATCATAGCTTATCACCCTCAAACCGATGGATAATCTGAGCAGACTATCCTGACACTCAAAGACATGTTGAGAGAATGCTCAATTGACTTCAAAGGAGGATGAGACCAACATCTTCATCTGGTTGAGTTCTCATACAATTATAGTTTTCACACAAGCATCCAAATGACTCCCTATAAAGATCTTTATGGGAAGAGGTGTAGAAGACCTGCATGTTGGGATGGATTTGGGGATCAAAAACTGCTAGGTCCTAAAATGGTCTAGGAAATGGTAAAAAAGGTTAAAACCATTCAACAGTACATCAAGATTTCTCAGAGTCAATAGAAGAAGTATGCTAACAATCATCGATGAGACCTAGATTTTTATGTTGGAGACATGATGTTCCTTTCCATATCTCCATGGAAGAAAGTCATAAAATTTGGGAAGAAGGGAAATCTCAGTCCAAGTTACATGGATCCATTTGAGATCCTTGATCGCATTGGAGCGATGGCCTATTAACTGGAACTCCTACCTTACCAATCTTAAGTACATGATTTATTCCATGTATCCCTCTTAAGGAATTAAATACCAGACCCCTTACATGTACTCAATCCAGATGTTTTACTGTTGGAGAATGATCTCTCATATGAGGAGCAGCCGGTGAAGATCTTATATCGTAGAGACAAAGTTCTATGAAATAAGACAATGCACCTGGTTGAAGTGTTTTGGAGAAACCATAAGTTCAATGAAGCGACATTGGAATTAGAGGAGGTGATGAAATATAATTACCCTCGTCTATTTTAGTGTGGTAAATAAAGATTCTAAGGGAAAATTTTCTGAATGGTGGAAGATTGTAATGACCCAAACTTTGATAAATTTAATTCCCCTAATGATTTATTTAAATATCTTATTATGTATTATTCTTATAGAAAAAACATGAACTTATTTGGTTTTATTATATACTATCAAATTTAAAAGACTATTAAATATCATAACTATTGATAATATAGTCATTGAACAATGATTATATGATTAGTATAAAAATATATTTTTAGAAAAATCAATTGACACAGACAAAGAAAGTGATAACCTCAACCAGTAGGGTCGTACCCTATGAAACTCATTTATCAGAGATTTCGAGGGAGATAGAATCATTGGGATTTTTCCTCAAACAATCCCAAACTGAGATCCAATAACTAAAGCATTATCGAAACTGTTTACAGGAGACGTTCAAACTCATCTAGATCACGCCACAAACTATGTACGACGAACTACCCTATGAAAATCTCATCATCACGCACCTTACCCTTAGGATGTTTGTTGGTGTATTAATGAGATATGTATCAAGACCATAATAATATGAATATTTATATTTCATTTTCAATAGATTAATTTTTATATTTACTTTTTATCATCACTTTATAAATGATTTTTATTTTGATACAATAAAACACAAATTGTATGGTGGGTAATATTCAAATTCAAATAAGAAATTTATTTTGATGAATTAATGGATTTTTTAAAATAAATAATATTTTAATAAAATATTATTATTAAATAATTTTTATCAAATATAAATGATCATATAATTTTTATGAAGTCAAATGTAATTTTTATAAGAGTTTGAAAATTGTTATTTTCAAAAAAAAACCCACCATTTCTCAATAAATGTCAATTATTATTTTAAAAGTGAAAATTAACATATTTTAAAAATTATTTTGATAAAATGAATATTAATTTTGGATTCAGAATTTCAAAATTACTCAATGGTTAATTCTTTATAATTTTATGTGAGTCAAATTTTCTGATAAAAATTAAATATTGTATAAATATACAGTGTGTATTATGACATCATAATGACACGAAAGTGATGTAATAAATACTATAAAGGGTTTCCATAGACAAATATATGTTTCCCCTTTAAGATAATATTATGTTAAGATTATTTTATTAATTTTATAAATTCTTTATGAATCCTACAAAACCTATAATATAGTTTAAGGTTTTAAAATCATTTCTTTAAGAGCATGACTCGCCTCCACATCACCACAGGAAATATTTTAATAAGTTCATAATTAGCCTTATAAAATAATGAAAACCACCCCTATTTGGCAGAAACCATGGTAAAAATTATTGGAAGGTTTTTGTTTTTGGTAATTTTATTATATATATTCCAAAATCTAAGTTTAGGAAATAATAAAGAACTCCTCTCTCTTTTCCTATGTCAAACCATCCATTATCACATTTTATCTTCACTCAAAATCCTTAGAGCATGTCATTAATCTTCCCTCCCCTCTCTATAGTCCTCTCAAGGTTCCCACAATCTCTCAAGAAGCTCCTCCCAAGCATATGGAATCACACTCTCAAGCTAAGGGATATTTTCCTTCTCCTCTTTATTCAAGTATCTTCATTATATTATGCCTCTTCTATCCATTTTATAATGTTGGGATATGTTCTTTAATATTCACCTTACTATACATTTTATGTATAAATGATGAGATACCTCTTTCACTATCATCATTCCCTCCCATTAAAATTCATGTAACCATATTATGCTGCAAAAATTACACCATGGTTTTCCATGACAAACAATTGAGTAGTGAATATTCGTACCCATTTACTATCAAGGGTGTTCACCTTTATGCACTTATACTTAATTATTAGGGAATTACATGTATTTATTCCACACTAATTTATTTTGGAATAAAATATGATGGTGAATGAATCCATTTTGTATGATATATGTTTCACACTTAATCATGAGAATAAAATGAAAGTGACGGGTGCAGCCAGAATTATATAACACTCTAATTATTTGGGTTATGTTTTAGTATCATGAGACATCGTTCAAGGGATTATAGAGTGAACCTAATCCATCATGGGACCTTTTCCATCATGTTTTCGTGGCCGTTATCCTTGACATGTGTTTAAGATGCAATGATTTAAGTTGTTACCACATTTCCCATGTTGCCTTTATGATTATCATGTTATATCATACCTCATTGTTCATGTTTATGATTTTCACCCCTTTTATGTCTCATTGATATGACTATTTTCTAATACATATTCATTTCTTCACGTTTTTTCATGTTTATTCCCTTACTGGAAATTATTTCTCACCCTTTTTTTATGTATGTCCTCAGGTTATCCCATGTAGTTTTAAGAACGAAGGAATATTATGATCATGTTAAGGAAGTTTTCAATAATGTATATTCTATATTTTAAGTTGTTATGCAATGTACCTAATTCTGAAATACATTATACTTCTCAATCTTCCAAGTTGTATTGTGTGTGATATTTTGTAATAAATCATTAATTAATGTATAATAAAGAGAAGGGTTTCTATATTATGATATGATGAATTTTTTATGATCTTGTGGCACACATACATATGATTTTCATTATGTGATGGGTGGGACCTATATATCCCTCCAATTAATTAAGTAAAGATTTATATCACATGTTATAGACAAGACTAGAATGGGGAGTGAACCCGAATCAGTAAGGGAATTTGTCCGCTATGATGGTCTTGGGAGGGAACATTTACTACTACGATGGTTTAGGGAGTGAACTCATTCCACTATGATAGCCTTATCAGTGAACCTTGAGTACTATGTAAATGATCTTCAATGTTTATGTGTATACCACAATTATATGTCTTGTGACAATGTTATGCTCTCATGGCTCATGTTCTTTGATTCCCTTATGATTCATGTCTTATGAACTGCCAATATTTATTCCATGAATCAATATTATGATCTTTGATATGGAGGATGATGTTTTCAAATGTTATACATAGGTTATCATACCCTTATGTTCATGTTACACTTATATATCTCCCTTGTTTACCCTTAATGAACATCTAAGCTAAACCATTTCTTATATTTGTTTTCCCCAGGTTATGAGGAAATCTATTATATTTGATATGTCTAATAAGGGGTCTTGTTATAAAGAGCATAGTGGGATATGACGTATCTTACTTATAGAGTAGTTTTTTATGTGTCCTAGTCTCCAAAGGTTTTGTGCCTTTATGATCCTTAGGCATGTGTTTGTGTAGTGTAATAAATATTCATCTAAAAAGATGTAATATCTATGTATGAAAATCCTGGGCATTAAAGTTAGTGTTAGAAGCAGTTAAAGAAATATGGTCCTTGGAAACTCTCATGTGTGAGCATTGGATGAAGCATGGCTCTCCACCCAAGGGCTTCATAAGGAAAGGGCTACCACTGGGGATGGTGGTGTGTCCCACCCAGGAGGTGTAGCTACCCATAGAGTGCCCTGATAGGAATCAATTATAGTCCACTAGAAATAATTCCATACCATTATTGTTGGTATCCAATGATAGCTTTAGTTAACCTTTGGAAATTTGGATGATAAAATTTTAGTGAGATCCCTAGGGACATGTCTAAGGATAAGTCTAAGGATGAGTCAAAGTATAGGAAAATATCCTAGAATTTTGGTAAAGAATAGAGTGATTGTTTTCTAAGAAATTATAACCCTTTCTAAATACTACAAGTGCATGTGGATCTAGTACAGAGGTACCTAGGGGTAATAACTACAAAAAGAGCACATTGAGATGGACTCGATCATCACCTGGTGCATGACAACAGGCTTTGTTGTACACCTAGTTTGACACTCCTAGTGGATATTCTTTAGAAATTCAAAAACTATTTATGAAACATCATGAATGATTTAAATAGATGATGACTATGAATAAACAAGGATAAACTTAAGGTGTCATGGATTAAAAAGGTGTCATTATTTATACATCCTATATGTGATTTTTCATGATTATGTGGTTCCCCACTATGATTATTGTTGCTTACACTATGCTTGTTGGTTTTAGTCAATGGATGGGACCCAAAGGAACCGTGTTAATTCATAGTGTGACAAAAAACAAAACAATTTTCCTCCTGAGAAACCAAATGTTGTGGGATCTGTAATGAAAAATTACATTTTTATTCTCATGGAACATTCTCAATCCATGAATCATATTCAACTTCCAAATTAGAAAAATGAGGGAATTACATTCTTTTGAGTCCTTTATGATGTGATGTCCACCTAAATTTAGTAGATTCACTGATCTGTTAGTTTTTGGGAAATATATCAGCACCACTGAAAATTTGTTTTCCATTATCCAGTGTTCAAAACGTGAAAAATTAATGTTTGGTTATCTATCATTTGGAAGGTGAAGTGGATCATGGTGGAATCACATCAAGAATACAAGGTGACATGATGAAATTGAATTCATTGATTAGGATGAGTTCAAAAACTTATTTTTCAAGAATTACTTTCCTCATATTATTCATATAAATATGGAGGAGTTATTTAAGTTAAAGAAAAAGGATAATGAATTTGTTGGTACTTATGAAGAAAATTTTACAAGACTTGTAAGGTATGCTTCTGGTATTATCATCCAACTTGAATGTAAGGTTAATTGATTATTAAATGGATTAAAACCAAGTTTCCAAAGGTCTTTTTCCATACAATACTTTAGTATCTATGAAGATATTGTTTGTTGTGCTATCATGGTTGAAATGGAGGTTGGAGTTACGTATTAATCTCATGGTTTTGATAAGAATATAAAAATAGAATTTAGAGCAAAATCTAAAAACCATAGAAAGAAGAATATGATATTTCTTTTATACTCAAAATTACAGGAAGAAAAATGGGGGAAATTTTCTTAAGGGTACTGGTAAATGGTTTAAGTGTGTAAGGGAGGGTTATCAGGAAATCGAATTCTAAAGTGATGGGAAGAATTTAGCTAATGATGAAAATAAATCTCATGTGATCATTGTTTCTAGCGAGGGGTGTGATAACGATATGGTGAAAGGTATTATTAACATCCACTCTAGAACTGTTAATGCTTTATTTGACTCTAGATCTACCCATTATTTCATATATAAAGAGTTTTCTAAGGGTGTCAAGATGTTACCCAAACAATTAGATGTAGAATTAGCAGTGAAAACCCCTATGATGATCGCATCTCAAGTGTATTATTCTTCTTCAATTGAAGTTTGTGAGTATGTTCTTCCTATAAATCTTTTCATTCTTCCTCTAGTTGAATTTGATATTATCTTAGGCATTGATTGGATTCCTCTATATAAATCTCACATCAATTATTGAAGAATGGAAGACATATTTGATATTATAAACCAACCTATGATCCTCTATTAGTGTGATGATAAATATGAACTTCCAATTGGAATCACATCCATTGTATGGACTTTGATTCCATTTAAAGAGGTTTGTTTGTCTCAAATGGTTGGGTAGAAAATCAACATTGATGGTATTCCTATTATGGAGTAATATTTTGATGTCTTTCTAGAAGAGTTTCATATCCTTCCACCAAAATGTGAAGTTAAGTTCTGAATATAACTCATAACTGGTTCCACGCCAATTTTAAAGAATCCCTGTAGAATGGCCCTAATGTAGTTGTAAGAATTAGAATTGAAACTCCGGGAAAACCTTGACAAGGGATTCATTTAGACAAGTCTATCACCTTGGGTTGTACCTATTCTTTTTGTTAAAAAGAAAGATGGATCGATGTGACAATTCATTGATTATCAGGAGTTGAACAAGATCATGATCTAAAATAAGTATCATCTACCCCGTGTTGGTGACTAGTTTGATAAACTGCATGGAGCTAAATACTTTTCCAATATTTAACTTCATTTTGGATATCATAAATTGAGGTTCAAGGAGGATATACCCAAGACAACATTCCATGAAAGGTATGGACGCTATGAATATATAGTGATTCCATTTGGTCTTACTAATGTCCCCGTTATCTTCATGGATTTAATGAATATTTCCTTTAGAGATTACCTTGATCAGTTTGTGGTTTTCTTTATAGATGATATTTTTAGATATTCAAAGAGAAAGAAAGAGCAGTAAGACCACTTGAAAATTGTACTAAAGGCACTAAGGATGGAGAAACTAAATGAAAAATTTAATAAGTGTGAATTTTAGCTGCAAAAGGTTTCATTTTTTGGGTTATATAATCTCAAGAGAGGGTATATAAGTAGAACCATCAAAGATGGAGGCTATTGAGTGTTGGAACAGACCAACCATAGTGATTGAGATCTATAGTTCTTTTGTATTAGTTAGATATTATCGACGATTTTTGGAGAATTTAACACAACTATCTAATCCACTCACTAAGTTAACTCAGAATGGATCCAAGTTCCTATAGATAGATGAATGTGAGGAAAATTTAAAGGAATTGAAGAGAAGATTAATTAGAGAACTTGTTCTTACATTACCCTATCTAATCCACTCACTAGCTTATCCATGATGATGATCACAAAGGATATAATATTTTTGGATTTTCAAAGGATGGATCTGAAAATCTGGAAGGAAGGGGATAAATCATATCTTGATCAATTGAATGTTCATCCATCTATCCAAGTAAAGATTAAAGAGGCATAGAAGGAAGATGTGGATCTATAAAATAAGGTTAGAAATATTCTTGAGTTTAACCTATAGCATGATGGAATGATAAGGTTCGGGAACCGTGTATGTGTTCCATCCATACCATATTTGAAGAAGGTGTTTTTAGAGGAAGATCATAGTTCTTCATTCTCTATTCATATTAGAAGTATAATGTTGTATAGAGATTTGAAAGAGTATTTCTGGTGAGATTGCATGAAGAGAGATATCATAGAGTTTGTTTCTTGGTGCTTTGTATGTCAGCATGTTAAGGCTGAGAGACAAAATTCTAAAGGGATGTTACATCTATTAACTATACCAGAATGGAAATGGGAAAACATCATCGTAGATTTTTTCATCAGAATCCCCAAAACTTCTAAAGGGAATAATGTTATATGGGTTATAGTCGATCTCCAAATAAAGTTAGTGCACTTCATCACTATCAGATAATACTTCTCTCTTGATCATATTTTCATACTATACATTAAGAAAGTGGTAAGGTTGCATGGAGTACCACATTCAATTGTATCTGATCAAGATCTGAGGTTTACCTCAATGTTTTGGCTAAGTCTTCAGCAAACCCTTGATATGAAGTTATGTTTCAGAACTGCATATCATCCTCAAATAGATGGTATGTCTGAGAGACCAGTAGAAACCCTATAGGATATGTTAAGATCTAATTCTATAGATTTCAAAGGTGGTTGGGATCAACACATTCCTCTAGTTGAGTTTTTATACAGAAATAGATTTCACTCAAGCATTCAAATGGATCCCTATAAATCCATGTATGGAAAGAAGTGTAGAGATCCAACATGTTGGAATAAAGTTGGAGAAAGAAATCTATTAGGACCTAAGATGGATGAAGAAATGATAGAGAAGGTTAGTGACATTCAGAAGCACATCAAGACGGTTTAGAGTTTACAGAAAAGTTATGTTGACAATTACCCACATGATCTATAATTTGAAGTCTATGATAAGGTGTTTCTATGAATTTCATCATGTAAGAAGGTAATGAGATTTGGAAAGGAGAAACTAAACCCTAAGTATATTGGTCCCTTTGAAATTGTTGATCGTATCTTGTAGTCTAACAGTTGGAACCTCCACCAAACTTCTCTCATGTCTATGATGTGTTCCATGTATCTCTCCAGAGTAATTACATATCTAAACCTTATGTACTAAACTTAGAGGTCGTACCACTGAAACATGATATTTCTTATGAGGAAAAAACTGATGGAGATTCTAAAACAAAAATATAAAGTTATAAAAAATAAGTACACTCACGTAATCAAAGTTTTTTTGTCAAACCACCAGTTTGAGAAAACTTCATGAGAACTTGAGGATATGATAAGCCAAAAGTATCCTCATTTGTTTGTATCACAATGATGAATCTCGATGGTGAAATTTATTTTAAATGGGTAGAATGTAAAACCCTGAATTTTTATGAATTATTTTTTTTAATAAAGTAATTTTTTGATATATTTTTTACAAGTAGCAATGAGTTTATTTGATAAGTTTCATTACAAACAACATTAAGTTTAGCTTGTGTACATGCGACATAGAATTTTAACAAATCACAATATCTTATTAATATTATTATTTAAATGTGACCAATATAACGTATCCATTAAACATAGTGATATGAATACTATTTTCAAATATAAAGTATAATGGTTTTATATAAAGAAATCTTATTGATAAAAATGTACTTAATTTTTAGAAAAATCTTTATAAGTTTCGAAAATAATATTTTCTCAAAAAATTATTTTTTGTTTCTTTTTGTGAACAATAATAAAATTATTTTTTGTAAATTTTATAAAATAAATTTAATTTTTAAAATCATCATGTTAAAATTAACTTAGGGTGATTTTTTGGGATTTTTCTGAAAAGATTAATTTTTCAATAAATGGTAAAAATACTTGTTTTTGTTGAAAAAAGTCATTTCATTTAAAGAATTTATAAGGTTACTTTTTGTTTTAAAATGGATTTAAAAGTAATATTACCTCAATTATATATCAATTAATACAATTTATTTCATTTTAATCATTTTTATATTGAATTGTGATATAAAAACTTTTTAAACTTTTGAACATTTTCTCTTTAGAAAACTGTTTTCTCATCGCGTTTACGGGTTTAATTGTAAATTAAAATTTTCCACTTATATAAATAGAAATCGGAAAATGGATTATATATTTTGAATCATAATAATTTTTATTATCTAATAATTTCAACTTAATTTCTTACCATAATGAATAGTAAAAATAGTAAAAATTATTTACCACGGTAAAGTAAAAATTGTTTTACCGAAGGATAAACTAAAAAGGTAAGTGTTAAAAATGACCCATAACTAGTCCAAAACCCATTTTATAGACATTTTTAGACCTTATATCTTATATTATAAATAATGGTCCATTTTTTATCTTTTTCATGATAAAAATGTGGATACACCTTTTTCTTTTCAAAAAATTACAAGTGTTCCACTCACCTCACTCATAAAAAGTCACACATTCCTCTTACCTATTCACACTTTCAAAACCATTTTTATTGGGTCTAACATACCCAAATAACTTCTTTAATTCCCTTATATAATACTAGAGGCCTTATTTTTTGTCATAAATCCAATATAATAATTCTTTTGTTGCAAAAAAAAAGAAGTTTTCCAAAGAATAGGTAATGTCACTAATCAAGCGTTTTATTTTATTTCTTCATCCACATCCTTCAGTTATTATTCAACCATGATGATATGGTAACACCAGTATATAACATATATTGATATATTATGTTAAATCCATGACCTACATTCATCTCATCATCCCTCAAATGGGAAACGAAATAATCGATCGTGTGTACGACGAACTACCACCTCGTGAACTGGTGTTATTTTTTCCATCACCACCTCTCAAGGCTGGATTTAATGATCTATTTATTGTTTATATATAATATTTATGATATTATTATACTTATGGGATGATTATATCACATATAATATCATACTTTTCATTTTGTGGGAATATGATAATATCGCTCGTGTGTACGGCGGACTACCGCCTCACAAAGCGATGTGATTCAGTCATGCTTTACATGGAAGGTAATAAGGATGGATTTAATGAAAATATGTGATATATATGAATTAAAAATGATTCTATAATGATAACATATTTTTACCTTTATTTATTTCAATCCGTTGAGAAAAAAGAAACAACATTCATGCATATCTACAACTCACCGTCTTCATGAACGATGTATATCATTTCCTATCTCTAAATCTTATGAATCATTATATATACATGTATACTAAATATATATGATATTTATATCATGACTAACATTTTGGAGATGAAGGAAACTTGATCAAAGTAAGATTACAAAAAATAAAAAATCGAAACGTATATGAAAATCAACCTAGTTATTGCCCAAAACATGAATTTAAAATGGAATTGTTAATAAAAAGGTAATAAAATGTCATAAGTAAATCATATATGGTATGATGTGTGTGTGTGTGGCTCTTTAATATATGTATAATAAACTTATATTTATCATACAGGAGATTCAAACATGTATAAAGAAAATCAAGACTTGTGGTAAGGGATTTTCGTCTCACCTTTTACTTCTGTGATACACATGTCATATTCACCACTTATTACTTTTATGTGATGTTTATATTTTCCATGAATTTATTTTATAATGATTATCCTGAAAATTATTGGTATTTACATATCCATTTGTGTATCTCTCTTTCATGAGTTTATGGTTCAAAAGTTACCAAAGCGATAAGGGATTTTGTCACGATTTTCCTTCTTTGAGACATATGTTATGGTATGCACCTATATTATTTTATGAGGTGTATATACATCCCATTTGACATGTAATATCATGAATTTATTAATTCTCATGATATTCTTAATTGCATTTAATATTACTCTTTCATGGGGCTTATGATTCAAAGTTATCAAAGTGGAAAGGGAACTATGTTACAATCTCATCATTTATCAAGATTGATCATGATTATGCTTCCAATGATGAAATCATATGATCTATCATTTATAGAACAAAAAAATCTCAAAGTAAATGGTAGCCACTAATTTCAAGAGAACACTCCTTGTTATATTTGATATCTTCTTAACACTCTTAGTGGTGTGTCAATGGTCATAACGCCAAACCCAAACCATTTTCAAATTGGGCATATAAAAAGGAATGTTATGCTCATGTATCAAACAAAATGTAGGAAAGGGTAGATGATATAAGAAACATACCTCTAACAGTAAAAGGTCATGCATCTACCCTTCAGATGGTACTTCTATTCTTGTGCCTGGTATTATGTCTCATATCTCAACATGAACATCTGGTGGAACTCTAGCTGCCTTTTCTACAGAGGGGTGTCCTTCCCAAACTCTGATGTCTGTCATGATCCCCTGCCATTGCTATGTTGTTGTGAGCCACTACAGAATCTCTAATGGCCTAACCTTTTACAACCACAACACTCCAAAATGGGGTAAGGACACTGTAGTCACCTGTGGCCAAACCTTCCACGCTAAAACCACTCCATTGGGATGATATCCTATGACGGTTATCCCCTCCCCCGGCTGCCCTGATCACTCTACCTTGGTGGTAACCATCATAGAGACACTTCCTGTGACTGGAAGAAGTGCTACCACATCACGCTATTGAAACTATCTGGACACCACTCGAGTACTCCCTTAGGTTTCCTTCCATGATAAAAGTCTAATTCATCACATCCAAAAAGTTTCTCAAGTGAAGAACTAGTCAACGAAATGGATTTCCGCTCGGCGGTCTTCTCTGATGGCTTTGGTGTTGTCGGCCATGCGTGCAGGTGGTGATCGGCCTTTGGGCCATCGTTGTCCCGATCTAGGTTTTGATGGAGGGGTCTCCCCATAAGGAGGTGCGGTTCGGTTCCCTTCCAGCGGTGGAGGGGAAGGTTTCGCGGCGTCTTTCCAGGTCTCGGGAGGTGGAAGAAGCGGAGAAATTATCCAAGGATGTTGTCGCTTCAGTTAAGGATTTGGCTTCTAAGGGGGTCGTTGGTGTTGTTTCGGCTGTTGGCAAGGAGGTTATTTCTTCTTTGAGGGTTGTGGGGGGTCCTGCTTCGGCGGATCTAGTTTTGTGCCCTAATTCGGCAGTGGGCGGTGCTCCTTCTCTAGTTGGGAGTGAGGTCGCAGGGGTTCATGTTCGATCGATTGGGCTTGAGGAGGGGTTTTCTCGAGATGTTTCGGCCTTGAAAGGTGTTGAGGCTGGTGGTGCGGTGAAGGTCGTTCCTTCATTTCCCTTGGCGAATGGTAGGTTGGAGGATACTACCATTGTTGTTGACGGTGGGGTTGTAGGGATGGAGGGTGCTTCTCCCACTGGGGGTTCCATGGATCTAGTGTTCTGATTCCTTTCTCAGTGCTGTAGAAGGGTGCTTCCAGATGGAGCAATACGATTGTGGGATACTTCCTTGAGAAGAAGCTGTTGTATTGGATGGTGTCTTGAATTGCTTTTGATTTGTGGAGAGATGATTTGATGGAGACGCTTTGTAACGATGAAGGATTATACTTCTTCAGGTTCCTACCTTCTTGTAATCTTGTTGATATTCTCTCCAATGGACCATGGTTTTTTGCTGGCAGATCGATGGTGCTTAGGTCTTGGAAGCCAGATATCTCCTTGGATAAGGACTCGTTTTTTGTCTTCCCGGTTTGGATTAATCTTCTGAATGTTCCATTGGAAGCATGGACTTCTGAGGGTCTGAGCTATATTGTGAGCGCGGTGGGTAGACCGCTTTTCACTAATAAAGCTATGGTCGAAGTTAGCAGGATCAGCTTTGCTCGTATCTATGTTGAGATTTCGGCTGAACAGGAACTCCCGGAGATCATTGTTGTGGATTTGGGTGATGGATCTACTTCATCTATCCAGGTTGAATATAGCTGGGTCCCTAAGACGTGTAGCCACTGTAAAATTTTCGATCATCTTTCCAATCAATGCAAGAAGAAGCCTATGGTGGATTCCCAAGCAAGGTGGACTAGAGTTACTCCTAAGAAGCGCTTCTATAGGAGGAAGGAATCGATGCGGGAGCAGGTGGTTATTGCTTCTGAATCGCAGCCACATCACCAAGGGAACAATCCCCCACCTCTTTATCACAAGAAGAAACCTCAATAGCCATGCCATTCCCTGCGATTCAGGCTTCGATTCAGGTAGTTGGAAGGAATGAGGTAGAGGTTCCTGGTTCTGTTCAGTCTGGTTGCCTGCTAAGCTCTCTGCCTGGAAAGGTGGACGGTTCTTGTACCCCTTGCCCGAGTGCCTCTGATCTGGTTAGCCCTCCTTCCTTAAGTACTAACCCGCTTAGGGATAAATTAATTAGGGTGGATGAATGTGACGCCAAGAGGATTCCAATCATACTTGGGTCCAAGTTGGCTGGTTGGAAGCAAAGGGAGGTTCGATCTTATTGTCTCTTGTAATTTGGCTTGTTTGGGTCTTGTGGAAACCAAGGTTAAAAGTGACAAGTTGGCTGCTACGGTGAAGAATATTATGGTCAGCTGGAATTTCTGCTCTAATGTTTCCTCTTCTGCTGCTGGTAGAATCCTGGTGTTATGGAATCTTCGTTTGTTGGTTGTGGGGCCTATGTTTGTTTCTTCTCAGATCATTCATTGTCGGGTTAATGCTGTTAAGGTGGACATATCCTATTTTATCTCCTTTGTCTATGGCTCTAATTCCTATCTGGATCGTAGAACCCTCTGGAATGACATGGCCAGTAGAACAGTTTCCAGTTCGGAGCAGCCTTGCATCTTCTTAGGAGACTTTAATGCTGTGAGATTTCTGGAGGATCGGTCAGGGGGTTGTCTGGACTGGTGCTCTTCTATGGAGTGTAGCTCTGCTATTTTGAAGTCCAATTTGGTCAACCTTCATTGTTCCGGGTTAAGGTTCTCTTGGAGAAAGGGTGATTTTGGTATTTTAAGGAAGCTGGACAGGGCTTTAGCCAATTCTGCTTGGCTGTCCAGGTTTCCTTCTTCTAATGCAGATTTTCTTCCTTTTGAGGTTTCAGATCACACCCCTATTCTTGTCAGAGTTGGCTCAGGGTTGCAGTCTGGGAAGCTGCCCTTCAAGTTCTTTAATCACTGGGCCGATTATGAGCAGTTTCTTTCTACGGTTTCCTCTGCTTGGAATGCTGGGGTAATGAGTTGTAAAATGTTTCAAGTCTATCAGAAACTTAAATGGGTGAAATTGGCTCTTCGCAACCTTCATGGCCAGGTCTCAGCTAATAATAATGTTGCCATCACCTTGGTTAGATCAAAGCTTTCAGAATGCCAGATTGCCATTGTTCGGAATGGTCCCTCGGAAGCTTTGTGCCTTAAGGAAGCTACTTGTAAGGAGAAACTAAAAGGCCTGGCCTTGAAGGATACCCTCTCGGCTAAACAGAAAAGCAGAATCCAGTGGCTAAAAGAGGGTGATCTCAATTCTGGTTTCTTTTTCAATTCGGTGAAGGCAAGATTCAACTCTTCAAAGCTTGTTTTGCTTCGTACAACAGATGGTTTGGTCATATCTGATCCTGGGGCTATTATTCGTGAAGCTATTGAGTTCTTCCAATCCCTAATTGGAGCTTCGCATGCTACGGTCTATCCTGGGAGAGATAGGTTGGAGCCTTTTTTGGTTAATCCCATTGGTAGGGACCTTCGTGTTATACCGGACAAGACTGGGGCCGGAGGAAGTTTTTAGAGCTGTTCTTTCGCTTCATCCTAATAAAGCTCCGAGTCCGGATGGGTTAAATGCTTTCTTTTTCCGTAAGGCTTGGGCTGTGGTCGGTCCTGATGTGGTTGATGCTATTTTGGAATTCTTTAGATCTGGGAAGTTGCTGCCGGAGGCTAACGGTCCAATCATCTCGTTGATTCCCAAGGTGTCGAATGCATGCCACCTTACGGATTTTAGGCCTATTTCTTGCTCCAATTCTATTTATAAGTGTATCTCAAAGATCTTAGCCGCCATATTAAGATTGACTCTTCCAAGTTGCATCAATAAGGCTCAATCGGCTTTTATTCAAGGGAGACGTATCTCTGATAATATTTTGATGGCCCAGGAATTAATGAGGGGATATCATTTGGATCATGGGGCCCCTCGTTGTGCTTTCAAGGTAGATTTATTTAAGGCTTTTGACTCTGTCATATGGGAGTTTCTTTGGGATGCCTTTGATCTCCTTGGCCTTCCTTCTAGGTTCTCCCCCTGGACCAAGTGTTGTGTTTCCTCCGCTATGTACACGGTGAATATCAATGGAAGTCTGCACGGTTATTTTCCCAGAAAAAGAGGTCTGAAGGGGACCCCCTCTCCCCCCTTCCTTTTTGTGATTTGTATGGAGGTCTTTTCCCACATTTTGGATTCTCTCATTTCTGCCTCAAGTTCTTTTAAATATCATTGGCGCTGCGATAAGACTTTTATTTCCCATCTTTGCTTTGCGGATGATTTGCTTTTGTTCTCGTATGGCAATTTGGATTTTGTTCTTGTTTTGAAGCAAGCATTGGACATTTTTTCTTCTCTTTCTGGCTTATCTGTCAATTTTTCCAAGTCCTTGATGTTTTCGACTGGTATTTCTGAAGATGTTAGAATCAGCATTGAGGGAGCTATGGGTATTAGAGGTGGGTGTCTTCCCCTTTGTTATCTTGGGGTGCCTCTTATTACCACTAGGCTTAGGGCGGCGGATTGTGCTATCTTGGAAGAGAAAATTATTAGGCGTGTTAAGGTTTGGACTAATAAATTTTTTTCCTTTGTGGGTCGTCTTCAACTTGTCCAATCTATTTTATTCAGTATGCAAGCCTATTGGTGCTATCATTTCATTCTTCCCAAGAGAGTGGTGAGATCCATTGAAGCTACTCTTAGGAGCTTTCTGTGGAAGGGCCCTTCTCTGAATGTCTCGGGAGTTAAAGTGGCTTGGGACTTGGTGGCTAGGACTATGGAGGAAGGTGGCCTTGGAGTTAAGTGTATCCAGGACTGGAATATGGCGGCCATGGCTAGACATGCTTGGGACATTTGTAACCCTGCCTTTTCTTCGGTCTGGGTGTATTGGGCTCGTATCTTCCTTCTGGGTAAATCTCAATTTTGGGTGGCCAAGGTTCCTTGGAATTGTTCTTAGACTTGGAGGAAGCTGCTCGGCCTCCAAGGTTTTCTTAGGGATCATATCTCCTTCTTAAGGGGGAATGGCTCTGGCATTTCCTTATGGTTCGACTCCTGGCTTCCTAAGGGTTCTATTTGTTCCACTACTGATGACCGTATTATCTATGATTCGGGGCTTTCTAAGTTTGATTCAGTTGATATTATTATTTCTGATGGTTCTTGGAATCCTCTGCTTGTGGTTTCAACTGATCTATGAGATTTCAAGCAGGATGTTCTCTCTCTCCGTGTGCCGGGTGGTGGCGTTAACAAAATTCTTTGGAATGGGCATGCAAATTTCTCCATCCGCTCTGTTTGGGATGATCTTAGGGGTAAATTTTCTAATGTTCCTTGGTATCCCTTGGTTTGGAGCCGTTTTATTCCCAGCAGGTTCTCCTTCATTTTATGGTTAGGGGTCTTTAACAGGCTTCCTACTCAGGATAGACTGCAGAGAAGGGGGTTGGCCTTTCCTAATAGGTGCTACCTTTGTGAGGAGGCATCTGAAGATTTAGATCACCTGTTCTTTAACTGCAGTTGGTCTTGGAGGCTTTGGTCTTCTTTTTTTAATCCCTTATTTGTGGATTGCTCTGCATGTTCCTTTTCTACCCTTATTAATCGGTGCATTGGTCTGTTTGTTGTGAATTCTCTAAGAAGTGTGTTAGGGAGGCTTGGTCTGGATACTTTGATTTATTTCATATGGAAGGAGAGGAATGCTCGATTGCATGGTTCCCCAACTCTTCCGGTTAGCTTTATCTGGCATATGTTCGAACTATCTATTCGTTCTAGGATTATTTCCTGCAAGCGGTTCCCAAATCTCAAGAGCAATCGGGATTTGGTCCGAAGTTGGGACCTTCCGGATTCTATTCTCTGGGCTGCAGGTTGAGTTGGGTTGGTGCTTGTTGTTGGGGCTGGTGACCTTGCGGAGGCTGCAGGTTGGTGGTTGCTTTGAGCTGAGTTTTCTACCAGTGTTGTTCTGGGCTTGGTTTTGCTTGCTTGTGGTGCTTTCCCTGGTTCTGGTTGGTCGGCTAGCTTCTGTTGGGGTGTTACCATGTGGTTGTGCAGTGGAGGGTCAGGTTTGGGTGCAGGCAGCTGGTGGCTGTTGGTCTTGCTGGTTCAGTTTGCAGGAGGGTCAGGTTTGGGTGCAGGCGGTTGGTGGCTGTTGGTCTTGCTGGTTCAGTTTGAAGGAGGGTTCGGTTGCTATTGTTGTTCTTGGCTGGAGGAGGTTTCTGCTTGAGGCTGTTGGGCTGGTTTGCCGATAGCGGAGAGGGTGCTTGCTGGTCGTGGTTGTGCTCTGATTCGGCTTGGGCAGGTGGGTGGGGAGGCTGTGCTATGCAGGGTCAGGCTGTGCTGTGCAGGTGGCTGGTTGGAGATTACAGGTTCTGGTCTGGTCTTGGGTGGGTGGGTGGGTGGGTGGGTGGGTGGGTGAGTGCGTGCGTGCTTGTTGGTGTGAGTGCGTGTGTTTGGGTTGGTTGCTGCAGGGGTGTGTGCAGGTTGGTTGCTGCAGGGTCTTGGAGGCCTGCTCGGTTCTTGGTGCTGCTTGGGGGCCTCTTTCCGGTTTGCTGGCGGTTCCTTTTCTGGGGGGTTTCTACTCTGCTTGTTGGTGCTGATCACCGTCAGGTCACTGTCTGGATGATGGCGTTTGGGTGTGCCTGGCTTTTCATGATGCTGTTCTGGTGGTTTCATGGGACTTCTCTTGCTCTTCTGGTGGCCTTTCATCTCAGCTGTTAGTGTTGATGTTGTGGTTGTTACAGTTGTTGTTGCTTGCGGTTTCTTGTTACTCTTATGGTGTCTTGATGTTGCTGTTGCTTGCGTGTCATGGGTGCTTCTTGGTGCTCATGTTTGTTTGGTTGGTCCGGCTTGTCCTGGCTCTTCTGTCTTCCACCCTTGGGTGTTTGCTGTAATTCATCTTTCCTTATATATATTTACTTTGACTTGCAAAAAAAAAGTTTCTCAAGTGAAATACGTTCACCTGCACGCCTGTCACATAGTAAATCCCAACCTAGAAATGCTTCGGCCTAGAAATCTCATCAGATGCTAAGGACGGAGAAAAATTTTGCAAGTTGGCAAAATGTCCAGAATAATCGTGAATAATATAAAGGAGTTGCAACTATCATGAAATGAAAGTCTCTATATCATATAAATAATTTATCGCATAAATGAAGCATACGCATTACTCACAGTCTATAATAAATTTATAAACATGAATGATATAAAGGAATAAATAATGAAATGATCACTTTGTTTAACATGAGAAATAAATATTAATTTTCATATTTAACATAGACTTGTAAAACAAATTTTATCAATCCTAACACATTATCATTAATAACTAATTTATAAGTTATAAACAAATTTATAATGTTTTTAAATAAACACTATTTTATCTTTCTAAAAAAGAGTTCAACTATTAGTTAGCCTGCTCGAGCAACCAACCATGACAGGGACAACAACCAAGCTCAAGGGCAGGTCATTGAAGAGCAATAGAGGGTGTGATACGGGTCTGTAAAAGCATGAGGAGCGGGGGAGGCACTAAGGAAAAGGCATGGTATAAGGTGGTACTATGGACCTCTGGCACAAGGTGGTACCAACGAATTTCAACGGCCACCCCCAGCGGGTTTTGGGCAATGAATAAGCACCCACCTAAAATGAATTCTGACATGGGATGCTTTCAGAAGGGCGTTATTCTTCCTCATGTACACTTCATTTTCATGTTGTACTCTAAATGTTCATGATACCTCTGCATCTCGCGCTTAGCCCATCTCAACATCACATTGACACTCATCAAAATTTTCAAGAATATCAATACGATTCTTTAATTTCTATGCCTTACAATACAAGCACTATTATCCGATAACCTTTTGTGATTCTGACTCTTGATCATGTTAAGAGATTAGCGTAATGTAAATGATGGAGTTGGAGCATCTACCATTGCGTTATCACATAACATGAATCCAAACCAGTAACAAATCATTTAACGTGTTCTTCATTTAACAATTAAAGAAACACATTGATCTATCGAATATGATGGTGCTTGTAACATTTATTGTTATAAGGTGATCATCCTATGATCCTTAGCAGCAGAAGAAAACCCAAATATATCATGATCTTTCCTTGACAGAACAAAACATACTTGAAAAGGAAGAATACTAGAAAAACATATCATACCTGAAATTCCCACGAAACTAAATCCATCTTCTTCTTTGATGAAGTATGGTTTGATGATGATCACAGCAGCAAAAAACACAACTTCCTCAGCTCCATAGGTGATCCACTGATTGAAGTATCCACAATCATATCATAAGCATCTTGAAACACAGAACTGGTGTTGATGCCTTCACCTTGTGACAAATTACATTTTGGGAAGAAGGAATCTTCTATAACATTTGTACGAAACTAATGATCTTCAGAACTATCTTACGCATGATCTACACACCACAATAATGAGAGAACTCCCTTTATATAGGCAGTGCCTGATGTTCATCAGTGAATGAGGAGTGTCTACAGAAACACCATCTGTTACTTATCATTGGATTTTTTCTTCATAAAACACTTCAATGAATATGTGCATGCATTAACTAATCCATCTCATGGATTATTAACTGAATAAAACCATGTGGGAGTAATGCAGTAGCACCAGCCAAAGGAAACTGTGTAGCCTGGTTGCATTACGTTGGCACTAATGCAGCCTTAGGCTAATGCTTATGGATATATTGGAGCTAGAATAACCTTAAGATATATACATCATATGCATATAGTTTTAATCCACTTCCAACATGTAGAACCCTCCGTAATTTAAGCGATATAGGGAATAGATTGACCATCGGTATAGAGGATGGATGCACCATAAAAGGCCATGGTTGGTGGTATGTGAGACCACCTAATGAGAGTGTTTAGGATCATCATTCATGTTTGGGGTCTTGTTCCAAATTTTGGAAAGGGGTTTTTATATATGTGCCTTGGGTTTCTTCAAGTCGTTGAGACGATTGATGGTAAAATATGTGCAAGTCCATGAGACTTGTGAAATGACTTGTAGACTTGTTGTTAGGGTGTCATGTTTTTTTTTGAATGATGGTTCCTTGTGACATGGAATTGGTTGGAAGGTTGAGGTCACTTCCAGTATGATAGATTATGGATATATCATTCCACTCTAACATTGGTCAAGGTAGGTAAAATCTCACTCGAGGTCAGTTGAGCACGAGCGGATCAGGTTGGGTAATATGTCATTATTGTTTATTAAGTTTTTAATACACTGATATACAATATGGATGTTAGTTAGGGACATTGTTAGTGGTAGTCTGCTGAGTTCATACTCACACCCAGTACGATCCATTTGGAACGTGTGCCAACTTTATGGTTCTTTGTATTGATAATGGTAAAGGTTAAATTTTAGAAACCTAGTTGAGTTGGAAGTGAAGATGGTACACAAGCTAGATGACATGGTTTGCCAATGGCTCAGCTGGTTCTTTAGTGACAGGATGGATGTGTATTTTATTACTTTTGTATGTGTTCATGTGTGATAGGCCCTAGGGGAATCAGATAGGTTTTGTATGACTATCATGGAAAGCTAAATATCTATTAAAGTGAATGTATATTTATTTTTGGCTTGTTGTTTCTTATTATTTGAACTGCTTATATTATGTTGCGGTGATATTATTAATATAATAATCAGAGGGTATAGTCTCCCCAATATCACTAAATAAACTCTCTCTACTAGTCTGTGGTCTTTGGCGTACGGGGAGACGCATCTAAGGTCAAGTGACTCTATAGTCTAGTTACTATGGAGCGAGTCGGGTCAGGGTGTTATATATATCATGTATTGTGATGAAAACATTTTGGGGGCTTTAATTTACCCCTACCACAGTGATTCTCACAAATCACATGCTTTCCTGGGGCACATCAACTGGTATAAGAGCCCAGAATGCTCGCATGGATCATCTGTTAAATTATTTCCATAGCATCATTAGGTTTATTCTTGAGGATCTATATGTTTTCGCTACCATTTATATTTTTTCAAATTTAATTTTTTTTAGATTATGAATTACATCAACAACAAGGATATTCCCATGTTCTATGGAAAAGGATTTCACTTATAGAAAGTGAGGATGGATCCATATTTCTGTTTTCTTAGGCTAGATATTCTTTATATCATGGATAATGTTGTTCATCTTTCTAATGCAGGAGGTGGTTTAACTTAAAAATATTTGAATAACATGGGGACCAATGGGAAAGCTCAAAATTCTATATTATTTATACTCTCTAAGAAAGACTTGGCAAGATTTATAGGTTCTAAATCAGTGAAGGACATATAACATAAACATCATGGCATTCATAAATGATGCATAAAGTGAAATAGCCCTAAAATCAAACATGTTGTGCTCAATTTGAAGATATAAGGACGCCCAAAGATGAATTAATGGATGAATTATTTATATAGGTGAATAAAATTTATAGTTTGATCTAGATCTATGGATACATTCTAGAAGGACCAATCATAATAAATAAGTTGATGATGACTCTGTTAGGCAAAGAAAAGGCCAAAAAAAATTATATTGAGGATCATGAATTGAGTGAGTTTAGAATTGATAGTCACAATAATATCTTGATGGATTATGAGATGAGGCGAGGTCCATTTTTAAGATGAAAGGGAAGTTGTAGGATTCTACCTTTAAATCCTCCAAAGTCATGAAAATCAATGAATCCATGAAATCTCATGATGAAGAATTTTATGTTGAAGATGATGGAATGGGCATTGATGAATTTATATTATTTTTCTCTAAATGAATTATAATCGGTAAATCTATGTAAAAATGAATTGTTTCATTAAATTATGTAATTATGGAAATATTATACATTTTTCTATAAATTTACCCAAAAAGAATAATGATGATAAAGAGGATAATTGGCATGGAAAGAGATTCAAAAAATGAAAGGGATATAAATGATTAAGAATTTATTATCAAAGAATGAAATGTAATAATGTGATGGTGAAAGTTTAAAATAAGTGGAAGACTAAGTGAATGAAATAGTTCAAGTTTACAAGGATCAATATATGAATCCTAATGGATCAATGATGGAAGAAAAAAATAGGATTATTAAGTGGAGGACACAACAAATGAGTAACAATTTAGAGTATATCTCATGACATATCTCAATGAAAATAGAAAACTATAATATGAGGTTACAAAATTAAAAGAGAATTCACAGAAGAAATTTCAGTCTATTTTTGTTGTTCTATGAAGCATCTTTTCTCTTTTAATAATGAGGTGGTGAAATATTTTAATGTGGCTCTTTATAAAAATTAGAATTCATGGAAAAAATTTCATTTTCAATTTAAAAAACATAGAAACGAGATTTGAGAATCATTGAAATCATATAAGAATGTTGTCAATGCCTCAATGAAACCTGACGGTTTTCCTAAGAAGCACACTCTAACTTTGGAGACACGTGAATGTAATGAAAATAAAGGTAGATATGATAGATAATAAATATGGTTGTTGCATCACCAATAAAAGGTGATACACCTATTTTCACTGAAAATGTTTGTGCTGAAAATCATAGCAAAAATGGTTTATGAAAGAAAATTGACATGGAGGATAAACCAATTAGAAAAAGCCCTATGAGTTTTTAAAAAGGTTGAGGGATAGACCTATTTATTGAATATAAAAAAGAAATCATCTTTTGAAAGCTGGGAAAAGAGAAAACTCATTACAAGAACAGAGGGAAAATTGTCTTATAAAAGCATGACCTAAAGGACTTAAAGGTCTTGAGAATTCAAGAGTATTAAAACATCAAGAAAAACATCAGAAAGAGTCTCACCCCCCCCCCCCGAAAGAAAATGCAATGGTGAAATCCATCGGTGGAACTATGTCGCACCCCTACCAAGAAGTTACACTATACTGGACCAACACAACATCGCAGAGCACTCCTCCTACCCACACAATCATGTGAAAGGAGGATCAGATGATGGGTGCTAGCACACAAATCTCTTTTTGAGTCACCCACCCATCAATGCTTGCAATGAACTCACAACATTGCCAACCCAATTCAACGCATAACCAGATAGAAAACACCATGAAAAGTCAAAATAAAGGTACTCATCCATCCAAAATGGTGATTGATGGATGATGATGGGTTTCACCACACCCATCCCACTTTCAAGGATGCCCACCCAATGATACCAGCAAGTAATTGCACCGCTAACCAAATGCAACTAGACAAGATCCAATGACCATCATGATTTCTGCGACACAATAAAACCATCGATCCCACAAACTAGAATAGATTCATATAATCAGATAGATTCCACCGAGACAGGTCAACTGCCGACAGGCCATCCATGCCTTCCAGAATCCATCATCGATCAAAGGACCATCAACGAGATTGTCCTGCAAACCATCATCCGCATAAACCCCACCATTGTCCTTCATGCTCACCTCAGCATGCCACGCATGACCGCCTAACGACCAAAAACTGAAAGTCCCTTCCTGACCACCAAACATCATCATCTGTAGGGACCCAAGCCACCACCTGGCTTGCAAACACCATCACCCAGGAAAGACAATGAACCTTCGCCACCCGATGAGCAACCACCTCCCAGACACAATCCACCCACTTACACAAGCATTGATCGGTGCTGAGGGAGCCCGAATCTAAACCAGATCTAGGTATGAGTGAATCCGTGAAAGACACGCAACAAAAGAAAATTGCGATGACACCAAAACATGAATTTTCACATAAATATTAGCACGAGAAATATTTGATAAGTTTAAACACACGATTCCACCTGATCTAATGGTGAGGATCTAGATATCATAGTCACCCCCAAATCCCACCGAAGAAACTGAGAGGAGAATATCAAAGCCCAAAATGAGTGTTGAAAACCCTAGATGCGGGAGTCTCCACTCCCAATGATTGAGGAGCCATCCAGTCAATTCCAGAAAAGGCCTTATGAATAAAAACACAACAAATAATTAAAAGGTTAAAGAAAAAATAGAGTCTATATCTAAAGAAAAGGTGGCAAGAAGTTTTTGAATAAAACAATTTCCAAAGTTTAAGGAAATTTAACTTGGAAGGGAGATGTCGGTGCTATTGAAATGACCCAACATAGATCATATGTTGACCCAAAGTTGACTTTAAAAAAACCCAAACACGTTTCCTGATCGCCAAGGGTGGGAAACTAGAACTGAGGGTTTGAGTTAACCATCGTAAGACAATTTACCCACATTATGTGAAAGTCTGGGTCAATATAAGATCCTACTAATAATCAAGCATGACCTACTTGTATATCGAATATTAAAAAAAACAAAATTTTATACCCCAAGGGCACTTCCACTACCTATATAACAATATAAAATTAAAATCAATTTTTATAGTGAGGGGATGATATAAAACACAAATATAAATATATAATAATTAGGTAAACACTAAATAAAAAATGTGTATAAGTGGTGATATAAAAAAGACACCTCCACATAAAGATGGACACCTTCACTCCATGTCTCGATGGAATTCTTACATGCTATGCTAATGTCATGCTATCCCATGGACCATCAAAATAGCTACCTATGAAATTTCTTGTACTTATAATTTCACATGTAAAACAAAATATGCATCGATATGCATATGAAGGGTGTGAGTATGAACACTTAGTAGGCACCACCAAGTAACCTCAACTCCCTCAAGTGAATAATCATGTGAATGCTCATACATGTGTCATCACACTCATCATCGAGGCACACCAAAAATAATTTTTACTTACACTAACTATAACAAAAGTGAGGGGATCATATCCAGAAGGAAGGGGGAAGTGTATTCAAAGGATTTTTAGGTAATGTTCATAAAAAAATAAAGCAAGTGTAATAAAATTCAAACTTAATGAGGGGGCAAGATATGGGCATGGGGATGGCGGTAACTTAATTGATTTGGTATATAAATATGATTCTTTGTTTTATAGATATAAACTTTTAATGATTACTGAACTATAACATTCAACATTGGAATAACCACTACCATGATAAACCAATGATTTTGTTCTTATGCTTTTACACTATTTTGTTCTTATGCCTTTTTGCGGTTCATTCTATCAAAATAGAATGGAAGAATAATGGTTTTTTGATGATGAAAATAAATGGGCACTTACATTCTAAAATGTTGGCCAAACCCATATATGTTGATCATATTCTTTATAATCATCCAAGATATAAAAGTTCAAAGGATAACAAAGTAATTGTTGGAGTCTGTATCCCACATCGGACTTATGGTCTGACGTGGTCTTAATTATTCATTATAAAAGAACCTCAAGGCCTCCTTTACAGAGTACCTTGGGGATTCAGATCTACCTATTTTTTACTTCTACATGGTATCAGAGGAGGTTTAATCCTAACCTGAGCATCCCTCCTATTATTTTTTGTAATCCCTAGGTTTTTTACTAGGGTTCCCCCGGTGGGGGGTGGCGGCAACCACCATCAGCGTCGCGCCCTCCTTCCCTCTTAAGGGCGCCTCCTGTGCGGACTCCCAGCCTGCCTCCATGGTTTCTCGGCCCCGCCTCCTTGTCTGGTATGCTCGACGACGGACGCCCCATCACGTCTCAGCGACCCTCCATCCAACTGACTTGACACCGCCCTCCCTCCAGGTTCTTTCGTCGGCTTCCCTCCCGTCGGTTCCCGTCGCAGCTGCCGCTCCCATCGACCTCCCTCACTTCGGCTCTCCTGCTGCGCGCGACGGCTGACGTGTCACACCCCGACCCGTGTGTTTAATTTATTTAATTATTATTTTTGCCTTAAATAAATTTTGTTGGGGTTCGGATGAGCCCTGAACGAATTATTTTTTTGAGCTTGGGTTAAAAAGTGCGCTTTTTTAGTCGACGTCGTTGGGTGCGCGAGCGAAGCGTGTTTTGGAAACCCCGCACAGCTCCACCCGATTAACTGCACATCCCGTTCATCTTCAGAAAATTGAAATAAAAAGTTTTTTATATTTAAAACGCACATCAATTGTTTGGTCGTTTAAAATTTTTATTGTGTTAATAATTTTATTATTATTAAAATAAATGAGTACTTTTATTTTTATTTTTATCATTATACATTAGTATTATTATGTATTATGTATTATTATTATTATTATTATTATTATTTTATTGTCTATCAATTCTTTTTTTTATTAGTTGTTTAGGGTGTTTTTTTAAAGGGAAAAAATATAAATAAAACCGTAATTGCTACCCCCTCCCCTCTTCGCACGGCGGAACCCCCCACCCCTCTACTCAGGCGCAGCCGGCGCGAAGCCCCCCCTCCCCTCGGTCTCTCCTTTCCCTCAGGTGCGGCGTGCGACCCAGTCAGCCCTCGGCCTCCCTTGCATTGCGCCCCAGCGCACCCAGATGCCGCTGGTCTCCCCGTCCCCCTCCCATCGCAGCAACCCAACATCGACCGCTTCCCCCTATCCGGCTGCCTCTTGCTCCCAGCGGTGCAACCCCTCGGACCTCCTGCTTGGTGCGTAGCAGCCCCAGCCGGCGATCCCACCTCCGGTGAGGCCTTCCTCCAACCGACAGACCCCTTTGGCCGGCCTCTTTCAGTGGCCGCAGCCTCTCCAGCCGACCCGCAGCCTCTCTGGCCGACCCGCAACCCCCTGGTGCCCTCTCCTCTGTCTCCTAGTCTTTCCGCACCCTTCCGGCAGTGCCCCGACCAGCCCGCGCCTTCTCGGCATCGGCTCTGCCGGTGTGTTTTCTTCCCATCGGTATATCTTTCTTCTTGATTTATTTCATTCTTGTTTTTATCCTCGTTAGTTTAGAGGTTTTTTTTGGCTATGGTTTATCTTCATCGTTTAGGGGTTTTGAAACCAACGTGAAGCATTTCCGAACATGCGTTTTTTCGTCGCGCCTTGGTTCCGAGTTAGGTTCTCTCGTGCCCTCCCCTTTTTAATTTAAGAACCAATTTCATGCTTTTCACACCATCCTTACTAATAATTAGTGGTATTTGATCTTCCAAATATTTATCTTTGGTGTGAAAATGATGTTTTGAGCCCTTCTTAAAAGTATGCACACCGTGTGTTTGGAAATATGTCCTGCTAGAATTCGCACGCGGGTTATGTAATTTAAAACATGGTCTCGCAATTTAAATAAACTTATGGCATTTAGACTGGTGTTTATACCATGTCAAGTGATAAATTGAAATTGTTTTATTAGATGTTGCATCCTTTATGTGTGGTTAGTTGCCCAGTTGGCTTTTGAAGATTAAATGTAATATAAAATAAATTGTTTGAATTTATAAATGTAGTGGTAGCGTGGGAAACAATGTTTTGAGTTCCTTATGTGATTTCTCAAGTGTTTTGGGTTTTTATAAAGAAATGAGTATTGGTTTCTAAAGGCTTTTCGCATCTTATGAAAATGGGTTGGTTGGGTAAATGGGTAATGGCATATGAAATGATGGTTTGCATTTCTTGAATAAGTTTTCCAAGTGGTTTTAAGTGGAAAGAAGAGTTTATTTGGCTTTTGGAAATGGTTTGAAATATGTTGAAACGTGTAGCCCATTTGGCATTTTAACAAAAATGTTTTTGGTTTTGCAAATGTGGTGTGAATTCCCAAATGAGATTTTGTAAATGTTTGTGGAATAGAAAATGGTGTTTTGTACTTTTTAGGGAAGTAAAATTGGTCCTTCTAAGGATGGTGTTTTGTAAAGTGTGTTTGAGGCCCATTTTGCACCTTTATGAAATTGGTGAAAATTACTATTGTGAAAACTCTTCTTGGATAACTCTCTTGCCTTCGTTGAGATTATTTGTTTGGGAGGCCCACACTTAGAGGCTCCTAGGTGCTCGAATGGTTTAAAGGCAAGAGGTTGTCCCATAGAGTGGCTCAGGGTGATGCTTGTTGTTATATATATATATATATATATATATATATATTCGTGATTGGATGATCATCTGGCATCAGTTGGTTCACCCCTGTTATATACATGAGACATAGGAACCTGACATATTGAGAGAATATTATGAAAATGATTGCCGCACTGGTAGGTTATGGTTCTGACCAGTGACCCATAGTAGGCGGATATGTTTGGGTTCATTGCTATGAGATTTTCCCTCGGCCTTCCTGAGAAAGGATGATCGAGCGTTTTGAGCATTTTGATTTCATCGTGTGTGACATGTCAACAAGGATGAGGTCTCATGTATTGGTGTCTTATGGATTATTCTTGATCTTCTGGGTTCATCTATGGCTACTCGTTCTTAGTGCTTGTAGTGTTGAATGTGTTTCTTGTATGTATATTTTCCTCTCATTGCCCTTGTTGTGTAACTACTATAGCGCTTTCATGTGTAGTGTTTTTACTGGAAAGTGATGTGTGGTTTTAATGTGGCTTAAGAAAAGTGTTTTATCCTTTTTGCGCAAATTGAAAATGTAAGCATCACTTTCCCTTTGAAAATGTTAATACCTCACTAAAATAATGACCTGAGTTTTTGAGAAATGAATGAGGGCAATGACTCGTACTTTGTTTTTGAGTAACATGTAGAAAACCTTACTTTTATACATTGTAGTTCAAACTTGAAAATGAATGTTTCTTTTATTTTAAAAGGAATTGCATTGGAAATAGATATTGAGCTAGCCTACTGAGTTTTAATACTCATGCCTATAGTTCTTTTCTGTTTTTAGTTCTTGTGCAGTAACTATATTGGGTGCGCTCGCCTTGGGTGATGTTTGATCGTTGAGTCGAAGAGTGACCCGTGGGGTCACACAGAGTTAGTTCGAACGTCGAGTTTGATTAGTTTTATCTTCTTCAGTTCTTGTTTGGTTTATTTCTTTTGCGTTGATCTTTATTATTTCCTCTGCTTTTATTTATTTGTATTGGGAGAAATCGTTCCCATCGTCTCTGTCGATGCCCTGACACTTGTCGCCAGCCCGGGAGGATCAGGAACGCCTCTCGGGCCTTGCCACTGATCAGATCGGGTGACCGGTTCAGGGTCGACCCGGGTTGGTTCGTGACAAAATGGTATCAGAGCAGGTCATCTCTTAGCAGACCTCTCTTTTCATAGTTCCCTTTGTTATTTGGGATGACAAGGTTGATGGAGTAGGATTTTCGAGACTCGAGGGGTAAGTGCGGGAAGAGCATCGCGAACTCTTGCTCGTTCTGATCCTCGGGTTTCCATGAAAAGTTTTCTTTGGGTTTTTATGAAATGTTTTGTGATTGAGATACAACAAGGGGAGTTGGACTAATAGTCCTTATGAGCCGCACGGCCGGGCAAGCCATGTGGAGCTAGGGTCATGGTCCTAGAAGACTCTCTATGTCGGTGACGTGTTTGACATATGGCCAACCATATGATCAAGTCACCCACCGACACTAGTTTCCTATTCGAGTTGTTTTGGGTCTCCTCTGACTCCTAAAAGTTGTTTGAATTAGGAAAAAAATGGTTTTGAAAAATGGTTGTTTGAAATGACATGTTTAATTTGTGGGTTGTTTTAAAGGAAATTGGGTGAATGATTTTTTTTTTAAAAATGAAGTTTTGTTTTAGCCTTTGTATTCCTAGGGGTGCTCACATGCATAGTAGTATGTTGCATTGTTGTCAAAGGCGCGTTGAGGCGCGCGCCTTGGCAAGGGGCGTGGCGAGGCGAGGCCGGAGCGCCTCGCCGCCGACAAGGCGAGCGCCTCACCCGCCATTCCTTGAGGCGCTCAGGCGCCAGGCGCTGTAAAGGCGCGCCTCACCCTCATCGTCCTTGTTGGGACGCGACAGCGCTAGCAGGCGGAGAAGCGGATGATTCTGGCGGCGACAGGGGTTTTGAGCGCGCGACAGATAAATCGCTGTAGCGTAGATCGGGGTAGGAGGCGAAAAGGCGGAGATCAAGGTAGGAGGCGAAAATTGCGGTGCACAATGATGGAAATAGGGGAAGTCCTAATTTCAATTAAATAGAATATTTAATATAATAATAAAAAAACACAACAGACTTTTTTTTTTGCAAGGCAAAACATAACAGATTATAAAAACATTGTTGTAACATCACTCACAGTAGCACCTCTTAAAAAATATCGGTATGTATTTTAATTTGTATCTTTTTTTATTGAATTTAAGTTTCTAAAAATTTAAAATATTATTGAAAACTGTATATAATTAATTATGTGCGCATGCGCCTTAATTGCGCCTCACGCCGCGCCTTGCGCCGCATCCCCAAACGGCCTTTGCGCCTTATTGCGCCGCGCGCCTTTGACAACAATGGTACGTTGGAATATTAACGAATGTCTGGTATAGCGGATGGATGCCTAGGGTGGCACAGATACATGCATGTGAGTGAGACTCTAAAAAATACCGACGACAAGGGTTTAACCCACCAAGCTTGTTTTAAAATAAAGATGTTTTCAAAAAAGAAAGTTTTGATGTTATGATAGTTTGTTTTCTTGTGTTTAGAGCTTGTCACCTATACGGTGTTTTATTTTGAGGATTTTATTTATTGAGTTGGCCTTAATTGGGTTCTTGACTTTTCTTGTCTAGCAGTTGTCCCCTTGAAACTTTGATGGGTGATCGTAGTGCGATTGATCAACCTAAGGATTTTATGCTTGAGTTTTGGAAGCTAGATCCACCTCTCTTTTATGGTCAAGCAGACCCTTCCGTAGCGGAGGAGTGGATGCGGAAGATTGAAAGAGACTTTAACCTCATTGAGTTGTTTGAGTCGTTGAAGTTCAAGTTTGCAACCTTCATGCTTGAAGATTCACCGTAGATGTGGTGGAAGTCAGTGTCTCGGAACAAGCTCCGTCAAGAGCTTACTTGGGAGTTATTCAAGGTTTTGTTCATTCGTCATTTTTTCTCTGAGGAAGAAAGGGTGAGAAAGAGGATGGAGATGTGTTATCTGCAGCAGGCTGACAGATCCATGTTGGAATATTTCCAGCACTTTGTGGAGCTAGTCCCTTATGATTCAGGGTATGCCACAGATGACTCCCTAAAGGCTCGGCGTTTCAAGGCGGGTCTCCGTCCCAATCTACAATCGGAGGTGTCAGTGTCCAACCTAACCTCATTTGCCGATGTGGCAAGACAAGCTTTCCATGTTGAAGTCGTAATGGTGGGAGGGCTCGAAGTAGTCCTCCCTCCTTCAATCCCTATGAGCAGTGGTGAAGATTCTAGAAAGGAGATGAGGAAGCAATTGAAAGTGGATGGAGCAAGTCATGGAATCAAAAGGCCTCGGGATCTTTCATCAACCTCTTCGGAGTGAGAGATCCTTGTGTGTTATCAGTGTGGCAAGCTAGGTCACAAGAGGTCGTCCTGTCCAAGTACTCCTAAGCCCTGTCATGCTTGTGAACGTTTGAGTCACTTACAACGATTCTATCAGGACATTGCTAGAAAGTGTCACAAATGAAGTTAAGTGATGTGTTATAGGGTTTTTGTTTAAAATTTCTTGTGTATGTTTCCTTCCAGTGTAAGGGATCTCTTATCGTGTCACTTGTACATATGTTGTTTTGGGTTTTGAAATGTATGAGAATGTCGCGGGTCTTTTGATAAACTCTGGTTTTCAATGTCAGCGTGGTTTTCATTTCAAAATTTTGTCCTTTCATCTGTCGGATTAAAAGATGTATGTTTCTTATTAGGATTATCAGAACCTGACTGCGAGGTAGGAGATGCTTCATCCATTAGATCTCTAGCCAAAAGGCATCAGAGTGAAGTCGGCACGTAGTCAGGAACCTCGGGGAAATTTTAAAGAGTTTGGTTAAGGTTGTGCCTCTATCGTTGCGGTGAGACAGTTTTAGTGTTTTTTGTTGTGGTTTCTATGTCGTTGTAATTCTCCTCTAGTTGCAAAGAGCGTGATGGACTTATCCCTCACGCAATGTTAGTAATTGTTCCTGTTTGGATGTGAGTTGTCGATCAGTGGCTTTGCGTGGACCACCCATGTGAAATAGTTGCGACTTTGGTTTGTGTCCACCCCGAAGTGGTAAGTCGTGAGTAGTTGTCCGTCGTAGTTTCATTGATCTAATCCTTGGGTCCTCCCTCCCCGCCCATAGGGTGAGGATCTTTGGTTCGTGTAGAGTTTTCGGCTCAGCTCTTATCCCTTTTGGACGGGTGTGAGTGGTTTAAATGTTCTTGTTGTGTTCCTTTTAACTGGAGTAAGGCCTGGTTCAAGTTCAAGTTGGATTTTTGTTTGGTCGCTTATAGGTTGGTTCTTTATGGTGAGGATACCCACCATGGGTCTCTTTGAGTTTTATCTTAAAACGTTACCAAATGCTAGTTGAATTCTTATGGTGGGGAGTTCGTTCGGACCTCCCCTCTATTGGTGATCTGCCTCGGGCAATGAGGTTGAGTCCCGTTGGTGGTCGATAGAATGTCTTGGGGTTAAGAGGTTGGATCGTGTTTATGTGAAATTCTTAGGTGTTGATCGATCGGTTGGATAGTATTGTGGTTTTCCGGGGATGGAAAGCGTTATGGTGGGGAGAATTATCACACTCCGACCCATGTGTTTAATTTATTTAATTATTTGTTTTGCCTTAAATAAATTCCGCTGGGGTTCGGGTGAATTCCGGACGAATTATTTTTTTGAGCTTAGGTTAAAAGGTGCGCTTTTTGAGTCAACGTCGTTGGGCGTGCTGTCATGACCCGTCCCCTGGGGCCCGTGTTGTAACTACCCCAAGCCCACCTTCCATAGGTCAGGGGCTGACGATTAGCACCGAAGGCGTATTCCCTAAAACTGGAAAGACATTGCCTTTATAACCTGCAAGCACAGACAACCAAGCACACAACAAGATAAGAATACAAGTAAACTGAACTGTAAACAGAGTGAGTTCAGTAAGTAAAAGGGGCCAGAATACAAGTCCAACTGGAAAGTGCAAGTGCAACTGTGATACAATACAACTGAAGTAAGAAGAAGAGACAGCTACTGGATCGTCCTCCGAGGTTCCTACCTGAAGGGTAGGTACATATCGCCTCCTCAGCACTCTACGTCCACCCGTCTCCTCTGCGTACCGACATGCCGTATGGTCCACCTCCAGATATCGTCCAGTCCTAGTACTCTCAACCTCAGTCAGCGCTGTCCGTCATTTGCATCGAACACAACAAGGTGCGGGCAAAGCCCGTGCATGGGTGAGTATAACGATACTCAGTAGGGACCCCGAGACCCTCTGGGTCTCAAAAAATCCATCATGGATAAATCACAAGGTATGAAATCAACAGATAACCTTACTTAGGTATATGCCCATACATATACCTAAGTTATCAAGTAATCGATCTCAATCATGAGTAAAATACAGAGGTACTGACTCAACTCACCCCAAGATTTATTCTAGGGGTAGTATCAAGTAACATTTTTAGTCACAACGTCGAACACCTCGACTGCTGGAGAACTCCTCCTCTATCGAGTACAGTGGGCCTGCCGCGTCACATAGAGGTGCTTCGCACTAACCTTGGACTGCTGAGGTACTCCTCCTGTCGAGTACCGTGGGTCTGCCTCATCACCAAGGCACTCCCCACTGTGGGTCTGCCGCGTCACCAAGGCGCTCCCCACTGGGCCTGTCAAGTCACTCTGAGTCGAAACGGTCAGTAGTCGTCAAGTCTCAGCCAGCCACTGGGTTCCTGCACTATGCCCGCTCGTCTCTGGGAGGATCCGCTACACAAGCTATTGTTCAATACTCCAACTGCCACGAAGTCCCATGAAGAAGTATCTCAAAGGTCCGTCACATCATAGGGGTCTCCACATAACAACCTGCGTGTCAATCGGACGCCCGATCTGTGAGTTATTAGTCTTTTAGTCACGGGGGCCTGGTTGGATTGGTGCTCGATCCAACTTGACTCTTTCCCATCTTAACCCAAAACTCCAGTGGGGTATACTCAAAGGGACCGTCTCGCTCCAAGATTTCCAATGCCGTTGATGGTTCGTCAAATGGACGTTTGGTGCCAAAGTTATGGTCAAAAGAAGTATATGGGTCGTAGGGGGTCTGGGTCTGGTTCGACCTGGTCGGACCGACCCGGCCCGTTGGGTTCGGCCCGGCCCGTTGAGTGGTCCAGCAGGCCGCGAGGGGCCGCGGGGGTTCGGCTGCGGATGGCGCGAGGCTGCAGGGCGACTCGGCCGAGGCGGCTCAGCCAGGAGGGCGAAGGCCGCAGGACGACTCGGTCGGAGCGGCCTGGGGCCGCGGGGCGGCTCGGCCGGTGCGGCTCGGGGCCTCGGGGCGGTTTGGCCGGAGCGGCTCGGTGCCATGGGGCGGCTCGGTCGGAGCAGCTCGGTGCCGCTGGGTAGCTCGGCCGGTGCGGCTTGGGGCTGCAAGGCGGCTTAGTGGCCGCAGGGCGGCTCTGTCGAAGGGGCTCGGTGGGCTACGAGTGGCTCAGTCGGAGCGGCGCAGAAGGCGGTGGCTTGGCGGACGGCAACGGCGGCTCGACGGACGGCAGCGGCAGCTCGGCGGCGGCTCAGCGTACGGCGACGACGACTCGACGTACAGCGGACGACGACGACAGCTCGGCCCGGTCGGCGACGGCCGTGGGTGACGCGACGGGGCCGCAGGTGACGGGGCGCAGTGGTCGTGGGTGCCACGGAACGGCTCGACCACAAGGGTGCCGCGAGGGCGCGGTGCTCGCAAGGCGACAATGTCGTTGCATCGTTCACTTCGTCGCGTTCAACACCACATAACATCACAAGATTTGCGGAGGGGTCAGACAATGTTTGTTTGGCCCGTACCCTCCGCGTTAGGGTGGTACCATATGACTCAACAAGAACTTGAAGAAGAACGTCAAGTTTTACAACCTCCCCCAACGATTTATTCCCAATCCCGAAAAAGAATTCAAGGTAAGAACATGGGAAAAGTATTCATACACAGGGAGGAGACGACGTTGTTGGGGAGGGGAAAGTCGATCGTCGATTGATGACGTCCCACGCTGGAGGATGTCCCGAGGAAGAAGGTCTAAGTCGAGGTCGGCGTTCTTCGTTCGGAGAAGAAGTTCTTCGTTGAAGAGCTTTTCTCCCAATTCTCCAAGCTTCTCCCTTTTTGCCAAGAGTTTCCCCCAATTCCACCCAAATGAGGATTAGCCAACTTAATAGATTAAGTTGGCATAATTTCAAATTCGATTCATTAATTAATTGATGGGTGACATAATAAATTAAGGTGGGCTGGCACAATTAATGTGGAAAAAGCTCAAGAGGCTCCTCCACATTAAAGAGAGTTGGGAGGTTTCTCCCTCATTAAGAGGGGAGTTCAAGAGGCTTATACCTCAGGTGGTCCCCACTACCATAATATCTACAAGGGAGGTTAGGCTCGGGTGGTCCCCACTACAGAGCATTCAATTTGGATAATAAAACTCCTGTGGTCCCCACCTCCACAATATCAACAAGAGGGTGGTTACAAAACAATAAAATAAAATGTGTGTTTATTTTATTTTATTATTTCCACGAAAAACACAAAAACTAACTTCCACTCTCAACCAAATGTCGTCGGGGTGAAAGTCTCTTTAAGAAAATATCGGCCCTGCGAGTTCAACAGTGCCCTCAGATTTCAATTCCGAGCACCAGTTTAAAAGTTAGAAAAACCCGCTTGTACGTTTACTGAATGTACCCGAACAAAAGTTCAGAAATTCATTCTGGGCACTCCGAGTCTCGGAATCATGTGCCGTTAATTTTCACGAACTCGTAAAATTCCCATTTATTAAAAAAAATTACATGGAAATTCCGAGTCTTTACACGCGCGAGCGGAGTGCATTTTGGAAACCCCGTGCGGCTCCGCCCGAGTAACTGCACATCCCGTTCGTCTTCAGAAAATTGAAATAAAAAGTTTTTTATATTTAAAACGCACATCAATTGTTTTGTCGTTTAAATTTTTTATTGTGTTAATAATTTTATTATTATTAAAATAAATGAGTACTTTTATTATTTTTATTTTTATCATTATACATTATTATTATTATTATTATTATTATTTTATTTTCTATCAATTATTTTTTTATTAGTTGTTTAGGGTGTTTTTTTAAAGGGGAAAAAATAAAATAAAACCCTAATTGCTCTCCCCCTCCCCTCTTCGCACGATCGACCAGACCCCCCACCCCTCTGCTCAGCGCGCAGTCGGTGCAAAGCCCCCCTCTGCGCAGCCGACTCCCCGTCACGCTCCCCGTCACAGGCCCCCCTCGGACTTCGGCTCGCCCTTGGTCTCCCCCTTCCCTCAGGTGCGGCGTGCGACCCAGTTGGCCCTCAGCCTCCCTTGCAGCGCGCCCCAACACACCCGGACGCCGCCGCTCTCCTTGTCGCCCTCCCGTCGCAGCAGCTCAACACCAGTCGCTTCCCCCTATCCGGGCTGCCTCTTACTCCCAACGACGCAGCCCCTGGACCTCCTGCTTGGTGCGCAGTAGCCCCAGCCGGGATCCCACCTCCGGTGAGTCCTTCCTTCAGCCGACAAACCCATTTTTCCGACCTCCTTCGGCGGCCGCAGCCTCTCCGGCCAACCCGCAGCCTCTCCGGCCAACCCGCAACCTCTTTAGCCGACCCGTAGCCTCTTCGGCCGACCTACAACCTCTCCAGTTGACCCGCAACCCCCTGGTGCCCTCTCCTCTGTCTCCTAGTCTTTCCGCACCCTTCCGGCAGTGCCCCGACCAGCCCGCGCCTTCTCGGCGTCGCCTCTGCTGGTGCATTTTTTTCCCATCGGTATACCTTTCTTCTTGATTTATTTCGTTCTTGTTTTTATCCTTGTTAGCTTAGGGGTTTTTGTTGACTATGGTTTATCTTCATCAGTTAGGGGTCTTGAAACCTGCGTAAAGCGTTTCCGAACGTGTTTTTTTTCGTCGCGCCTTGGTTTCGAAGTAGGTTCTCCCGTTCACACCCCTTTTTAATTTAAGAACCATTAATTTCATGTTTTTCGCACCATACTTGACTAATAATTAGTGCTATTTGATCTTCCAAATATTTCTCTTTGGTGTGCAAATGATGTTTAAGCCCTGCTTTGCGATAACTAAAATTGATTTCTTAAAAGTATGCACACTGTGTGTTTGGAAATATGTCCTGCTAGTCTTTGTACACGGGTTATGTCATTTAAAACATGGTTTCGCAATTTAAATAAACTTATGTGTGGTTAGTTGCCCAATTGTCTTTTGAAGGATAAATATAATATAAAATAACTTTTTTGAATTTATAAATGTAGCGACCGTGTGGGAAACAATGTTTTGAGTTCCTTATGTGGTTTCTCAAGTGTTTTGGGTTTTTATAAAGAAATGAGTATCGACTTCTAAAGGCTTTTGGCATCTTATAAAAATGGTTTGCTTGGGTAAATGTGTAATGACATATGAAATGATGGTTTGCGTTTCTTGAATAAGTTTTCCAAGTGGTTTAAAATGGAAAGAAGAGTGTATTTGGCTTTTGAAAATGGTTTGAAATATGTTGAAACATGTAGCCCGTTTGGCATTTTAACAAAAGTGGTTTTGGTTTGCAAATGTGGTGTGAATGCCCAAATGATATTTTGTAAATGTTTGTGGAATAGAAAATGGTGTTTTGTCCTTTTTGGGGAAGTAAACATAGTCTTTCTAAGGATATGGTGTTTTGTGAAGTGTGTTCGAGTCCCGTTTGGCACCTTTATAAAATTGGTGAAAATTGATGTTGTGAAAACTCTCCTAGGATAACTCTTTTGGCTTCTTTGCAATTATTTGTTTGAGAGGCTCATGCTTGGAGGCTCCCAGGTGCTCGAATTGTTTAAAGACAAGAGGTTGTCCCATAGAGTGGCTCGGGGTGATGCTTGTTGTTATTTATTTAATATATATATATATATATATATTCATGATTGGATGCTCGGCTGGTATCAGTTGGCTCACCCCTATTATATACATGAGACATAGGAACCTAACATATTGAGAGAATATTCTAAGAATGATTGTCGCACTAGTAGGTTATGGTACTGACCAGTGACTCATAGTAGGAGGATATGTTTGGGTTCATTGCTATGATATTTGCCCTAAGCCCGCCTGAGAAAGGATGGTCGAGCGTTTTGAGAGTTTTGATTTCACCGTGTGTGACATGTCAATGAGGATGAGGTCTCATGTATTAGTATCTTCTGGATTATTCTTGATCTCCTGGGTCACCTATGTCTACTCGTTCTTAGTGCACTTTCATGTATAGTGTTTTACTGGAAAGTGATGTGTGGTTTTAATGTGTCTTGAAAAATGTTTTCAAAGAAAAGTGTTTTATCCTTTTTGCGCAAATTGAAAATGTAAGCATCACTTTTCCTTTGAAAATGCTAATGCCTCACTAAAAGAATGACCTGGGTTTTTGAGAAATGAATGAGAGCAATACTCGTACTTTGTTTTTGAGTAACATGTAGAAAACCTTACTTTTATACATTGTAGTTCAAACTTGAAAATAGATGTTTCTTTTATTTTAAAAGGAAGTGCATTGGGAATAGATATCGGGCTAGCCTACTGAGTTTTAATACTCACGCCTATAGTTCTTTTCTGTTTTTAGTTCTTGTGCGGGTTCCATCTTGGGTGCGCTCTCCTTGGGCGATGTTTGATTGTTGAGTCGGAGAGTGACCCGCGGGGTCACATTGAGTTAGTTCGAATGTCGAGTTTGGTTAGTTTTATCTTCTTCAGTTCTTGTTTAGTTGTTTGTTTGGTTTATTTATTCTGCACTGCTCTTTATTATTTCCTCTACTTTTATTTATTTTTATTGGGCGAAATTGTTCTCATTGTCTTTGTCGATGCTCTGGCACTTGTTGCCACCCCAGGAGGATCGGGAACGCCTCTCGAGCTTTGCTGGGGATCTGCTCGGGTGATCGGTTCAGGGTCGACCCGGGTTGGTTCGTGACATGACGACCCCACGCCCGATCCCAGCGGCTTTTTCCTCCCACCCGATCCCGGCGGGCCCTTCCTCCCATCACGATCCCGACGACCTTCCCTCCCTCCCGTCATGATCCCTATAGCCTTCCCTCCCTCCAGGCGATCCTGAGCGGCTTACTCCCCCCGCGGCCCCAGCAGCACCGTTCTCCCCTCCCTGAGATGGCCAAACACACTTCCTTCTTGGGGCTCATCCTCTGTGCGTAACAGACCAAGCGGCTTCACCTCTCCTAGTTCTGGCAAGATCCGGCTGGATCCAGTCCGCACACACCTCCGTTGCACTACTTCTCTATGCGCGTCGACTCCTACATCATCGCCAGATCCCGCTGCGACTCAATCCCCCTCTTCAGTGCACTGCTCCTCCGCAAGGCAGCCCTCCCGCTGGTTTCATCCACTCCATTCTGGTGACTCTCATCATCTGACACTTCCTCCAGCGACTCGTTACTCCCTCCATGTCGGCCTCCTCCTGTGGCAGCCTCAGCCTCCATGTCAGCCTCCTCCAGTGCGGTTTCCTGACGCTCTGCCGCTCGGCCCGCCCGTGCGGTTTTCCCACTGACTCTGACGACCAGCCCGCCCGTGCGGTTTTCTCGGCGACTGACGACTATCCCACCTGTGCGGTATTCCCGGCGACTCTGATGATCAGCCTGCCTGTGCTGATTTCCAGACGCTCGGTCGACTAGCACCACCAGTGCGGCTTTCCCAGCGCTCCATCAACTGGCACCGCTTGAGCGGCTTGCCAAATCTTTTTCAGCATCATCATCCATCTTCATGAGGGGGAGCAGCAGCCATGGAGATTTATCTTTGTTTTATTCTGTTTTGTCTTGTTTTGTCATCAAACTGGGTATGTCCAGCTTGAGGGGAAGTGTTTGCAGCGTTTCTTGTTTGCTTTGTATTGTCGTTGTTTTGGTCTCTTTTCTTTATGTGTCCAAACTAGGTACACCTAGCTTGAGGAGGAGTGTTTGAGTCTGTATCCCACATCATACTTATGGTCTGATGTGGTCTTAATTATTCATTATAAAAGAACCTCAAGGTCTCCTTTAGAGAGTACCTTAGGGATTCAGGTCTACCTCCTTTTTACCTCTACAGTAATCAAAAAATATAATGAGGAGAATTCACTATTCTAAATCAAGCATGAGATAAAATCAAAATAGTTTTTAAGGAGGATGATGAGGATGGTCCCCTTGCTCCTCCACTACGTACAACACTTTCCTTTTCTACTTTGAAAAATCCTTGGAGAGAAAGTGGAATCACTATTAGCCGGAGCTTTTAATAATGGGGTAAGATGTGTGTTATTTTTTTACTAAGTATTCAGCTTTAAACACGGTGGTTTTCTAGTGAAGATCAATGTGGAGAAACACTTAGTGTGAAGGGATTTCAATGAAAATACAGTGTGCATCTTTAAGTAATCTGGTACTCATTATGCTAGGATTTGTGCCAAACACTAGGAAGCTATTGTAATCTATTAGGAGCAGCGCTGCACAAGGGAAGTGCCCATTCATTATCCCAGGATCCATTTTGTATAAAAATGGTTCACATAATCCCAAACTAAGGAATCAAATAACTATGTTTATTATTATGGTCTTATAATCATAAACCAATAAATAGAAACATAATTCATATATCAATATTCCATGAACCAGAATGGACAAATGATTTTACAGCAATGAAAAAAATAAATGGGCAATGAATAATACATCAATAAAGATTACTAGAATTCTCATTAACATAATAGAATATGATCAACCTGAAGATTCATTAAAAATAGAAACAAAAAATATGAGAACACAATTTCAGATTCAGCTAATATGAATTTTTAAAATTGAAAAATAGATTCCAATACATAAAGAATCATATCATCAAACACCAATTAATGCAGCATAAAGCAAATAAAAATCCCATAGAGAAACTACTTAAATATCTTCTGCATCAATAATGAAATCCATAATGAGATTTGAATTAAATTGAAGAAGAAAACCAAGAATCAAGAAAATAACAAGGTTGAAGAAAGCAAATGTGGAAAACAGTAAAATGGAAATAGATATTGTCACATCCATGACATATTTTAAAGGTATTTTTAATTTAATTTCCATTATTTCTTTGTTTTGGGGGTTTCTTATGCTTTTATGGAGGAATATGTGAGTTTTCATGAATTGGGTCAAATCGTGAGCTTAATTCCAGATTTAAAAATAAATTTTGTTTCTTTTATAACTCCTTAATTTTTCAACATTTTTCATCCATTCAAATTCATACTTAGCCTCTCCTGACCTATTAACACCATCATGTCAATTTGGAGCCTTTAGAAATCTATAACCAAGGTGTATTTGAGTTTTTATTTAAGAGATTGGGCCTGCCCGGAAGCCCATTTCCAGTTTTAAAAATCAATTTTGTTTATTTAATAACTTATTCAATTTTAAGGATTTTTCGGTGATTCTAAGTGTCACCCAATCCCACTGAACCCAGTAGCGTTCCCAGACTCTTCCCCCCATATTTGGAGCTCTTTTTCATCGCAAATTAGTGTAGAACATTGTAGGGTGTCTCAAATCGGCCAAAATTGAAGAGGTAACTTCATTCCTTCTTAACTCTCTCAATTCTTACTATTTTTCCTCCATTACATTTCCTAATTTGACCCTTCATCCTTATATTCGAACCTAAAATTCATGAAATCCCTCCAAGTCTCTCAAAACCTCTTTAGAATCCCATTTGAAGGGAAATTTGGTGGAGGAACTTCAAAGAATCTCAAGTGTCTCTCCTCCTTAGTTCCTCCCCTTTCCATGAAGTTTTTTTCAATTTCATTGAAGTTACAAATGATCAGGGGGTAGGGTTTAGAACCTAGGGTTTAACATTGGGATTTCTTGGTCAATTCTTGTTGTTTTAGGTTCGATCTAAGTCCCTCTCGGTGCGGCGGTGGTGCGACTTGATTTTCTTACGGTGATTCAAAGGTTTCCTTTGATTTGGTAGGTGATTCCTTTTGGTATGCAATCTTTGTGACTTAGATGATGTGTTTATGGTATTTGATATCTATTACATTTTAATTTTGCTGCAAAATTGGTTTTAGTGGCAATTATAAAGCAAATGAATTTTAAGTGCCAATTTTTGGTGAAGTTTGGGGTTTTTCATATAAATCTTTTATTGGTTCATTAAGGGTTTCCTTATAATTATTTAGTTGATTTTATTAAACTTTATTAGAGCTGAAAATAATGTTTTTAATGTTTATTTACTTTGTTTTTTGATGCAAAAATGAGTTTTAATGGTGTTTGTAAAAAAAGTGAAGTTTTGGTGCCACTTTTGTGTGAAAATGGAGGTTTTACAAAGTTATCACTTCTTGTTTAACATGAGGCTGCCCTAAAATTTATTTTTTGTTTTTATTGAAATTTATTGGGTTGTATTTACTGTTTTGGTAACTTACAAGTGTGCACATAGTGTACAAGTGGGGTTCTTAAGGGGTTTTGTGTGCAAAACAATGCGGGATTTTGAGAAATTGTTTCATTAAAAATCAAAGTGTTTGTTGTGTGTTTTAAGTGGTATAAAATGTGATAGCTATTGTATTTGGTGTATGTGACCAGTAGTAGTGTTTTACATGAAAATTTATGTGTTGCATGCTGAAATTGTTTGAGCACAAATGGGGAAGCCCGGGTGGGACAGATGTGTACTAGTACGACTAGTGTACCGATTGAGTTTTGTCCCTGTTTCACCTAGCATTTGGATAATAACAACTCTAACTAAACTATGTGGATAATGATTGAGAACCAATAGGTTATGAGTATGTTCTCTACTAGTGGATTGTGCACGAGAACATATTTTACTATGGTTACTTTACACCGAGGTACGAGGTGCATGGGGCCTGATACTATTTAGTGCCTAGGGATGTTCCCGATTTTGTTGCTCATTGTATTTGTGGTATTTTCTCTTGTATTTGGGTTTTTTTGGAAGTAATTTACAGTGGCTAACATGTCTATTTAAATGTGTGAACATTTTGAAAATTTTAGCTTGAAAATTGTTTTCAATTAAAAGTTGCATTTTTTGGAATTTATCACTGCTTTTCTTTGCATATTAAAACTGCTTGATTTTTCACATTGTATTGCATGCTCTTTGGAATAATTGAGTGGTATCCTATTGGGATTAGGCTCACACCCTACTTACATCCCTTGGGTGTAAGTAGATTTTATTATGCTTGACTCAGGTAAATGGAAGGTTATGGGTGATGACGGTTTAGGGTGTTAGTTCCCATGCTTGGTGCGAAGTTGTGGAGACGGATTATGGGTGATGACCCATTGTCGTGTGGAGTCCTTGGGAATGTCTTGTTGTTTTCTTTATTTGTATTTGGACCACTTGTATTGTCTTTAAACCAATGTATTCAGTTATATTTTTTTAAGACTTGTTTGGATCGAAAATTTCAGATTTATATTTTGTATTGTTTTTAATGTTTTATGCTTTCATACTCGGGTAAATCGTTCCCAAACCTAAATTACTGATACCCGGGCAGTTGTGCCAGCCTGTGGGGATAGGGAACGCCCTTTTGGCCTTGCCACATACTAGGGTTGGTGCCGGTAATAGTGGCGACCAGATTCAGTTCGTGACAGAGATGTAATATCCTTCATCCAATTAGCCTACAAGAGTCACCATGGGGTTTTCACTATACAATAATGAATTACAAGTAATGTGAATGAAAATAGCAGCACATACAAGGATCAAAAACCAATTGACATGCATAAATACCAGGATGAGACCCCATTACCAGGGGAATCATCTTTAACATGTCGAAACCTTCACGTTGTTGAATCCTCCAAGACCAACTTCCCCAAGATCGACACCGTAGTCTAGATCTGAAGTCGTTGTCCAGGATTCCATTCCAAGATCCAGATTCTTTGTATGCCCACTTCATGATCAATGTTACTTCCGAAGTTCATCCACTGCAGTTGTCTTAGTGTGTTGTCACTGTCCAGACTCTATGTAGACATCAAAATGTCGTTGTCATCCGGATATGGTCTGAACCAGATTTTCTGACTTTTGGATTCAAGAGCAAGAACCCCCGCTCGACTCCTCCTACCTCGGCACCGCTGACCAAGCCTGGAGGTGCTGTTCAAATCCAGCTCTAGATTTTGACATACGCTGAGATCAAGAAATGGCCACATAAAGTTGCGGCTCAACTTCTCCCTATGAGAGACCCCAAATTCCACCTGAAAGGGAGCCATGCCAGAATCCTCTCATCTCCCATCTATCTCTGGTGAAACCGATTGTCCCATTTTCAGGCGCTCTCACTTATGGGATTGAACAACTGAAGTGGTAAGGAAATCCAAGCCTGAAAATAAAGATGGAGCAAGTATTATAAATATCTACCTTACAAATTAAAATTTCAACCACATGATGATTTTTCACCACCTAAAACCATTAAACAGAACACATACCAACATTTACACGAGTCACTCACTGAGATGATTCCACTGAGGAAGTCTCACACTACTAACAAGTACCTGTAACACAAGACAAAACACAACAGTACCCATCCTCTAAAAAAACATGGAAAAACAAAGCTCGGAAAATTGATATACAATATATCTCATAAAACCAATGCAATCAGGAAAAGAAAATAGTATAAGAATAAAAAATCTGAGATTATGCATATAAAAAACAAAAAAGATAGTCTCCATCTGAACCCATAAAACCAAGGATGAAACACCCACACCATTATTGAGACATTGCTCAAGCCAAGACCCGCTACACTAATAAACACCATCGGGAGAACTTTCAATGTAGGAAAAGATGAATCCTTAAAGAAGGTCTACAATATCCACCCAGGGTGATTACTCTACCTAAACCAAGCCAATAGGAGAGTTCCTCTAATAGGGAACCACTGCATACCACATGCAGTCCCAATGGTCTTAAGGACAAACTCTAGGATGCAAGACACACCAGCAATCCAGGGGAAGCAAGCAACCGACCAATAAATAACTCATCCCAGTCTAGCTTCCTGGTAACACAAGATTCCTAGTTCTTAGGAAATTGATATCGATCCACTAATGGGTTGAATCATGAAGGCCAAAAGAGCTTGGTGGCCAACCAAGAATCAAACGTTGACCCAACACCCCACACCACTAAATCCCAGTCACCACTCGCAACAGGTCAACAACTAGAGACAACCAAAAACAAGACATAGATCATAGGAACTAACTAGAGCTAACTACAAGCCCAACTCTTAATGAAAACCAGAACAGAGGATACAAAACAACCAGACAAACTCTACTACACACCCCACTTCTTAACAAGACACTCTCACATAGTCCAACCTTACACTAACCCCTTCTTAACCCTGTAACAAGTGACACACATAGGAAGTGACTACCAAAAGGAATATTTAGGGCTCCGGTAGGTAAATAGAACAAGGAAACGATAAGGAAGAACTATTGATAACATATTACAAAATTACAGTCAAAGAGACAACACAACCCAGCTAAAGAAATCATCAAAACATGTTGCACAGTAAAATACACTCACAAAATCATTTAAATCAATGAATAATTTGATTCCAAATTTGTACGATACAAAATTATGACCAATTTGGATCTGATGCTAATTTTTTAGGGTTGCGCTATGCAAGGGAAATCCCTACTCATTATCCCATGATCCATTGGGTATAAAAGTGGTTCACATAATCCCAAAATATAGAATCAAACTATGTTTATTATTCCAATATTATAAACATAATTCAATAAACAAAAATATAATTTCCAGAATAGACAAATGATTTTACAACAGTGAAAAAATCACATGGGAAATGGATAATACATCAACAAAGATTGCTAGAATTATCATCAATATAACAGAATATGTTCAACATGAAGATTCATTAAAAATAGAATCAACAACTATGAGAATAAAATTTCATATTCATCTAATATGTATTTCCAAAACTAAAAAACAAAGTACAATATATAAATAATCATATTAGAAAACACCAATTAAGGTGGAAATAAGCAAAGAAAAATACAAGAAACACACTGCTTAAAGAGATTCTACATCAAGAATGAAATCAAGAATGAGATTTTAATTAAATTCAAGAATAAAAACAAGCACCCGGAAAATAACCAGGTCAAAGAAAACATATACAGAAAATAGTAAAAGAGACAGAGGTGTAACATGCTTCAGATAATTGGTCTACATGTACGGGATAAAGTCACCATGGGGTTTTCACTATGAAATAAATAATTACAAGGAATGAGAATGAAAATAGCATCACATATAAGGAGAAAAAACCAATCGACAAGAATAAATACTAGACCGATACCCCCTTACCAGGGGATCAACTTTACTAAGTCGAAACCTTTATGCTATTGAAGCCCTCATTGAATCCTCCAAGACCAAATTCCTTAAGATCGACATCATGGTCCAGATCTGAAGTCGATGTCCAGGATCACATGTCATGATCTAGATTCTTTATATACCCACTTTAAAATCAATGCCAATACCCGAGTCCTTCCACCACAGTCATCCTAGTGCACCATCACTGCCCAAACTCAACGTAACTATCCAAATGAGTTGTCGCAGTCCAAGAAATGTCATCTCCATCCAAATTTAGTGTGAAATAGATTCCATGACCTATGGGTTCAAGAACCAGAACCCCCGTTCGACTCCTCCTTCCTTGGCACTACTGACCAAGCCTAAAGCCACTTTTCAAATCCGGATCCATCTAGATTTTGAGAACTGCCAAGATCAAGAAATAGCCACTTAAAGTTGTAGGTTGACTTCTCCCTCTGAGAGACCCCAAATCGTACTCAAAATGGAGTTGAATTGGAATCCTCACCTATCCCATCTCTCTCTGGCAAAACTGAGCCCCCAATTTTCAGGATCCCTCACTGATGGGATTTTACAACTAAATCTGCAAGGAAAACCCTACCTAAAAATAAATATGGAGTAGGTAGGGGTCACACGTCACATGGGACACACATTAGATTAATGGTCACTCTATCTAACAGCTCGATAGAAGGAAACATTTCATAGGCTTAGAGAAACTCCAACTTACAATGATATTTTAGAGTAGGATTAATCTATTTTGAAGTATGAATATTAAAATCCACCCCAACCCAATCAATTCATTTTCCATTTCAAAAAGAATACTCATTGAATATTCCTCTTTATATATTTTTTATTATTACTTTTATTCAACACATTATATTCAAATTAATATTTTTTTCATAAAATTAACCAATGTTCTATATTATGATATTTAATAAGATTGATAATAAAATTAAAATAAATTTAATATTAATAAATAATTAAATTCATTAAATTTTATATCTTTATTTAACAATATCAATTTAAATCTAATACATTTGACTTTATTTTCATTATACATTAATATAAAGTATTTTGATTTTTATTTTTATTTTACTATGTATCATTAATTTTTATTGATTTATGTACAATATAATTTTAATTTATTATGTGTATTTTGAACTAATTATTTGATTATAATTTTAGTTATAATTAAATGTGTGTGATTTGATTAAGTGAAAACTTTTAAAAAAATATTTAAATAATAATTATTTATTTATATATTAAAAAACAAGTTTAATACAATAATAAAATTAACTATGTAAAAAATTAATGATTAAATTAAATTAAACTTGTACTCATTATTTAATAATATAAAATTAAATTAAATAAAATTGTACTCTATTTTAAACGATATTCAATTAAAAATGCAGAAAATTACAATGGATAATTGATTACAATTAATTTTCTAAATCAACATATCATTGCCATATATGCTCAATTAATGAATTATGGAGTATGATATGAGCATATTTATCCTTGATTCTTCTATGATGTCTGATTAAGTGATGAAATCAAACATTTTCATCTATCTTTATCTCAAAAGTTGGAGCTGGCACTTCCATCACATCAATAATTGGATCATTCAGATCACATTCATCCTCAATTATCATACTGTACATGATAATGCATGTGGTCATTATATCATGAAAATACATGTTTTCTATAAAAACATGTAGGTCCTGTGATGATTGAAAATGAAAAACTCCAAATGCAAATTTCATATCTTTTCTACATGCTTCTTGCTTCATTAAAACATATTTCTTCTTCAGACTACGTGGCTCGTGGATACTTTCAATAATTGTGGACCACTTTGGATATATATTATCAACCAAATAATATCCCATATAATATTCTTTTCCTTGAATGACATAATGAGTAGGAGGATTAATACCATGACCGAGATTATAAAACAAATGAGATGATTCAAGCACATTGATGTCATTATTGGTACCTGACATACCAAAATATGTGTTCCATATCCAAAGATAATAATTGGCCACTACTTCTAGAATAATATTTGGGGATCCCGAAAATTCTGCATATTTTCTATCCCATGTCTTATGAAAAAATTTCCACTTCCAATGCATATGATATAAACTATCAATCATTCCTTAAAAACCACATTCTTGACTAATATAAAAAAATCTTGAAATATCATTTTCATTAGGCGATCAAAGGTATCACTCTATAAAAATCTCAACAATAGCATGAAAAAGTCTTTTTAAACCTTCCATTGTATTAGACTTTCCAATTTTAACATATTCATCTGTAGGATCAGCTGGGAGGCCATATAACAACATCCGAAACGTAGTTGTTAATTTCTGCAGAGATGATAATCCAAATATACCAAGACCATCACTTCTTTCTTTAAATTAGTGATCATGTGCTTTAAATGAATCTACAATACAAAGAAAAATACTTTGATACATTTGATATCATCGATAGAATAATGTCACATTATATTGTAGATTTCTAGAAAAACAATCATCATACCAATTCTGATATGTAGCTTCACGGTCGTGATTGACAACTATGTGCCCTGAGAAGGATTCGGCATGAGCAGACTAATCATTGTATTCGCTATAATAATGTGCCATCATCATATTTTTCATCTTCATAGCTCAATGTTCTGCTTCCTACATCTATTTAAATGCATTTTTACTACATCATTGGATGAATATGAAGAAGAATATGGTGACGATGATGATGAAATCTCAAAATGAATATCAGAAGTAGATCCATTATTACAATTCATTTTTGTACTCTTATCGAGCATTTATTCTCAAGAAGTGATACAATGATACTTATATATTGAGAAATCCAATGAAATCAAGATACAATAATGATAAGGTTATATGGGGATGAAATCCATCCAATGATTGAGATCAATATGAAATTCATCCAATCGTCGGGATGAATATGTGATCATGATAGGGTTAGATAAAGTTAAAACCCATCTGAAGGCTGTGGTCAAAATGAAATACAACAAATGGTTGAGATCATAGTTTAATCATGATAAGGTTGGCATAAAGATAAAATTTATCCAACAGTTGGGTTGTACGTGCAATCATGATAATGTTGGATGAGGAAGAAACCCATCCAATGATTGAGATCAATATGAAATCCATCCAACATTCTATTTTTTATACTCTGAATGTCAAAAATGATTGAAATTTAATTAAAATATCAATAGATAAAAAATATATTAAAATAATGAATAAGAGTCATTAATTATATTAAATTAAAAATAAAATAAAATGAATACTAAAAATGAAAATGAATACATATATTAATTATAAAAATTACAACAGTAATAAAAGTGTTAAATGTTAATCAATAAATATGTATAAATAAATATTAAAAAAGGATATGTTATCATGATAAGGTTAGATAAAGTTAAAACCCATCCGATGGTTGTGATCAAAATGAAATCCAATGGATGACTGGGATCATAGTAAAATCATGAAAAAGTTGACCTAAAGATAAAATCAATCTGACGGTTTATTTCAAAATGAAGTCTATCTAATGGTTGGGATATATATGTAATAATGATAACATTGGATGAGGAAGAAATTCATCCAATGATTGAGATCAATATGAAATCCATCCAACAATATATTTTTTATACTCTGAACGTTATAAATGATTGAAAATTAATTAAAATATGAATAAATCAAAAAAATATATTAAAAGAATGAATAAGAGTTATTAATTATATAAAATTTTAAAAAATTAAAATGAATGCATAAAATGAAAATGAATACATATATTAATTATGAAAATTATAACTTTATTAAAAAAATTAAATGTTAATCAATAAAAATGAATAAATAAATATTAAAAATGGGTATCTGATCACGATAAGGTTAGATAAAGTTAAAACCCATATGAAGACTATGATCAAAATGAATTCCAATGGATGGCTGAGAGCATAGTGCAATCATGATATGGTTGACATAAAGAAAAAAATAATTTGATGGTTCATATCAAAATGAAATCCATACGATTGTTGGGATTGAGGAATAATCATGATATGGTTGGATGAAGACTTAATCCATCCAATGATTGTGATCAATATGAAATCCATCCAATGGTCGGGATGGATATGTGATCATGATAAGATTAGATAAAGTTAAAACCCATTTGACGGTCATGATCAAAATGAAATCCAATGGATGGATGAGATCGTAGTAAAATCATTATAAGGTTGAAATAAATATAAAATCCATCTGACGATTGATATCAAAATGAAGTCCATCTAATAGTTGGGATGGAGGTGCATTCATGATAAGGTTGGATGAGGTCAAAATCTATCCAACGATTGAGATCAATATGAAATCCATCAAATGGTTTATTTTGTATAAAATGCATATGCATTATTTATCATACTCCCTATAAATAATTATCATTTTCATTCAACCCAAATTATCATTCCTTTCATTTCACCAATACCTTCCTATAATATTTTTTTAGAAATATATGGTTTTTCAGTCTTCTAGATACTTCGTTGGAGAAGATGTACTCTTATGCGAGGTGTATATGGGGACTTTAAAAGATCCTATTACGGGTGTTTACCGGTCATCTAATTGTTTTTGGACTCACATTGAAAATTCATATAACTAAGGTAAGGAGGGTTGAGATCTTTGAAGTAAAAGATTATTGTAGTATTGGATACAAGCTATCGAGAAGGCTATGAAGAAATTAAATAGATGCATCAGACATGTTGAAAATATGAATCCTAGCGGTGCATTAGAAAAAGATATAATGAGTAATTTATTATTTTTCTCTTTTATGTTTATATATGAAAATACATACAATTAACATTATGATCTTTTTCCAGTTAGATCGAGAAAAAATATTAATCATGCATGATCACACATGTAAGAAAGGATTTAGGTTTGATCATGTATGGAGCATGGTCACATTTTAAAAAAATTAAAATATGGTGAAATTATTTCAAGAAAAATATATCAAAAATTAGACTATGCATCATCATAGTCAGAAAATCCACCTCTCGATTCTTATCCACCCATATCTTTTAGCTTGTCATTATTTTCAATTAACATAACTGATGATGATGTCAGTGGCTCTTATTCTTCATGAACCATTGAAGTAAATAAAGATAAATTAAAAAAGGAAAAATGATAAAGAATATCAAGCTATCATTAAAACTTTGAAAGAATAAAATCAGTGTCCTTTAGAGATGTTGGGGAATTCAAGGAAACAACAAATGGAAATTGAATAAAATAGAACAGATTTCATAGAATTTAAAGAGAAAAATAATTTTTTTTCATGAGATCTGAATAAAACCAGTGATTCATATGTTTGTGCTTTTATTCAATCTGAAAAATAATGAATTATACATAAAGGAGGAGTACAATTTCACCATCCACCAGAGTTTCCTTTTCAATCACCTTCAACATCAATTTTTTTGAATATTTTAACAGCATTAGGGGGAAGCGATTCTAATTTACTAGATTATTATATTGTTATTTTTCTAAATTTTATTTATTTTTTGTATGGTAGTTGAGCAGTGTTATTGTAATGTTGAATTATTTTTATTTATCGCGTTCTTCATGTTACGTTCTAATTATTTCATATCATTATGTTATTTTGTTTAATATTGTATTTTTTCGTGTAAACATGCATGATTGTATTTTTTCCTATTTTTTTTAAAAAATATACTTATTATTGACATATATATGTGTGTGTGTGAATAAGTTCAATTTTAATTTATACTTTTTTATAAACCAATAGTATAATGTATTTTAATTTTTCATTTTTTTAATTACTATCTATTATTAATTTAAACTAACCTAAATGAAATATATAATTTATTATATTATATAGGTATTTTTCACTAATTATATGATTATTACTATATAAATTTCATTATATATATAAAAAAATAACAAATTAAATAGAATAATTACAAATAAATAATTTATTTATTTGATTAAAAATTGAAAAAATAAGATGAATAATAATAATATTTTTCATATATTAAAAATAACATTAATAATGTTGTTGGAAAAAATGTAATAATTGAATAATAAAATACAATGATTAAAATAATAATTATAGAATTAAAATGCTTTCCAAGTACTGAATATGCAAGTTGGTGGTAGTGAATCTGCAAGTTGGTGGAAATGAGGATACTAAAATGCTTTCCGAGTACTGAGAACTAGAACAATGGCCCAAATTGACTTTAAGTTTATATGGGAACTTAGTGCGTGGAAACAGGCAGAAAAACCAATCCTCCACACTTTGTCTTTGGGTGAGCAGCAATCACCCCTCCATCTCAAAATATTGGGTCACAGTTAATCCAAAAGTGCGATATATCATTAGTTTTCATACTAAAAAAATATAAACACAAGAAATAATTCATTAAAATTTTGTTTATACCAAAAAGACACACAAGATTTTTTCCAAAAATATATGTGGATATCCCCCACACATTGATAACAACTTGTCCTAAAAAAGTCACACTATAATGTTAGAAAGTAATAAATTTAGTTTCAATAAGGTTTTGAATTTCATGAAAAGGGGAAATATGAAATAAATCAATCCTCATGAATTTAATAAGAATTACAATATTATCACTCTAAAGTGAAACGAATATGGTGGGGTCTAGGTTTTAGTTTAAAAAGGTGAACAAAAACAGAGATAAAAGATATAAATTTGAAGAGATATTTTCATTCAAGTTCTTAAGAACATTCAATTTCACAAATTATTCATGGTCAAGAACACACACCCCTAACACAATTCATACTCTTTTTTACATGATTTTTTTAAATTTATGACCTCTTTTTATGAATTAATTATACCCCAAAATATCATAATTAATTGAATTCCACCTACTATTTAGAATCCACTAGAATGTGAGGTTACTCACCTCTTTATATCCACCACTTTTTTTAAATAATTCACTAGATATATAATTTTTATCACTCTAGATAACAGGTACATCATGCAATAGAATTAGTGTAAAGACCTAGAAAATTTTTTCCCTAAAAATTAATTGAGAAAATTCCGAGATCAAACTCTGAGACAACGTACGATTCCGAGTCCCGGTATTCCCAGAATAAATCTTTGAATAAAGTTCAATTTTTAGTTAAAAACGCTCAGGCGGAGAACTTTGAACTTTAAAATATTTCAAAAGGATGCTCAGATGAGAAATATGCGGGCACTATTGCGTTCAAAACAACGAATTTACCTTAGGCAAGGCCTAACATCATCCGGTGTGGTCCAAACGAAGAAGTTAGTTTTTGGACGTGAGCATCATTAAAATATTCTTAAATAAAAAATATTTTGTAACACAACGAAGTTTTTATTTTCAACCAACATCTGTCAGAAATCCAGGGTTATCGTCATAACCTTGGAGTTTCCCTAAGGAGGAGGAGGAGGTTCTCTCACCGGTGATGACAAATCGATGAACGCTGACGGAACAATGATCGATGTGGCGACACAATCAACCTACATCTTCAAGCAATCCAAACTCTAGGTAGGGGTTGTTGTTTAATTTCATTCTTTCCCCATTCTTTGTTTTAAATGATGAACACAGATCAACCCATGAATAAATTGACTCGTAGATCTTTCATTCTTGTGGGGGGAATTTATATCTGGTTTATTTTTTGGGGAATTAATCCTTCTAACGGGAGTGGATCAACACTGTGATGAATGACGGTGAAGGTTCGTTCCTCATTTTGGTTGATGTGGTTTTTTATCCTCTATCACCCGACATTCTTCACGTTCTTCTCGGGATGAAAATCGGTCGGTCATTGTGCAACCGTTTTTGGCGCAATGACCCGACATCTTGGATCCAAAACAGATACGACACCATGGAGGTGCAATGACGACGACGACAGATGGATCGAGGCGGTGAAGGAGATGCCATCGATCAAGAAATTTCTGTAGGAAGGGATCAAAATGGAGGTTTGAACCACAGGTGATGAAGAACATGACTTGAGGGTTCTGGAACACCCTTCGGATCGAAGAACGGACCATCAGAGCATGTCTAGTGGTTCGCAGAATAGGCTGTCAGCGCGCTGGCGGCTGCGTGCCGGACAAAGGGGTGGTGCGCCGTGAAGGGGGCGATGACAATAGACGCACTAAGGAGTCACGGTGTGACCTGGACCCGAGGAAAAGCCACAGGTCTTACCGAATGAACCGGTCCGCATGAGCGGACCGATTGGTCAAGGTGGCGGTGCTAGCTGGTGTCGCCTGGTGTGGGATGAACGCGACTATGCTGTGTCTAGTCTGGAGGAACTAGCCCACTCTGATGCGGGCCGGGTTGTTACTGGTGGGATGGGACTAGCTAGTCCGGGCTGGGTTGGGCCCAATGAGTCAGGTCGAGTCGGCCCGACCGGGTCGGACCACACCTGGGCCCAACCGGCCCCTATTTCGGTAAAACACCTGTAACTTTCAAACAAAGCGTCTGTTTGATGAGCCGTATATGATGTTGGAACCCTTAAAAAATGATAAGGTCTTTTTGAGATAATCTAGGTGAGTTTTTGAGGAATTTGGAGGATGAACTATTGATTGAAAGAGTAGTCTCTCCTGGTACGAGTAGACGTTGAGTAGAGTCAGGGTAGTTCTCTTGAAGAGATGCTAGGACAGTTACTCCCTTGATGACTCAGGGTGTAGGTACTTCTTATCCCTCTTCTTAGGTAGATATGGGACTCCCAACATCATGGGTGTGGGTTTTTTTCCTTTGTTTAGTTCCCTCCGGGGGTGTTACTCCCCTGAAGGACTAGGGTGTGGGTTCTCAGAGATGTTCATGAAGGAAGAGTAGGTACTCCCCTGCGAGACCAGGGAGCGGTTCCTCTAACCTTGGATTCGATACTCCCCTGAAGAACTAGGGAACATGTCCTCCATATCTAGTGTGTATAGAGTTGGTACTCCCCTACCAGGAAGGAATCATGTACTCTATTGTAGGAGTTAGTACTCCCCTACTGTTCAAGGGTGCGGGTCCTCCTTACGCATTGTTCCGACAGAGTCGGTACTCCCCTTCCATGCCAGGGAGAAGGTCCTCTAGCCTGGAGTTAGTACTCCCCTAACATACTATGGTGTGGGTCCCCTATGGTGAATAAACTGACAATCAGTACTCCCTTAGTACCAGGGTGTGAGTCCTCTAGTCACTGAGTAGTACTCCCCTACAGGGTAGGGTGTGGATCCTCAATATACGAAGTAGTACTCCCCTATCGTAATAGGGTATGAGTCCTTCATGAGTAGTACTCCCCTTTCGAAACTAGGGAACTAATCCTCATCTACATAGTAGTACTCCCCCGTCTCTAAGTAGCAACGAGGAGCAGGTCCTCCATAGGAGTTGGAGATCCCTCGACTGTAGGACACAACTACGTGGAGTGAGCCCCTCCACTTGATGTAAACGATATCTAGATAGGAGCTAGTTCTCCCTCAATAGACTGAGGCACGAGCCACTCCTTACAGGAGTGAATAGGGTATCACAAGTTAGTTTGGAGCAGTTCTCCCTCAATTGAGTGCAGTGACGAGGAGCGAGCCTCTTCACTTGGGTTTACTTAGTCTTGTGATGGGTGAAAGACTGTGATGACTGGACCTCTGGTGATGGGCATGAGAGCTGTTCCTAGAAGAATAATCCTGATGGAGCACGTTCTCTCAGACGTACCATTTGGAGTTGGTATAGATGTACCCAATGAAGTGTATCACTCAGACGGGTGCCATCAGGGATGGCTAAGCTCATGGAGTTTGTTCTCCTGGTTTGTGTGTCACCTTTAGAATATTCAGTGAGAATCCTAATGCTAACTATAAGGTCGGGGCATTATGTTTCTTAGTGGTTGAGATGATTTTATCTGGATGACCTTGGTATATGTATGGGCATATATCTGGGTAGAGATGATCATACATTTTCTTTGTGGTTTTTCTCTTGTGATTTACCATTGTGGTTTCAGGGTCCCCTACTAAGTATTGTTTTACTCACCCCTGCATGGGATTTTCCCGCACATGTTGTGTCTTTTGTAGATTATTGATGCTTTGATGGAGTTTAGGGAGGACTAGGACTAAGTGGTGTTCAGTGAAGGTGGACAAATGAGGTGTACTCCTATGACTTCAGGTAGTTTCCCTCCTCCCAACCTTCTGGTAGGGTCCTCAGCGGATGAGTTTCAGAGACCTTGGGTTGTAATTGTATTCTATTTTTCCTTTAGTGGGTGTGTATACTGGCCCAGTTTTCCACCTTGTACTTTACTTTATGTTGCACTCTGGTTGTGGTTTGCTTAGTGGTTGCATGCAGTGTTTTACTTTCCATCTTGTGGGATGGGGTTGTGAGTATGTGTGTGTACAGGTACTCAAGAAAATGCCTCCCACTCATGGAATAATGCCTTCTGTGCTAGTCTCTAGCCCCTGGCCTTTGGGATACGGGCTTGGGGTAGTCACAGAATGGGCCCCGGGGGATGGGTCATGACAAATTGGTATCAGAGTGGTTTTGGTTCCACCTTTGGACCGAGAGTTTTTGAGATTGGGTTGGATTGCATCACGACAATGTTAAGATGTTTCAAGTTTGACTCTCAGTCCATAGGTTCTAGTGTTGGTGTGGCAGTAAATGTATCCATTCATTGGGACTCTGATAACCTACTTTTCTACTCGGTACATTAGGACGTGGGTCACCAGGAAATAAATGGTACATGCATCATATAGGAATGGTTTGTGTTTTCTATGTCCTTCTTGAGTCAGATCTCCAGATATACTCTATTAACCATGGTTCATCTTGATCTATTTCAATATGCCTCCACAATGACAACTAGATATGATTATATAGTGTGATCATGATGATGATCTTTCCCATGACGAGGCTTCAATGCAGGGCATTGGTTCTGGGGAGTTTCCCCCAGGTGGTCTACTGGTGGTTCCACCACCTGCAGAGCAACATGTTTTACCAGTAGTTTGGGTTGAGGATGCACATAGGATGAGTGCACTACTGAGTTTTAGAGGTAGTAACCTTTGAAATACTGGGGGTGATCCAGAACCCCAGGCAGTAGATGACTAGATCGAGTCAGTCACTCAAGTTTTTCTCTTAGTGAGGACACCTCCCAAACAGATAGTGGTCCTAGTTGTGAGACTTCTTTAGGGCTTGGCAGGACGATGGTGGATCTTGGTGATACAATCGCATGATGAGGTGACACTCACTTGGGGGGAGTTTAAATGACTCTTCAGGGAAGAGTTTTACCCAGCCACGCTGAGTTCAATACGTGTCTTGGAGCTTCTTCACCTACGGTAGGGCAACATGATGGTAGCAGAGTACTTGGAAAGATTCACATATCTTTCTCGCTACCCTATAGATATGGTGTGGGACCCTTACTTCAGCCCCCAAATCTTTGACCAGGGACTATTCCGGGAGATCAGGGTGTTGGTGATACCCCTTAGCATCCCAACATATGTTGGGGTGCTGGAGAGATCCCTGGTGGTTGAGAGTTTCCTGGTGGAGGAGTAGATGGATGTGACCTAAAACAAAGGTCATGAGGTAGGGGTGTCTGATGGAGCTAGCATATGACAGACTACAGGCTCGCGATGTAAGAGTCATACCCATGCTCGAACACATACACGTGTTTCTGTGGTGCATGAACAACACCAAGGAGCATATCAGCAGCAGGAGAGGCGGTGTTATGCTTGTAATGGTCAAGGGCATCTCGTTAGAGATTTTACAACCCACCGTGCCACTGAGAGGGATCTATCTAAAGAGTCTACTTGGAAGAGACAACGCTTGGAGCAAGGAGTTCCGCAAAATGGTGGGCGAGGTAGAGAAGCTGGACGAGCAGCAGGAGGTGGTCCGTGCCAGGCATAGGGAGTTAGAGGGTGTGGGCGAGGACAATTTCATGTGGTCATGTCTTATGTCCAAGAAGCTCTAGGAGAGATTCGATGTATGATCTGTATTAATAGACACAGGTGTTAGTCATTCTCTTTTTTTTGTAAGTTCTGTTTGAGACTTCAAGGTTCCAGTTGAACTGTGGAATTGATCCTCACACTTAGAGACTCCTACTGGAGGAGAAGTAGATCACACACTGGCGTTGATAGTGTGACCCGACTCTTGGAGTCGAGAGTTGCATTTGAGATCTCTTAGTTATGGAATCAAGGCCTTATGACATCATTCTTGGTATAGACTAATATCGTTCATACCCAGATTGACTATATTAGGAAAAGGAAGCATTGTATCCGCGATGGTGAAAAGGGTTTTCCTTTATGGTTAAAGGGAAGATTAAGCATCACAAAGTAGAATCTCACAAAGAGTTATGATTGGGATCATTCTGTGGTGGAAGAGTTAGTCCCCATGATGTTTCCTAGTGTGGAATGGTTTCTTACCATCCATACTCAATAGGGATTCCACTAGTGAGTGTGGAAGTATTCATGTTTCGGAAAGTTGGGTTTCCACTGGAGGTTGTAGATAGGGGGCCTAATAAGACCCAACATTCACTCTTAGGAAGCCCCATTTCATTTATAAATACCCCTATGTGTTTAGTGTCAACCCTAAATGCGTAACTCTTGTGGGGATTTAGCACAGTTCATCCAAGGGTGGATGTGAACTGTGGGGTTTTGTCTATATCTGCATCAGGTTAGCGTGGAGGTGAGCCACTAGACCCCCTGACTATAGATTTACCATGTTCTTGGTGTTGTCCCACTTTTCGCAGATAAAGAGACATGTGCCCGTTGTGGCACGATGTTAGCCTAGAAGAAGCTGGACGTGAGAGTGGTTGATCTCGGTGATTCCTCCAAGTGTGTGCTTGTAAGCAGCACAGGGACCCTTGGTGGGATCACTGGCGTGGGAGTCTAGGAGAGAGAGCTCATTTTTCCTCCCTCGAGTATAGGCTTTTTCTTTTTGGGGATGAAAATCCCTAAAGTGGGGGTAATGTAAAGACCTGGAATTTTTTACCCTAAAAATTAATTTGGAAAACTACGAGATTGGGCACTGAGATGGCGAACGATTTTGAGGCCCAATGTGGCTGGAATAAATCTTGGAATAAAGTTCAGTTTTTAGTTAAAAATGCTTAGGTGGATAACTTTGAACTTTAAAATATTTCAAATGGATGCTCAGATGAGAAATCTGAGAGAATTTTTTTATTCAGAGCAACGACTTTACCTTAGGAAAGGCCTAACATCATCTGGTTAAGGCCATACAAAGAAGTTAGTTTTTGGATGTGAGCATCATTAAAATATTATTAAATAAAAAATATTTTATGATGCAGTGAAGTTTTTCTTTTAATAAAACCTCTATAAAAAATTCATGGTTATCTTCATAACCTTGGATTTTCCCTAAGGAGGAGGAGGAGGTTCTCTCACCGGCAATGACAAATCGATGAATGCCGACAGAACAAGGATCGATGTGGTGACACAATCAACCTACGTCTTTAAGCGATCCAAACTCTAGGTAGGGGTTATTGTTTAATTCCATTCTTTCCCCGTTCTTGGTTTTAAATGATGAATGCAGATCAAACCACAAATAGGTTGACCTGCAGATCATTCATTCTTACGGGAGGGATTTCTATTGGGTTTATTTTTGGGGAATTAATCTTTATAACGGGAGTGGATCAATGCCGTGATGAACGACGGTGAAGGTTCGTTCCTAACTTTGGTTGATGTGGTTTTCTTCTCCTCTCTCACCCGATGTTCTTCACATTCTTTATGGGACGATAAGCAGTCAGTCATTGCGCAATCGTTTTTGGTGCAACGATCTGACATCTTGGATCCAGAATAGATACGACATGATGGAGGTGAAAAAACGATGATGAAGGATGAATTGAGGAGGTGCGAGAGATCCCACCGATCTAGAGATTCCCAGAAAAAGGGATTGTAATGGAGGTTTGAACCCCAGGCAATGAAGAACGTGGACTGAGGGTTCCAGAACACCCTCTGGATCAAAGAACGGACCACCAGAACGCATCTGGTGGTCCGCAGAATAGGCTGTTGGCACGCCAATACACCACAGAGGGGGAAATGGCGATAACCACGTGAAGGAGACATGACCAAAGCTTCGGTGTGACCTGAACCCATGGAAAATCCATGGGTCTTTCTGAATGAATCAATCTACATGATCGGACCAGTTGACCAAGGTGGCGGCACCAGCTAGCGTTGCCTGGTGCGGGATGGATGCGGCTATGTCGCATCCACTCTGGAGGAGCCGGCCCACTCTAATGTGGGTTGAGTTGTTTCTAGTGGGATGCACCTAACCAGGTGGGTCGGGCTAGTAGTGGGTCGTACCCAGGTTGGGTCGGGTCGGACCTGACCCAGACCCAATCGGCCCCCATTTCAGTAAAACGCCCGTAACTTTCAAATGGAGCGTCTGTTTGACAAGCCATCTATGGCATTGGAACCCTTGTGATGATATAGTCATTTGAGATATTCTAGGTGAGTTTTTGAGGAATTTTTAGGACAACATATTGATTGGTAGAGTAGGCTCTCCCTGTACAAGAAGATATTGAGCAGATTTGGGGTAGTTCTCTTGAAGAGATGCTAGGACGGTTACTCCCTTGAAAACTCAGGAAACATGTGCTCTTTATCCCTCTACTTAGTTAGAGATGGGACTCCCCAATTCATGGGTGTGGGTTCGTTTCCTTCGGGTAGTTCCCTCCGGGGGTGTTACTCCCCTAAAGGACTAGGGTGCAGGTTCTCAGAGATGTTCATGAAGGAAGAGTAGGTACTCCCCTACGGGACCAGAGGCCGGGTCCTCTAACCTTGGATTCAGTACTCCCTTGAAGTACTAGGGTACAGGTCCTCCATATCTAGTGCATATAGAGTCGGTACTCCCTTATCGGGTAAGGAGAAGGTCCTCTATTGTAGGATTCAGTACTCCCCTATCGGTCCAGGGTGTGGGTCCTCCTTACACATTGTTCTGGCAGATTCAGTACTCCCCTATTGTGCCAGGGAGTGGGTCCTCTTGCCTGGGGCCAGTACTCTTCTAATGTACTAGGGTGTGGGTCCCCCATAGCGAATAAACTGACAGAGTTGGTACTCCCCTGGTACCAGGGTGCGGGTCCTCTAGTCACTGAGCAGTACTCCCCTACAAGGTAGGGTAAAGGTCCTCGATATATGAATTACTACTCCCCTGTATTAATAGGGTGAGAGTCCTTCATGAGTAGTACTCTTCTGTTGAAACAGTGGTGTGGGTCCTCATTTATGGAGTAGTACTCCCCCATCTTCGAGTAGAGATGAGGAGTGGGTCCTCCACAGGATTTGGAACTCCCTCAACTGCAGGACACAACTATGAAAAGTGACCCCCTCCACATGATGTGAATGATACTTAGATAAGATATAGTTCTCCATTAATGGACTATGGTGCGGGCCACTCCTTATAGGAGTGACTGGGGTATCACAGGTTAGTCTAGAGAAGTGCTCCCTCAACTGAGCGCAGTGATGAGGAGCAGGCCTCTTCACTTGTGTTTCCTTAGTCTTGCACTGGGCTAAGACTGTGATGACTGGACCTATGGTTCTGGGCACGAGAGCTAGTCCTAGAAGAATGATCCCAATGGAGCACGTTATCTCGGACGTACCATTTGGAGTTGATAGAGATGTACCCGATGGGGTGTATCTCTTAGACGGGTGCCATCAGGGATGGCTATGCTCATGGAGTGTGTTCTACTAGTTTCTGTGTCACCTTTCGAATCTTCAGTGAGAATCCTGATGCTAGATATAAGGTTAGGGCCTTATGTTTCTTAGTGGTTGAGATGAGTTTATCTAGATGACCTTGGTATATTTATGGGCATATACTTGGGTAGAGTTGACTGTGTATTTTCTTTGTGGTTTTTCTCTTGTGATTTACCTTTGTGGTTTCGTGGTCCCCTACTGAGTATTGTTTTAATCACCCATGCACGAGATTTTCCTATATGTGTCATGTCTTGTGCAGATGATCGATGCTTTGATGGAGTCCAGGGAGGACCAGGACTAGGTGGTGTTCAGTGAGGGCAGATAGAGGAGACGTACTCCTACGAATTCAGGCAATTGCCCTCCACCTACCCTTCAGGTAGGTTCCTTGGAGGACAAGTTTCAGAGACTTTGGGTTGTACTTGTGTTCTTTTTTTCCTTTGGTGGGATTGTATACTGAATTAGTTTTACTCCTTGTACTTTACTTTCTATAGTACTCTGGTTGTGGTTTTCTTAGTGGTTGCATGCAGTGTTTTACTTTTTAGCTCGTGGGTTGGGGTTTTGGGTGTGCGTGTGTATAGGTACTTAGGAGAATGCCTCCCACTCATGGAATAATGCCTTTGATGCCTGTTGTCATCCCTTGGACTCTGGGAGGCGAACTTAGGGTAGTCATGGCATTGGCCCTGGGGGACGTGTCGTGACAATTAGGGTAAAATAAATACAACCAAAAACACTGCCAAAGTTGATTTTACCAGTTATAAGAGTTGTAAATAAGAGTAAAAATTATGTAGGAATAAGAATAAATATATAAGGATACGTAGATGAAGGACACAAGAATAAAGATCTCTCTATAGAAGACCACTTCCAAGGAGCCAAGCCAAATCCTCCCAAGGACCAGCTCCCACCAGCAACCAGCTAAAGAAAATGAGTCGTAATCCACTCTCATACAGTTGGAACCATAATTTTTTACACCCAACCATCTTCCAATGAATGTATAAATAAACTATTTTCATTTATGAGCTCTCGACTTTGATTAGGAGTGAATAGTTAGATCATCACAATGAGAAAGCAGCATTTCAAGTGGAGGAAAATTTGAAACTTCATCTCTAGGAACTTAAACTTAATTCTCTACCTCCAAATTGAAGAAATTTAACTTATTATATTCAAATAAAATGTACTTTCAATCATTACACCCCCATGTATTAACATAAGGGGCTTGAACACAAGCATCAAGGAAAACATATTTGCATAGAAACTCATACCTTCTCTTCCTTTGTTCAAAAACATCTTTTTTCACAATAATAATGATAAGAGTAAGGTGAAAGAGAGAGAAGAATCATAGGTTTATATCATGTTATATAAATAACAATGTACAATAATTATAGAAGATTAGTAGAAAATAATAAGAAAAGAAGAAGATAGATAAGTGGAAGATGGATTCCCCGAGAGATATTGTACCTTGGGGTTGGGGCCTAACTCCTAGCATCTTCCTCTTGAAGAAAAAAAAATACATGATACCAAAACTACCCAAACACTCATCCAACAACTATATAACTCTATTTAAAATACTATATTTGGTAGTTATTACCTAGTTGTACCCCTTTAAGCTTCCCCACTTGCACCCCAACAACAGTTCCCCTTCATATCAAAACACCCCAACAACACTGCTCATGGAACCTCACTAGCATGTGTTACAATCCGCCCAAATAACACACACAGACTTCCCCTACCCATATTCATATTTTATACCATCTCCACTCTATATATTTTCCATGTCACTGAATTTTAATAGCTACTCAGATAACACCCTTGACCCTTTCTCTTCTAAAAATTAAGCAAGAACTATGACCATGGTATAATTCATCACAATGATTCCAAATCCAATTCATCAAGTGACAAAAACCCTACCTTTTAGTTTTAGGGGTTAATAAGATACATTATCCCTTAACTTTACCTTATGAAGAGAAAAATATAATAATTTTCCACTATACAAGTCCTCAAAACTAAATTTTAAGAGTCTTATGATATCTACTGTAAGCTTTTCATCTTGGATTCCCACAACATTCAACATTTTTATCAGAATTAATACCCATTATTGAAATTTTTTCTTCAAAATATTAACATTCTATCTTCTAGAAATGATCCTTGAACCAATGGAATATTTATCCACTTGTAGCTTCAAACCATAAACATGGAAGGGAAAATATGGAGTGTTTTTTCCAGAAGATGTTTCTCTTAATGATTTCCAAATATACTATTTGAATCTCCTAGTATAAATATATGTATTTGGAGGTGTGAAACCATAGTCATAAACCAAAATAAAATTAGTTCCCTGCCCTTTTAAAACCATGACCAGAAGAGAGAAATCCATGCTGCTGAGTGATGGTGAAATGATTTCTAAAAATTGAGAATCTTCCACAACAGCTTCTAGGTAGCACTAGAATTTTTTCCCCTCACACTTCCACTTATGTAACACCCCAAGTAAATAAAGAATATGAAATTTATTTATATTTATCCATATTTGTGAATAAAATATTAATATTACTATAAAGGTAACGCTATGTTTGATGGTTTACCCAATACGCAACAACGAGTTCCTTTGAAATCTTACGTTGCACTCTAATAATAAAATAATTTTATTTTAAATGGTAGTTAACACCTAGCCATTGTAATGATGGGAATGAAAAGAACTAACTACAAAATGATTATATATTTTGGTCAAATATTTTTACTTTTTACAATAAATGTTAGAGGATTAAAAATGCAAATGAATCCAATTTTAAGCATAAATCTTCTAATATTCTTTAAAAGGTCGATTAACCGCCTTTTGATGGAAAACCCTTTTTAAATATACTTTTGACAATTTTATATGTTTTATTTGACAAAATAAAATTCTTCTTTAGAATCGGGACATCAAAATTTACTTTGTGTAAATTTTTGGTATTTTTCTGATAATGTTCATTTTTTAATGAATAGTGAAAAGTGTTGTATTTTAATTCAAAACCTCTTTTTAATCTAATTTATTTATATATTTAGATTATCTTTTTAATTGGTTTTAAAGTGAAATTAGAATATATTTTTACCATTTAATCCAATGGTGGTCATTGGAATTAATATCACTTTGAGATTGGACATAAACGAGTGTCAATCTTTTGATAGATATTGTTTCTTAAAAACACGCAATTTGATTTGACAGCGGGATTTAATTATAAAATTAATTAATGAAACTTCTATGTTATGAATTTGGTAAAATAGACATCATTTTTGAATTAGGAATATCAAATATATCTTAGGGTGAATTTTTGGTATTTTTCTAAAAAACCTTAATTTTTGATGATTAGTGAAACCACAAAGTGGTAGTTACAAAAACTGATTTTTCGTTTAAATGGAACTTTACCACTTCTGTGATTTGAATTTCAAAAATCCAATATAAATGATTTTCATTATTAAGTAAAATGTGGTTCAATGGGATGAAAATAATTTTTGATGAAAAGTAACTTTTAAGTTTTATTAATCGCGATTAAAGGTAATTAGTGTGATTTAAGGTAAAAATGATATTATAATAAAATGAAAATATCTTGACACTTTTCCTAACCCTATTGGATGAGTCATGGCCGACCAAGACAACCCATGGGTTTATTTTTGGGACCCCATGGAGCCACTTGGGTAAGATAATGACATTAATGCCTTTTATTTAAAGTAAAAGTAAAAATGACACAAACATGTATTGTTTTAATAAAACAATTTTTATATGGGGTTATACAAGTCAGATTTTTGACTATAAATAGTCATTGGAAAGATAAAAATATTTCCTAAATCATAGTAGTTTTTTTTATATTTTTTAGACATTAAATAAATTAAATTATTTATGACATCATGATGATGCAGCGATTACCTCATTATTTAACGATTTAAATAAAATGAAAAGATAATGTAAAATATAAGACCTAAACATGTCCAAAACCTATTGGATGGGTGGATTTCGAACCCTTATCACCTTATCCTCGAAATATATCAATGTGGGACCTTTAAAATCCGAAACGCATTTGAAAATAATGTAACCTTTCTTGACTTTCCAAGAGTGCCCCTCCTCTCCTCTTATAAAAGGACCCCACCTCTACCTCCTTAACCACACCTCTCAAGCCTTTGTCTTGGCCAAGATCTGATCATTTTTTGTCTCTCCAAATCCCTCTACTCATACTAGAAGCCTTACCTTAGGAATGAAGCTCTTCAAGAAACCCTTTTGGTTCAAACCAAAGGGAGTTACCCAATTTTAAGGTAACGTCTTCACTTGCGCTCTTTTGTTTTATTTTGATTCTCCAACCCCCTAAACTCTTCTTATTAATTTATTTTGTAACAACACCAGTATCTTACATATACTAGGATGTTGTTATAATAATTATTCTAGCTACACTTACACACACCTACATCTAATGGTTAAAGAACATACTGTTTCTGTGGATGGTGAATTTCTGTCTCACGAAACGATGATTGTTCAATATTCTTTTAACACATTAAAAGGCGGCCATTAAGATGTCAACATATTTATATATGATATATAATATGTTTATTTTTTCCTTAAGCTTCTATATTTTTCATTTATGGCATACCTTTATGGTTTCCATTATGGGTAAACGCGATATCTTCATTTTAGGAAGTGCGGACTACCGCCCCCTCAAAGTGATTTGATTCGTTAATACCATATGTGATACGTATAAAGGATAGATTTAATGATATTATATATGATACCATACTGGAATTATAATACTATTATGTATCATTATGTTTTAATTCCATTAAATATGAAATAGAAATGGAAGTAGCGTTCATGCGTACGTACGACTTACCGTCTCCATGAACGGTACATTTCATTTCTTACCTCTAAATGATTATGTAATATTATAAATGCATGTATATAATGGATATATATGATATATATGATATCTAAATAATGAATATAATTCTGTATATAATGGATATTTTACCCCACGAACAAACTTGTGATTATAAAGAGTTTATTTTTGACTCAAGTACCAAGTATCGACAAAATGACCGTTATTAACTTAAATGATTACATAATGTGCATAACATGGTAATAAGTGATATAAAAGGAATAATGAAATTGAAAAAGGTTCTTAAGCAAGTATAAATTAACTCAAGTTTATTATTCAGGAGATTAAAGAACGATCGAGTCAAGTCGGACACGAGGTAAGGGATCCGACCTCTCTCTTTCTTTTTAAGCACTATCTTTTATGTCATTTATTTTAAGATCATATTTCTTATGTCGGGGGATGTTCTTTTATATTCCTATATCTATAAATTTTATGTTAATATGATTAGATACCCTATTTTATCTCATCAATCCATTTTTGAAGTTTTATGTGGTGCCGTTAGGCTGCCGAATTTTCATAAGGGGATTTTCATCTCACTTTTTATTCCCATGAGATTCATGCTAAATTGGCCACTATTTCCTTTTTTTGGTGTATGTAATTCCCATTATTTTACTATTTGTATAATATAATCTCATATATGGGTAGTTACATCTTCATTGTATGACCCTTCTTTCATGGGGTGTACGTTTCGGAAGTTACCCAATTCGGTAAGGGAACCTTTCACCCTCCTCATTTTAAAAGACTTCTTTTTTTAGGTCTTTTAATCTTATTATGATGGGATATGTTCTTATATATCCTTATTTCTATAAATGTTATGTCCAAGTGATGAGATACCCATTTTTATCTCTCATCAACTCATTTTATGAATTTTGAAGTGACGCCGTTAGGCTGTCAAATTTTTGCAAGGGAACTTCTTAACCCAGTTTTGATTCTTTGGGATAAAATTGTACTCCTTGAATATGTCGTTCTATGAATATGTGTGAATAACCTCTGATTTTTTTACACTTAATATCCACTTATATTTGGTGTATTCGTTTGTCACACATAATTATGTAATTGATTTATCCTTAATCCAAGGATACCGTCTTTGTAAGGGACTTCGTCTCGATCGCCTTTCATTAAGGCATATTTTTGTTCTAATACAAGGCTTTCTTTTATACGGTGTATAAAACCCTTTGACTTATACTATTATTCGAAAGGAATCTTTTCTATATGAAGTGTTTTACTAAATGACAAAAAGTATGTTTCTTTTTAACGTACGCGGTGACAATGACCTTTCCTCTGCCGCGAGTATTATTTGATCTTTGGCTTCCTCAAAAAGCCGTTATTTTTTTAAAAGTAAATAAATACCATATAATCTTTTTTGGTATTGAAAATGGTTTTGATAATGGATTTGTTATGTCAATATATTTAAGTGATATATTGTGCTTGAAATGTGGAAATGTTTTCTTTCCTTTATAATTGTTTTATGTGTTATGATTTTATAATGGTACTTGGACATTTGACGGGTGGTTACGTGATAAACCATATGATGGGTGGTGCCATGAATACTAGGATGGGTGGCTACGTTATAACCTCCAATACATTGGGTATGTAAGTCGGCCGTATGGCTATTCCATTAAGTATGTGTGGAAGTCAGCCTTATGGATATTCCATTAAGTATGTGTGGAAGTCGACCATATGGTTATTCCATTTAAGTATGTTTATGTCCCAAGTTACCTTTATATGTTATGTGTTCTTTATATGGGTTTTATGGTAATATTTTGGTCACAAAATGGTAAGTAATGGTCTTTTATTCAGTGAAGAGTTTTTACTACTTCATAAAGGTGAAAAGTATTACTTTGGTAAAGTACTCATGGTTTACTTGTTGTTTTGAAAAACTAACAGTTTTCCTTATTTGTGTATCCTTTACTGGGATTTTTATGCTCATCCCAAGTTTTTGAAATGTTTTCCCTAGAACTTAAAGATTAATAGGGTCAAGGATGAGATCAAGGAAAGACATTCTATCTAAAACATGGAACTAGACATGTTTCTTTTTAAGTGTTTTTTTATTTTATGGAAACTTAGTAGAAGTGTCTACTATGTAATCTTTTGAGATGTAATAGTTATGAACTAATTCTCTAAAACTCTAAACCTGAAAAGATCCTCTATGTGAATTATTCATTTAATTCATGATTAAGTAATGTTTAAGGCCGGGGCCTTATAGTTGGTATCAAAGGTCGGTTTAGATAACTTTAGAGGTTAGGGTATTCTCTAAGCATAAGTGACATTACCATAATGGTTAGGATTTAAGAAAGAGTCTTAGTTTTAGATAAAGTGAATGAGTAAGTATATCTTAGTGTTTATCTCCCTCATTAGTACATGATGGTTTTGTTGATATACTCACACTGACCTTTTTGGTTTTAGTAAATGGCTGGATCTAACAGGCACCAAAGTAACAGTGGATGTGAAGGAAACTGTGACAGTTTTTTGAGCGAGCAACTGAATGATATGGGAGCTGTAATGAGAACTCTTGTGTTTATCCTCAACCAACTATCTGGAGTCATTATTGACCACCTAAACCTTGGTGATTTCTATAAGGCATCATATATGCGAGAAACAAATCCCTACGGAACTACAGGTAATAATAAAAAAGGTAAGTGTGTTAAAAAACCTATGTGTCAAAGATGTGGAAAGAAACACCTAGGAAAATGTTTCAAAGGGAAATAAATATGCTATAAATGTGGAAATGAAGGTCATAAAGCAAGAACCTGCCATGGAAAAAGGAAGCATCCAGTTGACTCGAGGAAAGGGAAAGAAGTTCTTTCTGAAGGATCAATTGAATGTTTTAAATGTGGTGTGCATGGTCATTATGCAAACACATGTCCTATGAAGAAGTTTCGGGAATGGGATCACCAAGATCGTACAAATATTCATTTACCAATACCTAATGCCATTCCGATTGAGGATGAAGAAACTGACAATGACCAATCAAATGTATGGATTATTTCTTAACTTTTGTTTTCCTATTTTGGAATCTTAGGATATGATTCATGATTTTGTTTGTAGGAAAGAATTATTTTAGAATAATTTGGAAAGAAATGGTTAATGGATTATGAATAATGTTGAATGAGTAAGAAGTCAACATATAAGGGCTTCAAGAGTTATGGTGAAATTCTTAAGAGTATTAACTCTCTTTTGATGATGGGGTTACATTATAAGACTTTTTATAGTATGTGTAACCCTGATGTTTGATATATGAAAATTTTATTCAAGGAATAGTTATCTGTTCTTTTGTGGACATAGTTATAAAGAACCATTTGGGTTTATATGATCCTTACTTTTGAGGTAATTATGGGTTACTATATGTTATGATGGAAAGTGAAAGGCATGAGATAAAATTGAGGTTAAATTATGTTATGGTTATTTTTGATGATTTTATCTATTTTTGGGGAATGATTTGAGAATTATATAGTTTGGAAAAAGGACAACACGCAGACCACGTGACAACCCGTCGCGTCGGACAAAACTGCGAGAATCGAACCCACAACCAAAGTGCGACTGATATTTATCACCTACCACTGGACTACGTGAAGTCCCTGGTTAGTTTGACTAATTATTTTTAGTTAGATGATTTTATGAATTAAGAGTAAGTTGATTTTGGGTTATCTATGGAAATTATTAACCTATCATGGAGGATATGTGATTAGGTTAATTACTTTTCAATACGAGACTTTAAGAGCAACTGATGTTGTTTGGAGATAAATGTTACGATTTAACTTGGAAGACTATGTGATTAAATCCTTCAAATATTTGGGTTTCAATCTTAGTTTGGTTTACTTTTGGTCTTCGTTGAACTTTGGGTCTTGTTGGACAAATTTTGGAGATTAAGAATAGATTTCCTTTTTATAAAGGATTATCCTTTTTGGGTATTATCTGATCTCATACTAACCTTTTTGGTTTTAGTTTTGGTTAAGGTCTAAAGACATGGGAATTATACAGTTCTCTTTTGTGGATTAGGTGATTCTCTAAAAGTTGATTATAGCTCTCTTAATGTAAATAAGTCATCCTAAATACTCATCTTTTGGAGAAAATATGAGTTCGTGTAAGAAATCTAGTAAAAGTTGAAAGTCAACATGAAAAGTAAGTATGTTTCCTTATGTTTTAGTTAAGCTCAAAAATAAATTCCTCAATGAAAAGTAACTAAAAAAAATGTATTCCGTTAACTTTTCCTACTGGGGAATCCAATACTGTTTAACCCATCATAAGTTTGTGATTTTCTAGTGGTTAACTTTCTCCTAAACATGTTTTCTATCACACTCCCTTAGAACATGACCCTTTGTTTTTTCTTCCATATCAATGTTTTCATACATGGAATCCTAGTATGGGTTAACTCGGGTGACCTTTGTACTTCCCTTTATTTCTTTTAAAGTGATAGTTTAATTTACTCCTTTTCCGATGTGGGGCTTTCAATGAAGTTTCCGAGCCCAATTTTAAAATTGCAAGGATGCAATTCTCAAAAGGGGGAAGGATGTAACACCCCAGGTAAATAAAGAATATGAATTTTTTTTATATTTATCCATATTTGTGAATAAAATATTAATATTACTTTAAAGGGAACGCTATGCTTGATGGCTTACCCAATACGCAACAACGAGTTCCTTTGAAATCTTACGTTGCACTCTAATAATAAAATAATTTTATTTTAAATGGTAGTTAACACCTAGCCGTTGTAATGACGGGAATGAAAAGAACTAACTACAAAATGATTATATATGTTTGTCAAATATTTTTACTTTTTACAATAAATGTTAGAGGATTAAAAATGCAAATGAATCCAATTTTAAGCATAAATCTTCTAATATTATTTAAAAGGTCGATTAACCGTCTTTTGATGGAACAACCTTTTTAAATATACTTTTGACAATTTTATATGTTGTATTTGAAAAAATAAAATTCTTCTTTAGAATCGGGACATCAAAATTTACTTTGTGTAAATTTTTAGTATTTTTTTGATAATGTTCATTTTTTAATGAATAGGGAAAAGTGTTGTATTTTAATTCAAAACCTCTTTGTAATCTAATTTATTTATATAGTTAGATTATCTTTTTAATTTGTTTTAAAGTGAAATTAGAATATATTTTTACCATTTAATCCAATGGTGGTCATTGGAATTAATATCACTTTGAGATTGGACATAAACGAGTGTCAATCTTTTGATAGATATTATTTCTTAAAAACACGCTATTTGATTTGACAACGGGATTTAATTATAAAATTAATTAATGAAACTTCTATGTTATGAATTTGGTAAAATAGACATAATTTTTGAATTAGGAATATCAAATATATCTTACGGTGATTTTTTGGTATTTTTCTGAAAAACCTTAATTTTTGATGAATAGTGAAACCACAAAGTGGTAGTTACAAAAACTGATTTTTCGTTTAAATGGAACTTTACAACTTCTGTGATTTGAATTTCAAAAATCCAATATAAATGATTTTCATTATTAAGTAAAATTTGGTACAATGGGATGAAAATAATTTTTGATGAAAAGTAACTTTTAAGTTTTATTAATCGCGATTAAAGGTAATTAGTGTGATTTAAGGTAAAAATGATATTATAATAAAATGAAAATATCTTGACACTTGTCCTAACCCTATTGGATGAGTCATGGCCGACCAAGAAAACTCATGGGTCGATTTTTGGGACCCCATGGAACCACTTGGGTAAGATAATGACATTAGTGCCTTTTATTTAAAGTAAAAGTAAAAATGACACAAACATGTATTGTTTTAATAAAACAATTTTTACATGGGGTTATACAAGTCAGATTTTTGACTATAAATAGTCATTGGAAAGATAAAAAGATTTAATACATCATAGTATTTTTTTTTATAATTTTTAAACATTAAATAAATTAAATTATGCATGAAATCATGATGATGCAGTGATTACTTCATTATTTAACGATTTAAATAAAATGAGAAGATAATGTAAAATCTAAGACCTAAACATGTCAAAAACCTATTGTATGGATTGATTTAGAACCCTTATCACCTTATCCTAGAAATATATCAATGTGGGACCTTTAAAATCCGAAACTCATTTGAAAATAATGTAACCTTTCTTGACTTTCCAAGAGTTCCCCTCCTCTCCTCTTATAAAAGGCCCCCACCTCTACCTCCTTACCCATACCTATCAAGCCTTTGTCTCGGCCAATATCTGATCATTTTGTCTCTCCACATCCCTCTACTCATCTTATAAGCCTTACCTTAGACAGGAAGCTCTTCAAGAAACCCTTTTGGTTCAAACCAAAGGAAGTTACCCGATTTTAAGGTAACGTCTTCACTTGTGCTCTTTTGTTTTATTTTGCTTCTCCAACCACCTAAACTCTTTTTATTCATTTTTTTTGTAACAACACCAGTGTCTTCCATATACTATGATGTTGTTATAAGAAGGATTCGAGCTACACTTACACACACCTACTTCTAATGGTTAAAGAACATACTGTTTCTGTGGATGGTGAATTTCTGCCTCACGAAACGATGATTGTTTAATATTCTTTTAACACTTTAAAAGGTGGCCATTAAGATGTCACCATATTTATATATGATATATAATATGTTTATTTTTTCCTTAATATTCTATATTTTTCATTTATGGCACACCTTTATGGTTTCCATTATGGGTAAACACGATATCTTCATTTTAGGAAGTGCGGACTACCACCCCCTCAAAGTGATTTGATTCGTTAATACCATATGTGGTACGTATGAAGGATAGATTTAATGATATTATATATAATAAAATAATGGAATTATAATACAATTATGTATCATTATGTTTTAATTCCATTAAATATGAAATAGAAATGGAAGTAGCGTTCATGCGTACTTACGGCTTACCGTCTCCATGAACGGTGCGTTTCATTTCTTACCTCTAAATGATTATGTAATATTATAAATGCATTTATATAATGGATATATATGATATATATGATATCTACATAATGAATATAATTCTGGATATAATGGATATTTTACCCCACGAACAAACTTGTGATTATAAAGAGTTTATTTTTGACTCAAGTACCAAGTATCGACAAAACGATCGTTATTAACTTAAATGATTACATAATGTGCATAACATGGTAATAAGTGATATAAAAGGAATAATGAAATTGAAAAATGTTCTTAAGAAAGTAGAAATTAACTCAATTTTATTATTCAGGAGATTAAAGAACGATCGAGTCAAGTCGGACACGAGGTAAGGGATCCGACCTCTCTCTTTCTTTTTTAAGTACTCTCTTTTATGTCATTTATTTTAAGCTCATATTTCTTATGTTGGGGGATGTTATTTTATATTACTATTGCTGTAAATTTAATTTTAATATGATGAGATACCCTATTTGATCTCATCAATCCATTTTTGAAGTTTTATGTGGCGCCATTAGGGTGCCGAATTTTTATAAGAGGATTTTCATCTCACTTTTTATTCCCATGAGATTCATGATACATTGGCCACTATTTCCTTTTTTTGGTGTATTTTATTCCCATTATTTTACAATTTTTATAATATAATCTCATATATGGGTAGTTACATCTTCATTTTATGACCCTTCTTTCATGGGGTGTACGTTTCGGAAGTTACCCAATTCGGTAAGGGAACCTTTCACCCTCCTCATTTTAAAAGACTTCTTTTTTTAGGTCTTTTAATCTTATTATGATGGGATATGTTCTTATATATCCTTATTGCTATAAATGTTATGTCCAGGTGATGAGATACCACTTTTTATCTCTCATCAACTCATTTTCTGAATTTTGAAGTGACGCTGTTAGGCTGTCAAATTTTTGCAAGGGAACTTCTTAACCCAATTTTGATTCTTTGGGATAAACTTGTACTCCTTGAATATATAGTTCTATGAATATGTGTGAATAACATATGATTTTTTTACACTTAATATCCACTTATATTTGGTGTATTCGTTTGTCACACATAATTATGTAATTGATTTATCCTTAATCCAATGATACTGTCTTTATAAGGGACTTCGTCTCAATCTCCTTTTATTATGACGTATTTTTGTTCTAATACAAGGCTTTATTTTATACGGTGTATAAACCCCTTTGACTTATACTATTATTCGAAAGGAATCTTTTCTATACGAAGCATTTTACTAAATGACAAAAAGTATGTTTCTTTTTAACGTACGCAGTGACAATGACCTTTCCGCCACCGCGAGTATTATTTGATCTTTGGCTTCCTCAACAAGACATTATATTTTTAAAAGTAAATAAATACCATATAATCTTTTTTGGTATTGAAAATGGTTTTGATAATGGACTTTTATGTAAATATATTTAAGTGATATATTGTGCTTGAAATGTGGAAATGTTTTCTTTCCTTTATAATTGTTTTATGTGTTATGATTTTATAATGGTACTTGTACATTTGACGGGTGGTTACGTGATAAACCATATGACGGGTGGTGCCATGAATACCAGGACGGGTGGTTACGTTATAACCTCCAATGCATTGGGTATGGAAGTCGGTCGTATGGCTATTCCATTAAGTATGTGTGGAAGTCAGCCGTATGGCTATTCCATTAAGTATGTGTGGAAGTCGACCGTATGGTTATTCCATTTAAGTATGTTTATGTCCTAAGTTACCTTTATATGTTATGTGTTCTTTATATGGGTTTTATGGTAATATTTTGGTTACAAAAGGGTAAGTAATGGTCTTTTATTCAGTGAAGAGTTTTTACTACTTCATAAAGGTGAAAATTATTACTTTGGTAAAGTAATCATGGTTTACTTGTTGTTTTGAAAAACTAACAGTTTTCCTTCTTTGTGTATCCTTTACTAGGATTTTTATGCTCATCCCAAGTTTTTGAAATGTTTTCCACAGAACTTAAAGATGAATAGGGTCAAGGATGGGATCAAGGAAAGACATTCTATCTAAAACATGGAACTAGACATGTTTCTTTTTAAGTGTTTTTTTTATTTTATGGAAACTTAGTAGAAGTGTCTACTATATAATATTTTGAGATGTAATAGTTATGACCTAATTCTCTAAAACTCTAAACCTGAAAAGATCCTCTATGTGAATTATTCATTTAATTCATGATTAAGTAATGTTTAAGGCCGGGGCCTTATAACTTTAGTATTCCTCTTTCTTTCATGTACACTACAACAAGGGATAGAGCTCCACTCCCCATACAAAGTTCCTTGAAAATTAGGAAAATATGTCTCATCTCCCTAGAGACCAAACTAGATTATATAACCCATATTGTGTGGTTTTGAACCATCAGTTAGTGAGAAACAAATAACATGATCATCAAAGTTGATCCAATATCTCTAAATCCACCTAATCATATTGAGTCACACTTGGTATTTATCTTTTGTTAAAATTTTAACTTCTTTTTGATTTTTTTCTTGTTAATCTTTCATATTTCATCCTTATTTCATGAACCTCAACATTATTATCTTCATGGAAACCCTAATCTGCTCAACTCAAGACTATAAGTTTTTGTTTGTTCAATTTTCTAATTCATTTTTGAAAATATTTATTATAACACTCCATTACTATTTCTGGTATTTCTAAACTCTATTGTGTTAAATTATTAATATCTTAAGTGGGAAAAGATGATTTATCAGCAAAAAATTTATAAAAGTGTTAAGGACCTTAAATGTGAGTTAAAATCTTGGAATGTTCAATCAAATATTTTTAGAGTTCAGCTCTAAGTTAGTTTGATATTATGAGGCCCACAAAGTCTCGGTGATAACTGAATAAAAATATTAAATATAATATATTAAGTGAACACTTTTATTTTCAAAATAATTGAATAACTCCAAAATGATGCATCGTATGAGAAATATGGTACCACTGTTATGTCCGAAATATGGTGTTTACCTTAGGAGGGGTATAAAATTCGAAGGCACCAGACATTTGGATGCCTCGCTCGTGAGATAAATTTATTAAATAATATTTAATATATTATTTATTAAAAATAATTAAATATATCCCAAACGGTGCATCGTATGGGAAATATGAGACCAACGATGAGTTCAGAATGAGGGGTTTACCCTATACTGGGTATAAAATTTGTAAGAGTCGTAAGTTTGGATGCCTCGCTCACAAAAATAAACATTTTTATTTTAATTAATTATTTAATCCATTTTTTAATATTAAAAAATTAATATCTCTCAAACGGTGCACCATATGAGAAATTTGAGACCATTGTTGGGTCCGTAATTAGGAGTTTATCCTAAGCGGGGTATAACTTTTATGTGCATTGGGTGTTTGGAAACATCACATGCAATAAAACCCATTTTATTTTTAATTATTTACTTATTACATTTTTTAATTATTAATTAATTAATTTCTCTCAAAAAGTACCTAATATAAAAAATTTGAGACCATTCTTAGGTTTGGAACATGGGGTTTACCCTAGACGGGATATAAATTTCATACGCAACTGGCATTTGGTCAGGTTGCTAATTAAATCAAGATATTTAATAAATTAATTAAATAATTAAATTATTAATTTGATATAAAAATAGAAAATAATGTTCTTAAGCTGTCACACCATCATGTTTGACTTAGAAATTTTTTAAAAGCCTCTGTTTCTTAACCATTTTAATACGATTTGGTGGCAATGCCATTAATGGTTGAATTTACACACTCCACCCTTAACATTATGTTGAATTATTTATTAAATGGGTGTTTTAATTTTTTGTTATTTAATGAAAGTTTTTGTCAAAATGTTAATGGTGACAATAATTAGATATAATTAATAATAATAATAATAATAATTATTATTATTTATAAAAGATAATATTAATGGTGGAAATTATGAAAGTGTTTTGATAATATAATTTTATTATAATAATTATTATTAATGTGAAATATTTAATAATAATGTTAATTTATGTTATTATTATTATTATTATCATTTTCAAAACACCATTTCATTCATAACCCCCTCATACGGTGTCAGATTGACGCACCGTCAGTGGTAGTGTGACCCTGAAATTGAGGCGATCTTTCCAAGACCAATATTAGACATTTAATTCAGGATCGTGGTGTAGGTATATGAAGTTCCCAATATGATGATGGGGTTTCGACAATTAAAAATCTCAAGAGTTTCACGAAGTGAAAAGGGGTTACATATTGTGTAATACCCCAACATTAAAGGGGTGTTACAATTTCAATGTATCTTCGCTGTTACAGAAATTAAGACTTTCATAACGTGTAACTGAATTACACGTCGTGTAATTCCCTGAAAACATGCTATAAAAGGGAGGTAGTTCATGGTTGTTTTTTTCATTCACTTCTCACTTATTCCCCTACTCTCAACCCAAAGACTTCCCCAGGCATTCTTGGACTCTTCCAACCCTTTTGGATCCATTCCTTTGGCGATCGATCGTCATTGCTTTGGCGGGTTATTTTTGGGTAAGAATTCTTCATCGTTCTTCATATATCTCTCTTTATACTCTTTTGATATTTATATGGATCATCCTAAAGTTGATGGATCTTTCCACCTTGATGTTGTATCTTGCTTCTAGGTTGAGTTTTGGGATCTTCTACACCTTCATTCTCGTTGATGGGTGCCGTTACGAGTGTCGGGTTTTGGGAAAAGGTAGGTGGTTCCATCCTGAATTTCCAAATTGATTATTCCTAAACTTCTTGATTTATTTAAATTGTTGATTTAAATTCAATTTCTCAAAATTTATTTCAATTAAATTGATAAAAACCTGATTCTCGTGAATCGGGAGATTTGAAATGGTTTTGGTATGAAAATTTGGAAAACCCCCAATTTCATTTAATCGAGGTGTGTTTATGGAAATTGGGTGATTTAAATTATTGAATTTAAATTGTGTATTTGATGGAAATGATATCAATTAAATTGTTGAATTTAATTGTGGAAAATGAATTGTGAAAAGGATGGAATTGGTTTTGAATGGATTTCAAACCTGTGAAAATGGCTTAAAATGATTTGATAGAAACCCAGTGGTTTTATATTATGAAAAAGAGCATGTTTTTTTTATTAAAACCCATTTTGGTTTTAAATGGAAAAAATTGGAATTTAAAAATAGAAGAATGAGATTTAATTGTATTTTAAGAATTCTTAAAATAAATTTCCCATCATGTAAGATAACATGCAAGCCTTAGGTAGTTGGCGAGTTATTTGGATACACTCTACACTATTACAACGTTCAAAAACATACATTCGGTGGGTCACATCCCTGATGGGAGGGTGATAAGTCACCTATGGCCAGTGTCAGGGGGGCATGAGTATACTCATTTTTCCAAGATCACTTAGAGAGTGCAGAATCCTATAGCTAGTTAATAATATCATACCTTTTGGCAGATGACCATGTTGTTCGCTTGTTTATTTATATTTGAGATATAAATGTATTTTAATGTTGTAAAACTACTTAAATGCATTTTATTGATTTACATAAACTATTTTATGTAACTATTTTATTTAATCTATTGTTTTATAAATAATTCATCTCTTGTAAAGTATAGCTTATGCTTTAAAAGAATTTTCCATCATTTTAAAATGTATATAATTTTTTGTTTAAATGTGATTTTGAAATGAAAAACCTATTTATTTTTTAAAATTTAAAGTATTTTATTTGGATAATCTTTATTTGGCATCTGTTATGGAATCTTTGGTGGTATCCTACTGGGCTTAGGCTCACACCCAACTTTTTCCTTCAAGTGTTTGTAGACTTTCTTCTTCCAAGTTCGAGAAAAGGGAAGGGATCTATTGGAGGTGGATCCAGCTACGGAACCTTGCTAATGGTGAGTTGTGTCCTTAGGAACCATGAGGCTATTTTTCTCATTTTAGTGCTTTGGGTTGTAGTACTTTGGGATTTTATGCCTTATTGTATTCTATTACTTTACTCCCAGAAGAGTTTTCTTTTGATATGTATACTGTCTTGATTCTTTTACTTCTACTATTTTTTGTGGAAAATTTGTTCCCACTTTCATTTCGTATGATGCTAGGTGATAGTCGCCAATCCGTGGGGATCAGGAATGTCCTTCAGGCCATGTCAGGACTGGATCGGTTATCAGGTTACCAGGGTAACTGGGCTGGTTTGTGACAAATTGGTATCAAAGGGAGGTTGAACATCTTTCTTTGATGAAAATATGCATTTTTTGAAATCTTGTCGGGACTTAGGAGGTAGTTGTGATTGAGTTCCTGACCATCTCTCACAACAATGAACCTTAAGTCACCAGGGGTGGTTAAGGAAAGGTGTCTTATGGATTAGTTCTAATATTTTACCTATTTTTATTTGGATAGATTTAAATCCAAATCTTTTTTATTCTTTCTGTTGGGATTAATTTCCCTCATTGCTTTGTTTGAGAACAACCTAATGTATTCAATGTTGTGTGATGATGTTGTGTAACATAATTCCTTTGAGAAGTCATGAAAATCAGATCCAATAGGAGGATGTTGTAGAACCATAATAAGAAAATCCTCTAGTGGACCCAAATCTAGTTGAGGTGATTGTGTGCAATATCCATGCTCTGGAATAGGAACCACCTCTAGTCCCTGTTTAGGCTCCAGTTGTGGATCCTCAGTGGGATGTTATTTGGAATAATTCTCAAGAGTTCCTTCACTAGAAACCACTAGTTTTCAAAGGCTCCACTGATCCTCAACATGTTGAGGAATGGTTGAGAAAGATAGAATGTTTGTTTGAGTTCTTGGAGACACCAGATGTGATCAAGGTGAAGTGTTCCACCTTCGTGATAGAGGGATCGAGCAGGAGATGGTGGGACACGATGGTGATGGATAAGAAGCATGAGGGATTATAGTGGAAGGAATTCAAGGTTATTTTCACTGAACAATTCTATCCACAATCAATGGTGTTGACCTAGGATGTGAAGTTTTTCAAGCTTGATCAAGATGAAAAAACTGTGACTGAGTATTCAAATCGCTTTGATGAACTGGTGCGGTTTTCACCTGAGATAGTATCTAATGAAAGGATGAAGGCTCATATATTTGAGTTGGGGATTTGATTAGATATTCATTATCAAGTTTTCTTGCTAAATATACCCACTTATGTTGATGTTCTGGATAGGGCGATGATGGTTGAGATGGACCTGACTAAAAATTCAGGGTTAATGGGAGTTCCTTTTCCTCCTAGTGGTAGTATTGGTTCCTTAAAAGGAAAACAGAAGTGTGATGATTATCATGGTGGTTCTTGATGAAAGAGTAATTTCAGACATACTACAGCATAAGGAGGAAGTTCTTTGGTTTTCTATTAGTGTGGCAAGCCAGGTAATTCTAAGAGGATTTTCATAGAGTCACACAAGGAATGTAGTTCCTACAGTCATTCAGGACACTTATAGAGGTTCTTCCATAACTTATCTACTCCATGTAGTGGTACATGATCATCAAATCCTCCTAAAACTATGGGGAAATCAAATGATTCACATTCAAAATGGTTTTAGCCATAGGAATCCTAAGCGAAGCTTCTTCACACAGTGGAAGAGTTTCTAGAGGAAGCATACATGGGTCTATAACTGTGAGAGGTACCATTACTATAGAATCATTATTAGTGACTTATCTTTTTGATACTAGTGCATCTCACTCTTTTATTTCAACCTGTATCATTAATATTCTTAATCTTCATATGGAGAAATTATCTTGTGCAATGGATATTACTACGCCCCTTGGTACAAAAAGAGAGCGGGATTTTTGTAGTCCCTCTTATGTCCTCTCTCTATCTGATGTCGAGCTAGCTTGGGGTTTTATGATTCTTAACATGAAACCTCTTGATGTCATCTTTATAATGGTTTGGTTAACTGCCAATAAATCCTAGATTAATTATTATCTTTGATGGGTCTACCTTACCTCACCCAGTGGTGTACCTCTTGTCTTTCAAGGAGAATGGAACCCAAGGTCAAGTAAAGATTATCCTTCTTATACAGAGTTGGGGGAAGTGATACCAGTCTTTTATTTTGATCTAGAGTGAGATTCAATGAGTGGTGATCTCCCTCCAATTGTCATCGAGTTTCCCATCATGTTTCCTTATGACTTTTTTGGTTTACCATCAGTAAGTGAGGTTGAGTTTTTTTATAACAACAATTACCATTACATGATCAGAATGGATCCTTTTGAGGTTTATTATAGCCATCCTTGTAAATATTCATTGTATTGGTCAGAGATTGGTGAAATTCCCTTGGTTGGACTGAGTTTGGTCCAATAGACGATAACTAATATTCAGTTGATTCATCATAGAATGTTGAAAACACAAAGCCTATACAAGTCTTATATTGATCGCCATCATAGACCTTTGGATTTATCAGTTGGTGACCAGGTGTTCTTGAAAGTTTCACCCAGTCGGGTCATCAATGGATTAGGAGGCAAGGGAATTTTACACCTTTTGAGGGACCTTTCGAGATTGTTGATCAGGTAGGGAAATTTTATTACCATTTAGCACTACCACTACAGCTGATGTCAATACATAACATTTTCCATGTATCACAACTATGCAAGTATCTCTATGATCCATCTCACATTTTGAGTTGGAGTGGTCTTGAGATTAAACTTGATTTATCTGTGATAGAGCAGCTAGTCAAGGTTTTTGATTCTGAGACCAAGGTACTTCGTGGGAGGATGATATCTTTGGTCTGTGTGCTATGACAACATGGTTTTGATTCTCTTGAGTCATGGGAGAAGGAGGAACTGATGAGAGAGTGGTGTCCTCATATTTTTGATGCGAAGGATTGTTTATAGGATTTATGGGGATAGGAAGTTCCTATGGTGGGAAGGTTGTAACATCTCGTTACTGTTTTAAGTATTCCTAAACCCTCTTGTGTTAAATTATTAATATCTTAAGTGGGAAAAGATGATTTATCATCAATTTTTTTTTATAAAAGTGTTAAATACCTTAAATGCTATTTAACATCTTGGAATGTTCAATCAAATATTTTTGGAGTTTGACACTGAGTTAGTGTGATATTCTAAGGCCCGCAAAGTCTTGGTGAGGACTGAATAAAAATATTAAATATAACATATTAAGTGCAAATTTTGATTTTCAAAATAATTGAATAACTCCAAAATGGTACGTCATATGAGAAATATGATACCATTGTTATGTCCGAAATATGGTTTTTACCCTAATAGAGGTATAACATTCAAAGGCGCTGAACATTTGAATGCCTCGCTCGTGAGATAAAGTTATTAAATAATATTTAATATATTAATTATTAAAAATAATTAAATATCTCTCAAATGGTGCATCATATGAGAAATATGAGACCACTGATGGGTCCAGAATGAGGGGTTTACCCTATACTGGGTATAACAATTGTAATAGTCATATGTTTGGATTCATCCCTTGCAAAAATAACCATTTTTATTTTAATTAATCATTTAATCCATTTTTTAATAATAAATAATTAATATCTCTCAAACAGTGTATCTTATGAGAAATCTGAGATCACTGTTCGGTCCAAAATGGGGAGTTTACCCTAAGCGGGGTATAACTTTTATGCACATCGGGTGTTTGGAAACATCGCATGCAATAAAACCCATTTTATTTTTAATTATTTACTTATTCTATTTTTTAATTATTAATTAATTAATTTCTCTCAAACGATGCATCATATAAAAAATATAAGACCACTGTTAGGTCTGAAACATGTATTTTACCCTATGTGAGGTATAAATTTCATACACAACTGACGTTTGGTCAGATTTATAATTAAATCAAGATATTTAATAAATGAATTAAATTATTAAATTATTAATTTGATATAAAAATAGAAAATAATTTTCTTGAGCTGCCACACCATCATGGTTGATGTAACAAGGTTTTAAAAGCCTCCATTTCTTAACCATTTTAATACAATTTGGTGGCAATGCCATTAATGGTTGAATTTACACACTCTACCCTTAACTTTATGTTGAATTATGGATTAAACAAATGTTTTAACTTTTTAGTATTTAATGACAGTTTCTATCTAAATGTTAATGGTAATAATAATTAGAGATAATTAATGATAAAAATAACAATTTATTATTATTATTATTATTATTATTATTATTATTATTATTTATGAAAAATAATATTAATGGTGAAAATTATGAAAGTGATTTGATAATATAATTTTTTTATCATCATTATTATTAATTTGAGATATTTAATAATATTGTTAATTGATATTATTATTATTATTATTATTATTATTATTATTGTCAGAACACCATTTTAGTCATAACTCCCTCATATGGTGTCAGATTAATGCACCGTCCATGGTAGTCTGACCCTAAAATTGAGGCGGTCTTTTCAAGACCAATATTGGATATTTAATTTAGGATCGTGATGTAGGTCTATTAAGTTACCAATATGATGATTAAGTTTAGATCATTAATATTCTCAATAGTTTCATGACATGAATAGGGGTTACACGTTGTGTAATATCCTGACATTAAAGGAGCATTGCAATTTCGACGCATCTTCACCATTACGGAAATTAAGACTTCCACAATGTGTAACTGAATTACATGCCGTGTAATGCCCTGACAAAAGGATATAAAAGGGAGATAACACATGATTGTTTTTTTCATTTGCTCCTCTATTATTCCCCTCCTCTTGACCAAGATCCTTTCCTAGGCATTCTTGGAGTCTCCCAACCCTTCTAGATCCATTCCTTTGGCGATCGATCATCGTTACTTTGGCGGGAGATATCCGGGTAAGCGTTCTACATCATTCTTTATCTATATCTCTTTCTCCTATTTTTAGATTTATATGAATCATCCTAAATTTGATAGATCTTTCCCCCTTGATGTCATATCTCACTTCTAGGTTGAGTTTTGGGATCTTCTATGCCTTTGTTCTCATTAATGGGTGCTGTTGCGAGTGTTGGGTTTTGGGAAAAGGTAGGTGGTTCCATCCCAAATTTCCAAATTTATTATTCATAAATTGATTTATTTATTTAAATTATTTATTTAAATTCAATTAATCAAAATTTATTTTAATTAAATTGAAAAAAACCTGATTCCAGTGAATTAGGAGATTTGAAACGGTTTTAGAACAGAAATTTGGAAAACCCCTAATTCCATTGAATTTGGGTGTGTTTATGGAAATAGGATTATTTAAATTATTGAATTTAAATTGTAGATTTTATGGAAATGATATCAATTAAATGTTTGAATTTAATTGTGGAAAATTAATTGTGAAAAGTATGTAATTAGTTTTGAATGGATTTTTAACTTGTGAAAATGGCTTAAAATGATTTGATAGAAACCCATTGGTTTTATCTTGTGAAAAAGGTCATGTTTTTTTTATTAAAACCTATTTTGGTTTTAAATGGAAAAAATTATCATTTTTAAATAGAAGAATGGGATTTAATTTTATTTTAAGTATTCTTAAAATAAATTTCCCATCATGTAAGAGCACATGAAATCCTTAGGTAGTTGGTGAGTTATTTGGATACACTCTATGCTATTACAACATTGAAAAAAAATACCTGCAGTGGGTCACATCCTCGATTGGAGGGTGATGAGTCACCTCTGGCTAGTGTTAGAGGGACGTGAGTATACTCATTTTACTGAGATCACTTAGAGAGTGCAGAATCCAATAGCTGTTTAATACTATCGTACCTTTTGGAAGATGACCATGTTGCTTGCTTGTTTATTTATATTTGAGATATAATTTTTTGTCAATGTTGTAAAACTGATTTACATGACTTTTCTAGATTTATATAAACTATTTTATGTAACTATTTTATTTGAGACATTGTTTTATAAATATTCCATCTCTTGTAAAGTATATCCTGTGATTTTAAAGTATTTTTCATCATTTGAAAATTTATAGCATGTTTTGTTTAAATGTGCTTTTGAAATGCCAAACCTATTTATTTTTGAAAATTGAAAGCATTTTTTTGGATTATCTATATTTTGAATCTATTATGGAATATTTGGTGGTATCCTACTGGTCTTAGGCTCACACTCTACTTTTTACTTTGGGTGTTTGTATACTTTCTTCTTCCAGGTTCGAGCAAAGGGAAGGGATCTCTTAGAGGTGGATCCAGCTGCTGAATCGTGGTATTGGTGATTTTTGTCCTTAAGGACCTTGGGGCTATTTTTTATGTTTTAGTACTTTGGGTTGTATTACTTTAGGATTTTATTCCTTTTTTTATTCTGGTACTTTACTCCCAGTGGAGTTTTCTTTTGATATGGATATTGTCTTGCTTTTTTACTTCCACTATGTTTTGTGGGAAATTCATTCCCACTTTTAGGTTGTATGATTCCAAGTTCTAGTCACCAACCCGTGGGGATGATGAATTCCCTTTGGTCCATGTCAGGTCTGGCTCATTTATTGGGTTACCAAGGTACCTAGGCTGGTTCGTGACATTTGTCCTCAATATTGCATCGTTCTCCTTGATTTCACCACCCTCGAGTGAATTCATCAGAATTAAGTAACTATTTTTCATTTTTAGCCTCCATATTTTTGTATGTTATTTTTTATTATTAAAAGTATAATTAATTATTTTTTTAGTTATAGATTGAATTCAACCATTCATTTGTTTTTATGCATCTTATTGTCAATTATAATTTTTTTTGTTAAAATTTGTTTAATGTTATACATTTTTTGTGATTATAAATTGTTTATAATTGTAATTTGTTTTTTATTATAACTATTTTTATTTATAATTGTTTGTGTCTATAATTTTTTTATTATTACAGTTTTTTTGTGGTTGAAATTGTTTTTTTTTACATTTTTTTTCATTTGTAATTTTTTTTCATTGTAATTACTTTTGATTAATTTTTTTCTCATTTTAAATTGTTTTTAAATTTTAAATTGATTTTAAGTTGTAATTTATTTATTAAAAATCTATTCTTGTTTATTTATTTATAATATTATATGCTTAAATTTTATTTTTTATGTATAATTTTAAATATTTATATGTTTTAATATATTAATCTATGATATTGTGACCTTTTAGGTAATTAATAGATCATAATATGATAAATTCATGAAAAACCGGTGATGAATACGGAAAAGGGGTTGAAAATTTCTTGTAATTTACTAAACAAAATCTTGAAATCAAAGATGTGATTTACTTTCCACAGTGAAATGTTTTACTATGGGTAAATTAGGGTATAAAAAAACTAAAGACCATCTGATTTGACATTATATTAGTAATAATTATACACATTGGATTTATCATGGTGAAATTAAAAAAATCAATATCTAATGGTGATGAAGATTTTTATCATGAGGTAGAAGAACAAATTTAATAATTAATTCATGATTTAGGTGATGGTTTTGGGTGTAGTGGAAACACCAATGGCGGGAGATATATTTAAAATTTCTTTTAAATAAAATGTCTCAGAACCCCGTGATAGGATCTTTGAAATTAAATTTATAATAAATTTATTTAGATATGGAATAAACTTCATACACGGGATTAGGATCTTTCTCCATTGATGATTCTCATCTTAAATTTTTTTTGATTAACTTTGTTGAGTTATAAGGATTTTAGTGTAGAATCTCTCTAACAATGATCCACACAAGCTCCTTCGATCTCCAAGCAACACCAATTAATTTTTGTGTGCTAGTGTGGAGAATCAATTATCTTTCATTTTTTATCTTGATCACTTCAATATTCTTTGGTCTTCATGGAATTATTCTTATTCTTTATAGGAAGAGAGGTGAAATTTGAGAGAGGGAGTGAGGTAGAGTGAGAAGTCCTTTGTGTGCAATGATTTTTATTATATCAATTTTTGATTAATTGATTCACACCCTATATAATAGACATAACCATATATTTATAGGGGTTGGGTATAGGTTAAAATATTATTTAATTCATGTCATACCTTAAAAATATATTAATATTTAATAAACCCCATGCTTCATAAAATTAATATTATTATTATTTTGTGATGTGCACTGATGCACACAATGATAAATAATATTTACCAGCTTGTAAAAAAAATTTATCAACAGACTTATTATTGGTCTATTTATCCTCATTATTTATTTAATACCCAAATAAATATCTAAGTTAAATATTTAATTCATCAATAAATATTTGTGATCAATAAAATTTGAATAAAATCATTCCCCAATCTTGGGAATAATATTTATTCTATAATTAAATTCAAATATAATTTAACTAAGGTCATGGGAAATGCATAGTGTGTGACCCTCAAAGATTATTTCTCATTAGCATTAAGCAGGCTTGTCTAAAGTCTAAGATTACTATATTACAATGGGTCAATGAGTCCAAGAGAAATTAATTAATGTCATAATGATGAAAACTACATAAGAATGCTCACTATATACTATAATCCATTTGTCTTAATATCCCATCAAGAAGGTTTCACATCTGTGTCATCAACCTATGTGCTTTATATGTATTTCTTTGGCTATCTGAAATAAACATGTCAATACACCATGACCTTTAAATTTAATGTGATAGTTTTATTCAAATCAAGGGGTTGTGATATAATCATCCATAAATATGGAAGATACAAATATTTCATCTACTTATCCATTAATAACATGTCATTCATGACACACCTAATGTACCCTACCTTTCTATGAACATATATTGTGATGGTTTTTATCAAAAAATATAAGTATGCGTGTCATGAAATTTATTAATGATAATTTTAAAGTATAAGGACCATTACACATGCACACATATAGGAAAATATGATGACACTAAAAAAATTCAGAATTCCTACTGGCGTATCTATTATCATAATCTCCCATCTTAGAGATTACCAAGTGTGAGCTTCATGAGAAGAAGACTCATCCATTTAAGATTACTCACACCTTACAGTATACATACTATGTGTCTCATCATAGTACATTATCCAACCATATAACTATATTTAATAATATTTTTCATGGTATTTAAGGTTCTCATCATAGAGGAGAACTTCTGAAACCTTATCAATGCAACATATACTCTAGAAAATTATTACATTTATTAAATACTGAATAATAAACAATGTATAATAATATGTTATTAATTTTTAAATCATTGAATATATTTGTAATCAAAGTACAATCAGTTGGTCCTAAGACACCAACTCGAAAAAACTCCCACTTGGACTAGAGCCAACTACTAAGGACTTTTAGTCCACTATACCTCACATGATAATCATGTTTTTGTTGAGTCAAGGCTTGATTCATGGGGACCACCATGTTTTATTCCATGGATATATTTCTCACTACAACCTCACCTCTCTAAGAAAAATTCCTCAAGATATGATTCTTCTGGAGTATGTTCTTTGTCTGCTGATGTGACCTTGGATCCTTTGTGAGATCCACCACTATAGTATTATCACAATAGAGTGTGAGAGAATCTTTACTTCTAGGTACCACATCAAGATATTGAATGAAGTTTAATATCCAAAATGATTTTTTAGCTTCCTCATAAATCGGAATATACTTAGACTCTACCGTAGAATCAGTGACCACAACCCGATTTGATCTCTTCCAACTAATAACACCTCTATCCAAAGTAAAGTTGTATCTCGTTTATGATTTCATATCATCTTGATCTATTTGGAAACTATCATATTCATATCCTATGATAACTATTTCCCCCTCTCCTCCATATACTAGGAACATATCCTTAGTACAACTTAGATACATAAGGATAGTTTTGACAACCATCTAATGGAAGTCACTAAGATCAACTTGATATATTACTACTACACTCAATGAATAGGTGATGTATGGCCTCATAAATAGAATAACATACATGATATACCCAATCACTGATTCTTATAAAATCCTTTCCATTCTATTTTTTCTCTATTTATTTAAGGATACATTTTCCGAGAAAGCTGAAATTCATGTGACATTAGTAACAATACCATCATGGATTATTCCATACAAAACCTCTTTAGTATCTTGTCAATATATGTACCTAGACTTAGTCCGAACAATATATTGGATCTATCATGATTAATCTTGATCTAAATAATATATACTTTCTCACCTAAGTCCTTCATTGAGAAGCATTTATTCAACCATGCATTAACATATTGTAAGACTGTTATTTAATTTACAATAAGTAATATGTCATCGACACAAACTATTATGAAAAAAACTACACTCCCACTAAAATATTTATAGACACAAGGACCACATTAATTCTTTTTGAAACCAAATTTCATTATGGATTCATTAAAATGAATGTTCCGTGACCTAGATTATTTCTTTAATCCATAAATTCATTTTCACAATTTGAATATCATATTGGAATCCTTTGGAGTCACAAACTCTTTGGGTTGTGTCTTATAGACATTTTTCTGAAGGTTCCCATTAAGGAAGGTTGTTTTGATATCCATTTTCCAAATTTTGTATTCATGTAAAGACATAATGAAAATTAGGATTCTTATGGATTTATTCATTTCAAATAGTGAAAATATTTCTTTGCAGTCAAGGCCTTGATGCTATTTAAACCCTTTTGCAACCATTCATGCATTATAGGTACTGACTAGTCCTTCTATGTCCAGTTTCTTATTAAATAACCATTTATAACTAGTGGTCTTTTCATCCACTGAAGGATCTTACAAAATATATATTTGGTTTTGGTACATGGAATCCATTTTAGAATTCATGGCTTCTTTCCAATTAGCAACATCTATTACACTTACTACTTCCTTATAGGTTAGAATATCATTATTATCAACTAATAATGAGTAACCATCCTTGGTGACTAGAAAACCATACCATTTTGGTTCTCTAACCTCTCTTTTAATCTTATGCAGTATTTTTATCTTTGGAACATATTCTTCCATGGGGATTTGTGTTATTTGTTCCTGTGTCAACTCTTGTGTATCTTGATCATGGGCTTCATCAAATTCTATCTCAGTCCCGCTATCTCTTTTAAATATATGATCCTTAACAAGGAATATGGGATTCCTATCATCCAAATTTTTTTTCTAAAGGATTGTATAGGTAGTATCCTATTTTTCCTTAGGATATCCTATAATTATATACTATGTTCCTCAAGGTGAAATTTTATTACCTGAAGAGGTCTTAAAAATTATTCACATCCCCACACATATAAGTATGAAAACATGAGTTTATTTACATTCAAAAATTGGTATGTAATACCATTTTTTTATTTAGTTGGAACTCAGTTTAGTATGTATTTTGTTGTTTGTAATGCATATTCTCCCCCACAGTCTGAGTGGAGTTTCTTAATCTTATTACAAATATGGTTTTTAACTTCATTCTTGTACTCTTTGAATTTATTAAAAATAATTCTAATTATACCTAATAAAGTAAACATATTCATATCTAAAAAAATAAATATTAAAATTTATGAAATATGAGTACTCACCCCTTGATCCAAGAGGAAATGTTCCACACACATCAATATGAACTAATTATATAATCTCTTTAGTGATCTCACCTTTTCCAATAAATAGGGATTGGGTCATTTTTACTTGTAAACATTCATGACATACACCAAGTATTTTTAGTTTGAAAGAATATAAATATCCATCTTTGTGTGATTTAGTCAGACAATTTTCATTTATAATACTTATCCACTAATTCTAAAGTTGGGTGTGATATGATTCATGTGAAGTAATTTCATTATCGATTTCCATTACTTGGTTTGTATAATCTAACAGATAAAGATCGTTATTTAAATGTTCCTTACTATAAAAAATGTTATCTTTATAAAAGAATCTACATTTATTCTTGAACTTGAAAATAAATCCATCCATATCTTATTTGAATACCGAAATAATGTTTTTGGTAATGGTTGACCTCTAATAAGAACCTTTTAAAACCAAGATCATTCTAGTTGACAACATGAGGTAGTAGTCTCCAATGGCTATGACAGTAGGTTTAAATCCATTGGCTACTTATAGATCTACCTTACCTTGGTCAATCATTCTAAACCTACTTGATTCTTGTAATTGAATACATATGGGATCACCATAAGCAGTATCTAATACCCAATTTTTAGAAATAGATAAATTTCACTTGATAAAAAATTCACTAGAAGATTCCCTTTTCTTCTTAGGTAGGGTGAAATTTTTATTCTAGTATCTCTTCTTCACATGATAAATAAACATCATCATGTTACCTTGCTTTCCCCTTGATCTTCCTCTTCTTGGAAGGGTGTTAAGAAGCTTTGGGCTTAGAGATATTTGCTTTCCCTTTCTGTTTGTTTACCATAAAAACAGAAGGTATTTCACATTTTGTCTCCTTATCTACTTGGTGAAGAATAGTGATGATACCTAGGAGTAACTTCTCAATGTTGTTCATATTAAAATTTATAACAATAGTAGAGAAGCTCTGAGGGAGTGATGTGATACTGATATCAGTGCGCAGTTCTTCTGGGAGTTTAAAACCTAGAACCTCTAGGTGATCAATATAGCCAATGACATTGACTACATGAGGCCCAGCTAGAGCACCCTCAATACATTTAATCTAAAAAATTGCTTTGGATATCTCAAACCATTCCAGTCTTTCTCTCTCCTGGAATAGACCATAAAAATTCTTGATTATGCTATAAGAATCCATATTCTCATAAGACTTCATGAGTTCACTAGACATATATAATAACATCAAACATCAATCATTGATCATTTCATTCATATGTTTTTCATAGAAAAGGAACTCTTCATTGTTGTACCCCACACTCTTTGATTTTCATGATCACAATCACTTTCATATGTGTTTAACATTGTTTTAAGTGTTTTTGTTGATAGGCAATTGATTGCCAAAGGATTGGCCCAAGAAAGAACATCAAGTGGACTGAAACTCAGTCCACCGGCCAACCGGTGTGATAGCACCGGCCAGCCGGTGGACCTGGCAGAGGCATTGCCCAATGCCAGGTTCCACCGGTCAGCCGGTGGCTCTGTCACCGGCCAGCCGGTGGCATCCTGGTTCAACAGTGAGACCTACTGTCTCACCACCGGCCAGCCGGTGGCCTTCTCACCGGCCAGCCGGTGGCTCCTGGGCAGAAGCACTTCTCAACAGCCAAGGCACCGGCCAGCCGGTGGACCTGTACCGGCCAGCCGGTAGCCCAGTCAAACTAGCCGTTGGCTTTGACCAGTCAACCCTCTTTTGGCCTCCAACGGCTCCGAGGCCTTTTCCAACGGCTCCAAAGCCCTCCAACGGATACTTGAAGGTTCCTAGCCTATAAATAAAGGCCTAGGAAGCCCCAGAACTTCACCCAAGCCACCGGACACATTGTTGATCATTTTGGCGAACCTCCGGCGGATTTCCTCAAGGAACCCAACGTGCTCCAATCCAATTCCACATCCAAGAGCACCATCAAAGAAGCTTGGAAGCGGCCTTCAACATCTCCAATCAATCAAAGGCACCCAAGACTTCCTCAAATACGGTTTTTATTGTTTTATTTATTTTGAGCTTTAAATTTGGGTTTGTGCCTACAAACCCCAAACTCTTTCTTCCTCCCTTTCTTTTGGGTTTCACATCACCATTAAGGTGTGAAGAGGTTCACAAGCTTTTCCTCTAAAAAGCTTGAGACATAGGTGAGCTAGCCTTCACCTGTAAGAAGGCTAGTGGGTTCTTTCTATTCCATTGAAAGCAAGTGGGTTCTTGCTAAACCACAAAAAGCAAGCTGTAATAGGTCCTAGTGCTACCTCAAAGCCTAGTGGGTTTCTTGCTAAAACCATTGAAAAGCAAGCGGTAGGAATCTCTCAACGGTTGAGTTGGGAGCGGAGACGTAGGCCGGGTTTTTGGCCGAACTCCGTTATCAATTTCTTGTGTCTTGCCTCTTTACTTTCCGCTGCATTCTTTACTTTGATTTTAATTTGTTTAATCATTTTTTTAAAAGGCAATTCACCCCCCCCCTCTTGCCATCCTTCCCGTTTTTCTCCGACCCAACAATTGGTATCAGAGGGGTAATTTGAGTAATACCTTAAAAGGTTTCAAATTCAAAGATCCATTGTGATGGCATCCACCTCTTTCGTCCCCGAGGGCTACTCATTGGGTCGGGCTCCATTTTTTGATGGGACCGACTATAATTATTGGAAAACCCGCATGACCACTTTTTTAAGAAGCATAGGTTATCCGATTTACAAAATTGTCATGCAAGGTTATACTTTGTCTACCCCCGACGAATCCAAATGGACCCCCGCCGATATTAGAAATTTCGAGCTTGATGGCAAAGCCATGAATGCTCTTCATTGCGGGTTAGATAGAAATGAGTTCAATCGAGTGTCTACTTGCACCTCCTCACATGAAATTTGGAAACTTTTAGAAGTAACTCATGAGGGCACTAACAAAGTTAAGGATACTCGGTTAGACATGTATAGACAAGATTTTGAAAGCTTTACTATGCATCCTTCCGAATCTATTACTGATATGTTTACACGCTTCACTGACATTTGCAATGGAAGGAAATCTCTTGGTGATGATGTTTCATCCGAGACGATGGTCAAGAAGATCTTATGGGTCCTTCCGAGCTCATGGGCACCTAAAGTGACGGCAATCCAAGAAGCTAAAGATGTCAAAAACATGCCGTTCGAGGAGCTCATCGGATCCCTAATGACGTACGAGATCACGATGAGGAGGCAAGCTCAAAAGGAGGGCACACCAATCAAGACACCAAAGAACATCGCCCTCAAGGTACAAAAATAAGTAAGCTCCTCCTCCTCATCACCATCTTCATCTTCTTCATCATCAAGCGGCGACTCGGAAATGGAGAATCTCGCCCGCCAAATGCACAAGTTTATGAAGAAGCACAAGAAGAAGAAACCCCGCAAGCACCGAAAGCAAGAACCCACCGCAAGATCCGAGCCCAAGGTAAAATGCTACAGGTGCGGCGAAAAGGGCCATTACAAGCCCGATTGCCCACTCAACAAAAAACGAGCCACACCAAAGGAAAAAGGAAAGAAAAATGTCCTCAAGGCGACTTGGAGTGACACCTCCTCATCATCCTCCTCCTCCTCCTCGAGCGACCAAGGTACAAAATGCCTAATGACATTTCATGAGGTAACTTCTTCCGACTCCTCTTCCTCTTATTCTTAAAATTCCAATTCGTTAGATCATTTATCCTATGAGGATCTCCAACATGCGAGAGACCAATTGGAGGAAGGTTTTCATGAACTTTCTTCCAAATTCGTTGCTTTAAAAAAGAATTTCAAAAAACTATCTTCCGAAAAAGAACAACTTCTCAAAGAGAAGGAAGAGTTGTCCCTTAAAATCCAAAATTTTCCAAATGTTGATTCCATGGAATCAACCATCAAAGACCTAAGGGAAACCCTAGCTAAGTTCACCCAAGGGGAACAAAATTTGAACAATCTCCTAGGTTCCCAACGAATATCTAGAACCACCCAAGGGCTTGGCTATTCCAAGCAAGCCTCCTCCTCCCATGCACCCACTGTTTTTGTAAGGGGGAGCTCTAGTTATAAATTTCGTAATTATTGTAAAAAACCCGGGCACCTAATTTATGAATGCGATTGCAAAAACGCCCGGTATGGTCAACCCAAACGTATTTTCTTTTCGGACGAATTTTATAGGAGAAGACCCGCCATGAGACAAGTTTGGATTGAAAAATCCCTTTTGGCGAGTCTCTCCAGGCCAAAATTTATTTCCTTTCCCCGATGATCTTTTGTTTTATTTAGGGGGAGTTAGGTTTGTTTAAGCTTTTTGTTTCTATTCAAAATTTTAAATTAAGCCCTTTTGATTTCAATTTCAAAATTTTCGATTCCAACTTTCAATTTCAACACTTGGTTTCAATTTTCACTCAAAACTTTCAATTCAAATTTCAAATTTCAATTGGTTTTTGATTCAAAACTTTCAATTCAAACTGTTATTCAAATTGTCATTTCAATTTCAAAAATCTCAATTGATTTTTCAATTCTCATATCTAGTTTTTCAAACATTTCCCTCAATCAAGTTTTATGCCCCGTGCTATTTTGATAATCACAAAGGGGGAGAAATTTCTTGATTGATTGGGGGAGAATCTTTTCTCTCATGCTTAGTATTTATTTTCAATTTATCATTTAAATCATGCCTTTCATTTAAGTTTTTACATTGCTTAGATAAGTGATTGTGATCATCAAAATAGGGGGAGATTGTTGTACCCCACACTATTTGATTTTCATGATCACAATCACTTTCATATGTGTTTAACATTGTTTTAAGTGTTTTTGTTGATAGGCAATTGATTGCCAAAGGATTGGCCCAAGAAAGAACATCAAGTGGACTGAAACTCAGTCCACCGGCCAACCGGTGTGATAAAATTTCTTGATTGATTGGGGGAGAATCTTTTCTCTCATGCTTAGTATTTATTTTCAATTTATCATTTAAAGCATGCCTTTCATTTAAGTTTTTACATTGCTTAGATAAGTGATTGTGATCATCAAAATAGGGGGAGATTGTTGTACCCCACACTCTTTGATTTTCATGATCACAATCACTTTCATATGTGTTTAACATTGTTTTAAGTGTTTTTGTTGATAGGCAATTGATTGCCAAAGGATTGGCCCAAGAAAGAACATCAAGTGGACTGAAACTCAGTCCACCGGCCAACCGGTGTGATAGCACCGGCCAGCCGGTGGACCTGGCAGAGGCATTGCCCAATGCCAGGTTCCACCGGTCAGCCGGTGGCTCTGTCACCGGCCAGCCGGTGGCATCCTGGTTCAACAGTGAGACCTACTGTCTCACCACCGGCCAGCCGGTGGCCTTCTCATCGGCCAGCCGGTGGCTCCTGGGCAGAAGCACTTCTCAACAGCCAAGGCACCGGCCAGCCGGTGGACCTGTACCGGCCAGCCGGTAGCCCAGTCAAACTAGCCGTTGGCTTTGACCAGTCAACCCTCTTTTGGCCTCCAACGGCTCCGAGGCCTTTTCCAACGGCTCCAAAGCCCTCCAACGGATACTTGAAGGTTCCTAGCCTATAAATAAAGGCCTAGGAAGCCCCGAAACTTCACCCAAGCCACCGGACACATTGTTGATCATTTTGGCGAACCTCCGGCGGATTTCCTCAAGGAACCCAACGTGCTCCAATCCAATTCCACATCCAAGAGCACCATCAAAGAAGCTTGGAAGCGGCCTTCAACATCTCCAATCAATCAAAGTCACCCAAGACTTCCTCAAATACAGTTTTTATTGTTTTATTTATTTTGAGCTTTAAATTTGGGTTTGTGCCTACAAACCCAAAACTCTTTCTTCCTCCCTTTCTTTTGGGTTTCACATCACCATTAAGGTTTGAAGAGGTTCACAAGATTTTCCTCTAAAAAGCTTGAGACATAGGTGAGCTAGCCTTCACCTGTAAGAAGGCTAGTGGGTTCTTGCTATTCCATTGAAAGCAAGTGGGTTCTTGCTAAACCACAAAAAGCAAGCTGTAATAGGTCCTAGTGCTACCTCAAAGCCTAGTGGGTTTCTTGCTAAAACCATTGAAAAGCAAGCGGTAGGAATCTCTCAACGGTTGAGTTGGGAGCGGAGACGTAGGCCGGGTTTTTGGCCGAACTCCGTTATCAATTTCTTGTGTCTTGCCTCTTTACTTTCCGCTGCATTCTTTACTTTGATTTTAATTTGTTTAATCATTTTTTTAAAAGGCAATTCACCCCCCCCTCTTTCCATCCTTCCCGTTTTTCTCCGACCCAACATTCATCACTCCCCTCCCTGGAAAGCGGATTGAGAATTGAGGGTTCTATCACATAATATTTCTATTCATGGCACAACACAACTTGAAGGCATTTAAACCACTCATAATAGTTACTACTAGATAAGATATGGTATTTCACTAATATATATTATAGGGATAGTGTGGATGATGAAATTTCTATTTTCTAAAATTGCAGAAGAGAATATTATTAGTACTTTTCTTGATTAAAAATTATGCTAGAAATGATAATAATTAATTTTATTAAATCTCCCACTATTTTATCAATTCCCAATAGACCTCACCATTAAACATAAAATGTCTAGTTTATTTGTAATTCTAGTGGAAATGGTCTATATTTTCTTTTCTATAATCCAAATAAATACCATTAAAATTACTAGAAAATATTTAGGTAGGCGGTCTTGCCAACTGTGATCTTGCAACTCCTTGATCAGTTGAGTGGACTCCCTAATCTAGAAACCCAGACTCAAATTTTATCAAAAATTGCTTCCAAATTTGTATTAGAAAAATATATGCCATTAAAACCATTATAGATTTGTTTAATTCAACCCACTATCTCAGTTAAGACTTCCTGATAATTAAAATTTACCCCAAAAGATGCCAAACCAACACTTAAATTATGGGTTCATCTTAACTCAGGTGATGGAAGGGTTAATGAATTCATATTAACTTGAGGAATTTTGTTTTATTATGAATAAATATTATCTTTTCTATCATTTATATGTATCTTTAATATTAAGTGGATTTTAATTAATTAATTAATGATGTTAGATAAAAGGTTTATGCATAATCCATTTATTTAAATTCCTCCTCTGTGCATTAATTCATTTATTTATATTATCACATTCTTGCATCCATAAAAATAATAATTCATAGATAGAAATAAATAAATAAATAAATTACCTGATCATAAGCTTATCTAAAAGTTGATTTATTGGGAAAATAATAAATCAACCTATGACCTAGGGGAATACCTCTTATTATTAGTCTTGGCATGAGTTAAAACATTCCACATGTTCACCTATGTATTAACTGGGTTGGAATCATTATGGTTATATCTTAAACTACCTCCAGGCATCTTGTAAAACTCTATTAATTATAAGAATTTATAACTCACATGCTGATGAGGGGAACCAAAGGATTGGTTAACGGGGATTGCATAAATAACCTTGGATATATAGGTCGTACATATTAATAGATGAAGGGATGACTCTCATGCCATAAATTTTAATTCAATAATTAAAAATTAAAAAACCATGCAGCGAATTAAATTAAATAAATTCCAACACATACATAGGTCTTGGACAAGCTCATAATCAATTAAACATGCAATAAACATGTAAAAGCAACTGGTTAACATTTATTTCGTATTTATTATTTATTATTAAAATAAATTTTCTTTCATTAATTTATCAATAAATCAATTAATTATTTCCATTTTATCTTAATGACCATCAAAATTCACTTGGAGATACCCATAATTAATGTAAATAATGGAAAATAAACAGCAAAAACAATAATTAAAAATCTATTACAATAAATTAATTGATCATTTAAAATTATTTTAAAACATTATTAAATTATAAAAAAAATTGGTTTCAATCTATAAAATAAGGTTTTAATGTTGAATTTATTAATTTAATGTAATTTAATTCTTACATTAATTGGGAGACTATAAAGTTTGTAATGTCTAGTTACACGCCACATACCTGGGTTGTCGTGTATCCAGGGTACACGCTTGGGGATTTGGTGTATACCTCGACCAGACTATATGGTGTATACTAACCAGATACATGCCTTATGTTATGATTTTCATGTGACCAAGATACATTATTGGGTATTTAGTTTTCATCTCAGTGGATCACACAATGTGTACATGCCAGATACATGTCGTGTGGTCTGAATGTCATGTTCCCATAGAACTCACTAAAAGACTCAGCTTGTTCTCGGATGAGAGTCTACATGAAATGTACTGTCCAGCTACATGTCATGTATTTCTTATGTTGTGTGTCCTATTTTCTCATTGAATGGATCAATGTGTATTTTTAATGTGGGAAATGATGAACTAAATGTCGTGTATATTATTAATGATCCATCTTGTCAGTATCACATTGTTTTACCATGTATAATGACCACACAGATAGTGTGAATTTCATTATTAACCTGTGTAGAATACAGAATGTGCACGCCAGCTACACACCATATAATATGACATGTATTGTTTTGGGTTTTCCCAGTCTACATGCAGTGTGTAATTGATTCACCACATGTAATTAGCTACTCAACATGTTGTTTATCTAGTGACATGACTAGGTGCAGTGCACTTGGGTACACAGTGCATACTTCGGCCACACATTGTGTAGTCCCGTGATATCTAGACAAATTCCTTAGCACTTCCCGATGGCATCTACAATCATTGTTTATCTGTTCATAGACCATTAAGAAAATTAAACACTAAATAGATATGATTAATATGTTGAAAACATGTTAATTAAAATCGGTTTGATTAATGAATAATATGAAATTAAAATCCACCCAATATTTTTCATAAATCAACAATCAAATGAATAATTATAAATTTGAAATGTGATCCCTTTGATACCAATTTAAGGTTCCGGGTGTAGTATAAGCTTCAGTGGTGGGATATATATTTAAAATTTCTTTTAAATAAAATTTCCCAAAACCCCATGAGAGGACTTTCACATTAAAATTATAATTAATTAATTTAGATCTAGAAGATATGATATACCTGAGCTTAGGATATTTCTTCTCAAATGATGTTGATCTATCAAAAAAACCCTTTTGGATTACCTTTGTTGAACTGTGAGGATTCAAGTGTAGAATCCCTTTAGTGGTGATCCACATGTTTTCCTTTGATCTTTGAGAAATCCCAATTGATTTATGGGTGCTAGTGTGGAGAATCATTGTCTTGCATTGTTTTTCTTGATCTCTTCAAGATCATTTAGGCTTTAAGGAGTTCTTCTCATTCTTGAGAAGAAGAGAGGATGAATTTGAGAGAGAGGGAGAGAGTTATGTTGTGTGCAATAGTTTTTTAACTCTCAATTTTTGATTACTCATCTCACACCCTAGACAATAGACATAACCATCTATTTATAGGGGTTGGGTTTAGGTTAAAATATTATTTAATTTTATGTAGGCCCTTAAATAATATATTAATATTTAATAAAATCCATGAAACATATTATTATTATTATTATTATTATTATTTTAGGATGCATGTCTATGCCCACAATAATAAATAATATTTATCAACTTGTAAATAAATATTTGTCAACAAACACTATCGTGGTCCATTTATCCTCCTCAGAATTTATTGAATATCTGAATAAATATTTAATTTAAATATTTCATTAATGAATAAATGTTTTTGATTGAAAAAATGCGAATAATATTATTCCTTGGTCTTGAGAATAATATTTATTATATTAATTAAATTCAAATATAATTTAATCGAGATCGATGGAAACACTTAGTCTATAGACCTCTAGGATTCTTTATCATTGGAATTAGGTGGGTTTGCCTAAAGCCTAAGATTAATATCTAGAAATGGGCCAAGGCACCAAATAGAAATAACTTAATGTTATAATGATGAAAACTACATATTAACACTCACTATATAATATAATCCCTTCATCGTGATATCTCATCAAGCCGTTTTCACATCCATGTCATCACCCTATATACTTGATACATCTTTCTTTGACTATCTAAAATAAACATATAGATGCACCATGGATATGGAATTTAATGTGACAGTTTTATTCCAATTAATGGGTAGAGATATAAGCTTCCATAAAGATGTAATGGAAAAATCCTTCCTCAACTTAACCATTAGTAACATGTCATTTGTGATGCACCCAACACACTCTACCTCACTATGAACATATTTCATCATGGTTTTCATTAGTAAATCTAAGTACATGAGTCATGAAATGAAATAATGATAATATTAAAGTATAAGTACCATTGCACATGCTAGTAGATAGTAATATTTAATGACACCCAAAAAATCTGAAATTCATATTGGCGGGCCTGTTCTCATAATCTCCCATCTTGGAGATTACCAATTGTGAACTTTAGGAGAAAAATACTCATATTATTATGAGTAATCACACCTAATAGTCTACAAACTATGTGTCCCATCATAGTATGTTATCCAATAGAAGAACTATATTTAAGAATATTTTCATGGAATTTCAAGGTTCTCATCATATCGGGGTACTGTTATGACCTCATCGATGTGACATATACTCTAGGACATTATTACATTAAATTCACACTAAATAATGAAAAATATGTAATAATTTTTTTTTATTAGTCAAATAATTGAATATATGTGTAATTAAATTACAAACGGTTGGTCCTAGGACACCAACCCCAATAGTAGGTGTTCAAACCATTGAAAAAACAACAAGTGTTGAACAACTATATGGAGAGGCTGAGAAACCAATTTTCTAAAATTGTACTAAATTTATAGTGTTATCGAAACTATAGAGAATATATAACTTGAAAGTAAAACATGGATGGAGTGAAAAAATATTTATTGTATTTATTGAACTTTTATAAGGGATACTTCTATAAGGAAACATGCTTCTAGATTCCAATTATGAGGCAAAAAAAAATATATATAATGGGATTAGGGTAGAAAAAGGTACATGTTTTACATAACGACTATATGTTTTATAGGAAGAAATATGGATGTTTATCAAAATTTGCAAAATTTGAACATCATGACATAAAAAGGATGAAAAATTAAACCATGATTCATCCTCAAGAATAGACACCAAGCCTCCCATTAAATAAATATATTATCTTCTAATAATTCCTAATTTTAAGTGTCTCATTGAAAAATAAAATGCTTCAAAGAGAATGAGATGAAATATAGATGATCACATCTCTAATGGAAAATCACATCACCCAGATGATTCACCACAATGGAAAATATTTGATCACGAATTTTTTGATTTCAGAAAATGAAGTTAGAAATCATAGAATGGGTATATATGTAGATATAATGAATCCATATCGAAGCCTCAGTAGCCAACATAGTTTGTGGCATGTTATGTTGTTTGTATAAAACTTTTCCCCATGCATTTTTATGAAGGGGAAATATATGATGATGATCTTGATGATTTATGGACCAAAATAGACTAGAAATGATATTGACATTTATCTATAAGCATTGATTGATGATTTTAAATTTATATGGGGGACAATTGTTATAGTATTTTATGCATATAAGAAAAAGTATTTTCTTTCATGCACTATGATAATGTTCACTGTAAATGATTTTTATGCATATGAAAACTTATCTGGACATAGTGTTAAAGGTTATAAAGCTTGTCCAATTTGAAAAGAGGGTACTTTGTGTAATCAATTGTAGAATGAAAAAAATTTAGTGTACATGGTAAATTATAGATTTTTGTATGTGGATCATATTTTTTTAAGATTAAAATACATTTAATGGTTTACAAGAGTACAATTTTTCCCATAATAATTATAAATGGATTATGTCGAGAAAAAAAATTGTGACGGTCTAATTAAAACATTTTTAAACATAAAATGAAAGAAAAAAGATAGATTGTATGAAATATTGGAATTAATAACCATGGGAATACATTTGTATTGATCTCCTATAAAGTATACATAACATATTTTCCACTGACTTGTCAAACATTATGAAAGAGCGAGAAAATATATTTTTTTCAATATCTGCATGGTATTAGAGTACATACTAGGTTTTCTTAAAATGTAAAAAATTTGGTGTCATTTCGGGATTTAAAGTTAATAGGTATAAAATCTCATGATTTTCATTTATTGACACAATAATTTCTATAGGTTTCGTTGTGTGGCATATTGTTGATACCTTTCAAAAAGTTTATCACCAGGCTGTATTACTTTTTCAGTAAAATTTTCAGCAAATTCATAGATCTAGATTTCTTAGAGGCGTATTGTTTTTTGATATAGTGGTTCATCTATTAATTCACTTAGTGATAGAGATAAGAATATGTATTTATATTTATTTACATTAGATGTATCATTTTAAAATATTTATGAAAATTTTGAAGGTATGTTAGAATCTGCATCGACCAAAGGCCTCCATTGTTCAAAAACATATATCATAAGAGGTAATTGAGTTCTATACTGATTATTAATCTAAAGTGGAGCAAATTGGTCTCCCAATATCTTGAAATTTGATAGTTGATAATGATGGTAAAAGGATATTTGGATTAAAGGTAAAGTTAATTCCATGTGATGAAGTGACGCATGCACATTCATACAATTTAAAAAACATAGGTGAGGTTCAACCATATATATCATCACATATTTCTCAATAGAAGGTGTTATATCCAATAAGAAATGAAAATTAGTTTATGTATGAACATAAAAACACATTTGTTTCATGTTTTAAGGATAGAATCAACACAGATTTATCAGTATCATAAAAATTCAAATTGTTAGCAGGGGGACCTAGTATTAATGTGATCATGTGATCTAGTTTTCATATTAATGGTTATATATTTTATACAAAAAACTATAATTAAAAGAGTACCATTAAAAATAATGGAGTGATGGTTGCCGCTAAAGCACTTCATTTTTTTTGAGTGTCAAAGATAAAAACCTAATTTATGCATCAACATCATATTTTGGAGTTGTTGAAGTTATATGGAAGAATGATTTTACTAAATTTTGGGTATTAGAATTTAAGTGTAAGTGGATTGATAGTAAAAGTGGTGTGAAACATGATGATTATGGATTTACTTATTGATTTGAAAAGATTTAGTTATAAGGAGGAGTCATTTATCATTGCAACGCATGAAAATAAAATATTTTATGTTTTTAACCCATTAAATAATAAGTGGTCTATTGTTTTGTAAGGGAAAAAATTCATTTGGATGATGATAATATTGATGATTTTGAATATTTATCTGAAATTTATTCATCCATTAAATTATTACCTAAGGATAATAATGGTTGTGATATGGACATTGTCCATCCAACTCAAAATGATCATGTATAATAGATATATGAAAACACTCCATTTCTATCCTAATTAATTAGATAATATCTATTTTTTTATGAAACTAATATAGTTAAAATATTTTTTTAACATTAATATTTAAATTCATATATTATCAGTATTAATTCCATTTTTATAATACCTTTTATATCTATTATATTTAGATATCCACTTCTTGGTTGAAAAATTTTATATTCATGATTTTTTGTGACTATTTTATTTATATTATTCATTTTCAGGTATATTATTTTATTCAATAAAACATTTATAATTTTCTTCCTATTTTTAAAAATTAAATTTTTAATTATAAATTTTATTTATTTATAATAAAAAACATATACACAAAATTACACTTTTTTATATGATAATCATTTATATCATTTTTTGTTAATTTTTATAGTCACTAGTTTTAGTTACACATTTTTTGGGTTGAAAATTCTAAAATTCAATGTTTTGTTTTCTATTATGAATAATAAAATTTTTATTTATTAAAATTATATAATTTTAATCAAATATTGGTACAAATACTTTTTTTTTGAAGTAGAATATATCTTTCTAAATGAAAAACATGGAGGCAGGGGAGCCAAGATATGTATAATTTTCATATAAATAAATCTTTACTTATTAAATTATTTAATGAAATTAAACTTATATTTCTTAAGATTTTGTGAAATTATTCTTGTCTAAAGATAATGGTACCTAAAGATGGTAGGTTTGGGATTACACATTTACCAAAAAATTTACTCACACGTTAAGAGAAAAGGTTGATAATTAACATTGATGATAATGACCACCCAACTGGCCAACATGTCACGCAATTTAGGACTTACACTAATTGGAGGAGTGTCAACCAGTCAGTGAAAAATATATAATTCGAGTCCATAATGTTAAAATTTATAAACTTATTTATTTATTTTTTCAATGGTTTAAATATTATACATTTCTTAATATTTTATTTATTCAATTACAAATGAAATTTAACATTCAAGAGATAACATCAATTAAGAAAAAGTGTCTATCCTTTATGGAAACTAGATGGAGAGATTTTAATTCAAAATTAATTTCATTATATATTTTTAGGAGTAAATATAATCAAGACTCATTCAATAAGTATGAGTTTATAAATACGGAGACATGGAAATTTTTTTTCTCCAATCGGCAGGAGGAATCATTTATGGTATGTTTTTTTTGTTTTTAATATTTATTTGTTTGATTAATTTTAATTATTTTATAATATTTTTTTATATGTAATAGGACTCCATGTTAACTTACCAAGAGATAAATTATCAGAATTTATACCCTCATAAATTTTCACATGAAGAGTATACTTTATTAGAGAAGAAAATGATTACCAAAAAATTTAGTGAATTAAGAGCCAAGTCAAGTAGCATCTCTAAAGGGGTTCCACCCAAACCTTCATCTCCTTCCCCTATTTATGAAAACATTTAAAAGGATGATAATTATTAAAATGTATAAGTATATTACTGATCCAACAATGAAATTATATGATAATATTATAAGTAATTTATTGTTAATTTTCTTCAAAATTACTATTTTTAAATTTATCTCACTAATATAGACAATGAAAATATTATTTTAGGAATCCCTTCAGAAGAAAATGACACATGGGAAATTTATTTCTGAGGTTATGATGGATATTATTAACACTTCTTTAGGAATCCAAAACACTAGGGTCGTGTCAAATGGTATAAGGAGGGTATTGGTTTTAGAAAAAAATTGGTCGTACCCCTAGTGCAGCAACGATGGGGGAAGAATATAAGGGAGAAATATATTCTTTAAAGGATAATTTGTGACACTTGAATGAGTCGATAGAGGATATAATTAGATCATATATAATTACTATTCTTACAGAAGCGATGAGACGTACACAACCTTCTTACCTAGATCTTCCACCTCCTCATTCAGACCCGACCATGTATTGTGAGTTGTATGCTGGTGATCCTCATGTAAATATTATTACATACAAAATGATACATCATCTAATAAATTATGTACATCATCATATTATACAGTAGGGTCAGGTAAGAGTACCAGTAAATAATATAATTAATCAAACTGCTCCGATATCACTACCTACAGAGGTGTCCATAATTGGAAAAAGAATGGGTCATTTTTTACTCTTATTAGTTAGTTTTTTATATTAGGTTATATGAAAAAAAACTACAAAATAGGTATAATAATATCATCACCCTTTTCAATATCCATGATATTGGTTTTAAATAATTTAACATATAATATCTTTCACATTATATGTTGAATATATTTAAAACTGACATCATGGATGTTGTAAAGGTTGAGGAGATCACTATACGCATGTTATATTTTTTTTCCATGTAAATAGGAAAACACTATTAGTTTTTCAAATTAAAAAATGACTTATACTTAGTCCTACTATGGATACCTCTTTATTTGGTGGTGGCACTAGAGCAGTTAGATCAAAGATATCATTTACCACTACTCTTGCCAAGCTTGACTACATAAGTTGATTTTGTACATAATCCATCATATGATGTACAATTTCGTATGCTATAATACATACATGGGGATACTCATAATGAAACTCATAGTACACAATCATGTATGAATGAGGAGGTGGTGTATATAAGTAAGAAGGTTTCATCTATCTCATTTCTTCAATAAGAATAACCGTTGTAGATGATTTAATTCAATCATCTATAAAATTATTCAAGTGTCTTATCCCATCCTTCAAAGAAGCTATTTATACCTTATATTATGCCTCCATATATTTCACACTTGGGGCACAACTAAAAAATTTTCTAAAATAGATACCATCCTTATACCCTTTGATGCGGCCTAGGTGTTCCAGTTTTCCTAAATAAGCAGTAAGAATATTCATTATACCCTTTGTAATAAAGATCTCGTGTGTAATTTTCTCCTGAAGGGAATCTTGAAATAATATTTTTGAATGTTATATTTTTGAGATAAATTTAAAAAATGGTAATATTGAATAAAATTAATAATTAATTACTTATAGTATTATCATCTACTCTCTTTGTTAGATCAATAATACACTTCCATTTTTCATCATTCTCACCCTTTTCCATTTTTCATGAAGAGGGGGGATATAGAGAGTCATTTGGAAGCTCTTTGGTGATGTTACTTGACTTTTCTTTTAATTCACTAATTTTTCGACAATAATTTTGTCCTCTAATAAAGGATAACCTCCACGTGATAATGTATAAGGGTATAAATTTGGAGACTTTATATTGGTGAGTTTTCCCGGAGAGCTATTACATAATAAAAAAATATGTTATCTGTTAGTTGAAATTAATTAAACAAATAAATTTTAAAATAAATGAAAACATACAATAAATGTTTCCTCCCACAAAATGTAGACAAACTTCTGTCATGTATTTTTATATAGAAACTCATACTTAAGACATGGATCTTTATACTATTTACACCTAAAAATATAAAATGAAATAAACTTTAACTTAAAATATCTCCATCTGGTTTCCAAAAAGGATATACACTTTTTCTTAATTTGTTTAATATCTTGAAAGTTAAATTTCATTTATAACTGAGTAGATAAAATATTAATAAATGTATAATATTTAAACCATTGGAAAAATAAATAAATAAGTTTATAAATTTTACCATTATGGACTTAGATAAAAAATATTTTTCTAACTTTTTTATGCACCTCAAATCAAGGAATAAAATACTTATCATATAATAACACTTCATATCCAGGTAAGTTCTAAACTCCATGGCATGTGAACTAGTTGGCTGGTCATTAGCATCAAAGTTAACTATCAACCTCTTCTCTCCATGTGTGAGTGAATGTTTTAGAAAATTTGTAATCTTTCACCTACCATATTTAAGTGTCATATTATAAAGATAAAAATAAAAGTTTCAAACAATTTTAAGGAATATATGTTTAATTTTATTAAATACTTTAATTTCTATAGATACATTTATATAAAATAACGTATATACCTGAGTTCTCCTGCCTCTGTGTCTTTAATTTAGAAAGATGTATGATACTTCAAAAAAGAATGTGTGCATTCGATTAAAATTAAATAATTGTAATAAATAAAAAATTTATTGTTCATAATAGAAAAAAAAACATTGAATGGTAGACCTTTCAACCAAAAAAAATTGTAACAAAAACTAATGAACATAAAAATTAACAAAAAATAACACAAATGATTATCATATAAAAATATGCATTTTTTTATAACTATATTTGATTTTAAATAAATAAATGTTATAAGTAAAAAATGAAAATTTTTATATAAGGAAGAAAATTATAAATATTTTATTAAAAAAAATACTATACCTAAAAATAAAGATATAAAGAAAATAGTCACAAAAATGATGAAATAAAAAAATTTCAACCAAAAATGGATATCTAAATCTAATGAATATAAAAAATATTAAAAAAATGGAAGGAATGTTGGACACACACACATATATATATTTAAATATCAAAGTTAAAAAATAATGTTTTTAACTATGTTAGTTTCTCACAAAAAATAGATATTTACCTGATTAATTAGGAGGGTAATGGAGTTTTTTCTCATATCCCTTCTACATGATCATTTCATGTTTCATAGAAAATTCCCACATTATATTCTTTTTTATCCTTGAATAATCATGTAATAGATAAATAAATTTCAGATAATACTTCACCATCATCAATATTCTCCTCACCCAAATGAATTTTTCCCTTGAAAAATAATTAAACACTAATCATTTGATGGATAAACAATATAAAATATTTGTTTTTCATGCATAACCATGATAAATGATTCCTCATTGCAACTAAATATTTTCAAATCAATAAGTTTAAATCCATACTCATCATGTTTCAAACCACAGTTACTATTAATCCAGTTACACTTAAATACTAGTACCCAAAATTTAGTATAATCAATCTCTCATATATCCTAAACAACACCAAAATATTATGTTGATGCAGAAATTGGGTTTCTATCTTTGGCACTCCAAAAATACAATTCTTCAGTAGAAACCATTATTCCAATATTTTTAACGATTCACCTATTTTCCTAGTATTTTGTGTAAAATGTGTAACCATTAATATAAAAAAACCACATGATTATATTAACACTTGGTCCCCCTTATAACCATTTCAATGTTTCTGATCTAGATAAATCATTATTGATTTTCACCTTAGACCATGAAACAAATGTGTTTTTATTTTCATTCATCAGACACTCTTTATTTCTTCTCGAATATCATACCTTCAATCCATCAATATGTGATGATATATATGTTTGAACATCGCATATGTTATTAAAAACATATAAATGTGCATGCACCACTTCATCACATGGAATTAACATTACCTTTAAGTCACAAATCCCTTTACCTTCACTGTAAACTATAAAATTTCGATATCTTGGGAGACCAAAATGCTCCACTTTAGAAAATTAATCATTATATAAATCTCAATTAAATCTTATAATATATATTTTTGAACAATTAAGGCCTCTGGTCAATGCATATTCTTAACATATCCCTTCAAAATTTTCATATCTTTCAAAATGATATATCCAATGTAAATAAATAGGTGCACATATTCACATCTCTAACACAAAATGAATTAATAAATTAACTATTATATTAAAAAATGATAGTGGAAAATTAATTTATTCTGGAGTTGAGATCACTCCTCCTAGAAACATTAAAAATCCCAAAGTTAAGATTTGCCTTTAGGAAAGAATCCTCTCACTGATGAGACAGTTCCAAACCCACCAGATGATTTAAGAATGTGTAAAATTGACCTATATTTTTACCATAGAATCATATTATTTTCATTTTGAATGAATCCAATTCTAAGGGGTAATTTTTGGGCATAAAAAAAATTCATTCCATGCACTTTTCCACATGACCCATGATACTATCTTCACATAGACAATACATGTTGAATTTGAGTAGAAATGTGTCTCTATACTGGAGGAAGAAGATGGTTAGATTTCCATGTGCCTCAAAACTTCTCACACACCAATGTATGAATATTACTCAAAAACATTTCCCAATATGATGTAGAGGTGGTGAGAACCTCCCTCTAGAAGTAGGTTACGAATTTCACAAATTTCTGATAAAAAGGTGTTGTCACCTTAAAACCAATTTTTTTGGTCTTTTGGGAACTTTTTTACATCAAAAAACACCTTGATAGGGTTTATAAAGCATAGTATGTGGGTGTAGTTTTCTTTATAGGATTCTATTTGACTACTCGTAGATCCCAAATGGACTTACATATCAAAAATTATGACCATTCTAAGTCTGGTTTCATTTTAGCCCAAATAACAATTGAAAAATTCAAGAATCCCACATAGTGATTTTCTTCAACCATATATAAGATCAATCATATCAAAATTCCATTTTCATTTTTGGCTTGAAAGTGGTTATTTTTTCTACCGTATATTACTTTTCTCTAACCATGTGTTTCTTCACATAGTTTGTGAAGCACTTGTCCTAAAAATGAAGTTTTTTGTGGTCTGAGGTAGTAAATTTTATAATCCATCAATCTAAAGAAATTTGGGGTCTAAGGAATCATTCTCTGACCCCTTCATAGTAAATAAATTACCTCAAAAAGCTCTTATGATGCCAACCCTTTGTGATACTTCTATGTGGAACTCTTGTGTGGACTCCCTCCTTCGAGAAACGCTATGTGGCCTCCTATTTCTATACAACCAACTATTTCAGGAAAGTGGTTATTCACCGATACCTATAAATAACAACACCCAAATCAGGATAAATTAGTGAGAATAAAGGGAGAAACACATAGGATTAGCTAGGATGCTTGGGCTGGTCTTTCTCATGTAGAACCACTCAGGTAAAATTTCCTAATTCCAAACTGAGGATGGAATTTGTGATGTAATCTACAAGGAAATACCCCCACAAAGCATTCTATGAAAATTTCTATGGGGATATCTCTTTTTGAAGCTCTAATTTGGAATCTCCTTTCACTATCCCTATGTTTATGATTTTGTACTTATGTTAATGTTATGCAGCCACCCCCATGTGAATGCATTTCAGGAATACCTCATGAAATGCTATGTGATTCCCCTATATAGATGTCCTCCCTCATGAAGTTTTATGTGGCCAATCCTATGAAGTATTTCATATGAAAAACTCCTATGTGGATGCCTCATCATGAATCACCATGAAAACACTCCTATGTGAGAATGTGATCCTTTCAAAATTCTCTATTAATGGGCATCCTCCTAGGTGTAATCCCTAACCAAACATTCAATTAACAATGAGTTGAGATTCTCCTCATAGTTCTAGAAACATAGGTATACTCTTTAGTTTAATCCCCAACAAAACCTTCAATTTCCCATGAGTTGAGTCACTCCTCATTATTCTAGAAATATGGACATCCTCCTAGGTGTAAGACCCAACCAAACCTTAATCTCCAAGAGTTGATATTCTTCTCATGGTTCAAAAAATATGGGAATAATTATAGGTGTAAACCCCAACCAAACCTTAATATCCATGAGTTTATATTAACCTCATGGTTCTAGTAATATTGGAATCCTCCTAGGTGTAAGCCCCAACCAAACATTAATCTCCCTGAGTTGATATTCTCTTCATGGTTCTAGAAATATGGGCATCCTCTTAGGTGTAAGCCCCAACCAAACCTTAATATCCATGATTTGAGACTCTCCTCATGGTTCAAGAAACATGGGAATCCTCCTAGGTGTAATCCCCTTACCAAATATTCATTAACCATTAACTTGAGGTACTCTACATGGTTATCACTACTCTCCTCAAGTCGAGATGCTTCTCATGGTATCATTACTCTCCTAGAGTAAATATACTTCTATTGGTTTCAAGTACATCAGGTTCTACCTAGATGTAATACCTAAGATATATCCTCACCTAACCCACCTACTTGGTCAGGTACCTTAGAGAAGCCCATTCATAATCCCCACCTCATTTCCTATGGTCTCCCATTTCACAACATAGGAATCCTCTAAAGGTATCCTCAGTGTGTAATCCATCCTTTCAAATATAATAGCACCCTTTTATGCAATGTGACTGATCATATATTATCTATTTTTCCCACAACAATAAAGACTCATGTGGTATTAGATATCTATGATGATCATCCTATAAACATGATGAATGTGACTATATTGTGGTCCTTATTTTGAAGTGTAAGACCCAACCATTCCATCAAACTCTGTGGATTTTGATTCCTACTTTCGTAGGATACATAGGATGAATATCTGAGGTTCAATACAAACTAAAAAACACCAACCACCTCCCTATATGGAAATAAAATTCATAAATCCTATTTAGTTGTCTTTCAATCAAATCATCATAAATTAATAATAGAAATATATGGAAACTCCCATACACATTTAGGTTTCCATCAAACACATGGTCTTGATCATATAATTATCATTATGGTAACTAGTCCCATGTTTTGATTTGTAAAGGATTCATGAATATGTCTTAAATCTATAAGAGATCCCTATAGTATAAAATAACCCCCATGAAAAGGGTGTAGTGAGCCCTACCTCCCATCCACTCAGCCAATTTTTTTTCTAAGATGTCACTGGAAAAATCCAAGTGATTTCCTGCCTTTGGAAAGATGTTTGCACTAACTTTAAACAAGTGCAAGTATGAAATCCATCAAAAACAATCACTACTATAGATCATCATTTTATAAGTGCATAATTATGGCTTTATTAGCATTAAGAAATTGTTTATGTTGTCAATGATAATAAAAGTCATATGTTTTTATCATTTCTAAACAAAACACTGATAAAGAAAATATTTATGAGAACTAAATTTAGTGTTGATCAATTATGCATTTTACCAACACTATCTTTAGTAATGGTAATAGAGTATTTTATCAGTGCTATCTGTAGAACTGGTAAAAGTAGTCTTTATCAGTGATACACCTAGCATTGATAAAAAGTCATTATTACTTGTTTCCAAGTACTGGAAGCTATATAAGTATCACTCCATAGGAGTCGATAAAAAAAATATAAAATTTGATTTAAATTGCATCAATTAAATAAATATATATAATAGATAATATATTTACATTATACCAATTCAATACAAACATTACATTAAATAATTTTAGTATAACACAATTACATTATGTACATATCACTTACAAACAAAAATAACTACAACCAATGAAAATATAAAAATCTCATAGTAGAACTTATCCAACTATCAACCTAGAATCTTACAAAAGAACCATGTGCCTCTAAGTAAAACAATTCAAATTTTAGAAAACAATACATAAAAAGAAAAAAATTATAGTTGTAATGTCGTATAGTATGTGATAAATTTCTATTGGAATGATATGTGATTACTTCCTACAAGTCCCAAATGAATAGTTGGTCATTGTTCTAAAATATCACATCAATTTGAGCGTGTTTTCTCATTTTTGAGTATCTATGTATATTTTGAAAAAAAATGTCACTTCTAAATGAAAACATATACTTTCAGTTATACCAGCCACACCGAGTGTCAAATTAATGTGTGGTTAATTCTAACACATCACAGATAAATTATTGATCTTTATCATAAAGTATCAAGACAATCTAAGTTCATTTTTTTGGTTTTGAGTATGTGATATGCATGTTGAACTAAAATGTCATTTTAAACTGAAAAAATGTGCTTTTGGTCATACCGGTCACACTGTGTTTTGGATTGATGATAGGTTAACTATTACACATCACAAAAGATTATTGTTTTCTATCTTAAAGTATTAATCAAATCCAAGAATTTTTTCTTGATTTTGAGTATGTGGCATGTGTATTAAAATAAAATGTCACTTTTAAATGAAAACACTCATTTTTAGCCATATTTCACACATCGTGTGTTAGATTTATGTGAGACTAATTCATACATGTCACAAATGAATTATAAATCTTTTTCCTAAAGTATTAAGACAATCCAAGATTGTTTGATCAGTTTTGAGTATGTAACATGTGTTTTGAGATAAAATGACACTTTTAAACCCAAAACATGTACTTTGAGTATTACGGGTCACACAACATGTTTAATTGGTGCATGGTTGATTCGTACACATCACAAATAAATTATGGATAAGTATTATATAGTATTAAGATAGACTAAGCATGTTTCTTTGGTTTTGAGTATTTGATGCATGTTTTGAACTAAAAAATTACTTTTAAATGAAAACACACAATTTCAAACATAAAGGTGCTCACCATGTGTCGGATCAACATAAGGTTATATATCATGAATGAATAAATGATCATTTCTGTGAAGCATTATAACAAGCCAAGCATGTTTGCTTGATTCTGAATATATGACACATATTTCTAAACTAAACTATAACTTTTAAATTGAAAACATGCAATTGATGTACCATGTGAGAGATATTTTCATTAACATATCCACTACCCCATATATATGAGCTTAATTTTTGAAAACAATCAACTTTTTAAATAATGTGGGCTCTATATATATTGTCTTATCCCTACTAAGATGAAAACCTTTCGATTCTAAATTCTATATCCACAACTATAACGTTAAATTAATATTCTATTTTGATTATACATAGTCATTGATAATAAAATTAACTAAAAATTTAGTAGATAAACCACATCTTCCCTATCTTTGGTAAATAAAAAAATTACTAATGCGATAGGAAACCTCCTCTTTATGGTGTCTTCATACAATATAACTTCATGTAAGCTGCCTTCTCATTCCGAAATAAATATTTTCCTATTTTAAATATGTGAATTGTTGATATCCCCTGTAGTAATGGAAAAATATAGATAAACAAACATCTAATAAATAATTTAAATAAAATTTTAATTATATTTAGAGATACTTGTTCAGGGATCCTAGTTTGTGGGTGGAATATGATATCTTTTATGAATTTATAAATTCAATAACCACAATCGATGTCATTAGTTTGTTTAAGACACTATATAAACATTGATAAAAAAGTTATTTGTTTTTATATATCCTTTTATAGTGTGATATTAATATATATAACATAATACTTATCTAGTTTTAGAAATACATACACTTTTTATTCACATTGTCCATCCTCATATCATGGTTTTGATGATAAATAAACTCCACCTATCATAGAAAAATTCTTTTTAAAACATAATATAAAACATAAAATTTGGATTTTTTTGTAAAACATTGAATTTGGTGTATTATAAATTCATAATGGACAGCATGTGTCTTTTATTTGTCGGATATCCATGCATTGGATCTAAAAAATATATCTTTAGAGTATCCAAATTAATCACAATGAGCATCCAGCGAGTCCTAAAAAAAGGGAATAAGTAATGGAAAAAATGAAAATATATTTTGTAAAATTAGAGTGTAGAGTCTTACCCCTACATTTTAGGTATTATTTAAATTTTTTCATCTGTTATTTTCTTTTCAAAAGTTATGGCTACTTGGTGAACTCTTACAAAAATTTCATCTTAACCCGTTGATGTTTTTTATGTTGAAGTGACCTTAGGACTAATGAATCCAATTTTTTCTCCACAAGGTATTCCCTTTACATTGGTGTGTTATATATGACTATAAAAAATATGAATAGTATTAAACTATAATAAAAATATTAAATCAATTATTAAAAAAAATTGTGAATATTTATCTCATGTATACCCTCACAACCAAGTCCCCAAACCATTTATTCTTGAGAATTTCATTTACATTCTCAAGAAAAATCATGTAAATAATGGACTCTCCATAAATTTTTTATTCATATTAAATATAGTCCATGTTTTTATCTTGAAACATTGTATCTACATGAAATTGTAATTTTAATAAATGTAGTAGTGCAATTAGCGAGGAAAGGTACTCTAGGAAGGTCCTATCAATATTTCAGTTGATCCTATAGATTATCTTGACTCAAACTTCCATATTCCCTAATATTTATCCTTCTATAATAACATACATCAATTTATACATTTTTCATTCATTGAAAAATGTTTTCATATAAAATAAATTGGAAAGTGTAATATCTTAGTGTGAGATTCTTCAAATGATCAAGAGAGAGGTGAACTAAAATTTTAAAATATATTTTATGAATTAATATCAAATTTAAACATTAATAAAATGGAAATAAAAATAATATTAATACAACTATTATAATATTAGTTTAGATCTAATTGATCATATTCTACCCTTCACTCCTCTCAAATGTAGAGAGAAATGACACCCACTATACTGGAATGTAACGTTCTGTGCCTTTCCAGTCCATTGATTTTCTATTTGGGTCATTGGAGGCATTTAGAGGAGGTCTAGAGGGATAATTGGAGATGGATACTTAAGAGTACTAAATATGGTGGTTCATAACATGAATTGGATTCACATCATGAATTAGTGATTCAGGGCTTGTATAGATATCCCTTTTCATGTCTTTTATGTGTTCAAGGGGGGAGTCCATGAAATATATTCCTTTCATGAAAGGTTAATTCATGAAGTGTAATCAATAAAAGGTCAAGGAAACATGGATTTCATAATAAGTCCTAAATATGGGAATTCACATCGCGAATGGGTTACATGATGTGAAATAGTCAGGTTCTAGGTTATTTTTAACCCTTGCACAGTTAATTATCTTTTAATTCGTCCACTCTCCCATCCTATTGTTTTGGGAGAACCCTAGGAGTCTCTCATAGGATCATCAACCCCTTCCTCCTAATTCGATACTTGGGTTCTAGTGGATGAACATTTTCAATCCATGGTAATTTATCCTCTCTTTTATATGGGTTTGCTTCCTTTCTTCTTCAGAGATCCACAGTGGTGGTACAGTTTTGGTTTGGGGTGTGTATGTTTTATTTTTTTTACAGCACTTTTGGTGTGGTGTAGGTTGATCCATGATTTCCTTGTGTGGAGATGGTTTTTGGGAAGTTTATTATTCACCTCATAGTGTGAATAAGGATTGGAAAGCTTCCTTGAGGTAGGGGGATTCTCTTTCTCACCTATTTATGTGCTATTTATGAGATCTATATGATTTTTCTTACCCTTGGTGGAATAGTAAGGATCAATGTAATGAGATAATTAATTGGACTATATAAAATTAATGGTTATGGGGATTTATCTCATGATTTACTTATTTGATATATGTTTATGATATTATTATTCATGCATGTTTCTAATTCTGAAAATTATGGCTGTTGGAGGCCTTGTTTTCACTGTATTTTTTATGCTGTAATGACCCTTTTGTGTTATTGTGTGATCACATCCTGAATAAAATTTTAAAAAAGGTATATTTGGATAATAATTGGTATCCCCTATACATATGGTTTGTGTGATAATATCCATTCTAAATAATTAATATATGTGATAATTCCCTTTAATAATTGTGGAATATGGGTTTTGTTGTTGTTGTGTGTTTGTGCTTGTTGTATTTTCTCTACATGGTTTGGGCTGTTATGTAGTGATGTTAGTGACTGTATGGGTTGTCTAGTGTGCAGGGAAGTTACGTGATGGCTAGTTAGTATGAATGTGATGTGATAAGATGTGAAATGTGGTGTGATTAGTTTGTGGGGTAGTGGTTGTGGTGCAGTGGTCGTGGCATAGTGGTTGTGTTGTAGTGGTTGTGGAACAATGGTTGTGGTGCATTGGATTTGTTGTGGTATTTGGTGATAGAATTATAAAATGGTTTTTTTATGATATGGTTTGGGAAATTCAATTCAGTGACGATGGTGGATGTGAGGTGTTGTGGTGGTGATTGTGTGAGTTGTTCCAGTTGTAGCATAACATGGTTGCATTAGTTTCCCGATTAAACATGGGATGAGCTGTGATGATAAATGAAACAAAATGGGCTGGTAAATAAAAAATATATACTAGAAACTAATATATGATAAATGTATTAAATTTAAGTGAATGAATGAATGAGTTGTGTAATGTGAAATAAAATCGATAACACATAAATGTGGTGAACTAGTAACTGAAAGTGGGAAATATCATGTGGCTTGTGTGGTTGTTTTGTGGTGTTTCATGTAGTGGTGGTAGAAGTTGAGATGGTTTATGTGTGGTATGTGGTGGTGATGTGGTGTGAACTAGTGTTGTTGATGTGAACCCATAAGTTGGGTATTGTGTACTATCTATATATAATGTGTTTTTTTGTTATTTTTATACATGCCCCACCCAAGTTGTATAGCCTTACCAACACTCAGAGTTGTTGAGGTCCTAGTGTTTCCCCAACATCCAGGATGGTAGTGATATGGATGGAGGGATACCCCCCTCTCCCCTGATCTTTCTTTAGTAGTGATGTGTTGGCCCAACTGTCTACGAGTGGGATGTGATGAGATGTGATGTGATGTGTGGCCCAGGTGTCTGTGGGTTGGATGTGATGTGATGTGATTTGTTAGCCTAGTTTTATACAATAAATACATGATTTAGTGTGATTTTATATGTGGTGGGGTTCATGCATGGTAGGAGGAGGGTATGAGGTTTATGTTTTTCACATTCATGATACCCTACAGTTGTGGTTCTAGTTGTGAAGTGGTTTGTTGGACCAAGTGTTTTTGGGAGGGATGTGATGTGATGTGTAGCCTAGGTGTCTTCCTATGGGATGTGATGTGATGTGATGTGTGGTTCAGATGTTTTTGGGTGACATGTGATGTGATGTGATGTGATGTGATGTGATGTGATGTGATGTGATGTGATGTGATGTGATGTGATGTGATGTGATGTGATGTGATGTGATGTGATATGTGTCAAAGGGATGGGAACATAGGATGTTCAACGTTGGGGTGTGAGAGAAGAAAATTAGTGGGGAAGTGGAAGTGGTTAACCTTTCATTATTATAACCTCTATGCTATATTATTATATTGGATGTGTAATTTAGTGAGAGATCCATGGTGAGGATTGGTTTGGTTAGATGAATTGTATAATTACTTTTTGGTTCTACAATTTTTTCATCGGTGCATTAGGATTCTATTTTCACATATGCACTTGAGGTCTTGATTATATCCCTATTGAGTATACCTATTATGCTAACCCTACATATATAAACTAATTTTCAGGTTTCTAGGAGGACTTTTGGGATTGAGCTGGACATTATTAGTTGGGTTGGAGTTATTGTTGTGTCACTACTATAGACCTAAATTTTGGTATTTTACTTTGAATACTCTTATATGTATCAGTTCTACATTATTCATGTATTGTGGGATGATTTTTGGTTTACCTTTATATTGTATGCTAAAGTTTTTTTTTGTGATTATTTATTCTATCTCCCAATCTTGTTTCATTTATAGAGGGTAATGCCTCCCATATTGTGATATTTTTATACCCTTGGTGCTGGCCGCTAACCTGGGGCCTATTGGAGGTGGGACTTGGGGGTCATCATCTTTCTATCCTCATTGTGTTTTCTTTAGTGGGAGGGGGTTGTGATATAGTGGTATATAAGGTTGAAGGTTGAGATATATGAAGGATTTTTGAGTTAGTAATAGTGAGTATTTCATAGGTTGGTGTAGCAGTAGTGATAGTGGACCTCAGTGCATGACATAGGCTAGGGAGACCAACTAGGACATGGGATTTTAGGGACCCCATTATCTAGTGCATGAGTTCTGTGATTATTGAAAAACTAAGTGAGGTGGAACTGATTGTAGTGTATAGAACTAGAATAGGTACATGCATTATGATGACTCGTGTTCATGTTTGAATTAAGTGTTTTGGGAAAATAAAATGAATTAAATAAATAAGATTTGATAAAATTCCATGATATAGGGATTGTGATGTTCTTATTTTCAGGAATGGATATTGTTCTTAATCCACGAATCATTTAGGAATTTGAGGTTCAGGGGGCTGATCCAGTTGATCTTTGAAGGGTTGACCCAATAGAGGAGGATTAGTCATGACAGAGAGCTTTGCGTTCCTTTCAATGGTAGAGTTTGGGAAAGTATGAGGGGGTGTCTTTGATATAGAGATGGAGTTCTAGATGGAGGATCTCGAGATCACTTTTCAGTCTAATCCATGCATGAGAAAAGTTTTGGGCACCATTCATAGCTATTCATATACAAGGATCTATGTTTTAGTGGTGGATTTTTTTTCCTGGTGATTGCAAGGAGGAAGATGTGTTGTCGCCAGAATTTCATAGGGAGTTCCAAGTATAGTTTCTATCATTGACGATGAGGGAATCCAAGTGGCAGGAGATTATCTCCATTTATTAGGGGAGACTAAGTGTGTGAGATCTTGGTATAAGGTTTAAATACATACTACACTTATCTCCAGTTTTTTTACCAGATGAGAAGTCTAGAGCGCAACATCTGGTAGAGGCTTTGTGCCCAATGATTACATATGAAGTCACACCGTTTACACTGTTTTCCATGGGAGTTGAGACTTAATAGGTTGTCTATTATAGATTTTCAAGGATAAGTACTTCAGGGAGTGGGTCATGGGTGTTCAGGTAGTTGGGGTTTTGTTTAGCAAGGAATTATACATGGAATTTTCATTCCTAACTGTTAGGAATAGGTAGTTTTTGAGCACCTTTCATGGGTTTTATTTTTATGTTCCATATCTATAACAACTCGAACCGTTATTAATAAAATTCCCCTTTTCCTTTAATTGAATTATTTTATTATGAATTATAGTTATATAAAACGCATGCACTCTTTTGGTTTTATTATATACCATTTAAAAACCATTAAGCATCATTTCCATTGATAATATAGCTTTTGAACAATGATCACATGATTAGTATAAATATAGGTTTTTAAAAAATCCAATTGACATATACAAAGGAAGTGATGACCTAAACCAGTAGGATTATACCTTATAAAACCCATTTATCGAATCTTACAAGGGAGATAGAGCCTCTGATATTTTCCCTTAACCAATCCCAAGATGAGATCCAATAACTTATGCAAGATCAAAACTGTTTATAGGAGAATTTCAAGCTCATCAAGATCACAACCCAAACCATGTATGCCAAACCACCCCATGAAATTATCATCACCACACACCTTAATCTTAGGGTGTTTTTTGGTGTATTAAAGGGATATGTATTAAGAAACTAGAAATATGAGTATGTATATTATTTTTTATAGAATAATGAATATATTTTCTTCTTATTATTATTGAATTTTATTTTGATACAATAAAACACAAATAGTAGTTTTGGTTAATATTCATATTCAATTAAGAAATTTATTGTGATAAATTAATGGATTTTTAAAATAAATAATATTTTAATAAAATATTATTATTAAATAATTTTTATCAATTATAAATGATCATATATTTTTTATGAACTCAAATATAATTTATAAGGGTTCAAAAAATGTAATTGTAAAAAAACCCAACATTTCTCAATAAATATTGGTTCTTATTTTAAATTTGAAAATATACATACTTTTAATTTTTTTATATAAAATAAATATTATTTTTGGAATCAAAATTATGATATTATCTAATGGTGATTTTTTCATAATTTTATGAGATAATCGAATTTATAGGTAAAAATTAAATACAATATAAATATACAGTGTGTATTATGAAATCCTAATGACCCAAAAGTGATGTAATAAATACTATAAAAGGTATACATGAAAAAATATAGGTTTTATATTTAAAATAATTATATTTTAAGTTTATTTTATTAATTTTATAAATCCATTATGAATCCTCCAAACCCATTAATATATTTTAAGGTTTTAAAATCATTTCTTTAAGAGTATGACTCACCTCCACATAAGAAATGGAATTATTTTAATAATTTAAACCCATTGAATTATAAAATAATAAAAAACACTCCAATTTTTAAGAAACAATGGGTAAAACCATGGGAAAGTTTGTGTTTTTGGTTATTTTATTATATAGAGTCCAAAAACCTATGTCTGAGAAATATTAAAGAAATACCCACTCTTTTCCTATATAAACCCACCCAAGATCCAATTTATCTTCACTCAAAATCCTTATAGAATGAAATTTATCTTCCCTCCAATCTCTAGATTCCTCTGAAGGTGCACCCAATCTCTCAAGAAGCTCCTCCCAAGCATTTGGAGTCACACACTCAAGTAAGGGATCCTCACCTTATATTCTTTATTCATGTTTCTTTATTATCTTATTCTTTCTATTTATAATTCCTAATATTGGGACATATATTTACATATTCCTATTACTGTCATTTTTATTTCCAAATTATGAGATACCCCTTTCTCATCTACACATTTTATGAATATTTAAGTGACGTTAGGATGCTGAAATTTCACCACGATTTTGCATGCCAAATCAATAGTGTAGTGAATACCTTACCCATTTCTTATTAAGGGTGTTGACCTTTATACACTTATAATTATTTTACTTGGTAATTACATGTATTTATTACACATTCTTTGATCTTGGAATAAAATATGATTATTGATTAATCTATGTTTTATGATCTATTTGGAACACTTAAGAATGAGAATGAAATGAAAGTGACAGGTGCACCCAGAATTATATAGCGATCCAATGCATTGGGTAATTGTTAGTCTCGACCTTCAAGCTTTCAAAGTTACTCTTGAAGGTAAGGGATCTTACCTCTCTATTTCTTTTCAAGTACTCTTTTGTATGTCATTTCATTTAAGCCCCATGTTATTATGTTGGGGGATGTTATTTTATATTCCTACTACTACCCTTTTCATGTTCATATTATGAGAGATCCCATCTTACTCTCACCATTTCGTTTTATGAATGTTTAAGTGGTGCCGTTAGGCTGCGGATTTTTTGTAAGGGATTCTTTCACTCTTCCCATTTTCAAAGTTCTACTTTCATGTCAAGTATTTCAAGTTCCTTTTTACTATGTTGTGGTATGATCTCTATATTCATCATACTGCACTTTTATGTTCACATGATGAGATACCCTATTTAATCTCATCAATTCATTTTTTTGAAGTTTTAAGTGACGCCGTTAGGCTACCGAATTTTTCATAAGAGAAATCTTATTTTTGTCTTCCTTTAAAGTTTTTCATTTCATATGGTATGTTCTTAAAATTTCATTACCATATTTTTATATCCTTTATATTCTATCCCTCTACTATTTTATGGATCATTTATGAGTGGTTGACCCATGTCCCCTCTCTTTTCAATGTTTTCTAAAACCCTACAACACAGCCGTTATGCTGCCGAATTTTCATCTCAAAATGTCTCAATCTTTTTCTCAAATTATTTTATTTTATTAATGAATACTAAAAACTCTTTATTCTACATGGGTATTCACATATATATCAAAATTTTCTATTTTAAATTCGGTGATTTACATACATGAGACCCGCTTTCCTTTTCCGTGGGTTTAAAGTGACATAAAGATCATGTCTTTAAAGTGGTTTTTAAAATGTTATGACTATGAAATGAAACCAATTTATTTTATTCTATATGGGTTATTTATGAAATGATTGATGATGATATATTTGGATCACATGATAATAAAGACAAATTAATGGTGCGCCCTGATAGCGCTCCAATGCATTGGGTAAAGACTTAATCTCTAGAGATGGCCATTTTAACGATACCTTGGTGAATAACCTTGGTAAATTTTTAATGACACCCTGGGGATGGAACTTGGTGATATGGAAATTATTGTCTATGTTAAATTTTGTAGCCACATATTCAAGTTATGAAACAAATTATTTTTATTTTGATATGCCTCATAATCTCTTTCTCATGCCTTAAAGTTATTTATCATGACTTTATTGATGTATCTCATGTTCACATGTAAAATGTTTCTCTTGTTTCCCTTACTGGGACTTATGCTCACCCTTTACTTTGATGTATGATCCTAGGTTATGAGATGCTGTAATGAACTTAGGATGAAAAAATGAAGAAGCCTTTCAAGTGTTTAAGAAGAATTTTTTATATCATCATGTTTTAAGTTCCTGGTTTTCAAGACACTAAACCTTAAAGATCCTCGGTTTTGTATTATGTAATGAAAGTTTATGTGATAAAAAGGTGGGATGCTATAGTTGGTATCATAGGATAGTTTAGTTATTTATAGAAATTAGGATATGAAAACTTTAGGAAGAACCCTATAGAAAAGTTTAAATATAGGAAATATTCCTGGTATTTTAGTGAGTATTGAGTAAGTAGTTCATCAAGAAAATACATCCCTATCTGGATACGAGCAGGTAGAGGTGGCTCTAGCACAGATGTACATAGGGGTAACACCCGAAAACACCGCTTTGAGCTAGACTCAAATGGTAACTAGTACACGACAACGTGCCTTGCTGCACTCTTGGTTATGACACTCCCGGGGGATATGTTTGGTTAATCACAAGCTTTTTGTTAATCATTATGAAGGAATTATAGAAAAAAAATGTAATTGTCTAAGCATGAAGTTTTATGACATAAAATCCTTTTTTGTTAAAAGATTCATAAATGAAATAAGTTTCTCACAAAGGATCTATTCTTTTAGAAAATATCCCCATCGTCTAGGAATACGTTGACGTATTTCCTGAGGAGTTACCACGACCCTCCCTAGAAAAAGAGGTAGAGTTATCCATTGAACTCGTACCTAGATCTCATCCGATGCCAAAAACCCCCTATAGGATGGAAAATGTGAAGCTAGAGAAATTAAAGAAACAACTCCGAGATCTTTTGGAGAATGGGTTTATCCGACCAAGTGTGTCTCCTTGGGGAGCACCAGTTCTCTTTGTGAATAAGAAGGATGGATCTATGCAGCTATGCATTGATTATAGAGAACTGAATGGGATCACAATGAAGAACAAATACTCTCTTCCAAGAATTGATGACTTATTTGACCAACTTCGTGGGACTCAATTCTTCTCTAAGATTGATCTTCATTCTGGTAATCATCCATTGAGGGTGAAGAATGATGATATTCCAAAAACTACCTTCCGATCAAGATATGGGCATTATGAGTTTGTTGTTATACCCTTCAGACTAACTAATGCACCTGCTATTTTTATGGATCACGAATAAGTTGATTCTGGAAACTTATGTTTTATCAAATGGATATCCTTTGTATAGAAAAATGATTTGGTGATTAAATGATAAAGGTTATTTTGGTTGATGTTTTATCTTTTGGAGTATTATATGCCTAAGGGAAATAAAATACTACAGGATTTAAATTGAGGATGAATGGTTGATTTTTTTATTTATTGTGGACATATGGTGATTTGGGTTATTTCTGGAAAATGATGAACCTAGCATAGAGAATATGTGAATAGGTTAATTACACTTTAGTATGAGACTTTAATAGTAGTCGATGTTATTTGGAGATAAATGTTAAGATTTCTTTTGGGGAAGACTATGTGATTAAATCCTTCTGAGTTTTGGGTTCCAATATTAGTTTGGTTTATTCTAAAGAATTTTAAGGATGATTGTGTATTGAATGGTCTTTCTGGAACTTTGGGTACTTTTGTTGAATTTTGGAGATTAATAGTCCTATTTCTTTTTATAAAGGATTATCCTTTTTGGGGATTATATGATCTCGTACTAACCTTTTTAGTTTTATTTGATGACTAAAGATAAGAGAAAAATATAGTTATTCTTTTGTGGATTATATGATTCTCTAGAAGATGAATCTTGTGCTTTTGATAAGACCAAGTATTTTTGAATGCTCATTGTTTGGAGAAAAGATTAGTCTAGGTGGAAACTTATTAAGTGATGAAAATCTACTTGAAGGTAAATATATTTCCTTATGTTTTTATTATATGTAGTAAATGAATTCCTAAAAATTATGAAAAGGAACGTAAAACAAAAACATTGTTGGTTTATGTTTCCTAATGGGTAATCAAAGACCGTTTAACACATCTTAACTTTGTTATCTTCTTGTGGTTAATTTTCTCCTAATAATGTTTTCTATCACTCTCCATCAGAACTTGACCCTTTATTTTCTCTTCCATATCCATGTTTTCCTACATGGAATCCTAGTATGGGTTAACTTGGGTGACCTTTGTACTTCCCTTTCTTTCTTTTAAAGTAATAGTTTTACTGACTCTTTTTCCGATGTGGGACTTTCAATGAAATTTCCAAGCCCAATTTTAAAATTACAAGGACACAATTTCTTAAGGGGGAAGATTGTAACGAACTGAAATTTAGAATAAATTTTGTTTCCTAACTTTGTGTGTTATTTTATTTTATACTCAACAAAACTATTTCATTTAATAAAATGAGTATAATTAAAATAAGACTGTTGGGTTTTGACTGTTATATGACCATTGGTCAATAAGACCGTTGGAAACTAAATGTTGCGATTATTGTATATAAATACAAGTGATCTTGATTAATTAATATAGAAAGAAGATTCGATGGACTCACCGAGTAGACTCAAACCGTATGAAACCCATTTGTCTGAGCTTGGGATGGAGGTGGCATCACTGGGCTTCGCTCTGGACCAAGCCCAATCCAAACTCCAACGTGTTAATATTGAATGGAATTGCCTACAGGAGAAGTTCAAGTTAGTAGAGATTACTCCTAGGGAAATGTTATCCGAGCCTCCCCAAGATTCTCTCACCATCGCACACCTTACCCTAAGGTCCTATGCGGGTGTTTTAAGGGGATATGTTTCAAAGCCCTAATATGTAATCCTATAGTTTTAATAAAATTATTGTATCATCATTTCTGTGTTATAACTAGATTTTCTTAAATAAAATATAAATTTATTAAGACAATTTTGATAAATTGATTTTAGAAGTTAAAATGGTATTTCAAAGATTTCCCTTACATAGAGAGTTTTTATGGAAAAATAAACATCATTTTTTGAATTGGAAATGTCAAAATTAATCTAGGCTGAATTTTTGGAAGTTTTCTAAAAAGTTTCATTTTTGATTAATAGTGCTTAATGAATAGTGTTTTTTATGAATAGTAAAAAGATGTTTAATTGTTAAATAAATTTTTTTTTGTGAATTGATTTTCAAAAATATGACAGACATGGTTGTAATTAAGGTGAAAAATGTGGTTCATTGAAATAAAAATATTTTTTGGTGAATAGTAATTTTTACCCCTATGAATAGTAAATTATGAATAGTGATTTTATGCTTATGATTAGTAATGCGATCAAATGGATTAAGTATCCTCACTTAAGAAAGTATTAATATAATTTAGCTACCTTGATTAAGTAATGTGATTCAATAAAATAGGTAAATAACTATTTCAGAAATTATTATTTAAGTATTAGTTTTTCCAGGTGAATAGTGTTTTTTATTTAAAAATTAAATTAAAAATATTTAGAAAATTATTTTCATAAAATTGAGTTCATTTTTTGAAATCAGAGCATCTATATTTGGTTAAGGTGAATTTTTTGGAGTTTTATGAGAGTCAAATTTTCGGTGAATAGTGAAAATACAGTTCTTGAGTTTCGGGTGTTTAATGACATCATTAAGGATGTAATAATAATACAATAATTCTGGTCTAATTATGAATAGTAATATAAGGTATTAGGTGTCCCAAGTGGCCAATACCATGGGAAAATACCATGGGCAAGCCCATGGTTTTTCCAATACCACCGATGAGGTGTCCCTTGGCCATTAATGACTTGTCCCCTCACTTCTCCTATAAATACCAAGCCATTACGTCATTAATTTCATTTCCAAATCCTCACCAACAAAGTTATGGTCTCTTTACCTCAAAAGTATTCCTCCCAAGGTGCCCTCAAGCCTCCCAAGGTCCCGACCTTCAAGATTTTGAAGTTACTCTTCAACGTAAGGGATCTTACCTCTCTCTTTCTTTTCAAGTACTCTTTTGTATGTCATTTCATTTAAGCCCCATGTTATTATGTTGGTGGATGTTATTTTATATTCCTCATACTTCCCTTTTCATTTTCATATTATTATATATTCCATCTTACTCTCACCATTTTGTTTTATGAATGTTTAAGTGGCGCCGTTAGGCTGCCGAATTTTTGTAAGGGATTCTTTCACTCTTCCCATTTTCAAAGTTCTACATTCATTTCAAGTCTTTCAAGTTCCTTTTCCCATGTTGGGGTGTGATCTCTATATTTATCATACTTTAATTTTATGTTCACATGATGAGATACCCTATTTAATCTCATCAATTCATTTTTTTAAGTTTTAAGTGATGCCGTTAGGCTGCCGAATTTTTCATAAGAGAAATCTTATTTTTGTCTTCCTTTCATGTTTTTCATTTCATATGGTATGTACTTCAAATTTAATTACCATGTTCTTATATCCTTTATATTCTATCTCTCTACTATTTTATGGATCATTTATGAGTGGGTGACCCATGTCCCTTCTCTTTTAAATGTTTTCTAAAACCCTGCAACATAGCTGTTATGATGCCGAATTTTCATCTCAAAATGTCTCTTTTTTTTTCAAATTCTTTTATTTTATTAAGTGAATACTTAAAACTCTTTATTCTACAGGGGTATTCAAATATATATCAAAATTTTATATTTTTAATTCGGTTATTTACTTACATGAGACCCGCTTTCCTTTTCTGTGGGTTTAAAGTGACATAAAGATCACGTCTTTAAAGTAGTTTTTAAAATGTTTTGACTGTGAAATGAAACCCATTTATTTTATGATATATGAATTATTTATAAAATGATTTATGATGATATATGGGCTCAAATGATAATAAAGACAAATTAAGGGTGCTCCCTGATAGCACTCCAATGCATTGAGTAAAGATTTAATCTCTAGAGATAACCATTTTAACGATACCTTGGTGAATAACCTTGGTAATTTTTTTAATGACCCCTTGGGGATGGACCTTTGTGATACAAAAATTATTTTATATGTTAAATATTGTACCACATATTCAAGTTATGAAATAAATTATTTTTATTTTGATATGCCTCATGATCTCTTTCTCATTCCTTAAAGTTATTTATCATGACTTTATTGATGTATCTCAAGTTCACATGTAAAATGTTTCTCTTATTTCCCTTACTAGTACTTCTGCTCACCCTTTCCTTTTATGTATGCTCCCAGGTTATGAGATGTTGTAATGAACTTAGGATGAACAAATGAATAATCTTTTCAAGTGTTTAATAAGAATTTTTTATGTTGTCAAGTTTTAAGTTCATGGTTTCCAAGACACTAAACCTTAAAGATCCTCAGTTTTGTATTATGTAATGAAAGTTTATCTGATAAAAATGTGGGATGCTATAATCATACCTCATTGTTCATGTTTATGGTTATCATTCCTATTATTACTCATTGATATGCCTATTTTCTAAAATTTATTATCTTATTCATGTTATTACATGTTTATTCGCTTAATGGTCTTTATAGCTCACCCATTTCTTATGTATGTCCCTAGGTTATCTCATATAGTTTTAAGTACGAGCATGTTAAGGAGGTTTTCAATAAAGTTGATGTTTTTCTGATTTTAAATTATTATGTAATGTACCTAACTCCCAAATAAACTATAATTATATATCTTCTAGGTTTTATTATGTGTATTCTTATGTAATAAATCATGTATTAATTTGAAATAAAGAGAAGAGTTTTCATAGTTGGTATCAAGGGAAAAGTTTAGTTATTTTTGGGATTAGGATTATAAAACTCTAGAGAATGCCTTAGGAATAATACTAGGTATAAGTAAACGTACCAACTTTTTGTAAGTTTGGAGTAAGTGTTTTATCAAGAAAATATATTCTTTTTTTGATACTTTAAGTGGACGTGTTTCTAGAATAAATGTACCTAGGGGTAACAACTCCAATAAGGTGTTTGAGGCTTAACTTGGCATAACTAGGTACATGACAACGTGCCTTACTACACACCTGGTTTTACACTCTTAGGTAATATTATTTTTTAAATCCACAATATCATTAGGAACCATTATTAAGGTAACACAAAATTCCCATAAGAATATATTCTAGGAAATAGATCATGGATATTATATATTGAGGCCTAGAAATTTATAAGTTAAGAAATAAATGTTATTTATAAGTTATCCCTTTAATTTCATTGGATTATAAATTATGTGTTTAATAGTTTAAAAATAATCATCCCTAATTTTATTTTTATTCTAGATAATGTTCATAAATAGAAGGAATTTGGTAAACAACCAATGCGAAGGTCAATGTGATGACTACCCCAATGAGATTTCCAACCTGATGGGAGAAAGAATCACAAAATTTATGATGGTACTCTCTTAGTTGACTCAGGTTCCGAATAAAAACCTGGATCAGGAGGAGCAACCAAATCCCCCTAATAGAGAACAAGCTATGATTGGGAATTTTATATGAAAAGGCCTTCATATTTCAATGGATCATCTGATCCATTAATCACGGAACAATGGATCATATCCATGGATAAGATCTTCTCCAACCTTCAATGTTCCGAACAAGAGACGGTTCTACTAGATACTTATCATATGAAGGGAGAAGATGATTAGTGGTGGATATTTATTAAGAATAATAATCCTGATTAAGGGATCAAAGTGATGGGGTGGAATGAATTCTAATTTTTTTTATAAACATTTTCTTCACACTCACTGTCTTAAAATGAAAAGGGACTTCTTTTCCCTCAAGAAAAAAGATGAAGAATCTATCAAGGAGTATGAGGTAAACTTCAAAATAATTTCATGATACACCATCAAATTTGTTTTTACACCCAAATTCAAGTTCGAACACTTATTTGGTGGGATAAAACCTAGTATATAAAAATCTTTATTGATCCGTGACTTTGATAACTATGAGGAAATTGTTTGATGTGCCCTCAAAGCCAAAATGAATATTGGTGAGCCTCAAGGGTATCATAAGGATAAGAAAAAAAAAGTGGAGTTTAATTCTGGTGGTCTAGTAGAGAAATATAATAGTGCTAAGAAATTTCAACATCCCACTTATCAAAGGTGTAGAAAGAAGAACCCCAGAAATTTCCTAAGGGGAATGAGAAAATTCTTTAGGTGTGGGAAAGAAAAACACCTAGATAACGAGTACTGAAAGAAGAAATCCACTAATACGATGAAGGAAAGGAGTGATCCAATCAAACCTTATTGCATTTTTCATTGCTTCAACTACAAGGATCCATGGCACTTTTCAAACTAATTCACTAATCCAAGGGTTTTTGGAGACAACTAGAAACCTCCAAGGCAGTAAGGGAGATCTTTTTCCATCAAAACCACTGATGTGGATCCCGACAATGAAGTGGTGATAGGTACGCTATTTATTCATTCAATAATAGAGAACATAATTTTTTATTCTAGTTATACGCATTTCTTCATATAATGAAAGTTTAGTGGAACTATTAAAACACCAATACAAATCATGGAAGTAGAGATGTCAGTGAAAATGGAAAATGGGGAAATTATTGCATCCCAATTATATAACTCCTCCCATGTGAAAATTTGTGGGATAAAATTCCTAGAGAAACTTTTCATACTCCATTTTGTGAATTTTGACATAATTATGGGAATGAATTAGCTTTCCCTATATAGATCCAACATAAATTTCTATGAGAAGAAAATCAATATTCATATTGTGAATCTTCCCCTGATTATATAAAAGTTCAAGGAGGATGATGAATCTTATTTAACACAAATATCTCAAACATGTATATTATTTACCTTTGAGAAAGAATATCTAGCATAAATGATTGATTCTAAGGAAAGAATTATCCCTGAACACATTCCCATTGTGAGGTAATACATTGATGTGTTTCTCAAGGAATTTTATGGTCTTCCTCCTAGACAAGAGGTTGAATTTTCAAGCGAGCTTATACCTAAGGAATTTCCATTATCCAAGACTCAGTATAGAATGGTTTTTGTGGAACTCAAGTAGTTAAAAAAACAAATACAATATAATCTAGATAAAGGGTTCATTTGCCCAAGTGCTTCACCATAGGGTTCACCGGTCCTCTTCATTAAGAAGAATGATGGTCCAATGTGCCTTTTTATTGATTATAGTGAGCTCAAAAAGATCATGATAAAGAGAAAGTATCCTCTACCATAGATTAATGACTTGTTTGATCAGCTATATGTAGCACAATACTTCTCCAAGGTGGATCTATGGTTGGGGTATTACCAAGTTAGGGTGAAGAAGGAAGATATCTCTAAGACTGCTTTTCATACAAGGTACGAACACTATGAGTTCATAGTGATGCATTTAGGACTCACTAATGCTCTAGAAATCTTCATAAACATGATGAATAGAGTCTTTAGAGATTACCTAGACTAATTTATGTTAGTATTTATAGATAATATTCTAATATTATCAAAGACCAAGGAGGATCATGAGGAGCACCTGAGCACTATTTTAAAGACCTTATGAAAGGATAATATTTATTCCAAGTACATTAAATGTGAGTTATGGTTAAACTAAGTATCATTATTAGGGAATATGATCACAAGTAATGGGATATTTGTGAACCCTTTAAAGACATGAAAAATTGAATGATGTTCGAGGACAAAATCTGTGATAGATATCCATAGTTTCCTTGGATTAGATGGGTATTATCATCAATTTGTGATAAATTTATCATGATTGTAAAACCCTCTAACCAAGATAACTTGAAATTAAGTCAAGTTTTCTTGGAATGATTAATGTGAAGAGAGATTAAAGGATTTTAAAAGGAGGCTTATCACTACACCTTTTCTCACACTACCTATAAGTGGAGAACTTCTCATAGTATTAAGTGATGATTCAAAGAAGAGATTGGGCTATGTGTTAATGCAGAATGAAAAATTTATAACATATGATTCAAGGCAGTTAAAAGTTCATGAATAGAAATACCCAACGCATGATCTGGAGTTGAATGTAGTAATATTTTCTTTGAAAATATGGTGGCATTATCTTTTTGTGGAGAATTTTAAAATACTTACGGATCATAAAAGGCTCAAGTATATATTCATCAAGAAAGAGCTAAATATGCACCAAGGAATATGGTTATAGATGATCAAGGACTATGAATTCTCAATTCACTACCATCCAGGGAAAGAAAATAAAGTGGTGGACACTCTATGTAGAGATTATCTGATAATTCTATCATTGATTATAATTAACAGGGATCCAATATTATTATATTTGAAATTAATGGACATGGGAATCATAAAGGAAGGAACATCATCAATCATTTCACAAATTATTTCTCAAATGTCCCTTATGGAAAAGATAAAGGATTCTCAAAGAGATGATTTGGGAATTTAGAAGAATGTGGAAACTATAAGAAAAGTTAAATCCTTGTAGTTCAATGTTAATGAAGAAGGTGTTGAGATATTTGGGGTAAGATAATGTGTACCATAAAATATTGAGTTAAAGTAGGAGTTGTTTGATGATTCACATAGCTCAACCTTCTTTATAAATTATGGAATAATAGAGATTTATTAAGATCTAAAAGATCAATATTGGTGGGAAATATGAAGAAGGATATCACAAAATATATATCAAGATGTATTTTATGTATGAAAGTGAAAGCAAAAATTAAAAAATCCAAGGGGATGATGAAACCATTACCCATACCTACATGGAAATGAAAAAACATCACCATAAAATTTGTCATTAGTATTCCAAATACATAAAAAGAGAATAATTCTATCTGTTTTATGGTGGATAATATTATAAAGAATTAAAAAATCATTTCTATTTTAGAGGATTTCTCACTGGATCAACTTGCATGGATATACATCCTAGAAGTGGTAAGTCTGCATGAATTACCACTATCAATTGTATCTGATAGAGATTTGATATTCACCTCCAAGTTCTGGAAAAGTATTCAATATTATCTAAATTATGAGCAAAAATTCAACATGGTTTATCACCCCAAACTAATGTCCAATATGAGAATACTATCCAGACACTTGAGGACCTGTTGATAGCATGATCAATTGACTTCAAAGGAGGAATGGTACAATATCTTCCTCTGGTTGAGTTATCTTACAACAATAGTTTCCATTCAAGAATACAAATGGATCCCTATGAATCTATTTATAGGAATGGGTGTATAATACCTACATGCTGGGATGATGTTGGGGAATGAAAGTTTCTAGGTCTTGAGATGGTCGAGGAAATGGTGGAAAAGTTTAAGACCATTCAGTAGCACATCAAGGCTGCTCAGAGTTGACAGAAGAGCTATGCTGACAATCATCGATGAGACCTAGAGTTTGATGTTGGAGATATGGTATTCCTCCAAATATCTATATTAAATAAAGTGATGAGATTTGGGAAGAATGGAAATCATGTTCCAAGATATATCCCCCCCTTTGAGATACTTGATCGCATCGGAGTAGTGGCCTATCGATTAACACTTCCACCTAACCTATCTCAGGTACATGATGTATTCCATGTATCCATATTGAGAAAGTACATACCAAACCCCTCACATGGACTCAATCCAAAGGTGGTACCATTGGAGAATATCCTTTCCTATGAATAGAATCGGGTGAAAATATTAGATTATAGAGGCAAAGTTCTATGAAATAAGACAATGCATCTTGTGAAAGTGTTATTAAGAAACCAAAAGTTTGAAGAAGTGATGTATGAACTAGAGGAAGTGATGAAACAGATTTACCCTCATCTATTTTAGTGTGGTAAATTAAAATTTCTAGGGAAAAATTTCTAACAGGGGAAGATTGTAATGACCAAAACTGTTATAAATAAAATTCTCCTTTGGTTTTAATTAAATTTTCTTTTTATGTATTATGGTAATAGAAAACACATAAAATAATTTGGATTTATTATATTCTATTTAAAATACCATTAAGAATCATTACCATTGATAATATATATATTTAATAGTGATCATATGATTAGTATAAATATAGGGTTTTAACAAATACAATTGACACAAACAAAGGAAGTGATGGCCTCAACCAGTAGAATCGTACCATATAAATCCCATTTATCAGAGATTATAAGGGATATATAACTTATTGGATTTTCACTTGACCAATATCAATCTGATTTCCAACAACTTATGTAACGCCCCGACCCCAGTTACCCAGAGTCGGTGCATTATTACATAACATTGGCATGATCACAAGAAAGATAAAATCTCGAAAGACCGATTGGTTTAATAGCCTTGGAAACACTAGATATATTCATAAAGTTTTACATTACATCATGAAGTGAAAAACTACAACAACAACATATTGTCTCCATAATCCACACTATTATCCCCTCATAATATCCCTACAGGTCATTCATAATTTACTTCTTCACTTCCTGGGAAAAATAAAACATAGAAAAGGGGTGAGCTCAAATGCCCAGTAAGGATAACAATATAGAGGAAACTTTCATAAATAATAATAAACATTTAAGTCAATGTATAACTAAAACAAAAGCCTTTTAAACTTGAACTTAAACATAATATGGCAAAAATAAAATGAAATAATGTCATTTACTTATTCACATGGATATTCTACTAATCGAATAATCACATGTAATATCAATAACCATTTTCATAACGATGGAATGCATAATGCCAGACTATCATAACCACATAGCCAAGGCCTCATGCCAAGACTACAAATAAGATTTTGCCAAGGCCTTGTGACAAGAAACTAGTTTGTCTCATGAGACCTACCGATGCATCGAGGAGCTATAGCAGGCTCCACCCGTCACATATTAAGTCCAATGCATTCCCATATGAAAAGGTTTAAATATAACATAAACATTCGTATTAAAACTAGCATACGAAATGTCAATACTTTCACCATAAACTATGAATGGTATAAAAATAGCACATCCACAGTCAAACATATCACAAAACCTTCAATACAATATAGAAGTTTTGTATCATAATAAATCAACTTCAAATAAGCGTAAAATCATCAAAGGATGTTGACATAGATGAAATCAAAACTCTTTTTAGAGAAATATCTCTATATATTTTTGAAATCACTTAAGAGTCATATATTTATAAAATAAAACATTTTTCTTTGAAAATATTCTTATAAGCTTATAAGGGAATCTTCGACGATTTTATAATAGCGGAAAATAATTGCACCCGCCGTATAAGTTAAAAAAACATTCTTACCTTAATTCTGTCGAAAAGGTTAAAAGCACCTTGTTTGGAAAAATACGGAAAGATTCCTTTATAAAACTATTAAAAAAATTCAAACAAGGGTATAAATGACTTTAACCCATATTCTTTTAAATAGTAAAAATGTTTTGAAATACATTTTTAAGAAACATGGATGCGGATGATAAAGAGATCCCAGTAGATTATTACGTATAAACAACCTCGGATAATGAAGAGATTGTGAAATAACCCTTAACTTGTACTTTTCCTTGGTTGGGGTAGGTTAACCTCCTGTATAATAGTGAAATAATTTTTATTAAATTATACAATAATAATATACATTCATATGATATCATATATGATCTTTTAACATTGATTTGTTAATAATATCTTAGTATTATAGTCGTTTCGGGTGTTAACTTACTCGTTTTCTTTTATATGTTTTGTTACATAAGCCATGTTTGTAATGGATAGGTTGTATATTATTCATATCCAGAATGATATCAAGTCCTTAAACATCATTTTTAAATCATCAAATGATAATTATACTTGAATGGATACGATGGAGAATGAATCTCATCGCGTTCGTGGAGACGGTAGTCCGTACGTACGCACGAGCGACAATATCATTCTTTTGATATTAAAATAATATATAAATGGATGGTATATCATATATACAGAATAATTAACATTTTATATTTATTATTTACATGAGTTACACATAATTATTATACCCATCCAAAATAATAATATATTGAATAACAATTACACCACGACGTGGAGACGGTAAGCCGTACGTACGCACGTATGGTGACATGTTATTCAAAGGGTGGATAGAATACTAAATATGGTTTTACCATATTTATAATAACATCATAGTATATATATGATACTGGATTTATTATTTTATAATGGTAATAACAAATGAAGAAGAAGTGGAAGAAGAAAGGAACTTGGAAAAGGGTGGTGAAATCATTACCTATTCTTCGGGTTCTTCCTTTTGATTTGATAAAAAGGGATCCTTAGGTTGGCATTATGATCAAACTAAGGCATCTAGGTTGTATTGAGGGAAGTTGGGAGAGTATTTGGGCAGAGTTTGGCCGAACCAAAAGGCTTTGAAGGTGTGAATAAAGGAGAAGGAGGAGTGCCCTTTTATAAGAGGGGTGAGGGGCACCTTTGGAAAAGCTAGAAATATTAATTTATAATAAATTCATATTAGGTTTATAATGGCTCAAAAGTTGATTATTTAAATTTTAAGGTGGGGATAGGTCTAAAACCATTCAACCAATAGAATTTAGACAGGTTTGGGTTACTATATTAACCTTATCTTTAAGTATTAACTCTTAGTTAATTAGTTTGACATTTACCATGTCACTTTGTATTTTTATATTATATAGTTAATAAACTTACTATATACATCCAAGCGACCCCTAAGTGGTCCATTAATGATACAAATATCATGATACAAGTCTCTTGGCAGAAACATATATTTTTTAGGAATTTAATATCAATTAATAATATAATATTTGTTTTAAAACCTCTTTTATGTCAATTTTGACACTATTCAATAGTTGATTTTTGTGAAACTCATAACAGAATGATTACTTAGAAAAAAGTTAATTAAATAACTTCTAATATGTCATATTATCCTAGAAAATTATTTTAATTCATTAAAAGTCTCAAATTATATTTATTTTGGTATTTATAATATCCATTATTTTAAATTTTCACTATTATGGTAATTACTGCATCATCATTGTGTCATAAATAAATTAAATTATGTAATCTCTAAAAATTATAAATAAAATATAATTATGTAGGAAATATTTTTATATTTATAATTAATATTTATAGTCTAAAATCCAACATATATAACCCTATGTAAAAATTGTTTTTCTAAAAGATATATGCTTGTGTCATTTTTGTATTCATTTTAACTTAATTAAAATAAAGTGTCCCTATCACCTACAAGTGGCTCCATGGGGTACAAAAATAGACCCAAAGATGCCTATGGTCTAACATGTATCAACCAATAAGTCTAGGACACGTTTTAGGGTAATTTAGTATTATTATAATATTATTTTTTAACCCTTATTTATCGGATTTACCCTTAACCATGGTAAATAAAATATTTACCGAAGTAATTATTCAAAATGTCTAAAAATAAAATTTACCTATTTACACAATTTGAACATCCTGATTCCAAATATGGAATCCATTTTTCCAAATTCAAAACACAGAAGTGGCAGAAATTAATTTAAAATTAATTCCCGTTGTTAAAACAAAAAGCGTGTTTTTAAGAGATAATAACTATCAAAAGATTGACACTTGTTTATGTCCGGTTTAATTGTAAAATTATATCCAATGGCCAACATTATATTAAATGGTAAAAATATATTCTAAATATACTTTAAAACCACTCAAATTTATAATTTATCACTATTAATTATTTTGATTAAAAAAGTTTTTTTTAATTAAAATTCAGTAATTTTCACTATTCATCAAAATATTAAAGTTATCCGAAAAGTACCAAAATTTCACCTTAGGCTAAATTTGATATTCTGAATCCAAAAATGAAGTCCATTTAAAAAATAAAATATATATAATTTCAAAAAGTAGGTATTACTATTCACAATGGCTAGTTTGATTGGTTATGGTGTGTTAGAACTCAGTGTTGCGTACAACACACGCTATCACATTATTCAAAGAGAAGCGTACCGTAGAAGCTTGGGGTGTTACATTCTCCCCTCCTTCAAATAATTTCATCCTCGAAATTTTTAGAATATTATCGCATGAAAAGACTCGGGTGGTTCTTCATCATAAGTTCCTCGGGTTCCCACGTTGCCTCTTCCATCTTATGGTTTCTCCACAAAACCTTTACCAGAGGCGTCGCCCGGTTTCTCAGTACGTATTCTCTTGTATCAAGAATCCTGACAGGCTCTTCACAATAAGACAGATCGGGTTCCAGTTCTAATTCTTCATAGGTGAGTACATGCGTTGGGTCAGACATGTATTTCCTCAAAAGAGATACGTGGAACACATCGTGAAATTTGGAGAGACTTGGCGGCATTGCCAATCGGTAAGCTACAACCCCAATTCGTTCTAGAATTTCGAAAGGTCCGATGTACCTGGGACTCAATTTACCTTTCTTACCAAAATGTATGACTCCCTTCCATCGAGATACCTTCAGGAAAACATGATCACTGACTTGAAATTCCAAATCCTTCCTTTGATTATCGGCATAGCTCTTCTGCCCACTTTGAGCTGCTTGGATGTGATTTTGGATTACCTTCACATTTTCCATCATTTCCTCCACCAGTTCTAGACCTACAAGTTTTCTTTCACCAACGACATCCCAACAGGTTGGTGTGAGACATCTATTTCCATATAACGCTTCATATGGTGCCATATGAATACTCGAATGGAAGCTATTGTTATAGGAAAATTCTACCAGAGGTAAATACTGATCCCACATACCCTGAAAGTCAAGTGAGCAAGATCTCAACATGTCTTCTAAGGTTTGAATAGTATGTTCTGATTGTCCATCTGTCTGAGGGTGGTAAGCAGTGCTCAAATGAAGTTTAGTATCCAGGGATTTCTGAAGACTTTTCCAGAATCTTGAAGTAAAACGGGGATCACGATCAGAAAAAATCGATAGGGGTACTCCATGAAGTCTCACAACTTCATTGATATATAGTCTTTCTAGATGTTCCAGGGGTAGATCTTATCTTATAGCAAGAAAATGTGCTAACTTGGTAAGACGATCAACAATAACCCATATTGCATCATTCCTTTTAGGAGTCTTTGGTAGCCCCATGACAAAGTCCATCGTAATATTGTCCCATTTCCACTCCGGTATGGGAAGAGGTTGCATGACTCCTCCAGGATGTTGCCTTCTAGCTTTCACTTGTTGACAAACCATACATCTTGACACAAAATCAGCAATATCCCTCTTCATGTTGTCCCACCAAAAATGTTCCTTCAAATCTCTATACATTTTGGTGCTCCCAGGATGTATAGAGAAATTGGAAATATGAGCATCATCCATCAATTCCCTTTTTAGATCAGGTATATTGGGAACACAAAGTCTCTTCCGAAATTTCAAAATTCCATCTTCATACACAAAGTCTCTCAATCTCCCATCATTAACAGCTTTAATCTTCTTTTGAAATTCTTCATCATCAGTCTGAGAACTCTTAATCCTTTCTAGTAAAGATGGTTTGGCAACCATTTGAAAAAGCATTGATGTTTCACCTTCCCTGGTTATTCCCATGTCCATCTTCACTAGATCCATGAAAATTGGATCCCTTTCAATTCTCATATTGTTCAAAACTCCATGATCTTTTCTGCTCAAAGCATCTGCCACCTTGTTTTCCTTCCCCGGGTGGTAGTGTATCGTGAAATCATAATCCTTGAGTAATTCAAGCCATCTACTTTGCCTCATGTTGAGTTCTTTTTGTGAGAAAATATACTTCAAACTCTTGTGATCAGTATAAATCTCACATTTTTCACCATAGAGGTAGTGCCTCCATATCTTCAAAGCAAAGATCATAGCTGCTAACTCGAGATCATGAGTAGGATAGTTTTGTTCATGAATTTTCAACTGTCATGATGCATAGGAAATAACCTTATCATTCTGCATAAGGACAAAACCAAGTCCTTTCTTCGATGCATCACTATAAATAACGAACCCATCATTCCCCGATGGTAGAGTCAATATAGGAGAATTGACTAATCTTCTCTTCATTTCTTCGAAACATTCTTCACACTCTTTTTTCCAAACAAATTTAACCCCTTTACGTGTGAGCTTCGTTAATGGGTTATCCAATCGGGCAAAATTTTGGACGAAACGTCGATAATAACCTGCTAAACCAATAAAACTACGTACCTCAGTTATACTCGTCGGTGCTGGACATTCTTGGATTGCCTTAGTCTTAGAAAGGTCAACAGAGATTCCATCTTTAGAGACAATATGGCCAAGAAAAGAAATCTCCTGAAGCCAGAATTCACACTTGCTAAACTTCCCATATAATTCATGTCTTCTTAGAGTCTTCAAGATAATGCGCAAGTGATTTTCATGATCTTCATATCTTTTTGAGTATACCAAGATATCATCAATAAATACCACCACAAATTCATCGAGATACTCCTTGAAAACTCTATTCATCAGATCCATGAATACAGAGGGTGCATTAGTTAATCCAAAAGGCATTACAGTAAACTTGTAATGCCCGTACCTGGTTCGAAATGCTGTCTTCGGAATGTCTTCCTTATTCACACACAACTGATGGTATCTAGATCGAAGGTCAATCTTTGAAAAGTATTGATCTCCATGCAGTTGGTCAAATAAATCATCAATTCGAGGTAGGGGATACTTGTTCTTTATTGTTATAGCATTGATCTCCCTGTAGTCGACACATAACCTCATAGACCCATCTTTCTTTTTAACAAAAAGAACAGGGGATCCCCATGGAGAAACACTAGGGCGAATAAATCCCTTATTACTAAATTACTCTAGTTGTTTCTTTAGTTCAACTAATTCTATAGTGGCCATTCTATAAGGGGTATTCGATATAGGCCTTGATCCAGGAATTAAATCAATGGAAAACTCAACTTCTCGTTCTGGAGGATGTCCAGGTAAATCTTCCAGAAATACATCTACATATTATTTCACAATAGGTACATCCTCTATTTGAACATTAATTTCTTCACCTATAGTTATTTCATTCTCTTCCTCCCCAATAATTGAATTTAGTTGAGCTACTGGGGGTGGATCTAGATAAGAATTAGGTGGTGACGATTCTGCTATAAAGATAAGGTGTTCCTTATCATCATCATCAAGAATCGTAACCTCTTTCTTCTTACAATAAATCTTCGCATCATAGTCCGAAATCCAGTCCATACCGAGGATTATATCGAACTCAATCATAGGTATGACGATGAGATCAACAGATAAAGAACATTTATGTGCTCTAATGGGGACTGATTCACAAAACTTTGTTTCAATGATACTTCCCTTAGGAGTTTTAACGGACAACTCACTTGTTAAATCAAATTGGAAATATCTAATTTTCTTAGAAAAATTGGAAGATATGAAACAATGTGATGATACATGTAACGCCCCGACCCCAGTTACCTAGAGTCGGTGCATTATTACATAACATTGGCATGATCACAAGAAAGATCAAATCCCGAAAGACCGATTGGTTTAGTAGCCTTGGAAACACTAGATATATTCATAAGTTTTACATTATATCATAAAATGAAAAACTACTACAACAACATAATGTCTCCACAGTCCACACTATTATCCCCTCATAATATCCCTGCAGGTCATTCATAACTTACTTCTTCACATCCTGGGGAAAATAAAACATAGAAAAGGGGTGAGCTCAAATGCCCAGTAAGGATAACAATATAGCGGAACATTCAAAATAAGCATAAACATTTAAGGCAATGCATTACTAAAACAAAATCCTTTTAAACTTGAACTTCAACATAGTATGGCAAAAGTAAAATTAAATAATGCCATTTACTTATTCACATGGATATTCTACTAATCGAATAATCACATGCAAAATCAATAACCACTTTCATAATGATGGAATACATAATGCTAAACTTTAATTTCTTTTCAAGGCCTCGTCCCAAGACCTTGGGGCTAACTGTAACCGGAACCCAACCCGGAGTGCCTCTAATAACCGGACACCAACCCGGAGTGCCCCTAATAACCGGACACCAACCCGGAGTGCCTCTAATAACCGGAGACCAAACCGGAGGGCTTACTTTTACCAGTCCCTAACCTGGAGGGCTTACTTTTACCAATCCCCAACCTGGAGTCCTTACTTTAACCAGTCCCCAACCTGGAACATACTTGTACAACACATTCATATGAAGTAAAGGTTGAAATATAACATAAACATTCTTATTGGAACTAGCATACGAAATGTCAATACTTTACTCATAAACCATGAATTCTATATAAATGACACATCTACAGTCAAACATATCACAAAACTTCATTACAATATGGAAGTTTTAAATCATAATAAATCAACTTCAAATAATCTTAAAATCCATCAAAGGATGTTGACATAGATGAAAATGTTTTTTTAAAAATTATTGAGAGAAATATCCCTTTTTCATGAAAACATTTTAATGTTACACAATTTAGATAGTAAGGCATTTAAATACATTTTTGAATCAAAGTGTCCCATACCACTTTGAAACTTTTGAATGGAATTAACACTTTTAAAACATTCATTTTCATATAAATAAATCCTTACAAACCATTTTGAAAACGTGGACATAAATGAGGATGATTTAGAAGAATAAATATTTAAAACATTTAAAATGATGTTTTAGTAAAAGTTCCCTTAGAAATAATCCCTTTGAAAACTCTTTTATGAAATATGGACATGGATAGTAAATATGTCCCTGTAGATACTTACGTAAAGACAACCTCGGATATTAAAGAGATTGTGAAGTAAACCCTTATCAATTTGGTAACTTATGAAACATACAACCCATGAAAGAGGTATCATACAATGAAAATGTAAATACACATAAGGTAAAGTGTATTACACAAAGAATACAATTATGGGCAGTACATACACCACACAAAAGATAATAGTGGAAATATGGCATGAATCTCACGGAAATAAAGAGTGAGATGAAAACCCCTTACCACGTTAATCAACTGAGTCGTATGGCCAAAAGTTAATAACCACCAAATTATTTACAGAATAACATGAATATAAAGATAATCATGATAATATATATCAAATGCCAGTACACAATACACCACTTTCAATAATTTATTGGCGAATAATGTAAATCTCACAGAATTGAATGTGAGATAAGAAAATCCCTTACCTTGTACTTTTACTTGGTTGGGGTAGGTTAACCTCCTCTTCTTCGGTTCCTTCCTTTTGATTTGATCAAAAGGGCTCCTTAGGTTGGCTTTATGATCAAACTAAGGCCTCTAGGTTGTAGTGAGGGAAGTTGGGAGAGTATTTGGGCAGAGTTTGGCCGAACCATAAGGCTTTGAAGGTGTGACAAAATGAGAAGGAGGAGTGCCCTTTTATAAGAGGGGTGAGGGGCACCCTTGGAAAAGCTAGAAATATTAATTTATAATAAATTCTTATTCGGTTTATAATGGCTCCAAAGTTGATTATTTAAATGTTAAGGTGGGGATGGGTCGAATACAACTCAACCAATAGAATTTAGACAGGTTTGGGTACTTATATTAACCTTATCTTTAAGTATTAACTCTAAGTTAATTAGTTTCAATTTTACAATGTCTCTTTGTATTTTTATATAATATGGTTAATAAACTTACTATATACATCCAAGCAACCCCCAAGTGGTCCATTAATGATGAACCTATCATGATATAAGTCTCTTGGCCGAACCTTAGATTTTTAGGAATTTAATATCAATTAATAATATAATATTTATTTTAAGAACTCTTTTATGTCAATTTGACACTATTCAATAGTTGATTTTTGTGAAACTCCTAACAGATTGATTACTTCGAAAAAAGTCAATTAAATCAATCATAATATATCATATTATCCTAGAAAATTAGTTTAATTCATTAAAAGTTTCATATTATATTTATTTGGGTATTTATAATATCAATTATGTTAATTTTTCACTATTATAGTAATTAATTCATCATCACTGTGTCATAAATAAATTAAATTATTTAATGTCTAAAAATTATAAATGAACTATAACTATGTAGTAAATCTTTTTATATTTCTAATGAATATTTATAATCTAAAATCCAACATATATAACCCTATGTAAAAATTGTTTTGCTAAAAGATATATGCTTGTGTCATTTTTGTATTCATTTTAACTTAATTAAAATAAAGTGTCCCTATCACCTACAAGTGGCACCATGGGGTCCCAAAATCGACCCAAAGATGCCTATGGTCGAACATGTGTTAACCAATAAGGCTAGGACACGTTTTAGGGTAATTTAGTATTATTATATTATTATTTTTTAACCCTTATTTACCGGATTTACCCTTAACCATGGTAAATAAAATTTTTACCGCAGTAATTATTCAAAATATCTAAAAATAAAAGTTACCTATTTACACAATTTGAACATCCTGATTCCAAATATGGAATCCATTTTTCTAAATTCAAAACACAGAAGTGGCATAAATTAATTTAAAATTAATTCCCGCTGTCAAAACAAAAAGCGTGTTTTTAAGAGATAATAACTATCAAAAGATTGACACCTGTTTATGTTCGATTTAATTGTAAAATTATGTCCAATGACCAAAATTATATTAAATGGTAAAAATATATTCTAAATATACTTTAAAACCACTTAAATTCATAATTTATCACTATTAATTATTTTGATTAAAAAAGTTGTTTTTAATTAAAATTTAGTAATTTTCACTATTCATCAAAATATGAAAGTTATCTGAAATGTACCAAAATTTCACCTTAGGATAAATTTGATATTCCGAATCCAAAAATGAAGTCCATTCTAAAATATAAAATATATATAATTTCAAAAAGTAGGAATTACTATTCATAACGGCTAGTTTGATTGGTTGTGGTGTGTTAGAACTCGAAGTTGCGTACAACACACGCTACTGTATTATTCAAAGGAAAGCATACTGTGGAAGCTTGGGATGTTTCATTTAAATTTTTTTTTGATGTCCCCATTTAGTCAAAAAGTTTAAAATATTGTATTTAAAAAGGTTTCACTATTAAAAGTTGATAAAAGTGCAATACTGAAAATGAATCTGTTCTTGTATTATGTCTAAGAAACTCATAATTTGGATTCTAAAATTATAAGGATTATATAAAGTTTAAAATTTAGTTAATACTTTTCATAACCTCTTTTGAATGGCTTGTTTGGTAAGTCATGGTGTGCTTGAACTCGGTGTTGCGTGTAGTGCAAGTTATTGTATTATTTTAAAGAAATAACACACTATGAAATCTTGGGGTGTTACATTCTCCCCTCCTTCAATAAATTGCGTCCTCGCAATTTGAAATTGTTCTTCGAAAATAAAAGGTTGAAAATAAAAAATATCTTTGTGGGAAAACCTACATCGGAAATTGGGTTACTAAAATTTAATCTTAATATGAGGAAATGAGAAATGAAAGGGTCACCACCAAATTATGATCTCGATTAGGAGAACATTGGTGGCAATTAGAGACATATAATTGGAGGAAAAACGTAAATATTTATAGGTAGTGATTGAGGTCATCAATCACAAACAAGTATAAAATTGAGGTCCTTAAACTCATCAATCTATGATGATTTGAAATACCATCGGTTCAACAAAACATAGGGTATTAGGATAACACATTTTTGACGTTTCAAAATATCTTAGTTGAAATCCCACATCGAAAAATGAATTAATGAGGCCTCTATTTAAAATAAGGAGTGGAAAGTATGAAGATTACCAAAAATAACACATACTAGGGTTCCATGTAGGAAAATATGGATATGGAAGAGAAATCTAACCATCAATTATCTGATGGAGAGTGGTAGAGAACATGGCTATGAAAAGGCTAACAATCCCAAAGCCATAAATTAGTGATGATTTAAGGTACCATCTAGGACAACATTTTTGTTCTAAGTTCCTTTTCTTAATGTTGAGGAATTTATTTATGAGATTGGATAAGATCATAAGGAGATATACTTACTTTATAATTAGAGTTTTGTCCATTAATAAATTTCTACCACAAACTCATCTTTCACTCGTAAAAAAAATTCTATTTATACTATTCGTACAGGGTTCCAAAATAAACGAATTTATAATTCATCTACCAGATCTTTTAAAAAAACTACATTATTTAATCCAGGACATCTCTTGGGCCAGTGGTAGGTGATACACCCTTGTCGCCCTTCGGTTGTGGGTTCAAGTCTCGCGGCCTTGCCGGACGCGACGGGTTGCCGCCCGACCTCCGGGTTGTCCTTTTATGGCAATCCAAAATTAATCTCAAACTAGAATTTATCCAAAATATTTCTGACCAAACTCACAGTCCAACATTTATAAGGAAGTTAAACATAATGTAGATCCTTTTTACCACGTAATAGCATATGAATACCTTCATCATGTATTCTTTTAATACACTGAAACATCCTGAATTACCATATTCCTTATTGATTACATTCATGCTCCCTTATTCCATATAGAATGCTGGATATTCCTCATCAATCCAAAAATGTTTTAAACCCCAACAATAATGGAATATACAGATCATTAATCAGTTCCAAGGTAGTCAAGAATATCCAATATAATTTATCCAAAACAATCATGTATTATTCCAAAATCACTAACTCGGTATCAGAACAATATTATGGTTTATCATTCTCTCAACCATATATTTTCCAAAAATTTATCCTGCTGTTGAGTCACCTTTCTTTGTTCCACACAATCTCAAGTCCTTAATGAAATAGTACTGCAGTACAATCCTTATATACTCCATAATTATTATAACAAGTACATTGTTGATACAACACTCAATTGACATAATCAAAATAAGAACTCTAATCATTCCTCTTCATCTGTGGTAGTATCATAACTTGATTATTATCCAATAACATCATTTGCGGCATATTCTGGTGACTGGGACATAGGTTCGCGTAGTGTCCAAACTCCTTGCAAATGAAGCATTGTACATTTGAAACCATTTTCTTACCCTTGTAGTCACATACTTTGTGCCCTTTTCCTCCACACTTATAAAAAACTCCCATTCCTTTCAGGCAAGTTCCAGGGTGTTTCTTTCCACAGTTACCACATATGGGAAAATTCTTCTTTCCCCTCTTACCTTTATCCATATTTCTCTCTTCCATCCTTTTCTTCTCTTGCTTCCCTTCAAAGCCATAGGACTCAGTAAACTCTTTAATTATCTTATCAATACATGATATTATTTCTTCATATGATGATAATACATGCGAGACTATTTCTCTTGTAAATTCTAGCTTAAGAACATAAAATATATGATCCTTCTTTCTCTTTAGAACATGTGCATTGCTAGAGTTCTCATTCCTTCTACTGGGCGCCATTTCTAAACAATGGCATACATTAGATTAGTTTATGAATAACAATACCTAATCCCAAACTTGTAAAACACATAACATAAATTAAATAGTTTATGGATATAATCCATAATCATAAAAATGTCTCCTTTGAAGAAGTATATACTCATAAACCCTTCATAATGATTTGTAAGGAAAATGAGAGTTATCCTAAGCATATCCCCCGGGAGTGTCGTAACCAAGAGTGCAGCAAGGCCCGTTGTCGTGCACCAATTCCCGTTAGAGTCTAGCTCAAAGCAGTGTTTTCAGGTTTTACCCCTAGGTACATCTGTGCCAGAGCCGCCTCTACCTGCTTGTATCCAGACAGGGGTGTATTGCTCGGAAAACTCACAAAATCTCTACAATACCAAAATTCTCGGAAGTTCTTCTATACTAATCCTCAAAGTTTATCTTAGGTCTACGTTCTCTAATCAGATTTTATCTAAATCTAGCTTCCAAGGTTTGTACTAAACTTCCTTTGATACCAACTGTAACGCCCCGACCCCAGTTACCTAGAGTCGGTGCATTATTACATAACATTGGCATGACCACAAGAAAGATCAAATCTCGAAAGACCGATTGGTTTAGTAGCCTTAGAAACACTAGATATATTCATAAGTTTTACATTACATCATAAAATGAAAAACTACTACAACAACATAATGTCTCCACAGTCCACACTATTATCCCCTCATAATATCCCTACAGGTCATTCATAACTTACTTCTTCACATCCTGGGGAAAATAAAACATAGAAAAGGGGTGAGCTCAAATGCCCAGTAAGGATAACAATATAGTGGAACATTCAAAATAAGCATAAACATTTAAGGCAATGCATTACTAAAAAAAAGCCTTTTAAACTTGAACTTCAACATAGTATGGCAAAAGTAAAATGAAATAATACCATTTACTTATTCACATGGATATTCTACTAATCGAATAATCACATGCAAAATCAATAACCACTTTCATAATGATGGAATAAATAATGCTAAACTTTAATTTCTTTTCAAGGCCTCGTCCCAAGACCTTGGGGCTAATTGTAACCGGAACCCAACCTGGAGTGCCTCTAATAACCGGACACCAACCCGGAGTGCCCCTAATAGCCGGACACCAACCCGGAGTGCCTCTAATAACCGGAGACCAAACCGGAGGGCTTACTTTTACCAGTCCCTAACCTGGAGGGCTTACTTTTACCAGTCCCCAACCTGAAGGCCTTACTTTAACCAGTCCCCAACCTGGAACATACTTGTCCAACACATTCATATGAAGTAAAGGTTGAAATATAACATAAACATTCTTATTGGAACTAGCATACGAAATGTCAATACTTTACTCATAAACCATGAATGCTATATAAATGACACATCTACAGTCAAACATATCACAAAACTTCATTACAATATGGAAGTTTTAAATCATAATAAATCAACTTCAAATAATCTTAAAATCCATCAAAGGATGTTGACATAGATGAAAATGTTTTTTTTAAATTATTGAGAGAAATATCCCTTTTTCATGAAAACATTTTAATGTTACACAATTTAGAAAGTAAGGCATTTAAATAAATTTTTGAATCAAAGTGTCCCATACCACTTTGAAACTTTTGAATGGAATTAACACTTTTAAAACATTCATTTTCATATAAATAAATCCTTACAAACCATTTTGAAAACGTGGACATAAATGAGGATGATTTAGAAGAATAAATATTTAAAACATTTAAAATGATGTTTTAGTAAAAGTTCCCTTAGAAATAATCCATTTGAAAACTCTTTTATGAAATATGGACATGGATAGTAAATATTCCCCTATAGATACTTACGTAAAGGCAACCTCGGATATTAAAGAGATTGTGAAGTAAACCCTTATCAATTTGGTAACTTATGAAACATACAACCCATGAAAGAGGTATCATACAATGAAAATGTAAATACACATAAGGTAAAGTGTATTACACAAAGAATACAATTATGGGCAGTACATACACCACACAAAAGATAATAGTGGAAATATGGCATGAATATCACGGAAATAAAGAGTGAGATGAAAACCCCTTACCACGTTAATCAACTGAGTCGTATGGCCAAAAGTTAATAACCACCAAATTATTTACAGAATAACATGAATATAAAGATAATCATGATAATATATATCAAATGCCAGTACACAATACACCACTTTCAATAATTTAGTGGCGAATAATGGAAATCTCACGGAATTGAATGTGAGATAAGAAAATCCCTTACCTTGTACTTTTACTTGGTTGGGGTAGGTTAACCTCCTCTTCTTCGGTTCCTTCCTTTTGATTTGATCAAAAGGGCTCCTTAGGTTGGCTTTCTGATCAAACTAAGGCCTCTAGGTTGTAGTGAAGGAAGTTGGGAGAGTATTTGGTCAGAGTTTGTCCGAACCATAAGGCTTTGAAGGTGTGACAAAATGAGAAGGAGGAGTGCCCTTTTATAAGAGGGGTGAGGGGCACCCTTGGAAAAGCTAGAAATATTAATTTATAATAAATTTTTATTCGGTTTATAATGGCTCAAAAGTTTATTATTTAAATGTTAAGGTGGGTATGGGTCGAATACAACTCAACCAATAGAATTTAGACAGGTTTGGGTACTTATATTAACCTTGTCTTTAAGTATTAACTCTAAGTTAATTAGTTTCAATTTTACAATGTCTCTTTGTATTTTTATATAATATGGTTAATAAACTTACTATATACATCCAAGAGACCCCCAAGTGGTCCATTAATGATTAACCTATAATGATATAAGTCTCTTGGCCGAACCTTAGATTTTTAGGAATTTAATATCAATTAATAATATAATATTTGTTTTAAGAACTCTTTTATGTCAATTTTGACACTATTCAATAGTTGATTTTTGTGAAACTCCTAACAGATTGATTACTTCTAACAAAGTCAATTAAATCAATCCTAATATATCATATTATCCTATAAAATTAGTTTAATTCATTAAAAGTTTCATATTATATTTATTTGGGTATTTATAATATCAATTATGTTAATTTTTCACTATTATAGTAATTAATTCATCATCACTGTGTCATAAATAAATTAAATTATTTAATGTCTAAAAATTATAAATGAACTATCACTATGTAGGAAATCTTTTTATCTTTCTAATGAATATTTATAATCTAAAATCCAACATATATAACCCTATGTAAAAATTGTTTTGCTAAAAGATATATGCTTGTGTCATTTTTGTATTCATTTTAACTTAATTAAAATAAAATGTCCCTATCACCTACAAGTGGCACCATGGGGTCCCAAAATCGACCCAAAGATGCCTATGGTCGAACATGTATCAAAAAATAAGGCTAGGACACGTTTTAGGGTAATTTAGTATTATTATAATATTATTTGTTAACCCTTATTTACCGGATTTACCCTTAACGATGGTAAATAAAATTTTTACCGCAGTAATTATTCAAAATATCTAAAAATAAAAGTTACATATTTACACAATTTGAACATCCTGATTCCAAATATGGAATCCATTTTTCTAAATTCAAAACACAGAAGTGGCAGAAATTAATTTAAAATTAATTCCCGCTGTCAAAACAAAAAGCGTGTTTTTAAGAGATAATAACTATCAAAAGATTGACACCTGTTTATGTTCGGTTTAATTGTAAAATTATGTCCAATGAACAAAATTATATTAAATGGTAAAAATATATTCTAAATATACTTTAAAACCACTTAAATTCATAATTTATCACTATTAATTATTTTGATTAAAAAAGTTGTTTTTAATTAAAATTTAGTAATTTTCACTATTCATCAAAATATGAAAGTTATCCGAAATGTACCAAAATTTCACCTTAGGCTAAATTCAATATTCCGAATCCAAAAATGAAGTCCATTCTAAAATATAAAATATATATAATTTCAAAAAGTAGGTATTACTATTCATAACGGCTAGTTTGATTGGTTGTGGTGTGTTAGAACTCGAAGTTGCGTACAACACACGCTACTGTATTATTCAAAGGAAAGCATACCGTGGAAGCTTGGGATGTTTCATTTTAAATTTTTTTTGATGTCCCCATTTAGTCAAAAAGTTTAAAATATTGTATTTAAAAAGGTTTCACTATTAAAAGTTGATAAAAGTGCAATACTGAAAATGAATCTGTTCTTGTATTATGTCTAAGAAACTCATAATATGGATTCTAAAATTATAAGGATTATATAAAGTTTAAAATTTAGTTAATACTATTCATAACCTCTTTTGAACGGCTTGTTTGGTAAGTCATGGTGTGCTTGAACTCAGTGTTGCGTGTAGTGCAAGTTATTGTATTATTTTAAAGAAATAACACACTATGAAATCTTGGGGTGTTACAATACAGAATCAAATAATGCATTTTCTAAACTTGAGGAAACCATTAAATTACCTGACACCACGTCTTTCGGAGATTCTACCTCAGCAGTAGTGATAGCATAAGCTTTGCCTTGATCCCTTGGCCTTTTCTGAGGTAAGTTCTCCTAACGCTTAAAACATTCATTTGCATAATGCCCCATATCCCTGCAATTGTAGAACTGAACATTGGTAGCTTCCTTCTTCCCCTTGCAATCACGAGCTTGGTGGCCTTTTTCACCACACTTGTAATAGACTCCCATTCCCTTCAAGCAAGTACCGGGGTGTTTCTTCCCACATTTACCACAGGATGGATATTCAACCTTTCCCTTCTTCCCCTTATTTCCATTCCCAGATTGATCAGCAGGGATCTTCTTATCTTGCTTTGCTTTAAAGTCATAAGACTTAGAGAATTCCTTTTCAGTCTTGATAGCACATGAGACAATGTCTTCGTTCGATGAAAAGGATTGTGAGACTAATGCTCGACGGAGAAATGGTTTTAACCCATCAAAGAAACGATCAATATTACTTCTTGGGTTATGTATATAATCTCTAGCATACCTTGCTAACCTTGTAAAGTTATCCTCATACTTTGAGACATTCTCATCCTCCTTCTGTCTTAGACTCAGAAATTGCCTTTCCATATCTGCTCAATGGTCGTGAGGAAAGTATTTTTCTAAAAACAGATCTTTGAAATCCCTCCATTCCATATTTGATACTTCATCATCTTCCTTTGTGTTTTGAATCAATGACCACCATTGATCAACATCTCCAGTGAGTCGGTAAACTGTCATGATAACTTTTTTCCCTTTCACTACTCCCCAAATCCTGAAATATTTTCTCTAGGGAATTTATCCATTGCTCAGCTACTAAGGGATTTGTACTCCCATTGAACATTGGTGGTTGTGGCCTCATGAATCGATCTAACATTGATCCTCCATGCTGTGGATTAGGGTGCTCCATACGGGTAAGGTTATTATTCATAACCTGAGTAAGTTGTCCCAGTATGGTGATTAGCTGATCGGCACCAGTTGCATCACCAGCTCCACTATAATTATCTTGAGCATGAGGGAAATCCCTACATGGAGTGCGTGCATTGATACGGTTTCTATTTCTTCCACTAGGTTTCATTTCTAAACAATGGTATAAACTAGATCAGTTTATGAATCAAAATACATAATCCCATACTTACAAAACACTTAACATAAATTGAACTATTTATGGATATAATCCATAATCATAAGAATTTTTTCTTTGAGGAAGTATATAATCATAAACCCTTCATAATGATTTGTAAAGAAAATGAGAGTTATCCTAAGCATATCCCCCGGGAGTGTCGTAACCAAGAGTGCAGCAAGGCCCATTGTCGTGCACCAGTTCCCGTTCGAGTCTAGATCAAAGCGGTGTTTTCGGGTTTTACCCCTAGGTACATCTGTGCTAGAGCCGCCTCTACCTTCTCGTATCCATACATGGATGTAATGCTCGGAAAACTCACAAAATCTCTACAATACCAAAATTCTAGGAATTTCTTCTATACTAATCCTCAAAGTTCATTTTAGGTCTATGTGCTCTAATCAGAGTTTATCTAAATCTAGCTTCCAAGGTTTCTAATAAACTTCCTCTGATACCAACTGTAATGCCCTGACCCCAGTTACCCAGAGTCGGTGCATTATTACATAACATTGGAATGATCACAAGAAAGATCAAATCTCGAAAGACCGATTGGTTTAGTAGCCTTAGAAACACTAGATATGTTCATAAAGTTTTACATTACATCATGAAGTGGAAAACTACAACAAAAACATATTGTCTCCATAATCTACACTATTATCCCCTCATAATATCCCTGAAGGTCATTCATAATTTACTTCTTCACTTCCTGGGAAAAATAAAACATAGAAAAGGGGTTAGCTCAAATGCCCAGTAAGGATAACAATATAACGGAAACTTTCATAAATAAGAATAAAAATTTAAGGCAATGTATAACTAAAACAAAAGCCTTTTAAACTTGAACTTAAACATAATATGGCAAAAATAAAATGAAATAACTCCATTTACTTATTCACATGGATATTCTACTAATCGAATAATCACATGCAATATCAATAACCACTTTCATGATGATGGAATGCATAATGACAGACTATCATAACCACATAGCGAAGGCCTCGTGCCAAGACTACAAATAATATTTTGCCAAGGCCTTATGCCAAGACACTAGTTTGTCTCATGAGACCTACCGATGCATCGAGGAGATATAGCGGGCTCCACCCGTCACATATTAAGTCCAATGCATTCCCATATGAAAAGGTTTAAACATAACATAAAAATTCGTATTAAAACTAGCATAATAAATGTCAATACTTTCACCATAAACTATGAATGGTATAAAAATAGAACATCCATAGTCAAACATATCACAAAACCTTCAACACAATATAGAAGTTTTGTATCATAATAAATCAACTTCAAATAAGCGTAAAATCATCAAAGGATGTTGACATAGATGAAATCAAAACTCTTTTTAGAGAAATATATCTTTCTATTTTTGAAATCATTTAAAAGTCATATATTTATAAAATAAAAAATTTTTATTTGAAAATATTCTTATAAGCTTGTAAGGGAAGCTTCGACGATTTTATAACGGTGGAAAATAACCGCACCCGCCGTATAAGTTAAAAAAAACATTCTTACCTTAATTCTGTCGAAAAGGTTAAAAGCACCTTGTTTGGAAAAAGACGGAAAGATTCCTTTATAAAACTCTTATAAAAAGTCAAAAAAGGGTATAAATGACTTTAGCCCATATTCTTTTAAATAGTAATATTTTTGAAATACATTTTTAAGAAACATGGATGCGGATGATAAAGAGATCCCAGTAGATTATTACGTATAAACAACCTCAGATAATGAAGAGATTGTGAAATAACCCTTACCTTGTACTTTTCCTTGGTTGGGGTAGGTTAACCTCCTGTATAATAGTGAAATAATTGTTATTAAATTATACAATAATCATATACATTCATATGATATCATATATGATCTTTTAACATTGCTTTGTTAATAATATCTTAGTATTATCATCGTTTCAGGTGTTAACTTAATCATTTTATTTTATATGTTTTGTTACATAAGACATGTTTGTAATGGATAGTTTGTATATTATTCATATACATAATGATATCAAGTCCTTAAAAATCATTTTTAAATCATCAAATGATAATTATACTTGAATGTATACGATGGAGAATGAATCTCATCGCGTTCGTGGAGACGGTAGTCCGTACGTACGCACGAGCGACAATATCATTCTTTTGATATTAAAATAATATATAAATGGATGGTATATCATATATACAGAATCATTAACATGTTATATTTATTATTTACATGAGTTACACATCATTATTATACCCATCCAAATAATAATATATTGAATAACAATTACACCACGACGTGGAGACGGTAAGCCGTACGTACGCACGTATGGTGACATGTTATTCAAAGGGTGGATAGAATAATGAATACGGTTGTACCATATTTATAATAACATCACAGTATATATATGATACTGGAGTTATTATTTTAGAATGGTAATAACAAAGGAAGAAGAAGTGGAAGAAGAAAGGAACTTGGAAAAGGGTGGTGAAATCATTACCTCTTCTTTGGGTTCTTCCTTTTGATTTGATAAAAAGGGCTCTTTAGGTTATCATTCTGATCAAAATAATGCCTCTAGGTTGTAGTGAGGGAAGTTTTGAGAGTATTTGGTCAGAGTTTGTCCGAACCAAAAGGCTTTGAAGGTGTGAAGAAATGAGAAGGAGGAGTGCCCTTTTATAAGAGGGGTGAGGGGCACCTTTGGAAAAGCTAGAAATATTAATTTATAATAAATTCATATTCGGTTTCTAATGGATCCAAAGTTGATTATTTAAATGTTAAGATTGGGATAGGTCGAAAACCATTCAACCAATAGAATTTAGACAGGTTTGGGTTACTATATTAACCTTATCTTTAAGTATTAACTCTTAGTTAATTTGTTTGACATTTACCATGTCACTCTGTATTTTTATATTATATAGTTAATAAACTTACTATATACATCCAAGAGACCCCTAAGTGGTACATTAATGATACAAATATCATGATATAAGTCTCTTGGCCGAACCTTAGATTTTTAGGAATTTAATATCAATTAATAATATAATATTTGTTTTAAAAACTCTTTTATGTCAGTTTTGACACTATTCAATAGTTGATTTTTGTGAAACTCATAACAGAATGATTACTTCGAAAAAAGTTAATTAAATAAATCCTAATATGTTATATTATCCTAGAAAATTATTGTAATTCATTAAAAGTCTCAAATTATATTTATTTGGGTATTTATAATATCCATTATTTTAAATTTTCACTATTATGGTAATTACTGCATCATCATTGTGTCATAAATAAATTAAATTATGTAATCTCTAAAAATTATAAATAAAATATAATTATTTATGAAATCTTTTTATCTTTCTAATGAATATTTATAGTCTAAAATCCAACATATATAACCCTATGTAAAAATTGTTTTGCTAAAAGTTATATGCTTGTGTCATTTTTGTATTCATTTTAACTTAATTAAAATAAAGTGTCCCTATCACCTACAAGTGGCTCCATGGGGTCCCAAAATCGACCCAAAGATGCCTATGGTCGAACATGTATCAACCAATCAGGCTAGGACACGTTTTAGGGTAATTTAGTATTATTATAATATTATTTTTTTAACCCTTATTTATCGGATTTACCCTTAACCATGGTAAATAAAATATTTACCGAAGTAATTATTCAAAATGTCTAAAAATAAAAGTTACCTATTTACACAATTTTAACATACTGATTCCAAATATGGAATCCATTTTTCCAAATTCAAAACACAGAAGTGGCATAAATTAATTTAAAATTAATTCCCGTTGTTAAAACAAAAAGCGTGTTTTTAAGAGATAATAACTATCAAAAGATTGACACTTGTTTATGTTCGGTTTAATTGTAAAATTATGTCCAATGACCAACATTATATTAAATGGTAAAAATATATTCTAAATATACTTTAAAAACACTCAAATTCATAATTTATCACTATTAATTATTTTTATTAAAAAAGTTGTTTTTAATTAAAATTTAGTAATTTTCACTATTCATCAAAATATTAAAGTTATCCGAAAAGTACCAAAATTTCACCTTAGGCTAAATTCGATATTCTGAATCCAAAAATGAAGTCCATTTTAAAAAATAAAATATATATAATTTCAAAAATTAGGTATTACTATTCACAACGGCTAGTTTGATTGGTTATGGTGTGTTAGAACTCGGTGTTGCGTACAACACACGCTATCACATTATTCAAAGAGAAGCGTACCGTAGAAGCTTGGGGTGTTACAACTTAATCATGAGTGAAACCATTTACGGTATAATTTTAAGCTCATCAAGGTCACGGCCGAAACCATGTATGCTGAACCAACCCATGAAAGTCTCACTATCACACACCTTAGTCTTAGGGTGTTTTATGGTGTATTAAATGGATATGTATCAAGACTCTAGAAATATGAGTATGTAAATTTTTATAGAATAATTAATATATTTTCATTCTTTTATTTTTGACTTTTATTTCGATACAATAAAACATAAATAGTATTTTTGGTTAATATTCAAATTCAATTAAGGAATTTATTTTGACGAATTAATGGATTTTAGAAATAAATAACCTTTTAATAAAATGTTATTATTAAATAATTTTATCAATTATAAATTATCATATAATTTTTATGAAGTCAAATATAATTTTTATAAGGGTTCAAAAACTATTATTATAATAAAACCCTACATTTATCAATAAATGTCAATTATTATTTTAAAAGTGAAAAAACACATATTTATAATTTTTTTAGATAAGAAGAATATTATTTTTGGAATCATTTTTTTTTAAATTATCCAATGGTGAATATTTCATAATTTTCTGAGACAGTCAAATTTTCATGTAAAAATTAAATACCGTATAAATATATAGTGTGTATTATTATGTCACAATGACCCAAAAGTGATGTAATAAATACTATAAAAGGTATACATAACCAAATATATAATTTCTATTTAAAATAATTATATTTTAATTATATTTGGTTAATTTTATAAATCCGTTATGATTCCTCCAAAACCATTAATATATTTTAAGGGTTTTAAATCATTTCTTTAAGAGTATGACTCACCTCTATATAGGAAAGAGCATTATTTTAATAATTTAGGACCTTTAACTTATAAAATAATTAAAAAGACTCCAATTTGGTAGAAACCATGGTAAAAAACCTTGGTAAGGTTTGTGGTTTTGGTTATTTTATTATATAGAGTCCAAAACCTATGTTTGAGAAATATTAAATAAATATCCACTATTTTCCTATATAAACCCACCCAATATCTCATTTATCTTCACTAAAAAACTTTGATCATTACATTACTCTTTACTACCCTCTCTAGAGTCCTCAAAAGGTTCCCCAAATCTCTCAAGAAGCTCCTCCCAAGCATTTGGAGTCACACACTCAAGTAATGGATCCTCACATTCTGTTATTTATTCACGTTTCTTTGTTATCTTATACTTTATATATCTAATTCCTAATTTTGGAAATGTATTTACATGTCCCTATTACTTCCCATTTTATTTCTAAATGATGAGAGACCCATTTCTCTCTCATCAACCCATTTTATGAATTTTTAAGTGACATTCTCTGGCTACTAAAATTTCACCATTTTCCATGCCAAATAAATTGTGCAGTGAATAACATACCCATTTCCTATCAAGGGTGTTCAAATTTATACACTTATAATTATTTTAATTAAGACTTACATGTATTTATTTTACAATCCTTTATCATTTAATAAAATATTATGATGAATGAATCCATGTTGTATGATATATGTGGCACACTTAAGCATGTGAATAAAATAAAAGTGATGGGTGTGCCCATAATTATATAGTTCTCAAATGCATTGGGTAATGTTTAGTCTCATAATACATCATGTCGGGATAGAGAGTGAACCTAATTCCTTTATATCATTTTTCTATCATGATGTCTTGGTAGTTATCCTTGACCTATGTTTGTGATGCAATGTTTTAATTTGTTTCCACATTTCCCATGTTGCATTTATGTTATCATGCTATATCATGCCTTATTTTTCATGTTTATTATTCTCACTAATTTTATTCCCCATTGATATTCCTATTTTCTGACATGTATTACCTTATTCATGCTATGCCGTGTTTATTCCCTTAGTGGGATTTATATCTCACCATTTCTTATGTATGTCCCTAGGTTATCCCATACAGTTTTAAGTGCGATCATATTAATGAAGTTTTAAATAAAGTCGATGTTTTTCCTATTTTGAATTAGTATGTAATGTACCTAATTCCAAAATACATTATACTTATCAATATTATGGGTTGTATTAAGTGTATCATTATGTAATAAATCATGTATTAATGAGAAATAAATAGAAGGGTTGTCATAGTAATTATGGAAGACATGGGAACCACTATGATCAGTGTCTGACCACTCAAGGAGGTCAGTTTCATATGGGCGTTCATGCCCCTTTTCAGCAGCAACAGTTTCCTTCAAGGCAGTTTTATCAGAAGGGACCATAGGTTTTTGTTCAGCAACCGAGAGCAGGTAAAGTTGGCATAGAGAAGCCTCATGATATTACCCATCCACAGGGTTCTGGGATAGAGCATGGTCTTAGAGGCCAAAAACAGAGAGGTATAGGGTCTGTGTGTGGTCATATGCATGCATTTGAGGTTGCAGCACCAGCAGATCCAGGAGTTTTTTAAGGTACGATTAGTTTATTTTCTACCATTGTGTGTGATTTGTTTGATTATTGAGCCCACACTCCTTTTTTTCTCCTACTTTGGTCCATATATTTGGACTATATATGGAGATTCTTCTAGTACCCATGGTGTTATCTACTTCGGTTATAGGATTGGATTCTTTTTTTGACATGTTCCAGGGATATAGACTGATGATGGGGAAACTCCTATCAGTGGGGGACATCTTGCTGTTCTAGATATATCTATATGATTTTATCCTTGGTATGGATTGGTTGTATTCCATGCATGCATTCATCAACTAATTTCAGATAAGAGTTTAATTTTCTAATGTGGAGGGAAAGAGGGTGACATTCATTGGATAGTGATGTTATTGGTTGAGTGGTAGGAAAGTGGAGCCTCTTTTGTCACGGTTTGATGATCTATCAATAGAAGATTAGGTTGGAGATGTTCCCAGGGTTATGGAGGAGTTCCTGGATGTTTTACTAGAGGAGGTTGTGTAATTACCCCCTTGACATCATATCGAGTTTGGGATAGTTTTTTAGCTAAGAATATTTCTAATCTTGATGGATCCCTAAAACATTTCACCTATGGAGTAGCATGAGTTGAGGTTGTAGGTGGATGTTCTAATGAGGAGGGATTTAATCCAACCCAGTGTGTCGTTGTGGGGTGCTCCAGTGTTGTTATCCAAGACGTTGGATGGTAGTCTGAGGTTATGGATAAACTATCGGAGGTTGAATCAAGTAACAGTCAATAATTTTTACCCTCTTCTAAGGATTAATGATTTGTTCGACCAGTTGAGAGGATCTAGAAACTTTTCTAAGATATATTGGTGGTCTGGATAGAAATAGTTGAGTATGGGAGATGAGAATGTTCATAAGACTACCTTCATATACAGGTATGGGTACTTCAAGTTTGTAGTCACACCATTTGATGTTATGAATGCACCAACCATGTTCATGAGGATTAAGAACGTTGTGTTCCATGAGTTCCTAGACCAGTTTTATTTCTATATTAATCGATGATATCTTGGTCTACTCAAAGTCATATGAGGTGCATGTCGAACTTTTCAGAGTTTTTTTATCATTTCATTCAACACCACCATATTTATTGGAAGTTGTCCGAGTGTGAGTTATGGATGTGAGAGGTGCATTTCCTTGGACATGTGGTGTCTCAGTAGGGTTTGGAAATGGACATATAAAATTTCTAAGTAGTTTTTTCTTGGGAAGAACCTAATAATGTCAAAGAGGTTTTCATTTTTATTGGTCTCACGGGATATTATTAGAGGTTTGTACCCGATTTGTCTCATGTTGAATCCTTGATAACAATGTTGACCAGGAAGGACCATGATTTTGTGTGGAGAGATCAGTGATAGTAAGTGTTCAGTAACCTGAAGGATAAGTTGGTTACTACTCCAGTGCCTCAGTTGTTTAATGATGGTGCATTATTTGAGGTTTTTAGTGATGTGTCCCACCTGGGCTTGGGATGTGTATTTATGCATCAGAGAGTAGTGATCTCTTATGGGTCTAGGAAGTTATATTCCCATCAGCATAACTATGCCACCCATGATCTAGAGTTTTTAACAGTTGTGTTCATGCTAAATTTTTGGTGGAATTACCTCATTGGGGACAGTTATGTGGTCTTTATAGATCAAAAGAGATTGAGGTATATCTTTTCTCAGTGATATATGAATTTTCATCAGTGGAGGTGGATAGAGTTTCATTGGGATTATTATTTTTAGATATCTTACACCCTAGGGAAGGTTAATTTAGTTGTATATGCATTGATTCATAAGTCCTATTAGGATATGGTTTTGGAATCTACAGATATTTGGAAAGGAATAGAAGAGCTTACAATGATGCATCTTGATGCTAGGGAGAGCAGTGTACAAGGTTGTCTTTTTTAGATAAATGTGAAGTCCTATTTGATGAAGTGGGTAGAGGAGTCTTAGTGGGAAGACTCATAGGTAGAGATGATGTGTGATCATGTTAGCTAGGGTGAAAATTTTAAGATATAGTTAGAGGATAATCAGAACTGCGTGTTGATCTAGGAGAGGTTTCTTATCCCGTAGGTGATGCGTGAGGGAGTTCTCTATGAGTTTCACAGCTCAACTTTTTCAGTACATCTTGTTGTGAAAAATATTTACTATAGATTGAGGATACATCTTTGGTTATTGGGAAAAACATTCATAGGTGAATTTTGTGAAAAAATGTTTGGTTTTTCAGTAGGTGAAAGTGGAGCACTGTGCTCTGGGAGGTTTGTCATAGTCCTTGGATGCCCCTTAGTGGAAATGGGAAGTCATCTAAATGGAATTTTTTATAGGTTTTCCCCAATATTAGGGATGATGTGATGTAGTTAGGGTAATAGTGGACCAGCTGATGAAATCAGCTCACTTCATATTGATCCATGAGTCGAGTGCTGTGGATGTTTTTGTGAGGTGGTATGTGGATGATGTGGTTAGGCTTTACAGGGTAACAATATCCATCATCTATGATAGGGATCCTAATTTTACCTCATGAGTCTAGAGGGTATTAAAATATTCTTTTGGCTCCAAGTTTCACCTTATCATTTCTTTCCACCCTCAAAAAGATGGGAAGATGAAGTGGACCATCCAGACATGGGAGGATATATTGTGGGCATGAGACTTGGACTTTGGTTGATCTTGGGTATGAAAACTACCTTTGGTCAAGTTTGCATACAATGATAGATAAAATTATCCATTTATATGGATCCATTTGAGGTGTTTTATGGGTGACCATGTCATTCTATGTTGTGCTGGATAGTGACGGGGAGTTATCCGCTATTGGTCCTAATGTGGTGTAGATCACGACTGAGAAGATCTATTTGGTTTGAGAGAGGATTATGGTGGCCTATGACCATCATAAGGCCTATTATGATAGAAGGATAAGTCCCTTGTACTTTGAGGTTGGAGACCATGTGTTCTTTGGAGTCTCCCCTTAGTGTGGGTAGTAGATGTTTGGCAGGGGAGTAAGCTTTATCCTAGATTTTTTGGGCCCTTTCAGGTGTTGGGACGATTTGGTGAGGTGGAATATTAGTTGGTGTTTTCACCATAGTTTGATAGGATCCATGATGTCTTCCTTGTGCCTAGATTCTTTGGTATTTCCACGATGACTCCCATGTTATTGATTAGAGATATATGGATATTGGGTATGACATGAAATTCTTGGAGTGGCTAGAAAAGATCTAGGATCATCAAGAGAATGTGTTGCATGGATGGACCATTCTTTTGGTTATTTTGTTATGGATGAATGGTGTCCTAGTGGAGAGTACTTAAGAATAAGATACATAGATGCGTGGCTAGTACTAGGAGCTATTTTGAGTTTCTCTTTGTTCTGTTTTGCTAGGGATGTGATGTTTGGATCTTTCTATGTTATGAGATTCATTGTTTCCCTTAATGTATGATGTGTAATAAAACCCATGACACATGAAAAGGGGAGGACATGATGTTAGTACCCATTATATAGAAAGATTGACTATAGGGGTGTGAATAGTCCTTTTAAAGTTTAATTAATTAAATATAATTATCAAAGTGATTAATAGTGTTAAATGTGTAGAATAAAAAAAATAACACATGATGTTTTTATAGTGGTTAAAATCACTAATATCCTATTCCACTCTTCAATCTTCTCTTCTCAGCAATGAGACTAATATTTACTAGATCCTTACTTTTTATAGGGATTAATAATTGAATTACAAATATATGTACCATTTTCTCACATGGTAGTATAACCCATGAATTTTGAAGGACTCACAACCTACCTTCCTTTTTCCTGTGAGGAATAACCTGACCTTATTTTTATATGGGAGGAATAATCCATTATGACAAATTTTTCATAGGAAAAGAGTAAACCAAATTGTAGAGTACAAACAGAGGGTATAAAGAAATAAAATAGTAAAAAATAGAAATAATATAAGAAAAACATAAGATAAAGAGATATAGAAATTTTATGTAGCTCAAGTTCTTCGATCACTTTAGCAGTGGATGATGAAAATTATGGATTCCTTCATGATCAAGGTAATGGTACAATAGTCATTGGGAAGATATAGTACATTTCAAATCCTGTATGAAGGTTGTATTTTTCTATTTGACAATCATTGTAATTATTTCAATCTCCATCATCAATCTTCATTGAATTTTTTATTACATTATTTGGTTCTCATTACAATGGATAGATGCGAGTCATTAACTCTAATTATCTTGGAGAATCTCAATGGATAAACACAAAATGATTTGTTAAAAATATAATAAAAATTTAAAATATATTTTTTACCTTAATTTTAATTAACCCAACACTCTTTTGTTTCTATATGAAATAAAATCAAAAAACTTGAAAAAAGATCATTAACATTAATGATAATTATTCAAATGAATACAAAAATAAGTAACATTTAAACAAACTTGCAATGATCCGAAAGTTAAAAATATTCATAAAATAGTGTATTAAATAAAAGATATAAAACTAATTATTTCATTTTTTTAATTTCTAGTATAAAACATGATAGTTATAATATACATGTATTTTAAAAAGTAAAATAATAGTTAAAACACATTTAATGTACTTGTAGTAAATCATTTTAATAAAACAACCCTAAATAGAGTGTAGTAAAAAATACGAATTTTATCAAAATAAGCAAAGTAATAAAATAAACACAAAATATACTGATCATATCATCTCTTACAGTGTGTATACATAATGTGTGTGGTTGGTATATGAACCATGTGACTAATTTAGATGTGCGGTTGGTATGGTTATTGTTTCTTTAGGTATGGTTAGTAGACTGGTCATGTGGTTAGCATACTAACTGTGTGAACAAAAAATAATTCATGTGGTCACTAAATAAAATTCATGTGGTCAGTATATAAAAGAATAAAATATTTGTAGTTAAAAAACATAATTCAAAACAATATAAAATAACATGCGACAACCTTCATAGTAAGTTGGAAAACATCACACGGTAGGTAGAGATACACTCATGGTAACCTCTTATAGTAAGTATACATATCGTTTCATGGTAATTAGAATATAGATTTCTCATAGTAGGTTGGTGTGGTAAGTACCGCTTCACGATATCTAAAAAAGATAGCTCACTATAGAATCACACGGATTTTGGTGTCATACTATAGGAAATAAGATGCATGATGAACTAGTCAATATACTTACAATGAGAAGCTAAGAGTCTCCACATAACTAGTGGTGCACAATAAAACTAGGACTGGCATTTCTCTATTCATAGAGAAGACCCACTGGGAAGTGGTGAGGCGCTGCATTGATGATAGACGGAGTGCTATAGATGCCGAGATAATGTTGTGGAGATGCACTAGCATAAATACTTGAAGTGCTAGTAAGAAGAAGGAAATTTAGGATGATCGCATTGTTCATCGTAATGTGGTGTGGTCATGGTGGTGTCATGATATTCATAGACTGAAGAGGATCGACAATGTGAAGGAGACAAAGCCCATGAATTTGGCTTGTGTGAACGAGATAATGTAGAAGATTTGAGGATGAAGTTGGTGGCTGATGTGGGGGTGCGGAAGAACCCATTAGATAAGATAAATAATGTTTCGAAAAAGTATAAAACAATATATAAATACAAAGATTTAAATATAATTTTTTTTAAATATATATCTATATATACATATATATTCACTTATATGTAATTTTTTTTAAAAACAATATATAGTATATATATAATCACACACACACACACATATATATATGAATACATTTATATATATATATAATAAAAATAACATAAAATATGTATTATAAAATGGTAAAATTAACAAGATAAAAATAATGTGATTTAAAATTTAATTAAGTGAAAAAATATTTTTGGAATAATTTACATACATAAAATTTTAAAAAGTGAAAAATAAATTATTAATAATGAATTTAAAAATATATTTAAAATTAAATAATTTTAAAATAATAGAATTGAAATTTAACAAAATAATAAAACAAATAATAATATAAATTAACATTTCAAACAATTTACCCTTTTATAAATTGAAAAACTAAAACTAATATTTTAATTTTAATAAATCCCAAATTTTCTCCCAAATATTATCCCCCCTTTTGAAATTTATCAAAAAGAAAAAAGAGATAAAAATATTAAACACAATATATATAAAAAATATGCAAGTATTTAAAACATTGTGCAGTTTTAAGAAATTAGTATTTATAATAATTAGAATTATCAAGAAAGGGATAAATCCCCTCAAGTTCATGCAGTAATAACAACAGAGTAGTAAAAACAATAAAATAAATATTAGCATGGTTTCAAAAACTAAATATCCATTAATCCAAATTCAAAATTTAATTTTTTTAAACCTCACAGAATCAATTGCTTTAGTAAATATGTTGGAAAGTTGGTTTTATATAGGAATGTGTTCCTAAACAATGCCCCCTTATTTAAAAATATCTCTTAAGAAATAAAATATAACATCTATATGCTCAAAATGGGCTTTATCAGCACTAAAAAAGTGTTGTAAAGCTCAACGCTGATAAAGGGGGTCCCATTTATCAGTGCTCAATAAGCGCTAATAAAGGAAACCTTTATCAGTGCTAAAAATGTGTTGATAAAGGGAGACTTTATCAGCGCTAAAAAGGCACAAATAAAGTACCCCTTTATTAGCGCTAAAAAAGCGCTGATAAATGTGTTTTTGTCAGCACTCTTTTATTTCTGATGAACTGATCCTTTATCAGTGATTTTTTAGTGCCGATAAAGGTGTCTTTTATCAGAAATTTTTTAGCACTGATAAAGGATTCCTTTATCAGTGCTAAAAAAAGCGCTGATAAATGCCATGTCTGCTGCAACAAAAAATTCTGCTGCAGCACACCCAAACAACACCTGCAAAAAATTCAGCATCTCAAAAAGTATACCCATACAAAATCAACACATAAATCATAAGGTAATTACACCAAGTATACCCATACAACAAGTATACCCATACACCATTAACACATAATTCATAAGTTAATTAAATACATAAAGAATTCAATTCAGAATTTAGGGGGTTGGGGGGCTGTTCATGGGTTTGGGGTGGCTGTCCAAGGTGGGGTAGGGGGTTTCCGGGGGGATGGGGGTGTTCGGGGGGATAGGGGTGTCCAGGGGGGTCCAGGACGTTGGGGGGCTATCCAAGGAGGGTGGTGGTGTCCAGGGGGTGGGGGTGTCTAGGTGGTGGGGTGGTGTCTAGGAGGGGGGGTGTCCAGGGGGTGGGCTAGTGTACAGGGTGTCAGTGGGGGGGGGGGGATTTCTAGGGGGTGGGGGTGTCCGGGGGGTGAGGGAAATCCAGGGGGTTGGTGGGGCTGTCCAAGGGGGTTGGTGGGGCTATCCAAGGGGGGTGGGGTGGTGTCCAGGAGGGTGGGATGGGGGTGTCCAAGGGGATATGGGTGTCTAGGAGGTTGAGGGGACTGTCCAAAGGGGGGTGGGGTGGTGTCCAAGGAGGGGGGTGTCCAGGTGGGGGGGGGTTGTCTATGGGGTGTCTAGGGGGGGTGGGATAGTGTCCAGGGTGTCAGGGGGGATTTCCAGGGTGGGGGGTGTCCGGGGGTGGGGGGCGGTCCAGGGGGTTGGTGGGGTTGTCCAAGGGGGGTAGAGTGGTGTCCAGGAGGGTGGGATGAGGGTGTCCGGGGGGATAGGGGTGTCTAGGGGGTGGGGGTGTCCAGGGGGTGGGGGTATTACAAAAGGTTGGGGGGCTGTCCAAGGGGGGTGGGGTGGTGTCCAAGGAGGGGGGTGTCCAGGTGGGGGAGGGGGATATCTATGGGATGTCCAGGGGGTGGGTTAGTGTCGAGGGTGTCAGGGGGGGGGGGCTTTCCAGGGGGTGGGGGGGGGGGGGTGTCCGGGGGGTGGGGGTGGCCCAGGGGGTTGGTGGGGCTATCCAAGGGGGGTGGGGTGGTGTCCGGAAGGGTAGGGGTGGCCGTCCATGGGTGGGGGGGGGGGTCCGGGGGGGGGGGGGGTTTCCAGGTGGTGGGATGGTGTCTAGGAGGGGTGGGGGTACCGTCCAGGGGGTTGGTGGTTGTCTAGGGGGTGGGGGTGTTTGGGGGGGGGTCAGAGGGGTTGTCCGAGGTGGGGGGGGGGGTGTCCATGGGTGTGTCCAGGGGGGTGGGGGTGTCCAAGGGGTTGGGGGGGGGGGTTTCTAGGAGGTGGGGGTGTCCAGAAGGGTGGGGAGTGTCTAGGGGGTGGGTTGGTGTCCAGGGGGGTGTGGGGGCGGTCCAGTGGGTTGGTGGGGCTGTCCAAGGGGGGTGGGGTGGTGTCCAAGGGGGTGGGGGTGTCCAGGGGGTGGGGGAGGTGTCTAGGTGGTGGGGTGGTGTCTAGGGGGGGTGGTGCATCCAGGGGTTGGGGGGGCTGTCCAAGGGGTTGGGGGGGGGGATGTCCATGGATCATTATCCTAAAGGATCAACACAATCCGAATGCATTTGGTCAGATTTGCATACATCACTTGTTGTTTTCACTTAAAAATTCTGTCCATTTTAAACAAAAGAGAGACCCTTTGAGTGATACCGGCCACACCGTGACTCAAATTGAGTTGGGGTTGAATAATAAACATCACAAAGGACCCATGTATCATTCTTGTAAAGGATAAACACAATACGAATGTGTTTGGTTGGATTTTCGTAGGTCAGTTGTTGTTTTCACTTAAAATTGTGTCCATTGTAAACAAAAGAGAGACACTTTGAGTGATACTGGACACACCGTGCATCGGATTGAGGCGGGGTTGACACATACATGTCACAAAAAACTCATGGATCGTTCTCCTAAAGGATCAACACAATATGAATGCATTTGGTCAGATTTACGTAGGTCAGTTGTTGTTTTCACTTAAAATTCTGTCCATTTTAAACAAAAGAGAGACACTTTGAGTGATACCGGCCACAATGTGCCTTAGATTGAGGTGGGGTTGACTATTAAATGTCAAAAAATAACTATGTATCGTTCTTCTAAAGTATCAACACAATCCTAATGCGTTTGGTCAGATTTCCGTAGGTCAGTTGTTGTTTTCACTTAAAATTGTGTCCATTTTAAACAAAAGACAGACACTTTGAGTGATACCGGCCACACCGTGACTCAAATTAAGTCAAGGTTTACTTGTATACGTCACCAATGCACCCATGTATTGTTATCCTAAAGGATTAACACAATCAGAATGCGTTTGGTCAGATTTGCGTACGTCAGTTGTTGTTTTCACTTAAAACTGTGTCCATTTTAAACAAAAGATAGACACTTTGAGTGATATCAGCCACACCGTGCCTCATATTGAGGCGGGGTTGGCTCATAAATTTCCAAAAGGACCCATGGATCATTATCCTAAAGGATCAACATAATCCGATTGCATTTGGTCAGATTTGTGTACGTCAGTTGTTGTTTTCACTTGAAATTGTGTCTATTTTAAACAAAAGACAGACACTTTGAGTGATACCGGCCACACCGTGCCTTTTATTGAGGAAGGGTTAACTCATACACATCACCAACGCACCCATGGATCATTCTCCTAATGGATAAATATAATCCAAATGTGTTTGGTTGGATTTTCGTACGTCAGTTGTTGTTTTCACTTAAAATTGTGTTCATTTTAAACAAAATACATAAACTTTGAGTGATACCGGCCACACAGTGCCTTAGATTGAGGTGGGGTTGAATCATAAACATAAAAAGGACCCATAGATCATTATTCTAAAGGATCAACATAATCAGAATTTATTTGGTCATATTTCCGTAGGTCAGTTGTTTTCACTTAAAATTCTGTCCATTTTAAACAAAAGAGAGACCCTTTGAGTGATACCGGCCACATCGTGCCTAGGATTGAGGTGGGGTTGACTCGTACACGTCAAAAAGGACCCATGGATCATTATTCAAAAGGATCAACACAATTCTAATGCGTTTGGTCAGATTTCCTTACGTCATTTGTTGTTTTCACTTAAAATTCTGTCCATTTTAAACAAAAGAGAGACCCTTTGAGTGATATCGGCCACACCGTTCCTCGGATTGAGGAATAGTTGACTCATACATGTCAAAAAGGACCCATGGATCATTCTCATAAAGGATAAACATAATACGAATGCGTTTGGTTATATTTCCGTAGTTCAGTTGTTGTTTTCACTTAAAATTGTGTCCATTTTAAACAAAAGAGAGACACTTTGAGTGATACCGGCCACACCATGCCTCAGATTGAGGAGGAGTTGACTCGTAAAGTCTCAAAATACCCATGTATCATTATCCTAAAGGATCAATAGAATCCGAATGTGTTTGGTCAAGAATGCATATGTCAGATTTTTTTCCACTTAAAATCCTGTCCATTTTAAACAAAAGACAGACACTTTGAGTAATACCGCTCTCACCATGCCTCTTATTGAGGTAGGGTTGAATCTTAAACGTCAAAAAGGACCCATGTATCGTTCAAATAAATAATCAAAACAATCCGAATGCTTTTGGTCAGATTTACGTACGTCAGTTGTTGTTTTCACTTAAAATTGTGTCCATTTTAAACAAAAGACAGATACTTTGAGTGATACCGGCCACACCGTGCCTCAGATTGAGGCGGGGTTGACTCATACACATCAAAAAGTACCCATGGATCGTTCTAATAAAGTATAAATACAATCCGAATGCGTTTGGTCAGATTTCCGTAGGTCAGTTGTTTTCACTTAAAATTCTGTCCATTTTAAACAAAAGAGAGACCATTTGAGTGATAACGGCCACACCGTGCCTTGTATTGAGACAGGGTTGACTCTTAAATGTCGAAAAGGACCCCTGGATTGTTCTCATAAATGATCAACACAATATGAATGTGTTTGGTCAGATTCCCGTATTTCAGTTGTTGTTTTCACTTAAAATTCTGTCCATTTTAAACAAAAGAGAGACCCTTTGAGTGATACCGGCCACACCGTGCCTCAGATTGAGGTAGGGTTGAATCGTACACATATAAAAGGACCCATTTATTGTTCTCCTAAAGGATTAACACAATTAAAATGCATTTGGTCAGATTTCCGTAGGTCAGTAGTTGTTTTCACTTAAATTTATGTCCATTTTAAACAAAAGAGAGACACTTTGAGTGATACCGGCCACACCGTGCCTCAAATTGAGGCGGGGTTGACTCATACACATAAAAAAATACCCATGGATAGTTCTCCTAAAGTATCAACATGATCCGAATTCATTTGGTCAGATTTATATATGTCAGTTTTGTTTTCACTTAAAATTCTGTCCATTTTAAACAAAACACATACACTTTGACTGATATCGACCACACCGTGCCTCAGATTGAGGAAAGGTTGACTCGTACACGTAAAAAAGGACCCATGGATCATTATACTAAAGTATAAACACAATAAAAATGCATTTGGTTGGATTTTCTTACGTCAGTTATTGTTTTCACTTAAAATTCTGTCCATTTTAAACAAAAGAGAGACCCTTTGAGTGATACCAGCCACACCATGCCTCAGATTGAGGCGGGGTTGAATCTTACATGTCACAAAAGACCCATGGATCATTATACTAAAGTATCAACACAATATGAATGCATTTGGTTGGATTTGTGTATGTTAGTTGTTGTTTTCACTTAAAATTGTGTCCATTTTAAACAAAAGACAGGAACTTTGAGTGATACCGGCCACACCATGCCTCGAATTGAGGCGGGGTTGACTCATAAACATCACCAACGCACCCATGGATTTTTCTCCTAAAGTATCAACAAAATATGAATGTGTTTGGTCAGATTTGCGTATGTCAGTTGTTGTTTTCACTTAAAATTGTGTCAATTTTAAGCAAAAGACAGACACTTTGAGTGATACCGGCCACACCGTGCCTCAGATTGAGGCGGGGTTGACTCTTACATGTCAAAAAGGACCCATGGATCTTTATCCTAAAGGATCAACACAATATGAATGTGTTTGGTCAGATTTCCATAGGTCAGTTATTTTCACTTAAAATATTGCCCATTTTAAAAAAAAGAGAGACCCTTTGAGTGATACCGGCCACATCGTGCCTCGGATTGAGGAGGTATTGACTCTTACACATCATAAAGGACCCATGGATAATTATAATAAAGGATCAACATAATCAAAATGCGTTTGGTCAGATTTCCTTACGTCAGTTGTTGTTTTCACTTAAAATTCTGTCCATTTTAAACAAAAGAGAAACCCTTTGAGTGATACCGGCCACACCGTGCCTCATATTGAGGCAGGGTTAACTCGTACACATCACAAAGGACCCATGGATCGTTATACTAAAGAATCAACACAATACGAGTGTGTTTGGTCAGATTTATGTAGGCCAGTTGTTGTTTTCACTTAAAATTGTGTCCGTTTTAAACAAAAGAGAGACCCTTTGAGTGATACCGGCCACACCGTGCCTCTAATTGAGGCGGGGTTGACTGGTACACATCACCAACGCACCCATGAATTTTTCTCCTAGAGTATCAACACAATATGAATGCGTTTGGTCAGATTTTCGTACGTCAGTTGTTGTTTTCACTTAAAATTGTGTCCATTTTATACAAAAGACAGACACTTTGAGTGATACCGGCCACACCGTGCCTAAAATTGAGGTGGGGTTTACTTTTACACATCACTAATGCATCCATGGATTGTTATACTAAAGTATAAAAACAATCCGAATGCGTTTGGTCAGATTTGTATACTTCAGTTGTTGTTTTCACTTAAAATTGTGTCCATTTTAAACAAAAGACAGACACTTTGAGTAATATCGGCCACACCATGCCTCATATTGAGGCGGGGTTGACTTGTACATGTCAAAAAGGATACATGGATCATTATCCTAAAGTATCAACACAATATGAATGCGTTTAGTCAGATTTCCATAGGTCAGTTGTTTCCACTTAAAATTCTGTCCATTTTAAACAAAAGAGAGACCCTTTGAGTGATACTGGCCACACCGTGCATCAGATTGAGGCGGTGTTGACTCGTACATGTCAAAAATGACCCATGGATACTTCTAATAAAGGTTAAACATAATCCAAATTCTTTTGATCATATTTCTGTACGTCAGTTGTTGTTTTCACTTAAAATTCTGTCCATTTTAAACAAAAAGAGACCCTTTGAGTGATATTGGCCACACCGTGCCTAATATTGAGGAAGGGTTGACTTGTATATGTCACAAAGGACCCATGGATCGTTCTTCTAAATAATCAATAGAATCCTAATGTGTTTGATTAGATTTTCGTATGTCAGTTGTTGTTTTCACTTTAAATTGTGTCCATTTTAAACAAAAGAGAGACCTTTTGAGTGATATCGGCCACACCGTGCCTCAGATTGATGTGGGGTTGACTCATACACATCACCAACAAAACCATGGATCGTTATCCTAAAGGATCAACATAATATGAATTCTTTTGGTCAGATTTCCGTACGTCAGTTATTGTTTTCACTTAAAATTCTGTCCATTTTAAACAAAAGAGGAACAATTTGAGTGGTTCATCATTCTTTCTTGTTGCTGGTGAATTTCATATGTTAAAATGGGAAAATGACTCATTTGAGAAATTATGTTTTATTTAATAACAATTTAAATTTTCCTAAGAACATTTACATAAAACAATGTTTCATCTTTTGATCCCCTTAACCCCTCACAAAAATGACCACCAATTGTACATGTACCCAAGTCAGATCTTCATGATATTTGTGTACAATATACCATTAGGTATGCGGCCCACTTGTTTCTGAACAAATCTATATCATCTTGTGAGTATGAGGATTTTTGGCAGTCAGAGTAGTACTGCAAAATATAAAAATAAAGAATTAATAAATAAATTAAATGAAATAGTAGTTGTTTTTTAAAATACCTCTTTAGGGATTCTAGTTTGTTGATGAAAAAAAATATATTTCATAAATTCACAAACATAATAACCTCAATCATTATCGTTTGTTTGTTTTGGACACTGCAAAAAAATTGATCATTAGGAGAATAAGTAACTTATGTTGAGATGTGTTTGGATAGTGGAATTTTATTATATATAACCTGATATTTTTCCAGAAGTAGTACATGATCGCCTCCTTATGCTTAGCCCATGTCCTCATTCCTTTTTTAGATTATAATGATACACCACCCTATCATAACATAATCCTTAGTAAAATATAATATAAATTATATATACTTGATGTTTAGACCTAAAACGTAGGATGTAGTGTCTTATAGATTCAAAAACTCCATCATGTGTGGTCGGTTTGATGGATATCCTTTCTTTGAATCCAAAAAATAAATCTTTAGAGTATCCAAGTTCACCACAATTTGCATCCAATGTTGCCTAAAACACAAAAAGGAATAAGTAATAAAATAAGTGAAAGTATAATTGATATGCTTTAATCATAGAGTTTTACCCCTGCATGGTTGGTATTAGGAAGAGTATGTCATCTGTAATATTGCTTTCAAATGTTTTCAGCAATTCATTCCCTATTTCATCCTTTTTTTATGACTCTAATTTTGTTATATGTGTTGATGTGGTATGAGGAATAACAAGTCCGAATTTTGGCTCATGGGAAAATTCCTTCAACTATTTTTCATATATACATCTGTCAACAATATAAAATGCATTTAGTCATAATTTTCACATTAGATCAGCTTTTAGAAAATCAATTCATGAAAACATACCTCATATATATATTTACAACTGTGATTCCTAGCCAACCGTTTTCAAGGATCTCATTTACATTTTCATCAACAAAGAAATCTTGACTTTTCTCTCCGTATATATTCTTTCCTAAAACTACTATATGACTACTACCACCTCTTAGCTTTGTATCCACATGAGTCTTGAATGCTAGTAAATGTGGATAGAGAACAAGTGGTGTTATTGTGCTTTCAGTAGCTCATTGGGATCGGTTGGTCGATCCTTTAGATAGTTTTTAGCCGACATTTGTCACCCCCTTCCATTTATCTGTCTATAATAACATTCATTGGTTCAGAACCTTTTTTCATTAATTGTTAAAGGTTTATCTTGAAAAAAAATGAAAAAAATACCTCTTTGTCTGCATGTACTCTTACAAGTTGTGATGGCCATGCAATGAATGTCCCAATAGCCTTTTCAACCATATGAATATCATCATCATCAAGTGGAATAGGTAGCTCTGCATTTGGCTCATGAGCTACAGTAATCGTCACTTTTATATGATCTTTAGGAAGTGTTCTATTATGTAGATTGTCATTTGGGATGTTGAACACTGTAACCCTCTCTACAAGGTGATAGGTAGGTGTTGACAGATATAAATCACAATCATTATCACCCTGTAGAAGATCAGTATAGGAAAAGTATCAGTGTTTGTCTGATTCACATTTCATGGGAATAATTATTAGAATATTGATTACCATGGCTAAGACAACTCTTTGAGGGTAATGGCTCACCTCAAAGCTGGTGGGGGGTGGGGCAGGATATTCACGCACTAGTTATTCCTGAGTTGTGTCTTCTCCTTTCTTCCCACCCATAAAATTTTCTAGAAACTCTCCCTGCCATTGCAATAATTCTTCAAGAGTTCCTAGTATTTTGCTTATTTGTTTCAATTTTTCATCTCTATCATCCATTTTTTTCCTCAAAATATACTCGGGGTGTCACCCCAAACCCCGCACCTTTGACACGACTATATTGTTCTGGCTGCTTCAAAGCCGTCAATAATAGGTCTGCATCTGCTAAAGGAGTAGCTGATTCCTGTAACAGTTGGATATAGGAAAATAACTAATTATTTTTATATAATATCAATTTAAAAAAAATCTTTTTATTGTCATGTCATACTTACACATATTTCCCACACTTTTTGTGTGTTCTCATCTACTAGATTCCCTTCCTTATTCACATGTGCCTCCTTCCATAGCACATGACGTGGGATGGAAGTGTCTTTGGTTTTAGACTCATCAATCTACATATAAATATAGAAAGATAATTATGATGTTGTTTATTGGAACCTAACAATATTACTATAAATTTAAAATACGTACCATTTTCTTTTTTAGTGAAGCATACCCATCCTTGCTTTATGATAGGGGTATATTGGTTTTGATGCACATTCCTTATTTTCAGTATAGAGTTGCTGTTTCATAAATGAAATATTGACAATCAAAGTGATGAATACACGTATCCTCAAACAACATATTATCACCCACAATGTACATGAAACTTCTCATCCCCACGGCGGCCAATAAATGCATCCCATGCTTCTTGGGATATCAGGTGAGAGTAGACAATGGGTGGGTGTGGGTTTATTTTACCTTTGGAATCTTTTAGGTGACATTTTGTTAAAATAGTGTGAAAACTTCGATGAATCCTTCCTACAAGACTTAGTACATAATCCTTGTGTGAATCATCTACTATAAATGTACTATGAAAGAGATTGATAAGAGTAATACATTGTTTCATTATTTTATTTGATATTAAATTAAAGAAATAATATCATAATGTTACCGTAATTTCTTCCCAGATCACAACCTTCAGCCCAGACACAACATGGTTCCATGGATCTATGTCAATCGGCACGCGTTTCCGAGTGACAACTCCAATGTAACTACTAAACATAGCCTTGTTGGGATTCACATTTTGTCCTTGTTCATTCCATCCGACATAAAATTTGACGCCTTTTCTTTTCTACTTAAAAACTTTGGATAACACTGTCAAACTACAACGCACCTGTGTTTTCTACGACGTCAGTCCTTCATCCCCGACCATTTCATCGATATCAAAATCATCTATATGTTTATCTGAAATGGTATCAATGATATGTGATTATGTTTGTTGGACCTCAGCACTAGGAGCAACAACAGGTTCAAAAACTTGTTGTTGCTCTGCACTATGAGCAGTCGCAGCAGGAGCAGCAGCAGCCGCAACAAAAGCAGCTTGAGAGACTTGTTCAGCCTAAAGATTAGGAGAACCAGAACGTGTAGAAGTCATTATCTGAAAAAGTGGTTGAAAAGTTAATTTATATTACATAAATTTAGTAATTATAAGATAATAACATGAGATAACAAGATCAATATTACAAACAAAATATAACCTGTTTATTAAACTCTCTTTCTTTTTTTCAAAGGCTGAAGGGATTTGACACCTCTATGGATTATCCAAATCCCTTCTTTGTGGTCTCCTCTAACATAAAAAATATCATCTACATTGGGACCTCTATGAAATTATTGTGACGTACCACTGAAAGGATCATCCTCAATTGAATTTTCATCGGACCCTTTAGTAGTTTTGGATGATAACAGAACAATCGTCCACTTTTGGTTTTCGGGATCTGGAATATAAAAAACTTGTACCACTTGTGATGTCATTATAAACTATTCATCTTTGTACCCTTCTTTACTAAAATAAACTTTCACAAATCCCCATTCATCTATTTTAACACCACTGTTGTTATCAACCCATTTGCATTGAAAAATCGGCAATTGGAATGTTATATAACCCAACTCCCATATTTGTTTGATAATGCCAAAGTATGACATATTTGCATAAATTGGATTTCTGTCCTTACTACCAGAAACATGCATCGCTTCAGTCACTAGTGTAACTCCACTATTTTTCATGGTACTATATTCATCATGTTCATCTGTATAGAATGTATAACCATTAATTACATAACCATTGTAAGATAATACATACACATTTGGTCCGACGACTAGCCATCAAAGTAGTTCTGAAATTGAATTCGTATTTTCATCCAACTCCTTAAAAATATGGTCCTGAAACCATCCTATAAATAGGTTATTATGTGTATTTGATAACCATTTTCATCCCTTGATGGATTCAAGTGCCTAATAATTTCTTTGTGAGTTTAAATATATGAAGAAACCTCTCAACTGTTATGAAAAACATAAAGGTGGGCCTGCTCTCGATCTGTAATACTGATTGTCACAACATCTCTTCCATAAATTCCCTCACCCTCAATGCGTCCAGTGTGATGAGATTTTGGGAGACCAATGATTTCCACATCAGATCGGTATTCGGTACAAAATTCAATGGCTTCCTCAACAATATATCTCTCCATTATACAACCCTCCGACTGACTTTTATTTTTGACACACCCTTTCAAAATATTCATATACCGTTCAACGAGGTACATCCATCTATAATGCATAGGACCACAAAGTCTAATCTCTCTCACTAAGTGAATCATCAAATGAACCATCATATCAAATAATGTTGGCGGAGAGAACATTTCTAATCCACATAATATGATGACAATTTCTTTTTCCATAGCTGGAAATTTCGCCATGTCTAAAACTTTGATACATATAGCTTTGAAAAAGAAACAAAGTATGGTTAACGTATGATGATAATTCTTGGAAAAAATGCAACGTAAATCTATAGGAATTAGATCTTTCATCAAAACATGGCATTCATGTGATTTCAAACCTTTTAACTTAAAATAATTCATTGACACAATGTTTTTGATATTTGATGAATACCCCTCTGGAACCTTTACATCATTGAACAAGTTGAAAAACCAATATCTCTACTCCCTAGAAAGAGTATAAGTAGCTGGAGGAAGAAAAATTCAATTTTCACCCTTCATAGGAGCCAACTCTTATCGTATTCCCATGTCAACCATATATAACCTTGCCTTAATTACATCCTTTGTTTTTTCAGGGGAATTTAGCAACATTCCGATAACACTGTCACATATTTTTTTCCACATGCATCACATCAAGAAAATTTATGACGTACAAACAATTACAGTATGGTAATTAAAAAAAACTGATCTCTTTTTCCAACCGATTTTTGTAAGGTTTTTCGAAAATGGTTTACCAAAAATAGTGTTCGCATCTTTTACTTTCTAAAATAGCTAATCACCTATTAGTGGATATGGTGCTGCGTGTTGTTCTGAACTTCCATTGAATGATGTCGTCCAAGATCGGTACTTATGCCGACGAGGTAGAAATCTACGATGTCCTAGAAACACAGATTTCGATGAATGTTTCAACCCAATTGACTCTGTATCTTCTTTGCGCATGGGACACCCTTGAGTTCCTTTAATGCTATAGCCTGAAAATTTTCCATAAGTAGGGAAATCATTTATTGTCCCATACAACATCACTCTCAATGTGAAGTATTCACTTTTATAAGCATCATACAACATAACACCTGAATCCCACAATAACTTTAAATCCTCGATCAAAGGAGCCAGATAAACATCAATATCGTTGCTTGGTTGTTTTGGTACTGATATAAGCATAGATAACATGATGAATTTCTGCTTCATGCATAACCAAGGTGGAAAGTTATAATTTACCAACATAACAGGCCATGTACTATGAGTGCTGGTTTGAAAACTAAAAGGATTCACTCCATCTGTAGATAACGCAAGATGAAGGTTTCTTGGCTCTTTTCCAAATTCAGGATAATCATGATCAATTTTCTTCCATTGAGGAGAGTCAGATGGATGACGTAATTTCCCATCTTTATTTATTTTATCTGTATGCCGTGACAATTGTCTTGTAGTTTCTTCACTTCCATATAGACGCCTAAACCTTGGAATGATTGGAAAGTACCATACAACTTTCATAGGATTGGATTCATCTTTCTTGTATCGAGAAGACCCACACTTTGGGAATTCTGTAAGTGATTTTTTCTCCTTGAGAAACAATATACAGTCTTGCGGACATGCATGCATTCTTTTAGAAATCATACCCAATGAGCGTAGCATTCGTTTAGCTTCATATGTACGGCTTGGGATCTCATTATCTTCCGGGAGCATATCATTAAAGAGAGAAATTAGTTCCATAAAAATGACATAACTCTATCTGTTGCCTGTTTTAAATTTATACAACTTCAGTACAGCTGACAATGCTATATATTTAGTGCAACCAGCATACAATGGCATCTTTGAACAACTCTTTAACTTCTCAAAAAATTTTGGGAAATCACGGAGTTCATCTTCAATTTTCATTGTCATTTCCTCAATATGATATTTATAATCATTGACATCTGTAATAACATCCTCCATATGGTCTTCTTCATTATCCATATTTGTATTCATAACTGATGATCTATAAAATGCAGTTTTATCCAAGCCAATAGCTACATTCACTTTTTCTCCATGTTTATTCCAACATTTATAACTCCGATCTATTCCATGACATATCAAATGTTCTTCCAACTCCTCTGGAGTAAGTAGTCTAGAATAACAACAACGTAAACATAGACGAAGGATTTGAGAAGGATCTTTTGCATGATCCTTTTCAAACTTGATGAACTCTTTCACTCCATTCTCATACTCTATTGTCAAATGATTAGCATCCATCAAATCTTTATTCATCTCCATACTATTTGAATCTTAAATATTAGTATTTATGGTTCAAATACACAAAATAAGACTTCCAAATATAGTAGAAGAGGACCACTTCCTTATAAAAATAGAGATTAATAGAGCCTAACCATTTACAATAAATATTTGGAAATCAACAAAACCAGGATAGACCCCCCATCAAAATCAACACAGTTTTCAAACACAAAGGGGTTCACGGGTATAATCACTTGTGTCATAGATGGTAAAACTCACATGGCATCATCTTCTATGGATCATCCTCCTCTATCGGGTCAACACTTCTATGGTCAACTAGTCCATCCTTTTATACCTCACCAACCTAAAATACATATGGATGAAAACCAGTAGCCAGCTCTATAAATAAAGAAAGGATTCTCATAATCTCTACAATATGGAATTCATTAAATATAATTACTTTAGATTCATTATAGTTTCCTCAAATCACCCTAGTCCAAACACAAGAATAATCAAGAATGATACATCTACCACTCCTAGGTCTCTTCACTACATTCAATATCATCATGCCTAATATTTTTTGGTAAGCTCAAGTTACTTACTTTAAATCATAGGGGGATAATCACTTGTGTCATAGATGGTCTCCCATGTTATTCCATATGAAAATTTTAACAAATATTATTGACCTATCATCCCATTCAATCCCCATGAGTGTCTAATTCCAAACTCCATCTGAAGTGTAATATCAAAAGAATATATATTAATAAATTACCCCACATCCACTTCCCCACTAATCTGGTCATTCTCACACTCTAATGGAATATTTATTATACTTAAACCCCTTGTATATAATCTCATAACCATATATCCACACATACACATGTGAAAAACACATAAAAAACTACATCCACATCACAACCACACATCACATCCTCATCACAATATGATATCGTGAACATGAAGGAGATAAACATCATACTCTCCTCCTACAATGAACAACCCCCACTATGTATCCACACCAAATACACATAATCATGTCAACAATAATATATATGCACCAAAACCTAAAATCATTATAGTTCGTATATATACACCCACTGTGAGCCATTACAACTCATACTAAGTGTGAAGGGGGAGAAGGGAAGAGGGAGTGGTTCTAAATGTGTTCCCTCTATAACCTAGATATTGAGAAAAACACTCAGAACCAAAGTACCCATATGGATTTCAATCAGGTTACTCGACTCAACTAGTGGTGTGTAAGAAATAATAAGAAAATATAATAAGTATATAGTCACACATAAATCTTTCCTAAGGGTTTACACCAAAATAACACTGCAAACACCCTCATCAACCATTGCCTTGTTACTAACACCCTCTTATAAACACTTCCATTATAATGCCACAAATAATCCCCAAAAAATCACATAAACATCCATATCAACATTACCAACTTTTCATTTCATTTAACATTATAATTTCTTGTATTTTTATTACCATATTAATTTCAATTGTTAACCATTTTAATATAAAACCAATCATTAAATCACTACCCACTATAATCCATTAATTAATCATTAATAAAATTTATTCTATCTTTAACCATTTATTAAATATAATTATTCCAATCATTATAATTAATCATTTAAAAAACCATCATTTATCATTTACAAACCATCACCGATTACTATTTTCATTTATTCCAACCATATTCCATTCCAAAAGGAAACTATAACACCACCCAATAACAACTAAATTTTCATGACATAAAATACAACTAAACACATTCTAAAATCCGTAAAACCACTTATTTTCTTCCTAAATAGACATATCATTGCTATCATAACCACATAATAATCCATCCATCACTACTGTATTAATTACCACACCACATGATCCCAACCACATCAATCAACAATCACCCTTATAATCATAGTGATAAATACCCCATACATAGTAGCATGAAAGGGAAACCATATAATAAATTCACACTAAAAGTCCTATGTATGACCATTAACCATTAAAACCATAACAAAAAAAAACACAAAAACCGAATCAGCATTGTTGTCACATCCTTCCTAAGAATAAAGTTCAAGAAGAGAATCAAGAATAAGAGAAAAGAAATTCACCTTTGAGGAGGATAAGTAGGTAACCTTTTGCGCTACGTCGGGAGGGGAAGGCGCGACGACTAGAGGTGGAGGTGCATGGGAGGATCCACCAACCATTGAGAAATAGAGGAGTAGGGTTCGCGGGGAGTAGGTTCATGCAGAGAGGAGGAGAAGTAGGGTTTGCGGGGAGGAGGATCCACTGAAGGGGTTCAAGGGGGAGGATTAGGAGAAGGGACAGTGGCGGAGGTCCAGAAATGTGAAGATTGGGGGGTGTTGGAGGTCCGAAAATGCGAAGATCGGGGGGCGGTAGAGGGGAGTCACAGGGTTACAGTACCACGAGAGCTTTAGGGCGCGATAAACTGAGGACACTATGAGACCGATTTTATAAAATATGGGACTACATTTTTATGAGGGCTAAAAAATCGCTGATAAAGGTAGCCTTTATCAGTGCTTTTTTAGCGCTGATAAAGAGACCCTTTATCAACGCTAAAAAAGCGCTGATATATGGATTCTTTATCAGTGGTTTTTGCTTAGTGCAGATATAAGGTGGTGCTTCCCTTGCCAGTTTTTTTAGTAGTAATGAAACTGAAAATTTGTTTTTTTAAATTCATGAAATTAACCATTTACCAAATAAGTGACACATACCTAATGTACTCTTTCTATCAAGTCTGTATCATCCAAATTCAGAATTAGAAAAATATAATAGATTAAAATTGTTCTGATTTGAGTAAAATAAACTAGTTTTGATAGTTCCTTTAACATATCTAATTACTCTTTTACCAACCATCAAATTAATCTCTTAAGGATTCAATTTATATCTAGCACAGATGTAGACAACAAAAATAATTTCTGTTATAGATGTAGTTAAATACAGCAGGCTTCCTATCATTCTGTTATATAATTTATCACTAACAAATTTTCCAGATTCATATGAATCTAGTTTTTAATTAGTGACCATTGGGTTTATCATAAGTTTATAAGAATCAAGATTGATTTTTTTAACCAAATATTTATTATAATTAATTTTATTTAGAAAAATACCATCTTTTCATTGTAGAATTTGAAGACTAAAAAAGAATTTTAATTCTACCATAAGGCTCATATCAAATTCATTAGTTATAAATTTTAAAACTCATTACAAAGTATATCATTTGTTGATACAAATATAATATCATCAATATATATTTTTAAAATTAAAATAATAGTATAAACTTTCTTTATAAATAAGGTTGGATCAACCTTCCCTTTATTAAAATCATTTTGAATTAAAGATACTATTAGTCTATCATACCAATCTCTTAGATCTTTATTTAGACCATATAATGCTTTAAAAAGTTTGAAAACATGATTTGTAAATTCATCATTTTTGAAACTAAGTGGTTGATTTACATATACTTCTTTTGAAATTACACCATTTAAAAAATCACTATTTATATCAAATTGGAACATTTTAAAATTTTGAAAACGTGAAAAAGAAAATAAAATACGAATGGATTCTAATCTAGCTACTTATGCAAATTAATATTCAAAATCAATGCCTTATTCTTATAAATAACCTTAGGCAACTAATCTAGCCTTATTTCTAACTAAATTTCTTGACTCATCCATTTTATTTTGAAAAATCAATTTAGTTCCTATATATAGTTTATCATTATGTAACTCAACGTGATTCCATACTTTATTCCTATCAAATTGGTTAAGTTAATCATGCATATAATTTATCTAGTTATAATTTTTCAAATATTCTTTAAATTAACAGGCACAAAATCAACTATAAAGGCATAGTTAGTACAAAAAGTTAAAACTAGTTTTCTAGTCCTAATACCAGATTCAACATTTCAAAATAAATTTTCTAAAGAATGATATCTATGATTTTTTATAATTCAAAGGATCATATTGTGAAGATTTATTCTCCCCCTCAACTTACTAATTAACATTTTTGAGATTATCTTCATCAAAATTAAAATATTTAAATTCTTTAGTAGAATCAACATAATCTATAATCCGTGCTTCATTATTTTCAATGAATTTTACATTCACATATTCTTCCATAGACATATTTCGATTTTTTATATTCAATATAATCTTTAATATTATTTTAATGTCCTAGAAAAATTACCTCATTTCTTTTAGCATCAAGTTTTTTCATATTATCACTCATTTTTAAAAGATAAACTCTAGAGCCAAATACTTTGAAGTATCTAATCTTAAGTTTATTTTCTTTAAATAGTTCATAAGGGGTTTTCTTTAACAAGTGTCTAATGTAAAATATATTTAAGATATAGAAAGTATTGTTAACTAATTCAGCCCAAAAATATTTTGGTAGGTTGAATTCATTAAGCATTTTCCTTTCCATTTCTTGAATAGTTCTATTTTTCCTCTCTCTGACACCAATTTTTTGTGGAGTTCTTGGGGAAGAAAAATTAAGAAAATATCCATTTCCTTCAAAAAATTTCTCAAAGTACAATTTAAAAATTGTCCAACTTGTTTACTTTTCATTGATGAAATTAAATGAACTTTTTTATTTTGAATTTGTTCAGAGAATGTAATAAACTTGGTTAAGGTTTCACTTTTATGGGATAAGAAAAGAGTCCAAGTGAATCTACTAAAATCATCTACAATTTCAAACATGTATCTCTTTCTACCTATACAAGAAGTTATAATGGGTCCAAATAAATGAAGATGAATTAGTTCCAAGAATCTAAAATAATTAAACATATTAAAAGATCTAAAAACTCTTTTTTTCTTACCTTTTAGATAATAATCACATAAAAAAACTTACTAGCTTTAAATTTTGGAATTTATATAACCTATCTACATTTTTATAACTTGTATAGTTATCGAAGATGAACATGTCCCATATCACATCCTTGGTTTGAGGTAGGTATCATTTTTCGATGAATTTTTATGTGATTATAGTGCTTGGGGTGATTTTGGAAGAGGTTGGGAGAGTTTGGAATAGTTTTGGAAGGTTTTGGAGGCATTTTTAGGGCTGCACAGTTTGATCATGGTTAGGGGAAACTGTATGAGAATCCCAGGAAAACCATGCAACTCAAGGTAGTGGGGTTCCGTATGGTTTGTGCATAGTTTGTCTAACCGTGTGAGGAGTTCATGTGAGATTCCTTCAAGGCAGTATCATCTGCATGATTAGCGCATGGTTTTTCAAACCGTGCGATCTAACCATTTGTCCCATTAAAGTTTGGGTTTTTAAAAATGGGAACACTAGAGATTGACCTAAATCACTCCAAACTTTCTCCCACTCTATCCTCACTTAGTATTACTGGTTATCAAGGGTTAGGGGTGATCTCACACTCAATTTGGAAGGGATTTTAAGGGGTTTCAAGGTTGTTTGAAGGTGGTTTCTTCTAGGTAAGTCTCTCCTCTTGGATTTTTCTTGGTTTCTCTCTAGATATACTCTTCTCCCTTTCTTTATTTTCTATATCTACATCCATTTCATTTAGATATAGGGTTTTTTTCCTTAGGTGATGATATTGAGGCTTGTTGATGATAAGTAAGGAGATCTAGAGTGGTTTTGGTGGAGTGTTTTTCTAGATTTCTAGTGTGGTTGATTGTGTGTCGATTTCGTCAGAACCCTAAAGGTAGGTGGATTCTATCTCAAGTCCATTTTGTTATAACTTGAAGCCTTTCTTGAAACTAATTGGTTTTTCTTGTAATTAATTGTGATAATGATGTTTGAATCTTTTTAGAAACCCATTTGGTTATTGTTTGGGGATTTTGGGGGAAATGGGCTATTGTTTCAAAAAGGGGATTTTTTGTGTGATTTTAAAATGTTGATTTTAAAATTGTAAGTTATTGATCATGAAAAATGTTTTGTGAAATATGGTTTCTAATAAAGATGTTTTTTGAAATGTGGTTGGGAATGGAAAGTGGTTAAAGGGTGTTTTTAATAAATGGGTGATTTATTCAACTGAATTGGCTTGTGTTGGAAATTTTTGATGTGCTTAAGGTTTTGTTTGGTGGTAGATAAATTGTTGGAATAATGGGGTGACCTTGATGTGATATAATTGTTGTTGGTTAAGTATTATGGCTTGTGTGAATTGTGTGTGTGAAGTGGGTGGGGAGTACCACTATAAAAAGGGGATGGATAGTGGACGGAAGGGCCACCATCAAAGGATAAGTGGGAGAGAAGTACCACTAGATTTGGAAAGGATAATGGGCTTGGATGTAAGTTCCACTATGGTTGTTTACCGGTTTGGGTGTGAGAGTCACCATTGTATGATTTTTTGTGTAATATTATGCAAGATGAAATTTGTTGGGCTAATGAGTGATGGTGTTATGGCTTATGGAATAATTGTGGTTTCCCATTGTTTTACATGGCTTGGTAAGGGTATGTTTGGCTTGTGGTAATGGTTTCACTATTTAAGGTTTATATGAAATTATTTATATAAACACGCTAATAGTTATTTCCTAGTGGTGTGTGTAGGGAATTCATTTGGTAAAATCCTACTGAATATTAGTACTCACCCCCTGCTTTGGCACTTTGACGCTTTTGCAGATGTTATGTTCCAAGACACAGGTACGGGTAAAACATCTCATTTTTCTAGTGGTTCGACATGATTCTTTGGTGATGTTGTGGTTCTTGGACCATGGAGCTTGGTGTGGAGCTATGGATGGTGTCCTAGTTCTTTGGGGTCTTGTTGTGTAGTATTTCGCTTGGTACTCTGATATTTGGTTTGGTTGTATTGTAATTTGAAAATTGTTATGGAATAGTTTGGTTGTATTTTGGTAATGTATGGGTTGGGTTGCTTTGGTGACATGAATCATATAGTTTGTTGATAATATCTTGTTTGGCTGGTTGGTTTATTTTATCTGAAGGGAAAATCATTCCCTAATGATTCTTGAAGCCCTTGGAATTTATTTCCAGCCTTTAAAGCCCTAGGAACGTCGCCTAAGGCCCAATAACTCCCCATAAACCTTATAAATCCAATGAGTAAGGGGAGAGATACTACAAGTGGTATCAGTTTGTTCAATCCCTGGATTTCAAGTGAGATCAGTTGTTCGGTCCTTTGGCGTTGATTGTTGGTTTTGGTGTTGACATTCATTCTTGGTCTATTCCTTGAGTTAGGATGGTAGAAAAGCATAGGATTATCAAAAATTGGAATTTAGATCATAAAAGGATGTATCTATCCATTTTATTATGAACTTTAAGTTACCATGGAGTTGAGTACATAAGTGTTTGGTGACACTTATAGGATTTGGATATCTCATTGTTGTGGGTGTAGCCAATGAGATGATCATGGAATGCATGGTAGAAATGAATTTCCACTAGGATGCATATTTCATTTGGGTATAATGATTTATGGGGTGATATGATTCTGGGAATTTTGAAAAATATGAATTGGGTTTCAAAATGGAAGGATTTGAAACATGGAAACTAGTGGTATTTTGAAAATGGGTTGAATTTCAAAACATGGTGGATTTTTCAGAATAGTGCAACATGGGAAATGTGAACTTGTAAAAAGCCTATTTCTGATAGTTGTTATGAAATTTAATTTGAATCATAAGACTTTTCTTTCTATGGGTGTGGGACTTATGGTTGTTTTTGTGTTGATAGAAATGACACTAGGTAGGCGTCGTAGAGACCAACCAGAGGAAGCTACTGAAAATGTGGTTGCACCTAAGCCTCAGGTGAACCAGGAACTAGTAAAGAGTATAGTAAAAGATTTATAGGACGTGGAAAGTGGGAATAAATGGGATGAACCAAATCATGTGGATCATGTGGTTCAGTTTTAAAGGCAAAATCCACCCATGTTTAGGGGTGATTTGGAGCCAGAAAGGGTTGAAGTGTGGCTGAATAGAATGAATAGGATATTTGAATTCTTAGGAACACCAGCAGAGCTCAAAGTGAAGTTATCCATGTACATGTTGGAAAATATTTCCCTTAAGTGGTGGGAAATGGTAGTCCAATCTAGGATGGACCAAGGTGTGACATGGGAAGGCTTTGAGGAGTTATTTAATAAAAAATTATACCCTCATATATTCAGAATTCAGCGTATAATGGATTTATTCTATTTGAAGTAAGGGAACATGTCAATAATGGAATATGTGGCTAAGTTTACAAACTTAGTAAGGTTTTCACCTGAGGTGGCAGGTAGCACATCATTGAAGGTACAAATTTTTGAAGTTGGGTTGACATAGGAAATTAGGTCCAAGATAGCAGTGCTGTGTATAGATGATCACACAAAAATGGTGAATAGAGTTATGGTGGGTAAGTGGGATCTTTTGGGGGTTACAGGTTGGGGAAACTTGTTGGCACCCATGGGAAATAGTGTGAACTCGAACTCTGGGTTCAAGTGGAAGAGGGACACTTATTTCCAAGGTGGGAATATGGCTCAAAATATGACGACCGAATTGGTGAATCTTCCTATGAAGCCTCAGAGTAAGCCGATATTTTTTCAGTGTGGCTCTATGGGACACATCAAGCAGGATTGTACAACACAACCTCGATCATGTCATAACTATAAGCAGATGGGGAATCTTCAGTGGTATTATTGTAATGATCTGAGGTTGGGTGTTCGTGAAACTCCTCAGGGGTCACAAGAATCATATGCCTTGATAGGAAGGTGGCAAAAAGATACCCCTCATCAGCAGATAAAAGTGGGTCATGGTGATTCTCAGAATATCATGATGCCTCAGCAGGGTCATAAAGAGCAGAGTGTGGCAATCAAGTAGTTGTTCAGAGATGAATGGGTTGTGATTTATGATCAGTTGGGACCATCCATAGTGTGAGGTATGGTTCTTTTAAATTCCACCTTGATGCAAGATTTATTTGATACGGGTGCTTCACATTCTTTTATTTCTTCTCGTTCCATTAGTTTGTTGGGTTTACATGTGGAAATAATGCCTTATGTTTAGAAACTACAAACTCATCTGGGTCAAAGAGAGTGTTGAGACTTCCTATGTAGAGTGTGTTTCTTAGTTGTGGATGACATTGAATTAATGTGGGATTTCTCAGTACTTGAGATGGATTCTTATGATATAATCTTGGGAATGGATTGGTTGGTGATGTTTAAGGCCCCCATCGATTTCGATGCATGAACGGTTAGTTTTATGATAGAGGATGGCATTGAACACCTCTTTAAAGGGAAGAAGAATGAAAATATGGGTGAAAAGGATTTGTTGGCACCAACTATTGGCATTATCTCATATCTTTTAGAGGTTTTGTCATTAGAATCAGTGGAAGGTATTGAGAATAGTGTTCTTTCGGTAGTTCTGGATCAGGTTATTTATGTATTTCCCAAAGAATTATCAGGGTTTCCACCTGTGAGAGAAGTAGAGTTTACAACTGATATTCTTTTTGGGACCAGTCCCTTCTCACTTCCATCTTACCATATGGAACTAGAAGAATTTTGAGAATTAAAAGTGCAGTTAGAATAGTTAGAGAACAAAGGTTTCATCCAGACTAGCACGTATCCATGGGTAGTGCTGATTTTGTTTGTTAAAAAGGCGAATGGAACTCTGTGGATTTGTGTTGATTATCATAGACTTAATTAAGTTATGAAAAAGAACCATTATCCACTTCCACACATTGATGATTTGTTTGACCAGTTGAGAGGAGCTCAGTGGTTCTCCAAGATTGACTTGAGGTCAGGATATCATCAATTGCAGGTGAGGAAGGAGGATATTCCCAAAATAGATTTTAGAAGTAGATATGGCCATTACAAGTATGTGGTTATTCCATTTGGTCTAATTAATGCACCAATTGTGTTCATGGAATTGATTAATCAAATATTTTAGATATATCTATATTCTTTTGTGGTGGTATTTGTTGATGATATACTGGTGTATTCAAGAACAAGGGTGGAGCATGAGAAACACTTGGCGATCGTGGTGGGGGTCTTGAGGGATCATCAGTTGTATGTAAAATTGTTAAATTGTGAATTTTGGATACAAGAGGTTCATTTCCTTGGCCATGTTATTTCTAAGAAGGGTGTTTCAGTTGATCCAGAAATGATGGAGGATGTTATCTCATAGAAACCACCAAAGAACATTTTCAAGATACTGAGCTTCCTTGTCCTAGATAGGTATTATCGATGTTTTGTTCATGATTTTTCATGATTGGAATCACTTATGATAGATTTGACAAGGAATAATGTTCCATTTAAATGGGATGAGTAGTGTCAGAAATGATTTGAAGAGCTTAAGGGTTGCCTTACATCAGCACCAATCTTGGTTTTTTCTGAACAAGGAAAAGAGTATGTGGTGTATTGTGATGCATCAGGATCAGGGTTGGATTGTGTTCTTATGTAGGGGGACCATGTGGTTGTATATGGATCATAGTAGTTGAGGTTTCATGAGAAGAACTACCCAACACATGATTTGGAGTTGGCAGCATTGGTTCATGCTTTAAAAATGCCGCATCAATATCTATTCGGTGAGAAATTCACGGTGCTTATCGATCACAAGATCTTAAAGCATATTTTCTCACAGAGAGATTTGAACTTAAGGAAAAAGAGATGGATAAAATACCATCATATGTTTAATTTTGAATTAATGTACACACCAGGTAAGGGAAATTTGGTGGAAGATGAATTAAGTAGAAAATAATATGCTTGGGTGGTGAAATAGGCATCAGATTAGTGGCAATCGATGTCGGTCATAGATGACATGTGGTTGGAATGTGAGGACCAGGGTGAAAGAGTGGTCTTCTTCCCAATTTTTTTCCTGAATTGTTTTGTTTGGTTAAAGATGTACAAGAATTTGATTCCGAGCGTATGGCGATGAGGTCAAAACTCAATGTCGGGGAGACCATTGAGGGTTGGGAACTGAATGGGTATTCAGTTTTGTGTTTTTGGAATTAGATGGTGGTACTAGTGAATTTTTAGGAGGAACTTCTCAAGGATTATCATCATTCCAGGTAGGCTATCCATCCTGGAATTCATAAGATGTATAGGTCGTTGAAAGCGCAGTTTTGGTGGGCTAGTATGAAAAGGCAAGTGACTGAGTTTGTTTCTAGATACTTGAATTGTTAACAAGTCAAGGTAGAGCATCATCGGCCAGCAGTAATGTTGCAATATTTTCCTATTCCAATGTGGAAGTGGGATCAAATAGAGATATATTTTGTGACAGGTCTTCCTAGAATGGTTAAGAAACATGATTCCATATGGGTGATTGTGGATCATCTCACAAAGTCGGCCCATTTCATCCTAATTCTTGTATCTCATACGGTGGAGGATCTATCCAAAATTTATATCCGAGAAGTGGTAGAGGCATGGTGTTATAGTTTCAATATTATTAGATAGAGATCCGAGGTTCACATCTCGTTTTTGTAAATCCTTGCGGTATTCCCTTGGGACATAGTTGAAGATGATCACGGTGTATCATCCTCAGACGGATGGCCAATTCGAGAGGATGATACAAAATTTTGAGGATATTCTAAGGGATTGTGTGTTAGATTTTGGTGGTTCAGGGGAGGAGAAATTACTGTTGTTGGAGTTATCCTATAATAAAATTTATCAGGATTTAACACATATGGCTCCGTTTGAGTCATTGTATGGGCATCCATGTCGTTCTCCACTATGTTTGGTGGAAATGGGTGAGACTTCGATGATTGGACCGAGCCTTGTACAAGAGACTATAGAGAAAATAAATTTGATCATAAATAGGATGGAGACGTCTCAAAGTCATCAGAAATTTTATGCGGACCATCATCGATGACTATTGTCATTTGAGGGGGGAGATCATGTGTTTTTGAGAATCTCTCCTAGGTTCATACATCATCGGTTTGGAAATAAGGGTAAGTTATCTCTGAGGTATATTGGTTCTTTTGAGATACTTGATAGGATTGGAGAGGTGGATTATCAGTTGGATTTTTCCACCATGGTTTAGTGTGGTGTAAAATTTGTTTTATGTGTCCCAGTCGAAAAAGTATCATTTGGATCTTGACCATGTGATTAGTTGGGATAATGTTGAGCTAGAACCAGATGTTTCTTTGGTGCACGTGCCAGTTCGTATTATGGATAGTCAAGAGAAAGTCTTTCAAGATAAAAGCATCGATTTAGTTCATGTTTTTTGGTATCATGGTTAGATTTAGGAGGAGACTTTGGAGTGGGAGAAAGATTTGGACAAGCAATGGCCCGAGCTCTTTCAGCAATGAGTTGGTTCTCTCCTTTCCTAGGATGGAAAGTCCAATGGTGGGGAGAATTTCAAACCCCCAATTTGAGATAAGTAGCCTTTTTATATAACTTTTTATGTGATTAAAGTTCTTATGATGAGATTGGAAGAGTTTGGGAGAGTTTGGAATGGTTTTAGTGGCCTTTTTAGGGCTGCAGGGTTTGAGGACGGTTAGAGGAAACTGTGCTAGAATCCCAAGAAAACCATGAAACTATAGGTAGTGGGGTTCCTCATGGTTTTCACATGATTTTTCTAACCATGAGAGGAGGCCGTGTGAGATGCCTTCGAGGCAGTATCATCTGCATAGTTAGCGCATGGTTTTTCAAACTATGTGAGCTAACCATGCATCCCATTAAAGTTTGGGTTTTTAAAAATAGGAACACTTGTGATTGACCTAAATCACTCCAAACTTCCTCAAAATCGAGCCGCACTTGGGATTCTTGGTTATCAAGGGTTAGGGGTTCTCTCCCACTCGATTTGAAAGTGATTTTAAGGGGTTTCAAGGTGGTTTGAAGGTGGTTTCTTCAGGGTAAGTCTCTCCTCTTGGCCTTTTCTTGGTTTCTCACTAGGTCTACTCTTCTCCCTTTCTTGGTTTTCTAGATCTACATCCATTTCATTTTTATCTTGGGTTTTTTCCTTAAGTGATTCTCTTAAGGATTTTTGATGATAGAGAAGGAGATCTAGAGTGGTTTTGGTGGATTGTTTTTCTGGATTTGTGGTGTGGTTTCTTATGGGTCGATTTCACCAGAACCCTAAAGGTAGGTGGCTTCTCTCTCGACTCCATTTTTTTAGAAATTTAAGACTTGATTGAAACTAATTTTTTTTTCTTGAAATTAATTATGTTAATGATTTTCAAATCTTTTTGGAAACCCTTTTGGAGATTATTTGGGTATTCTAGAAAAAATGGGTTATTATTGCAAAAAGGGGATTTGTTGTGTGATTTTAAAATGTTGATTTTAAAATCCTTAGTGGTTGATCATAAAAATTATTTTGTGAAATATGGTTCCAATAAAGATGTTGTTTATTGAAATGTGGTTGTGCATGGAAAGTGGTTAAAGAGTTTTTTCAATAAATGGGTGATTTATTGAAGTGAATTGGCTTGTGTTGTAAATTGTTGATGTGAATAAGGTTTTGTTTGGTGGTAGATAAATTTTTGGAATAATGGGGTGACCTTGATGCGATATAATTGTTTTTGGTTAATTATTATGGATTTTGTGAATTATGTGTGTGAAGTTGGCGGGGAGTACCACTATAAAAAGGGTATGAATAGTGGATGGAAGGGCCACCATCAAAGGATAAGTTTGTGGAAAGCACCACTAGATTGGGAAAGGATAACGGGCTTGGAAGAAAGTAGAACCATGGTTGTTTACCAGTTTGGGTGTGATATTTACCATTGTATTATTGTTTTTGTAATGTTATACAAGATGGATTTTTTTGGGCTAATGTGTGATGGTACTATGGTTTATGGAATATTTGTGGTTTTCCCTTGTTTGAAATGGTTTGGTAAGGGTACATTTGGATTGTGGTAATGGTTTCACTATTTAATTTTTTATATAAACTTCTTTATATAAATGTGATAATAGTTCTTTCCTAGTGGTGTGTGTAGGGAAGTCATTTGGGGAAATCCTACTGAGTATTATTACTCACCCCCTGCTTTGGAAATTTGGTACTTTTGCAGATGTTGTGTTACAGGACATAGGTAAGGGTAAAGCATCTCATTTTGCTAGAGGTTTAACATGATTCTTTGGTGATGTTGTGGTTCTTGGAGAATGGAGCTTGGTGTGGTGCTATGGATGGTGTCCTAGTTCTTTCGGGTCTTGTTGTGTAGTCTTATGCTTGGTACTCTGATATTTGGTTTGGTTGTATTGGAATTTGAGAATTGTTATGGAATAGTTTGTTTGTATTTTGGTAATGTATGGGTTGGGTTGCTTTTTTAACATAAATCATGTTGTTTGTTGATAATGGATTGTTTTATTGGTTCATTTTATCTGAAAGGAAAATAATTCCCTAATGATTCTTGAAGCCCTAGGCATTTATTTCTAGCCTTTGGTTCCCTAGGAACATCGGATAAGGCCCATTAACTCCCCATCCACATTCTCAAGTGAATGAGGAAGGGGTGGGATGTTACATACCAACCTTATATGCCAAATAAAGTGATATATTTATAATGTATTTAAGCACTTCAAATTTTTCTAGTTATTTTGTGAAAAATCTATAGAATAAATATTTTTCTTTCTATTGGAATAAAATAAAATAGTATTATCTTTATAAAAAAAATACATTTATAATATTCAAACTTTACACTCATACCATCACAAAAAAGTTATGATATTCTAATTATATTTTGTTTTAATCCATATACATATAGTACTTTAGAAACTACAATAGATTTTAATATAGATACTTCTCAAAAAACTTTAACCATGCCTTTAGAGTTTTCACCAAAAGTGATAGTACCTCCATTACAAGAATTAAATGATAAAAAATTAGAGATTTCACCATTCATGTTCCTATAGAACACAATATAAATGAACCATGTAAATTTTTAACTCTTTAGGCAGGTTTCTTATAAAATAGATTAAGTAGATAATTCTTTTAGTACCCAAGCTATTTTGGGTCCAACTGGATTTTTAATAAAACTATTAAGAGCCCATATAGATTTAAAATATTTATTATAGGGTAATATAGAGAATATATTATTAAATATAAAATTCCTAGTGTGGTATAGTGATTAAGTAGATCTTAAAAAATATTTTTTAGAATAATTCCCTTTGACATTACATCTGAATCATGTCATATTTGAAGCATTTCCTGTAACGACCCAAACTTTCATTAATGGAAATTCCTCTTTATCCAATTAAATGTCTTATTATGGTTATATAAAATGTAAAATTCATTGGTTTTATGTTTTTGGATTTTAAAATACTGTTAATAATTGTGACCGTTGCTAATATATCCATTGAACAATGATCACCTGATTAGTATAAATATAGGGCTTTAACAAATCAAATTTATTCAGACAAGGGAAGCGACGACCTCATCCAATATACTTTCCCCGTACGAAGCCCATTTGTTGGAGCTCGAAAATGAGGCAGTGCCATTGGGATTCTCTCTTTACCAAGCCCAATCCAAGCTTGAAAACATTAAGCTTGAGCGAAACCGACTATGGGAGAAGTGGAAGTTAATAGAGATTACCACCCGAGCGATGTTATCTGAGCCACCCCAAGAGTCTATCACCATCGTACACATTACCCTTCAGTATTATGCGGGTGTTATAAGGGGTTATGTAACAATACCCTAGCACTATGACTATGTACATTATATTTTTATAAATAATGTGCATTCATTTTATTATTGTTACTTTGTAAATAGTTTTTAAAGCACAAATAGTATTTTTAGTTAATATAAAGCTAAGAAATATATTTTGATGAGTTAATGGATTTTTTAATTAAATAATATTTTAATAAAATATTAATAAATTAATTTTTGTTAAATATAAATGATTGTTCAATTTTTATGAATGAAATTGTAATTTTTATTAAGGTTTGAAAGCTGTTTTTGTCAAAACCCATAAATTTTCAACAAATGACGGTTTTTATTTTAAAAGTAAAAATTCACATATTTAGAAAATTATTTAGATAAAATGAATATTATTTTTTGAATCAGGATGTCGAAATTATCCAATAGTGAATTTTTCATAATTTTCCGAGACAGTCGAATTTTTGGGTAAAAATTAAATACCGTTTAAATATATAATGTGTTTTATGACATCATAATGACCCAATAATGATGTAATAAAATACTATAAACATTATGTTCGGCCAATATATGTTTTATCATTAAAATAATGTGATTTTGGTTTTGTTTGATTTATTTTACAAAGCATTGGTGGACCCTTCAAGGCTTATAAAACATTTTGTCTTTTTAAATTGTTTTCATTAAGAGTGTGACTCACCTCCACATAAAAAACCCTATTATTTTAAGATGTTTTTTCATTGTACTTATAAAATATTTTTTTACACTCCCCTTTGGAGAAAACCATGGGCTGGTTTGTGGGTTTGATTAGTTTAATGTGAGGTGTCCCAAACCTAAATAATAAAGAATTCCCTCTCCTTTCCTATATAAACCCACCCAAGATCCCACTTACACTTCACTCAAATACTTTGGAGTTCGACCAAACCCTGAACTCCTCCCTCTAAAATCCTCCCAAGGTTTCCCAAAATCCCAATAACCCTATCTCAATCCTCTCCCAAGCCTTTGGTATCACACTTCCAAGTAATAGATTTCTTCCTTTCTCATTTTTGTCCAATTTTCTTTAAGTTGTTATACCCTTTGGTTTTCAATTAAAAATGTTGGGTTATGATTTCTCACCTCCCCTATACTGACCTTTTTATTTTTGGATGATGTGATAACCCTTTATCTCTCATTAATTCTTCCCATGTATACCTGTTACCATGCCGAAATTCTGTGAGGGATTTATCTCTCCTCTTTTACATCCAAGTAATTATTTTGTATTATGCATCTAAATTCCATTAAGTTTGTTGGGACATGTATATATTCGATCCCATTACTGTCCATTTCATGTAAATATTATGAGACACCCATTTATATCTCATCAACCATTTTTTAGGAATCCTTACGTCACACTGTTACGCTACCAAAATTGCACCAATTTTCCAAGCCAATGTCACTGTGTAGTGAATATCATGCCCATTTCACTATCAAGGGTATTCATATTTATGAACATTTACTTATTGATTATAAAGTTTATTGTATGTATTCCACATCTATTTATCTTGGAATAAATTATGATGATTTATTCCATGTTGTATGATCCATGTGGCACACTTATGCATGAAATGAAATGTTTAAGAAAGGGTGCGCCCTGATATCACTCCAATGTATTGGGTAAATTATAGTATCATGATACATTATGTGCAATGAGTGTTTACTCACACACACACACACACACACACACACACACACACACACACACACACAGATATATATATATATACTAATCTTAGGTTTTTCCACTGCCACGTGTCAAAATACCAATCCTCCACATCATTTTTCCATTACGTGTCCTCCAACCAAGAGGCCATGTCACCCCTCTGCGTGCTCCCAATTATTCTTCGTGAAACCCTATCCCGCTCCCACTTTCGTTCTCCGGGGAAGCGACCTATCCATGCTCTCCCTTTTCTTCTCCACGAAACCCTATCCCATCTCTGTCGTCCTCCTTATACCGATTTCTACTCTACCCTCCGACATTTTTCTTCTTCATTTTCTAGTCGTGACTAGTTTTTTCGCACCCTAGGGTTTCCGCAAAATGCCGACGTTGGGGTCATCTTGATCCCAGTATCCATGTCTACCATCCACGTATAGCCACTACTCTCACTCCATCCCTCTTCACCATGACGATTCCTTTGGTTTCTCATCCCTCTTACACTGTCAAACTAGGGTTCTTGCTGCAAATAATTCATTTCAATTGGTTTCTCCTCCTACTTGGCCTCTGACTTCGACTCGGTCGGCTGTCACTCTGTCCCTCTTCGCCGTGACGTTACCCTCAATTCCTCATCTCGCTAGCACTGTAAAACTAGGATTCTCGTAGCACAGTGTCATCATTTACCTTCATCTCAATCGGTTTCTCCTCTTGCTCGGCCTTCGACATCACCTCGTCCTTTTCCTCTGACTTCATCTGGGCCTCCGACTATGCCTCTACCATCACGGGCTGAGAATCTTCAGCAGAATCCTCTGAAGGTGCTATCCCTCATTCACATTAACTATCAATTCTTCTTTATTATCATGAATAATCATCTGTTTGTTTTGATTCATGGGTTCTTTATCAGTTTATATTTGGTTATCAAGGATGTGGAAAATTTTGTATATGTTCTTGAGAATTTCATGTCAATGTTCAGGGCCGCGTTAAATAATTTGGATCCATTTCTCATGTTGGATGACTTCTCGGGTAAATGAGAACTAAATTGTGATATCAATAATTGTAATTTAAAACCGTAGTGCCTGAACCATGTTTGGTGTATTTCATTGTAGGTTCTCTCCTATTTTGTGGTTTCATGCTCACCCACATAGTGGTTTTTTATCTATGTTTCTATTTTTTTCATTTTTCCATATTTCATTATTTTCCATTTCTCCTCCATGGAACATGACCGTTTATAATTTTCAGGCTTTGTAAACATGACATATATGTGACAGGTATCCTCCAAACCTGCTTTTTTCCTTTTTATTATCATCCTGTTTATGATATTATACAAATAGATATGGTTTTCTGAAATTTAGGGGTCTTTTACCCATGAAGACATTATTGGACACAAGGGAATGATCCACACTACTGGTGTTCAGGTTCATGTCCCCATAGATTTTTCATGCTATAAATTGTTTATGTCAAAATATCCACTCTCTCATTTAGTTTATAAAGTGGATGACTTCAAGAAATGGGATCATTCACCTAGGAATGATCTACACTCTTGGTGTTCAGGTTCATGTCCCATAGATTTTGCATGCTATCAGTTGTTTATGTCAAAATATCCACTCTCTCATTTAGTTTATATAGTGGATGAATTCAAGAAATGGGATCATTCACTTATAAATGCCAACAGGAGAAGTAACCCAAGGGGCCTACAACTATGTATCAATCTGTCTTCAAAAGATAACATGCAAGTTTCTATGCCCCTACTCACATCTTACTCTACCACCTCTATTACCTCATTTATATGTCCATGGGTTTCCGGTGAACCATTAACAAAACCCTACTCTTCGGCTCCATGCACTAATCATCCTCCACCATCTTCGACGGCGTTCTTTTTGTGACATGGCTCCGAAAACGAAACTAAAACCCTCTGATTTGTTTGTTTAACCTTTGATTTTTGTTCTGTTGCTTTTTTTTGGGCAGTGTGGGGATTTGATACGAGGCTTTTGAAATCTTCGATGGCGACTATGTTCGTGTTCCTCCCGCCAAGCCCCTATCGCATAACGTGGTCACCAAAAAAACCACCAGGAAGTTAACAATCTCAGATGACTCTCAGAAGGAAAATTTTGACATTTTGAAGATGCACACGAAGAGGAAGAATGAAATTATTATGCCTTACGTGAAGAACACATCAGCTTCCCTGACTATTCTGTACTCTCATAGAAACACAACAAATCTGGGTCAAATGCATGAGCTGTTATGAAAACTCAACCTTCATATTTGAGTCAATTTGATGGGGTCAGTTATACAGATCCAGACTTTCTTTGTTTCTACTTTTATCAATCCAGAATGACTTAACTTGTGGCCTCTGGATATTTGTAGATATAATTATTCTAGGTATAGACAACCTTCAAACAAGGTACATGCTATTTCTCAAATGGATAAATAGGATTAAGAATCTCTAACTTTAGAACATCTCATAATTCATTTTAGGGGATTTAGATACAAAGGGAGAAATATTTATGCATCAAATTTCAATTCCCTCTTCTAAAATAATAATAATCATTGAACAGTTCAAACACATGTGATAAGTGGTTTCAAAATTATGGGATTCAATTAACAAGATTGTAAAATGTTTAGGTAGTCCTCCCAGTAAGGGGTTTGCTGAATCACATGATTGGAATTTGTTTTACTTGATGAGTGAACAAAACACTTATGCAGATATTGAGGCTGCCTATAGATGCCTGAAAGAGACTTATGGGGTTATGTAGAAAGATATTTTTTTGTACAGACAGTCTATTAGGTGCGGACCAAATATATATTTAGCGGCCAGGTTGCCGAGGTTACGAGATATGGTTTTCCATAGCTCATTATTTTCCAGCATTCGAGTTCTCTATCCAGTGAAGCAGACATACTGGTTTTATATATATAAGGTACATGTTTTTTCCATTATAATATTCATTCACCTATTCGTTTTTTCAGGGTTCACAATTATTTATTAAACCTCATTTTGTTAGTGTAGGTATGCCTACTTATTTATATTATTATCATCATTGTTCGTTATATATACTGATAATAACATTTTTATTAGAGACACAGTTAAATTATCTTTTATATTAAATTTTTAATTTTTCTATTTGCTTAACAATTTTTTGACTTGCATTATATTTTTCAGTCAAATGATTACATTCTTCCATTATACTATCATCTTCTTGCATTGATTATCAGTTACTTTGATATCAGGTTAACATTTTTCTATGTATGTGTATGTTACCATAATTACTGCATCTACATTTTAGGTACTATAATAATAGACAGTTCAAAAAGATATGGATATTATTAATAGTGAAAACAGGTATAGAAAGGTATAGGCTGTGCAAACAGGTATAGATAGTGAAAACAGTAAATCATAAGAAACCTTGGTGGATTTTCCAGGAATGAATATTCATGAATGCACTAATTCTTTTTTATTTTCCTTATTCTTACCCCCTAGAACCAGCTTAAGAAGTTCATACAGGTATGTATATTATCATCTTTTACTATGTAAATCTTAGTGAATGATTTTTCATTTTATGAATCCATACAATTTTATACATTCCATTTTTTTACATTTTTCATTTTATAACATGTAGTATACAATGTTTTAAGGTATTTTTTTTATCACTGCTTCTCGCCTCATAACCAGTATTAAAATATTAAGTTATTTCTATGTTTAAATGAAAGTATTGTTGTGCTGTTAGAAAAAAAATTCAGATTATTATTGTTCACATTGTTATAGAGTATTGTTATTTTCACATTCAAATGCAATTGTTTCTATTCAAACAGTACTTTTACATAATTATTGTTGTGAAAAACACTCTTACATATCTATAAAAATGTGAAACAATAATAAATACAACGATACATTTTAATAGAGTATTGTTGTGTTGTTTTACATTGTTCTTCTATTCAAAAATAGTAAAAATCTGAAATAACAATACTTTTAAAAAATTTGTAAAAAATACCATCACATTCTTATAGAATATTGTTGTTCAGAGATGTAAGTGTGTGTACTATTTGGGATGTGATGTTTCACATCACACCTTTAACTTATTATATAAAACATCACATCACATTGTGATGTGATGTTCAAAATGTTTAATATGCTATATAGATTGAATAGTACACTCTTACTTATTTGTTGTAATTGTTCAGAATGTACTATTTTACATATTTTCTTCCAATAATCTGTTTTTAAAATAGCACATCACCCAAATAGAACATCACACAAATAATAATCATGTGCTGTTTTACATTTCAACAGGTGCATTTATTTATAATTATTGACATTTACAGCACATGCTTATAATATTATGCTTATCATAGATGTGTTTAAAAAAAAACTAACTCCGTCATCTGTTGTATCACCTTAAATATTTTTGTGATGTTCTGTTTTACATTATATATAAAAACAAGCATATGTAACAATATAAATAATAGAGATATGCTATTTTAAATCTTTGAGATATGAATATATAAATAATAGCTCATATAAACTTTTCATCTCTTCCCTAGGGGTTTCTCACATCCCGCATAGATTTACTCACTCCACTCTGTGATGTTTCTATCTACTCATGTCACCATATGATTTCTTCTTCTGTGGTATGTTTTGATTGACTATGATATTATTCATTCTAATTTTGATTTTCTTATTGACCCAGTTGTTCTTCCATCAACATTAATCTATTAAATAGAGAAGATCCACATGGTGGAGTTTTCCATTGAAGTATTATGGTATGTCTCCGATATCTTTTTCTCATTTTGACTGCAAACCACTATTCACTGCCCTTCCTCTACATTTGAGTTAGGGTTACTTTCATTCTCTTAGATCCATTTATGGGTTCTATTTTTTTCTAGATGGATGCATTTATATTTTAAATCTACTTTCCCCCTATCATCCCAAAATGATAAATGATAAATTTAACTCGTCTATATCATTTTGCAGATGGAAAGTGATTCTGTTTGTGAGGAGAATTCTCAAGCCGAAGTGTTGAGTGATTATTATCCACATAGGGAAACTGTGCATTAATGCTGTGATTACAAAATCAAATGTACAACCCTTATATGTTATGGTAATCAATCTTTCAGTTTTGATTAAATTTTCTAAATATTGCATCTATTTTTTATATTAAAACTATGGACGGGCCCTTCCAAATCCATTTTGTTCTTGTGATTTCAGAATATAGTGCGAAAATCCCTAGGCAGTACGTGAAACTAGACCTCTCATTTTATGTATCGAGTACCTTTTATGAATCAATGGTGTGGAGATGAGAGTTAACATCTCAATTTCTACATCCATATTTGGTATAGTACCAAATAACAGTCTATTAGTCATTTCCTTTTGATATTCTTTTTCCCATTCCATTCCATTCTTCTTAATGCCACCCGAGGGATTTTTGTTACATAATATGTAGTGTTGAATGATGTATGCTTCTGATTTGAAGAGTAGAAAGATACCTAGATATAGTATGAATTCCTTCTAATTATAATTTAGTATGAATCACTTCAACTTGTAGTATTTTATTCGTCTTAACTACACTTAGCATCATCAGGTTTCTCTCTATTTCCATTTGTCAAAAAGCCCAATCACTTCATTTAATCTTCCATTTTCCTCCCACTCAACATTTTACACAGATTTCATAGGTCATCACCACAATTTTTTTTGTTCTTTTATTTATTAATGGTAGTTTTTTTATAATATAGAAAAACATGTTGGGTATTTTACAGTTACCTTCTTGTTGTAGGTGGGTCACAGGTGTGTCCATTGCATGCATTCACTGGATTGAAAATGAGGATATTTCTTGCATGGATGGGGTTTTTTGGTTATGCTGGTTTTTCCTGGCCTTCTTTTTTACTCATTTTTGCAATTGTGTATTACAGATGGTGTCTTGGTCTTTTAGTGATCCTACAAATAACACTACTTTGGTTAGCTTTAATATTTTGTAGGTTTTGTTTGAAATGAGGTTGATTGAAAATAGGGTATTATTCAAATGGTTGAATGTTTTTATTTGTTAAATTTTCAAGAGAATTTTGATTGTATCTGTTTTCATGGTAGTGTTTTTTTCAATCATAATAGTGGATAAAAGTGGTCCGATTGTGTAAGTCTAATATCTAAAAATGTATTCTTCATTTGAAAATTGTTTCTAATTTTTCAAATGTGATGTTATGGTTGATGTTCTGTTTTCATGTTGGTTCTCCTGTAATAGTTCCCACATCACTTCAATGTGAATTTAATTAGAGAATACATAAAAGGGATTTTGAGTAAAACATGGTTTAGAGAAATGATACAAAATTATATCTTTTTATTTTTTTTCCAATTATTTTATTTTAACATTCATTTTCTTATTCTGAAAATTCATTACAGTATTCTTGTATTTAAATTTTTTTTTCTATGTAGAAAATTATGTTCAAAGATTTTGAAAATGAATATTTGTACAACGTGAAAGGATTTTTGGGTTACATCCTATAACATAAAGTTATACTCAATGATTGATATAATTCTACAAATACAGAAATTACTACTTTTTCTATGTATTTTTTCCTCAATGTTTATCTATACACCAACCATTTCATTGTGATGTTAGGCCCTTCAACTCTATTTACTTCTTCCTCACTCGACATCACCCAGCCTTCTTGTATAACCCTTTGATTTCATTATTTTTAGTTACATGACTTTCAATCCAACATTAAATATTATAATGATCATAATTTTAATTAACCATTTGAATAATTTTGTTGTTCATGTAATTGATTTTTACATCATGAATTCCCAATATAAATATGTATTTCTTTTTAATTAAACTAAATATTTTCTTCTATGTTTATGATATTTGACATTGAATCTTTATATAAATAAATAATTTCATATTTATATATTATCATCCAAATTTTTGCCTCCAATAGTCTCATATCTTGTAGGCATGCATTTTATATCATCCACGACAGTTGCAGGCCACAAGCATTCGGCCCAACCGGATCGGGAAACACCACCCTATTAGTCTACTCTGAAAAAAAGGGATGGCATCAAAGATATTAGAATGGCTCCTTGGGTAACCCTTAAGAATGAAGGTGTTTGGGTCATCCAAAATAGACTGTAAGTTGGTAACATCAAGGCCTCAAACATAATTTTTATCATCCATAAAGGATCCATATTCTTGGATTATGTTAGGCCTAGTATGGTGGTGTCTCTCTTTAATGCATGCATGAAAAACTGTAGAGTTTTTTCCTCTCCAGAATCCATTTAATTGGATCCCATTCCCGAGAAAGAAATTCCTTTTCCAGAAGGCAGACCACCAAATCATTATTCATTGAGATCAAATGACTAAACAGGTCATTATCACAGTAGGACAATAGTTGTGTTTCTAAAAAGATAACATCTGCACAAAATTTATCCATGTCTTGACGTCACAGAAGTAGGTTCTTTAACCATTCTTGGAGATCATGTTGAAGTTCCCTCACCCTGTTATGAAGACCAATCCATAGGTTATCATGAACTGGAATGGACTAGGACTCAGAAACCGTGTTGAGAAAACATGGGCCAGAGATCTATATGTGAGAAAAGATGAAGCGATCACCTCTATTATCAGCCTAACAAAGGGTCATAAGAATCAGTGAATGGTTTGAAAGATCACAAGAAAGGTGAAAAAATTAACACTTAGTATGAAATAAATGGAATTCAAATTTTCTAGGTAGTGGTCAAACCTACTCCATGCATGGGGTTCCCCCCTTTGGTTGTTAAACCATGTGAATTGGTCTTGAGAATAACCAATGTCAATTTAACCCTTTTGAGAGAGGAATGAAGTAAATTCATCACTCTCCCTCCATGGTAAAACTCTACCACCTTTCTTTTCAAATGGGCCAACTATAACATTGAAGTCACCTCCCATGATCCATGGAATTTCCCTAGGATCAATGGAATTAATGTATCACCAAAGGGTTTCTCTAGAAATCATCTCACATTTTTCATAGACAAAATTTACAAAGAGTTTTCGGTTATCGACATAAATAATTAAGGTGATTAATTGATCATTGGAACACAAAAGGTCTATAGAAATGATATAATGATAGAACATCCAAATATGGATGTTGTTGGGGTTAGCATGCATGATGTTGTGCACCCTGATCCTATGATCAAACCCCACAATGCGAGAGGAGGTTTGTATAGGCTTAAGGTAGAAATGTAATGAATGGATGAGATGATCAAGTTCATGAACAAGGATGATAGTCTTATCCCAGGTGATGAGGCCCTAGGAATTCCAATGTAAGAGGGATGTCATTAATGAAGGGTGGGGGTGCTGGAAAAGAGGAAACTCTACTACAGGATTTGGAATCCTGAAGGATCCTGGACTAAGATTTGGTATATGTCCCTCACATGGGGGATATGAATGAATATAAAGAGATATCTATTTCCCATTCTAGATAATTTGGAGGATTAATAAAGAAAGTGAAAAAAATTTAGATATAAGGGGGAGAAACTTGAGGAACCCAGATCAATCACCTGAATGGGGGGGGGGGGGGAGGTAGGGAGATGAGAACCTATATGCCCTTGTTAAAATGAAGCTTTCCACTAGGTGGAGGGAAATTTCTTGGATAAACATTCACATGAGGCCTGAACACCACAAAAGAATTGTATGATGTAAAATTAGAGGGTGGGACACAACCGAGGAGGAGGGGTAGTGGCAGCTCCGAAGGCCACACATCCGGAAGAGTGGGAATATCCCTTGGACCAGGTATGTAAGGTGGGGGAAGTAGGACAATATGAACTAGGGAGGCACTATAGGAAGCTGAAGGACCACCGGGGAAACAAAAGGAGGTGAATTAGAAGTGGGGGAAAACGAAGACGCACCCTTGTCATGAGGATCCATGGAAAATTTAGGCTGTATTGAAGGGATATGAAGAGTATAAAAACCACTGTGGGGGCCTAAGGACCAACATTAAAGTGTTTTCACAGATATGCTAAGTGTCCTTGCAATAGGAAGTGGGAGATGAAATGCATTAGGAATTTATGGGAGAGCTTTTTCCACAAGGATAAAGTCCCTGCCATGAGGAGGATGCAGTTAGGGAAGGGTTGGAGAGATCCATATCCACACAGATCTGGGAAGAGGAATCATCAAGAAGCTAATAAATGTGCTTGTCCACAAAAAAATATCCAACCACTTCATTGATAAAATTATGGAAATCCAGGTTATGAAAGGGCAAGGGGAAGCCCAGGAGAAGGAACCACACCGCAACCTAGGAGAGTCTACAACCCATGTGAACAATGAGTTTCCACCGAAAGAGTTGGAATAAATAGTTTTCACATGAACAATAGGAAGAATACCAAGACAAGGTGAATTACTCCCAAGAAGAAATAACCACACAAAAATCCAACCGTTAAATAATTGAATTCCTCACTGTTCCATTCAGTGAGCATGAAGCCAACAGATTCTGAAATTCGGGGAGAAGAGGCCAATTTTGAAAAGACTGAATCTATATTACATGTGGGTAAATACCATTATAAAAGACTCAATATAGAATTGATTTTTTGGAAAATGAGGAGTTAAAGAAAAAAATACAAAATAATCTAAATAATTTTTTCCTACACCAACCTTCTTCACCATACAGTGCACCATTCCTCTTCATCAAAAAATGATGGGTAAATGCACCTTTGGACAGCCCTTGGACACCCCACCTTGCACCCTCCCGCTTCCCTACAGATCCCCCGGCACCCCAGACAGCACTTGGACACCCCACCTGCACCCTTCCCTACAGACCCCCCGGACAACCCTTATACACCCCCCCTAGATAGCCCCTCCTGGACACCCCACCTGCACCCTCCCCCCTGCCCTGCAGACCCCCCATCACTCCCCAGACATCCCTTGGACACCACAACTGGACAACCCCTTCTAGAAAATTCTATAGCCATCGGTACCTTCACTTCATTATGAAAGAATGCTAAATGAAAAATGCCTTGAAACTTTTCCAAGAATAGTCTTTGTTTGGCTTATTCTGAATAATAGACTTCCACCACTTATAACTCGGACCCTCTAGTGAGATGGTTACAAAAATAACCTTAAAAGACTCATAAATCTAAATTTGGATAAAAATATCCTCAACCTTCAGTACCAAAACCAATTCATCTTAAGAATCTTGTTACCCAAGAATTATTGTGAGGCTGCCATCTTGATTATGGGGGGATGTTGCAGGATGAAATGAAGGTGGAAGGGGCTGGTGTGGACTGGATGTGGCTGGAGCAAGGCCAAATCACGGCATAAATGCGGCGTGACCACAGCGTGACCGCGGCATGACCGCGGCATGTTGTCCTGGTGTAACGACATTCACGGGGCATCATCTTCAGACCATGAGCGAAGGGAGCGGGAGGAAGCTAGAATGATGGTGGAAGGGGGCTGGTTGCAAGTGCTGGGGGGATGGTGCGGGCCGATTCAAAGGTGCCAGGGGGGCTGTTGCGGGATGGAATTCTGGTGGCAGTGGGCTAAAATGAAGGTGGAAGGGGGCTGGTGTGGGCTAGATGTGGCTGGAGTAGGGATAAATCGCAGTATTAACGTGGCGTGACCGCGACGTGACTACGACGTGACCGCGGCGTGACCACAGCGTGACCGCGGCATGATCGCGGCGTGTTGGCCCGGTCCAGCGTCATCCGCAGGGCAGCATCTTCCGACTAGGAGCGAAGGGAGCGAGAGGAGCTGGAATGCTTGTGGAAGGGGGCTAGTTGTAGGTGTTGGGGAGATAGTGTGGGCTGATTCGAAGGTGGCAAGGGGGGATGTTGTGGGCTGGAATGCTGGTGGAAGTGGCTGAAATGAAGGTGGAAGGGGGATGGTGTGGAATGTATGTGGTCGGAGTAGGGGCCAAATCATGGCGTGACCGCGGCGTGACCGTGGCATGACTGCTGCTTGACCGCGACGTGTTGAGCTTTCTAACTAAAATTTGTTTCTCCCCCACTGGGTATACACACCTTCACACATTAAATGTATTTTACAGAAACCTTCAAATTAAATGGGCAATGTCACATATACAATTTAAAGAGGAAGGTAGAAAACATAAAAAACATTGAAAACAAAGTAGAAACACAACCATGATGTTTTTTTATGCTTCAAAAACAGTATGATTCGATCTTCAACAGGTGCATGAGGTGCTGTCCAGATTTTTTCATGGATAGAAAACACAAGAAAAATGTTATTAAATAGTAAAATAACTAAACGAAAGAAAAGAAAAGAAAAGGAAAATAATTTTTAGGTTTCAAACCGGAACAAGGGGCTGTTGTTAACCTATCCACAGTTGCAACCCTCCACCCTCCCCCTTTCCCCCTGCCCCTGCCCCCTGCCCCCTACCCCCCGCCCCCTTCTAACCTACCCCCCTGCCCCCTGAAACCTGCCCACCTGCCCCCCTCCAACCTACCCCCTGCCCCCTTGCACCCCTGCCCCTGCCCCCTGCCCCCTGCCCCCTGCCCCCTGCCCCCTTACCCCCTCCAACCTGCCCCCTGCCCCTGCAACCTTCCCCCCTGCCCCCTTCCCCCCTGTAACCTACCCCCCTTCCCCCCCTCCAACCTTCCCCCTGCCCTATTCCAATCTGCCCCCCTGCCCCCCTCCACCCTGCACCCTGCCCGCTGCCCGCTGCCCCCCTCTACCCTCCCCCATGCCCCTTGCCCCTTGTGCCCCCACCCTTCCCTCTACACCCCTCTACCCTGCACTCTTCCCCCTGCCCCATTCCCCCCTCCACCTATCCCCCTAGCCTACACAACACCCCCTACACCCCCTGCACCCTCCACCCCCTGCCCCTTTCCCCCTCCCCCCCCTCCCCCCTGCCCCCTGCCCCTGCCCCCCTCCACCCTTCCCCCTGCCCCTTCCCCCCTCCACCCTTCCCCCTGCCCCCTGCCCCCTGCCCCCCTCCACCCAGCCCCCTAGTCTGCACAGCCCACCCTGCCCCCCTCCATCCATTCCCAGTTTCTAAATAATGTTTTTGTATTATGTATAAGTGCTTTATGAACCTAATTTTCCTATGATACTAAACATTTAGATCCTTGAATGTATTATTATGTCAAAGGACCCTTGGTATCCAGTGACTCACTAGCTAGAGAAGCATAAAACACATGTTTCCCATCAGATGAGTGCTATATTAAGCCTTGAATATACATTTGGACTGAGACTCTAGCATTTCACTATGGAATTGCCTCTGTTTCCTAGACAATGTGTTGTTTAACTTTGAACTATTTTTCAGAAGAGAACCAATAAACTCTAGATGTTTATTAGACAAGTCAAGCTCTAAAACAAAAACTAATGAATGAGATGTTTCCCTTTAAGCATCTTCTGACCACCTAAAATATTTCCAAGAATGTTGCTGCAAATAGTAAGAAAATAAGGATTTTAAAAGGCAGATGTAATCTGATAATCTAAATCCATTGGGATGAAACCAAGAGTCTCTCCTACAGTGAAAAATTAGGTTCCACTGTAGAAGAACATGGTTAATAGTTGAAAGAACATGAATATTTGGACAAAGACAAAGCCAGATCCACCACTTCATGAAACCTGAGAAAGAATCAATGAGAACTTAGTTCAGTACACCTATGGTGGATCAATTCTTCTATTAGGGAAGTAAAGAATTGGAAAATTTGAGGGAATAATGTTTGACTGCTGGAAAACATTTGAAAAATACTGAAACATTCTGGTTAACCTGAATTCTAGTGATCGATCTTGAAAGAAGTGATTTCAAAATTGATGCATGTCGAACCCCAGGAAAAAAGATGTAGAAGTAAATGTGACTTCAAGGTACCGAATAATAGATAAGGTGAAGGATGGGAAACTATGAAGGGAAGGAGTAGGCCTGAAGGCAGCTCCAAACCCCTGAAATCTCAAGTCACCAGTGATGCTTAGTAATATTTCTCATGGATGAGAAGTAGTACAGTGGATAGTTTGTAATGACTATGGATTTATTTTTTTTGGATTAATTGAAATTTTATGTTTCAGGTGGATGGATTTAGTAAATGGGGGACAAAGTATGTGGTGTTCCTAAAAAGAAGTAGATGGGGCCACCAGTTAGCTATTATAACACACCATGAACATATTAATAGTGATAGTGGTGGAGGGTTGGCTCTAGACTAACTACTGAATGGTTGATGGTTGGAACCAAAACATTTATGGCCATTGGTCGGTTGGTGGTTTTCCACTGGGTAATCAGTGCCTTCCTTGACCTTGTTTTCCATAAGGGCAATTTATGTCATTTTTATCATGGATTTTGGAGGTTCATTAGAATGGAATTAGAGTATTTGTTCCACTTAGTTTCAAATAGGATGATATGGATGGCATGAGAGGATGTTTTATCAGAATATTTAAAGAAATGAATGATAATATATGATGACTAGAGGATTGGATGACCCCTGATATACCTAATTTGGTGAGGTTTGGAGATCTAGAAATGTATAGGAATACCCCATGGGATCAGGAAAATCACTGGTTACATAACATGTAATCTGACATTATTGGTACTGTGGGACCCCTAGGCTGTGGAACTGGGATTTTGGTTGGATTTAAATATCACATGCCATGTGACATGGTCACACAACATGGGACCCATCTTAAAAGTCTAACAACACTTAAAGAGTGTCTTGGTTCAAACAACCGTTTTAATAAAAAGAGGGAAACCCCCTACAGGGATATAAAAAGGGTCAAGTACGATGTGTGCTTTATGACTAATAATGACATCAAGTATAAGGAAAACATCAATGCAATAATGTTAAGCAAGGTATACCATTGTGAGTTTTCGTAGACAGCGCACCTCCGTTAGAGGGGTTTTATTACAAAACCATAACTTATTTATCAAACGAAACAATTATCTCAACTAACACTTATTCAAGAATTACAATTTAATATAAACATGCAGAATTAAGAAGGCAACTAAATGCAATTTAAAACATTCTTGAATTAAATAGGCTAGAAGATGGACCCTACCTCAACCTCAAGGCGCGTTTGCTTTTGACGGCGACAACTCGAATCTTCCTTTTTTTCACTTTCACTCATATGAAACTTAACATATATATAAGGACACCTAGCCCCTATGTACATATTTTCATGGCCAAATATGCACAAGGGGGTCCTTATATATATGTTTATACTTGCATATACCCCTTTACACTTACACGCATATGCATTTTTCATATCTATATATAAGCACACCTAGCCCCAATATATATATTCATACTGCCATGAGTGAATATATATAAAGGGGGAAATTATATAGGCATATTCCTACCTATGCATACACATGTAAGCCTTCGTCAACGACAACTCGAATCCACCTCAATGAAATCCAAAACACACAACAAAAATATAAGGAACCCAAAAATCAAAAAATCCCTAATTAAAATTGGGCCAAATAATAAAAACGGAATAAACCTTACCCAAATCTTGAACTCATTGTCTTAGATGGTGGTGGATAGAACCGGTCTTATCATAAGAAACCACCTATAAGAAAATAGTGGGAAAATAAATGAGATATAACAACTTCTTATATATATGTGATCAGTGTGTCAACTGTACATGATAAATGAAACATGAATCCATAACCAACAATGAAAAAATAATATTCAAATTGATATGTACATCCCAATACTAAATAACATGATCATTAATAAAGCTCTTTATTTTTCAAACATCACCTTCAATTGACTTTTCAAAAATCAAAAATCACCAAAATATGAGAATAAAGTAAACCTCTATCATCACTTAAAAGTGAGAAATAGGGATTAGACATTATTATTAACCTAGAAAATCCATTCCTTGAATGTATAAAATACCTAAAACTCTTCATGCCTATATCCTTCTTAATTTTCTAGATTGAAACCTCATTTTTTAGCATGTTCTTCTTCTGAAATTCACCTTTTCTGAAATTCACCTTTATTATTAGTTTATATAGGTTTATCAATTTTATAAAGTAGATAATTTTCCTTCTTTTATTCTTACTCAATTCGCTTGGATTTTTCAAACCAGATTGCTAATATGATTAGACAATCTTTTGGTGCATGATCTTCCTTCTTCTTGATTGTATATTCCTTATTTGTAGAAACTATTTTTGAACATGCGATAATTGGTTCTTTACTTTTATCTTTCAACAATTATTATTGTTATGGAATCTATGTCATAAATTTTTAACAATTTGGACTACTTGTTTTCCCTTCCACACACACTTTCAACAGCCTTTAGAGTACTCTTTTTAGGATCCCTTTCAAACTCCACACTAGAATTGTCAAGCACTATCCCACTACAATATCAAATATTGATACTTAACCCAACACATTGATCTTAATGACATCTTAGAAATACAAAAGCTCTAAATAGAATATTTACAAATATAAACTCATCATAATTAACTGAACACACTGACTATACCAACCACTATAGGTAAATAATTAATTTTGGTGTGGTCTTGGAACTAAATATGGTTCATCCAAAATCCATCTCCAGACACTAAATTCATCCATTTAATGTCTAAGTTCATACATTTCACAAACTTGATAATGATCACCATCCCTTGATATGTATTTCACTCAAGAAGGACAAGTATGAATCTCCCCACTATAGTATTATCGATACCATCATCAATCCTACATACACATGTCCAGTGACTCATATCAAATTATAATCAATATAGAAGATCCTAGCCCAATAATCTCAACAAAATTTCTTCATTTAAAATCTATCATCTTTCAAACACACATTATATCCAACAAAAATTATACACTAAAAGATATTAGATAGAGAAATCCAAATTATAGAAAAAAATAATAACTTTAGGAATACCTCATTAAGTATGGTACTAGAAGTCACTTCACCTAGGATGGCTTATCCCAATAAAATAATATAGAAACCCACATCTCGACACTTACATGAAACCTATTTTTCTCATCCCAATACTAAGGGAATGCATGCAGATTCATGATACATGAGAAATAGACCAGGGTTCATTTATTTTTCTTATATTGAGCTGAGATATTACTCATTTAATTTACTCTGTCACCCTACTGAGGCTCACCAACCAACATTCATTCCTACCCGGTTTCCATCCTTCTCCATGCACCTTCCTATGCAATGGATGTATCTACATAGATAGCTCAGTCTTTCTTGAATATATCCTAGTAGGTGTCCAGATAAAAGGAATCTACTCATGCCCATAATGAGTACATAATACCATTTAAAAACTAGAATTCCTTTATGAATAAATTTCATTTGAAGGATGGCATGAAATGAATAAACTTTCAAATTTAGTGGCATAATCCATTACTGATTCCCATAATGATATAGCTCCATGAATCCCCAAAACATGCTCTTATTCTGTAAATCTGCTATATCCTCTCATAGAAGAGGGAATGAAACTCGATCCATAAAACCTCCTCATTCCTTCTTTTATGATCAAATGTATTTATCTATTCTGATTCATCTCCTTTGAATTTAGAAACTTCTAGTTCCACCCATATATCCTCTAGAGTTCCAATCCTTTCAAATAGGAACTAAACTTTCTTCAACATATTCTAAACATCCTATGATCCCATGTCACTACTGAAAATTAGATACTGCTACTCCTACAAATCATGGATAACTTAGAAAACCATTGCTTTTCCTTTTCGAAGTCCTTGGTCAATGAATCAAAGTGGTTGTAACATAATATGAGGGAAATAACCACTTGAGAATATTTACCATGAGAACACAATGCCATCCTAATTAGATGCTTTTTTGATGAATTTTGACTCAACATAATCTCATAATATCACCATTACTAATTAGAAACCCATCGCACCACAATCCTAAGCATGCATTATTAACACAAAATCATGAAACTACCTTTAATCCTTACTTAATAACAAAATATCATTTCCAAAACACCAAACCCTAAGGTTTATCATAATAATCTAAGGGTTACTCTCCTACACACCAAGCATAACAACCAAACCCCACACACTCACCCTTGATAATAAGAAACCCTCCACCCCCTTAACTGATCTAACAAGCAACTTCCTAATAAAAATACACAATCAAATCACCCAAAAATCACCAAAATTCCCTCTATCGAGAGTTTTACATCAAAACATCAAGAAAAACCCCAACAAAATCCACCAACTTGAGGGATTTCCACCAACCCAAACCCCCAAAGACAAATCCAAACCATACCCAATACATAGCCATCATACTCCAAACGCCACCCTAACACCCTAACTCACCTGATTTGAATAACAAAAATGTATCTAGTTTTTCATCCATCATCTGATATTTTAAACCACCTAAAATACCATAAACATATAAATTCCAACCATTGGAGAAAATACACGAGTGGAATTTGAGGGGTTAAAACCCTAAATACCCGGTTCTTGTTGAGAACATCATAATATGTTTTAAGGAGTTCACTTCAAAGCTGACCACCACTTTTGGAGTTGATGAACACCAAAACAAGATAGGTGGGTGAGTGGGAAGCATTTATGACCATGGATCCAAGTTTAAAAATATAATTAGTAATTCAAAAAATCTTCACATTGGTATTGTTTTTAGTTTCACCCATGATAACTTTTCAATTGAACTTTCAAATCAGATTGGTATGGCGCTATAGAATCAAAGGTTTTCAATGTAGTTAACAAAGACATAGAAGTATCTTCCCTCAGTTTTCATCAGGCAAACACCACATGAAAACTCAATGACAAGAATCAACAACCACATACATAAAATTTTGAACTCCTTCAAATTTGAACCACAAGACATGATAAAAAGCTTATCAATGCAAAAAGTAGCATTTAAGAAAATAAATAGAGAACACCATACGAGGATAAATAAAACCCCGCATCCCCAATTACTTGGAACACAAGACAAAGGGGGATTTCATTTAATGCACCATACAAGCATAGGTTCTCCGGGAAAAAAGATAAGCAAGTGATAAATGAAATAATCATGGGATGAAAAAGGAAATTCGAATACAAATTAACAAACTTCTTCCAGCAAGTAACTTCACCTGACAAGAAACGAATCAATAAGTAAAAGCTGGAGGTGCATGGAAATTAAAAATAAGACATCGAGTCTACTACCACATGAATCCAAAAAAAACCAGCCCGAGCAGATAAAATTTCTTTGAACAAACAAAAACTAAAGGCAACTGCCAATGACTAAATAAATTGAAATGATGATCATAAATTCCCAATTGTATAGGAAGTAAAAACCTAATCCTCTCTGTCTTCCTCCCCCAACTCTCCATATTCATCCGGACCATGTGATTATAATTCCATAATGGAAATAAAAAAAAGAAGAACACCATCCATGGGAGGAGGATGCTTTGATCGACAAAACATAAGAGGTTTATAGTGGGAGGGAAATAGAAGGAGGGAGATTCAGAAAGTACACAGAAATTTCAAGCTAAAGCGCTAGTGGATTCTTGCTTCTAAAGGGCTGCCATGAATAGCATGAGAGAGTTCGTGAGAGAGGTCGACGGTTCGGAGTGGAGGGTCGTGGTGAGAGAGGTCTACGACAGCGTGAGAGATCGCGTTGATTGGGAGCGTCGGGAGGAGGGCATCGTGGTGAGAGCTGTAGACGGTTTGGAGAGTAGGGTCGTGGATCAGGGGAGGAGGAGAGGAGAGGCCGTCGCAGATCGGGGGAGGAGGAGAGGATAGGCCGACGAAATCAAAAGAAAAAAAATGCCGATGTTTAGAAGTTTATCCATGGATGTTTAATTAAATCATGGATATAAAGAGTCTATAGCCACAGACCTATAAAACCATGGATATAGGTCCATGGCTATAGCTTAAATTTCTAGTAGTGTATTGTGATCTCTACGTCCTTTTTTCCATATTGTTCCATATAAATCATGAATAGTTTCACTCAGTTTTTTTTCCGAACATCCCACTCAATCAATTTATTATTATTTTATTTATTTTCACATTTTTCATTTTTATTATTTCAATCACCTTATTATCTTTGATTTCTCTTTCACTTTTTATTTCAATGCCAACATTAATCGATGACGTCGTGCAATAGCACGAGTGAGTAACAGTGCTAATTAAAGTTCAAATAGGGTTTACTCGTGCTTTATTTGAAATGAGGGTTTACTCATGATCCATGTGCAATGAGCCTTGGCTCATGCTAATTCTATGTTAAGTGTTGTTTCCACATTTCCATGTTATGATTATCATGCTTTATCATGCCTTTATGTTCATGTTTCTCTTGTACTCCATTGATATTCCTATTTTCTAACATGTATTTTATCCCTCATGTTATTCCATGTTTATTCCCTTACTAGGCTTTATAGCTCACCATTTTCTTATGCATGTCCTCAGGTTATCCCATGCAATGCTAAGTACAAGGGAATGTAGTAGTCATGTAAAAGAAGTTTTCAATAAAGATGTTATATTTAATGTTTTAAGTTATTATATAATGTTCCTAAGCCTAAAATACAATAGAACTCTCGATATTCTATGTTGTATCAAGTGAATTTTATGTAATAAATAATTTTTAAGTATGAAATAAAGAGCAGGGTTGTTATAGTTGGTATCAGAGGATAAGTTTAGTTATTTTTGGGATTAGGATTAGAAAACCCCAGTGAAGCCTTAGAGACAAGACTAAGTATAATAAAACATCCCTAAGTTTTGGTGGGTATCGAGTAAGTGGTTTATCAAGAAAATACATACCTGTCTGGATACGAGCAGGTAGAGGCGGCTCAGGAACAGATGTACCTAGGGGTGAAAACCCCAACAAGGAGTTTTAGGCTTGACTTGGGGTACCCAGGTACATGAAAATGGGCCTTGCTGCACTCTTGGTTACAACACTCCTGGGGGATATGAATTGGTAAATTCACAAGATTAGTATGAACCATTATTAAGGGAATTAAAAAAAAATCCCTTAATAATATATGTTAGAAAGTAGATCATGAATAGCATAGATTGAAGCCTATGGATTCATAAGTTAAGGAAATAAAAGTTATTTATAAGTCATCAGTTTTTTCCTTGGATTACCCTTTATGTGTTACCCCTAACTTTCCTTTTATTCCAGCCAATGGCCGGTAATAGGAGGACTCAGGCTAACAACTGATGTGAAGATTAATGTGATGACTGTGCTAATGAGATTCCAAATCCGATGGGAGCGGGAATCACGGACTTTGTCATGATTATCTCTCAGTTAACTCAATATTTTAATAAAAACATGGTTCAAGAGGAACGTTCAACCCCCCCTAATAAATAATAAGTAACTATCGAGAGCTTTATGATACAAAGGCCTCTTACTTTTAATGGATCATCTGATCTCTCAATCTTCAAACAATGGATCAACTCCATTGAAAATATCTTCTACATCCTTCAATGTTCTGAACAAGAGAAGGTTCTCCTGGCTTCTTATCATATGGAGGGTGAATATGATCAATGGTGGATGTTGATAAAAAATACGAAGTCTAAGGAGGAGATCAAGGCGTTGGAATGGAAAGATTTCCGGAAGATGTTTTTTGATAAATATTTTCCGCGCACCCTCCAACTTAAGATGGAAAGTGACTTCCTTTCCCTCAAGAAAACAGGCGATGAATCTGTTGGATCATATGAGGCAAACTTAACAAGGCTCGCATGATACGCCTCTAGCTTTGTCGTTACACCCGAATGCAAGGTTGATCACTTCTTTGGTGGGATAAAACCTAGCCTACGGAAAGCGCTGGTGATCTGTGACTTCGAAAGCTATGAGGATATTTTCCGATGTTCGCTCAAGGTAAAAATGGAGATCGAAGAATCTCATGGGTATCATGGGGATAAGAAGCATAAGGTGGACTTCAATGATGGTGGTCCGGTGGATAAATCCAATGGTTCTAAGAAGATCTAGCACCCCACTTACCAAAGGTGCAAAAATAAGCACCCCAAAAATTGCCTGAAGGGGATGAGGAAATTATTTTGGTGTGGAAGAGAAGGGCACCTAGCTATTAACTAACAACAAGAAAAACCCACGGCTGAAACAGAGGAGAGGAACGCTCCGTTCTAACCTCAACGTGTTGTTCATTGCTACAATTGAAAATAACCAGAGCATCTTGCAAATAAGTGGCCTAAGCCAAGGGTTTTTAGAGGCAACCAAAAATCTCCAAGGCAGAAAGGGTGAGCTTTTTCCATCACTACTGCCAAAGTGAACCCTAACAATGAAGTTGTGACAGGTATTCTAGTTATTCATTCAAGAATAGCCAATGTATTTTTTGATTCTGGATCTATGCATTCTTTTATATCCCAAAATTTTAGTAGAACAATCCCAACACCACCACAAATCATATAATTGAATATGTCGGTGAGTATGAAAAATGGGGAAATCATTGCATCCCATGAATATAACTCCTCCCCTATCGTAATCTGTGGATTCAATTTCCTGGTGAACCTCGTCATACTCCCTCTGGTAGAATTTGATGTAATTATTGGAATGGATTGGATTTATTTATATAGAGCCAACATAAATTGTCGTGAGAGGGAAATCACTCTCTATGTGGAGAATCGACCCCAGATTTTGTACAAGTGCAAGGAGGAAGATGAATCTTCTTTAGCTCCATCATCTCAAGAATGGATATTAATTCCCTATAAGCATGTGTATTTGGCTCAGATCATTGAGTCTAAGGAGGAAACCATCCTTGAAGACATGCCTATTGCGAGGGAATTCACGGAAGTGTTTCCCAAGGAATTTTCTGGTCTTCCTCTTAGAAGAGATGTTGAATTCTCAATTGATCTTATACCTAGGGCATTGCCAATATCCAAGACTCTATATAGAATGGATGTTGTGGAGCTTGAGGACCTGAATAAACAACTATAGAAGAATCTGGATAAAGGGTTTATACGCCCAAGTGCTTCTCCATGGGGTGAACCAGTCCTCTTCATCAAGAAGAATGATGGGTCAATGCGCCTTTTCATCGATTATCGCGAGCTTAACAAAATCATGATAAAGAACAAGTATCTTATCCCATAAATCAATGACTTGTTCAATCAGCTGCGTGGAGCACAATACTTCTCCAAGGTGGATTTGGGGTTGGGATATTATCAAGTAAGGGTGAAGAAGGAAGATATCCCCAAGACTGCTTTTCATACAAGATAGAGGCACTATGAATTCATAGTAATACCTTTTGGACTCAGTAATGATCTAGAAATATTCATGGACTTGATGAATAGAGTCTTTAGCGATTACCTCGAGAAATTTGTGGTAGTATTTATAGATTATATTCTCATATAATCCAAAACCAAGGAGGATCATGAGGAGCATCTAATAACTGTACTAGAGACCTTCCGAAAGGAGAAGCTCTATGAAAAGTACAACAAGTGTGAGTTCTGGTTGAAGGAGGTCTCATTCTTGGGACATATCATCACAAGAAATGGGATATCTATGGATCCCTCCAAGACAGCCGCTATAGAGGGATGCCCGAGGCCAACATCAGTAACGGATATCTGTAGATTCTTGGGGTTAGATGGATATTATTGATGATTTTTGAGAAATTTCTCATGATTTTCCAACCCTCTTACCAAGCAAACTCAGAAGGGAGTAAAGTTTTCTTGGAGTGATGAATATGAAGAAAGATTCAAGGAGTTAAAAATGAGGATTATCACTGCACTCGTGCTCACTTTACCCACAAGTGGATAAATTTTTGTGGTATTCAGTGATGCTTCAAAGAAGGGACTGGGTTGTGTGTTGATGAAAAATGACAAATTAATTGCCTATGCTTCAAGGAAATTGAAATTTCATGAGCATAATTATCTAACACATGATTTGTAGTTTGCTTTGGTGATCTTCGATTTAAAAACTTTGCGGCATTATCGATTTGTGGAGAAGTGTGAAATATATACGGACCACAAAAGCCTCAAGTATATATTCACACAGAAAGAGTTGAACATGCACCAATAAATATGGTTATAGATGACCAAAGACTATGACTGATCAATCAATTACCACCCTAGGAAAGTGAACAAGGTGGCATATTCTCTAAGTAGAAAGGAACCAATGATTTTATCAGTGATGAGAATTGATAAGGATCCAATCTTCTTATATTTGATGAAGATGAAAATGGGAATCATAAAGACGGGAACATCATCAATCCTTTCACAAATGATTGCTCAACCATCTCTTTTAAAAAGGTTAAAGGATGCCCAAAGGGATGATGTGGGAACTCAGAAGAAAGTGGAAGCTATCAGAAGATGGAAATCCTCAGAGTTCAATGTTAATGAAGAAGGAATTTTGAGATTTGGGAAAAGACTATGTGTTCCATAAAGTTTAGAGCTTAAGAAGGAACTTTTGGATGATACACATAGTTCAAATTTATCTATTCACCTAGTAAACAAAAAGATATATCGAGATCTCCGAGAGCATTATTGGTGGGATAATATAAAGAAGGATATCGCTGAGTATACATCAAAGTGCCTAGTGTGTCAGCAAGTGAAGGCAGAGAGGCATAAGTCTAAGGGGGTGATGCAACCATTTCCCATACCAACATGGAAATGGGAGAACATCACCATGGAATTTGTCAGTGGACTTCTGAAGACATCCAAAGGAAAAAATGAAATATGGGTTGTTGTGTATTGGCTTACAAAGTCTATACACTTTATTAAAATTCGAGAGGATTTCTCATTGGATTAACTGGAACAAATATATATCAGGGAAGTGGTAAGGCTGCATGGAGTACCACTATCTATTGTATCCGATCGAGATCCAAGATTCACCTCTAAGTTTTGGAAGAGTCTTCAACATGCTCTGGATAATGAACTGAACTTCAGTACGACCTATCATCCTGAAACTGATGTCCAGTCTGAGCGAATTGTTCAGACACTATAGGATATGTTAAGATCATGTTCTATGGACTTCAAAGAAGGGTGGGACCAACATCTTCCACTAGTTGAATTCTCATACAATAACAGTTTCCACTTGATCATCTTAATGGCACCATATGAAGCCCTATATGGGAAGAGGTGAAAAACACCATCATGTTGGGATGAAGTCGGTGAGCGTAAGCTACAAGGACTAGAAATGGTCGAAGAAATGGTGGAGAAAGTGAAAACCATTCAGCAGTATATCAAGGAAGCCCAGAGTCGATAGAAGAGTTATGCAGATAACCATTGACAAGACCTTGAGTTTAAAGTTGGAGACATGGTATTTCTATGCATATCTCCATGGAATAAGGTAATGATGTTTGGAAAGAAAGGTAAGTTAAGTCTTAGGTACATCGTCCCCTTCGAGATTCTTGATCGTGTCGGGCCTGTGGCTTATCGACTAGAACTTCCACCTACCATGGCCAAAGTACATGATGTCTTTCATTATCCCTATTAAGGGAGTACATACTAGACACTTCACATGTACTCTCTTCGAAGGTAGTACATTTAGAGGATGATATTTCTTATGAGGAGCAACCAGTGAAGATCTTAGATCATAGAGAAAAAGTTCTACGAAATAAGACAATGCCCCTCGTCAAGGTGTTGTGGAAAAACTACAAGTTTGGAGAAGCGATGTGGGGATCATAGGAAGTGATGAAGCAAAGTTACCCAAATTTGTTTGAGAGTGGGAAAAGGAATTTTTGAGGGTAAAATTTTGTCACGAACCAACCCGGGTCAACCCTAAACTGGTCACACCGGTCCACGACATGACCCGAGAGGCGTTCCCGATCCTCCCGGGCTGGCGACAAGAACCGGGGCATCAACAAAGAGAAAGTGGGAACGATTTCACCCAATAAAAATAAATAGAGCAGTAGAAATAAATAAAACATGAATTAAATAAATGACACTGAAAAGAAAGAGTAGCCAACAAAACACACTAACCTGGTCTCGACCAAAAACTCCTCGGGACTCCGAGAGTCTCTCACCAGACCACAACAAACTCTCACCCACGGCGAGCAAGCTCAAGCCAGCCTGCAACAAAACTAAAAAACAGGAAAACACTATAGGCGTGAGTATTAAAACTCAGTAGGCATGCCCAAAAAACTATTCCCAATGCACTACCTTTAAATGAATAATTTACCAATTATAGGTTTGAACTAAATATACAAAAATATTGGTTTTCACACACACACACACACTTTAATTTCTAAAACAAGTATCAGTCCATTTCCCTTTTTAATTTGAAAACAAGTTTAATGTCTGAAAAGATTATTTATATTTATTTTTAAAACATTTTCTGCGAACCATTTAGAAGACCAAACTTCAGTTGTTATCCAAAATGGGGAAACCACACATAATACACAACACACACCAAGGGCAATGGAAAAAGTGGCACACATGGGTCAGCAACCAAACTAGACCTCTCAATCATCTACCACATAAAAATAAACACTAAAGGAAACATGGGTCGAACCTAGGAGATCGTGAAAAATCCAGAACGTACTATACATCTGACTCATCCTAAAGGCATTCCCTAACTCGATGACGTCATAACTCCCTAACGCCCGGCATAGCCCTTCATGGCCTAACCGAGGGGCCCAATCCCCATACCAGCAACAACTCAGTATTCCCCTGCTATGGGGCCACTAACCAGTGCATAATCTAAACTAGTGCGACAATCGTTCTCAGAAGATTCACTCACCAAGCCAGGTTCCCATGTCAACACATGCAATACACAGGGGTGCGTCCACAATGTAAATCAAACAATCACGATTCAAAAACATCACATACATCTCACACAATCAACGCACACCAAAATTCACCCCTGTGTAGGTTTTCCAAAATAATTTATTTTATTAAAGTTCCAAACGAGCCTTCGCCAATTTTAAAGAAAAACCTCGTTTCTCAAGAAAACCCGAAACACTTGTTCTGAAGAAATAATTTATCTTTAAAACCAGAACCACATTTGAAATTCTGTAAATTATGTTTAAAGTCCAAACAAGAATTCTTTCATTACTGGGTGTCTACTCGCCAAGAAAATATTTCAAGAGTTCGGTATAAAATAAACGGCTCTTTTTTACAACAAATAATCATTTAAAAATTAATTATCTTATATTATTTTCTATTTATTAAAATTAATAAAACATCAATCAATTAATAAATTCTAAATTTAAAAGTGAGTGAAGTGGGGGACCTACCTCGACTCACACACCAATCATGACGATGCGACACGCCTCGCACGGGTGCACAAGCACGTGCAAGCTGACGACCGTAGTGTCACGGAAATGCCTTGCCAACACGCTGAAACCGAAAGTAAAATGGTTTAAAACATAGGAACACTGACTAGAAATAACCCAACAATTAAACAACATAAGAATAACTAAAAAAAAACATAAAAATTAATTTAAAATAATCAAAACAAAAGACAACGCATACCACACCTGAACCCCAGTGCAGGCGAAACGACGTGAGCCCAGACCGCTCGCCTTCGGTGGTGGATGCTCGTCGCGTTCCCAGTTGAGAACAAGGTGTGCGGCTGGTCACGTGAACAGAGGTGGAACGGAAGCTGACAGAACTGGTCGTCCCACCTCGGAAGGTCGGCGATGGGTTGTGGGGCACCGAAGAGGTCACTGATAGGGGGGTGCAACCGAGAAGGGTTCGCAGTCAGTCGAAGGACGCGCAACGGTTCTAAAAGTGCACGAAAAGAGGGAAATGGTTGGTCAGAGTTGCGCGGCGGCCGAAAAGAGGTCCCGCCAGGTCAGAGGCAGGTGCCTGTAGATGGTGCGGTGTCATCACAGGGCAGGAAGCGGAGCTGGCTTGATGAGCAGTGCGTGGACAGAGGGTGTGGGGTCGGCTAGAGGGTGCCGTATAGAGGATTCACGCCCACTAGTCGCCAGATAAAACCGCTGGATGGAGCACGGAGGTGGAGAGCAGACAGGAGGTGGAAAGCGGAGCGAACAAGGGGCTTGCAGTGGTTCTCCTCATGCTGCAAAGGAGGAGGGAGGGCCCGAAACTAGTGCGCAGAAGGGGCAAGAAAGGCCGAGGGGGCTTCGTTACAGGAAGGAGGAGGTCGGTGCTCACCGGTTGGGGTGTGCGCTGGATGACACCAGTAGTAGGGCGGCAGGAGGCCTGTGTGGAGGATGGAGGCGAGTGTCGCGACCTGGGGAACGACTGGCATGTGTGGAGGCCTAGAGAGCAGGCAGGGGGAGGGCCTGGATCTACTGGGAGGATAAAGGTAGAGGAGAGGGTGCTTGGCACGCTGCATGGTGCGAGAGACGGAGGGCGCTTGGGAAAACACATATAGGGAGAGCTGGAAGGCTGGGGAAATAGAAGGGGAGCAGTGTGGCGCTGCTACGCAGGGCTGCTGGGCGGAGAAAGTCACGCAGAAGAGCTGAGCAGGGAAGCCGACGCTGTAATGGGGGTTTGGCCGCACGACAGCGGGAAGCAGGGCGAGGTGCTGTTGGAGGGGTGTGAGGGGCACTGCTGGAGTGCTGAGGCTAGGGGGCGTCGCATTGATACTGGCGGTGCGTGGGGAGACTGTAGGGAGACGACTGGTTTGGCAGAAGGCACATGCGAGGCAGGGTGTGAGGAAGTCGGAGAAGGCAGGGGCTGCTGTGGCTGGGGAATGAACTAGGTGGGAGGGAGCCGCACAGGAGGCAGAGCAGCAAGGAGGTGGCGGAGCAGCAAGGAGGGGTACGGGCTGCTACGGGAAGAAAAAGGGGAGGAGAGAAGAAAAAAAAAGAAGAAGAAGAAGGAAAGTATGGGGACTGCCGCGTGGAAGAGGCACCACAAACAAAAAAAAGAAAAGAAAAAGAAAAGAAAAGAAAGAAGAATGGAAAGAGAGGAAGATAAAAAGTAAACAAAATAATAATAAAAATATGACTAATAATAATAATAACAATTCTAATAATAATAATAATAATAATAATAATAATAACCTTAATTATAAAAAATGTAATAATTAAAATTAATAATTGTAACCATAATAAAATACAAAACAAATTAATTTTAAATTTTTCCGAAGACTGACGGATAGTGCCGTTGCATGGGAGAAGCCGCGCGCCATCGCGCTCCGCCCGTGCTTCCAATGGCGTCGAACCCAAAAAATGCATTTTTTTGACAAAGCACAAAAATCTGGTTCTGGAATAAAATCAACAGATAGGTCGGGGAGTGACAATTCTCCCCACCATAACGCTTCCCGTCCCCGGGAAGCCACAACAAGACCTATACCATAGAAGAAACTCCTTAAGTGTCACTCACCCCCAAAAGTTTAGGCACCTCCAGTTGATCGATCCAAACAAACAACAAACTCCCATGACACACAACTTATCCTCAAAACATGAACACTTTAAGACACCACCAAAACGAAACTCTGATACTGACGCGGGGAGTCCCGAATGGACTCTCCGTCATAGGAAACAAGCCAAAATGATTTCAACGAGACCCGCGATGGGTCTCCCCACCATAAGGACTGACGAGGCTAACCGAGATTGAAGATTTTCCACACGGTCCAAAAACCCCCCACCACGAGGGGGAGAAGGGAAGGGCCCTATGGGTAGAGCATCGGAACTACCGTCACCGCCACTCCAACGATGCCACACCTTCGGAAGAACACAAACCATACCCCACTAAGGATGAAGATTAAACCAAGGCCCTTCTTCACTGATGGGGTTCACCTGACTATGCGCCAGCTTCACTTCGGAGCCTATGGCTGGAGCACCGATGATTGAAGCATCTCCTGCCTCACAGTCAGGCTTCAAAAATTCCCAATCATAACACACAAACAAGAATTTTACCAAACACACATCCATTAGAACAAAGGTTTCAAAGAGGTTCAGCCACAACCATTCTTACAACTGAAAGAAAAGAAACACCACAAAACGGTACAGGTGACGACTACTACATCCAAGAAACACTATAAAGAGAAAACCCCAAAATGATCTCCAAACACCATCCTAATCTTGCGGACGGGATGAGGTGAACTTCAAAGATCCAGGTATGGATTTAGCGCGCTTATTGAAAACACCTCGACAGAATCGTTGTAAGTGGCCCAGACGTCCACAGGTGTGGCAGGGTTTCAGAGAATTTGGGCACATCAGCCTCTTGTGCCCCCGCTTACTGCACTGGTGAAAGATCATGGCATTGTGCTATGAGGAAGACGACTGAAGGTCTGAAGGCCTCTTGATTCCTCTACTAGTTCCACTACCATCATGCCACTTCCCATTCTTCTTATCGCTATCTTATTCACTACATCCCAAAGCCGGAGGAGGATTTGCCACCTCATGTCCTCCTGTTAACTCAGCTTCGATGAGGAAAGCTTGTCTGACCACATCAGGGAAAGTGATCATGTTGAATTCTCCCACCTTCGACTGCAGCTCAGGACGTAATCCAAGCTCAAAATGCCGAGCTTTCACAGGATCATTTCCAACATACCCCAGTTCATATGGAGCCAGGTCCAGGAAACGATGAAATAATTCCAACACCGATCGGACACCTTGCCGGAGACCGCACAACTCCATCCTCGTCCTCACCCTTGTCACTTCAGAGAAGTACTGTTGAATGAATGATGACTTGAAGAACTCCCAAGTGAGATCTTTCCGAGGTTTATTCTGAGACACAGACTTCCACCATTTCCAGGTTGGACCTTCAAGAATAAAGGTAGCCAACTTCACCATTAACGACTCAGGCAACCCAATGAAACTGAACTTCCTCTCAATCTTCCGTAACCACTCCTCTACCTCAAGAGGATCTGTCTGCCCATAAAAGAGGGGAGGGTTAAACTTCCGAAACTTGAGGACGTAGTCCTTGGGATGATCAACTAGAGTATTTTCTAAGGATGCACCACCTGAAGTTGCACCTCGGGCATCCATCTAACCTTCATGGGGGCAAACACTAAGGAATAAGAAAACATGAAGATGGGTCAAACATGGTCATTGTCATTTCAAATACCAAAATAACACTTTTCACAATGATTTTTTTTCAGAAATATGGAAAATCTAGACGATTCACTAGAGGGAAACTAGTGATGATGGGTGACTCGACCATATGGTTGGCGACCATACGCCAGTCACACCACCATCACTGAGAGCATTCTAGGGTAAAGTCTCCAGCTCCACATGGCTTGCCAGGCCATGCGAGCTCACATAGGTCACTTGCCCAACTCTCATTTCATTTCCCATTATCAAACAAACCATAATAATCAAAAGACATCGACAACCCAAACATCCCATGGTAACCTGAGGTTCGGAACAAGCAAGGGTTCATGACGTCCTTCTCGTCCGTATGCCTCGAGTCCCGATAACCATACACCTTCTACCATGAAAACCCTAGATAGCAATGGACGCTCTGAAAAACAAGGCCCGCTCAGGAACCGGCCTCCTCTGATACCATTTTGTCACGAACCAACCCGGGTGAAACCTAAAATGGTCACACGAGCCGGTCCTCGACATGACCCGAGAGGCATTCCCGATCCTCCCGGGCTGGCGACAAGCACCAGGGCATCAACAGGGAGCAAGTGGGAACGATTTCGCCCAATAAAAATAAATAGAGCATCGGAAAGAAATAAAACATGAAGTAAATAAATGACACTGAAAAGAAAGAGTAGCCAACAAAACACACTAACCTGGTCTCGACCAAAAACTCCTCGCGACTCCGAGAGTTGCTCACCAGACCACAACAAACTCTCGCCCACGGCGAGCAAGCTCGAGCCAGCCTCAACAAAACTAAAAAATAGGAAAACACTATAGGCGTGAGTATTAAAACTCAGTAGGAGTGCCCAACAAACTATTCCCAATGCACTACCTTTAAATGAAGAATTTACCAATTACAGGTTTGAACTAAATATACAAAAATATTGGTTTTCACACACACACACACACTTTAATTTCTAAAACAAGTATCAGTCCATTGCCCTTTTTAATTTGAAAACAAGTTTAATGTCTGAAAGGATTATGTATATTTCTTTTTAAAACATTTTCTACGAACCATTTAGAAGACCAAAGTTCAGTTGTTATCCAAAATGGGGAAACCACACATAATACACAACACACACCAAGGGCAATGGAAAAAGTGGCACACATGGGTCAGTAACCAAACTAGACCTCTCAATCGTCTGCCACATACAAATAAACACTAAAGGAAACATGGGTCGAACCTAAGATATCGTGAATAATCCAGAACGTACTACACATCTGACTCATCCTGAAGGCATGCCCTAACTCGATGACGTCATAATGCCCTAATGCCCGGCATAGCCCTGCATGGCCTAACCGAGGGGCCCAATCCCCATAGAAGCAATAAATCAGTATTACCCTGCTATGGGGCCACTAGCTAGTGTGTAATCTAAACTAGTGCAGCAATCATTCTCAGAAGATTCACTCACTATGCCAGGTTCCCATGTCAACACATGCAATACACAGGGGTGTGTCCACAATGTAAATCAAACAGTCACGATGCACAAACATCACATACAGCTCACACAATCAACGCACACCAAAAGTCACCCCTGAGTAGGTTTTCCAAAATAATTTATTTTATTAAAGCGCCAAATGGGCCTTCACCAATTTTAAAGAAAAACCTCGTTTCTCAAGAAAACCCGAAACACTTGTTCAGAAGAAATAATTTGTCTTTAAAACTAGAACCACATTTAAAATTCCGTAAATTATATTTAAAGGCCAAACTGGCATTCTTTCACTACTGGATGTCTTCTCGCCAAGAAAATATTTCAAGAGTTCGGTATAAAATAAACAAATCTTTTTTACAAAAAATAATCATTTAAAAATTAATTATCTTATATTATTTTCTATTTATTAAAATTAATAAAACATTAAGCAATTAATAAATTCTAAATTTAAAAGTGAGTGCAGTGGGGGACCTACCTAGACTCACACACCAATCACGACGATGCGACATGCCTCGCGCGGGTGAACAGGCACATGCAAGACGACGACCGCAGTGTCATGGAAATGCCTTACCAACGCGCTACAACTGAAAGTAAAATGGTTTAAAACATAGGAACACTGACCAGAAATAACCCAAAAATTAAACAACGCAAGAATATATAAAAACAAACATAAAAATTAATTTAAAATAATCAAAAAAAAATACAACACATACCTCACCTGAACCCCAGTGCTGGTGAAACAACGTGAGCCTAGACCGCTCCCCTTCGGCGGCGGACGTTTGTCGCGCGCCCAGTTGAGAACAAGGTGTGCGACTAGTCACGTGAATAGAGGTGGAACGGAAGCTGACAGAACTGGTCATCCTACCTCGGAAGGTCGGCAAGGGGTTGTGGGGTGCCGAAGAGGTCACCGATAGGGGGGCACGATAGAGAAGGGTTCGTGGTCAGTCGGAGGACGCGCGGTGGTTCGAAAAGCGCACGACAAGAGGGAAATGGTTGGTTAGAGTTGCATGGCGGCCGGAAAGAGGTCCCGCCAGGTCAGAGGCAGGTGACTGCAGATGGTGTGGTGTCATAAAAGGGCAGGAAGCAGAGATGGCTTGATGAGAAGTGCATGGACAAAGGGTGTGGGGTCGGCTAGAGGGTGCTGTATAGAGGATTCACGCCCGATGGTCTCCAGATAAAATCGCTGGCCGGAGCACGAAGGTGGAGAGCGGACAGGAGGTGGACAATGGAGTGAACAAGGGGCTTGCAGCGGTTTTCCTCATGCTGCAAAGGAGGAGGGAGGGCCCGAATCTAGTGCACAGAAGGGGAAAGAAAGACCGAGGGGGCTTCGTTGATGGAAGGAGGAGGCCGATTCTCACCGGCTAGGGCGTGCGCTGGAGGACACCAGTAGTAGGGCGACAGGCGGCCTGTGCGGAGGCTGGAGGCGAGTGTCACGACCTGGGGAACGACTGGCATGTGCGGAGCCCTGGAGAGCAGGTAGGGGGAGGCCTGGATCTACTGGGAGGATGAAGGAAGAGGAGAGGGTGCTTGGCACACTGCAGGGTGCGAGAGACGGAGGGCGCTTGGGACAACGTGTATAGGGAGAGCTGGAAGGCTGGGGAAATAGGAGGGGAGCGGTGCGGCGCTGCTACACGGGGCTGCTGGGTGGAGCAGGTCACGCGGGAGAGCCGAGCAGGGAAGGAGACACTGCAACGGGGGTTCGGCCGCGCGATAGCGGGAAGCAGGGCGAGGCACTGTTGGAGGGGTGTGAGGGGTACTGCTGGAGTGCTGAGGCCAGGGGGCATCACATTGAGACTGGCGGTGCGTGGGGAGACTGTAGGGAGCCGGCTGGTTTGGCAGAAGGCACATGCGAGGCAGGGTGTGAGGAAGTCAGAGAAGGCAGGGGCCGTTGTGGCTGGGGAATGAACCAGGCGGGAGGGAGCCGCACAGGAGGCAGAGCAGCAAGGAGGTGGCAGAGAAGCAAGGCGGGGTGCGGGCTGCTACGGGAAGAAGAAGGGGAGGAGAGAAGAAAAAAAAGAAGAATAAGAAGGAAAGTATGGGGACAACCATGTGGAAGAGGCACCACAAACAAAAAAAAGAAAAGAAAAAAAAGAAAAGAAAGAAGAATGGAATGAGAGGAAGATAAAAAGTAAACAAAAAAATAATAAAAATATTACTAATAATAATAATAAAAATTCTAATAATAATAATAATAATAATAATAATAATAATAATAATAATAACCTTAATTATAACAAATGTAATAATTAAAATTAATAATCGTAACCATAATAAAATACAAAACAAATTAATTTTAAATTTTTCCAAAGACCGACGGACAGTGCCATTGCATGGGTGAAGCCGTACGCCGTCGCGCTCCGCCCGTGCGTCCAATGGCGTCGAACCCAAAACATGCATTTTTTTGACAAAGCAGAAAAATCTGGTTCTGGAACAAAAGCAACAGATAGGTCGGGGTGTGACAAATTTCTTAAGGGGGAAGATTGTAACGACCCAAACTTTCATTAATGGAAATTCCTCTTTATCCAATTAAATGTCTTATTATGGTTATATAAAATGTGAAATTCATTGGTTTTATGTTTTTGGATTTTAAAATACTATTAAGAATTATGACCATTGCTAATATATCCATTGAACAGTGATCACCTGATTAGTATAAATATAGGGCTTTAACAAATCAAATTTACTTAGACAAGGGAAGTTATGACCTCATCCAGTAGAATTTACCCATATGAAGCCCATTTGTCGGAGCTCATAAAGGAGTTGGTGTCATTGGTATTCGCTCTTGACCAAGCCCAAGCTAAGATTGAATACATTAAGCTTGAGTGAAACTGACTACGGGAGAAGTGGAAGTTAATACAGATTACCACCTGAGCGATGTTATCAGAGCCACCCCAAGAGTCTGTCACCATCGCACACCTTACCCTTCAGTCTTATGTAGGTGTTATAAGGGGTTATGTAACAAGACCCTAGAACTATGACTATGTACATTATTTTTGTATAAAGAATGTGCATTCATTTTATTATTTTTACTTTGTAAATAGTTTTTAAAGAATAAATAGTATTTTTAGTTAATATTCAACTAAGAAATATATTTTCATGAATTAATGGATTTTTAAATTAAATAATATTTTAATAAAATATTAATAAATTAATTTTTGTTAAATATAATTGATTGTTCAATTTTTATGAATGCAATTGTAAATTTTATTAAGGTTTGAAAGTTGTTTTTGTCAAAACCCATGAATTTTCGATAAATGACGGTTTTTATTTTAAAAGTAAAAATTCACATATTTAGAAAATTATTTAGATAAAATAAATTTTATTTTTGGAATCAGGATGTCGAAATTTTCCAACGGTGAATTTTCCATAATTTTTCAAGTGAGTCGAATTTTTGGGTAAAAATTAAATACCGTTTAAATATATAATGTGTTTTATGACATCATAATGACCCAATAGTTATGTAATAAAATACTATAAACATTATTTTCGGCCAATATATGTTTTAATGTAACTCCCCGAAACCAGTGGCCCAGAGTCGGTGCATTATTACATAACATTGGCATGATCACAAAAGATCAAGTCTCGAAAGACTGATTAGTTTAGTAGCCTTGGAAAAACTAGATACATTTATAAATTTTACATTACATCATAAAGTGAAAAAATACAATAACATGGTCTACATAGTCCACACTCATATCCCCTTCAGACTATCCCTGCAGGTCAGTCATAAAATATTTCTTCACATCCTGGGAAAAATAAAACATAGAAAGGGGAGAGCTCAGATGCTAAGTAAGGATAACAATATAGAAAAAACTTTCATAAATAAACATAAATATTTAAGGAAATGTATAACTAAAAGAAAAGCCTTTTAAACTTCAACTTCAGCATAATATAGAAAAAATAAAATGAAATAATTCCATTTACTTATTCACATGGATATTCTACTAGTCGAATAATCACATGCAATATCAATAACCACTTTCATAATGATGGAATGCATAATGCCAGACTATCATAACCACATAGTAAAGGCCTTGTTCCAAGACTACAAATAAGATTTTGTCAAGGCCCTGTTCCAAGACACTAGTTTGTCTCATGAGACCTACCGATGCATCAAGGAGCTATAGCGGGCTCCACCTGTCACATACCAAGTCCAATGCATTCCTTATATGAAAAGGTTTAAACATATCATAAACCATAACATAATCGTATCACATAAAACATGCATAATGGAAACATAACATTTCCACATTTCAATCACAAGATATAAATAAAACACATTGATATGATAAAACCATTTTCAATACCAAAATAAAAGAAAAGTAAAACTTGGTATTTATTTTTCATATTAAAAAAGTTATGGCTTATAGAGGAAGCCGAAACTCAAATAATGGTCACGGTGGCGGAGAAGTCGTTGTCGCCGCATACGTACGACAAAAAAAACATTCCTTTTTGTCATTTATTAAAATGATTCATATAAAAATATTCCTTTTAAATAAATGTAAAATTCAAAGGGGTTTATACAACGTATAAAATAAAGTTGGGTATAACACAAAATATACCTCAATGAAAGGAGATTGAGATGAAGTCCCTTACCTTGTGTCTGACTTGACTCGATCGTTCATTAACCTCCTGAATAATAAACTAGAGTTAATTTGTACTTGATTAAGAACCTTTTTCAAGTTATTATTACTTTTACATTACTTATTACCATGTTATGAAAATTATGTTGTCATTTAAGTTAATAACGGTCGTTTTGTCGCTTTTTGGTACTTGAGTCAACAATAAACTTCTTATAATTAAAAGGTGTTCATGTGGTAAAATATCCATTATATCCAGAATTATATTAATGATTTAGATATCATATATATCATATATATCCAGTATATACTTGCCTTTATAATATTATATAACATTTAGAGGTAAAAATGAAATTCACCGTTCATGGAGACGGTAAGCCGTACGTACGCATGAACGCTACTTTCATTTCTATTTCATATTTAATGGAATGAAATCATAATTATATAAAGTTATATTATAATTCCAGTATAATATAATATATAATATCATTTACTCCATCCTTTATACGTCCCACATATGGCATTAATGATTCAAATCACTTTGAGGGGGCGGTAGTCCGCACTTCCTAAAATGAAATTATCACGTTTACCCATAATGGAGATCATAAAGTTATGCCATAAATGAAAAATAAAGAAGCATAAAAAATACATAAAAATAATATATATCATATATAGAAATAGTTTCATCATAATGGCCACCATGAGAGGTGTTAAAAGAAGATTGAACAATCATCATTTCGTGAGGCAGTAATTCGCCACCCACAGAAACAGTATGTTCTTTAACAATTAGACAAAGGTGTGTGTAAGTTTAAATCAAATAATTCTCATTATAACATCCTATTATATTGAATATAATGGTTTTGTTACAAAATAAAGTAATAAAAAGAGTTTAAGGGGTTGGAGAAGTAAAATAAAACAAAAGAACATAAGAGAAGACATTACCTTAAAACCGGGTAACTCTTTTTGATTTGAGCCAAAGGATTTTTTGGGAAGAATTATGCACAAAGTGAGGCTTCTAGGAGTAATATAGGGAATTTGAGAGAGTATTTGGGCAGAGGTTGGCTGATCCAAATGGTTTTGATGGTGTGAATAAGGTGGTAGAGGTGGGGGCCTTTTATAAGAGGAGAGGAGGGGCACACTTGGAAAGTCATGAAATGTTCCTTTATTAAATAATGAGTTTCTGATTTTAAAGGTCCCACAATTATATATTTAGAGGATAAGGTGATAAGGTTTCTAAATATACTCATCCAATAGGTTTTTGACAAGTTTAAGTCTTAGATTTTACATTATCTTTTCATTTTATTTAAATCGTTAATTAATGAGGTAATCGCTGCATCATCATGGTGTGATAAATAAATTTATTTATTTAATTCCTAAAAATTATAAAACAAATACTATGATGTATGAAATATTTTTGGCTTTCCAATGAATATTTATAGTCAAAAATATTACTTGTATAAACCCATGTAAAAATTGTTTTAGTAAAACAATACATGTTTGTGACATTTTTATTTTAACTTTAAATAAAATGTTATTAATGTCATTTTCTTACCCAAGTGGCTCCATGGGGTCCCCAAGTTGACCCATGGATTTTCTTGGTCGTTCATGACTCATACAATAAGGTTAGGACATGTGTCAAGGTAATTTCATATTATTATAACATTATTTTTAACTTAAATTACACTAATTACCTTTAATCGTGATTAATAAAAATTAAAAGTTACTATTCAACAAAAAATTATTTTAATCCCATTGAACCACATTTTACTTCCTAGTGACAACCATGTTTTTCATATTTTTGAAAATCAAATCACAGAAGTGGTAAAGTTTCATTTAAACGAGAAATCAGTTTTTTAACTACCACTTAGTGGTTTCACTATTCATCAAAAATTAAAGTTTTTCAGAAAAATACCAAAAATTCAACATAGGCTAATTTTGATATTCCAAATCCAAAAATTAAATCCATTTTGAAATATAAAATTTATATAATTTAAAAAATTGGGTATTACTATTCATAACGGCTACTTTGATTGGCCGCGGTGTGTTAGAATCTCGAACTTGCGTACAATGCAAGCTATTGCATTATTGAAAGAGAAGCGTACCGTGGAAGCTTGGGGTGTTACATTCTACCCTCCTTCAATAAATTGCGTCCTTGCAATTTGAAATTGTTCTTCGAAAATAAAATGTTGAAAATAGAAAATACCTTTGTGGAAAACCCACATCAGAAATAAGGTTAATAAAATATAGCCTTAATAAGAGGGAAAGGGAAATAAAAAAGTCACCACCAAATTATGATCTCAATTAGGAGAACATTGGTGGAAATTAGAGACACATAATTGAAAAAAAATGTAAATATTTGTATGGATTGATTGAGGTCATCAATCACAAACAAGTGTAAAATTGAGGGCCTCAAAGCCATCAATCTATGTTGATTTAAAATATCCTCAGTTCAACAAAACATAAGGTATTAGGATAACACATTTTTTGTTTTAATATACCTTTACTAAAGTTTAAGAATTAATTTATTCATAGAATAAGAGATAGGTATATATATATATATATATATATGCTTGACATGTAGAGTTTCAACCTTCAACTAATTTCTACCTCAAACTCATCTTTCACTCAAAAAGATAATAGAACTCAAAAATATTATATTTATCCTAATCGTACAAGGTTAAAAATATTAACACATACCATTTGGATTAGGAAAAATATTTTGTAATAACTAGGGACTTCCTGTAGGCTAGTGGTATGTAATAAAGGCCTGTCGCACTATTGTTGTGAGTTCGATTCCTACAGCTTTGTCCGACGCAACGGGTTATCCCCCGACCTGCAGGTTGTCCTTTTCCTAAAACTATAGTATTATAATATTCCAAAAATAATATTCAGAAATGTTTTAACCTTAAACAATACTATACAAATTTAAACTTAATCCATTCCAACCTTTTATTTAACCAAAATACCTCTATCCAGACTTTCTCTAAAGGGTCTCTAAATTCCAAAATTAACTCATCAGATTCCGCAAACAAAGTAAAGTTTCTCTTATTGTCACATACTAAAAATATGATTACCTTCATCATATTAAAACCTTAATGAAAACAACAAGTACTACGGTACAATCCTTATATATATCACATTATTCTTATAACCATAATATAGTTCTTGAGTCCAAAAACACAAATACAATAATTATTCCACTTCAACCATAGTAACAACATAAGATTGGCCTTGATCCCTTGGCCTTTTCTAAGGTAAATTTCCCTTATGCTTAGGAAATTCATTTTCATAATGCCCCCATTTATCTAAAATTGTATCATTAAACATTGACAGCCTCTTTCTTTCCCTTTCAATCACGAGCATGGTGACCTTTTTTCTCCACATTTATAACAAACTCCCATTCCTTTTAGGCAAGTACCAGGATGATTCTTCCCACAATTATCGCATAATGGAAAATCCTTCATTCCCTTTTTCCCTTTATCTGTCTCTTTTTCCATCGTTCTCTTCTTCTCTTGCTTTACTTTATTTTCATAAGATTTAGATAATTCCTTTTTTGTCTTGATAGCACACGAGACTATATCTTCATACGTTGAGAAAGATTGTGATACTAAATCTTGATAGAGAAATGGTTTTAACCCATCAAAGAAAAGATCAATCTTACTTCTTGGGTTATGTATATAATCTGCAGCATGCCTCACTAACCTTTTAAAGTTAAACTCTTGCGACATTCTCATCCTCCTTTTACCTCAGACTCAGAAATTGCCTTTCCATATCTGCTCGATGGTCACGAGGAAAGTATTTTTCTAAGAAAAACTCTTTGAACTCTATCCATTCCATACTTGATACTTCCTCATATTCCTTTTTATTTTGAATCAATGACCACCATTGATCATCATCTCCAGTGAGGAGGTAAATTGCCATGATAACCTTTTCCCTTTCACTACTCCCTAGGGCATGGAATATTTTCTCTAAGGAATTTATCCATTTCTTATCTAATAAGGGATTTTTACTCCCATTGAATGTTGGTGGTTGTTTCTTCATGAAGCGGCCTAACATTGATCCTCCACTTTTCGGATCAGGGTGCTCCATATGAGTAAGGTTATTATTCATAACCCGAGTGAGTTGTCCCAGTATGGTAATAAGCTGATCATCACCAGTTGTATCACCAGCTCCACTATAATTATCTTGAGCAGGAGGGCAATCCCTACATGGAGTGTGTGCATCGATACGATTTCCATTCCTTCAACTAGGCACCATTTCTAAACAATGTCATAAACTAGATTAGTTTATGAATTGAAATACATAATTCCATACTTGTAAAACACTTAACAAAAATTGAATAGTTTATGGATATAATCCATAATCATAAAAAGGTTTTATTTGAGTAAGTATATACTCATAAACCCTTCATAATGGTTTGTAATGAAAATGAGAATTATCCTAATCATATCATCTGAGAGTTTCACACCCCAACCTGATGTTTATTATATTTTAATTTATTTTAGGTCTTTCTTTGAGTTGCAATTTGAATCAATTCTAATTTAAAAGGGATTTGTGATCTTATACGGGTGGGCACCCGTACGCGCGACCGTGTGTAGCGCCCAATCATAATTGGACAATGTTTTTTTTTTAAATGTGTTATTATATTGGGTGCACGACCTTGCGCACGACCGTGCATATTTCCAGACTTGACTTGAGTTTTTGCGTTTTGATGGTACATGAGTGTTTTGGCTTGGTAGTGTCCGGCGCGCAGGCGAGGAACGGGCGAAGCCACATGGCTTCGTCAGTTGTCTGTGCGCCTTGCCCGGTACGTGGTTAATTAATTAATTAGTAGGTTAAACTTTTAAGTGTTCATAAAATAAAATAACGAACAAATAAAATAAGATTATTTAAAAGTTGTCTTAATAATAATAATAATAATAATAATAATAATAATAATAATAATAATAATAATAATAATATTGTTGGGATTGTTATTATTTTTATTGATTCTTTAATTTGGTTATGGATGTTGAACTAATTTATATTTATATAATTATTAACTTATTATTATTATTATTATTTAGAATGGATTAAGTTTTCCTTTTTTTCTCTTGGGTTGTGGGTTGTTTTCAATTTCCTTTTTATCCTCTTTTTATTTTCTTTATTTTCATTTTATTTTGTTGTATTTTATTTCATTTTTTACTTTCTTTCTTTTCCCCCCATCTTTTCGTCCCTCCCTCTTTCGCCGTGGTGGGTCGTGCCTCACCACCTTTCTTCCCTATTTCTCCCTTGAGACCTTCACCTCCTGCAAACCCTAGCCGCCCCCTTCCTCTCACTCCTTCCGGCAGGCCTCCCTCCTCTCCGGCGGACCATGGAGGTGTGACGCCCTCGCCCCAGAGCTCCCTCCGCATGCGCCCCGTCTCTCTCCCATCGCAGCGCCGCTCTTCTGGCCGGACCGACTACCCGATCCGCTTCACCATCTCTCCAGATTTCCTTGGCGCACCACACGCCACACGCCACACGCCACACACCCTCCCCCTCGCGCAACTCCCTCCGTCACGCAGCACCCCCTTTGAGCTGTGACCCTCCTCACCCTCGTCCGACCATCCGCGCAGCTCCTCGGGGTTTGGCCGAAGCTCCAGCAGACCATTACCATGGCCGCACTATGCTGCCGCCTCTTCTAGGTTCGGTCGAGACCCCCTGCGCACCTCCCCTTTGTTCAACCGAATTCTCAGTGGCCTTCTCTTTTTTTCAGCATTGCGCAAACCCCGACACCCTCCGCCAACCTCCGTCCAGCCTTTCAGACTTCTCTTCGTAAGTGCGCTATACCTCTGTTGTTAGTTCTTTTAATTTGATTGAGTTGCAATTTGTATTTTGGATTCGCGTTTGGTCCGATTATGGTGTAATTGCTCCGATTGCTTGTTTTAGGGATTAATCGTGTTGTTTGTGGTGTGTTTGGCATGCGGCAAGAGTTTCGTGCCAAGGTCATGATGTTTCCTACATTCCGAGGTAGGTGGTTCCATGCCTTTGCATCGTTTAGATAATTTAATTTGTTTGTTTAGTTAAATTTAACATGTTCTGTTATTTAGTTGAATGGTGCGATCTATGTTTATAATGTTTTGGCATGCTCGTTTGATGAAAATTTGGTTTCAAAAATAGTATGATTTTGTTGTTTATATGTGTGCTGCATAAATGATTGGTTGTGTTTAATAAGTTGTGCGAAATACGTTTTAAAACAGAAAAATTGTTTGAACAATGGAAAACAAGTTTTGATATGGTTATCTCATGCATCAAGTTTTGAAGTGACGCCTCTATATAGAATCAAGTGGTTTTGGGTGTGGAGTCTTCTTTGTTTTTCTTGAAATGATTTCATAAATAGATCAAATGATTCTTTTGTGCATTTATATGACGCGAAAATGGTTTTTTTGAAGGAGTTGAACACGGGTTCATTTTTAAAGTGGTGTATTTTTATAAAATGAGACATGTCCTTGGTGTGTGCGTGTCTTTGAAATAGTGCTTTGGTAAACAAGTGGTGACCTTTTTGTGTAATTTCATGTTTGGTTTGTGAAACGTGAAAGTGATGTGTTATGTGAGTGTGGAACATGTTTGAGCACAAGGGAAAACCCTGGGTATCTAGGTGGGCGGACTAGAACTAGTGCGCTAGTGAGTCGGATGGGTATCGTCCCTGTCTCACTTAGCTGGATTGACGATTGCAACACTAACTAAACATATGATGACTGAGGGTCGTGACCTTCTAAGAAACGTTTTCTGAGGGTCGTGGTCTTCTAAGCCACGTTTCTGAGGGTCATGGTTTCTAAGCCACGTTTCACCAAGACACGAGGTTCTAGGGTTCCACTCGAGCTAGATGAACCTTAGGGAATTTACCCATAGTGCTCTACCATCTATGGAGTAGTGCCTTCCGTCGGCATATGGAGGACCACCTGGGTGTGAGTATGTGTGTGTGTGTGTGTGTGTGTGTGAGTATGTGTGTGTGTGTGTGTGTGAGTATGTGTGTGTGTGCTCATAATGAACTTTTCTCTTCCTCTTTAAAATCGTGTTTGTGAAATGAGTTCTTTTTAGTGTTTTCTTTTAGCATTTATCTTGAAAATGTTTTATTTAAAAGAATTTTGAAAGTATAATTTTGAATAAGCACATTAGATTTTCTTTTTGATGTTGTGGAATGGAACCTTTTCATTGGGTGACGTCCTACTGGGCCTTTCGCTCACACCCTGCATACACCTTCGGGTGTATGTAGACCTTGTTTCTTGTGTATTACAGGTTGTGCGTCGTGCTCAGCGATGAAGGTTTTGGTCATTGGTGGTCTTCTCGTGCAGGTTGGTGTTGTGGTGTGCGGATGCTACACCACTCTTATCGCAGGGAGGTTTGAGTAAGAGTCTTAGTTTCCGCTATCATCTTTTCTTTTTAGTTATTGGTTCGAGTTGTAGACTTTAAACCTGTTTATAGTTTAAAGGCGTGTTTGGTTTCCTTTTCCCAATTTTAGTTTATTTATCTTGTTAGTTGTTTTTTTTTCTTTTATTGCGGGTAAATAATTCCCAAATTTTTCTAAGTTGATACCCGGGCACTTGTGCCAGCCCGTGGGGATCAGGAACACCCTTTGGGCCTTGTCGTGGACCGGGTCGGGCACCGGGTCGGATGGCGACCCGGCCTGGTTCGTGACAGAGAGTGTCATAACCAAGAGTGCAGCAAGGCCCGTTGTCGTGCACCAGTTCATGTTCGAGTCTAGCTCAAAGCGGTGTTTTCAGGTTTTACCCCTAGGTATATCTGTGCCAGAGCCGCCTCTACCTGCTCATATCAAGACATGGATGTATTGCTCGGAAAACTCACAAAATCTCTATAATACCAAAATTATAGGAAGTTATTCTATACTAATCCTCAAAGTCTATCTTAGGGCTATGTGCTCTAATCAGAGTCTATCTAAATCTATCTTCCAAGGTTAGTACTAAACTTCCTCTGATACCAACTGTAACGCCCCGAACCTAGAAGCCGAGAGTCGGTGCATTATTACATAACATTGGCATGATCAAAAAAGATCATGTCTCGAAATACCTATTAGTTTAGTAGCCTTGGAAACACTAGATACATTCATAAATGTTTCATTACATCATAAAGTGAAAAACTAAAATAACATGGTCTCCATAGTCCACACTCATATCCCATTCAGACTATCTCTGTAGTTCAGTCATAAAATATTTCTTCAAATCCTGGGAAAAATAAAACATAGAAAGGGGTGAGCTCAGATGCTCAGTAAGGATAAAAATATAGCGGAAACTTTCATAAATAAACATAAATATTTAAGACAATGTATAACTAAAACAAAATCCTTTTAAAATTGAACTTCAACATAACATGGAAAAAATAAAATGAAATAATTCCATTTAATTATTCAAATGGATATTCTACTAGTCGAATAATCACATGAAATATCAATAACCACTTTCATAATGATGGAATGCATAATGCCATACTATCATAACCATATAGTCAAGGCCTTGTGCCAAGACTACAAATAATATTTTGTCAAGGCCTTATACCAAGACACTAGTTTGTCTCATGAGACCTACCGATGCATCAAGGAGCTATAACGAGATCCACCCGTCACATACTAAGTCCAATGCATTCCTTATATGAAAAGGTTTAAACATATCATAAACCATAACATAATCGTATCAAATAAAACATGCATAATGGAAACATAAAATTTCCACATTTCAATCACAATATATCAATACAACACATTGATATGATAAAACCATTTTCAATACCAAAATAAAATAAAAGTTAAACTTGGTATTTATTTTTCATTTTAAAAAATTTATGGCTTGTAGAGGAAGCCGAAACTCAAATAATGGTCACGGCGGCGGAGAATTCGTTGTCGCCGCATACGTACGAAAAAAAAACATTCCTTTTTGTCATTTAGTAAAACGATTCATATAAAAAGATTCCTTTTGAATAAATATAAAAGTCAAATGGGTTTATACACCATATAAAAGAATGTTGTTTATAAAACAAAATATGCCTCAATGAAAGGAGATTGAGACAAAGTCCCTTACCTTGTGTCCAAATTGACTCGATTGTTCTTTAACCTCCTGAATAATAAACTAGAGTTAATTTATACTTTCTTAAGAACCTTTTCAAGTTCATTATTCCTTTTACATTACTTATTACCATTTTATGAAAATTATGTAGTCATTTAAGTTAATAACGGTCATTTTGCCGCTCTTTGGTACTTGAGTCAACAATAAACTTCTTATAATTAAAAGTTGTTTATGTGGTAAAATATCCATTATCTCCAGAATTATATTCATGATGTAGATATCATATATATCCTATATATCCAGTGTATACTTTCCTTTATAATATTACATAACATTTAGAGGTAAGAAATAAAATGCACCGTTCATGGAGACGGTAAGCCGTACGTACGCATGAACACTACTTTCATTTATATTTCATATTTAATGGAATGAAATCATAATTATATAAAGGTATATTATAATTACAATATAATATCATATATAATATCATTTAATACATCCTTTATACATCCCACATATGGCATTAACGATTCAAATCACTTTGAGGGGGCGGTAGTCCGCACTTCCTAAAATGAAATTATCGTGTTTACCCATAATGGAGATCATAAAGGTATGCCATAAATGAAAAATACAGAAGCATAAATAAAACATAAACATAATATATATCATATATAGAAATAGTTTCATCATAATGACCACCATGAGAGGTGTTAAAATAAGATTGAACACTCATCGTTTCGTGAGGCAGTAATTCGCCACCCATAGAAACAATATGTTCCTTAACCATTAGACGAAGGTGTGTGTAATTTTAAATAAAATAATTCTCATAAAAACATCATATTATATTGAAGATAATATTTTTGTTACAAAATAAAGGAATAAAAAGAGTTTAAGGGGTTGGAGAAGTAAAATAAAAAAAAGAACATAAGAGAAGACATTACCTTAAAATCGGGTAACTCTTTTTGATTTGAGCCAAAGGCTTCCTTGGGAAGACTTCTGCACAAAGTGAGGATTCTAGGAGTAATATAGGGAAGTTTATAGAGTATTTTGGAAGAGTTTGGATGAGACAAATGGCTTTGAAGGGTTGAATAATGTGGTAGAGGTGGGGGCCTTTTATAAGAGGAGAGGAGGGGCACTCTTGGAAAGTCATGAAATGTTCCTTTATTATATAATGAGTTTCGGATTTTAAAGGTCCCACAATTATCTATTTCAAGGATAAAGTGATAAGGGTTCGAAATATACTCATCCAATAGGTTTTTTACAAGTTTAAGTCTTAGATGTTACATTATCTTTTCATTTTATTTAAATCGTTAATTAATGAGGTAATCGCTGCATCATCATGGTGTGATAAATAATTTTTTTTATTTAATGCCTAAAAATTATAAAAAAATAATATGATGTAGAGAATATTTTTATATTTCTAATGAATATTTATAGTAAAAAATACTACTTGTATAACCCCATGTAAAAATTGTTTTATTAAAACAATACATGTTTGTGACATTTTTATTTTTACTTTAAATAAAATGTTATTAATGTCATTTTCTTACCCAAGTGGCTCCATGGGGTCACCAAGTTGACCCATGGATTGTATTTTTCGGACATGACTCATAAAATAAGGGTCGGACATGTTTCACAATAATTTCATATTATTATAACATTATTTTTAACTTAAATTACACTAATTACCTTTAATCGCGATTAATAAAACTTAAAAGTTACTATTCACAAAAAATTATTTTAATCCCATTGAACCAAATTTAACTTCATAATGACAACCATGTATGTCAGATTTTTGAAAATAAAATCACAAAAGTGGTAAAGTTTCATTTAAACAAAAAATCAATATTTTAACTACCACTTAGTGGTTTCACTATTCATCAAAAATTGAAGTTTTTCAGAAAAATACCAAAAATTCAACATAGGCTAATTTCGATATTCCAAATATAAAAATGAAGTCCATTTTGTAATATAAAATTTATATAATTTAAAAAAGTGGATATTACTATTCATAACAGCTACTTTGATTGGTCGCGGTGTGTTAGAATTTCGAACTTGCGTACAATGCAAGCTATTGAATTATTGAAAGAGAAGCGTACCGTGGAAGCTTGGGGTGTTATATTTTCCCCTACTTCAATAAATTTCATCCTCACAATTTGAAATTGTTCTTTGAAAATAAAAGGTTGAAAATAGAAAATACCTTTGTGGAAAACCCACATCGTAAATAAGGTTAATAAAATATAGCCTTAATAAGAGGGAAAGGGAAATGAAAGATTCACCACCAAATTGTGATCTCGATTAGAAGAACATTGGTGGAAATCAGAGACACATAATTGGGGGGAAAACGTAAATATTTGTAGGGATTTATTGAGGTCATCAATCACAAAAAAGTGTAAAATTGAGGGCCTAAATCCATCAATCTAAGTTGATTTAAAATATCATCAGTTCAACAAAACATAAGGTATTAGGATAACAAATTTTTTGTTTTAATATCCCTTTCATAAAGATTAAGAATTAATTTATTCATATTATAAGAGATATGTATATATATATATATATATGTTTGACAAGTCGAGTTTCAACCTTCAACTAATTTCTACCTCAAACTCATCTTTCACTCAAAAAGATAATAGAACTCAAAAATATTATATTTATCCTAATCATACAAGGTTTAAAATAGTAACACATACCATTTAGATTAAGAAAACTATTTTGTAATAACCAGGGACTTCCTGTAGGGTAGTGGTAGGTAATAAAGGCCTATCGCACTATGGTTGTGGGTTCGATTCCTACAGCATTGTCCGACGCGACGCATTATCCCCCGACCTGAAAGTTGTCCTTTTACTAAAACTATAGTATTATAATATTCCAAAAATAATCTTCAGAAATGTTTTAACCTTAAACAATACTATCCAAAGTTAAACTTAATCCATTCCAACCTTTATAGTTATCCAAAATACCTCTGTCTAGACTTTCTCTAAAAGGTCTCTAAATTCCAAAATTAACTCATCATATTCCCCAAACAAAGTAAAGTTTCTCTTATTGTCACATAATAAAAATATGATTACCTTCATCATATTAAAACCTTAATGAAAAAAGCAAGTACTGCAGTGCAATCCTTATATATATAACATTATTCTTATAACCATAATATAGTTCTTGAGTCCAAAAACACAAATACAATAATTATTCCACTTCAACCGTACCAACAACATAAGATTGGCCTTGATCCCTTCGACTTTTCTGAGGTAAATTTCCCTTACGCTTAGGACATTCATTTGCATAATTCCCCATTTCTCTACAATTGTAGCATTCAACATTGACAACCTCTTTCTTTCCCTTGCAATCATGAGCCTGGTGACCTTTTTCTCCACATTTATAACAAACTCCCATTCCTTTTAGGCAAGTACTGGGATGATTCTTCCCATAATTATCACATAATGTAAAATACTTCATTCCCCTTTTCCCTTTATCTGTCTCTTGTTCCACTATTCTCTTCTTCTCTTACTTTAATTTATTTTCATAAGATTTAGAGAATTCACTTTCTGTCTTGATAGCACACGAGACTATATCTTCATACATTGAGAAATATTGTGATACTAAAGCTTGACGGAGAAATGGTTTTAACCCATAAAAGAAATGATCAATATTACTTCTTGGGTTATGTATATAATCTGCAACATGCCTCACTAACCTTGTAAAGTTAGACTCATACTTTGCGACATTCTCATCCTCCTTTTGCCTCAGACTCAGAAATTTTCTTTCCATATATGCTCGATGGTCATGAGGAAAGTATTTTTATAAGAAAAACTCTTTGAACTCCCTCCATTCCATACTTGATACTTCTTCATCTTCCTTTGTATTTTGAATCAATGACCACCATTGATCAGCATATCCAGTGAGGCGGTAAACTTTCATGATAACCTTTTCCCTTTCACTACTCCCCAAGGCATGAAATATTTTCTCTAAGGAATTTATCCATTGATCAGCTACTAAGGTATTTTTACTCCCATTGAATGTTGGTGGTTGTTGCCTCATGAAGTGGTATAACATTGATCCTCCACATTGCGGATCAGGGTGCTCCATACGAGTAAGGTTATTATCCATAACCTGAGTGAGTTGTCCTAGTATGGTAATAAGCTGATCAGCACCAGTTGTATCACAATCTCCACTATAATTATCTTGAGTAGGAGGGAAATCCCTACATGGAGTGTGTGCATTGATACGGTTTCCATTACTTCCACTAGGTTCCATTTCTAAACAATGTCATAAACTAGATTAGTTTATAAATCGAAATACATAATTCCATACTTGTAAAACACTTAACAAAAATTGAACAGTTTATGGATATAATCCATAATCATAAAAATGTTTTCTTTGAAGAAGTATATACTCATAAACCCTTCATAATGGTTTGTAAAGAAAATGGGAATTATCCTAAGCATATCCCCCAGGAGTGTCGTAACCAAGAGTGCAGTAAGGCCCATTGTCATGCACCAGTTCCCGTTCGAGTCTAGCTCAAAGCGGTGTTTTCGGGTTTTACCCCTAGGTACATCTGTGCCAGAGCCACCTCTACCTTCTCGTATCCAGACAGGGATGTATTGCTTGGAAAACTCACAAAATCTCTATAATACCAAAATTCTAGGAAGTTCTTCTATTCTAATCCTCAAAGTCTATCTTAGGGCTATGTGCTCTAATCAGAGTTTATCTAAATCTGGCTTCCAAGGTTAGTACTAAACTTCCTCTGATACCAACTATAACACCCAGAACCCAGAAGCCCAGAGTCAGTACCTTATTACATAACATTGGCATGATCACAAAAGATAAAGTCTCAAAAGACCGATTAGTTTAGTATCCTTGGAAACACTAGATACATTCATAAATGTTACATTACATCATAAAGTGAAAAACTAAAATAACATGGTCTCCATAGTCCGCACTCATATCCCCTTCAGACTATCCCTGCAGGTCAGTCATAAAATATTTCTTCACATCCTGGGAAAAATAAAACATAGAAAGGGGTGAGCTCAGATGCTCAGTAAGGATAACAATATAGCGAAAAATTTCATAAATAAACATAAATATTTAAGGCAATGTATAACTAAAACAAAATCCTTTTAAACTTGAACTTCAGCATAATATGGAAAAAATAAAATGAAATAATTCCATTTACTTATTCACATGGATATTCTACTAGTAGAATAATCACATGCAATATCAATAACCACTTTCATAATGATGGAATGCATAATGCCAGACTATCATAACCACATAGTCAAGGCCTTGTGCCAAGACTACAAATAAGATTTTGTCAAGGCCTTGTTCCAAGGCACTAATTTGTCTCATGAGACCTACCGATGCATCGAGGAGCTATAGAAGGCTCCACCTATCACATACTAAGTCCAATGCATTCCTTATATGAAAAGGTTTAAACATATCATAAACCATAACATAATCGTATCACATAAAACATGCATAATGGAAACATAACATTTCCACATTTCAATCACAAGATATCAATACTACACATTATATGATAAAACCATTTTCAATACCAAAAATAAATGAAAAGTAAAACTTGGTATTTATTTTTCATTTTAAAAAAGTTATGGCTTGTAGAGGAAGCCGAAACTCAAATAATGGTCACGGCGGTGGAGAAGTCGTTGTTGCCGCATACGTATGACAAAAAAACATTCCTTTTTGTCATTTAGTAAAACTATTCGTATAAAAATATTCCTTTTGAATAAATGTAATAGTCAAAGTGGTTTATACACCGTATAAAATAAAGTTGTGTATAAAACAAAATATACCTCAATGAAAGGTGATTGAGACGAAGTCCCTTACCTCGTGTTCGACTTGACTCGGTCGTTATTTAACCTCTTGAATAATAAACTAGAGTTAATTTATACTTGATTAAAAACATTTTTCAAGTTCATTATTCCTTTTACATTACTTATTACCATGTTATGAAAATTATGTAGTCATTTAAGTTAAGAACGGTCGTTTTGTCGCTCTTTGGTACTTGAGTCAACAATAAACTTCTTATAATTAAAAGTTGTTCATGTGGTAAAATATCCATTATATACCGAATTATATTCATGATTTAGATATCATATATATCATATATATCCATTATATACTTTCCTTTATAATATTACATAACATTTAGAGGTAAGAAATGAAATGCACCGTTCATGGAGACGGTAAGCCGTACGTACGCATGAACGCTACATTCATTTATATTTCATATTTAATGGAATGAAATCATAATGATATAAAGGTATATTATAATTCCAGTATAATATCATATATAATATCATTTACTCCATCCTTTATACGTCCCACATATGGAATTAACGATTCAAATCACTTTGAGGGGGCGGTAGTCGGCACTTCCTAAAATGAAATTATCACATTTACCCATAATGGAGATCATAAAGGTATGAAATAAATGAAGAATACAGAAGAATAAATAAAACATAAACATAATATATATCATATATAGAAATTGTGTCATCATAATGGCCACCATGAGAGGTGTTAAAAGAAGATTGAACAATCATCGTTTTGTGAGGCAGTAATTCGCCACCCACAGAAACAATATGTTCTTTAACCATTAGATGAAGGTGTGTGTAAGTTTAAATCAAATAATTATCATTAAAACATCCTAGTATATTGAAGATACTGGTTTTGTTACAATATAAAGTAATAAAAAGAGTTTATGGGGTTGGAGAAGCAAAATAAAACAAAAGAACATAAGAGAAGACATTACCTTAAAATCGGGTAACTCTTTTTGATTTGAGCCAAAGGCTTCCTTGGGAAGACTTCTGCACAAAGTGAGGATTCTAGGAGTAATATAGGGAAGTTTAGAGAGTATTTGGGTAGAAGTTGGCCGAGCCAAATGGCTTTTCAGGTTTGAATAAGGTGGTAGAGTTGGGGGCCTTTTATAAGAGGAGAGGAGGGGCACTCTTGGAAAGTCATGAAATGTTACTTTATTATATAATGAGTTTCGGATTTTAAAGGCCCCAAAATTATATATTTCTAGGATAAGGTGATAAGGGTTCTAAATATACTCATACAATAGGTTTTTGACAAGTGTAAGTCTTATATTTTACATTATCTTTTCATTTTATTTAAATCGTTAATTAATGAGGTAATCGCTGCATCATCATGGTGTGATAAATAAATTTATTTATTTAATGCCTAAAAATTATAAAAAAAATAATATGATGTATGAAATCTTTTTATATTTCCAATTACTATTTATATTAAAAAATATTACTTTTATAACCCCATGTAAAAATTGTTTTAGTAAAACAATACATGTTTATGACATTTTTATTTTAACTCTAAATAAAATGTTATTAATCCCAAGTGGATCAATGGGGTCCCCAAGTTGACCCATTGATTTTCTTGGTCGGCCATAACTCATCCAATAAGGGTAGGACATGTGTCAAGGTAATTTCATATTATTATAACATTATTTTTAACTTAAATTACACTAATTACCTTTAATCGTGATTAATAAAACTTAAAAGTTACTATTCACCAAAAAATTATTTTAATCCCATTGAACCACATTTTACTTCATAATGAAAACCATGTAGGTCAGATTTTTGAAAATCAAATCACAAAAGTGGTAAAGTTTCATTTAAACGAAAAATCAGTTTTTTAACTACCACTTAGTGGTTTCACTATTCATCAAAAATTGAAGTTTTTCAGAAAATACCAAAAATTCAACATAGGATAATTTCAATATTTCGAATCCAAAGATGAATTCCATTTTGAAATATAAAATTTATATAATTTAAAAAAGTGGTTATTACTATTCATAACGGCTACTTTGATTGGTCGCGGTGTGTTAGAATCTCGAACTTGCATACACTGAAAGCTATTGCATTATTGAAAGAGAAGCGTACCATGGAAGCTTGGGGTGTTTCATTTACCATTAAAATAATGTGATTTTTGGGTTTTTTTATTTATTTTACAAAGCATTGGTGGACCCTTCAAGGCTTATAAAACATTTTGTCTTTTTAAATTGTTTTCCTTGAGAGTGTGACTCACCTCCACATAAGAAAACCTATTATTTTAAGATGTTTAGATATTGGCCTTATAAAATATTGTTTTCCACTCCACTTTGGAAAAAACCATGTGCAGGTTTGTGGTTTTGATTAGTTTAATGTGATGTGTCCCAAACCTAAATAATAAATAATTCTCTCTCCTTTCCTATATAAACTCACCCAAGCTCCCACTTCCTCTTCACTAAAAGCCTTTGGAGTTTGACAAAACCATAACATACTCTCTATATAATCCTCCCAAGGTTCAAAAAGATCCCAAGAATCCTCTCTCAAGACTCTCCCAACCCTTCGGGATCACACTTCCAAGTAATGGATTTCTTCCTTTCTCATTTTTGTCCAATTTTCTTTAAGTTGTTATGCCCTTTTTTTAAATTAAAAATGTTGGGGGTATGATTTAGAACCTCCCCCATACTTAAATTTTGATATTTTGATGATGTGATACCCATTTATCTCTCATTAATTCCTCCCATTTACACCTGTTACCATGCCGGAATTCTGTGAGGGATTTATCTCTCCTCTTTTACATCCAAGTAATTCTTTTGTATTATGCATATAAATTCCATTATGTTTGTTGGGACATGTATCTATATTACCCCATTACTGTACATTTCATTTAAATATGATTAGACACTCGTTTCTCTCTCATCAAACATTTTTTAGGAATCCTTACGTCACACTGTTACGCTGCCGAAATTGCACCGATTTTCCAAGCCAATGTCATTGTGTAGTGAATACCATGCCCATTTCTCTATCAAGGGTATTCAAATTTATGCACATTTACTCATTGATTATAAATATTCATGTATTTATTCCACATCCATTTATCGTGGAATAAATTATGATGATTGATTCCATGTTGTATGATCCATGTGGCACACTTATGCATGATATGAAATGTTTAAGAAAAGGTGTGCCCTGATAGCACTCCAATGCATTGGGTAAAGTATAGTATCATGATACATAATGTACAATTAGTGTTTACTCATGATAATTCAAGTACAATGAGGGTTTACTCATGATTCATGTGCAATGAGGGTTTACTCATGCTCCATGTGCAATGAGCCTTGGCTCATGCTAATTCCATGTTAAGTGTTGTTGCCACATTTCCATGTTATGATTATCATTCTTTATCATGACTTTATGTTCATATTTCTCTTGTGATCCATTTATATTCCTATTGTATAATATTTAATTTATACCTCATGTTATTCCTTGTTTATTCCCTTACTAGTCTTTATAGCTCACCCTTTTTTATCCATGCCCTCAAGTTATCCCATGCAATGCTAAGTATGAGGGAATGTATTGGTCATGTAAAGGAAGTTTTCAATAAAGATGTTTTATTTCACATTTTAAGTTGTTATGTAATGATCCTAATCCCCAAATACACTATACCTATCAATATTATATGTTGTATCAAGTGAAGTTTATGTAATAAATCATGTTTAAGTATGAAATAAAGAGTAGGGTTGTTATATTCCATTTACTAATTTTAGAAAAATTATTTTTGTACATATTAGGAATTTGTTTATTATATCCAAAAATAGTTATTTATTTATTATTATTTTTCAAATCCACAATCTTATAAAATTTCCATTTTCCTTGATAAAAAATAGATAGGGTTTATTTTAATCGTGTTATTTATATTTTAATATTTTCATTCTCTTTTTAAACAACTTTTAGGTTAACCAGGATTTTTTCTGTTGAACATGATCCTATATTTTTTAGTTTTTTATTTTCATGTTTAAACTTCTTAAATTACTTTTCAATTTTTTCTAAATCATCACAAACTAATTTAAATCTCCAATATTGATCTTCATCAGTTTTTGACATGAAATATTTCATTATAACATTATCATATTTAAGCATAATTAGTTCAGAATTTGAAATTTTTTTATCTTATTTAATCTTCTTATTTTCTCTTTATAGTTCCCTGTAAAATTCTTCTATACTCAAAATATCACTTTGATACTTTCAATTATATTTAGTTAATTATTTAACTTCATCTTCAATATCGAACTCATAACCATAACTATAATCAGATTTAGTGTTTACCTCATTATTTTTTTCCATCAAGAAAAGTTTGGCTAATTTCTTTTCACCCTCAGATCCATTACTACTAGAGTATGACTCTTCTATATAGCTCCATCAAGAATGATATTATCTTTTTAGATCATTATTTTATTTCTTTTCATTTCCTTCTTATTTTAATTTAGGATAGTCTATATTGATATGTCACTTATCCCTGCATTCATATAAAATTAATTTTGAAACATCTTATTTACTATTTTTACCTATTTTACTTCCCTTTCTATTGTCCTTTTGATGATCTATTCTGGAATTTCTATTGAATCATCTCATTCCTTTCATGTAATTTTAGAATCCTTTGGTAAAATTTACTATTTCATCCTTATCAATTTATTGTAAATAAAAAATAGAGGAATTATCAATAACATTTATATTATATTTGAATTCTATACCATTAATTTTAACATGATAATCAATATTTCCATTATTTATTTCCATCACATACTGGAGAAGCGATCCTATAATCTCATCCATTGAATACAGAGTGAAATCCTTTATTAAATATAAATTTTCTTTGAGTTCCACATTTTAGGTAGAGTTCTAATTAATCTTTCAACAAGATATCCATTATTCATGTTCTCCCCAAGTCTAACCATGTTTTTTTTTATAATTTTAGTGAATCTATTGTATATATCATTGATTCTATCCTGATCGATCATTCTGAATTACTGAAAATCAGATCTGTGAATTCCAAGCATAGTTCTCTACAATTTTTCAGTTCCTTGATGAGTGACTTTTAAAGTCTTTAATATGTCAGAAGCAGTTTTACATGAAGAAATATGACTATACATATTTATACTTAAATATAAGTACAAATAATTCATAACTTTATAGTTTAAAATACATTTTAGAGCATTATTACCAGTTAAGGTTTCTAAATAAATATTAGGAAATTTATTAGGTTTATACATAATATCCCAGAATTCAATACCTATATTTTTTATAAATACATCTATATGATCCTTCCATTAAACATAGTTTCTTCCATTGAAGTGTGGTGGTATGATGAGATTTATCATCTTGAATTATTGAATTTCCATAACAAAGAAGTGGATATTTTTCTTATAATTTTAATTATAGTATAATATTTAGTTCAAAATAGATAATAAAATAGTTAAAACCAATTACTTAAAAGGAACTACCCTTTGATACAAATTTGCGGGTCCTAGTATATGGAAATATTTACTAGAGGGGGTGAATAGTCCTTTTGAATTTTACTCAATTAAATATAATTATCGGAGTGATTAACAGTGTTAAATGTGATATATAAATAAACAAATAACACATTATCACACACCAAACTTAGATACTCCTTTATTTTATTCTTTTCCTGGTCTTGGATTTTTCCAATTGAGGCTCAGGATGAGTCCTGATTAATTTTTTTGAGTTTTTGGAATTTTGGGTGGGTTTTGGCATGTGCACAGGCACTACACGGTTAGTAGAAAATGTGTGGTTCAACAAAGGTAAATTTTTGGTAGGTTTGGAACTTGGTAGAATCTACCTCATGGTTTTCGTACGGTCACACAAACCGTACAGGTTTTTCATGTGTTCACTCCCATCTTGGATAAAATCTTTCGTACAGTTGGCACACGATTTGATAAACCGTGTGGCCAAACTGTATGAGCTACCCAGAAATTTTAAAATTTGAAATTCATATTCTACCCTACTACCCTTTAAACCTATTTAATCCCCCCTCCTTGGTCTAATTTAGTGCACTAAGGGGTACCGAAATCCCTCTTCCCTTATCCTTCCCTCCTCCATGGTTGCTTCCTCAAAGATTCAAGGTGAGTTTTTAGAGGTTTTTGTCCATTTTCCCCTTATTTATCCTCTTATCTACCTATTTATTGGTTTTAATTTGGGGGTTTCTTGTTTGGATGAACTCTAATGGCTAGGGTTTGTGTGCAAGTTGTTTTTTCTTTGGATTTAGGGTGTGCGGTTGGTCCACATGGCCTTTTTCTTACCCCCATTGAAGCTCCACTGCATTCACACACCAACAAGGTATTTTTTTCCAAGTTTTTTTTATTTCTGATGCAAACCATTGGTGATAGAGTGTCTTAAGTTAATTTTTAAATGTTATTTTTATCCTTATAATACTCATGTATAGTTCATTATGGTGTTTTATTGTTGGTATAATTTACTAAAATTAGGTTTTGAAGTGATCTTTGTTTACGCCCATGTGTTTTCACACCAAATGTGTTTGATAAAATGTTAATCTAGACTTTAAGTGTTGAATGTAATTATTTGGGTGGTGAATGACTTATAAACATTTAATTAAATTTATTGGATTGTGTTTGGGTCTCGTCATGTGGAATGTGGTGACCTAGTATGGTTTAAATGTTGTTTGGAAAGTTCTCTTTATATTTAAAAATGCTAATTTTCACCTTTTTAAATTCTATGAAACTGATGGGTTTTGTTTTATGGGAAAGTAATGATTCTAAAAATATTTTGGGTGTTTTATGGACACATAGAGAGTTCAATTGGATTTTGGCACATCTATGGGTGCATGGAGTGCACACATGGATGTACATTAAAAAGAATATGGCACTTAGAACAATTCTTCCCTTAAATGTTTCCCATTTTTACCTCCTCCTGCTTTTCTCAAAATGGTTACATTATTTGTAAATGGTAAGTGTTTCTTCAAGCATTTTGTAAATTTAACTTCAAATGTGTTTTTTAAGGTTTGTCCCATTTGTCCATGAAGCATGTTTTAGTGAATGTTTTTAACTTAGAGGCCCATTTAGAATTGGTTACCAAAAATTGGAGTTTTGTATTGATTTTGAGAAATATTGTGAATGTGGAATTTCAAATTGTTTTAGAAATAGTTTTTGAAATGTTTTAGGTAAAATGAATTTGGGTGTGTAAATACAAAGGCCTGTTTGGAAAAATAGAATGTTTTAAGGAAATGGTTGAAATTTTTATGATTAAATGGACCATTTGGTACCTTAATGATGTGATATATTTGTGTGTGTGTGTTTAGTGGGATCACCTATTAAGGATTTCCAAATATTGGTTATCATATAGGTGGTGTCCTTGTTTGGGGTAGGTAAGTGCGGTGATAGTAGGTAAGATGAGTCACACATGTGAGGGCCTTCTACTTACATAGTGTTCTTTTACCATGGGTTACTGGGCATCTTTTAGAGATTCAAGCGAAGGTTTATGATCAACTCTGATTAGTTGGGTTGGTACCCATTGGATATTGTAAATGCCAAGTGGGTTGTGCCACTAGTGAGGTTAGTTTAGGGTAGATAGTTGGTTATTGACTATGGAGTTTCACCATATGATGGTGAGTGGTTTCGAACCGAGTACGTCCGAGGATTACCCTAGGGATGTTTAGGAAAGCCCATGATTATTATCTATATTTTCTTGTTTACTTTCTGTTGCATTTAGTTTTCATATTGAACTATTTATTTATTTTCATCACAACCCAATATTCTTTTACTTGGGTATTTGGTTTGGTTTTTAGTATTAAAAGATATTCTTTTTGAAAATGGGATGTGGAATGTGTTGGATTTTATAATGGGAAAAGTTATTTTTGCTTAATAAAATATGGAAAACCCTATTTTCATAAATGTATTTCAAACTAGAGTTAATTGACTATTTTTAGGAAACAAAACACATGGATTATTTAGTGGTTGCCTACTAGGCTGTTTAGATCACACCCTACTTGTACCACTCAGTGTCGGTAGACCCGAGATGTTTTGTAGGTTTAGTCTCTTTCTCATGTTTTCAAGTTATTTTGCTCATTTTTGGAGTGGTTAGACTCATGGTTGGTTGTGAATTTGTGGTCACATGGAGATCATAGTGGCGTGGTCCAATTTTTAGTTTTTTTTCTCAGCTTTGTATTTAGTTTCCTTTTTTTTCTATTGTATTTTGTCTCTAAATCAGATTGTTTATGTTTATTTGAGATTTAGTTGTTGTTTGTATGCATGTTCAATTTTTTTGTGTGATCCTAGTTTTTTGGGATGAATTCTTTCCCATTGTATTATATTTGATTCCCGACACTAGTTTCCATCCCATGGGGATAGGGAACACCCTTTGGGCCATGCCATAAACCGGGACAAGTGTCTGGTCGGATGACATCCCGAGATAGTTTGTGACAAAATGATATCAAAGGAGGATATTTTTTATTTGGTGTGTCTAGTAGTTGGAGATTAGGATTGTTGGGGATTAGGAGGTAGGTCATGGATCAGTGCCCGATCACCACCACTAATGGAAAAACATGAGTTTCTAGGGGTAGTTTGGGATTTGAGTATTTGTGTCATTTTAGATTGAGGTATGACAATGGAAGCGAACTAGTGTCATTTTTTGATCTCACATGGAGTAGTGACCTATGTGGAATCCAAGTTCATGGTTAAAGGCAATCTTGGTTGTTATCACCTACTTAGGGCATGACCCACTACCATATCGTCAGGTTAGGCATGACTACTAGTTCCTACTTCAAGTAATTTGGTGTAATTTGAGGTTTGCTTTGGTTTAGGTTTGTGTGAGTAGGTTTTTGAAATTATTTTTTTTGAAATGAAAATTGGTTTTTTTCAAGTGGTTTTGGGTTCAAAAATTGGTTTTAAAGGAAAGTGATTTGGATTGAGAATTGGGTAAATGCTTAGGTTTTGATAAGTAAGTGGCATGGGTGTGATCCTTGGTGTCCCTTATGAGCATTTTCATATGTGTGGGTATGTATAGAATGTGCTTTTTGGAATAGGTGGATGGATATGGATGGACACATATGTGATGTTTCATAGGATTTCATGGGGGTGTATTTGAAATTAATGATTTTCCCTTGTTTTTTTAAATTTATTTTTAAAGAGTAAATGATTTTGTAAATTGAGTTTGGTTTAAAAATTGGGGATATTTGGAAAGTGGCCTTAAAATAAGTTGATTTTGAAAATTAAACATTAAAAATGTTATTAAAAAAAGGATTTTTGGTTGTGTTGTATTTTTCTGTATTGTAAGCCTATTTTTTTGGATCGAGAGGTTTATTTTTAATTGTGTTTTGGTTGGATGTTGATTTTTTGATTTTTGTTTTGATGTTGATCAGAATATTCCACCCAAAAAGGTCCCCAAAATTTCTAAGGATTCATGCCCATTTTTAGATTCTTCTTGAATGTTTCTTTTCCTTCATGGTAATCATGGTCTGTTAGAGGTAGTGGAGTATCTTGAAGAGGTAGAGTGTGTCCTCAGGTTGTTGGAAACTCCCAAAGCTATTATATTTCATGTTTTCCTAGGTTTTATTGAGGGTATAGATTTAAAGCATTTGAATATGGTTGTCCCATCATTGTTTAAAGTTGGGATGACATGGGAATTATTTAAGACCACATTCATCCAAGGGTTTATACCCAAGGAGGTGAATTCGAGGAAGGTGGAAGAGCTGTGGGATGTTCAGCAGGGCTAGAGGACCATTAAATCTTATGTTGATCATTCAGAGAGTTGATTTCTTACTCTCCAGATGTGTGATTAGAAGATCAATTAAAGGATCCTCTTTTTATTTGGGGTCTTCGTTCAGATATCACGGAAAAATTTCTCTCATCCGGTGAAGTTCAGTTTGGAAAGTTGGTGAATGAGGCATTCTTAGCCAAATCATTTCTTGGAGAGCAGTCTATGGAAACTAATGAACCAACTCCTCTTTTTTGTTCGTGAAGGTCCCCCATCTGGAGAGAAGCATGTGCTAGAGTAACCTATTCCCAATAAGTCACTCTTGTTGGATCTGACTTCTTGTTCATCATACCGTTCTCTTGTATGTCACCAGTGTGGTAGGTTCAGAAATTTTAAGCCATCTTGTCACATCCCACCAAAGACATGACATAGTTGTGGATATCTGGGTCATATGGAGAAGTTCTTTAAGGATCATTTCTTGAAGAAGACATTGTGATTAGAGGATGTAAATTCCTGACTGTGAGGCAGAAGGTGCTTCTTTCATCAAGGATTCATCCACAGGCCTCAGAGTGAAGCTGGTGCATAGTTAGAAGTTTCCAAGAGTGTATGAAACCTTAAACCAGTTTTATCCCCCATGTTCGGGTGAAAGTATTTGAATTTTAATTGTTGTAGTTTTTTTAGTTGTGAGTTCATCATTTCATTGTAAGGGTGTGATGAAATTTTCCTTTCATGGTCTAAGTGGTTTGTTTATCTAAATGTGGATTCTAAGATTGTTCATTTATCTTTGGGTGTGTTTAACCCTTGTGTGGGTTGGTCTTGGTTTTAGTGGTTCACATTTAGAGATGCTTGAGATTGTGGAGGTAATGGATGGTGCTTCTGGTTTTGGGTTTAGTTCTCTTTGTGGGTTCCCCTAGTGTTGGTGGTTAAGCTAGTGTGGGGAAATTTTGTGTTCTAGTGGTGGCGATGTTTCACTCGTTCTGAGGAAATGGGATGTGTTCATGTTAGGAATTCCCCAGTTCTTGGTTGTAGTAAGGGTGTTGTTTGGTTAGTTTGGATAAATTGAGTTAGTTCCTGGGGTCCTGGATTTCCAGGTCGCTCCGTAGTGAGTTTCTTATTTAAGTTTTGACAGTGTTGTTTGGGTTTTAAGGATTCTATGTTAGCTGAGTTCTTATGGTGGGGAGAACCACATTGTGTCCCCCCCTCATTCTTATTTCATGGTTTCTTCTTGATCGGTTAGGTGTGACTTGTGGAGTGAATAGTCACCCTGAGGTTTATGGTTTCTTTTAGTTTTGATCAGGCATTAACTCAAGTTTTGACTATCTTTCAGTTGGGTGACTTTATGGGGGAATAAAGTGTCTATGGTGGGAATAATTGTCACACCCCAACCTCAAATACTCTATTTTTATTCTTTTCATGGTCTTGTAATTTTATGTTTGAGCCTTGGGTTGAGTCCCGATTAAATTTTTTGAGTTTTTGGAATTTGGGGGGGGGGTTCCTATGCACGGGCACCACATGATTAGTAGAAACCATGCGGTTCAGTCTAGGTAACCATGTAGCAGGTCTGGTACCTATTAGAAGCTACCACACAGTTTGTAAATAGTCTCACAAATCATGCGGGTTATTAATGCAGCTGCTCCCATATTGGACAATAGATTCTACATGGTTGGAGCACGGTTTGATAAATCATGCGGCCAAACTGTGCGAGCTACCCCAAACTTTTAAAAGTTGAAATTCCTATTATACTCTCCTACCCTTTAACCCTATTTCACCCCCCCTCTTTCTTGGTTAAATTTGGCACCCCAAGGGGTCCCAAAACGCCTATTCCCTTGGCCTCCCCTCCCTAATGGTTGCTTCCTCAAAGATCCAAGGTGGGTTTTAGGGGTTTTTGTCCATTTTCCACCTATTTCTCCTCTTCTCTCCCGATTTCTTGGTTTTCCTTTGGGGGTTTCTTATTTGGTTGAACCCTAATGGATAAGGTTTGCGTGTGGGTTGTGTTTTCTTTTGATTTTGGGTGTTTGGTTGGTCCGTGGGGCATTTTTCTTCCTCCCATTGAAGCTCTGTTGCATTTTCATGACAAGGAGGTAGGTGTTTCCATGATTTTCCTTTCCGATGCAAACCATTGGTGCTGAAGTATCCTAAATTAATTTTCAAATGTATTTTAATCCTTATAATACTCCTGGATAGTTTATTGTGGTGTTTTATTGTTGGTAGAATTTACTAAAAATAGGTTTTGAAGTGATCCATGTTTATTCCCATGTGTTTGCACACAGAATATGTTTGATAAAATGTTAATTGATCCTTTAAGTGTAAAATGGAATGATTTGGGTAGTGATTTCCCTTATAAATGTTTAATTAAATTGATTTTATTATGTTTAGGCCCTGTTATATGGAATGTGGTGACTTAGTATGGTTTAAATGTTGTTTGGAAAGTTCTCTTAGTATTTATAAATGCTGTTTTACACCTTTGGAAATCATATAAAACTGATAGGTTTGGTTTGAAGGGCATGTAATGGTTCTAAAAATATTTTGGGTGTTTCGCAGACACATAGAGGGTTCCATTGGATGTTGTCACATATATTGGTGCACGAAGTGCATGTATGGATGTGCATTCAAAGGAAGATAGAACTTAGAACACTTATTCCCCTAAAAGTTTCTCATTTTCACCTCCTACTTATTTTCTCAAAATGGTTCCATGATTTCCAAATTTTAAGGTTTTCTTCAATCATTTTGAAAATTTAACTTCAAATTTGTTTCTTCAATGTTTGGCCCGTTTGGCAGTGAAGCATGTTTTGGTGAATGTTTGGAACTTAAAGGCTTGTTTGGAATTGGTTATCAAAAATTAGAATTTTGTATTGATTTTGGGAAATATCATAAATGTGGAATTTCACATTATTTTTTAAATAGTTTTTGAAATATTTTGAGTAAAATTCATTTGGGTGTGTAAAGCCAAAGGCTCATTTGGAAAACAAGAATGTTTTAAATAAAGGGTTGAAAGCTTTATGATGTGGCGGCCTGGTTGGCACTATAATGCCATGATATATATATATATATATAGTGGGATCAAATATTGGGGATTTCCCAATATGGTTTATCATATAGGTGGTGTCTGTGTTTGGGGTAGGAAAATGCATTGACGGCAGGTAAGATGAGTCACACATGTGAGGGCCTCCTACTTATACAATGTGCTTTTACCATGGGTTCTTGGGCATCTTTTAGAGAGTCATGTGATGGTTGTTGATCAACCCCAATTAGATAGTTTGGTACCCATTGGATGTTGTAAAGGCCAAGTGGGTTGTGTCACCGGTGATGCTAGTTTAAGGAAGCTAGTTGGTTATTGACTATGGAGTTTCACCATATGTCGATTGGTATTTCCAAACAGAGTACGTTTATGGATTTCTCTAGGGATGTTTAGGAAATCCCATGGTTATTATCTATATTTTTTTTACTTTCTATTGCATTTAGTTTTTAGCTTGCACTATTTATTTATTTTTAGCACATCACAATATTGTTTTACTTAGGTACTTTGTTTGGTTTTTGGTATTAAATGATAATCTATTTTGAAAATGGGATGTGGCGTGTGTTGGATTTTAAAATGGTAAAATATATGGTTTCTTAATAAAATTTGAAAAACCCTATTTTCATAAATGTATTTCAAACTAGTTTTAATGGACTATTTTCAAGAAAGGATACACATGGATTCTTTGGTGGTTTCCTACTGAGTTATTTACCTTACACCCTACTTGTACCACTCGATGTCATTAGAAATGAGCTATTTTGTTGGTTACGTTTCTTACTCAAGTTTTCAGGTTCTTGTGCTTGTTGTTGGAGTGGTTGGACTCATGGTTGGTGGTGACCTTGTGGTAAAATGGAGATCATAGTGGAGTGGTCCAGTTTTTAGTTTTTTTCGTAGATTTTTATTTAGTTTATACTTGTTCAATTGTATTTTGTATCTGAATATTCTTGTTTATGTTTATTTGAGATTCAGTTGTCGTTTGTCTTCATGTTCAATTTTTTTGTTTGATCCTGTTTTTTTGGGATGAAATCATTCCCATTATATTGTATTTGATGCCCGACACTAGTTGTCAGCCCATGGGGATCGGGAATTCCCTTCAGGACATGTCGTAGACGGGGTCGGATGTCAGTTCAGATGACACATCAAGCTGATTCATGACACTCGTGATGTTTTTATAGTGGTTCAAATCACCAAGATTCTATACCACTCTTCAATATTCTCTACTGGAAGATGAGACTGGTATTTACTAGATCTTTACTTTTGATATGGAGTAACAACCTAATTAAAAACTCTCATGACCCACCTTCTTCAAGATGAGGGAAGGGATAAAAATATGTTGAGACCTTTCTTCCTCAAGATGAAGGAGAGATAATGACCCCCTGAGTCCCACCTCCAATAGGTCCTGGGGTGGCGACCAACACCAAGGGTATAGAAATATCACAAAAATGGGAGGCATTACCCCTTTTTATAGTTACCAAGATCGAGATATAATATGTATCAACTTCAAAAAACTCTAAGACAAATATATATAAATAAACCAAAATTCATCCCACATGCATGTATAAAGTAAAACTGCTAAAAATACAAAGAAAACTCCAAAGTAAGTACCAAAATAAAACTAAGAAGCAACACAATAAATGTCCCTTACATCCAAGATAGTATAGTCCAACATAGTCTGCATAATCTCTTTGGAAACTTGAAAATAGTTTTATATATGTAGGGTGAGCATACAAGTATACTCATTAGGGAAAAACCAAAGTCACCCATGAACAAGCGGGAGAAGCATACTAATGCCCCTATGAAAAAACAACATAAACTCAAAAGAACCTAACATAGTATACTATCCACCCCAACCTCACCAAGGAATGCTCACTAAAAAATGCAAGTAAAGTAAAGTAAAGTAGTAATAAAATCAATATTTAGGTACCCCGCACCACTTCCCACCAGTTAACTGCTCATCCCTAATGGCGAACGTCCTGATGCTGCCACACTCTTCCACAAGCCCCAATGTCACAACCCACTCGCACACACCTGGGCCACAAACCACACACATCCTACCCACAAACCTCTAGGACAAAAGAACCACACGTATCACCTGAAAACACCTGGGCCTAATCCTGAAGACACCTAGGAAGCAAACCACCTCTCACATAGCCAATACCATAAATCTTCTATTAAACCTCATGCCATTATAGCCTGCCTAAAAAGTCTTGGGTGATAAATACCTAGAAAAGAGATCAGGGTAAAGTCAGTAACCATCCATCCATCCTCCCATTGGGTTGTTGGGAAATACACCCTCCCCCATAACAATGGGAGTGATCGTAATATAGTTCTTAACACGGGTGGGGTGCCTATAGAAATCACAAGGAACTACATGTATATATATAGGTACCAGACACTCAACCCAACCTATGGGTTTTCAAACAAATACCATCACACACAAACTACCATTGTTTCTACCTCTACATGCACGTACCACCACGAACAACAATCACTTGAACACCACTTCACTACAATCCCTAACTCGAAACATACCCCTATCCAATTCATTTAACCAGCTGTCATTTTAAATTATAAATTCATTTGTTTATTTATTTCCATACATACTTGGGAAACTACCAAACACTTAAAATGTTATAAGGAAAAGCAACCATACCAACCACTAGAAAATACAAACAAGGAAATAAGGGACAATGGTAAAGTAATCCATTCTAACACTCATTCATCAAAAAAAATAGAAATAAACCATCTTGAAGTCCCACTGCACAACATGCCTCACTACTACCACACTATGGAGCCCCGTTTCACAAAAAAATCACACCCAACACACCCATACACCTGAAATCATGACACAAACCAGTCCTTTAGCCTTTCTTCCCAACCACTTCCCAGATGCAGTCCCACTGCATAACAAGTCCATCCATTCCACAATCAACCAAACTCTCAGTTTGAGATTCCATCACTCTTCCCGTACCACCCTATACACACAATCACACCCCCATAAATAGCACCACACTACCAACACAGACGCAAGTTCGAACATAAACACACATAGCACACAACCACACCAACACAAAAAAATTTATTAATATTTAACAGCACTCATTCTTTAATTGCACTTGATAAAACATGGGTTATCATAGAATAAGTTTGATCCTGGGGAATCCATTAATTTAACTAAATTTACATGATTAACTAGATTCCAATTCTTACAGTAGTGATTTAAAAATCACATAGGTGCACAAACAGATACCACCAACAACCATGATTTTCAGATGAATACAACCCATAAAATTCACAACATGGATCAAGGATGACATATAAAACAAAGTGATCATCATCATCTTACTAGCCCCTCATTTATTACTTCTTATTATCTTCATTAAATTTTGATTCAGCCATTCTCACAAGGAGGCATAATTATACCCACCCCGCATGATACACAATTAAAATAGAGATGAAGGAAATACCTACTTGGAACAACGGGAAACCGATGATTTCACTTATGCAAAAAATAGGGGGCGTGTGAGTAGTAATAAAAATCCAAGAAAATTAGATCGATGGCTATGACACAACATGTGACTCCACGGGAAAGTAAGGCTCTAGGATCAGGAAGAGAAGTTCTTAGCATAGAAAATCTAGATCCTATATCCACGAAATGAGAAATAGTTTCAAGGGCCATTAAAGTCAGATTTTGGCCAAGACCACGCGGTTCAACCATTTCAAAGTCCCCAGAGTGTTAGGATATTAAAGATATAATTAATATCCTTTTAAAATTTTTTATAAACACCCAAAAAAAGCTATAAAATCAATTTACATCAAATAAAATGTAAGATGGGTGAAACTAGAAAAACTTGGAAAAACTAGAAATGAGTCACCGATGGGTGAGTCACCGACAACAAGACACCGACAGCGAGCCACCGACAGTGAGTCACCGACACTGAGCTGCTGACACTGATCCCTTGATGCAACCTACTGATGCGTGACTCACCGACACCCTGACTCACTGAATCTTTGAATCACTGATGCCCTGACTCACCGACGACTCGACCTACCGACGCCTCAACCTACCAATGCCTTCAACCTACTGAAGCCCTTAATCTACTGATTCCCTTGACCTACCGATGACATTGACCTACCAAACCCCTTGAACTACTAATTCCCTCAACCTACCAACACCCTGACCTACAAACGCCTTGACCTACCGACTCCCTCAACCTATTGATGCCCTGACCTACTGATGCCTCTACCTACCAATTCCCTCAACCTACTGATGCCCTGACCTACTGATACCTCAATCTATTGACGACATCAAACTACTGAAGCCTTGACCTAATGATTCCTTGAAATATTGATTCCCTCGGCCTAGCAATTCCCTGACCTACCAACACCCTTGAACTACTAACACCCTAACCTATTAATGCATCAACCTACCGACGCCCTCAACCTACTGACGGAAAAACTGGAAATTTGAAAAACTCTTGAAATAAGCTACCATTGCCTCCCAGAACACCCCAAACACTGGATTTTGAAAAAGTAAAGGACCAAAGATGTCTGGGCCATTACATCAAATAGATCTCAAACTATTCTCACCCTCAAGAATTCAAAACCAAACCCAAAATAAAGAGGGTTCTGAACAACCACCCTTTATGATACCTCTCAAGGACAAACCAACTCATTGAAGTGAAACCTCAACATCCAAGAAAACCTCCTCTAATATTTTACAACCAAAAAATAACAATAAATACCACACAAGCACCAAAAGTCACACCACCCAAACATATTAATCAGGGAATTCCTTCCCCCATGTTAAGATATTATCCGCTTTAGGTGGCACTGACTCACCTGCATGAGTTTAATCACATTTTACTAATGCATCTTGATTAGGGATCAGATCCTCCCCTCCTCATACATAAAGATGTTATCATACATATAATAAAAAGGATACAACACATATCATAGAAAATAGGGTTCAATAATTACATCACAAATAAAAAACACGAGAAAAACTCAAAATAAATTTGGGTGCTGGGAACACATATGTGTCTCTCGCTCTCAAGTACTCTATTATAGGCCTCCATTCCTCCACAACATGAAAACCAAGGGAATATTATATCCATGAAGCACATTCTCCCTATGATCCTATATCTCCATTTTTTTCTCCACCAATGTTGTGTCGTCCTCAATATCAAAATCTCCCCCATAAATGACATGGGAGTAATTGTGAAGATACTGATGAAGCTGGAAGATGTGAAAGATGTCGTGGACCCTCCCCAACTATAGTGGAAATTCTAGCTGGTATTCCACCTTGACAACTAATCCTAATACCTAAAAAGGTCTGATGAACCTTAGAGAAATATTACTCCCTCTGTCAAACCTCCACTACCCACATCGAGGGTAAACCTTCAAGAATACATGGTCCCCAAACTTGAACTCCAAGGTCCTTTTCCTACGATTGGTATACGACTTCTGCCAGTATTGTGCTACCTTCACCCTCTCATGAACAAGATTCACCTTCTCTATCATACTCTGCACCATGTCCGAACCAAGAACAATTACCTCCCCAACTTCCATTCAACATAAGGGTGAATGACATGACCTTCCATATAAAACTTCAAACAGAACCATGCTAATGGAAGAGTGATATATATTATTGTAAGAAAACTATACCAAGTTCAAATGTTTCACTCAATACCCAATAAATTACAAAACACATGCACAAAAAATGTCCTCCAATGTCTAGATGGTTCTCTCTTTTTGTCCATCAGCCTGAGGGTGGAAAGCAGTGCTGAGGCGTAATTGAGTGACAAAAGCATGCTGCAATACCCTCCATAATCAAGATGTAAAATGTGTATCATAATTTGATATGATGGATCTAGGAAGTCCATGTAACTGCACCACCTCACCCACATACATCTGTGCTAAGGCAGCTACTACGCTTGACTCCTTGATCGCTTAGAAGTGAGCCAATTTTGTCAAATGATCCACTAAAACCTAGATTGCATCACATCCTATGTAAGCCCTGGGTAATAATGTAATGAAATACATTGAGATTTCATACCACTTCCACTCAGAGATATCCAATGGATTCAACAAACCACTAGGAACATAGTTCTCAACCTTCAATTGTTGGAACACCAAGCACTTTTCTACAAACTCTGCCACTTCCCACTTCACCCAGGGCCACAAAAACTGTTCCCTCAATCCCTAGTACATCTTGGAAACTCTTAGGTGTACCGATAGGGGTGATATATGAAACTCATAGAGAAATTCCTCATGAATTTCCAATGGAATATATAGCTTCTCATGGAACAACATATAATTCTAACCATCCTCCGACCATCCCTCCAGAGCATTACCTTGGCCAATGCAATCATGAATCACCACCACCTCTGAGTCTCCCCATTGAGACTCCTCCACATTCTTTATTAGAGATGATTATACCATAATTTGAAACAAATGGCCTCTACTACAATCCATTCCTTCATCTATGTTCAAGGAATCCAACTCCTCTATCACCCTCTAAGTGTTTACAGATCCCTGAACTACTTCCTTCTATAAATTCCTGCTCAAATCATCATCCACAACATTACACTTTTCTGAGGTGTATGAGATCTCAAAATCGTAATCCTAGAGAAACTATATCCACCTCCACTACTGTAAGTTAATATTTCACTGGGAAAAGATGTACCTCAAAATCTTGTGATCTGTGATGACTATAAAGCGCTCCCCAATGAGGTAATGTCACCCCAACTTTAGTGAAAACACGAATGATACTAGTTTCAGATCATGGGTGGAATAGTCATGTTCATGAGGAAGTAACTTCTTAGAACCATAGGAGATCACTCCCATTTCTTCATAATCACACACCCTAGACCTAGATGGAAAGCATCACAAAACACCTCGAACATCACCCCTTCCTATAGAAGACTAAGAACTGAAGCACTAACAAAATTCCCCTTAAGATAGCTGAAATATGCCTATAAATACTCACTCCACAGAAAATATTGGACTTTTTTGGTCAGAGACATCAATAGAGATGCTACTTGAGAAAAATCAGGTACAAATATCTAGTAATAGCCTACCAGACTGAGAAAACTGCGAACTTCTGCCACATTATTAGGTGATTCCCAAAAAACAACTACTTCAACCTTAGATGGGTCAACTTATACACCCTTATAAGACACCAAATGTCTAAGAAAGTTGAACTCTCATGTCCAAAACTTTCACTTGTACAACTTTACACAGAGCTGGTGGTGCCGAATTACCTCTAGGATAGTCCGGAGATGCTCGATATTCTAATCCTCTAACTTCAAGTATATTAGGATCTCATTGACGAATACAATGATGAAACAATATAGGAAATCATGAAAGACGGAGTTCATAATCCCCATGAACATGGCAGGTGTGTTCATAACACGAAACGACATAACCACGAACTCTAAGTGCCTATACCTGCACCTAAAAGCAGTCTTTGGGATGTCACCCTCCTTCACCCTTAACTGGTGATACCCATACCATAGATAGATCTTAGAGAACCAAATTTCTCCCCTCATCTAGTAAAAAAGACTTTCTATTCTTGGGAGAGGGTAAAAGTTCTTGAACGTTACCTAATTCAGTCCCCAATAGTCTATTCAAAGCCTTAGACAACCGTCTTCCTTCTTTGGAAACAAGATCGAAGCACCCCATAGTGACACATGGGGTCAAACGAAACCCTTCTTTGTCAGATCATCAATATAAACCTGCAACTCCTGAAACTCATAAGGTGTTATCCGATAAGGAGCCATCAATATTGAATGAGCATCGGGTTGTAAGTCTATCCCGAACTCAATGTAACATCGAGGGGAGGGGGGAGAGACAAAACCTCATTGGAAAAAAATATCTTGAAACTCCCTAAAAACTCCTGAAACCTCCACCATCTCAATAAAAATTAATCCCACTGACATCTTGGACAAAAAAAGATTCTCCACACGCTGACTACCCACCTGATGGCTCTGCTTGCCAATGAAATCTATGTGTTGGCCTTTTACCTCTGAAAACGTGACTCTTTTTAGGAAGCATTAGATAACTAAACACACCAAAAAAAACTAGTAGATTCCAATTATGACATTATATGGCTGCATCTATAGAAGAAATAGGTCCCCACTGGACTGATGCTGCCCCAACATCAGTCTACATCCCCAGAAAATATCAAACAAGTTGTTCTGACCTCTGACTGGTGTACTCAACACCAGGGCCATGTAAAGTCTCTCTATGTCTAATCCTAAGGCATGGTCTAAAATGGGTTCAAAGAAGGAGTGTGAAGTTCTTGAATCAAATATGGAACAATCAAGCATACTAAACAAACTGATTGTACCTTGAATAATCTTCATCACTACTAGAACTGCTTCCTTTGTAGCGTGCAATTGCCTATGCCCAGCTCCTCTACCCCTTGACTATCAGTCTCCTCCCAACCACACCCTATTCAAGGTCCCTAAGGAGCACCCTTAGGTTAGCCTCTTCCAGCACCATCCACCCTCGGTGGAGAAGGGGGTTGTTGTCCCTAGTGCTGGAAAGGCCTAGTTGGAAAAAGCTGCTGAGGTTGACATTGAACCTTACCACCTCCACCATACTGAGATCAATTCGGGCACTGTCCTTAGAGTTGCACATGACCTCTGTAAGAAAAACACCCCAGACCCAGGATCGTGGGAAAAGGGAGAAAACTAGAGAATCAAAACTAAAACTTCTGGGGTCGGCTCCCTGCCAACCGAAACCTAGAAGGCCCTGATTCTAGAGACTAGCCACTAATGGTATTATACTTTGAAGAACTCAACTGATTTACCTCTCATGGGAGACCTCCTTGTGAGTGAATCCTATGAACTACCTCAAACTTCCTCTAAACCTCTAAGTATGTCGGTAGGGTTAAGGGAGTAACCGAATACTAAAGAGAAGGATAAAGTTCCTCCTCTAAGCACCACGCCTGAGACTCCTCACCCAAAAAGAGATCTGGAGAAAAACATTAGAGATCCTTGAACTTGATCCCCAATTCCCTCATCGGCATACTCCCCTACTAGAGGGAGAGTAGCTCTATCCTCTTCTCGGATTTCATTATGGAAGAAATGAATTTCTCTTGGAACTCCTTCTCAAAGTCATCCCATGAAACATCAGTCTCTTTTCTCTCCCCGAGGTAAAGTTTCCACCACTAACGTATGGATCCCCTCATCTGGATCACCACAAAAAGAACCCAGTACTCTATAAAATCCCAGATCAAGATAAAATTAATCACCATATCCTTCATCCAACTCTCTGTCTCCTTGTCTGAGAAGCTTCCCTTGTACTTTCCTAGAGTCTGCCGCTAAAAAGCATGAAGCATATTCTACCAATGATTATCCTCCTCCACTAGGTTGACCCTTCACCTGTTAACCGAGTCAGCCTACTAACCCTCCACTACTTGTACCACATGCTGGTGACGTCCGTGATCCATAGATGAAAGGAAAACAAGTAACTCCTAATCCTGAGTAGCATGGAATTTATTTAGGATTCATTTTAACTCATTTTTTATTTTAATTTTATGAAAACACCCAAAAAAACAAGAACACAAGTCATCATGATGCATGTACCTTCCATAGAGTCTCTACCCTACAAATATTGTATCCTCACTTGGTTGTTCAGTAATCTCAAAGTCCTTGCATCGGACCATGGGGGGTCCTAAAATCCCATGTCCTAGCTGGTATTCCCTAGCCTATGTCATGCAACAAGATCACCTAACACTATTTCCCTACCAACCCATGTAATCCTCATTACACCTAACTCTAAACACTATCATACCTCTCAACCATCACCTATGATACTATTAAGACATGAATTTCCTTCTTAAAGATGAGGGAAGGGATAAAAAGATGTTGAGACCTTATTTACACAAGATGAAGGAGAGATAATGAACCCTGAGTCCCGCCTCCAATAGGCCCTGTGGTGGAAACCAACAACAAGGGTATAGAAATCTCACAAAAATGAGAGGGATTGCCCCTTTTTATAGTAACGACGATCATGAGATAAAATGTATCAACCACAAAAAACTCCAAGATAGATATATATAAAGAAACCAAAATCCATCCCACATGCATGTTTAAAGTAAAATGCTAGAAATACAAAGAAAAATACAAAGTACCAAAATAAAACTAAGTAGTGACACAACAACCATCCCCAACGTATGAGCTAGTAAGGTCCAACACGGTCCGTGTAATCTCCATGGAAACCTGAAAACGATTTTATATACATTGGGTGAGCATACAAGTATACTCAATAGGGAAAAACCAAACTCACCCATGCACAAGTGGGAGAAGCATACTAATTACCCTGTGAGAAAATAGTAGAAAATAAAAAGTACCTAATAAGGTATAATATCCACCCAAACCTCACCAACACACACTCACCAAATAATGCAATTCAAGTAAAGTAATGTAGTAATCACACCGATATTTGGGTACCTCACACCACTTCCCACTAGTTAACTTCTCATCCCTAATGACTAATGTCCTAACGCTAACACATTATTCCACAAACCCCACTATCATAACCTTCCCACACACAACTAGGCCACAAACCACACACATCCTACCTGTAGAAACTTGGGCCACAACCACCACACATCTATAACGACCCAAACTTTTATTAATGGAAATTCCTCTTGATCTAATAAAATGTATTATTATGTAAGATGGTTATTTAACATAAGAAATTCCTTAGTTTATGTTTTTGGATGTTTAAAAATACCATTAATAATTGTGACCATTGCTAATATAGTTGTTGAACAATGATCACATGATTAGTATAAATATAGGGTTTTAATCAATCTAATTTACTCAGACAAAGGAAGTGATGACCTCATCCAGTAGACTTTCCCTATATGAAGCCCATTTGTTGGATCTTGGAAAGGAGGTGGAATCATTGGGATTTGCTCTTGACCAAGGAAAATCTGAGCTTTAACACGTTAAGCTTGAACGGAAATGCCTATGGGAGAAGTGGAAGTTGATAGAGATTACCACCCGAGCGATGTTATCCGAGCCACCCCAAGAGTCTATCACCATCGAACACCTTACCCTTCAGTCGTATGAGGGTGTTATAAGGGGTTATGTAATAAGACCCTAGTACTATTATTATGTAAATTATTTTTTATAGAAAATATACATTCATTTTATTATTGTTACTTTGTAAATAGTTTTAAAGAAAAAATAGCATTTATAGTCAATTAAGAAATCTATTTTGATGAATTAATGTATTTTTGAATTAAATAGTATTTTAATTAAATATTATTACTAAATTAATATTTATTAAATATAAATTATTTTATAATTTTTTATGAATACAATTGTAATTTTTATTAAGGTATGAAAGCTATTTTTGTCAAAACCCATGAATTTTTTATAAATATCGGTTTTTATTTTAAAAGTGAAAATTAAATCATTTAGAAAATTATTTAGATAAAATGAATATTATTTTTGGAATCAGGACGTCAAAATTATTCAATGGTGAATTTTTCATAATTTTTTGAGATAGTCAAATTTTTTGGTAAAAATTAAATACCGTTTAAATATATAATGTGTTTTATGACATCATAATGACCCAATAGTGATGTAATAGAATACTATAAACTTTATTTTCGGCCAATATATGTTGTAAAATTAAAATAATGTGATTTTAGGTTTTTTTAATTTAAAAAGCTTTAGTGGACCCTTCAAGTCTTATAAAACATTTTAGCTTTTTAAATTGATTTCCTTGAGAGTGTGACTCACCTCCACATAAGCAACCCTATTATTTTAAGAAGTTAGTCCATTTTAATTATAAAATATTTTTTCCAATCCCCTTTGGAAAAAACCATGGGTAAAAAACATGGGCTGGTTTGTGGTTTTGATTAGTTTAATGTGTGGTGTCCCAAACCTAAATAATAAAGAATTCCCTCTCCTTTCCTATATAAACCCACCCAAGCTCCCACTTCCTCTTCACTCAAAGACGTTAGAGTTCATCAAAACTCTTACCTCCTCTCTCTATAATCCTCCCACGGTGACTTAATCTCCCAAGAAGCCTATCTCAAGTCTCTCCCAAGCCTTTGGGATCACACTTCCAAGTAAGGGATTTCTTCCTTTCTCATTTTTGTCCAATTTTCTTTAAATTGTTATTCCCTTTTATTTTCAATTAAAAATGTTGGGGTATGATTTATAACCTCTCCAATACTGAAATCTTTATTTTTGAATTATGAGTGACCCTTTTCTCTCTCATTAATGCCTCAAATGTACACCTGTTACCTTACCAAAATTCCGTAAGGAATTTCTCTCTCCTCATATACATTCAAGAAATTATTTTTTATTATGATTCTAAAATTCCATTACTTATGTTGGTATGTGTATCTATGTGGACCCCTTATTGTTCATTTCATGTATATATGATGAGACACCCCTTTATCTCTCATCAACCATTTTTATTAATTCTTATGTCACACCGTTATGCTGCCGAAATTGCACCGTGATTTTCCAAGCCAAAGTCATTGTGTCGTGAATAATATGCCCATTTCTCTATCAAGGGTATTCACCTTTATACATGTTTAATTATTTATTATAGAGTTTCATGTATTAATTCCACAATAATTTATCGTGGAATAAATTACAATCTTTAATGATTCCATGTTGTATGATCCATGTGGAACACTTATGCATGAAATGAAATGTTTTAAGAAGGGTGCACCCTGATAGTGCTCCAATGCATTGGGTAAAGATTAGTATTATGATACATTAAGTGAAATGAGGATTTAATCATAATAATTCAAGTTCAATGAGGATTTAATCATTCTAATTCAAGTTCAATGAGGGTTTACTCATGATCTATGTGCAATGAGCCTTAGCTCATGCTAATTTTATGTTAAGTGTTGTTGCCATATTTCCATGTTATGATAATCATGCTATATAATGCCTTTATGTTCATGTTTTCTTTATGATACATTGATATTTATATTTCCTAACATGTATTTTATTCGTTATGTTATGCCTTTTGTACTCCCTTACTAGGCTTTATAGCTCACCCTTTTCACATGTATGTCCTCAGGTTATCCCATATAATGCTAAGTACGAGGGAACATCATGGTTATGTAAAGGAAGTTTTCAATAAATATGTTCTGTGTTTTATGTTCTAAGTTGTTATGTAATTTTCATAAGACCCAAAAAAACTAGACCTATCGATCTTATATGTTGTATTAAGTGAAGTTTATGTAATAAATCATGTTTGAGTATGTAATAAAGACCACGGTTGTCATAGTTGGTATCAAAGGGAGGTTTAGTTATTTTTGGGATTAGGATTAGAAAAACATAGCGAAGCCTTGAAGATAAGACTAAGTATAACAAAACCATCCCTAAATTTTGGTGAGTATTGAGTAAGTGGTTTATCAAGAAAATACATCCCTATCTAGATATGAGTAGGTAAAGGCAGCTCTGGCACAAATGTACCTAGGAGTGAAAACTATGACAAGGAGTTTCGGGCTTGACCCGAGGTATCCTAGTACATGACAATGAGCCTTACTTCACTCTTGGTTACAACACTCATGGGGGATATGCTTTGGTAAATTCACAAGCTTAGTACGAACCATTATTAAGGGAATAAGAAAAAGAACATAAGAATATTTGTTGGGAAGTAGATCATGGATAACATAGATTGAAGCCTATATATTCATAAGTTAAGGAAATAAAAGTAATTTATAAGTCATCCATTTTTGTCTTTGGATTCCCCTTTACGTGTTCAATGATTTAAGAGTACTCATCCAGAAGTCTATATTGGATAGAGTAGAACCAAAATAAAAAAGTGAATGGTAGGGTTATCTTCCATAGTTCTACGCATTATTTTGTATCCTAAAAGTTTATTAGAACAATCCTGACACCACCACAAATCATGGAAGTAAATATGTCAGTGAGTATGAAAAATGGGACAATCATTGCATCCCATGAATATAACTCATCCCATATCATAATTTGTGGATTGAACTTTACGAAAAACCTCATCATACTCTCTATAGTGTAATTTGTTTCAATTCTTGGCATGGATTGGATTTCCCTATATAGAGCCAACATAAATTTCCACAAGAAGGAAATCACTCTACATATGGAGAATCAACCCCCAATTATATACAAGTGAAAGGAGGAAGATGAATCTTATTTAGCACCATCGTCTAAAGCATGGATATTACTGCCCTATGAGCACATGTATCTGGCTCATATGATTAAATATAAGGAGGAAAGCATCCTTTAAGACATGCCTACTGTGAGGGAATTCACTGAAGTGTTTCCCGAGGAATTTCCCGGTCTTCCTCCAAGAAGAGATATCGAATTCTCAGTTGACCTTATACCTAGGGAATTTCCAATATCCAAGAATCTGCATAGAATGGTTGTTGTGGATCTTGAGGAGCTGAAGAAACAACTATAAGAGAATCTAGATAAAGGTTTTATATGCCCAAGTTCTTCACCATGGGGTGCACCAATCCTCTTCTTCAAGAAGAAGGATGGTTCAATGCGCCTTTTCATTGATTATTGTGATCTCAACAAAATCATGATAAAGAAAAAGTATCCTCTGCCTTTAATTGATGACTTGTTTGATCATCTGCATGGAGAACAATACTTCTCCAAGGTATATTTGTGGTTAGGATATTATCAAGTAAGGGTGAAGAAGGAATATATCCCCAAGACTACTTTTCATACAAGATATGGGCACTATGAATTCATTTTAATGACTTTCAGAATCACTAATGCTCCAAAAATATTCATGGACTTAATGAATAGAGTCTTTATATATTACCTCGACAAATTTTTGGTAATCTTTATGTTGTGTCCTGGGCCCAGGATTGTTGGGCCCCCGCCAGGATTGTTGGCGCCTGTGCCCCGGTAACCAATCCCACATCGGTTGTGGAGGGAGATTGGTGGGTGCTTGAAATTCCCGTGCCTACCTTCCCCTCAGCAACGCGTTTTAAAGCCGTGAGGCCTGGGATAGCAACTGGGCCAGAGCGGACAATATTGCTGGGCCGAGGGATCCGATCCAACAATTGGTATCAGAGGGTGGTTGGTCTCGGGACCGGTGTGGGCTTGGGGGGGGGGATGTTGTGTCCTGGGCCCAGGATTGTTGGGCCCCCGCCAGGATTTTTGGCGCCTGTGCCCCGGTAACCAATCCCACATCGGTTGTGGAGGGAGATTGGTGGGTGCTTGAAATTCCCGTGCCTACCTTCCCCTCAGCAACGCGTTTTAAAAGTATTGGATATCCTTTTTTTAGAATTGTCATGCATGGTTATAATCTCTCTTGTAAAGATGAATCTCAATGGACCCCCACTGACATTGCAAATTTCGAGCTTGATGGAAAAGCCATGAATGCTCTACATTGTGGGTTAGATCGTAATTTTTTTGATCATATTTCTTCTTGCTCATCTTCTCATGATATTTGGAAGCTTTTAGAACTAACCTATGAAGGTACTAGCGAGGCTCCAAAGCAAGAACCCGCTCACAAGCAGGAACCCGATGAAAAATCTGTGCCCAATTGCCAACTTCACAAAAAAAGGGACAAGAAAAAGGAGAAGAAGAAGGCTTCAAAGGCAACATGGAGTGATAGCTCCACCTCTTCATTCTCCTCCTTCTCCTCAAGCGACCATGGTAATAATTGCCTAATGGCAAAACATGAGGTATCTTCCTCCTCTTCCTCCTCTTCCTCCTCTAGTTCTTCTAATTCATTGAATCATTTATCTTATGAAGAACTCTCTCATGCTAGAGACCAACTTGAAAAAGGGTTTCATGAACTTTCTTCAAAATTTGTTTCTTTGAAAAAATCTTTCAAAAAACTCTCCTCCGAAAAAGACCAACTTCTCAAAGAGAAGGAGGAACTCACCCTTAAAATCCAAAATTTTCCAAATGTTGATTCCATGGAATCAACCATCAAAGACCTAAGGGAATCCTTAGCCAAGTTCACCCAAGGGGAACAAAAGTTGAACAATATCCTAGGTTCCCAACGCATATCCCGAACCACCCAAGGGCTTGGCTATTCCAAGCAAGCCTCCTCCTCCCATGCACCCACTATTTTTTTAAGGGGGAGCTCTGAATTTAAATTTTGCAATTATTGTAAGAAGCCCGGGCACCTCATTTATGAATGTAATTGTAAAAATGCCCGGTACGGTCAACCCAAATCTTTTTTCTTTTCCGATGAATTCTATAGGAGAAGACCCGCCATGAGACAAGTTTGGATTGAAAAATCCCTTCTAGCGAGTCTCTCCGGGCCTAAAATCATCTCTTTTCAAAATCCCTCTCCCCGGTGATTTATTGTTTTTATTTAGGGGGAGTTAGGATTTTTTAAGCCTTTTTGTGTATTCAAAGTTTTCATTTCAAACTCAACACTTGGCTTTGAAATTCAAATTTTCTTTTTTAAATATCCAACAGTTGGTATCGATTTTTCAAAACTCTCAATTTCAAAAAATTCATTTGGTTTCAAATTTCGAATTTCAATTGGTTTTTGATTCAAAACTTTCAATTCAAACTGTTATTCAAATTTTTCAATTCAATTTTCAAAAATTCCAATTGATTTAAAAATCTTGATTTTCAATGTTTCCCTCAATCAAGTTTTATGCCCCATTCTATTTTGATAATCACAAAGGGGGAGAAATTCCTTGATTGATTGGGGGAGAGTCTTCTCTATCATGCTTTGATTTATTTTCAAATTATCCTTTAAGAATGTCTTTAATTTCAGTATTTTACTTTGATTGTTTTGGTGATTGTGATCATCAAAATAGGGGGAGATTGTTGTACATCTCGAACCTCTCGTTGTTTGATTTTCATGATCACAATCACTTTCATTTTTATCTAACATTGTGTTTTAAGTGTTTGTGTTGATAGGCATTTGATTGCCAAGAAGTTGACCAAGGAAGAGGCAGAAATGGACTGAAATTCAGTCCACCGGCCGACCGGTGGCTTCACCACCGGCCAGCCGGTGGCACCCAGACTCAAGGGGTACCTACTGCCTCCCCACCGGTCGACTGGTGGCTCTGTCACCGGTCGACCTGTGGCACCCAGCTCAAATAGTGTTTGCTACTGTCTTGCCACCGGCCAGCCGGTGGCTCTGCACCGGTCGACCGGTGGAGCCTGGACCAAGACTCTTCTTCTCATCCAAGGCACCGGCCAACCGGTGGGACTGTACCGGCCAGCCGGTAGCCCAGTCAAACTAGCCGTTGGGGTTGACCAGTCAACCTTCTTTTGGCCTCCAACGGCTCCGAAGCCTCCCCAAAGGATCCTAGACTATAAATAAAGGCTGAGGAAGCCCCGGACACTAACCGAAACACTTGCAAAGCCACTATACTCATTTTCCATCAATTGGCAAACCTCCGGTGGACTTCCTCAAAGGATCCTCTAGTGCTCAATCCAATTCCAATCCAAGGAGCACCTCAAGAAGCTTGGGAGAAGCACGCTACATCAGCTCCACCAATCATTTGGCGCCCAAGTCTTCCTAAATTACGGGTTTTATTGTTTATCTCTTTTTGAGCTTTAAAATTGGGTTTGTGCCTACAAACTCCCAATTTTCTCATCCCCTCTTTTCTTTGGGTTTCACATCACCACTAAGGTGTGACAAGGTTGCCAAGCTTTCCTTTAAATAGCTTGAGACATAGGTGAGCTATCCTTCACCTGTAAGAAGGATAGTGGGTTCTTGCTAAACCATCAAAAGCAAGTGGGTTCTTGCTAAACCACAAAAGCAAGCTGTAATAGGTCCTAGTGCTACCTCAAAGCCTAGTGGGTTTCTTGCTATAACCATTGAAAAGCAAGCGGTAGGAATCTCTCAACGGTTGAGTTGGGAGCGGAGACGTAGGCCGGGTTTTGGCCGAACTCCGTTATCAATTTTGTGTGTCTTGCCTCTTTATTTCCGCTGCATTTATACTTTGATTTTTAATTTGTTAATCAATTTTTTAAAAAGGCAATTCACCCCCCCTCTTTCCATCTTTCCCGCTTTTCTTCCGCCCAACACTTTATAGATGATATTCTAATATACTCCAAAACCAAGGAGGATCATGAGGATCATCTAAGAACTGTACTAGATACCTTGTGGAAGGAGAATATCTATGGAAAGTATAAGAAGTGTGAGTTTTGGTTAAAAGAGGTATCATTATTGGGTCATATCATCACAAGTAATGGGATATCTGTGGATCCCCCCAAGACAACTGCAATTGAGGGATGACCGAGGCCAACTTGGTAAAACATATCCATAGCTTCTTGGGGTTAGCTGGATATTATCACCAATTTGTGAGAAATTTCTCATGATTTTCCAACCCTATTACTAAGATAAATCGGAAGGGAGTAAAGTTTACTTGGAGTTATGAATGTGAAGAGATATTCAGGGAGTTAAAAAGAAGGCTTATCACTACGCCTGTTCTCACATTACCCACGAGTGGAGAACATTTTGTGGTATTTAGTGATTCTTTAAAGAAGGGACTAGGTTATTTGTTGATGCAGAATGATAAAGTGATATCCTAAGCCTCAAGGCAACTGAAAATCCATGAGAAAAAGTATCCCATGCATGATCTAGAGTTGGCAGCTATGATCTTTGCATTGAAAATCTGGCGGCGTTATCTGAGAGGACCAGTTTGGGATATACCTAACACTAAGAGGGGGGGTGAATCAGTGTTGGGAACTTTTAAAACCAATTTCAACTTTTATCCTTGTACCTCTTGACCTGTTAGAATCTTGATTCTCTTATTCTCTTTTCCCTGTTCCATGCAATAATAGAAGGCAGTAAAAATATGCACACGATATTTTTACAAGGTTCACCACTCAATAAGAGTAGCTACGTCCTTGCCATGCATGGGGATGACCAGTGCATAGATTCTTTACTATAATGTGATATGATGTTACAATGGAGTGGCTAGGAAAATAATCCTTTAGCCAGTGTGAGTCCCTACACTTTGGAGGGGGGGTGGGAAAAAATCCTCTTCCTTGGACTGGTGATGACCTAGCCCAACTTGCAGCGTCTAGATGGTTCTTTATACTGCCTATGGAGACAGTCTTCTTCCTTCTTCAAAAGGTAGGTTATGCTCTTGGTCTTCTTTAGTGATGTTCACTTGATTAATTGCAAAGTAGTAGGCAAGTAATTCTTCCTTCTTTCCTTCTCTTCATTTTATAGTGCAACTCCAACTGCACTAAACTTCTTCTTTCTTCTTCTTAGTGCAACAACCAACTGCACTAAAACATCTTCTCTCTTCTTGGATAGAATCACATACACCAATGTGATTATTCAGACACTGAGGATCTTCTCACATAGCGTCATCTGAATTAAGCTGCCCTGAATAATTGTCAACCTTTAGTTGGGCATACTCTGTTCTTCTTCTTCTTCTTCACTTCTTTATATGCAGCAAACTTGTAAGCTGCACACTCTTCTTCTTCTTCTGCTTCTTCAATACACAACCAGCTGCACTGAAACCTACTCTTATTCACACTTTTTCTTTCAGTGAAAACCCATCTGCACCAAGATCTTCTTCTTCTTCTTCTTTCTAGAATCATAACTCAGTTGATCAGAAGCTGGTAAGAACTTCTAGAACAACTCATTGCTTGCGTGCCAATTATTACTTGTGCGCCACCCTGCTTGCGCACCTCCCTGCTTGAGCACCACCAAATACTTGCGTGCCACAATTTTTCCTAACTCAAAACTTGCGCGCCACCTTTGGCTTAAACACACTATTCGCTTGCGCACCTCTAACAACTTGTGCGCCAAAAACTTGCGCTCCAAAAACTTGTGTGCCAAAAACGTGTGTGCCAAAAACTTGCATGACACAACTTGCGCGACACAACTTGCACGCCACCCTACTCGTGTGCCTTTGAAATAACCTTTAGCTTGCGTGCCACTTCAGCTTCCGTGCCACCTTCTACACTTGCACGACCAGAGCTCCAATTTCTTCTTAAGTTTTGAGCCTTAAAAAATGAGGAGGCAAGTCATTTATTTATAGGCATTTTGGTGACTTGCGCTCCACAAACACTTGCGCGCCAATACTTGCGCGCCGATCCATCACTTGTGCGTCATTCCGTCACTTGCGTTACCTTCCATCACTAGCACGAAACTTTCATTCCTTTGTCATATTTTGATATAATGATGTTGGAATATGACTTGCACACAACATTCACTTGCACGCCACTTATACTTGTGTGCCACACTTGTACGCCGCTTATACTTGCGCGCCACACTTGCACGCCCCTTATACTTGCGCGCCAGTTTTTTTCCTTTGTCAAATTTTGATGTGGTGATCTTGAAATATGACATGCGCGCCACTTCCACTTGCGCGCCACTTTCAATTGCGCACCAATACTTGCGCGCCACTCTTGACCTGCGCACCACTTTCTTTCCTTTAAAAAAATTACTTCTTTACTCTCTCTACTCTTCAAAAGGATTTCATCACAAGTTCTCCAAACTTATGATATTTGTGAAATACAAATCAGAAAATCATCGTCATAGTTTGTTCCATTATTTTTGGAATATGAATTCCAAAGTACTTCTTCATCCTTACTTCAAATCCTATATTCCTTTTGGAGTGTTAATTCCAAAGAAATCCAATCATCTCTCTTCATCCAAAAGTGGAGGCTTGAAGCTTCTTAAAATACCTTCAATGTTGCAGACTATGTATCACCTTTGATACATGTATTTGGAACATTAAGAACAATGCAACAATCATCTGATTTCAAGGAAATGTGTAATGAATGATCATCTTAGAATGACAAGATCCTCCACACTTTCTCTTCTTCTTCAACCATCATTATCTATTTCATTCAAATCATATGATTCTTTTATTTAAGTAATCACTTGCATGGTTCTCATGCAATTGTGAAGCATTGCATTGTCTTCTTCAAATCCTCATTCTTCTTCAATCATCATTATATAGATGATACTTCACCATTCTGCTCCAACCATACTCAAATGGATGATACTTCTCCATTATTCATTGTTGTAAACAATGTGTCATCTTTGACACATGTTATTTGAACTTAGGATCAGTTCAACAATCGTCTGAATTGAATTCATAGAGAATTTCCCAAGTATGACATTCAATGATATGATTTCATAACAATTCTCCAGGAATCCTCACTTCAGCCGATCTCCATTAAATTTGGAGGCCTTCATCATATCCTTATTCATTTTGACCGACATTGAAAACTATTGACAAAAAATACAATCTTCAGACACAAAGTGGTCCCAAAATTATCTCTATGGGGAGAAGTGTGAGATATATACTGATCACAAGAGCCTCAAATATATATTCACACAAAAAGAGCTTAATATGCACCAACAAAGATGGACAGAACTCATCAAGGATTATGACTACTCAATCCACTACCATCTCGGCAAGGTAAAAAAGGTGGAATATGCCCTAAGTAGAAATAATCATGTATCTTTATCAATGATGAGAATTGAAAAAAAATCCAATATTCTTATATTTGAAGAGGATGGGAATGAGAATAATTAAGGGAGGAACATCATCAATCCTTTATCAAATGATTGATCAACCGTCCCTCATGGAGAAAATAAAGGTCGTAGAAACTCTAAAAAGGGTGGAAGCTATCAAAAATGTGAAATCCTCAGAGTTCAAGGTTAACAAGGATGGAATTGTGAGATTTGGGTCACGATTATGTGTACCATCCTATCCAGAGATAAAGAAGGATCTTCTAAATGACGCACATAGCTCAACCTTTTCTATTCACTCAGGGATCAAAAAGATGTATCGAGATCTCTGAGAAAACTTTTGGTGGTACAATATGAAAAGGGAGATTGCTAAATATAAATTAAAGTGCCCGGTATGTCATCAAGTGAAGGCTGAGAGGAAAAAGTCTAAGGGGATGATGCAACCATTAACCATACCAACACGGAAGTGAGACAACATTAACATGGACTTTGTCACTGAACTTCCAAGGACATATAGAGGAAACAATGCTATATGGGTTGTTTTAGACTGTCTTAAAAAGACAACTCACTTTATGACAATTCGAGAGGACTTTTCATTGGATCAATTTTCACGGATTTACATCAAAGAAGTTGTAAGGATGCACGGAGTACCACCATCTATTGTATCTGATTGTGATCCTAGATTCACCTCGAAGTTCTAGAAAAGTCTCCAACATCCTCTAATCACTAAACTGAACTTCAGTACAACTTATCATCCTCAAACTGATGTCCAATGTAATAAAACTATTCAAACACTGAAATATATGTTAAGATAATGTTCTATGGACTTCAAAGGAGGATAGGACCAATATCTTACACTGGTTGAATTCTCCTACAATAACAGTTTCCACTTGAGCATCCGAATGGGACCATATGAAGAACTTTATGGGAAAAGGTGCAGAACACCGGCGTGTTGGGATGAAGTCAGTGAGAATAATCTTCTAGGACCTAAATTGTTCGAAGAAATAGTGGAGAAGGTGAAAACTATTCAGCAACATATCAAGGCAGCCCAAATTTGATAGAAGAGTTATGCAGATAACCATCGACAAGACCTTGAGTTCAAAGATGTATAAATGGTATTTCTACGCATATATCCATGGAAGAAGGTCATGATGTTTGGAAAGAAATGGAAGTTAAGTCCTAGGTACATCGACCCCTTCGAGATTCTTGATTGTGTCGGGGTTGTGGCTTATCGACTATCACTTCCACCCACTATAGCCAAAGTACGTGATGTCTTTCATGTATCCCTTTTAATAATGTACATACCAGACCCTTCACATGTACTCTCTTTAGAGATAGTACAGTTAGAGGATGATATTTCTTATGAGGAGAAACCATTGAAGATCTTAGATCATAGAGAAAAAGTTCTATGAAATAAGAAAATGCCCCTCGTCAAGGTGTTGTGGAAAAACCACAAGTTTGAAGAATCGATGTGGGAATCAGAGGAAGTGATGAAACAGAGTTACCCACATCTATTTTAGTGTGGTAAAAGGAAATTTTGAGGGAGAAATTTCTTAAGGTGGGGAGATTGTAATGACCCAAACTTTTATTAATGGAAATTCCTCTTGATCTAATTAAATGTATTATATTTAAGATGGTTATATAACATATGAAATTCCTTGGTTTTATGTTTTTGGATTAAAAAAGTTTTAAGAATTGTTAACGTTGCTAATATAGTCATTGAATAGTGATCACATTATTAGTATAAATATAGGGCTTTAACAAATCCAATTTACTTAGACAAAGGAAGCGATGGCCTCATCCAGTAGACTTTCACCGTATGAAGCCCATTTTTAGGAGCTTGTAAAGGATGTGGCTTTATTGGGATTCAATCTTGACCAAGCCCAAGCTGATCTTCAACACGTTAAACTCAAACAGAACCGCCTACGAGAGAAGTGAAAGTTGATAGAGATTACCACCCGAGCGATGTTATTCGAGTCACCCCAAGAGTCGGTCACCATCGCACACCTTACCCTTTGGTTGTATGAGAGTGTTATAAGGGGTTATGTAACAATAACATAGTATGATGATTATGTACATTATTTTTTTATAGATAATATACATTCATTTTATTATTGTTACTTTGTAAATAGTTTTTAAAGAAAAAATTGCATTTATAGTTAATTAAGAAATCTATTTTGATGAATTGATGTATTTTTGAATTAAATAATATTTTAATTAAATATTATTACTAAATTAATATTTATCAAATATAAATTATCATATAATTTTTTATGAATACAATTGTATTTTTTATTAAGGTGTGAAAGCTTTTTTTGTCAAAACCCATGAATTTTCAATAAATGTCAGTTTTTATTTTAAAAGTGAAAATTCACACATTTAGAAAATTATTTAGATAGAATGAATATTATTTTTGGAATCAAGACATCTAAATTATCCAATGGTGAATTTTTCATAATTTTCTGAGACAACCAAATTTTTGGGTAAAAATTAAATACCGTTTAAATATATAATGTGTTTTATGACATCATAATGACCAAATAGAAATGTAATAAAATACTATAAGCTTTATTTTTTACCAATATATTTTTTAACATTAAAATAATGTGATTTTAGGTTTTTTTGATTTATTTTACAAATCATTAGTGGACCCTTCAAAACTTATAAAACATTTTAGCTTTTTAAATTGATTTCCTTGAGAGTGCGACTCACCTCCACATAAGCAACCCTATTATTTTAAGAAGTTCGGAAATTGGCCTTATAAAATATTATTTTCCACTCCCATTTGGAAAAAACCATGGGCAAAAACCATGGTATGGTTTGTAGTTTTGATTAGTTTAATGTGTGGTGTCCCAAACCGAAATAATAAAGAATTCCCTCTCCTTTCCTATATAAAACCACCCAATGTCCCACTTAATATTCACTAAAAGACTTTTGAGTTCATCCAAACTATTCCCCACTCTCTCTAAAATCCTCCCAATGTTCCGCAAGCTCCCAATAATCCTCTATAAAGGCTCTCCCAAGCCTTTTGGATCACACTTCCAAGTAAGGGATTTCTTCCTTTCTCATTTTTGTCTAATTTTCTTTAAATTGTTACACCATTTTATTTTCAATTACAACACCTAAACTATACTTAACTCTTTATTTTTGAATGATTATATACCATTTTATCTCTCATTAATTCCTCACATGTACACCCATTACAATGCCGAAATTCTGTAAGGAATTTCTCTCTCCTCATATACATTCAAGAAATTCTTTTGTATTATGAATCTAAAATTCCATTACTTATGTCGGGACATATATATATGTGGACCATTACAGTCCATTTCATGTAAATATGATGAGACAACCATTTATCTCTCATCAACCATTTTTATGAATTCTTATGTCACGCCGTTATGCTCCTGAAATTGCACCGCAATTTTTCAAGCCAAAGTCATTATGTCGTGAATACCATGCCCATTTCTCTATCAAGGGTATTCACCTTTATGAAATTTTACTTATTGATTATAGTTTTTCATGTATTTATTCCAAATTCCTTTATCATGGAATAAATGAACATCTTTAATGATTCCATGTTGTATGATCCATGTGGCACATTTATGCATGAAATGAAATGTTTTAAGAAGAGTTCACCCTGATAGCGCTCTAATGCATTGGGTAAAGATTAGTATCATGATACATCAAGTAAAATGAGTATTTAATCATACTAATTCAAGTTCAATGAAGATTTAATCATTCTAATTCAAGTGAAATGAGGGTTTACTTATAGGGACCCAAAGCTTGATGTACATAGACATTACATTACTTCTTCGGAATACTTAATACATTACAAAAACAGACGCCCAAAGACCATATTAGTTTAGTGTCTTTGGAAACTCAGAACATAATCTTCTAATCATGGTGAAATATCTTCAACATCTCCCATAAATATCTTCCCCTTTGGTTTTCTTACCTAAAACCTTTATTTATATCCTAGGGAAAAGAAAACATAAAAATGGTGAGATTAAATGCTCAGTAAGGGTAATCATGGAGAAAATAAAACAACCCACATACATTTGAACTTAAAAATATGAACATAAAGTTTAAACATCAAAATCTTGAGTAATGACATTAAACATGGTAGTACGTAAGGCATAGATAATAATGGAACATCAATCATGATAAAATAGCATGGGAATAAAACATGTAATTGTGGAAAACCATTAAGTACATGATATGATTTCCATAGTAGCCAAGGAATTTCTGCCAAGACCATCTTAGTGGACAAAGTCCCTTAATGAATCGAGTTCACTCCTCGTTCCAGTCCTATATCACTGAACCGAATTAACATTCCATTCCAGACATGTCTATATCATGAGATATAAATCTTTACCCAATGCATTGGAGGGAGATATAGGTCCCACCCATATCATAATTAAATAATTATTATGTGTGCCACAACATAAACATAAATCATTCATCATAACCCAAAGAATAAAATGGGTTTCATAAACATCATCCCATCATAACATAATCCATATAAAACAAATGGATATCATTTCTTCATAAGAAAATTTAAACCATGTATATCATAGAGACATTATACTTAGAACATACACATATGAAATAATGTCATCTTAGATGGAAAATGGTTTTGATAAAACACTTGAAATGAATTCTTGAGGAAAATATCCTTTCTTCTTTAAAATCATTTTCTTTTCACAAAAATCCATGAAATTTTAAAAGAAAATTATTTTGTTAAAAATAGTCAAGAAATATTGTAGAGTAATCTTCATGAAAATAAGGTGTTATGAAATCGTAAAAATCCATTCATGCCGTATAAGTTAAAAAAATATTCTTCTCGTACTTTTGCCGGAAAAGTCAAAAAGTACCATATATGGTAAACAAAAGAAAGATTCCTTCCATAACACAAAGTAAAAGTCAAATAGGGGTAAAAATGAATTTAAACATACATGGAAGAATATTAAACACTTTATGAAAAAAAATTTATGGACATGGATGAAAAATATAACCCCATTAAATACTTACGTATAAGCAATCTCGGATAAAAACAAGATTTCAAAATTATCCCTTACCTTAGGTCCAATTTCTTTTGTATGTTTCTAAAACTCCTGTATTGTGGGTTTAAACATATTATTAACTTGTAACAGAACCATAATAATATTTATGATATCATATATGATTCACTTATGACTTTATATTACCCGTTATTTTGTCAATTCCATGTTAAAGCAGCATTTTGGGTAAAATCGTATCATTTATCGTACCTGTTTGGACTTGTTGTTCTTGACATTATTACATATATCCTGATTTACTTAATTAAAGAATGTAAAACATTATTTATATATAACAAATATATTCATCATATAAATATATATATGAAAGATCAATAAATGGAATGAAATACACCGTTCATGGAGACGGTAGGTCGTACGTACGCATGAACGCTGTATTCATTTCTGTATTGAATTGAATGGAATTAAGTAAATGAAACATATATGTAAATAAATCTAGTATCATTATTATGTCATATATTTCATGATTATTTATCATATATACTTTATAATCATTCTTTAATGGTTAACCTGGAGAATGAATCTCATCACGTCGTGGAGACGGTAATCCGTAGGTACGCACAAGTGATGATATCATTCCCATAATTATTGAATGGAATTGGAGTGGATGATATAATATCTCAAAATCAGTATGATGTTATAATAACCATATATAGTTATTCTTTACACCATTATACCCATCCAAGTAAGGTGGTGGTGGAAAAATAGATTACACCACGGTGTGGAGACGGTATTCCATACGTACGCACGCGCGGTGATTTCATTTTCTGTAGGATGGATAGAAGGTGAAATAGGGTTGTTTCATATTTATAATAACATATCAGTATATTAGTGATACTTATGTTATTACTTTATAATGAAACAAATAAATAAGAGTAATTAGAAGAAGAAGTAAACTTGAAAGAATCGGTAGAAGAGATTACCTCTTCCTCGAAGTGCCTCTTTTAAAATTCCTCTTAGGGCACTAGAGTTGGTCTTTTGAGAAGAAAAAAACCTCTATGATATAACTAGATATGTTGAGAAGAGAAATGGGTAGGGTTTGGCCGAGTTTGAAGGATCAAAATTGTGTGTGGAGGAGAGGGAGGAGGTGCCCTTTTATAAGAGGGGTGAGGGGCACCTTATGAAAAACTTAAAATATTATTTTATAATAAATTCATATTCAGTTTATAATGGATAAAAAGTGACTTATTTTGAGGATAGAGTGGGGATGGGTCTAAATAATCTCAACCAATAGGTTTTAGACAAGTTTAGGTTACCATTTTAACCTTATCATTTAGATTTAACTCTAAGTTAAATAATTTAACTTTTACCATGTCTTCTTGTATTCTTACACTATATGGTTAATAAAATTACTATAAACTGCCAATAGAACCCTAATTGGTTAATTAATGTCATATATGTTATTATAAAAGTCTTTTGAATGAACTTTATATTTTTAGGAGCATTATATCATTTAATAATATAATATTTGTTTTAAAAACTCTTTTAGGTCAATTTTGACACTATTTGGTATTTTCTTTTCTCTAAATTCATAACAGCATTATTACTTCAATGAAAATTCTTCTAACCAACCCTAATATGTTATATTAACCTATAAAATTAGTGTAATTAGTAAAAATTCTCAAATTAAATTTATTTGGGTATTTATAATATCAATTATGTTAATATTTCATTAATAAGGTAATTACTACATCATCATTGTGTCATAAATAAATTAAATTATTTAATGTATAAAAATTATAAATAAAATAATATTATGTAGTAAATATTTTTATATTTCTAATTAATATTTATAGTCGAATTTATCTTATGTATAACCCTATATTGAAAATGTTTTTCTTATTACACTTTGATTTTAACTCTTTTAACTTTTCTTTGAATTAAATAATAATAAATCTCCTAATCTAATAGAAGTGGACCTAAAGGGTAATATTTTATGCCTAAGGTTGTTTTTGGTTGAATTACACTTATCCAATAGAATTAGGACATGTGTTAGGGTAATAATAATATCATTTTACCCTTAATTACCCTATTTACTTTTAACCGTGGTAAATAAAAGTAAAAAGTTACTATTCACAAAAAATTATTTTTATCTTATTGAACCAAATTTTACTTACTGATATCAACCGTGTCTCTTGGATTTTTTAAATTCCACTCATAGAAGCGGTAAAATTAAGTTTTATGTAAATTTGAAAATTCTCCTAGGAGGTGGGTAAAAGACGGTGAAAAGTTCAATAAATTTTTTATATATCTAAAATTACTATAAAATGACTCAAATGAATTAAATTGAACTTATATAGGTATTATGTATCAATTTTGAACTAAAATAAATTTAAATAAAATAAATAATTATTTAAATAAAAATTCGGTTTTAAACTATAACTCAGTGTTTTTCACTATTCATCAAAAATTGAAAGTTTTCAGAAAAATACCAAAAATTTACCCTAGGCTAATTTCGATATTTCAAATCCAAAAATTAAGTCCATTTTGAAAGATAAAATTTATAAAGTTTCAAAAATTGGGTATTACTATTCATAACGGCTAGTTTATGTAATATTTTAATAACATATCATTGTTTAGTGAAACCCGGTATTGCGTACTACACATGCTATCGAGGAAGGTTGCGATTGCGTGTAATGTAAGCCAAGTCAGGGATGCTTTTAGTGCAAGATCCCTTTGGTGTTGCGTATAACATAATAAAAACTTATTTCATTTATACATTAAACAAAATCTATACTTAATGTTGCGTAGAATAATTTCCAAAAAATGAACTTGAAATTGTGTGTAACACGAGCCAAGAATAGTGTTGCGTATACTTCAAGCTAATACGGTGTTGCGTATAGTACATGCTAATCTTGGTGTAGTGTACAATAGAAGACATAAAATAAATTAAAAAATATATCTCATAAAATCTCGGGGTGTTACATTCTACCCCCCTTAAAATAAATTTCACCCTCGAAATTCGTCAGGGTTATAAATTGTTTACTACATGAAAGTTTTATTCATAGAAACCCACATCGTAAAAAGGAATACTAAAACTTAATTTTAAAAAGATAATTATGAAATATAACGGTTACCCAAATTAACTCATCACCGTGTTTCCACATAGGAGAACATAGGTGAAATATGGATATGGAAGAGAATTCTAACCATCATGTTTGGATGAAGAGTGGTAGAGAACATGGCTATGAAAAATACAATAATCACAAAGACATAAATTTGTGATAATCTAGGGTACCATCTGATTCATCATGATATGATGGCACTAGGACACCATTTTTGGTTTTCAAGATCATTTCCCTAACGTTGAATATTTTTTGAATTAAAATAAATACTTACTTAGTTTTGGTACAATCTCACTGTTGTTTGTGCCTTGAACAATTTCCACTTCATCTCTTAAAAAAATGAAGTTGAATTTGTCTTCCGTGAAGTGTTAGCAGATCATGTGATATAATGATAGGTCATTCCATCTGTCTCAAACATAAGGTTAGCAAAAGTTATATACATAAGTCATTCTATAGTGAGATTAATCGTATATGGTTCCTAAAATGGACTTATACTTCATCTATCATACCTCTTAATAAAATAAAACTAGTTTCTACTAACCAGGGACTTTCTGTAGGCCAGTGGTAGGCGATAAAGGCCCGTCACACTTCGGTTGTGGGTTCAATTCCCGCAACCTTGTCCGACGCGACGGGTTGTCGCCCGTCCTGTAGGTTGTCCCTTTTTCTAAAACTACATTATTATAACATTCCTTCAATAATATCGAAAAAAGTTCTAGCCTTAAACAATACTATCTTATGTCTAAATTAATTCATTCCAATATATAGGCTTATCCAAAATACTTTGGTCCAAGCTCATAGTATAACGAAAATGATTACTTGAAAGGTCACATAATAAGCATGTGAATACCATCATTTATCCCCCATATATCATAAGATATATCTTGTTGGTCACATTCCAAAAATGTGAATACCTTAATAATGTATTCTTTTGAAACATGAATTACCATAGAACCTTAGTGAAAACATGAATGCTATCAAAAGTTAACTCTTTCCATGTACCAAAATCCCAAAATTTCTATATACTCAAACCATGATATCACTTTGTCGTTATATCAGTCATGAGCTCACGAATACTATCAAACATTTCATTTTCTCCTTATCCTTTCATTATGCGCATATCATCCAGTTTCCAAAAATATTTCAATCACTTTTCATGGTTACCGGTACCATACAATTATTGAATACCAATAAATAGATATTCAAAAATTCCATGACATGATAAATGAGATTCCATGATACTATTTTGAAATCCCATTACATAAACACTTAATCATTCCAAAACATCATTGTCATACTCAACATCAAAAATAGTGATTGCATGTGACTTCCCTTTTTCCTTTTCCTTAAGAGGCTTCTCACATTGATCATCATTAACCCCTAGATTAGGAAATTGATTAGCATAATGCCCCATTTCCTTGCACTTGAAGCATTGAAGTGTTGGTGGAGCGTTCTCTGTAGTATTTTCTCTATTCACGTCATTATAAACCTTTTTCCCATTACTTCGGCACTCAGCTGCTCGATGACCTTCTTTTCCACACTTGAAACATTTTATAGTACCTTTTAGACAATCTCCACCATGCTTTTTTCCACACTTTGAGAATAAAGAAACATTCACCTTCTTTTCACCATTGTTCTGAGATTTTTCCTTGAACTCCATCTTTCATTTTTTGTCAGAACCATGAGATGGATATGTAACACCAACTTCCAGTTCTACCTTGATAACACAACACATATTTTCTTCATAGATACTGGATTCTATTATAGCTAATTCCCTTCTAAGACTTGGTTTTAAGCCACTGAAGAATCGATCAACTTTACTTTCAGGTTGGATGATAAAGCCAGATGCATACCTTGCAAACCTTGTAAAATTCGCCTCATATATACCAACAGATTCATCATCCTTTTGCTTAATCTCAAGGAACTCCTTTTCCATCTTTGTTCGAATAATACAAGGGAAGTAATTATTGAAAAATAAGTTCTTGAACTCATCCCATTCCATGGATTCAATTTCACCTTGGGGCCTTTTATTATTAATTAGAGTCCACCACTGGTCTGCTTCACCTTCTAAATGGTAAACCGCCAAAATGAATTTTTCATGTTCCGAACAATGAAGTATGGAAAATATCTTTTCAATGGTACTGATCCATTGTTCAGAAACAAGTGTATCAGAAGAACCACTGAAAGAAGGTGGACGTTGCCTCATGAAGGACTCAATATAATATTGTTCCCTTCTCTACTCATTCAAAAGTCCAGAATGATTCATAGATTGTGTAAGTATAACAATAATATTTTTCAATCCATCTCCCATAACATTGGTTTGTTCAGGAGGATAATCATTTCATTTCCCATTACATTGATCAACACGGTTCCTTCGGGTTCCAGCCATCGTCTAAAACCCAAAAAGAATAGTGTAAGAGGAAAAAATCATACTAGGAAAACAACATAATAAAGGGGGAGTACCTTCAATATATAACACCTTAAGTTTAATTCTAAGATCATTATCATAATTCTAGTACTATGACCTATACTTATACTTAACCTTAGGTACATCCCTAGACATACCTTAAAAATATCTCTAGGGATTTCACTAAAGTTTTTGAATCCCAGTTTCCAAAGGTTAACTAAACCTTCGCTCTAATACCAACTGTAGGGACCCAAAGCCTGGCGTACATAGACATTACATTACTTCTGCAGAATACTTAATAAATTACAAAAAATATACTCCCAAATACCGTATTAGTTTAGTGTCTTTGGAAACTCGGAACATAATATTCTAATCATGGTGAAAGATCTTCAACATCTCCCATAAAGATATTCCCCTTTGGTTTTCTATCCTAAAACCTTTCCTTATATCCTGGGGAAAAGAAAACATAAAAAGGGTGAGCTCAAATGCTCAGTAAGGGTAATCATGGAGAAAATAAAATAACCCACATACATTTGAACTTAAAAACATGAACATAAAGTTTAAACATCAAAATCTTGAGCAATGACATTAAACATGGTAGTACGTAAGGAATAGATCATAATGGAACATAAATCATGATAAAATAGCATGGGAATAAAACATGAAATTGTGGAAAACCATTAATCACATGATATTATTTCCATAGAAGCCAAGTCATTGCTTCCAAGACCATCTTAGTAGACAAAGTCCCTTAATGAATCGAGTTCACTCCTCGTTCCAGTCATGTATCACTAAACCAGATTAACTTTCCATTCCAGCCATGTCTATATCATGAGATATAAATTTTTACCCAATGTATTGGAGGGAGATATAGGTCCCACTCATCTCATAATTAAATTATTCTTACGTGTGCCACAATATAAACATAAATCATTCATCTTAACCCAAATAATAAAATGGGTTTCATAAACATCATCCCATCATAACATAATCCATATAAAACAAATGGATATCATTTCATCATATGAAAATTTAAACCATGTAAATCATAGAGACATTATAATTTAAATATAAACATATGAAATAATGTCATCTTATATGTAAAATGGTTTTGATAAAACACTTGAAATGAATTCTTGAGGAAAATATCCTTTCTTCTTTAAAATCATTTTCTTTTCACAAAATGCCATTAAATTTTAAAAGAAAAGGATTTAGTTAAAAATATTCATGAAATATTGTAGAGTAAGATTCATGAAAATAAGGCGTTATGAAACCATAAAAATCCATTCATGCCGTATAAGTTAAAAAAAACATTCTTCTTGTACTTTTGTCAGAAAAGTCAAAAAGTACCTTATATGGTATACAAAAGAAAGATTCCTTCAATAAAACAAAGTAAAAGTCAAAGAGGGGTATAAATAACTTTAAAAATACATGAAAGAATATTAAACACTTTATGAAAAACATTTTTATGGACATGGATGAAAAATATAACCCCAGTAAATACTTACGTATAAGCAATCTCAGATAAAAATGAGATTACAAAATTATCCCTTACCTTAGGTCCAATTTATCCCATACATGTCCAAAAATCCTTTATAGTGGGTTTAAACATATTATTAACTTGTAATAGAACCATAATAATATTTATGATATCATATATGATTCACTTATGACTTTATATTACCCGTTCTTTTGTCAATTCCATGTTAAAGCAACATTTTGGATAAAATTGTATCATTTATCGTACGTGTTTGGACTTGTTGTTCTTGATATTATTACATATATCCTGATTTACTTAATTACAGAATGTAAAAAAAGATTTATATATAACATATATATTCAGAATATAAATATATATATGGTAGATCAATAAATGGAATGAAATACACCATTCATGGAGACGATAGGCCGTACCTACGCATGAACATTGTTTTTATTTCCTTATTGAATTGAACTGAATTTAGTAAATGAAAAATATATGTACATAAATCTAGTATCATTATTATGTCATATATTTTATGATTATTTATCATATATACTTTATAATAATTCTTGAATGGTTAACATGGAGAATGAATCTCATCGCGTCGTGGAGACGGTAATCCGTACGTACGCACGAGCGATGATATCATTCCCATAATTATTGAATGGAATTGTAGTGGATGATATAATATCTCAGAATCAGTATGATTTTATAATAACCATATATAGTTATTCTTTACAACATTATACCCATCCAAGTAAGGTGGTGGTGGAAAAACAGATTACACCACAGCGTGGAGACGGTATTCCATACGTACGCACGCGCGATGATTTCATTTTCCGTAGGATGGATAGAAGGTGAAATAGGGTTGTTTCATATTTATAATAACATAAAAGTATATTAGTGATAATTATGTTATTACTTTATAATGAAACAAATAAATAATATGAAGTATAAGAACAAATAAACTTGAAAGAATCGGTAGAAGAGATTACCTCTTCCTCGACGTGCCTCTTTTAAACTTCCTCTTAGGGCACTAGAGTTGGTCTTTTGTGAATAAAATAACCTCTATGATATAACTATAGATGTTTATAAGAGAAATGGGCTGGGTTTGGTCGGGCTTTAAGGCTTAAAAGTTTTGTGTGGAGGAGAGGGAGGAGGTGCCCTTTTATAAGAGGGGTGAGGGGCACCTTAGGAAAAACTTAAAATATTATTTTATAATAAATTCATATTCGGTTTATAATGGCTCCAAAGTGACTTATTTCGAGGCTATAATGGGTATGGGTCGAAATCCTCTCAACTAGTAGGTTTTAGACAAGTTTAGGTTACCATTTTAACCTTATAATTTAGATTTAACTCTAAGTTAAATAATTTAACTTTTACTGTGTCTTCTTGTATTCTTACACTATATGGTTAATAAATTTTCAATAAACAGCCAATAGATCCTTAATTGGTTCATTAATGTCATATATATTATTATATAAGTCTTTTTTCTGAACCTTATATTTTTAGGACCATTATATCAATTAATAATATAATATTTGTTTTAAAAACTCTTTTAGGTCAATTTTGACACTATTTGGTATTTTGTTTTCTCTAAATTCATAACAGCATTATTACTTCGATAAAAATTCATATAACCAAACCTAATATATTATATTAACCTATAAAATTAGTGTAATTCATAAAAAGTCTCAAATTATATTTATTTGGGTATTTATAATATCAATTATGTTAATATTTCATTAATAAGGTAATTATTGCATCATTATTGTGTCATAAATAAATTAAATTATTTAATGTCAAAAAATTATAAATAAAATACCATTATATAGAAAATATTTTTAGATTTCTAATAAATATTTATAGTATAATTTATCTTATGTATAACCCTATATTGAATTTTTTTTACTTATTACACTTTGACTTTAACTCTTTTAACGTTTCTTTGAATTAAATAATAATAAATGTCCTAATCTAATCCAAGTGGACCTAAAGGGTAATATTTTATTCCTAAGGTTGTTTTTGGTCTAATTACATATATCCAATAGAATTAGGACATGTGTTAGGGTAATAATAATATCATTTTTACCCTTAATTACCCTATTTACTTTTAACCGTGGTAAATAAAAGTAAAAAGTTACTATTCAAAAAAAAATATTTTTATCTTATTGAACCACATTTTACTTAATGATATCAACCGTTCTCTCTCAGATTTTTGAAATTCCACTCACAGAAGTGGTAAAATTAAGTTTTATGTAAATTTGCAAATTCTCAAAGGAGGTGGGTAAAAGACGGTGAAAAGTTCAATAAATTTTTTATATATCTAAAATTACTATAAAATGACTCAAATGAATTACATTGAACTTATATAGGTATTATGTATCAATTTTGACCTAAAATAAATTTAAATAAAATAAATAATTATTTAAATAAAAATTCAGTTTTAAACTATAACTCAGTGTTTTTCACTATTCATCAAAAATTGAAAGTTCTCAGAAAAATACCAAAAATTCACCCTAGGATAATTTCGTTATTCCAAATCCAAAAATGAAGTCCATTTTGAAAGATAAAATTTATAAAATTTAAAAAAGTGGGTATTACTATTCATAACGGCTAGTTTATATAATATTTTAATAACATATCGTTGTTTAGTGACACCCGGCATTGTGTACTACACACGCTATTGAGGAAGGTCGCGATTGCGTGTTATGAAAGCCAAGTCAGGGTTGCATGTAGTGAAAGCTCCCTTTGGTGTTGCATATAACATAATAAAAACTTATTTCATTTATACATTAAACAAAATCTATACTTAATGTTGCGTAGAATAATTTCTACAAAACAAACTTGAAATTGTGTGTAACACGAGCCAAGAATTGTGTTGCGTATACTGAAAGCTAATACGGTTTTGCGTATAGTACAACCTAATCTTGGTGTAGTGTACAATAGAAGACATCAAAGAAATTAAAAAGAATATATCTCATAAAATCTCGGGGTGTTGCATTACTCATGCTCCGTGTGCAATGAGCCTTGGATCATGCTAATTCCATGTTAAGTGTTGCTGCCACATTTCCATGTTATGATAATCATGCTATATCATACCTTCATGTTCATGTTTCTTTATGATCCATTGATATTTCTATTGCCTAAAATGTATTTATTTTTTCATGTTATGCCTTGTGTACTCCCTTATTGGGCTTTATAGATAACCCTTTTCACATGTATGTCCTCAGGTTATCCCATGAAATGCTAAGTATGAGGGAATGTCATGGTTATGTAAAGGAAGTTTTCAATAAATATGTTATGTGTTTTGTGTTCCAAGTTGTTATGTAATGTTCCTAATCCCCAAAGACACTAGACCTCTCAATTTTCTATGTTGTATCAAGTGAATTTTATGTAATAAATCATGTTTAAGTGTGTAATAAAGAGTAGGGTTGTCATAACATCTCACTTGAAAACACCTGGGCCTCATCCTGAAGACACCTGGGAAACAAACCACCTCTCACATAGCCAATACCATAAATATGGTATTAAACCTCAATCCATTATAGCCTGTCTGAATAGTCTTTAATGATAAATTCCTAGATAATGGAGTAAGGTAAATTCAGTAACCAACCATCCATCCTCCCACCAGGATGTTGGGAAAGACATCCTCCCCATAATGATGGGGGTGTTCAGCATGTAGTGCTCAACACGGATGGGGTGAATATAGAAATCACAAGGAACTGCATGTAAATATATAGGTACCAAACACTCTTCCCAACCTATGGGTTTTCAAACAACCAACAGCCCACACAAACTACTATTGCTTCCACATCTACAGGGACGTACCACCACAAACGACAGTCACTTGAACGCTGCTTCACTACAAGCCCCAACTTGAAACATACCCCCAACCAATCCATTTAACCAGTTGTCATTCTGAATTATAAATTCATTTGTTTATTTATTTCCATACCTAATCAGGAAACTAACAAACAATACAAATGTTTTAAGGTGAAGAAACTATAACAACCACTGCCAAAGACAAATAAGTAAAGAAGGTCCAGTGGTAAAGGAATCCATTTTAACACTCATTCACCAAAAGAATAGGAATCAACCAGCTTGCAGTCCCACTGCACTACACAACTCATTACTACCATAATCTACAACCCTTATGCACAACAAAACCATACCAACACAACCATAAACAAGAAATCATGACACAACCCAGTCCTGTAGCCCCACTTCCCAACCACTACCCAGATGCAGTCCCACTACATAATAAGTCCATCTATTCCACAATCAACCAAACTCTCTGCCTGAGATACCATCACACCGCCCATAGTTCCCCATACAAAGAATCACACCCCCATCCACATCACCACTTTACCAACATATACGAAAGGTTGAACATAACCACACACAACACATAGACACACCAATAAGGAAAATTTTATTCAGATTTAGCAGCACTTGTGCTTTAATTCCACTTGATAAAACATGGGTTATCACATAATAAGTTCAATCCTAGGGAATCCATTTATTTAACCAAATGTACATGATTAACTAGATTCCAATTATTGGATTTGTGATTCACAAACCATACAAGTGCGCAAACAGAGACCACCAATGACCATGATTTTTAGAGGAATACAAACCATACCATTCATGACATTGATCAAGGATAACATATAAAACAAAGAGATCATAATCATCTTCCCAACAACTCATTTATTAGTTCTTATTATATTCATTAAATTTTGATTCATCCGTTATCACAAGGAGGAATTATTACGCCCACCCTTCATGATACACAATTAAAAGAGAGATGAAGGAAATCCCTACTTGGAACAATAGGTGACCAACAATTTTCATTACGCCAAAACAGGGGGTGCATGAGTAGTAGGAAAACTCCAAGAAAACTAGATCGATGGAAACAACACAAAACATGACTCCATGAGAAGGGAAGGTTATAGTTGCACCAAGATAAAATGGAAACAGACTAGGAAGAGAAGTTCTCAGCTTAGTAAATACAAATCCTATATCAATGTAATGCGGAATGGTTTCTAGGTCCATTAAAGTTGGATCATGGCCAAGACCATGCAGTTCAACTATTTCAAAGTCCCCGGAGCATTAGGATATTAAATATATAATTAATATCCTTTGAAACACCTCTATAAATGACCAAACAAGGATTTAAACTCGATTTATGTCAAATAAAACGTAAGAGGGGTGAAACAGAAAAAACTTGGAAAAACTGGAAACGAGTCACCAATGGGTGAGTCACCGAAAACAATACACTAACATCGAGCCACTGATAGTGATTCACTAACACTGATCTACCGATAATGAGATACCAATGATGTAACACCCTGACCCTAGTTACCCAGAGTCGGTGCATTATTACATAACATTGGCATGATCACAAGAAAGATCAAATCTCGAAAGACCGATTGGTTTAGTAGCCTTGGAAACACTAGATATATTCATAAGTTTTACATTACATCATAAAATGAAAAACTACTACAACAACATAATGTCTCCATAAATCCACACTCATATCCCCACATAATATCCCTGCAGGTCATTCATAAGTTACTTCTTCACTTCCTGGGAAAAATAAAACATAGAAAAGGGGTGTGCTCAAATGCCCAGTAAGGATAACAATATAGCAGAAACTTTCATAAATAAGAATGAACATTTAAGGCAATGTATAACTAAAACAAAATCCTTTCAAACATGAACTTTCAACATAGTATGGCATAAATAAAATGAAATAATTCCATTTACTTATTCACATGGATATTCTACTAATCGAATAATCACATGAAAAATCAATAACCACTTTCATAATGATGGAATGCATAATTATGAACTTTAATTTCTTTGTCAAGGCCTCGTCCCAAGACCTTGGGGCTAACTGTAACCGGAACCCAACTCGGAGTGCCTCTAATAACCGGACACCAACCCGGAGTGCCTCTAATAACCGGACACCAACCCGGAGTGCCTCTAATAACCGGACACCAACCCGGAGTTCCTCTAATAACCGGAGACCAAACCGGAGTTCCTCTAATAACCGGAGACCAAACCGGAGGGCTTACTTTTACCGGTCCCCAACCCGGAACATACTTGTCTAACACATTCATCTAAATGAAAGGTTGAAATATAACATAAACATTCAGATTACAAATAACTTATCAAATGTCAATACTCTAAACAAAAACCATGAGTGACATAATAATAACTTATCCATAGTCAAAAATAGCACAAAACCTTCAATAAAATATGGATGTTTTGTATCATAATAAATCAACTTCAAATAAGCTTAAAAGCCATCAAAGAATGTTGACATAGATGAAATCAAAACTATTTTAGAGAAATATCTCTTTTTTTAAATCATTTTAAAAGTAACATAATTATAAAATAATACATTCAATTTGAAAATATTCTTATAAGCTTGTAAGGAAAACTTATATGATTTTATTACGGCGGTAAATAGCCGCACCCACCGTATAAGTTAAAAAAAATATTCTTACCTTAAATTTGTCGAAAAGGTTAAAAGTGCCTTGTTTGGAAAACGACGGAAAGATTCCTTTCAAAACACATAAGGGTATAAATGACTTTAACCCATATTCTTGTAAATAGTAAAAATGTTTTGAAATACATTATTAAAAAACATGGATGTGGATGATAAAGAGATCCCAGTAGATTATTACGTATAAACAACCTCGGATAATGAAGAGATTGTGAAATAACCCTTACCAATTTTATAACTTATGAAACATACAACCCATGAAAGAGGTATCATACAATGAATATGTAAGTACACATAAATTAGAGTGTATTACACAAAGAATATAATTATGGGCAGTACATACACCACACAAAATGTAATGGTGGCAATATGACATGAATCTCACGGGAATAAGGAGTGAGATGAAAACCCCTTACCTTGTACTTTTCCTTGGTTGGGGTAGGTTAACCTCCTGTATAATGGTGAAATAATTGTTATTAAATTATTCAAGAATCATATATATTAATATGATATCATATATGATCTTTTAATATTGATTTGATAATAATATCTTAGTATTATCATTGTTTCGGGTGTTAACTTACTTGTTTTATTTTATATGTTCTGTTATGTAAGCCATGTTTGTAAAGGATAGGTTGTATATTATTCATATCCAGAATGATATCAAGTCCTCAAACATAATTTTTCAAATCATCAAATGATAATTATACTTGAATGGATATGATGGAGAATGAATCTCATCGCGTTCGTGGAGATGGTAGTCCGTACGTACGCACGAGCGACAATATCATTATTTTGATATTAAAATAATATATAAATGGTTGTTATATAATATATACAGAATCATTAACATGTTTTATTTATTATTTACATGAGTTACATATCATTATTATACCCATCCAAATAATAATATATTGAATAACAATTACACCACGACGTGGAGACGGTAAGCCGTACGTACGCACGTATGGTGACATGTTATTCAAAGGGTGGATAGAATACTGAATATGGTTGTACCATATTTATAATAACATCACAGTATATATAAGATACCGGAGTTATTATTTTAGAATGGTAATAACAAATAAAGAAGAAGTGGAAGAAGAAAGGAACTTGAAAAGGGGTCGTGAAAACATTACTTCTTCTTCGGGTTCTTCCTTTTGATGTGATCAAAAGGGCTTATTAGGTTGGCTTTATGATCAAACTAAGGCCTCTAGGTTGTAGTGAGGGAAGTTGGGAGAGTATTTGGGTAGAGTTTTGCCGAACAAAAAGGCTTGGAAGGTGTGAAGAAATGAGAAGGAGGAGTGCCCTTTTATAAGAGGGGTGAGAGGCACCTTTGGAAAAGCTAGAAATATTAATTTATAATAAATTCATATTCGGTTTCTAATGGCTCCAAAGTTGATTATTTAAATTTTAAGGTGGGGATAGGTCGAAAAAAACTCAACAAATAGAATTTAGAGGGGTTTGGGTACTTATATTAACCTTATCTTTAAGTATTAACTCTAAGTTAATTAGTTTCACTTTTACAATGTCTCTTTGTATTTTTATATAATATGGTTAATAAACTTACTATATACATCCAAGAGACCCCCAAGTGGTCCATTAATGATTAACCTATCATGATATAAGTCTCTTTGCCGAGCCTTATATTTTTAGCAATTTAATATCAATTAATAATATAATATTTGTTTTAAGAACTATTTTATGTCAATTTTGACACTATTCAATAGTTGATTTTTGTGAAACTCATAACAGATTGATTACTTAGAACAAATTCAATTAAATCAATACTAATATATCATATTATCCTAGAAAATTAGTTTAATTCATTAAAAGTTTCATATTATATTTATTTGGGTATTTATAATATCAATTATTTTAATTTTTCACTATTATGATAATTACTGCATCATCATTGTGTCATAAATAAATTAAATTATTTAATTTCTAAAAATTAAAAATAAAATATCATCATGTAGGAAATCTTTTTACCTTTCTAATGAATATTTATAATGTAAAATCCAACATATATAACCCTATGTAATAATTGTTTTTCTAAAAGATATATGCTTGTGTCATTTTTGTATTCATTTTAACTTAATTAAAATAAAGTGTCCCTATCACCTACAAGTGGCACCATGGGGTCCCCAAATCGACCCAAAGATTCATATGGTCGAACATGTATCAACCAATAAGGCTAGGAAACGTTTTAGGGTAATTTAGTATTATTATAATATTATTTTTTTTAACCCTTATTTACCAGATTTACCCTTAACCATGGTAAATAAAATATTTACCACAATAATTATTCAAAATGTATAAAAATAAAAGTTACCTATTTACACAATTTGGAAATCCTGATTCAAAATATGGAATCCATTTTTCTAAATTCAAAACACAGAAGTGGAAGAAATTAATTTAAAATTAATTCCCACTGTCAAAACAAAAAGCATGTTTTTAAGAGATAATAACTATCAAAAGATTGACACTTGTTTATGTTCGGTTTAATTGTAAAATTATGTCCAATGACCAAAATTATATTAAATGGTAAAAATATATTCTAAATATACTTTAAAACCACTCAAATTCATAATTTATCACTATTAATTATTTTGATTAAAAAAGTTGTTTTTAATTAAAATTTAGTAATTTTCACTATTCATCAAAATATGAAATTTATCCGAAAAGGACCAAAATTTCACCTTAGGCTAAATTCGATATTCCGAATCCAGAAATGAAGTCCATTTTAAAATATAAAATATATATAATTTCGAAAAGTAGGTATTACTATTCATAACGGCTAGTTTGATCGGTTGTGGTGTGTGTTAAAACTCGAAGTTGCGTACAACACACGCTACTGTATTATTCAAAGGAAAGCGTACCGTGGAAGCTTGGGATGTTTCATTTTAAATTTTTTTATGTCCCCATTTAGTCAAAAAGTTTAAAATATTTTATTTAAAAAGGGTTCACTATTAAAAGTTGATAAAAGTGCAATACTGAAAATGAATTTGTTCTTGCATTATATCTAAGAAACTCATAATATGGATTCTAAAATTATAAGGATTATATAAAGTTTAAAATTTAGATAATACTATTCATAACCTCTTTTGAATGGCTTTTTTTTAAGTCATGGTGTGATTGAACTCGGTGTTGCGTGTAGTGCATGTTATTGAATTATTTCGAAGAAATAACACACTATGAAATCTTGGGGTGTTACAAATGATGAGCCACAAACCTAACCTATCAATTCATATCTCACTGACACTCTAACTCACTAAAGCCCTGACTCACCGATGCCTTGAATCACCGACACCCTAACTCATCGACACCTCAACCTACTATTGCCTTGACCTACCAACGCCTCAACCTACTGAGGCCCTTGACCTATTGACACCCTCCACATACTGATGCCCTCAATCTATCAATTAACTAACCAACAAACACCTTGATCTACAGACGCCCTTGACCTACTGATGCCCTAACCTATCGACGCCTCGACCTACCAACGCTCTCGACCTACCCACGCCTTGACCTACCAATGCTTCAACCTACCTACACCCTCAATATACCAACACCCAACTTATCGATTCCATGAAATAATGAAACCATCAACCTAAAAATTCCCTGACCTACCAATTCCTTGAACTACCGACTCCCTCAACCTACCGATGGAAAAACTATAAATTTGGAAAACTCTTGAAATGAGCTGTCACACTCAGTTTTTCGTGTCTTTGATTTGATCCAGTTCATTAGCAATTATGATCCTTTTCCTGGGTCTTGGGTGAGATTAATGTTGAGTTTTAAAGTTTCATATATATCTAATCATCCATCTTTAAGTGCCTCAATTATTTTTCTGGGAGTTTTGTAGAAAGGGTGGTTACCTCAGGATTTGGGCCAAACGGTTAGCCCATTTCCAGTTTTAAAAACATATTTTGTTTATTTTATAAATCCATCATTTTTTTAAAATATTTTGACTCATTCCAATTCCTATTTTTCTTCCCCTTATATATTCAATCCTAAATATCCTTTTTCACCCATTAAAAATTAATAATCATGGAGAATTTGGGTTATCTATTCAGGTATTGGGCCAGCCCGTGAGCCCATTTCCAGTTTTAAAAAAATATTTTTTTCTTTTATATATTTTTTTATTTTTTGACATTATTTGGTGATTATACATCCCACTAGATCCCAAGATACCTAGGAGAACCCCAATTGTATATTTTCACTCTTTGGAGCTCATCTTAGCTGAGTATTAGGGCAAAAATTCTCAAGATTCCTGAAATCATCCAGATTTTCTAAGGTAAATTGTCTCTTTCATAAATCCCTTATATTTCACTCTTTTTACCCCAAATAAAACTTCCCTGGTTCTTCCAGACCTAAGGAGAATCTAAAAGAAGTTACATGCCATTACCTTTCCTCTAAAGGTGCATATCTAAGGGAATATGAAGAGTCCTTTAGTTTCCAAGGTGAGATTTCCCTCTCCTATATTCTCCCTCTTCCCTATCCTTCCATTTTATTTTGGTTTTATCTTCTCCCCTAGTCATTATAGGTCTAGGTTACTATTTTGGAATGATTTTTTATGGGTTTTTGGTTCGTTTAGGGTGGGTCTTCATAGGTCTAGAGTGTTGGGAACCACAACGGGTGATTTCAGGTGTACGTTTCCTTTCCGCCACGGATTTGAGGCAGGATATCCTTTGAACTAGCCTTTATCATTTAATTTTTATCTTTATCATGATTTTCTAACCTTATTTATATTATATGTTATGCTATGAAACCTTGGTTTTAATTTTTGTGTGTGCAAATGATGTTTTATGCCTTATTTTGTTAAAAATATAGTTTTTTTGGTATAAATGCGCACTCCTCTTGTTTGATAAATTATTACATGAGATTTAGAACTTTTTTATGGTATTTTGAATATTTTTCAGTATATTGAATAAATTTATGGCATGAAAATGGTATTTTATCCCTTTTAAGTGCTTAAAATAAGTTGTTTTGTTAAAGTGTGCATGTAATGTATTCGGTAAATTTCCCAGTTGGATTTTATGTGTCTATTGCAATTTAAAATGATTTTTTTTGGATTTATAAATACATTGGTAGCTAAGAAAAAAATTATTTTGGGATCCTTTTATGGATTTACAATTTGGATTTAGTTTTACAAACAAATGGGTTTTGGTTTACAACATGTTTTGGCCTGAGTTGCCGGAAAATGGCCCATTTCACATCCTTATGAAAATGGTTGTGCTTTGAATATGTAACCTGAGTGTTTTAAGGGATTTATGAATATTGTTTTCTATTATAAATGGCGTGTATACACCTCCTTAAAAAATTTAAATTCACAAATTTTTCAAATGTTAGTTTTGAGAAAATGTTTAAAGGCCTGTTTTCCCTTTCCTAAAAATGAAGAATAAGTGTTTTACATGTATATACCATGTTTTGTCAATTGGGATTGTTTTATGGTCCATGAAATGATTTTATTAAATGTTTTTAGGGATTAAAAATATTATTGGGTATGGTTTTTTTGTGTTTTTATACTTAAAAGAGTGTTTTTGAATGTGTTTTATGTGCAAAGCCTCAATACACTCCTTGAAATTGTTTTGTGAAATTTTTTAGTAGTTTATTGATTCATGAAAAAAATGTAAAGAAAGTTTGTGGGATGTTTGTGTGTTTATGGTTTTGGAATGGAATTTTTATGTGAAATGTGTTTTTGATAATATGTGTAACTTGATTGAGCACTAAAGAAAATCCCTAGTATCGAGGTGGGCGGACGTGTACTAGTATGCTAGTGATCCCGTGGGGTTTGGCCCCTATTTCATGTAGAAAGTTTGACTATGATAAAACTAAATAAAATATGATGATGATGTTTTTGGGGGACCACTAGGTTTGGGTATTCTGCCTACTAGTGGCTCGTGTGCATGAGAACAGATATTTATTATGGTTACTTTCACCAAGATATGAGGTACCTGAGGCTCACAACTAACTAGTGCATAGGGGTGTTCCTGTGACTTGTGCTCATTGGCTATTTTGTAATCACTGTCGGCATAAAGTTTGTTTGTTTGGTAAATTCAGAAGTGTGTTTGATTTATTTAAAAGTGTACATTCTTTAAAGTACCCCTCTTGAAAACTACTTTCATTTTGAATTTGCATCTCTTTGAAAATTGTTACTAGTATTCTTGTTTATAAAACATGCAGGTTTTTTTCTGGATTTTTTTTATAGAATGGGACCTCATTTGGAAAAAAATACATTTATATCTTGTATTTAAAACTTGAAATTGATGTTTCTTTTATTTAAAAGTATGTTCATTGGGAATAAAATATCAGGCTAACCTACTGAGTTTTAATATTGTTGCCTATAGTCTTTTTCTATTTTAAGCCCTTATGAAGGTCTCAACTTGAGTTTGATCGCCATGGGAAACATGTTATCATTATTTTGGAGAGTGGCCAGAGGGGTCACATGGAGTTATTTGGTTATCAGGTTTGGTCATTTGAGTTGTTGGTTTAGTTGTACTTTTAGTCTCTTGTACAAATAATGTTCAGTTCAATTTTTATGTAAATGTATTTTGGGATGTCCATTTATTTCCACTATTTGTTTGATTGTTTATATTTGGGAGAAATCATTCTCTTGTGTACTCTATTTATTCCCTCAGTTCTTGTTGTCATCCTAGGAGGATCGGGAACGCCTCTCAGGACTTGTTGCGGGCTAGACTATGTGACCAGTTCAGGGTCAGCTCGAGATGGTTCGTGACAAAATGGTATCAAAGGGGGTCAGATCTTAACAAACCTTTCTTTTTAGAGTACCCTTGTTATTTGGAATATGTCAAGGTAGATGGAGTATGATTGTTGGGACTTAATGGGTAAGTTCAGGAAGAGCGTAGCGAACTCTTGCTCATTCTGATCCTCAAGTTTCTATGGGAAGTCCAGTTTTATTAGTGTCCTTTGTTCTTGTTGATTTTTTGGTGTTAGGATATGACAAGGGGAGTATGACTAATGGCCTCCGTGAGCTCACAAGTCTTGTAAAGCCATGTGGAGCCAGGGCATGGTCCTAATAAGTCTCTCTATTTTGGTGTTGTGTTTGACATATGACCGCCAACCATATGGTTAAGTCACCCACCAACACTAGTTCCCTTTTGTGGGTTTCTTGGACCTTTCTCAAATTCTGATTTTTTGTTTTTAAAATACATATGTGAGAATTATGGAAATGGGTTTTAAATGAAGGATTGGATTTTGAAAAGTGGAAAAGGGGTTTTCAAAAATTAAATATAATAACGGTTTTGGAAGGTTGTGTTTTTTTTTAAACAAATTTTGTGGAGGAAGTGGAAATGATTTAATGGGATTGGATTTTCCCTAATCTAAACTTGTGGTTTGTTGAAATAAGATGTTTTGAAAGTGTGAATCATTTTATGGTGATTTTGAATCTTTTTTTTAAATTGGGTGTTTTGGGATGTTTAAAAGTGTCTGAATCTAATTAATTGGTTTTGAGTGGTTGGTGTTTTCCTAGAAAGGGTATTGGTATCAACGCCCATAAGATTATGAAAAGATACCTTGCTGAATTTTTTTAAATGAGAAAGGGATATTTGTAATATAATGTTTGTTTTTGGAAGTTATATTAAATTAAATGGATTGTTTTTTAATTAAATGGTTCTTGATAAAGCGTGGATTGTCTTTTGAAATCTGAAAATGGTGTTTGATTTGGTGGTTAATGTGCCTTTAGAAGGTACATGATTATTTTTGTAATGATGATGTTTTGTTTTTTTCATTTGGTGTTTTCATGTGTTCTCACATGCAAGGTTTTGTGGATATATGAATGAATGGCTGGTATGGCATGGTATTTGAGTGCCCGGGGTGGCACGTAAATGTTCATGTGAGTGAGACTTGATGAAACACCATTGGTGAATGTGAAAATCCACCAAGTTAGTTTATTTTTTTTAAAAGTGTTTTGAGTTGATAAATTGTGGTGTTTGTTATGAACCAACGGCTATATGGATGGTTTATCCTATGTCTTAGAAGTTTTGTCTATTCGGTATGCTTCCTCATGATCTAGAAGTCATAATATTGTTGCATCTTGAGATGGGATCTTTTTAGTGGCTCGGTTTTGGGGTAATGTTAGTGGATTTATAAAGATATGTTAGATGTTGTGATGTGGCCATGGATGGTTCTCCATTGGAAATATTTCCAGTTGATCAACCTATGGATTTGTTTCAAATGTTAAATCCACCTCTTATAATGATACCTCAGCCTGTTTGTTGAAATAAAGAGCTGTTTGGGCTCAATTTAAAGTGCCTTCCCTTTATAATGATTCTCTCTGTTGTAGTATTTGTGGTAAGTGATGTTTAGTGGGTGTTTTTGTGTTACTTGTTTATTCTACTCCTCGTTTAGAGTGAGAGAAAATAGTGTTGTGTATCTCCATGTTCTTGTTTGGGTAAAAATGTGTTGTTGAGGAAGAGAGCTTCAGGGTGTCTCTTGATCTATTGTTTCTTCCTTGGAGTGTTATGTGCTACTATGTGGAACTAAGGGATGGATTACAATTTGGGGATTATCAAAGCCTAACTGCGAGGAAAGAGATACTTCATCCATTAGAGCTCCAACCATAGGTTTCAGAGTGAAGCTGACACGTAGTCAGGAGTCCTAGGATTGTGGGTAGTATTGATAATCTCACACCTCTACCATTTAAGTGAGGTAGTTCCTTTGTTTCTTTTGTGGTTTCAATGGCCTAATGATTGGGTCCCCTTCCCTCCCCTCCCTAATTAGTGGGGGTTTGGATTCGTGCAGAGAGTATTGGACCAGTTCTTTTCGCCTCCATTCAAGAGTGGGTGGCTTAAATGTTCATGTTGTTTTCCTCTCAACTTGGGTTGGTAAGTTGCTGTAGGAGAGTTTTGGTGGGCTTGTGTGAGTGAGGCCTGATTCTAGCTCATGTTGAATTCTTTTTTGTTCATTTATAGTTGGTTTATAATGGTGGGGAGACCCACCATGGGTCTCATGGCTTTTCATCCTAAGAACTTTTCTAGGTCTATTTGTTTCTTAATGGTGGGGATTAAATTCCAGAATCCCATGGAATATTTGGTTTTCACGAGTTCTCTTTGATTTGGGTGATCTTTGTGTTCATTGGGAGAAGGCCCAACAATCTGGTTCTTAATTTTCTTATGGAGGTTGTGACTCAATCCATTAATTGATTCTTAGGAAGTGGTTGTGAGTTGGTGTTTTGTTTGAGGAAAGAGGATTAAGTTACTTTAATTGTGAATGATATTTCCTTGTCTTGAGAGGATTTATCATATTTATGAGTAATCCTTAGGTGTTTATCTTTCATTTGGAAAGTGATATGTCTTTCCGGGGGCGGAAATCTTTAATGGTGTGGAGAATTGTCACACCCGGTTTTTCATGTCTTTGTTTTGATCCGATTCATTGGCAATCCTGATCCTTTTCCTAGGTATTGGGTGAGATTAATGTTGCGTTTTGAAGTTTCATCTATATCTAATCATCCATATTTGGGTGCCTCAATTATTTTTTTGGGAGTTTTGTAGAAATGGTAGTTACCTCATGATTTGGGCCAAACCGTGAGCCCATTTCCAGTTTTAAAAACATATTTTGTTTCTTTTATAAATCCTTCATTTTTTAACATTTTTAACTCATTACACTTCCTATTTTTCCTCACCTAACATATTCAATACTACATATACTTTTTTACCCATTATGAATTAATAAGCATGGTGAATTTGGGTTATCTATTCAGGTATTAGGGCAGTCCGTGGGCCCATTTCTAGTGTTAAAAAAATAATTTGTATCTTTTATATCTTTTTTATTTTTTGACATTGTTCGGTAATTACACATCCCACTAGAGACCAAGATACATATGAGAACCCCCATTGTCTATTTTCACTCTTTGGAGCTCATATTTTCCGATTATTAGGGAAAAAGTTCTCAAGATTCCTGAAATCGTCCAGATTTTCTAAGGTAAATTATCTCTTTCATAAATCCCTTATAATTAACTCTTTTTACCCCAAATAAAATTTTATTGGTTCTCACAGACCTAAGGAGAATCTCCAAGAAGTTCCAAGCCATTACATTTCCTCTAAGGATGCATATATAAGGGAATATGAAGAGTCATTATGTTTTCAAGGTGAGATTTCCCTCTCCTTTCTTTTCTCTCTTCCTTCTCCATCCATTTTCTTTTGGCTTCATCTTCTCTCCTAGTCATTATAGACCTATTGTACGTCTTTGGAATGATTTTTTATGAGGTTTTTGTTCATTTAGGGTGGGTATTCATAGGTCTATAGTATTGGGAACCGCAATAGGTGATTTCAGGTGTGCGTTTCCTTTCTGCCATGAATTTGAGGTAGGATATCCCTTGAACAAGACTTTATCATTTAAGTTTCATCATTATCATGATTTTAAAACTTTATTTATATGATATTTTCTTCTGTTAAACCTTGGTTTTAATTTTTTTGTGTGAAAATGATGTTTTATGCCTTATTTTGTTAAAAATATAGTTGTTTTGAAATAAATGTGCACTCCTCTTGTTTGATAAATTATTCCATGAGATTTAGCACTTGTTTTATGGTATTTTGAATATTTTTCATTAGAGTTAATAAATTTATGGAATCAAAATGGTATTTTATCCCTTTTTAAGTTCTTAAAATATTTTTTTTTGTTAAAGAGTGCATGTCATGTGTTCGGTAAATTGCCCGATTGGATTTTATGTGTCTAGTGAAATTTAAAATGATTTGTTTGGATTTATAAATACATTGCAATCTTGGAAAAAATTATTTTGGTATCCTTTTATGGATCTACAATTTTTATTTGGTTTTATAAACAAATGGGTTTTGGTTTACAACATGTTTTGTCCTGAGTTGCCGAAAATGGCCCTTTTCACATCCTTATAAAAATAGTTGTGTTTTGAATATGTAACCTGAGTGTTTTAAGGGATTTATGAATATCTTTTACTACTGTAAATAGTGTGTATACACCTCTTTAATAAAATTGAAATGCATAACTTTTTCAAATTTTAGTTTTGAGAAAATGTTTAAAGGCCCGTTTGACCTTTCCTAAAAATGAAGAATGAGTATTTTACATGTATATACCATGTTGTGTCAATTGGGATTATTTTATGGTGAATGAAATTATTTTATTAAATGTTTTTAGGGATTCAAAATATGTCTGGGTATGGTTTTTTTGTGTGTTTATACTTAAAAGTGTGTTTTTGAATGTGTTTTATGTGCAAATCCTCAATACACTCCTTGAAATTGTTCTGTGAAAATTTTTACTGGTTTATTGATTTGTGAAAGAAATGTGAAGCAAGTTTGTGGGATGTTTGTGTGTTTATGGTTTGGGAATTTAATTTTGATGTGAAATGAGTATTTGATAATATTTGTAACTTTATTGAGCACTAAAGGGAATACCGAGTATCTAGGTGGGCGGACGTGTACTAGTATGCTAGTGATCCCGTGGGGTTTGGCCCCTGTTTCACGAAGAAAGTTTGACGATGAAAACACTAACTAAACTATGATGATGATGATGTTGGGGGAACACTATGTTATGGTTATTCTCCCTACTAGTGGCTTGTGTGCACAAGAACAAATATTTATTATAGTTACTTTCACTAAGATACGAGGTACCTGGGGTTCACAACTAACTAGTGCCTAGGGGTGTTCCCGTGAATTGTGCTCATTTGATATTTTGTACTCACTATCATCATACAGTGTGTTTGGTTGGTAAATTCAGAAGTGTGTATGATTTATTTAAAAGTTTACATTCTTTAAAGTATCCCTCTTGAAAACTAGTTTCATTTTGAAGTTTCACCTCTTTCAAAATTATTATTAGCATTCTTGTTTATAAAACATGCAAGTTTTTTTGTGGTAAATTTTTATAGAATGGGACCTCATTTGGAAAAAATATATTTATATCTTGTATTTAAAACTTGAAATTTATGTTTCTTTTATTTTAAAGGATATGCATTGGGAATAGAATATTGGGCTAACCTACTGAGTTTTAATACTCACGCCTATAGTCTTCTTATGTTTTAAGCCCTTGTGCAGGTTTCAACTTAAGTTAGATCACCTTGGGTGATGTGTGATCATTGTTTTGGAGAGTAAACAGAGGGGCCACATGGAGTTAGTTGGTTATCAGGTTTGGTTAGTTTAGTTGTTGGTTTATTTGTACTTTTATTTTCTTGTACAAATAATGTTCAGTTCATTTTTTATGTAAATGTATTTTGGGTTGTCCATTTCTTTCCTCAATTTTTTTGATTGTTTATATTTTGGATAAATCATTCCCTTGTGTACTCTATTGATGCCCTCAGTGCTTTTCTCTATCATGGGAGGATTAGGAATGACTCTCGGGACTTGTCACGGGTTGGCCTGGGTGACCGGTTCAAGGTCGACTCGGGCTGGTTCGTGACATGAGCTATCATTGCCTCCCATAAACCCCAAACACTATATTTTGAAAAATTAATGGACCACGGAGGTCCGGACCATTACAAAAAATAGTTGTACATTTTTCTCATGTGGAATCATTACCCTTGACTTTTGAAGGATTCACAAACTACCTTGATTTTTTTCTAAGAGGAATAACCTGGCCTTCCTTTTAGATGGGAGGAATAACCCAATATGATGGATTTTGGATGTTAAAAGTGTAAACCAAACTCTAGAGTACAAAGAAAGGGTATGGAGAAATACAATAGTAAAAAAAGAAAGAATATAAGAATAGAATAATATTAGAAGATTTATAAATTATATGTAACTCAATTTCTTCAATCACTTCAGTAGTGGATGATGAAAATGATAAAGTCCTTTGTGATCAAGAAAATTTAATAGTAGTCATAGGGAAAATGTATTACTTCACAAATATTCTATGAAAGTTTTATTTTTTTGTCTGTTAATCATTTTAATTATGTAAATTTCAACGATCAATCTTCATTGAATTTTTTATTTCATTCATTGGTTCTCATTACAATGGAAAGATGTAAGTAATTAATTGCAAAGATCTCGGAGTGTCTCAATAGATAAACAAAGAATAATGCATTAGAAAAATAATAAAGATTTAAAATATATCTGTTACCTTAATTTGAATTAACTCACCACTCTTTTATATATTCTTGAAATAACTTCAAATCAATTGTAAAAATATCATTAAAATTAATGATAATTATTAAAATGAATAAAATAATAAATAACATTTAAACAAACTTGTAGTGATTTGATAGTTCAAAATATTCATAAAATAGAGTACGAAATAAAATATAAAAAAACATATTATTTCCATGATTTTTTTTCAATAAATAGTATAAAACATGAAGTTTATAATATATAAATATTTTAAAAAGTAAAATTATAATTAAAACACATTTAATAAACTTGTAATAAATCATTTTAATAAAATAATGCTAAAATTCAGTGTACTGAAAAATATGAGTTTTATCAGAATAAAAAATGTAATAAAATGACTATGAAACATAATGACTATGTCATATCTCATGGCTGGTATTCTTAACATGTGAGATTGGGACTAATCTAGTCATGCGTTCAGTATGGTTACTGTGTCATTATGATCGATTGGTATACTAACTGTGCAGTCGGTGTACTAACCATGAAAATAGAAAAATTTGTGTGGTCACTAATGAAATACATGTGATCAGTATATAAAATAAAAATATATATTTACAACTAAAAAAAATAACATAGTTAAAAAAATATTTATATATTTTATCGAAATAGTATAAATACCATGCAATTAAAATAACATAAAATATGTAATCACTTATATGTAATAAGAAAACAATATACAGTATATATATAATCACATATATATATATATATATTTATATATATATACATATGTATATCTATACATTTATATATACATATAATAAAAATAACATAAAATATGTATTATAAAATAGTAAAATTAAAAGATAAAAAATAATTTAATTTAAAAATTAATTAAGTGACAAATCATTTTTTGAAAAATTCACGTACATTAAGTTTTAAAAATTGAAAAATAAATTATTAATAATGAATTAAAAAAATACTGAAAATTAAATAATTTTAAAATGAGAGGATTTCAATTTACCAAAACAATAAAACAAATAAAAATATAAACTAACAGTGCAAACAATTGAATCCTAATCGAGACACATTATACTATGATGTGATTAAACCCATGTAAGTTAGTCAGTTCCACCAAAAGTGGATAATATCTTAACATGAAGGATGTAATCCCTTTATTTATGTGATCAATATGGTGTTTTTTATTGGTTGTGGAAGTTGTTGATTTGGGTTGTGCGGAGGTTGGTGTGGTTATGTGGAAGTGTGGTGGAAGTGGATGGTATAAAAATATGTAGTGTGGTGACCAATGATAGGTGGTGTTGTAACTATTTAGTGTGTTTTTTGGGTTTTTTGGTTGGCAAGTTTGGTTGGTGGAAGAATTAAGGAGTAATGAGATCCTTGATAGGTATCTTGTGGGTTGGTTGTTTGGAAACCTTTCCTTCTGGGTTTGGTTTTGGATTCTCAAGTGTGATAATCATTTGAGAAGTATCTAATGTAATGGTTCATGCCTTCTTGGCCCATTACATTTTTTTTGGGAAGTTGGGGGTGTCCATATGAGTTTTAGAGGGAATGGCGGAGCTGGAGCTGCAAGAGTACTGTAGGTGGTGGTTCATGACATGAACCAGATTCATGTCATCAATTGGTTATTCATGGATTGTATATTTGGCCTTTTCTATGACCTGTAAGCGGGTAAGGGTGGAGTCCATGAAATAGATTCATGTCATGAAAGTTGAATTCATGATGTGTAATTAATAAAAGGCTAAGGCAAAGTGAATTTTTTTAGAAGTTGGAAATATGGTAATTCATGTCATGAATGGGTTACATGGAATGAAAGTGTTGTGTTTCATGTTATTTTTAACCCTTTCATGGTCTATTATCATTTCATTTAATCGCTCTCCATTTCTCTTGATTTGGGTGAATCCTAGGTGTCTCTCAAAGGATCTAGAACCCCCTTCCTCTTACTTCGATCCTTGGGTTCTAGTGGATGCCTGTTAGTGATCCATGGTGAGTTATCCTCTTTTCCTATGGGTTTCCTTCTATTCTTCTTCAAATATTTACTGCATTGGTGTGTTTTTGGTTTGGGGTGTGTATGAGTTTTGTTTTTTAAAACCCTTTTGGAGTGGTTTAGGTTGATCTGTGAGTTCGTTGTGCGGTGGTGGTTTTTGGGTAGTTTATTCTTCATCTTGAAGTGCATAGTGAGATCAAAAAGCTTCCTCAATGTAAGGGAATCCTTTTTCTCACATATTTTTGTACTATGTGTGATATCTTCATTAGTTTTATTACCTTTGGGGGAATATTAAGGGTTGGAATAATAATATAATTAATTATCATGTCTAAAATTTATTGTTTATGGAGAGTTATCACATGATTTACTACTTTGATTTATGTTGTTGATGTTGTTATGCATTCATGTTTTCAATTCTGAAAATAATGGCTGATTGGGGCCTTGTTTGTGTTATAGTTGTTATGCTATACTGACCCTTGTTCTGTTGTTGTGTGATTTCACCCAATAAAAGCTTAAAGAATGTATATTTGGATAATAATTGGTTTCCCCTAGAGATCTGGTTTGTTTGATAATACCCATGATAAATAAATAAGATATGTGATAATGCCCATGAATAACTATGTAAGCTGGGTTTTGTTACTATTGTGTGTTTGTGCTTGTTGTGTTTTCCCTACGTGGTTTGGGATTTTGTGTAGTAATTTTAGTGAAAAGATGGTTTGTGTAGTAAGTGGGGTAGTGACACGGTGGTTGGTTAGAATAGATTTGATGTGGTAAGTTTGTGATCTGGTGCAATGAGGTTATAGTGTAGTGGTTGTGGTGTAGTGGTTGTGGAGAAGTGGTTATGGCGTAGTTGTTTTGGAACAATGGTTATGGAGCAGTGGTTGTGGCATAGTGGTTGTCGTGTAGTTGAATTTTTGTTGTATGTGGCGATAGAGTTATATAGAGGTTGTGTCGTGATATGGCTTGGGTGATGTGATGCGATGATGATGGTGGATGTGTGGTGTTGTTGTGGTGGTTGTGTGAGTTTGTCAATTTATGTAATGTCATGGTTGCATTAATTTCTAAATTATCCATGGGATGGACTATGATAATAAACAAAAAAATAGGTTAGTAAATAAACAGGGTGGTCTGGAAATAGATATGTGATAAATGGATTAAACTGAATATAATTAATGAATGAGTTGGGTAATGTAAAATAAAATGGCTAATTCATAAATGTGGTGAACTAGTAATTGAAATTTGTAAATGTTTTGTGGCTTGTGTGGTGTTTCATATTGTGGTAGAAATGATTGATATGGTTGATGTGTGGTACATAGTTGTGATGTGGTGTACACTAGTGATGTTGATGTGAACACATGGGTTGGGTATTTTATTCTATCTATATATCATGTATGTTTATTTAATTTTTATACATGCCCATCCCAATTTGGATAACCATTCCAAAAATCATAGGTGATGAGTTCTGGGTGTTTTACCCAATATCTAGGATAATAGTTATATGGATGGATAGCTACCCATCTCTCCCCCATTCCTCCTTCAGTAGTGATGTGTTTCATCTGGTGTTTGCAGGCAGGATGTGAGGATTTGTGATGTGATGTGTGGCCCAAGTGTATGTGGGTAGGATGTGATGTGGTGTGATGTGATGTGATGTTTTGGACCAGGTGTCTATAGGCGAGATGTGATGTGGTGTGATGTGATTTGTGGTGGGGTTCATGTGTAGTGGGAGGATAGAATTAGGTTGATGTACTTCGTATTCATGATGACCTAATGCTCTGGTTCTGGTGTAATGTGATGTGTTAGACCAGGTTTTTGTGGGTGGGATGTGATGTGATGTTATGTGATGTGTGGCCCAGGTTTCTACGGGCATGATGTCATGTGGTGTGATGTTATGTGATATGTGTGGAAGGGATGGAATCACATTACATTTGATATTGTGGACTGAGAGTGAAAAATTAGTGGGGAAGAAGTAACTAGGAATTGAGATTTATTATGAACTTGATGATATATTATTATATTGAATGTTTGATTTAGTGAATGATCCATGGTGAGGATGGGTTTGGTTAGATGACCTATATAGGTTCTTTTTTGTTCTTATTTTTCTTCACTAGTTCATTATCATTCTATTTTCACATGTGCACTTGAGGTCTTAGTTATGTCCCTATTGAGTATACCTATTATGCTCAACCTATGTATATAAAATACTTTTTAGGTTCCCATTAGGAATTTGGGGACCGAGATGTACATTATTATATGGGTTGGAGTTTTTTTTGATTCATTTTTGTCGACCTACCTTTTGGTATTTTAATTTGGATACATTTATAGGTATCAGTTATACTTTACTCAGTCATTGTGGGATGGTTTTTGGTTTACCTTTATATTGTCTGCCGGATTTTTTAGTGATTTTTTACCCAATCACTTGATCATACTTCATTTATAGAGGGTAATTCCTCCCATATTGTGATATTTTTATACCCTCAGTTTTGTGTTGTCCCAGGTTTCCATGGGTTCGAGGCGACGTAGTGTGATGTGATGTGTAATGGGGGCATGTGTGGTAGGAGGAGGGAATGAGATTAATGTCATTCACATTCATGATACACTACTACTCTAGTTTTTGTTGTGAGTTCTAGGTGTTTTACCCAACATCCAAGATGACAGTGATATGGATGATCGGCTACCCCCATCTACCATAATCTTCCATCAGCAGTGATGTGTTGTCCTAGGTGTCTGTGGTCGAGATGTGACGAGATGTGATGTATGGACCAGGTGTCTACAGGTGGGATGTGATGTGATGTGATGTGATGGATGTGATGTGATGTGATGTGTTGGACCAAATTTCTATGGGTGATATGTGATGTGGTGTGATATGATATGTGGTGTGGGTCAGGCATGGTAGAATGAGGGCATGCGGTTTATGTCCTTCACGTTCATGATACCCTACTCCTATGATTCTGTATGTGAGTTCCAGGTCTTTTACACAACATCTTGGATGGTAGTGATATGGATGTGTGGATACCCACTCTCCCTTACACTTACTTAAATAGTGATGTGTTGGATGAGGTGTCTGTGGATGGGCTGTGACGAGATGTGATGTGATGTGTGGCTCTGGTGTCTTTCGGGTAGGATGTGATGCGATGTTTTGGACCAAGTTTATATGGGAGAGATATAGTGTGGTGTGATTTGATATGTGGGGGGGGGGGTTCATGCGTGGTAGGATAAGGGAATGATGTTTATTTCTTTCACATTTATGATACCCTGCTACTCTAGTTCTGGTTATGAGCACTATGTGTTTTACCTAACATCCAAGATAGCAGTGTTACGAATGGTTGGGTACCCCCCTATCCCCCACTTTTCCTTTAGTAGTGATGTGTTTTCCTAGGTGTCTATGGATAGGATGTGACTAGATGTGATGTGATGTGTGGACTTTGGGTCTATGTGTGGGATGTGATGTATTGGCTTGGTTTTTTATAGGTGGGCATGATTTCCTGTTATGTGATATGCAATGGGGGTCATGTGTGGTAGGAGGAGTGCATGAGGTTGATGTCCTTCATGTTCATCATACCCTACATCTCTGGTTCAGGTTATGAGTTCCATATGTTTTACCCAACATCTAGGATGGTAGTGATATGGATAGATGGATACACCCCTCTCCCCCGCTCTTCCATCAGTAATGTTTTGTTGGTCCGGGTGTCTATGTGCAAGATGTGACAAGATGTGATGTGATGTGTGGCCCAAGTTTCTATGGGAGAGATGAGATGTGATGTGATGTGTTGGACCATGTTTTTATGGGATAGACATCATGTAGTGTGATGTGATATGTGGTAATGGTCATACATGGTAGGAGGAGGGATTAAGGTTTATGTCCTTCATGTTTATGATACCCTACTACTCTGGTTATGGTTTTTAGCTCCTGGTGTATTACCCAACATCTAGGATAGAAGTGATATAGATGGATGGATACCCCCTATCCCCACTCATCCTTCAATAGTGATGTGTTGGCCTAGGTGTCTATAGGTGGTATGTGACGATATTTGATATGATGTGTGTCCTAGTTTTCTACATGCGGTATGTGATGTGATGTGTTGGACTAGGTGTCTACAGTAAAGACATGATGTGGTGTTATGTGATATGTGGTGGGGGAGAATGCATAGTAGGTTGAGGGCACAAGTTTAATGTCATTCATGTTCATGATACCCTATTTCTCTTGTTATGGTTTTTATCTCTAGGTGTTTTACCCAACATCTTAGATAGTAGTGATACACATAGGTGGTTACCCCTATCACCCACTCTTCCTTTAGCAATGATTTGTTGTCCAAGGTGTCTACTTGTGGTATGTGACGAGATGTGATGTGATGTGTGGCCCAAGAGTCTATGGGTGGGATGTGGTGTGATGTGACGTGATGTGATGTTTTGTCCCGGGTTTCTATGAGTGAGACTTGTTGTGTTGTGATGTGAAATGTGGTGGGGTTCATGTGTGGTAGGATGAAGGCACAAGGTCGGTGTTATTCATGTTCATGATACCCAACTACTCTGGTTTTGGTTGTGAGTTCAAGGTGTTTTTACACAACATCCAGGATGGTAGTGATTTGGATGGTTGGTTACTCCCCTCTCCCCCTCTCTTCCTTCAGTGGTGACGTGTTAGCCCATGTATCTATGGGCGGGATGTGACAATATGTGATGTGATGTGTGGCCGAGGTGTCTATGCATTATATGTGACCTGATGTGATGTGATGTGATGTGTTGGACCATGAATCTATAGACAAGAAATGATGTGGTGTGATGTTATATATAGTGGTGGTCATTCATGGTGGGAGGAGAGAACAAGGTCGATGTCCTTCATGTTTATGATACCCTACTTCTGTGGTTCTGGTTGTGATTTCCTGGTGTTTAACCCGACATTAAGGATGGTAGTAATATGGATGATTGTATACCCCCTCTCCACTACCATTTATCTAGATATTATGTGTTGGACCAGGTGTCTGTGGGTGGGATGTTATGAAATGTGATGTGATGGGTGGACTAGGAGTTTATGGGTTGGATGTGATGTGATGTGATGTGATGTGACGTGTTGGACCAGGTGTCTATGAGAAAGATGTTATGTAGTTTGATGTAATATATGGTGAGGGTCATGCATGATAGGAGGATGGAATGAGGTTTATGTTATTCATTTTCATGATACCCTACTTATGTTGTTCTATTTGTGAGTTCTAGGGTTTTTACCCAACATCCAGGATTGTAGTGATATAGATGGCTAGCTATCCCACTCTCCCCCACTCTTCCTTCAACAATGATGTTTTTCCAAGGTGTATGTGGTAGATATGTAAAAATATGTGATGTGTTGTGTGGACCAGGTGTCTATGGGAGGGATGTGATGTGATGTGATGTGATGTGATCACCCAGGTGTCTATGGGAAATTCATGATGTGGTGTGATGTCATATTCGGTTGGGGTCATGCGTGGTAGGATGAGGGAACAACGTTGATGTACTTCACGTTCATAATACCCTAATGATCTAGTTCTAGTTGTGAGTTCCATATGTTTTACCCAATATCCAGAATGGTGGGGATATAGATGACTAGCTACCCCATCTCCCCCACTCTTCCTTCAATAGTGATGTGTTGGCCAAGGTGTATTTGGTTGGGATGTGATGATATGTGAGGTGATGTGTAGAATAGGTGTCTATGGGGGGATGTGATGTGATTTAATGTGATGTGATGTGATGTGATGTGTTTTCCCATCTGTCTATGAGAGATACATGATGTGGTGTGATGTGATATTTGGTGGGGGTCATGTGTTCTAGGAGGAGGGAATGAGGTTGATGTCCTTAATGTTCATGATACCCTACTTATTTAGTTTTGGTTGTGAGTCTGGGTGTTTTACCCAACATCTAGGATGGTAGTGATATGGATGGATGGATACCCCCTCTCTCACGCCCTTCCTTCAGTAGTGATGTGTTGGACCAGGTTTATATGATAAGGATGTGATGATATGTGATGTGATGTGTGTCCTAGGTGTATAGAGGCAAGATCTGATGTGATGTGATGTGTTGGCCTAGGTTTCTATGGGTGATACATGATGTGGTGTTATGTGATGTGTGGTAGGGTTCAGGCATGGTAAGAGGAGGTCATGAGGTTGATTTCATTCAAATTCATGATACCTCACAACTCTAGTTCTGGTTTCAATTTCCATTTGTTTTACCCAACATACAATATGTTAGTGATACATATGGATAGATACCCACCTCTTCCCCACTCTTCCTTCAGTAGTAATTTGTTGGACCAGGTGTTTAGGGGTGAGATGTGATGAGATGTGATGTGATGTGTGGCTTAGTTTTCTGCGGGTGGGAAGTAATGTGATGTGTTGGACCTGGTATAAGGGATATGAGATCTATTGAAATGTGATATGTGGTGAGAGTCATGCATGGTAGAGGAGGGAAGGAGGTTTATGTACTTCAAGTTCATGATAACCTACTAGTCTTGTTCTGGTTGTTAGTTTTAGGTCTTTTACCCAACATCTAGGATAATAGTGATATATATGGTTGGCTACCCCCTCTCCCCCTCACTACCTTCAATAGAGATATGTTGGCCTAGTTGTTTTCATGTGGGATGTGTTGAGATGTGATGTGATGTGTGGACCATGTTTTTACGGGTGGTAAGTGATGTGATGTGATGTGATGGCCCAAGTATTTACAGGTGAGACGTGATGTGGTATGATGTGATATGTGGTAGGGGTCATGCATGGTAGGAGGAGTGAACAAGGTTTATGTCATTCATATTCATGATACCCTACTAATCTGGTTCTGGTTATGAATTATGAGTGTTTTACCCAACATACAGAATGGTATTGAAATGGATGGATGGATACCCCCTCTCCCCCTCTCTTCCTTAAGCAGTGATGTGTTGGCCTAGGTGTTTGAAGGTGGGATGTGATAATATGTAATGTGATCTATGGCCCAGGTGTTTTCAGGTAGGATATGATGTGATGTGATGCAATGTGATGTGATGGACCAAGTGTCTATGGGTGAGATGTGATGTGGTTTTATGTGATATGTGATGGGGGTCATTCATGGTAGGAGGATGGAATGAGGTTTATGTCCTTCACATTCATGATACCCAACTACTCTAGGTATGGTTGTGAGTTATGGGTGTTTTACCCAACATCCATGATAGTAGTGATATGGATGGGTGGATACCCCCTATCCCTCGATCTTCCTTAGATAGTGATGTGTTGGACCAGGTGTCAATGGGAAGGATGTGAAGAGATGTGATGTGATGTGTAGCCCAAGTGTCTATGGGAAGTATGTGATGTGAAGTGTTGGAATAGGTGACTATAGGTGAGAAGTGATGTGGTATGATGTGATTTATGTTGGGGTTCATGCATGGTAGGTAGAGGGAATGAGGTTGATGTCCTTTATATTCATGGTACCATACTGATTTAGTTTTGGTTGCAAGTTCTGGGTGTTTTACCCAACATCCAAAATGGTAGTGATATAGATGGCAGGCTACCCCCCTCTACCACACTCAACCTTTTGTAGTGATTTTTTTGTCCCGGGTGCCTTCTGACGAGATGTGATGATATATTACGCGATGTGTGTCCTCAGTGTCTGTGGGCATCATGTGATGTGATGTGTTGAAAAATGTATCAATGGGCAAGATGTGATGTCATATATGATGGGGATCATTCATTGTATGAGAAGGGAACAAGGGGTATTTCCTTAATGGTCATGATAACCTACTTCTCTGGTTCTGGTTGTGAGTTCTAGTTGTTTTACCTAACATCTAGGATGACAGTGATATGGATTCCAAGCTACCCCCCTCTCCACTGCACTTCCTTCAGCAGTAATTTGTTGGATCGGGTGTCTATGAGTGGGATGTGAAGAGATGTGATGTGATGTGTGGCCTAGGTGTCTGTAGGCAGTATTTGATGTGTTTTTATGTGATGTAATGTGTTAGTCCAGTTTTCTATGGTTGAGTCGTGATGTGATATGTGGTGGAGTTCATAAATGGTAGGAGGAGGGAACAAGGCTGATGCCCTTTACATTTATGATACCCTAATACTATGGTTTTTGTTGTGATTTCTAGCTATTTTACCCAATATCTAGGATAATAATAATATGGATGGCTAGATACACCCCTATCCCTCACCCTTCCTTTATAAGAGATGTGTTGGCCCAGGTGACTTCTAGTGGGATGTGATGAGATGTGATGTGATGTGTGGCCTAGGTGTCTTCAAGTAGTATGTGATGTGATGTGTTGGTCATGGTTTCTATGGTAATGATGTGATTTGATGTGTTTTAATAGGTGTCTATGGGCGAGATGTGATGTGGTGTGATGTGATATGTGGTGGTGGTCATGCATGGTAGGAGGAGGGCATGAGGTTGATTTCCATGTTTATAATACCCTTTTTCTCTGGTCCTGGTTGTGAGTTCTTAGTGTTTTACCCAACATCTATAATGGTAGTGATATTGATGTATGGATACCCCTATCCCCCACTCTTCCATTAGTAGTGATGTGTGGGCCCAGGTGTATGCGAGTAGGATATGATGAGATGTGATGTCACGTGTGGCCCAAGTGTCTACAGGAGGGATGTGATGTGATGTGATGAGTTGGACCATGTGTTTATTGGAGATACATGATGTGGTGTGATGTGATATATGGTGGGGGTTAAGCATGGTAGGATTAGGTCATGAGATTTATGTCTTTTACATTCATGATACCCTACTCCTCTGGTTCTAGTTGTGATTTCTGGGTGATTTACCCAAGATCCATGATGGTAGTGATATAAATGGAAGGATACCCCATTATCCCACAATATTCCTTCAATAAAGATGTCTTGGACTAGGTTTCTACAGGCGGGATGTGATGAGATGTGATGTGTTGTGTGGCCCATCAATGTTTGGGCAGGATGTGGTATGATGTGATGTGATCTGTTGTCCCGTGTGTCAATGAGTGAGACGTGATGTGGTGTGATGTGATACGTGGTGGGGCTCATGCATGGTAGTATAAGAAAATGAGGTTTATATTCTTCACATTCATGATACCCTACTTCCATGGTTCATATTATGAGTTTTGATTGTTTTACCCAACATCTAAGATTGTAGTGATTTGGACGGATGGCTACCCTTATCCCATATTCTACATTCAGCAGTGATGTGTTGGCCCAGGTGTCTATGGGAGGGATGTGATGAGACGTGATGTCATTAGTATCCTAAGTGTATGTTGGTGTTATGTGATGTTATGTGATGTGATTTTTTGATTGAGGTTACTATAGGTGAGATGCGATGTGATATATGGTGGGTTCATGCATGGTAGGAGGAGGGAATGAGTTCATTGTCCCTCACATTCATGATACTATACTACTCTTGTTCTAGTTGTGAGTTCTAGGTGCTTTACCAAACATCCAGGATGGTAGTGATACAGATGGCTAGCTACCCCCCTCACATGCTCTTCATTCAGCATTGATGTATTGACCCAGGTGTTTGCAAGCATAATGTGATGAGGTGTGATGTGATGTGTCTCCCAAGTGATTAGGGGTGAGATGTGATGTGATGTGTTGTCCTATGTGTCTAGAGATGAGACCTGATGTGGTGTAAAGCGATATGTGGTGGGGTTCATGAATGGTAGGAAGAGGTAATGAGGCTGATATCCTTCATATTCATGATACCCTTCTACTCCTACTCTGGTTGTGAGTTCTAGGTGTTTTACCCAACATCTAGGATAGTAGTGATATGGATGGTTGGATACCCCCTCTTCCCTACTCTTCATTCAGTAGTGATGTGTTGGCCCATGTGTCTATGAGAAGGATATGATGAGATGTGATGTGATGTCTGTCCTAGGTGACTACGGGTGGGATGTGATGTGATGTGATGTAACGTGATATGATGTGTCTTACAAGGTGTCTACAGGAAAGACATTGTGTGGTGTGATTTGATATGCGATGGGGGTCATGTTTGGTAGGAGGAGAGAATGAGTTTTATGTCCTTCACATTCATGATACCCAAATAATCTCGTTCTAGTTGTGAGTTCTGAGTGTTTTACCTAACATCCAAGATGGTGGTGATACATATGGATGGCTACCCCCTCTTCCCCACACTTCCTTTGACAGTGATGTGTTGGACCAGGTGTCTACGGTTGGGATGTGATTACATGTGATTTGATGTGTGTCCTAGGTGTCTATGGGTGGGATGTGATGTGATGTGATATGATGTGATGTCTTGGACCAGGTGTCCATGGGAGTGAAGTGATTTGGTGTAATGTGATAAGTGTGGGAGTCATGCTTGGTAGAAGGAGGGCAAGAGTTTGATATCCTTCACATTCATTATACCCTACTACTTTGGTTCTGTTTGTGAGTTTCGAGTATTTTACCCAATATCCAGGATGGCAAGGATAGGGATGGCTAGCTACCCCCTCTCCACCCTCTTCCTTATATAGTGATGTGTTGGCCCATGAGTCTATGGGTGGGATGTGATGATATGTGATGTTATGTGTGTCTACGGTGTCTGTGAGTGATATGTGATGTGATGTGATATGATGTGATGTGATGTGATGTGATGTGATGTTATGTGATGTGATGTGCTGTGCTGTGTTGATTTGGACCAGGTGTCTATGGGTGAGATGTTATGTGGTGTGATGTGATATGTGGTGGGGTTTATGAATGGTAGGATGAGGGCATGAGGCTTATGTCCTTTACATTTATGATACCATACTGCCCTAGTTCTGGTTTTTATTTCATAGTTTTTTACCTAACATGAAGGATAGTAGTGATACAGATTGTTGACTTCCCCCCTCTCCATTGATCTTCTTTCAGAAATGATGTGTTGGCCCATGTTTCTACTGGAGAGATGTGATGATATGCGATGTAATGTGTGGACTAGGTGTCTATAGGTGGTATGTGATGTGATTTTATGTGATTCTATGTTATGTGTTGGCTTAGGTGTCTATGGGTGATATGTGATATGGTGTGATGTTATATGTGGTGGGTATCATGCATGGTGGGAGGAGGAAACAAGGTTGATGCATTTCATGTTCATGATACCCTACTACTCTAGTTCTTGTTGTGAGTTTTGAGTATCTTACCCAACATTCAGGATGGTAGTGATATGGCTGGATGGCTGCCCCTCTACCTCACTCTTCCTTTAGAAATGAGGTGTTATCCCAAGTGTTTGCTGGTGGGATGTGACGATATGTGATGTGTGTCCCATGTGTCTATGGATGTGATGTGATGTGATGTGATATATTAGACCAGGTTTCTATGGGAGATACATAATGTGGTGTGATGTGATATGTGGTGGGGTTCAAACGTGGTATATGGAGGGTGTGGGGTTGATTTCCTTCATGTTAATGATACCCTACTACTCTGGAAGTGGTTGTGAGTTTTGGGTGTTTTACCCAACATCTAGGATGGTAGTGATATAGATGGATGGATACACCCCTCTATCCTAATCCTACTTTAGTAGTGACATATTAGACTAGGTGTCTATGAGCAGGATATGATGATATGTTATGTGACATGTGGCCCATGTGTCTTCGGATGGGATGTGATGCGACATGTTGGCCCAGGTATCTATGGGCGAGATGTGATGCGGTGTGATGTGATTTGTGGTGGGGTTAATGCATGGTAAGAGAAGGGAAAGAGGGAAATGTTCTTCACATTCATGATACCCTACTACTCTAGTTCTGGTTACGAGTTATGAGTTTTTTAAACAACATCCAGGATGGTAGTGATATGGATGGTTGGATACCCCCCGCTCCCCTGCTCTTCCTTCAGTAGTGATGTGTTGGCCCATGTCTCTATAGACAGGATATGATGAGATGTGATGTGATGTGTGGCCTAGCTGTTTACTTGTGGGATGTGATGTGATATTATTTGATGTGTTGTGATGTGATTTGTTGGCCTAGGTGTCTACAGGAGAGACATGATGTGGTTTGATGTGGTATGTGGTGGGGGTCATGCATGGTATGAGGAGGTCATGAGGCAGATGTATTTCATGTTCATGATACCTTACTGATCTGGTTTTGGTTATGAGTTTCAGGTGTTTTACACAAATTCTAGGATGTTGGTGATATGGATGGCTATCTACCCCCCCTCTCCCCTAATCTTCCTTCAGCAATGATGTGTTGGCCCTGGTTTCTACTGGTGGGATGTGATTATATGTGATGTGATGTGTGGCCCAAGTGTCTATAGGGGGGATATGATGTGATGTGGTATAATTTGATGCACTGGACTAGGTTTTTTCGAGTGATACATTATGTGGTTTGATGTGATATGTGGTGGGGGTCATGTGTGGTAGGACGAGGGCATGATGTTGATGTCCATCATGTTCATGATACCCTACTAAACTAGTTCTAGTTGCGAGTTATAAGTGTTTTACCCAACATCTAGGATGGTAGTGATTTGGATGGGTGGATACCCCCCTCTCTCCCACTCTTCTGTCAGCATTGATGTGTTGGTCAAGTTGTCTGTGGGTGGGGTGTGATGAGGTGTGATGTGATGTGTGGCTCAGGTGTCTACGGGTGGGATGTGATGCAATGTGATGCGATGTGATGTGATGTGATGTGATGTGATGTGATGTGATGGACTAGGTGTCTATGGGTGAGACATGTTGTGGTGTGATGTTATATGTGATGAAGTTCATTCATTGTAGGAGGGGGAAAAGAGGTTGGTGTCCTTTATGTTTATGATACCCTACTACTTTAGTTCTGCTTGTGATGTGATGTGTTAGACCATGTGTTTGTGGACAAGAAGTGATGTGATGTGATGTGTGACCCAAGTGTCTATTGGTGGTATGTGATGAAATGTATGTCCTGAGTGTCTATGGGTGGATTTGATGTGATGTAATATGTGTGTATGGGGTTAGATCAAAATACATTCAACATTGGGGAGTAAGATCAGAAAATCAGTGGGGATGCGGTAGTGGGATTCATTTCTTTGTTATCTTTTCGATGTTATATTATTATATTGGATGTGTGATTTGGTGATTGATCCATTGTGAGGCTGGGTTTGGTTAGATGTCATATATATGTGATTTTTGGTTCTTTTTGATCTCTAGAACATTACCATTCTATTTTCACATGATCACTTGAGGCCTTGGTTATGTCCCTACTGATTATAACTGTTATGATAACCCTATATATATATATACTGATATTTAGGTTTCCAGGAGGAACTTGGGGACCGAGTTGGAAATTACTAGGTGGTTTAGAGTTTTTTTTTGAGTTTTTTCAAAGACTATCTTTTGGTATTTTACTTTGGAGAATTTATATGTATCAGTTATACTTTATTCATGCATTGTGGTATGGTTTTTGGTTTACCTTTATATTTTCTTCTGGAGTTTTTTGGTGATTTTTTATCCTATATCTTGATCCAATTTCATTTATAGAGGGTAAATCCACCCAAGTTGTGATATTTTTATACCCTCAGTTCTAGTCACCAACCCGTTGCCAACTAGAGGTAGGACTTGGGGTCATCGCCTCTCTCTCCTCATTTTGGTATCTTTGGAAGGAGGTGGTCATGAAATGGAATATCTAACTTTTTATGGGGAGTCTCAACCCTTACAATTCATTTTTAAACCCTAGAGTCACAACCCATGACTGACTTTTTCTCTCATAATTCCATAGACAATCTAGTTTCTTTTTGAGGTTTTGGAAGAAACCAACCCCATCTTTATCTAGAATAAGGCATAACTAAATCTCTACATCTTTTACCATTTAGGCGCAACTCACACATACCTCTTGATTGGGTTAGTATAACCTAATAGTCTTACCTTTTAATGGTAGAATAACCCAATGAAATTAAAATACATAAAAAGAGTAGGAGGAATTAATAACCACATAAATTAGTTGTAAGATTAGAGGAGTGTAAAGGTAATAGAATTATCTTTAGGAAGAAAATGATCATAAAAATGTAGATTCATACAAGAGTGTTTCTAAGGTTACCCAAACATTTCATACATAAATATTAAATTTTATTAGATGAATATTCATTACATATCATTACAATTAATTCTATAACCGTAAAGCTTTAGTGTCTTTGGAAACAAGTATACATAAACAACTGGTACATAAAATAATACATCATCTCCCACTAAGTTCTTCACAACTATCACCCTTCATAAAAATATCAAACCTAAAATATTTCTACATATCCTGGGAAAAAGGAAATGTTAAAAAGGAGTGAGCTCAGTTTCTTAATAAGGGTAAATAAGGGAGATATCAATGATTATTAATAATAACATGAAAATAAGGGTACGAAAACATGAAATTAACATTTTAAAACCATACCCAGTAATCCATAGATCATAATCATGATTCATGGAATAAATATTGGAATCTCATAAGACATGAATCATAAAAGAATCAAAGAACACAAGTCACGAGAGAAAAACATTGGCATAATATCATGTCATAAAAGAGTGGCATAAAGTGTTGCATAATTATAATCATAGAAATATTATGTAAAGTATACCCACCAATCCATTCATAATATGTTAGTCTTGGTATAACCACCCATGCCCTTTCTTCAGGTTTGGGATAACCTCATGTGTACCCTATTTTGTGCCTAGGATAACATCTTGTGTACACTTTTTGGGTTTGGGATAACCTCCTATGTACCCTTTGAGCTCATAAAACATTAATATTTACCAAATTAATTATAAATCTATAAAAGAATCACCCATCACATAATCATAATCCATTCATATGTATTCTAAAATATCAGGAAAATATTTATCATTCCATCATAACTTAACCAACGGAAAAGAAAACAAGTTTCATCGATATTTCTTTATCATAACTGTAAACCATCTAGAGAATGAATAAGTATGGTATCATAGAATCATGTACACAATGAATCATAATTAAGAACAAAGGATGTTATTATAGTTGAAAAATGTATTTTAATGATTATTGAAATATTTCTTGAGAAAAATACCCTTTTCATTTTGAAATTTCTTATTTAAAATATGAAAAATTTACAAAATATTAAGGAGTTTTTTTCTTTTAAATAAACCATGGAAACATTAAAATGAATTTTCAAATAATTGACTAGCCATTATGGTGGGAATTTTGGTTCATGTCAAGTATGTCAAAACAACGATTCCTTTCAAATTTTTGGTAAAAAGTTAAAAGTACCTCGTTCAGAAAATGATAAGAAGATTCCTTTTAAAAAATTTATTAAATTTAAAAAACATGTAAAAATGACTTTAAATAACAATAGGATAATATAAAATACTTTATTTAATTTTTTAAAAGAAAATATGAACACGAATGAAAAATATTTTCAACTGAATAGTAAAATAAAGTCGGGTTTCTTTAAAAACATTTTTTTGGTCTCTTGAGTAATTAAAGAAAGAAAAAAATAAAAAAAAAATTAATCTATATAAATAAAAAATTATAATAAAATACATAATAATTTTAGAGAAAAATATCATATAATTTCATCATCATTAACTTAGTCATAAATAGTCCTAGTTAAAATGAGATTGTAACGTAAAACCCTTAACTCAAGTTATCCTTTCTTCATAAGCAATGTAACCACCTATATAATAAATTTAAATTTATTATAATTTTTATAATAGAACTATATTAATACTTATAATATCATAATTGGTCTAATTATAACCTTTTAATGAACATATATTATTAATTAATTATTAAAATCATCATTTTTGGGTGTTAACAGTTTCGTTTTTCATGAATGTTTTGGTTTGATAGTTCTAGTCCTTGTACTTTGATCATAGTTCTATCATCTCCAAAATTTTAACATTGATAAAAATATAATAATTATTAATTATATATATATATATATATAATCATCCATAAAAGTTATATATAGAAAAATTAATTACACCATTCTTGGATACTATAGTCTGTACATACACATAAACACTATTTTCATTTTATAAATAAAGGAAATAAGAATAAATATTATTTTATCATTCTATAATAATAATTATATCATAAATATAATATTTATTTATTAAACACAATATTATAAACAACAACGAAATATAGTGATGATAAATAAATAATATCGCTATGTGGAGGCAGTAGTCCACACGTACATATGAGTGATACATTCATTTATCATTTTATGGAAATGAGGAGAACACTGGTTATTCCATCATAATAATAACATATCAATATATTTATGATTTTTAATTCATCATTTTATTATGGATACCATAGGTTTATAAATGGTGGAAGAAGTAATAAAATTGATAGTACTCGGTTAAGAGTTATACCTCTTTATGGAGAAAACTTATTTTGGCTTACACCTTCATCCTTAAAAGTATGGTATTTTGATCAAAAAGGGAATTCTATTATGAGATAACGTATGCTAGTATTGTATTATGTTATTTATTTTCTGAGATATAATGGTCAATTTTTTTGAATAATGGATAAAATAAAGTTCCCTTTTATAAGTGAGGGGAGGGGCACCCTTGAAATTACCAAAAATTATTAAATTAATATAAATTAACTTTCATGTTAAAGTGACCCAAAATTGATATATTTAAAATATAGGATTATAATTAGTTTTAATAATCTAATAAAATAAAATTTATATAATTTTATGTGTTTTAACCCTTATCTCTTAGTTTTAACCCCCCATATTTACCCTTTTGACGATTATCGTGATAATAAAAAAATTTACTCCTTAGTGGTCATGAAAGTTACTATAAAAGGAAAAGTGAACCATAAGTGGAACGTGGTTGATATTATATCCCATTAACATGAAAAAATATAATATTTTTATGAATTTTAAAGCATTTAATAAAATATTATTTAACATAAGAGACAATTAAAGTCATTTTTGGGACTATTCATTTAGTTTGTCTTTTAAGACAACAAGATAGAAATGGAATTTGAATATAAATTTTTAAAACATAAATAATATTTTATATTTATCTATAAAATTCTTGGAAAATAATAATTCAACCATATTTTATTACTTTTAATATTTATTAAAGTTATTTATTTGATTTATCTTTTACTTAAACAAGTATTATGTCGTCATTGCGTAAGAATTTAAGGTAATTATTCCATCTGTAAAAATTAAAAATAAATTACCATGATAAAAATATTATTCATATTTTAAATAACCATTTATAACCAAACATAAACTCTTTTTATACCCTTGAAAAATCATTAGAGATATTAAAACAAAGAGAGTGCCATTTTGTATTTATTATTTACTTAAAATAATATTTAGGTCATTATCAAATAAAAGTGGCAATAAATTATCAAAACATTGAATATAATATGATTAAGGTCTAAATTAACCTTTAAAATTCAATAAAGGAAAGTTTTTTTTGGATATTTCGTGGCCTTATCCTATAGTTTTTACCCTTTTTACCTGTTTTACCCTTACTGAGATGACAGATATTTATCCAGGTTACTATTCATAATAGACAAAAATAAAAGGGGACTATTTAAAAAATTTGATGCTCTTTATTTTAAATATGGAATCCATTTTTTAATATTAATTTTCTTTAAGTTTCAAAACTCCATTTTAAAATAAACACACAAAATGAAAAAAAAATGTTTTCATAAAAATGTGTTTTTAAGAAAAAATTGATTTTTTCTTATCTCGTTCCTAGTAAAAAACATTATATGAATGTTAAAAAATTTGATTGAATATATAATATATTAATTATATTAAAATTATTCGTAAATATTGATATATTTAAATTATTAATATAAAAACCCATTGCATGCATAGAAACATTTTTTCATAAAAACATATATTTTTTACTTTAAAATGATTTTATCAATTGATAACCAATGAATTAGTACTATAAATTTGTAAAAAATAATTTTTTATAATTTATTTAGTTATATTCATACCCTCAAATCCAATATCTAGGAGATAAATGTCACATTAAATAATAATAATTCAATATTATAACGTGCCTCATTTAAAATCGGTGTTGCATGTAAAACAACCTATTGAATACTTTAAGTTTATTTCAAATGAAATACATACAAAATCTTAGAGTATTAAATTATAGTCCAATAAAATGAATTTAAAAATCAAAATTATATCACTCTGATACATAAAAATGAGGATATCTCTATTTCATCACATCCTCAAGTTTCTATGTAGCCTTTTCATATTATTGATTCTTCCCAATAACTTTAATCACATGAGTAGTCTTGTTTCATATAACTTTATCTATATAATACAATATCTCTAGTGGTTATTATTCATATGAAAGATCAAGTTCTGGTGGTATAACCTCTGATTTTAGTACATGTAAACGATCAAGTATGTACTTACTTAGGAGAGATGCATGGAACACATCATGAACTTGATAAAGGTTGGATAGAAGTGCCAAGAGATAACCTACCATACCGATACGATCAAGAATCTAAAATGGACTAATATATATAGGTATTATATTTCCCTTACTTCTAAATATCATAACATTTTTCTAATAAAATATTCATAGGAATACCTTATCACCAACCTCAAACTCCAAATTCCACCGATGATTATCAGCACAAATCTTCTATAAACTATGAGTTATCTGGATTTTCTGTTTAATTACTCTAACTTTATATACCATTTACTCATCCATATCATGTACCAATATCTTTCATTATACAAATTTATCCTAACATATTAGGGTTCTGCACTTTCTTCTATAGAGGGATTTATAAAGAGCCATCATAATGCTCGAGTGAACGATATTGTTATAAAAGAATTCAATGAGCGGAAGGTGATGATCCCAACCAACTTTGAAATCAATATAATAGGATCATACATATCCTATAGGATCTGAATAGTTCTCTTGGACTACAAATCTATCTGAAGATGATATGCAGTACTAAAACACAAATCTCTATCCAAATATCACTGAATAATTTTCTATAACTTCAAGGTAAACATTAGATCTCAATCAAATACAATATAATTTGGTACTTCATGATGTTGGTTATTAGAACAACGGAAGTTAATGTTTGTGTATATGGCCAACTAATCTTTTTATCATATTTGATGGATCATACACAATGAACAAGACATGAATTCCATGACCAATGGTTTTTTTCTAAAGAATATTGAAAAATAAAAATAGTGGAACCAAGAGAAAATAATTTCACATCAATTTTATAATTAATTTAATCATAGTAATAAATATTATCTCAAACATAAGATCTTTATTCATTGAGGATGTTGATTATTCTAAACCAATCAGTGTATCTTCGTTGCATTATGATGACTTAAAGAATATCTCATCTAGTGGTGATATACACGTTCTCTTTCAATCTCCAAACAACACTAATGAATCATCAGCTTCCAGCACAACCGATTAATCATATTTAATCATTCTTCTTTGATTGCTTCACAATACTTCAGTCTTGAAGTAATCTCTCTTGTTCTTCTTGTTCTTAAGAGAATAAGAGGAGGAGGAAGATCTTAAGAATAATTTGTTATGCACAATGATTAACCTTATCTAGAATGTGACAATAGTATATTTATATCCATAGGGTTAGGGTTTAATATTTAATTAATTACACAATGTCCCTTTAATAAAATATTTAACCCAAAGACACTCTAGGACATGTAGTAAAATAATAATATTATTTTATTCTATGGTATGCGCTAATTGGTTCATAGATAAATATTATTTTATGGTCTTGAAAAGTAATAATTATCACCAAACCTAATCTTGGTCTAATCCTCTTCCTTGGCATTTATCAAATACATGAATAAATATTGTTACTAAATATCTATTCATTCATTCAATAAATAAATATTCCATTCATAAACAGAATAATAAATATTTATTTAATAGTTTCATAACTAAATAAATTATTTAGTTAATAAATATATAAATATTTATTATGGTGTGAATGAAAAAAGATAAATAAATATTATATATTTACATAATTAAATGATTACCTTTCAAATATATAAATTTATTTAATATTTGTGATCATTTTTAAATCTTGAATAAATATTTACTCTTGGTATAGAGAATAATATTTATTCCAATTATTAAATATAAATAATAACTGAGATCAAAATAAAAACTTTTCGTGTGACCCTATTGGTCTATTCCTCAATGGAATTAGGCAAGATTGCCAAAATTCCATGATTATTGTCTAGAAACTGGACAAGGCACCCACATAGGAAGAAACTAGTTGTTGCACGATGACCATGAAATTTAATGCGATGGTTCAATTTCAATCAAATGGCCAAGATATCAACTTCCATAAATATGGAAGGGACAAATTATTCCTTGACTTATTCATTAATAACATATCATTCCTGACACACCCTATGTATCCAACTTCACCATGAACAATATCAATATGGTTTATGAAAATACATCAAATTACAGAAGTCGTGATATGAATTAATAATAATCTTAAGGTCTAAAGACCATTACACACACTCACAGATAGTAAAATCCAAGGACACATAAATATTTGGATTTCCTACAAATAGGTCTTTTCTCATAATCTCCCGACTTGGATATTACCACATGAAATCTTCATGAGATGAAGTCTCATCTACTTATGATTACTTGAACCTAATTGTAAATATAATATGTTCCCCATCATAAAACATTATCTAACCATATAACAAGGTTTAAGCATATCATTATGACATTTCAAGGTTCTCATTATAGTAGGGAACTATTGTGCCCTTTTCAATGTGAAAGATACTTTGGGGCATTATTACATTAAAGTCACGCAAAACTATGAACAACATGTAATAATATATTTTAATTAATATTAACTTATTTCAATATACATGAAATATAAAGTAAAAATAGTAGTTTCTAGGAAACTAACTCCAACATACTCCCAATTGGACTGAATATAACTACAAATGACTTTCATTCCACTTGCTCTCACTTGATGATCTAGTTTTTACTAAGTTAAGGATTTAGTTATGGGATCCAACACATTGTTTTTTATGGATAATATTTTCACTATGAATTAACCTCTCTGAGAAAAATCCATTGAGAGATGATATTTAAAAAGTATATGATTCATCGACTAATATGACCTTGGTTCCTTCGCAAGAGCAACTACTGTAGTATTTTCATAATAGAGTGTTATAGGATCTTTACTATTAGGCATAATGCTGAGATCATGGATTTAGATTCAAATCCAAACCACTTATTTATCTTCCTCAGAAGTCACAATATACGCATAATCTACTATATAATTGGATTTCATAACTTTTTAAGCTCTTCTGACACACAAAACCTCTATTAAGAGTGAATATGTATCCCAATCGTGATTTTGGATCATCTTGATATGTTTGGAAATTGGAATTTTCATATCCTTTGATGAATACTTCCCCATTTCCTCCATATACCAAGAACATATCCTTAGTATTACTTATATACTTAATGATAATCTTGACTACCATCCAATGGCGGTCTCCTGGGTTAGCTTAATATCTTCCTACAATACTTAAGGTGCATGAAACATCTAGATTTATACACAACATAATATACATGAATGAACCAATCACTAATGATTATAGGTTCATTTCCATCCTCTATCATTCCTCATGTGTTTTTGGACACATCTTCTTTGAAAGTTGACTGTTATGTGATATTGCAAATAACCCCTATTGGATTGTTCCATACTAAATATCTGTAGTATCTTGTCAATGTATGTACTTTGAATTAGTCTAAGAATACTCTTAGATCTATCATGATATATCTTAATCCAAATAATATAAACTTATTCTCCCAAGTCCTTTATAGAGAATATGTTTTCAATCAAGCTTTAGTAGACTGTAATATTGGTATTTCATTTCTAATGAGTAGTATGTCATCGACATAAACTATCAGTAAAATGACCACACTCCCACTAAACTAATTATAGTCACAAGAATAACATTCATTATTTATGAAACCAAATTCCATTATTGCTTCATCAGGCTAAATGTTCCATGACCTAGATATTTATTTTAATCCATAAATGGATCCCTACAACTTGCATACTTTGTTAGAATCATTTGGAGTCAAAAAACCCTTTAGGTTGTGACATATATAAATCTTCTTGAATTTTCTAATTTAGGAAGGATATTTTTACATCCATATGATAAATATCATAGTCATGGTAATATTTCATGTTAAGTTTTAGCATAGAAAATGAAAAAAAGGTTTCATCAAAGTATATGTCTTGAAACTGTTTGAACCCTTTTTCCACCAGTCATGCCTTATAGGTAGTTAATTATCCATCCATGTCTAGTTTCTTCTTGAATAACCATTTTACGAAAATAGGTTTTACATCTACTAGTGGATCTACCAAAACCCAGACTTGGATTTGATGCATATAATATATTTTATAATTCATATATTCTTTCCATTTCATAGATTCAGTGCCACTTGTTGCTTCCTTTTAGGTTATAATATCATTATTATCAACGAATAATGAGTCTCCATCATTGATGACTAGAAAACTATATCATTATGTCTCTCTAAACTATCTTATAAACTAGTTAGTACATGTGTCTCTAGAACATCCTTTTCCATGGGGCCTTGTGGAATCTATTCATGTTCCAATTCTTGTGTAGATTGATACACAAGTTCCTCAAACTCTATCTCACTCCCACTATTTATTTTAGAGATATGATCCATCTCAAGGAATGTGGTACATCCATAAACCACAACCTTCTTATTTTAGGGGTTATATAGGTAATATCCCCTTGTTTCCTTGGGTGTACTATAAAGATAAAATTAATTCCTTAGGGTGTAACTTTTTTATTAGAAATATCCTTAACAAATTATATGTATCCTCACACTCATAGATGTGACAAAATGGGTTTATTTCCATAAAAAATTCCATATAGAATTCCATTTTTCACTTTTCTTTAAACTCAATGTAGAATGTGTGTTGTTGTATATAATTTTTATCCTCAAAAGGATAATAGAAGACTCACATGACTCATAATAGATCTCACTATATACAATAGGGTGTTTTTCCTCCTTTTACGTACACTATTCCATTGTGGTGTATAAAGAGGAATGAGTTGGGATAGAATCTGAAAATCCCATAAATAACAAATGAATTCTTGATTAAGACATTCTCTACCATAGTCTGAGCAAATATTTGTGTTGGCCTATAGAAGATTGTTGGACACTATCTCTAACTATAATATTTTTAATTATCACAAATCATGTCATATATTATAACATATATCTTAGCTATTTATCACAAATCATGTTTTAATCACAAGTTGTATATATTACCTCATGAAAGACCCTAAATTGTATCAAATCATATCCAGTATATCAGATCATTTTAATCATATACCTAATTATGTTTGTTTAAGTCAAAAAAAGATTATAACTGATTATCTATGTGTAATTATGGGTATTAAAACATTCTGACATTGTTGTACTATAAGAGAGAAAGAACATCTAAAATTATCTAAGTATGAGTCACTGACACCAACAGAAGAACTAATGTCACTCCGATAGACAAATGAATCACCGATTGATGTATCACCAACAGAAAAATGTATCACTGATAGAATGAATCACTTATAGGATGACTCACCAACTAATGCCTCACCTACATACGATTCACCAAATGATGTCTCATTGATAGGATGACTCACAGATAGACTGACTCACCAATAGAGGAGTCACCGACATATTGTTTAAATGTTAATTTATTAAAATTATTCCTAAATTTCATATTTGAGTCATTTAATGACACTAACATATTTAATAATACTTTGTAGGAATTTTATTAGACAGTATGAGGTAGGATGAACCTATGCACGTGGAAAGAACATGATTTTTTTCAGACCTCAAGAATAAAAAAAAATTTTGAAGAGAGGAGAAAAATTGAAGTGTGGTGTGCCCATGTGAGAGACATACAGAAGAACATATACTAATCTCATGTTCCCACATTGAACTCAAGAAAAAAAAAGAATAACATATGGGTAAATATCAACCAATATGTAAATCAAATTGAAAAACTACTTAATCATATATAAGAAGGAGAAAGTTATTCCTGCAGATCCATACTTGTACCTGGAATCCAGAATACAATGGTCTGTTTTAGTGTTAACTTCTAGAAGAGGACTCAAACCTCATCTCACCTACATCTGAAGATTCTAGATCTACATCTCAAGACACACAGAGAATTCTAAATCCTTTATCATATTTATGTTCTTTGTTGTGTTCATATTTATATACTTTTGAGCAGTGTGTGTATATTTATGTAAATCAAACATTGTCTTCTATATAAAACTGAAGGATACAATATATCCTTCCAATCATACCTTATTACACCTTTTTATTCCCATGGGTAAGTGTGGAATAGGTCCTTGTGTGACCTAGTAGTTTGTACCCATGAAGAACTATGGAAGAGGTCTTGTGACCTGGATAACCTGTGTGCTTTTGTGAACCCCAATCCAGAGTGTGGATCAAACTATTTATTAATTTAAAATTCTTGGTGAAAGGTGATCACCAAGTTGAGAGGATTAGGTATCTACTTGAGACTAAACCTCTTATTTCATTTCTGTTGTGATTTTACTTTTAGTTTCAATTTTTTTATCACATATTTCATAAAACTAAATTGAACTCTAATAGTTAGTCTTAGAAAGTGTTTATAACTATATTGAATCATTAGTTTAGTTTAAAAAGTTTTATTAATTATCAAATTGATATAACTGAGAACTAATTGCTCTTTTGAGAAATTAATCAAACAAGAAAGCTCTTATAAATTCACTAATGGATAACTGGTCAATTGAATTTTAAATTTGGGGGAATTTCAAAAAATAATTTTTAGCAGAAATTTTTATAGGAACTCAATTCACCTCTCCTCTTTAGTGTCCTACTTTGACCAAAATTTGGTATTAAAGGAGTGTTCAAAATCCTTAGTTTAAAATTTTTACTCAATTTTTCAACTATGATTTTAGTTGTGTTTTAAAGATCTAAAAATTTCTATTATTTCTAAATTTTTAGTTCTTTCAATATCTACAATTAATTATTTAGTATGGATAATAGATTAGAAGGTGCTACTGCCGACAAACCTCCATTCTTTAATGGAAGAAATTATGTGCAATGGTAAATTAAAATGAAAATGCACTTAGAAATTATGGGTTTTGAAATTTGGTCTTCAATTATAGATGAATATAATATTCCTTATATTTATAGAACTACTTGGGATGACCCCACTAAGGCTACTTATAACAATAACTACAAAGCCATGAATTCCTTATTCTATTCGTTAGGAGATGAAAATTTTAACAGAATTTCTACATATAAAACATCCCATGAAATTTGGGATACTTTGTCTATTTCACATGAAGGAAAATTTAGTGTAAAGGAAATGATACTTAACACATATACCATTAAATATGATAACTTTAAAATGAATCTTGTTGAGCCTATTTCTGACATGTATCTCAGGTTTAATAAAATAGTGAACACTATGATCTCTCTAGGAAGATATGTTACTACCAAAGAAAAAATTACGAGGATTCTCAGATGCTTACCTGATAGACGGAGAGGAAAAACTATCTCCATTAGATAATCATGTGAAATTAGCAAACTACTTTTCAAATAACTAATTTTAAAATTGATGATGTATGAGGAAGAGTTAAAATTCAACATAGAAGAGGATGAACCTAAGATAAAATTTGTGGCCTTCAAGACTACTAATTCTAAGAACAAGTAAAAATACAAGGTGATACCCTCTATTGAAAGCTCTAGTAATGATGAATCAACATCAGATAGTGATGAAGAGATAAATCAACTATCTATAAGATTCAATAAATGCTACATGAAGAAGAAGTTCTTCATAAATCCCAATTACAAAGAAAGATATGATAGCAAGGGAAACTGGAAAAATGACTGTAAAAGAAATGAAAAATCTAAGTGGATTGTTTACTATGAATTTAAGAGAAGAGGACATGTCAAAGCTGACTATCCAAAATTAAAATACAAAAATAAGTATGAAAACAAATACAAAAAGTGTAAGAAAGCTATGAAATCCACCTGGAGTGCCTTTGAGGATAGCTCCAGTGAATCTAAATCATCTCATGTTGAGAAATATTACTTGGAAAATATGTGTTTTATGATAAACACATCTGAGGTAACCTTATATTCTCCTGTACATAATTCTTAATATTCTGGAGATGAAGGTGATTATGAAAATATGACAAGTGATGAACTATTTGAATATTGTAACATACTGGAAGAGACAAGAAATTAATTGAAAGATAAATATAAATATTTAAAGAAACAATATTCTCTCACTATAAATATTAAGTCTGAACTTACTACAGAAAAGGAAAATAATGCTTAACTATTCAAAGAAAACAATTCACTAAAACTATCTAATGAGCAATTAAAAAAGGACCTAGAGAAATTCACCAATGGAAAAAATACTCTTACAAATATTCTTGGTAAAAAATTTCCCCTAGATACACTACTGGTATAAGATACCAACCTGGAAAAGAAATCTCACCAAAAACAAGTTTATAACTAAATCTGGAAAATCTATTTTTCTACCCAAAAATAAAAATTCTGCTGCTAGTTCTAGTTCTGGGAAATCTTTTACTACCTCTAGTTATTCTGGACCAAATAGAGTTTATTTTTCAAATATGTTATATAATGCTTATAGGAAACCCATGAATAAAATGTGGGTACCTAAATCATTTATTAATAATGTTATTGGACCCAAACAAATCTGGGTAACAAAATCTATTTTTGTTTGATTATTTTGTAGGAAGCATGATTAAAGAGCTCTTGCAAGAGTTAGTGGTACTTGGACAGTGGATGTTCAAGACATATGACAAGATACTATTGAATCTTAAATAACCTAATCAAGATTTATGGTGGATATGTCACTTTTGGTGACAATTCTAAAGGAAAAATAATTTTCTTAGGCCACATTGCTAACTATAACTTAGTTTTAATTTCTAAAGTACTTTTTGTTGATGGATTGAAATATAATTTGATTAGTATTTCAAAATTATGTGATGATGGATTTAATATCAAATTTTAAAATTATTATTGCAATGTTTTTAAATCTAAAAATGATTTAGTATTTTCTTCTTTTAGAAATGGAAATTATACACTGTTAACTTAGATTATTTAGTTTCTCAAAATGTTTCTTGTTTAAGTGACTTTAATAAAGATTATTAGATTTGTAATAGGAGATCAGGATGCTGAAATGTACACTCTCTTATAAATATTACTAGAAAATTTTTAGTCAAGGATCTAACCAAACTTGAGTTTCCAAATGATAAAGTTTGTAATCCTTGTCAAAAGGTTAAACAATACAAGATATCTTTCAAATAAAAGAAAGAAGTTTCAACTTCTCAACCTTTAGAGTTGGTTCCGATGGACTTGTTTGGACCCTCTCAAGTTTCAAGTATTAATTGGAATCACTATGCCTATATTCTTTTAGATGACTATTCTAGGTATAATTGAACTTATTTCTTAGCTCAAAAAAGTGAAACATGTACTTAATTTACCAAGTATGCTAAAATAGTGGAAAATGTTAGTAGAATTAGGATAAAATCCTTAAGAATTGATCATGGAAATGAGTTTTAAAATCAATTCTTTGAATCATTTTTCTCACATAGTGTCTATATTCATAACTTTTCTACCCCTAGGACAGCTAACAAAATGGAGTTGTGGAAATAAGAAATTTAACTTTACAAGAAATAGACCAAAAAATGCTCAATGAATGTGATTTACCTATTTACTTTTGGGATGAGGCTATGAATATAGCTTGATACATAATTAATAGAGTTTTAATTAGACCTATACTCAAGAATACTTCTAATGAGTTGTGGAAGAATAGATAACCCAAAGTTAGTTACTTCAAATTTTTTGGTTGAAAAGTATATATCCTTAATACAAAGGAAAATCTTGTCAAATTTGCATCCAAGAGTGATGAAGGAATCTTACTAGGTTACTCAACTTCAATTAAATCCTGTAGGGTCTTTAATAAAAGAACCAAGTGTGTGGAATAATCTGTGCATATCAAATTTGATGAAACAGATTCACATAAACCTAATACCTCCCTACACAACCTTGAAGATGATATGACAAATCTGGACATAAATGAAAAATCATCTAATCCTCTTGTCAAGAAATCTATTAAATCAAACATTTTTAGAAATTATTCAGAATCTGGGCATGATGAACCCGAACCTATAGATGAACCTAAAATTACTAGTCCTTCCTTTTCTAGACCAACTAGAACCCTCAAGAACCGTATTTAGATGCTATTGTTGGAGACTTAGATAAAGGGACACAAACTAGAGATTCTATTAGAAATCAGGTTGAACATCAAGCCTTTTTGTCATAACTTTAACCTAAAAACATCAATTATACAATTAAAGATGAATTTTGGGAAATGGATATGCAAGAAGAGCTTAATAAATTTAAAAGAAATAAAGTTTGGAAACTTGTGGATAAACCCAAAGACACCTTGACCATAGGCACTAAGTGGGAGTTTAGGAACAAAGTATATGAATTTAGTAATATTGTCATAAATAAATATAGATTTGTTGCACAAGGTTATAGTCAAGAAGAAGGAATTGACTATAAGAAACTTTTTCACCTATTTCTAGACTTGAGGCCATCAGAATCCTGCTTGCTTATGCTGCCCATCTTAATTTCAAGCTTTAACAAATGGATGTTAAAAGATCATTCTTAAATGGGTATATAGTTTAGGATGTTTATGTTGAACAACCACCTAGTTTTACAAACCCTCATTTTAAAAATCAAATTTTCAAACTAACAAAATATTTATATGGTTTAAAAAAAGCTCCAATAGGTTGGTATGATAGACTAAGTACTTTTACCATTACAAAAGGTTTTACAAAAAGAATTAGTGATCCTACTCTTTTTATAAAACTAATTTCTAAATATATTTTATTAGTTCAAATTTATTTAGATGATATTATTTTTGGATCTTCAAGAAATTATTTATGTATTTATTTTTCTAAAATTATGCAAAATGAATTTGAAATGAGCTTGATGGGTGAACTCAAATTCTTTCTTGGATTTCTGATTTTTTAAAATAAAGAAGGTATAATTTTAAATAAAAGTAAATACACAAAATACCTTTTTAAAAATATTTTTATTTTATAGCATTAAAAGTAGTGACACTCTAATGAGTATTACTTGTACGTTGGATCTAGATGAAGATGGTAAATCTGTTGATCAAACCACTTACAGAGGAATGATTGGAAGTTTTATCTACTTGACTACTAGTAGGACACATATAATGTTTAGTGTATGTATGTGTTCCCATTTTCAAGATAACCCCAAATAATATCACTAAAATACTATTAAAATAATTTTAAAAGACCTAAAACATACTATAAATTTAGGTTTTTTTACACCAAAGGACAATCATTTGATATAGTGAGTTATTATGATGTTGACTTTAGTGGATGAAAGTTAGATATAAAGAGAACCTCTGGAACATCTCACTTTTTGGGAAAGTCTTTGGTTTCATAGTGTAGTAAAAAACAAAATTCTATTGCATTATCTACTACTAAAGTTGAATACATAGCTGCTGGTAATTATTGTGCTCAGATTTTGCAAATGCAACACACTCTTCTAGACTATGGATATCAATTTAGACATGTACCTATAAATTGTGACCATAAAAGTGCTATTCACATTTATAAGAACCCAGTTTCTCACTCTTGAACAAATATATTGATGTAAGACATCACTTTTTGAGAGATAATTAACAAAAGGGTGATATCACTTTAGAATTTATTGGAACTAAATACCAACTTGTTGACATATTCACTATGACATTGAACTATAAAAGAATAAATTAAATCAGACATGAGCTAGGAATGATTAATCTATAAGTGTCTTATAGTCTTTATCCTTTGTCAAAACTAAGAGACTCTATCATGCTGACTTAGTCATGCCGACTCAGCCATGCTGACTCAGTCATGCTGACTCTGTCATGCCGACTTTGTCATGTTGGCTCTGTCATGACGAATTTTTCATACCGACTCAGTCATGACAACTATTTCATGCCAACTCAGTCATGCCGACTCTGTCATGATGACACTGTCAGGCCAACTCTGTTAGACTGACACGTTTGTCATGCTAACACTGATGAGTCACTCTTTTATCTGTTTTATATTTTTAACCAAAACAACAATGTTTTTATTATTTATGAAACCTGGTTTTCAATTACTCAATTTTCACTCGATTTAAACCCTAAATGATATAAAATTTAATTTTTCCACGCTACTACTTACCTTGAGACTGTCGTTGCTCACTCTACCCTAGACCTTTCAACTTCTAACCTTCAACCAACCTCTCTAAATGGTAAAGGTGAAGTGCACTGCTGAAGGATACTTTGATAAGTCACCGCCCAGTAAGAAGCATAAAGGAGAGTCAAAAAAATATTCTGGTCCAGTCAATTGAGCATTTTCCAATCATACACTAACTCCAGAAAAAGAGGTGTCTGTAGAATGGAAGTTGGAGAGCAAGTCACTGCTGCTGAAAGTTCTACAGGATCAGGGTTGGATTCAATGGTTTTCTAAGAATGAAAGCGAATATTATCCGAAGTTGGAGTTGATAGGGAAGGATCTCCTATTGATGACATGAGTGATCCTGATGTTTCTGGAAGTCCTCCTAAGATGAACTATGGAAAACCTATTCCACCATTGTCCTTACCTTCAAAATAATCAATTTTAAAGGATAATGAAGATGAAGAGGAAACATAAGTGTGTTGTAGTGTAGAGTATGAATCTAATGACTCAGAATAAAAATAAGAAGAATAAGGGGATCAAAGAGAAGAAGGAATGGTAGATGGTTATAAGGAAGAGGAAGATAACAGAGAAGAGGAAAAAAGAGGAAAAAGAGGAAAAAGAGGAAAAAGAGGAAAAAGAGGAAAAAGAGGAAGAAGATGAAGAATAAAGAGGAGATGAAGCAAATGATGATGGAGGTGATACTGGACTTGATCATGCCAACAATGGTGGTGATTATGGTCATAAAGATGACCAAGATGAAAGAGTTAAGGTGGATGCTCCTGTGGAACATCAAAAAAATCAAGATATGGTACCTTTTCCTTAAGCTGTGTATGTAAGGAAGAGACATAAAACTGAGGGGGAGAAAGCTTCCAAGAAGGCTGACACTGAGGGGGAGCCTCAAGAAAGATAAGATTAAGTTGGTAAATAACATCAACTTGGAAGAGAAAGGCTTGATACTCTTAATCCTCTGGATGATGATGTAATTTATGAATGGGTGAGGAATGTTGGATATGTATCACTTGGATTAGACTATAAAGATTTAGATGATTAAGTATTTGTACCTACTGCAAGGGAACTAGTGGATGAGACCCTTCATAGTGACTATGTTACTAAGGTAGATTTGAAAAAATTCAAGGAAGACATATGTTCATCAGTAAGACATTCATTAAAATCTCATATGTGATATGAGATTGATGAATCTAGGAGAGAGAAAACCAAGATGAATGATAACTTGAAAGATATATGGTCTATGGTTGAAGGTATGAGGAAAGATAAGACTTCTAGTTCTACTCCTACCTTAGCAAGTACATCTCAAGATGATGTTGTTTCAGTCTCCAAGATGGTGATAAAGGAAATTCATCCAAATTTGATTACAACTATATAAACCATTGTGGAAAATAAAACCAATCTTCAGAATGAGATGAAGAAGTTAAATTCTAGCATCAATTATTTAACCACTAAGTATAAGAATACAATAGAAAGTGTCATTAAAGGACTTGCAGATCCTGTTTATCATCTTAAAGTTCTTGATTTTTCCAAACTGAGAAAGGAAATAAAGGACATTGTGCACTCTGCTTTAACCTCCACTACTTCTACACACTCCACATATTTGGAAGCTATTAAAAATACTGTTAGGGAAGAGTTGAAAGCTACGAAAAGTGGAAAAAATTCAAAAAACCTTGCAAGACTTGACAATTATATTGACCATGTGCAAGAAATGGCCAGGATTTATAGCAAGGGAGCCTCTGAGACTCAGAAAGATGTTACCAAGAAAATGAATCAGTATTTTAAGAAGATCTATACCAAGAATCAGCTCACCAGTCACTTCAAATACTTAGTTGAAAATCTCAGATTACCTCCTATGACTTTTGTCGTTAAGGACCAAGTTTAGAAACTGAAGGATTTCACTCCTCTCTTGGATAAATTTATAGAGAAAAAGGATGAATTCAAAAAATACATGAAGTATGGAGGAGAAATCATTGAGAACTTTATTAGGATGTTGAAACCATACCTCCATGTTTAGAGTGAATCCATAGTTGTTCCAGCTGCTTCTCCTATTCACTTTGCTCAGACAATGTCTTCCTCTCCAATGTCAGTTGCTCAATCCCTAACCTAGATTCTACCTATTATCATATAACAAACTCAACCTTGGCTATTATCCCAACACAAACCAATCTTAGCACCATCTTTTCCAATAGTAATTCCTTTACCTCCACTGAATATTTCTTTAGATGCTCCTATTTCACATCCACCACCTACTAAACCTACGATTGATCCATATGAAAAGGGGAAGGAACCCCTTGATCTTAATCACTAGTGCAGAGTTATTATTTTTTGATAGGGTGGAGTCTTTTTACTTTTTTTATCTCAGTAAAATTTGCTTATGAATGACAATTAAATGATTCTACTTTTCTATTTTAATTTTTAATCTTCCAATTTTTACTAATCCCAAAAGGGGGATAAACATTATTAAGAACATTATTAAGAATTAATATTTGTAGTTGTTTATGTTACTCTGATACAATTCTCTTCCAATAGTTATTTTTGAGCCTATTCATCTTTATGGGAGATAATATTCAGATTGTTTATTTTTAATCATTCTCTAATGATGATTAATAATGCCATGATTTGTGATCATCAAAAAGGGGGAGATTGTTTGCCCATAGAATATTGTTGGCCACTATCTCTAACTATAATGGTTTTAATTATCACAAATCATGTCATATATTATAACATATATCTTAACCCTTTATCAAAAATCATGTTTTAATCACAAGTCATATATCTTACCTCATAAATGACCCTAAATCATCTCAAATATTATCTAGTATATTAGATCATTTAAATCATATACTTAATTATGTTTGTTTAAGTCTAAACAAGATTATAACTGATTATCTAGGTGTAATTATGGTTATTAACACATTATGACATTGTTGTACTGTAAAATAGACATAACATCTAAAATTATCTAAGTATGAGTCACTGACACTGACATAAGAACCGATGTCTCACCGATTGAAAAATGACTCACCAACTGTTGTCTCACCGACAGAGAAATGTCTCACCAATAGACTGACTCACCAACAGGATGACTCACCGACTGATGTCTCATCGATAGACGAGTCACTGACTGTTGTCTCACCAACATGATGTCTCGCTGATAGACTAATTCACCAATAGAGGAGTCACTTATTGAATTTTTAAACTTTAATTTATTAAAATTATTCCTAACAATAATATTTGAGTCATTTAATGACAATGACATATTTAATAATCCTTTGAAGGACTTTTAGTAGCAATTATGAGGTATGATGGACCTATGCACATGGAAATAACATGCTTTATCGGCCCTCAAGAATAAAAATAATTTTTGAAGAGAGGATCAGAAGTGAAGTGTGGTGTGCCCACGTGAGAGACATACAAAAGAACATCTACTACTCTCATGCACCCAATGTGAACTCAAGAACAAACAGAATAACATATAGAGAAATCTCAACCAAGTTGTACATAGAATTGACAAACTACTTCAGCATATCCGAGAAGGAGAAAATTATTCCTACAGTGCCATAATTGTACCTAGAATCCAGAATACAACAATTTGTTTTAGTGTCAACTTCCAAAAGAGGACTCAGACCTCATCTCACCTACATCTGAAGAGTCTGGAGTTTCATCTCAAGACACACATAACATTCTAAATCCTTTCTCATATTTATGTGCTCTGTTGTGTGCATCTTTATATACTTTTGAGTAGTGTGTGTATATCTTTCTATAAATCACACACTATCTCCTATATCAAACTTAAGGATACAAGATATCCTTCCAATCATACCTTCTTAAACCTTTTTACTCCCATACATAAGTGTGGAAGAGGTCCTTGTGTGACTTGGTAGTTTGTACCCATGAAGAACTGTGGTATAGGTCTTGTGACATGGATAACCTATGTGCTGTTGTGAAACCCAATCTAGGGTATGGATCAAAATGTTTATTAATTTAAACTACTTGGTGTAAAGTGATCACCAAGCAGAGAGGATTAGGTCTCTTCTTGAGACTGAACCTCTTTTTTCATTTCTGATGTGTTTTTACATTTAGTTTCACTCTGTTTTATCACATATTTCATAAAAATAAATTGAACTATAATAGTTAGTCTTTGAAAGTGTTTATAAATTTATTGAATCATTAGGTTAGTTTCAAAAGTTGTATTAATTTTCAAATTGATATAACTTATAACTAATCACTCTTCTGAGAAATTAATCGAACTTCCAAACTCTTATGAATTGACTACTGGAAAACTGGTTAATTAAATTTTAAATTTAGGGGAATTTCAAATAATAATTTTTAACAGAAATTTTTATAAGAACTCAATTCACCCCCCTCTTGGGTTTCCTACTCCGACCAACACTCTGTAATATTCCCACCAAGCTAATTCTCAACTTCATTCTTATATTCCTTGAATCTATCAAAAGAATCTGACTTATACCTCATTAAGTAGACATATCTTTATATACTAAAATCATTAGTAAAATTTATGAATTATGATAACCCACCCCTAGATTCAATAGGAAATGGTCCACACACATTGGTATGAACCAACTCAAGAAGATCCATGGCCCTTTCACAATTTCCACTAAATAGTGATTTGGACATTTTTCCTTGAAAACATACATGACATACACAAAGTGATTTTATATCAAATGAATCCAAATATCCTTATTGGGGGTAATAAGGTCAAATTATTTTCAATTACATGACCTAGCTTGTGATGTTATAGTTTAGTGTGATATGATTCATGTGAACTATTTTGATTATCAATTTCCATTACTTGGTTCATATAATCCAATAAGTAAATAGTGTTATTTAAATATTCCTTACCATAAAAAATGATTTCATTATAAAATAAGAAAAATTTAATTTCAAATTTGAAAATAAATCCATTTGAATCAAGTCCATATAAATAAATAATTTTTTTGGTGATTGAAGTAACATAATAGAAATCTTTTAGAACTAAGATTATTTTGGTCCGAAATGTGAGTTAGTAGTCCCCAATATCCACAGCAGAAAGTGTGGTTCCATTAGCTACTTTTTGATTTACCTTACCTAGAGAAATATTACAAAATATAATTGGTTTCTATATTTAAATATATATATATATATATATATATATAAGTACCACATATTGTATCTAATATCCAATTACTACAAACATATAGATCACACTAAAAAAAAATCCACCTGAAGATTCCCCTTTCTTCTTTTCCAAAGTGTATTTTTTCTTCTAGTGGACCTTCTTACCACATGTGAAATAGATGAAATCCTTTTACCATTATTTTCCTTTAATACTTCTATTCTTGGAGTGGCATTACAAATAATCTTTAAACTTAGAGTTATTTTTTAAGATCTTCAATTGGACTTTCCTTTTATTCACCATAAGGATAAAAGTTTTTTCATGATTCATATTTTTGTAAATTAAGTAAATTAGAGTGAAAAGATCTAGGATAATCTTATCTATATTTTTCATATTAAAATTGACAACAAAACTAGATAATCCCTGAGGGAGTGATAAAATAATGAGATTAGTGCATGGTTCTTCAAGAAGCTCAAACCCTAAAACCTCCAAGTTCTCAATGTTTCCAATAAGTTTGACTAAGTGAGGCCCAAATGGTGTACGTTCTCCAAGATTACTTGTGAAGTGTGCCTTGGAGATATTAAACCATTCCTATATCTTTGTCTCTCCTAATAAAGATCACAAAAATGCCAGATCATGTTATAAATATCCATGTTTTTATGAATTTTATTGATTTCTCTAGACATGGATGAAAAGATTAAACACCGAATATCTAGCACATTATTTGTGTGTCTTTCATAGATAGTAAACTCTTCATAACTTTCCTCCTTAGTGGGTAGATCCGGGATTAATAATTCCAGCACGTGATATTTCTATTCATGGTGAAACACTACCTGTGGACATATAAACTATTCTTAGATGTTATTTAAATTTAGGAGAAAACCTGTCTCCTGAATTGATCACAAGGATAAGGTGGTTGAAAAACTTTTCATTTTTCTATAATGATAAAAAAGTATATTATTAATAATTTTTTATTATAAATTATGTGAGACATATGAATAATAATTTTAATTTTATTAAGTATCTTACTATTTAATTGAGTCTCAATAATCCTCACTATTGAACTTAGTATTTGTAACACCCCGAGCTTCCACAATACGCTTCTCATTCAATAATGAAATAGCTTGCATTGTACGCAACTTCGAGTTCTAAAACACCGAGACTAATCAAAGTAGCCGTTATTAATAGTAATAACCACTTTTTAAAATTATAGAAATTTTATATTTCAAAATGGATTCATTTTTGGATTCGGAATATCGAAATTATCCTATGTTTAATTTTTGGTATTTTTCTGAGAACTTCTAATTTTTTATGAATAGTGAAAAATACTTAAAAACAACTTTTTTTAATCAAAATAATTTATAGTGATAAATTATACTATTTAGTGGTTTTAAAGTATAATTAGAATATATTTTTACCATTTTATCCAATGGTGGTCATTAGAATTAATTTAACATTGATATTGGACATAAACAATTGCCAATCTTTTGATATAAATTGTTTCTTAAAAACACGCTATTTGTTGTGACAGCGGGAATTAACTATAAAATTAATTAATGAAACTTATATGTTTGGAATTTTGTAAAATAGAAATCATTTTTGAATTCGGAATATCAATTATATCTTAGGGTGAAATTTTGGTATTGTTCTGAAAAACTTCAATTTTTGATGAATAGTGAAACCACTAAGTGGTAGTTAAATAACTGATTTTTCGTTTAAATGAAATATTACCACTTCTGTGATTTGATTTTCAAAAATACTACATACATGGTTGTCATTAAGAAGTAAAATGTGGTTCAATGAGATTAAAATAATTTTTGGTGAATAGTAACTTTTAAGTTCTTAATCGTGATTAGAGGTAATTAGTGTAGTTTAAGGTAAAAATAATGTTTTAATAATATGAGATGAGCTTGACACATGTCCTACCCTCATTGGATGTGCCATGGCCGACCAAGAAAATCCATGGGTCAACTTGGGGACCCCATGGATCCACTTTAGTTAGAAAATGACATAAATACATTTTATTTAATGTTAAAGTAAAAAATGACACAAACATGAAATGTTTTACTAAAACAATTTTTACATGAGGTTATACAAGTCATATTTTTGACTATAAATAGTCATTGGAAAGATAAAAAGATTTACTACAACATAGTATTTTTTTTTATAATTTTTAGAAATTAAATAAATTGAATTATTTATGACATCATTATGATGCAGCGATGACCTCATTATTTAACGATTTTAATAAAATGAAAAGATAATGTACAATCCAAGGCATACACTTGTACAAAGACCATTGTATGGGTATATTTCGAACCCTTATCACCATATACACGAATTATATAAGTGTGGGGCCTTTAGAATCCGAAAATCATTGTATAATAATGTAAAATTTCCTTACTTTCCAAGAGTACCCCTCCTCTCCTCTTATAAAAGGCCCCCACCTCTACCACCTCATTCACACTTTAAAACCATTTGGATCGGCCAAACTCTGCCCAAATACTCTCCCAAATTCTCCCTCTTACTCCTAGAAGCCTCACTTTGTGCATAACTCTTCCCAAGGAAGCCTTTGGCTCAAATCAAAAAGAGTTACCCGATTTTGAGGTAATTTCTTCTCTAATGTTGTTTTGTTTTATTTTTATTCTCCAACCCCCTAAACACTTTTTATTAATTTTTTTGTAACAACACCAGTATCCTCAATATAATATGATGTTTTTATAAGAAGGATTCGATCTACACTTACAAACACCTACATATAATGGTTAAAGAACATACGGTTTCTGTGGATGGCGAATTTCTGCCTCACGAAACGATGATTGTTCAACACTCATATAACACCTTCAAAGGTGGCCATTAAGATGTCACTATATTTATATAGGATATATAATATGTTTATGTTTTACTTATTATTCTTTATTTCTCATTTATGTCATACTTTATGATTTCCATTATGGGTAAACACGATAATTTCATTTTAGGAAGTGCGGACTACCGCCCCCTCAAAGTGATGTGAATCGTTAATGCCATATGTGGGATGTATAAAGGATGGAGTAAATGATATTATATATGATATTATACTGGAAATATATTATACCTTTATATAATTATGATTTCATTCCATTAAATATGAAATATAAATGAAAGTAGCGTTCATGCGTACGTACGGCTTACCGTCTCCATGAACGGTGCATTTCATTTTTACCTCTAAATGTTATGTAATAATATAAATGCATGTATATACTGGATATATATGAGATATATGATATCTATATCATGAATATAATTCTGGATATAATGGATATATCACCACATGAACAACTTGTAATTATAATAATGTTATTTTTGACTCAAGTACCTAAGATCGACAAAATGACCGTTATAAACTTAAATAATTAAATAATGTTAATAACATGGTAATAAGGGATATAAAAGGAATATTGAACATGAAAAAGTTTCTTAAGTAAATAGGAATTAACTATAGTTTATTATTCAGGAGGTTAAAGAACGGTCGAGTCAGGACAGGACGCAAGGTAAGGGAATTTCTTAACCCAATTTCCATTCTTTGGGTTAATCTTTTAATTTCAAATTATGTCATGATATTATTATGTCCTATTTTGTATTTGTACTTTCTTTATGTGTAATTATAGTGAATACACATAATAGATCTATTTTATTTTAAAAATGATCTTTTTAAGGACTTCGTCTCAATCTCCTTTCATTGAGGCATATTTGGTTTTATACACAACTTTCTTTTATACAGTGTATAAACCCCTTTGACTTTTACGTTTATTCAAAAGGAATCTTTTTTATATGAAGCGTTCACTAAACGACAAAAGGGGATGTTTTTGTTGTACGTATGCGGCGACAACGACCTTTTCCGCCACCGCGAGTATTATTTGGTCATTGGCTTCCTCAACAAGCCGTAATGTTTTTAAAATGAAATAAATACCATGTTTTACTTTTATTTTATTTTGGTATTGAAAATGGTTTTGAAAGTGTTTTTATTATATCAATGTGTTGTATTGATATCTTGTGATTCAAATGTGGAAATGTTATGTTTCCTTTATGCATGTTTTATGTGATACGATTATGTTATGGTTTATGATATGTTTAAACCTATTCATATGAGGAATGCATTGGACTTAATAAGTGACGGGTGGAGCCCGCTATAGCTCCTCGATGCATCGGTAGGTCTCATGAGACAAACTAGTGTCTTGGCACGAGGCGTTGAAAAAATCTTATTTGTGGTCTTGGCACGAGGCCTTGACTACGTGGTTATGATAGTCTGGCATTATGCATTCCATCATTATGAAAGTGGTTATTGATATTGCATGTGATTATTCGACCAGTAGAATATCCATGTGAAGAAGTAAATGGCATTATCTCACTTTACTTTTGCCATATTATGTTGATGTTCAAGTTTAAAAGGCTTTTGTTTTAGTCATACATTGCCTTAAATGTTTATGTTTATTTATGAAAGCTTCCGCAATATTGTTATCCTTACTGAGAATCTGAGCTCACCCCTTTCAATGTTTTAATATTTTCCAGGATGTGAAGAAGTATTTTAGGAATGACCTGCAGGGATAGTCAGAAGAGGATATGAGTGTGGACTATGAAGACTTTGTTATTTTAGTTTTTCACCTTATGTTGTAATGTAACATTTATGAGTGTATCTAGTGTTTCCAAGGCTACTAAACTAATCGTTCTTTCGAGACTTGATCTTTTGTGATCATGCCAATGTTACGAAGTAATTCACCGACTCTGGGTAGCTGGGGTCGGGGCGTTACAGTTGGTATCAGAGGCAGTTTAGTACTAACCTTGGAAGCTAGATTTAGATAAACTCTGATTAGAGCACATAGCCCGAAGATAGACTTTAAGGATTAGTATAGAAGAACTTCCTAGAATTTTGGTATTATAGAGATTTTGTGAGTTTTCCGAGCAATATATCCCTGTCTGGATACAAGCAGGTAGAGGCGGCTCTGGCACAGATGTACCTAGGGGTAAAACCCGAAAACACCGCTTTGAGCTAGACTCGAACGGGAACTGGTGCACGACAACGGGCTTTGCTGCACTCTTGGTTACGACACTCCCAGGGGATTTGCTTAGTATAATTCTCATTTTCTTTACAAACCACTATGAAGGGTTATGATTATATACTTTCTCAAAGAAAACATTCCTTTTTATGATTATGGATTATATCCATAAATAGTTAAATTTATGTAAAGTGTTTTACAAATATGGAATTATGTATTTTAATTCATAAACTAATCTAGTTTATTCCATTGTGTAGAAATGGCGCCTAGTGGAAGGAATGGAAACCGTATCAATGTACGCACTCCGTGTAGGGATTTCCCTCCCACTCAAGATAATTATTGTGGATCTGGAGATACAACTGGTGCTGATCAACTTATTACCATACTGGGACAACTCACTCAGGTTATGAATAATAACCTTACTCGTATGGAGCACCCTAATCCGCAATGTGGAGGATCAATGTTAGACCGCTTCATGAGGCAACAACCACCAACATTTAATGGGGGTACAAATCCGTTAGTAGATGAGCAATGGATAAACTCCTTAGAGAAAATATTCCATGCCTTGGGGAGTAGCGAAAGGGAGAAGGTTATCATGGAAGTTTACCGCCTCACTGGAGATGCTGATCAATGGTGGTCATTGATTCAAAATACAAAGGAAGATGATGACGTATCAAATATGGAATGGAGGGAGTTCAAAGAGCTTTTCTTAGAAAAATACTTTCCTCATGACCATCGAGCAGATATGGAAAGGAAATTTATGAGTCTGAGACAAAAGGAGGATGAGAATGTCGCAAAGTATGAGGCCAACTTTACAAGGTTGGCGAGGTATGCTGCAGATTATATACGTAACCCAAGAGGTAATATTGATTGTTTCTTTGATGGGTTAAAACCATTTCTCCATAGAGCTTTAGTATCACAATATTTCTCAACATACGAATATATTGTCTCATGTTCTATCAAGACAGAAAAGGAATTCTCTACGTCTTATGACAACAAAGTAAAGCAAGAGAAGAAGAGAACGGTGGAACAAGAGACAGATAAAAGGAAAAAGGGAAAGAAGGATTTTCCATTATGTGATAATTGTGGGAAGAATCACCCTGGTACTTGCCTAAAAGGAATGGGAGTTTGTTATAAATGTGGAGAAAAAGGTCACCAGGTGCGTGATTGCAAGGGAAAGAAAGAGGCTATCAATGTTGAATGCTACAATTGTAGGGAAATGGGGCATTATGCAAATTAATGTCCTAAGCGTCAGGGAAACTTACCTCAGAAAAGTCCAAGGGATCAAGGAAAATCTTATGCTGTTACTACAGTTGAAGTAGAATAATTAATGTATTGGTGCTTTTGGACTCATGGATTATATTCTGGTTATTAGAATAATGTGATATATATATAAGGATTGTACTGCAGTACTTGTTGTTTCAGTAAGGTTTTAATATGATGAAGGTAATTATATTTTTAGTATGTGACAATAAGAGAAACTTTACTTTGTTTGGGGAATCTGATAAATTGATTTTGGAATTAAGAGACCTTTTAGAGAAAGTCTGGACAGAGGTATTTTGGATAATTATAAAGGTTGGAGTGGATTAAGTTGATCTTTGGATAGTATTGTTTAAGGTTAAATTTTTTTTGAAGATTATTTTTGGAATATTATAATACTATAGTTTTAGGAAAAGGACAATCTGCAGGGTGGGGCCTAACCCGTCACGTCAGACAAAGCTGCAGGAATCGAACCCACAACCATAGTGCGACAGGACTTTATTACCTACCACTAGCCTACAGGAAGTCCCTGGTTATTACAAAATAATTTTACTAATCTAAATGGTATGTGTTAACATTTTGAAACTTATACAATTAGGATAAGTATAATATTTTTGAGTTCTATTATCTTTTTGAGTAAAAGATGAGTTGAAGGTTGAAACTCTAATTGTCAAGCATAAATATATATATACCCATATCTTATTCAATGAATAAATTAATTCTTAAACTTTAGTAAAGGGATATTAAAACAAAAAAATGTGTTATCCTAATACCTTATGTCTTGTTGAACTGATGATATTTTAAATCAACATAGATTGAAGGCTTTGAGGCCCTCAATTTGACAGTTGATTGTGATTGATGACCTTAATCACTCCCTACAAATATTTACATTTTTCCTCCAATTATATGTCTCTAATTTCCACCAATGTTCTCCTAATCGAGATCATAATTGGGTGGTGACTTTTTCATTTCCCTTTCCCTCTTATTAAGGCTAAATTTTATTAATCTTATTTATGATGTGGGTTTTCCACAAAGGTATTTTCTATTTTCAACCTTTTATTTTCCAAGAAAAATTTCAAATTGTGAGGACACAATTTATTGATGGAGGGGAGAATGTAACACCCCGAGATTCCACAATACGCTTCTCATTCAATACTGCAATAGCTTGCATTGTACGCAACTTCGAGTTCTAAAACACCGCGACTAATCAAAGTAGCTGTTATGAATAGTAATAACCACTTTTTAAAATTATAGAAATTTTATATTTCAAAATGGACTTCATTTTTGGATTCGGAATATCGAAATTAGCCTATGTTGAATTTTTGGTATTTTTCTGAGAACTTCTAATTTTTTATGAATAGTGAAAAATACTTAAAAACAACTTTTTTTAATAAAAATAATTTATAGTGATAAATTATACTATTTAGTGGTTTTAAAGTATAATTAGAATATATTTTTACCATTTTATCCAATGGTGGTCATTAGAATTAATTTAACATTGAAATTGGACATAAACAATTGTCAATATTTTGATATAAATTGTTTCTTAAAAACACGCTATTTGTTGTGACAACGGGAATTAACTATAAAATTAATTAATGCAACTTATATGTTTGTAATTTTGTAAAATAGAAATCATTTTTGAATTCGTAATATCAATTATAGCTTAGGGTGAAATTTTGGCATTGTTCTGAAAAACTTCAATTTTTGATGAATAGTGAAACCACTAAGTGGTAGTTAAATAACTGATTTTTTGTTTAAATGAAATATTACCACTTCTGTGATTTGATTTTCAAAAATCCGACATACATGGTTGTTTTTAAGAAGTAAAATGTGGTTCAATGAGATTAAAATAATTTTTGGTGAATAGTAACTTTTAAGTTCTTAATCGCGATTAGAGGTAATTAGTGTAGTTTAAGGTAAAAATAATGTTTTAATAATATGAGATGATCTTGACACATGTCCTACCCTCATTGGATGTGCCATGGCAGACCAAGACAATCCATGGGTCAACTTGGGGACCCCATGGAGCCACTTTAGTTAGAAAATGACATAAATACCTTTTATTTAATGTTAAAGTAAAAAATGACACAAACATAAAATGTTTTACTAAAACAATTTTTACATGGGGTTATACAAGGAATATTTTTGACTATAAATTATCATTGTAAAGATAAAAAGATTTCCTACAACATAGTATTTTTTTATAATTTTTAGACATTAAATAAATTAAATTATTTATGACATCATTATGATGCAGCGATGACCTCATTATTTAACGATTTTAATAAAATGAAAAGATAATGTACAATCCAAGGCTTACACTTGTCCAAAGACTATTGGATGGGTATATTTCGAACCCTTATCACCATATCCACGAATTATATAAGTGTGGTACCTTTATAATCCGAAAATCATTGTATAATAATGTAAAATTTCCTTACTTTCCAAGAGTGCCCCTCCTCTCCTCTTATAAAAGGCCCCCACCTCTACCACCTCATTCACACTTTCAAACCATTTGGATCGGCCAACCTCTGCCCAAATACTCTCCCAACTTTTCCCTATTACTCCTAGAAGCCTCACTTTGCGCAGAACTCTTCCCAAGGAAGCCTTTTGCTCAAATCAAAAAGAGTTACCCGATTTTGAGGTAATGTCTTCTCTAATGTTATTTTGTTTTATTTTTCTTCTCCAACCCCCTAAACTCTTTTTATTCATTTCTTTTGTAACAACACCAGTATACTCAATATACAAGGATGTTGTTATAAGAAGTATTATAGCTACACTTACACACACCTACATCTAATGGTTAAAGAACATACGGTTTCTGTGGATGGAAAATTTATGCCTCACGAAACGATGATTGTTCAACACTCATATAACACCTTAAAAGGTGGAAATTAAGATGTCACTATATTTATATAGGTTATATAATATGTTTATGTTTTACTTATTCTTCTGTATTTTTCATTTATGGCATACTTTATGATTTCCATTATGGGTAAACGCGATAATTTCATTTTAGGAAGTGCGGACTACCGCCCCCTCAAAGTGATGTGAATCGTTAATGCCATATGTGGGATGTATAAAGGATGGAGTAAATGATATTATATATGATATTATACTGTAACTATATTATACCTTTATATAATTATGATTTCATTCCATTAAATATGAAATATAAATGAAAGTAGCGTTCATGCGTACGTACGGCTTACCGTCTCCATGAACGGTGCATTTCATTTTTACCTCTAAATGTTATGTAATAATATAAATGCATGGATATACTGGATATATATGAGATATATGATATCTATATCATGAATATAATTCTGTATATAATGGATATATCACCACATGAACAACTTGTAATTATAAGAATGTTATTTTTTACTCAAGTACCTAAGATCGACAAAATGACCGTTATAAACTTAAATAATTACATAATGTTCATAACATGGTAATAAGGGATATAAAAGGAATAATGAACATGAAAAAGGTTCTTAAGTAAATAGGAATTAACTCTAGTTTATTATTCAGGAGGTTAAAGAACGGTCGAGTCAGGACAGGACGCAAGGTAAGGGAATTTCTTAACCCAATTTCTATTCTTTGGGTTAATCTACTAATTTCAAATTATGTCATGATATTATTATGTCCTATCTTGTATTTGTACTTTCTTTATGTGTACTTATAGTTAATACACATAATAGATCTATTTTATTTTAAAAATGATCTTTTTAAGGACTTTGTCTCAATCTCCTTTCATTGAGGCATATTTGGTTTTATACACAACTTTCTTTTATACGGTGTATAAACCCCTTTGACTTTTACGTTTATTCAAAAGGAATCTTTTTTATACGAAGCGTTTACTAAAAGAAAAAATGGGATGTTTTTGTCGTACGTATGCGGCGACAACGACCTTTTCCGCCGCCGCGAGTATTATTTGGTCATTGGCTTCCTCAACAATCTGTAATGTTTTTAAAATGAAATAAATACCATGTTTTACTTTTCTTTTATTTTGGTATTGAAAATGGTTTTGAAAGTGTTTTTATTATATCAATGTGTTGTATTGATATCTTGTGATTCAAATGTGGAAATGTTATGTTTCCTTTATGCATGTTTTATGTGATACGATTATGTTATGGTTTATGATATGTTTAAACCTATTCATATGAGGAATGCATTGGACTTAATAAGTGACGGGTGGAGCCCGCTATAGCTCCTCGATGCATCGGTAGGTCTCATGAGACAAACTAGTGTCTTGGCACGAGGCCTTGACAAAATCTTATTTGTGGTCTTGGCACGAGGCCTTGACTACGTGGTTATGATAGTCTGGCATTATGCATTCCATCATTATAAAAGTGGTTATTGATATTGCATGTGATTATTCGACCAGTAGAATATCCATGTGAAGAAGTAAATGGCATTATCTCATTTTACTTTTTCTATATTATGGTGATGTTCAAGTTTAAAAGGATTTTGTTTTAGTCGTACATTGCCTTAAATGTTTATGTTTATTTATGAAAGCTTCCACAATATTGTTATCCTTACTGAGCATCTGATCTCACCCCTTTCAATGTTTTAATATTTTCCAGGATGTGAAGAAGTATTTTAGGAATGACCTGCAGGGATAGTCAGAAGAGGATATGAGTGTGGACTATGAAGACTTTGTTATTGTAGTTTTTCACCTTATGCTATAATGTAACATTTATGAATGTATCTAGTGTTTCCAAGGCTACTAAACTAATCGGTCTTTTGAGACTTGATATTTTGTGATCATGCCAATGTTACGAAGTAATGCACCGACTCTGGGCAGCTGGGGTCGGGGCATTACAGTATTCCCCGTCATTTAGAAATTCTAGTGGAAAGGATATCTATTTCCATTCTTTTAATCTAGATAGAATCCATGAATATTAAAAGAAATTATTTAGGTAGGCAGTATTTCCAACTACAAACTAATATCTCCTTGAATCCGTTGAGTGGACTCCCCAATAAAGAAATATTGACTTGTATTTCCTCAACACTTGATTCCAAATTTGTATTATATATATATATATATATATTCCATTAAACCCTATTAATATTCAATTAAGTCAACCCATTATCTTAGTTAAGACTTCCCGAAAATTAAAATTTTCCCCGAAGGAGGCCGAACCAACACTTTAACTATGGGTTCATCATTATTTAGATGATGGAAGGGTTAATGAATTAATATTAACTTGAGATATTTTATTTATTTTATATAAATTTTTCTTATTTTTTATTTTACACGTATTCTTAATTTCAAGTGGATTTTACTTACACGATTAACCATGTACAGATAAAATATTTATGTATAATATTTTATTTTAATTCCATATTTTCATATTAAATCATTTATTTATGTGATTGAAATACTCCATGCATAAAATAAAGCATGTATAAAACATAAATAAAACAAATAAATAAACATCTAGATTGTGAGATTTATCTAATGGTTGATTTATTCAGTAGACAATAAATCAACCCCTAACCCTAAGGGAAAAGTCATTTTTTCAGTCTTGGAATGAGTTGTAGCGTCCCACCTATCCACCTATGTATTTCCTAGGTTGGATCCACCTTAGTTATATCTTGAAACACCTCCATGGACCTTTAGATACTTATATTATTATATATGTTTTATTACTCACACATGAGTTAGGGAAATAAATTTTTTGGATAAGGGTAATTACATAAAACAACCTTGGTCACACATATCCTACATAATAAAGGATGAAGGGATGTTACGCATGCTATCATATTTAATTTAATAATAAATTATTGAAAAAGCATGAAAAAAATTAAATTAATTAAAAAACATATATAGGTCTGGTCAAAGATCATAATAAGTCATGAACATGCAAAAAAATGTATTTAAAACCACCAGATTACATTCATTTCAATTCATTCTTTAATAAGATAAAATGTTCATGAATTAATGCGATTAATTGTTCTATTAATAAATTAATTCATTTTATATAATTCCATAAAATTTTTCCATAGATTCTCATCCACTATAATTTTAAATAAAATAAATAATTTTATTTTATTTTAAATTTAATAAAATAGTATGCAACTTTGTACATGGAAGTAACTGAATGAGTACCTATTTGAACTACTCAATATGGTACTTATTTTATAGAATGCGCTCACAAGAAAAATTTCATAAATGGAATTTTTTGTAATTTCATGGAGTATATTATCAAATTAATGACAAATAAAACACATGAAAATTACATTTCATGTATGATTCAATGCATGCAGAGTCTTTAGTATGAAATGACCATACATGACTTGTAGTTTCGAATATTACGTGGAATTAATTAAGGATTTAATAAAATGTAAAACCTAATGAATGGTATGAATTTTGAATTTATTGAATCAAAAAACTTAGGATGATGTGTTTTAATGAATCAATTAATTTAATTTAATATTTTTGTGTAAATAGGTAACATACATGTTGTTTAGAGGGAGTCCACACGGTGTGTACTTTACTTCACTGATGTCTGTAATACATCCCTATGGAATCGACATGTACTTATCATAGATATTTATGAGGTTCATGATGTGTAGGAAAGATATACGGTGCGTAATTAAAGTTTCATGGCTATAGTAGAAGATCTTGTTTGGGTCTATGGAAAACTCATCTTTTTTCAGATTTAATGGATCATTTATAATGCACAAGACATGTACATCACGAACAATGATTTTTTTACAAAGAATGTTGACAAAGAAAAATTTCAAAACCAAGAGGATATTTATTTACATCAATTTTATAATTATTTTAAGCATAAGAATAAAGGTTTCCTCTGTAACATCACACCCCAACTCATTAATTTGATAGGAGGAAGAGGTGCCAGTAACCTTAGGTGACATCCCCAATATACCAAAGGTTAACATTCAATTCCAAGGGATTAAGAGAAAATTGGGTTAATTTTTTCCATAAAGAAACCAAACATACTATCAAGATAAGATATATTCCACTAGATAAACTATATGATACCAGAGAATAAACAATACAAATCAAAGGTAAAACCAATTAAACAACAAAATCAGAGTCACAATGGAAAGAAGATACATCAACAAAAAATGACTGGAAAATGACATAACACTATGACACAAATGTGGAATCCTCCCAATAATCAACTTTACTAGCTCCAACCTACAACTCCACATTCCTCACCCATGGTATCAAGATGTGTCACTAAATAAGTAAGATACATTTCCTATTCCTTCATCCTGGTGAAAAACATCTTGAAACACGCCAAAGTTCCCAAGAAAGGGGTAGGTATAACATTCATTAGGAAATCCCCATAGGCTTATTAACATGTTCCAATAGGACAAGAACTAGTTAACACGTTTTATATAAAATAGTTGAAAAGTAGATAAATAGTTTACATGAATCCATACATGAAATCCATGAGAGGAAACAATAGGAAAAATTATTTTCATTTCTTATTACTTGGAATAAAATTTTCATGTTCACACACATGAATACACATAAACACATGCTTGGTTTCTCAAATTGATGGTGGTACTTCACAACCATGATCTTCCCCACTTTTATGGTGGCACTTCATGACCATGATTCATCCCCAAAAACATATGCCCACCCAATTATGAAAAGTCCCATACCAATTCATTCCACAAATAAAAATCCTTAATTTTTAAACATTTCATAAAATACTTTGTTTTCATTAAAAAAACCATAATTTTATATCATAATTTAAAATTATAAGAAAAGGGTTTTCCAAAATCAACCAAATTTCTATATTCCTAAAAAACCCAAAAATGAATTCCTTCAATAAATCACACAACATTTCCTTTTAAAATAAAAGAAAAAAACTTTAAAAAAACTAAAACTTAAAGTTATAGAACTAATGAAGATGATAGAGAATCCACTTTCCTCACAATGGTTGATGACATTAAAAAAGCACAAGGAAAATTATAGATATGGGCTCAAAACACCTTTCCTTCAATAGATCCAATAATATATCACCAAGACACACATCATTGATCATATATCAATCCATAACATATAGATATAATGATTCACATGGGAGGGAATGGGAAGATCTAAAAATAAAGAGCAAGAACGGGGAATTGGGTTTAATTATAGAGATCTAACATACTTTAATTCATCAGAATCACCTTTTGGGATAAAGGGAATCCCTTAAGAGGTCTAGGAGAGGATATGAGTTCAAGAGACTTATAAAATAGAAGAAAATGATGGTTCTAGGGAATTAATCTGAGTTAAGGATTAATTTTCTAATAATTAAATTCACATCACATGGTTAGGCTATACAGTTTGTCAAAACATGCATTAATTGTGCACATGCAACTAAACATCACCTAGGTAGCCGCATGGTTGTACCACATTGTTTCAAAAAATGTTTTCCAACCATGTAGTGATAATATCTCAAGGACATACCCTAATATGGTCAGCTCACACTATTTGAAAAATCATTCACCAACCATACCTCTCCCACCATTTCTATTTTCGTGGTTTCTCCTAGAATGCACACAATTTTATCCAAAATGTTCACCAATGGTAAGCCTGCCCAATGATTCCCAGCATCACCTTGCATGGTTTCCTAGAGATAGTTTATGATTTACCATCATCGTGATATAATCGTGCACATACATAAATGATTCAAAAAACACTTTAATACCATCTAGAAACTCCCAAATACTCAACCCAAGTATTATATAACTTTAAAATTCATAATAAATGGTAATGTACCTAAAACCAGTGGTGTTATATTTTCCAAAATCCTGAGATGTTTATTTATTGAGGATGTTTATCATTCTAACTCAATTAGTGTAGTTTCATTGCATTATGAGGACCCAAATAAGATCCCCTCTGGTAGTGATCAACATGTACTACTTTGATCTATAAAAAATTCCAATGAATCGTTGAGTACTAGCATAATCGATTGATCAAATTTCATTATTCCTCTTTGATCTCTTCGCATCCTTCCAATACTAAAAGAATATATATTGGTCTTATCATTCCTGAGAGGATGAAAGGTAGAGGAATATCTTGATAAAAATCCATTATGAACAATGATTAACCTTCTCTATAATGTTATAATAGACTATTTATAGATCTAGAGTTAGTGTTTAATATTTAATTAATTGTACAAGAGCCATTTAATAAAATATTAAACCCCGAGAAACCTCATTCCATGTAATAAAATAATAATAATATTTTATTCCACGGCTTATGATAACTGGTGAAATGATTAATATTATTTTACTATATTCAAAATTAATATTTATCACCAGACCTAATCGTGGTCTTCACATCCTCCTTTCCATTTATCGAATACCTGAATAAACATTTTTATTAAATATTTATTTATTCATTCAATAAATAAATAAATATTCAATTAAAAAAATAAAAAATAAATATTTATTTAATATTTACATAACTAAATTTATTATTTATTTAATAAATAAATAAATATTTATTATGGTGTGGATGAAAACAATTAAATAAATATTTTTAAAAGGTTTAGGCTCAAGGGGCCTCTTCATTGAAAAAAGTTAAAGAGTGGAAAAGGAACATACAAGAACAAAAGATTCAAAAACAGAATAAGGTTAAGTAACTCGTGATCTGGTGCTCATACTGTGGTGAGGGAGTCTCTCACCTTGACCACGAGGAAGTCTTCCTCTTCTCTATGTTTTGGCCTGCAACCACAGTCTACCTCCATCATCCAAGAGTTCATAATCTTTGATAGTCATCATTTCTTTCATAGTGAGTGTATGATCAGATTTTTGTACTTCTTCATCACTACTTGAAAAGGAAAGAAAATCAAATGAGTTGCATGTATTCACTTTAGAGTGATCTTTTTCCCTGGATTGAACATAAGCTCTACCAGAAGGAGAAGAATAAAAAAAATCAGTAGCACAACCATCTCCTTCATCCTTGTATTGGTAGGTGGCAGTAGGAATGGGGACATCCATTCCCTGTTGGTGTGTAGAATAAGAGATCTGTTGAGCATGATGAAGAGAAGTAGTCCTTTCATGATTAATATGGGTATTTTCTCCATCAAAAACTCGGTCTGGTATATCTAAAGACCGCTTGTCCTACTTGGAATCTGAATCAGGATCTTGCTGATTCGTTGAAGAAATACCACTATTATGCACTGGGTGAAGTATTTTGCTACAAGAGACAGTGGCTCCAAACCCCCACCCTACTTAGAAGGAGCAGCCAAAACTGGACCTTGAAGGGCCATTGAAATTTATTTAGAACCATTATTTGGTTTAGTAGGAGAACACATGGAAGGATCCTATTGAAAAAGTCAACTACTTCATTCCCATCTAAAATAGGTAAAAAAATCTTACCTTGAGTATCCTTTAAATACAATCCTCTGTCCAATTTAAGAGCCTTAGTACCAAGATTCTGCTGCCTTTTAATATCATAGTCATGACCCACAGTAGGAGTGAAAATATTCAAAGCTTTACCTAGAGTGTCCTCACATAAAGAGGCGGGCCTCATGAGATCAGGTTTCACCAAGTTAGCTATGATTGTCTTTGACTTCCCTTTATGAGATTTGGCATCAACCATTTTACGTTCCTGCCACAAGTTGAAATCCACTTCATCTTGAACTGATACCTGTTTTTCAGCCTGACTGTCAATAGAATCCACCTCATCATGCTCATTCACAAGTCCTTTATATAAAGCGTCTCTAAATGATACAATTTTACAAGGATTATTATCTTCATCAACCAAATCAGCCCATGCATTTTTGGTTACATGGCGTTCCTCCAATCTATCCTCTACTCGGAGGAGGGAAGTATCCTCAGGTTGAGTTTTATCTACCAAGTTAAACTTATTAAATCCAGTCTTTGGCTCTGACTAGGGGGGGCTTTTCAGCAATATGAGTTAGATCCAAAGATGGGGCAAGGTCATTTTGGTCCTTGGGTAATATTGCTACAAGCAGATCATTTTCATTCTTTGGTCTTCTTCAACAGTGATTTGAGTCATTGATTTTAGTATCATAGTTGGAACAGATAGTACTAGCCCTACAAACCTCAATAGAGTGACCCAATATGCCACATGAGTCGCAAAAGGGTGGGATTTTTTAATATTCAATTTGTAAATATACCTCATCTTGAGGCATGGATAGGATCACCTTATGAATGAGAGAAGAGTTGAGGTCAATTTCAACCAGTACTCTAGCATAATGTCTAAAACTCACCATCTCTGTAGCTAGGTCCATTCTAATGGGGACTCCTATTGCAGAAGTAATTCTAAACAGTATCTCAGGGTGCTAAAGAACCCAATTTAAACCATAAATTTTAACCAAAACTTGGGCACATGTTTCCTTAAATTCATTAAAGTTAAAGTTCAAACTCCAATTATAGATTCTAAAAATTCTTGGTCTAACATTCTCTATACCCGAACTCCATGATCTTCCCTTCAACTCTGCAGAGGGGGAAAGAACATGGAAAAAACCTGATCCGAGTGAAATGCACTTGAAATTTGAGAAACCCAAAACAGACAAAAGATGATAAATCAGGTCATTTTGTTTCCAGTGTTTCATAACTTTTGAAAGATAAATGTGAGAAATGAAGGAATATTTTCATATATCCATTCGCTCAGCAATTTACCCTTCTAAGGTTGAGACATGTGATATGTATCCTTTGCGGATAATTCTATGCGAGACCCGTTCCTTGATTAGGGAAAATGAACTGCTAGAGAAGTCAGAGAAAGAAGATATGTCGACTGATTCACATCTATTTTGCTTATTATGTCTCTCTAATCTGAAACGCTTTTAGTGATGATTTTCAACATATGTAAATAGGTTGAGACTCCGCGGATGATCATATACAACACAATCCATAAAGAGGTCCGATATTTTCCGCTCCCATTCCTCCATCATGAACCCCACCTTTTCTATTAAATAAATATTATATATTCACATAATTAAATAATTACCTTATGAATATATATATATATATAAATATATATATATATATATATATATTTGTGATTATTTAATAAATATTGATAAAATTTAACTCTCAGTTTTAAGAATAATATTTATTCTAATTTTTAAATATAAATAATCATTAACTAAGATCGAAGGAAACACTGTGTGTGGCCCTTTAGACATCTTTCTTAGTGGCATTTGACAGTATTACCTAAATTCCAAGTTTACTATCTAGAAATAGGTCAAGGAAACCATAAAGGAAGAAGATATGTCACAATGACAAAACCACATATAAAAAATCACTATTTTATATACCCTTTTTCATGATACCTCATCAAGTGGGTTGCACACACATTTCATCAACCTATATGCTTGATAAGACTTTTTCTAACTACCTAAAATAAACTTGTTGTTACACCATGGACATGGAGTTTAATGTGATGGTTCTATTTCAATAAAATAGACAATATATCAACTTCAATAAATATGGAAGGGAAAATCCTTCCCTGACATATTTATTAACAACATATCATTCATGATTCACCTAATGTACCCAACTTCACTATGAAAAATATTTTCATTCTTTACAGAAATTAATCAAAATTTTCAATTAATTATATTCATTAATAATAATCTTAAAGTCTAAGGATCATCACACACACTCATGGACAAGAAAATACAATGACACATAAATATATTGATTTCCTAAAGGCAAGTTTGTTCTCATAATCTCCTACCTTGGAGATTACCAAGTGTGAACTTCATGGGATGAATTATCATATACTTATGAGTACTCACACCTAATATTCAACATACTATGTTCCCCATCAAGAATTTTATCCAATTGTAGAATAAGTTTTAATAATATCACCATAGAATTTCAAGGTTTTCATTATAGAGGGAAACTACTATGCCCTTTTCGATGAGAAATATACTCTTGGGAATTATTACATTAAAGTCAAATAGAACTATGAATGATATGAAATATGATATTTTAATTAATATTTACTTATTTGAATATACATGAAATCTAAAGTAGAAATAGTTGGTTCTAGGACACCAACTAGAACATAAGAAACACTACCACTTCCTTAATGTATAGTATGGAAAGATGGTCAAGAGATAAATCTTTTCTGGTTGTAATGAAATTCCTTGATTTCATAAGGTGATATACTATAACCCAAATAGAATTATAACCTTTAGATTTTTGGGGGAGTCTGAGATGAAATACTTGGGGAAGTTTTTCCATTTACATATTGATATAGGTAATGGTTATAACATCCACTTAGACTTATATCTCTCATCCTTAACTTTATAACATACCAATCACTGGTATACATAATCTCTAATATATCTCTTCATGTTTTCCCACAAAAAATAACCTTTTAGATCTTTATAAATCTCTATACTTCTAGGATGAATAGAGAATGATGAACCATAAGTTTCTTCCAATAGTTCCTTATTCTAGTCTAGTATTGACAGGGCACATACTTGGTTCATGAACCTTATTATTCCATCACAATAAAGGTTGAAGTCAGGAACATTTCTCACTTTCTTTTATATCTCTATAGCATTCTTATACACCTCTTTAATTTTAAAATGGATAGATGATTGAACTCTCATTTGAGAAAGATAACATTTCTCTCCTTCCTTATATATTTCTAATATTTCTAGGGGAATATATACTTTAAACATTTATTATCAGTATTTAAATTATAACTTTCTATTTTAAGATAATTCCTATATATATTTAATGCAAAATTTATCACAGGTAACTTCAAATCACGAGTTAGGTAATTTTTCTCATGAAAATTCAATTGGAGTGAGACATAATCTATAACCATATTATTCTGTATGAGGACACTTACCAGTACCTTCTTTGATGAATCATAATAGATCAAAATCCCTTCTCCACTGTAAGATAGTGCGAGCATAGGTTCACTGACCAACCATCTCTTTATTACCTTGAAAGTTTCCCCACATTCATCAGTCCAATGGAACTTGACTCCTTTATAACTTAACTTGGTGAGTGGATTAGATATCCATGAGATATTCTTCAAAAATCATCAACAATATCTATCCAAACAAAAAAACTATAGATCTTAGTCACCATGGTTGGTCTGGGACAATGGTCAATAACTTCAATCTTTGATGGGTCCATAGATATACCCTCACTTGAGATTATATTACTAAAAAATAAAACTTTTTTATCTAAAATTCACACTTGGTAGATTTTTCATAAAAATTATCCTTCCTTAGTGTCTTTAGTACAATCCACAAGTGATATTAATTATCTTCATTACTATTTAAATATTTAATAATATCATCTATAAAGACCACCATAAACTAATCAAGGTAAAATCTAAAGACTCTATTCATTAAATATAAGAAGATAGTGGGGGCATTAGTAATACCAAATGTAATCATGATAAAGATGCATTCTTAGAGTTTTCCATGCTAAATAGATTTTTTACTTTACCAATGTACATGTACTGACTGAGTCCATGAATCCTTTTAGGTATATCATTATAGATATCTATAAATAAAATGTAGGTAGATTCACCAATATATTTCATTGATAATCACTTACCCAACCACATATTTAGAGAGTGAATTGTCTGGAGGTTATTTTTGATAAGCAATATGTCATCCACATACAACACCAGAAACACTACAATTCTCCCACTAATCAATTTTTATATATAAGAATCATCCATGTTTTTATGAAACAAAATTATTTGATTGCATCATTAAACTAGATATTCCAACTCTAGAAGGAATTCTTCATTACATAAATTGAATATTCTTGTAACATCCCTAACTTGATGCTCCCTCACGTGACCGATTCGTGCTGGTTATTAGACCTCAGGTGCGCCACTCCATATTTCGGAGGCTATCAACAAGTAGGAATGGTGTAAGGAATATAGTGAGGACACTATTCCCTCAAGAATAGAGTAGATAAAATAGTGTAAACTATATAATAATAAAACATGAAACAACAATAAATAATGGCCAAAACCTAACAATCAAAATAATAATAAAATAATGCGATGATAAGATAAAAGTAACTAAATGATGTGTTGAAATTCATAAAAGTAAAATTCTAAAAATAATCAATAAAAAGACTCTAAAATACCTAGTACCAAATCCCATGTCAGACCCATCTCTAAAATCCAACCCATCTAGTAATCGATTATTTAATGTAGATCCGCTTTCCCTTATCCAAACCTGAATCCATGAAATCTACTTGATTACCAAACAGTGCACGAACAAGATGTGAGTATAACTCGGTAATCCAACACCCAAAAGGTCTAAAAAATCATGTCTTAATATATATATATAGTGAATTAAATAATATGATAAATAGAGGTATTGATTTATAAATTGATACATCCCATCAAATACCCTACTAACCCATGGGCTTTGGGTTGACACCTAGGGTCATACAAACCTACTTCAACTCCATGTTTTATGTATTTTCCAAGTAGTGGATCCTCCTACATATGAAGGATCAACCAAATAGATTGAATATTCTCATACATAAATACAAACTAATAGTATCATGTCCCATGTAACCAAAAAACACCAGTCTTCATGTGTATATACCCATATTGGAATCGCTTATGTCTTCTCATGGAGCAACGTCCGACTAGTGATAATGTGACCAATCACACTGGTAACCCTAAGAATGTATCATTATAGAGTCTCTTACATATTCCCATGTCATAATTATATACCTAGGGGAAAGTAACCATCTCATGTGGTGGATTATCCTACATCAGGTTGAATCACTGGTACCATATCTCATGAGATAATGGATTAAGCATGTAACACCCCAAGTTTTTATGAATTATTATTTGTGAATAAAGTATAATTTTTCAATAGATTTTGTTACACAAAAAATGAGTTTCTTTGAAATATTTTGTTACATGAAACACTGAGTTTAGCTATCATTATACACGACACTGAATTTTAATAAATCATGATATATTATTAATATTATCATTTGAATGCGATCATTATAACCTAGCCATTAAACTTAGTGATGTGAATATAAATAAATTATTTTAAAATATTAATTATAATGGTTTTCTATAAATAAATCATATTGATAAGAAAAGGTACTTAATTTTTTATAAAAGTCTATATGTTTCGAAAATATTATTTTCTCCTAAAAAATGTTTTCTATTTATTTTTGTGAGAAAAAAAAAATAATTTTTGACACTTTTAGAAAATTAATTTGGTAAAATAAATTTAAATTTTTAAACCATCATGTCAAAATTATCTTATTTTGATTTTTTTTGAAAAGATTAATTTTTCAATGAATAGTGAAAAATACTGGTTTTTATTGAAAACTGCCTTTTGGTTTAAAAAATTTATAAGGTTAATTTTTTTAAATGGGTTTAAAAATAAAATTACCTAAATTATATATATATTAATACAATTTAGGTAATTTTAATCATTTTCATATTGAATTTTGATATAAAACTTTTTAAACTTTTGAATATTTTTTCTTGGGAAGATTGCTTTCTCATCACGTATGTGGGTTTAATTTTAAATTAAATTTTAACACTTATGGGAATTTAATTTGAAAAAATGAATTAAATATTTGGAATCTGGTTAATTTATATTATCTAATAATGTGAACTTAATTTTTGACTAAAATGAATAGTAAAAATAGTTAAAGTTATTTACAGTGGTTAAGGTAAAAATGCATTTACCGGGGGTTCAACTAAAAAGATAAGGATTAAAAATGACCCAAAAAATTTCCAAAACACATTTTATGGGCATATTTATAAATTATATCTTCTATAATCTATAATGGTCCATTTTGGATCCTTTTTTCATGGGAAATACATGGTTACACCATTTTCTTTTCAAAAAATTACAAGTGTCCCACTCACCTAACTTATAAAAGGATACCCCTTCTCCTCTACTATTCACACATAAAAAACTATTTGTATCATAAAATACATGACCCAATAACTTCATTTATTCTCTCATATCAACCTATAATGTAAAGACTCAGATTTCACATGATTTTTTTATTTATATGGAATTATTACGAGTTTGTGAAAATTGACGGCACGTGATTCCGAGGTCCAGTGTGCCTGGAATGAATTTCTGAACTTTTTTTAAGGTACATTCAGTAAATGCGCGAGCGGCATTTTATGACTTTTGAACCGGTGCTCGGATTAAAAATCTGAGAGCACTGTTGAATCTATAGTGCCCGAATTCACTTAAGGGAGGCTTTACTTTAACTACAGTAGGTCGGGAGAAAAAGAAAGATTTTGGACTTTTAAAAGAATAATAAAATAACAAAGTTATTTTATTTATATCTTTTCTTTTCCTTTAAGGGATGAGTAGTATTGGTGGGACCAATGACATGTCAAGCCATTAATTGGATTGACTCCTCAATGTTTGTAACCGTACATTTTGAATTAAGAAGGTTCATTATTAAATGAACCTCATAAATTCCCAATTGTGTTACCCACCTCTTCCCCCTCCAATTTATATGGATCTTGGGGAGGGGTGTTGGCATGACTTCACCAAGTGACGAATCTCTAGTAAAATACCATGACACCAACCACTTGGAGGAAGGGATCAGTTCCAATGAATGGTGATGAGCACCACCAAATCACGAACCGACAAACACCGACTCTTCCTCAAATGTAGACGTTCTCCAACAATCTTCAGGTAGGGTTTATTTCTTATCTAAATTCAAGATTTGTTGAAATAGTTTACTACCCTCTTGCTATCAAGCTGACACGGAGGGCATGGGCCAAACAAACAAGGCCTATACCCTCCGCCTTTTGTTGAAGTTTGACATGTTCTTCGTGAGCAATTTATTAGGGTTCAACGGAACCCGGAACGGTGGGTTTAGTGATGAAGAGGGCATCCTGGGGAGTCCATTAGCACCATCGGATGAAAAAATGGGTCACCGGAACTCACACGGTGACCCGTGGAAGACTGCCGACATCCGGAGCTGGTGGAAGAGGAGATGGCGGAACGCCGTTGTGCACTACCAGTGGAGAAGGCCGTAGCCGTAGATGTGGTGGGTGAAGATGGCGGTCGGATCCGACTGACCGCGAAGGAGGTGGCGGCGTACTGTCACTCGCCACCGGAGAAGCGGGCCATGGAATATAGCCGCAACAGACAACAAAGATCAGCATCGACCAACCATCGACGGAGGCGAGTGGTGCACCGTCCTGCGCCATTGAAGATTTCCATGGCTCGGAAGCCCCAGCAGAGGGCTGGGACCCGCTCCTTGTGGGTCCCATGGGTAACCTGGCGGCGCCCCGTGGCGCCGCCGCACTGACTCCGAACAGGGAACCCCCCCCGTTCGAGCTATGGTAGGCCCCGCTCCAATGGGCCACGCCTCCAGCAAGGTGTGCCCCTTCGCGGGCCGGGCCACGCGAGTCCAGCAGGCCACACCCCTCTGTGGGTCGGGCCGCGCCAGCCCAGCGGTCCACACCGCCCAGGTGGGATGGGTTGGTCTGCAACCTAGTGGGTCGAGCCCGCCACAGCCCAGCCCAACTGGGCCATCCCATACCAGTTCGGTCCAGGCCGGGTCATACCTGGACCCAGTTGGGTTGGGCTAGACTGGGTCGAGCCGGTTTGGTCCGACCAGATCGGACCGAACCTGGACCCTTTCAGGGCTAGTTTCACTAAAAGAGTCATAACTTGTGAACCATGAGTTCATTTGAAAAACAATTTGTGGCGCTAGTATCCTTAGAGTGAGGCAGTCCTTTTGGTATACTCCACTTGAGTTTTGGAGAAAGTTGGAGTATAGCCGGATTGGATCGAACCCGAATCCAATTGGGCCCTCGGTACTAAAACACTTATAAGTCACAGACCAGGCGTCTGATTGACACGCCGTCTATCATGTTGGAACCCTTACGACATGGCAGTCCTTCGGGATGCTTATTAGTGGAACTTTGTGGTGGTTGAGGTACGAATGATGGCTTGAGGAGTGGATCCTCCCAGAATCAAGTGTGCCTAGTGCGATAATCTCGTGGATGGCTGTAACATGAAGAAAGAACATCGATCCTATGTTGGTTAGAATCTATCAATCCTGTGTGGGTCAGCGCTTAGAGATCCTGTGTGGGTGAGCATCTATCAATCCTATGTGGGTTAGTGCCTAGCGATCCTATGTGGGTCAGCATCTATTGATCCTGTGTGGGTCAATGCCTAGCAATCCTACGTGGGTCAGCATCTATCGATCCTGTGTGGGTTAGTAGTAGATCCTCTCAATAGAATAAGATGATCTAGATTTATGAATAATCATCTGTACTTCTTTACTTGATTTATATACCTGGTGTGATCTGAATCTTTACCTTTTTGGTACTTTTACCTTCATGGTGTTACCTTTGTGGTACTTTTACCTTCGTGGTGTTACCTTCATGGTGTTACCTTCATGGTGTTACCTTTTTGGTATTCTTCCATCATCGATCAATTGTTCTAAAGGATTAAAAGTTGGAGCCTTATGTTTCCTCATGTATGAGATTAGTATATCTTGATAACTTAGGTATATGTATGGGCATATACCTAATTAGATTTGACGACAGATTCGTGCTTTGTGTTTGAGGTCTTTCTTTGTGGTTTATCCTTTTTGGAACTCTGGGAGACCTTTTGGGGTCTCGGGGTCCTTACTGAGTATTGTTATACTCACCCCTACATGGGATACTCCCACACCTTGTTGTGTCTTGTGCAGATGATAAATAGCATTGATCGAGGATGAGGGATCCAGGACTGGACGATGCTCAGAGGTGGACCATTTGATGTGACATGATGTAGTAACTACTGATCATGAGTTGTAACTATCCTTTAGGTAGGATCCTCAATGGACATTCTTGGAGTTGTTTTCTCTTTTAGTTGTACTTGTAATTTCCAGTTGGGATTGTATTCTGTCCACTTTTCTTTCTATACACTTTTTTCTACAGCAGTTTACTTCGTGGTTGCTTTTTGTTGTGTTCTTGGATTGTGTGATTGCACAAGTTTAATGGAAATTAATTCCCATTATAGGGATACACCTTTATGATGATAGTCTCTAGCACATGGCTTATGGAAGTTGGGCTTGGGGTAGTCACAACATGGGCCCCAAGGGACTGGTTGTGAAAAAGTGGTATCAGAGGATTCAGTTCTACCAGAGAACTAGGACTCCGATCTTTTCATTGTGGCAATAGTGTTAAGTGATATGAATGTGGTTTTCAGTTTAGGGAATCTAGTGTTGGTGTAGCGGCCGACGTATCTATACACCAGGACCCTGAATTCTAATTTTCAACTCAGTGCACGAAAACACTGATTGTGTGTGTTTTTAAAATTTTTCCTTATGATTTATTTGAGTCATCTCACCAAGTATAACTTATTAACCGTGGGGTACCTGTTTTCTTTTAGGATGCCGCCATGTAGATAGCCATCTAGGATTCCTGAGATATTAAATAATGACGTCCCACCGAGCGATAAGGCCTCAGTACAAGGCCTTCTTACGATGTTAGAACCTTCGGGTGGTGTACCAGTAGCACCACTACCCATTGGGTAGAAGTTTCCACCAGCCCCACTAGTAGAGGGTGCATTCAAACTGAGCACATTGCATGAGTTTCAGTAGAAGATTCCTCTGAGGTTCCAAGGCAAGATGGATTAATAGGCAGCTGAGGAATCGCTAGAGGCTGTGGCTAGAGTTTTTCACTTAGTTGGGACACCAGCTGATCTGATGGGGATCCTAGCTTCCAGTCTCTTCCAGGGAGCAGCTGGGAGATGGTGGAGTCTGACACTTTAGATACACGATGAGGAGACCCTCACCTGGGTGGACTTTAATGGACTTTTCAAGGAAGAGTTCTTCCCAATGACTCTATGCTCAGTGCGTATACAGGAGCTGCTGCACTTACAGTAGGGCAACATGATCGTGGCCCAGTACTCGGCGAGGTTCACTGATCTCTCCCACTACTCCATATACATGGTACTAGACCCTTTATTTAGGGCCCAAAACTTTGAGTAGGGTATCCAATGGGATATTAGAACATCGATGATATTTCTCAGCATTCTGATGCAGGTTGGGGTGCTAGAGAGAGAACTTTTGGTGAAGAGATTCCTAGCTGAGCATGCACTGACAATGAGAGACACCACCAGACGTCAGTTAGTAAAGTCATCCATAGCAGGCAGTATATGGATGATGTAGGGGACCAATCAGGCCAGACCTTCTGGTGGATGACCTTAGGATACATGGTCAATGGTGAGGGGATCATGAGACAAAGGAGGATAGATGGGGAGAAGATAGTGCTACTCATGCGACAGACATGGTCACATGGCTCGTGAGTGCTCGAACCACTGTACAGATGACCAACATATGGTTGAGGTATCGCTAAGGCAGTGGTTCAATTGGGGAGGTCCATAGGCATCAGGAGGATGTGGAAGAAGAGATGTCTATGTAGCAAGTGGTGGGTGACGATTCGAGATTCTACCGCCACCACCTCCAAGTGGTCCACCCCGACCATAGTGAGGAGGTGGATAGGGATGAGCTCAGCTCCAGGCAGCTGATCCCTATGATGAAGACACTCCAGAGATGATTTATGGTATGATCTATGTCTACTCCACCCTATCTGCAGTACTTATAGACATTGGTTTCAATCACTCTTTTATTTCCATGACCCTCGTTCGGAGCTTAGAGATTCTGATGGATCCATTGGCTCGATCCTTACGGCTAGAGACTCTTATAGGAGGGGATTCAATGATTAAACACTGGTGCCTACAATGTGAGCTTACTATATAAGGCGAGAGCTTCGGCTAGGATCTTCAATTAGTAGCATCAAGGCCTTATGACATCATCTTGGGTATGGACTAGTTATCTACATTCCATGCTCAGATTGACTGCATTAGGCGTAAAGTGCGGTGTGTCCTTAAGGATGGGACTAGGTTTTCCTTCACCGGCTAAAAGGGAACCTTTTAAGAACATGATGGACTTACCTAGAGGAGGGTATAGCCAATCAAACATCAGTTGGATAGCCTTATCCTAGGAGCAGTTGATGTTGAGAGTCTGAGCTATCCTGTAGTGGTGGACCAGTTTGCTGATGTCTTCCCTGATGATGTTATGAGACTACCTACTCATAGATATGTGGAATTATACATCAACCTATACCCAAAGATGACACAAATATCTACACCATCATATCGGATGTCTCTCACAGAGCTTCATGAGTTATGGGTACAACTGGAGGACTTATAGAGGAAGGGGTTCATAAGTCCCAGTGTTTCCCTATGGGAAACCCCGATTTTGTTCACCAAGAAGGAATATGGGAGTTTGAGACTCTGTGTGGACTATCAACACCTGAACTAGATGACCGTGAAGAACAAGTATCCACTTCTGAGGATTGATGATATCTTTGGTCAGTTAAAGGGAGCTCGATGGTTTTCAAAGATAGACCTCAGATCAGGCTATCATCAGCTCAGGGTATGAGATGAGGATGTGAAAAATATGACCTTTAGATGTCGGTATGTCCAATAGGATTTCTTGGTTATGAAATTCGGCATGACCAACACCCCTAAAGTGTTCATGGGAATCATGAACATGATCTTTCAATCATACCTCAATCACTTTGTGGTGGTCTTCATCGATGACATCTTGATATACTTGGAGTTGGAGGAGGATCATGCCTATCATCTGAAGATAGTTCTAGATACTCTCTAAGAGCACCAACTTTATGGTAAGCTCTCGAAGTTACAGTTCTGGATATGAGAGGTCCACTTTCTAGGACATGTTATCTTGGAGGTTAGAGTTGTAGTAGATCCAGTGAAGATATAGGCAATGCTTTCTTGGGAGCCACCCAGGAGTGTGACCGAGGTGCATAGTTTCCTGGGATTGGCTAGGTACTACTAGAGATTTTTACCTAACTTTTCCAGAGTTGCAGTACCCTTATCAGCATTGATGAAGAAGGGACAAACCTTCATATGGACAGAGAGATTCCATCAGAGTTTTCAGGTGTTGAGGTAGAGACTGATGAGTGTTCCCATCTTGAGGCTACCAGAAGAGGGTGTTGGGTATGTATTCTACTGTGACACTACAGGGACCAAACATGGATGTGTCCTAATTTAGGATCAAGTAGTGATTGCGTATGGTTCATGACAACTGAGACAACATGATCAGAACTATGCTACCCATGTCCTGGAGCTAGCAGCAGTGGTCTTCACCTTAAAGATGTGGGGACACTACTTGATGGGTGAACGATTTATTGTTTACTCTAATCATAGGAGTCTTAGTTATATCTTCTCACAGAAGGACCTGAACCTGAGACAACGACGTTGGCTAGAGTTCCTCTAAGACTATGACTCTGAGATAGTATACACTCCTAGGAAGGGGAACATTGTAGAAGATGCACTCAGTTGGAGGTCTGGTCTACAGTTTCAGAGTGAGGTGACAGAGTAGCTAGCTGCATTGTAGATATCCTTTGTGGATAGATATAGAGAAGATTACCTCTAGTATATGACTGCCACTCCCCCAATTCTTCAGTGATTTCAGAAGGAACAACTTGGGGACATTGACTGCGAGGCTCAACGTGCTCAGATATCCTCATGACAGACACCTGATATATTTTATGAAGGTGGGGAGCATGTCATCCTCTTTTGAGGACGCACCATGGTACTAGTGGTGCTAAGAGATGTGGTGTTGAGGGAGTTCTATATGTTCCCTCTTGCGGTACATCCTGGTGTGGAAAATATTTACCAGGAACTTTGGCATCAGCACATGTGGCTAGGGATGAAGAAAGTAGTGGCAGAGTTTGTCTCACGATGCCTCACTTGTCAGCAAGTGAAGGTCGAGCATCAGGTTCCAGTAGACTTAGCACAACCATTAGAGGTACCAGAGTGGAATTGGAATGGTATCTCCATGGAGTTTGTAACAGAACTTCCACTTACATCCAGGAGACATCATTCCATCTGGGTGATCACTGACCGACTCACCAAGTCCGACCACTTCTTACCAATCCAAGAGTGGGGATCAGTAGAGGGATTGGGACACCTCTACATACAGGAGATTTTATGACTTCATGGGGTTCCATAGATAATATTATCTGAACGTGACGTATGATTTATAGCCTGGTTGTGGAAGGTATTATAGGAGGCATTTGGGACTCAACTACTTTTGAGCACCGCCTTTCATCCACAGACGGATGGTCAGACAGAGCGGACTATTCAGAAACTGGAGGATATGCTTTGTTCTTGCATCCTAGATTTTGGTCGTAGTTGGGAGGATCACTTTCCATTGGTGGAGTTCGCATACAACAACAACTATCAATCCACCATCGGTATGGAACCATTTGAGGCCTTGTATGGTTGACCATGCAGATCACCTCTATGCTAGACAAATCTAGGGGAGTCAGCACTTATGGGTCCAGAGTTGGTACGGCCTACCACTGACATGGTGCAGATTATCCAGGAGTGGATGAAGACTGCACAGATCAGGCAGAAGTTTTATGATGACAGGACATAGAGACCTTTGGAGTTCGAGGAGAGAGACTATGTATTCCAACAGGTCTCACCTTGATGAGGTTTGCAGAGATTTGGATGGGGCAGAAAGTTATATCTGAGGTTCATCGGACCTTTTCAGGTTCTCAGAATAGTTGGAGAGATGTCATATCACCTGGATCTTCCCCTAAAGATGCACCGAGTGCATGATGTTGTCCACGTGTTGTAGTTGAGGAGGTACGTACATGATTCATCGCATGTCATCGACTGGGGTGAGCTGGACATTGATGATGGGGCGACTTTTACGGAGGTTCCAATGGAGATTGAGGATCAACAAGAGTGGGTACTTTATAGATGATCGATACCTATGGTGTGTATTCACTGTCATAACGGGGACCTACAGGAGAGAACATAGGAGCGGGAGGCTCAGATTCATGCTTAGTACCCCCATTTGTTTCCTTAGTCTATGTTGTGGCTTTCGAGGATGAAACCCCCTAAGGTGGGGAGAATATAAAGATCTGGATTTTCCATGTAATTTTTTATTTATATGGAATTATTATGAGTCTTAAAAAATTGACGGTGCATGATTCTGAGTCCCGGTGTGTCCTAAATGAATTTCTGAACTTTTTTTAAGGTACGTTCAGTAAATGCGTGAGTGGTGTTTTCTAACTTTTGAACCGGTGCTCGGATTAAAAATCTGAGAGTGTCGTTGAATCTGCAGTGCCAGGATTCTCTTAAGGGAGGATTCACTTCAACTACAGTAGGTCGAGAGAAAAATATATATTTTGGACTTTTAAAAGAATAATAAAATAACAAAGTTATTTTATTTCTCTCTTTTCTTTTCCTCCAATGGACAAGCGGTAGTGGCGAGACCAATGACATGTCAAGCCATTAATTGGATTGACTCCTCAATGTTTTTAATCGCAGCATTGGAATTAGGAAGGTTCATTATTAAATAAAACTCATAAATTCCTAATGGCGTTACCCACCTCTTCCCCCCTCTTATTTATATAGAGCTTTGGAAGGGTTGTTGGCACAACTTCACCAACCGACGAAGCTCTAGTAAAATACCGCGACGCCAACCAATTGGAGGACGAGACTGGTTCCAGCGAATGGTGACAAGTGCCACCGAATCATGAACTGATGAACACCGACTCTTCCTCAAATGCGTACATTCTCCAATGATCTTAAGGTAGGGTTTATTTCTTATCTAAATTCAATAGTTGTTGAATCAGTTTACTACCCTCTTGCAATCAAGCTAATGCAGAGGGCACATTCCAAACAAACAAGGCCCAGACTCTATCACTTATATTGAAGTTTGAAGTGTTTCACAAGTGATTTATTTGGGTTAGACAAAACCTGGAATGGTGGGTTTATCAATGAAGGGGCGTCTCGGGGAGTCTGTTAACACCTTTAGATGGAAAAACGGGCCATCAGAGCTCACCCAGTGACCTGCAGAAGACCACCGGAAACCAGTTCCAGTGGAAAAGGAGATGGAATCATGCATTAGTGCACCAATGGTGGAGAAGGCCGTGACCGTAGCCGCAGCAGGTGAAGATGGAGGCCGGCTCTGGCCGACCGTGAAGGAGGGGGCGACGCGCCGTCGCAAACCGCTGGAGAAGGGGGTCCCGACGAACAGCGTTGGTCGGCATCATCCATTTGAAGACGAAGACAAGTGGTGCACCATCACGCACAACTTAATATGGCCACGACATGGAAGTTGCGGCGGAGGGCCGGGACCCGCGGGTAACCTGGTGGCGCCCCGTGGCGCCCCCGGTCTGACTCCGAACGGGGTGAAACATCCCCCACTTCCCCCCATTCCAAATAGGGTGGGCCCTGATCTAGTGGTCCACGCCCCTCCGTGGTCTGGGATACGCAGGATGAGCCATGTGAGCTCAACGGACCGCGCCCTTTGTGGGTTGGGCTGCGCGATCCCAGCGGACCACGCCCTCTGTGGGCCGGGTCCTGCCAGCCCAGCGGGCCCCACCACCCAGGCGGGTTGGGCCGATCCGTGGCCCGGTGGGCCAATCCCACTATGTCCCAGCCCAACCGGGCCAGGCCAAGCTAGTTTGGGCTAGGCTAGGCTGACCTGGACTGGGTTGGCCCAGACAGGGTGGGGCCGGACCCAAACCCTTTCAGGCCCAGTTTCACTAAAAGAGCCATAACATGTTAAACCGACCTTCGTTTGACAAACCGTCTACAACATTGAGATACTTGCAGTGAGAAGGTACTTTTGTTATACTACACTTGAATTTTGAATAAAGTTGGAGTATGACTAGGTTGGATCGAACTTGAATCCAACCGGTCCCTTAGTACTAAAATGCTTATAAGTCACAAACCAAACATCTGATTGATGCGCCGTTTGTCACATTGGAACCATTAAGACATGGTGGTCATTTGAGATAATTCTTCATGGAAGTTGAGGTATGACCGATGGATTGAGGAGAGGATCTTCCCGGAATCAAGCGTGCTTAGTGCGGGAATCTTGTGGCTGGATGTAACATGAAGAAAGAAAATCAATCCTATGTGGGTCAGCATCTATCGAACTTGTGTAGGTCAATAATTAGAGATCCTTTGTGGGTCAGTATCTATTGATCCTGTGTGGGTCAGTGCCAAGCGATTCTGTGTGGGTCAGCAGCATAGCCTCTCGACAGAATAAGATTATCTAGATTTACGACTAATCATCTGTACTTATGTACTTGAGTTATATACCTGGTGTGAGTTGAGTCTTTACCTTTGTGGTAATTTTACCTTCATGGTGTTACCTTTTTGGTAATTTTACCTTCATGGTGTTACCTTCTTGGTGTTACCATTGTGGTACTTTTACCTTCATGGTGTTACCTTTGTGGTATTCTTTCCCTGTGGATGAGTTGTGCTAAAGGCTTAAAAGTTGGAGCCTTATGTTTCCTCATGCATGATACAAGTATATCTTGATAACTTAGGTATATGTATGGGCATATAATTAAGTATAGTTGATAAATGCTTTGTGATTTGTGGTTTATCCTTTTTGGAACTCTAGGAGACCTTCGGGGGTATCGAGGTCCCTACTGAGTATTGTTATACTCAACCCTGCACAAGATACTCCCACACATTACTATGTATTCTGCATATGACAGACATTTTTGTTCGAGGATAAGGGAGCTAGTACTGTATGGTGCTCATAGGTGGACCATTTGACCTGACATGACATAGTGACTATTGATCATGAGCTATACCTACCCTTCTGGTAGGATCCTTGGGGGATGTTCCAGGAGCTGTTTTCTATTTCAGTTGTACTTGTAATTTTCAGTTGGGCTTGTATTCTGGCCCCTTTACTTTCTGTACACTTTTTAATATAGTATTTTACTTTGTGGTGGCTTCTTATTGTGTTTTTGGATTGTGTGATTGTACAGGTTTAAAGGCAATGCCTTCTCGTTATAGGGATACACCTTTCCAGTGCTAGTCACCATCCCCTATAATATGGAAGGAGGGCTTGGGGTAGTCATGGAACGAGACCTGGGGGATGGTTCGTGACATATAATCCTTATTTGGGTCATAAATCCAACTTAAGAATCCTTTTGGTGCAAAACAAAATAAGTTGTCTGAAGAATAGGTAACGTCTCTAATCATGAATTTTATTTTATTTCTTCATCCACCTCCTTCAATTATTATTCAAACCTGATGATATAACAACACCATTATATACCATATAATTATATTTTATTAATTTAAAATCAAGACCTATATCCATCTCATCTTCCCTCAAATGGGAAATGAAATCACTGATCATGTGTATGACAGACTACCACCCCACGAACTGATGTTATTCATTTTCCATAGCCACCTCTCAATGATGGATGTAATGATAAATTTATTGTTAATATATTATATTTATGATATTATTATACTTATTGAATTATTATATCATCCATAACTTTATACTTTCTATTTTGTGGGAATACGACAACACTGCTCGTGTGTATGACAGATTACTGCCTCGCAAAGCGATGTGATTTGTTTACACATTACATGGAAGGTAATAATGATGGGTTTAATAAAAATATGTGATATATATGATATAAAAATTATTTATTAATGGTTATATATTATTTACCTTTATTTCTTTAAATCCATGGTGAAAATGGAAACAACGTTCATGCATATTCATAGCCTACCATCTCCATGAAAGGTGTCTTTCATTTTCTATCTCTAAATATTATAGATCACTCTAAATACATTTATTATGAGTATATATGATATTTATATAATGGTTATAATTCTTTATATTTTGTAAACATGATAAAATTATTAGGAAAAAAATAAAAAATCAAAACATATATGAAAAACAAAGTAGTCATTTCCCAAAATATGACTTTAACATGAAATTGTTAATAAACAGGTAATAAAATGTCATAAAAAAATAATATAATATATGATATATATATATATATATGTGGTTATATAAATTAATAATAAAATTATATTTATTATATATGAATTTTATACATTTATGAAGGAAGTCAAGACTTATGGTAAGAGATTTTCATCTCACCTTTTACTTTTGTGAGACACATTCCATATTCACCACTTATTTATTTTATGTGTTGTATATAATTAACATGAAATTAATTTATAATTATTCATCTAAAAATTATTCATATTTACATATCCATTTTAGGATAACTCTTTCATGGGGTTTACGGTTCAAAAGTTACCAAAGCGGTAAGGGAGTTTTGTCTCAATTTGCCTTCTTTGAAACATATGTTATATTATGCCCCTATATTATTTTATGTGGTGTATATAAATACTATCAAACATGTAATTTAATAAATTTTTTATTCTCATGATATTATAAGTTTCATTTAATGTTATTATTTCATAGTTCTTATGATTAAAAGTTACTATTGTGGTAACAATTTTATGTTACAATCTCATCATTTTTCAAGATTACTCATGATTTTTCTTATAACGATGAATTAAAATGATATATATCTCAAGAAACTCATTAATTTTATTTAAATATATTTATTTATAGAGAATACATGTATTCCCTTCATTTTCATCTCTTTATGTACTCAAGAGTTCAAATGAATATTTTTAATAAAAATCATCTGTATTTCTCTCTTCGTCAAAAAAACTTTTTCTTCCAAAACCATGTTTTATAAAAATGATTTTAACATTCTCCAAATTATTTATTAAATATGTTTTTAACCATGTTTTACTTTTTACAAAATATTTTAAAAGGAATATTCAGTTCATTTTCCAAATAATTATCTTTTTTCTTTTACTGAAAATTTGAAATGAATCTTTGTTTTAACGTGCATGGCATGAATAGAATTTCCACCAACATGACTATTATTTTATTTAAATATTAATTTATAATTTTTAAAGGTTATTTTCAATGAAAAAAATTTCAAAATTTTTTAATGTTTTAAAAATTCTTTTTAAAGGAATAACATATTTTCCCCAATAAACGTTTTAAATGATTTTTAAGGCTTCCTTTATAATTTTAAAGGTTATTTTAAAAGAAAATGACTTTTAAAATTATTTGTGTTTAATTTTTTGTTCAAATTCGAAATGATATTTTCCTCAAGAAAAATTTTAAATTATTTTTAAATATTTCTTTATAAGATTAAAATTTTATTTTCAAATTAAAGGATTTCTAAAATGTTTTATGATTTTTTACTTTTAAAAATTGATTTTCAAATAAAATTTATTTTCATAAAGAAATTTTCCACGTGTAATCTCAAAATCATTTTTCATCTAATATGACATTCTTTGATGTTACTTTTGCCTTACTAGGGATATAGTCCAAGGAAACCATTCTTATTCTTTATCTTAATGGTTTATATTTATAATGGCATGATGTTTATTAAACCTATTTCTATTTCATGGTTTATACCATGTGGAAATGATTATGAAACACACTTATTTTCATGAGTTATGCTATGATGAAATGATAAAATTATTATGAAATCTGTCTCTTTTCCACATGTTATGATATGATGAAATGTTTATGAAACCCATTTTATCTCATGGGTTATGATATGATGAATATTTTATGATCTTATGGAACATATACATATTATTTTCATTATGTGATGGGTGGGACCTATATCTCCCTCCAATGCATTGGGTAAATATTTATATCTCATGAGATATACATGACTAGAATGAGGAGTGGGAACGGTTCAGTAAGTAATTTTTTCCACTATGATGGTCTTCAGAGTGAACCTTGGCTACTATGATAGTTTGGTGAGTGAACTCATTCCACTATCATAACCCTTTAAGGTAGCCTTGACTTCTATGGAAATGTTTTTCTATGATTTTATGTATGTAAAAATTCTTGGTATTATGCTAATGTTATGCTCTCATGGATAATTATCTTTGGTTCCCTTATGATTCATGTCTTATGAACTACTAATATTTATTCCATGAATCAAGATCTTGATCTTTGATATGTGGGGTATGGTATTAAAATGTTATTATCATGTTATCATACCCTCATGTTCATGTTACACTAATGTATATCCCTTTCTTACCCTTACTGAGCATCCAAGATCACACTTTATAATGTTTCCTTTCCCCAGGTTATGAAGAAATTTATTATGTATGACATGTCTAAAAAGGGTTATAGTTATATAGAACATAGTAGGAGATGATGTGGCCCACTTATGGACCAATTTTTTATGTGTCCAAGTTTCCAAAAGAACTATAACTTTAAGATCCTCTAGCATGTGTTCATGTAAGGAATCTTATCCTTGGGAACTCTCACATGTGGGAGTTGGATGAAGCATGGATCTCTGCCCAAGGGATTCATGAGGAGAGGGATACCACTAGGGATGATGGTGGGTCCTAGCTATGTAGTGTAGCATCCTTTAGAGTTCCTTGATAGGTATCAATTATAGTCCACTAGAAATAATTATAGACCATTATAATTGGTATCATATGATATATTTAGTTGACCTTTGGAAACTAGGATGAGAAAACTTAGGTGAGATCCTTAGGGACATTTTTAAGGATAATCCAAAGTATATGAAAATATCCTAGAATTTTGGTAAAGGATAGAGTAAGTGATTTCTAAGTAATTACATCCCTATATGGATACTATAAGTGGATGTGACTCTAGCATATAAGTACTTAGGGGTAATGACTCCAAAAAGTGTGCATTGATATGGTCTCAATCATTACATAGTGCATGAGAACAGGTCTTGCTACACACTTGGTTTGACACTCCCAGGGGGTATGCTTTGAAAATTAACAAACACTTTATAAACCATCATGAAGGATTAAAAAAGATGATGACTATGAATGACCTAGAATAAACCTAAGGTTTTATATTTTAAAAATTATATATCATGATTTAGACATCCTATAAGTTATTTTTCATGATTATGTGGTTACCCACTATGATTATTGTTTCCTACACCATGGTTTTTGGTTTTATTCAATGGATGGAACCTAAAGTAATTGTGTTAATGATTAGTGTGATGGAAAATGTAATTATTTTACTTCTAAGTATCCAAAATTTATGAGATATGGAATTAAAAATCTCATTGTTATGCTCACACAACTTGCTCAAGCCATGAATCATTCTGAACATCCAAATGAGAAAATAAGGGAACAACCTTCTGTTAGTCCTTCATGTGGAAATGTTCAACTAACTTCAATGGATTCATTGATCCACTAGTGGTTGAGTAATATATTAGTTCCACAAAAAATATATTTTCCATTATATAGTGTTTAAAACATAAAAAATTCATTTTGGTTGTGTATCATTTGTAAGGTGAAGTGAGTCATGGTGGACTCTCATCAAGAATACATGGAAATATGATGAAATTGAATCTACATATTGGGATGAGTTCAAGAACTTATTTTTCAATAAGTAATTTCCTTGTATTATTTATACAAATATGTAGAAGTATTTCATAGATCTAAAGAAAAATGATTATGAATCTATTGGTACGTATGAGGCAAGGTTTACAAGACTTGTGAGGCACACCACTGGTATTGTTATCAAACCTAAAAGTAAGTTTGATTAATTATTCAGTTGATTAAATCCAAATATCCGAAGGGTGTTATCCTTAAGATACTTCAGTAGTTGTGAGGATATTGTTTAATAATCTATCAATGTGTAAATGGAGGTTTAATTTACTTATCAATATCATGATTTGATAAGAAGAGAAAAATGGAATTCAAAGGAAAATCTAAAAACCATAGAGAGAAGAAGATGATATTTTATTTATGCTCAATGTGTGGGACGAAACATGGAGGAAATTTTCTTAAAAGGGACTAGTAAATGTTTTAAGTGTGTAAGGTAATGACATCAGGCAGTTGAATGCTGGATTGATGAGAAGAAGTTAGATAATGATGAAAATAGAGAGGAACCTTCATAGAATGCACCACCAACACTACATTGTTTCAAATACAAAGTGTATGGTAATTATTCTAACCAGTTCCCAAATAAAAAGTTTAATTTTAAGAACCCGGAACTTATTTTGAGGTATGATTTTTATTTTTCTGGAGTTTTGAGAAAAGAGGAGTTTCTGGAAATTTTTGAAGTACACACCGTGTACTTTATGAGTACACGCCATGTACTTCGTTGTCGCACAAGGCCATGTTCTAGCCATGTCATGGACACACACACGGCCATGTAGGGGTGACATAGAGGCCACCTAATGAAGAGTATGGAAAAGGCTTGTACACACCATGTACTCAAAAAGTACACACCGTGTACTTTCTTTTTTTTCATCAATTGCACCAGGGTCGCGTGTAATCTCCAGAATCAACTTCTTCTAGGTCGTCTTCATCCGAGAGCGCTGAGCATCCACAGATCTTTGACAAGACCTTGATCCTCCATCAATCCTCCGATTCGAACACTAGTGAGTGTGTCAGAATCGTAACGGTGAGTTATCTCTTCCCCTAGAGCATCATTTGCCAATTCCTTCTCTTTTCCAATTTATCATGGGTTGAACATTTTAGATGTTTTGTAGATCTTTGATGTTCTAAGGTGATTCAATCCTCATGGTTCAAGTATATCAATCTCCTAACATTAATGTAGGTGTTTTGTGCATTTCTATAGAAAGTCTTTGAGTATTTTGTGAAAATTCCACCAATACCCTTGAACGGGGTATTGCATGTTTACCATTTTAGCCCCATTGATTGCCTGCTTTTCTTGTATGCTAGAGTAGAGGATTTTGTTTGTATTTTGGGCTAATTATTAGGATTTGGAAGTGTTTTCCATGCATGTTCTGGCCTGTCTAGACCTTTGGGTCTAGTTTACCTTTTTGACTACTGTTGTTTCCCCATGCCTAGTATTGTAGGATGGTGTGACTGTTGTTCTTCCATGATGAGATGTTGTAGAATGCTATCCAAGTAGTTTTTGAGGTTACATTGGCCGTTATGTGATGCGATACTTACTGACTTTACACAGGGCTGTGAGAACCTAGTGTAGTAGACCATAGGGAGAATGGACGTAAGGGCTTCTCCAGAGTGTCTTTATAATACGATGTGAGACCACAAGGGGAATTGATGTTGAGTGCTTCCTCAGAGTGTCTGTAATTCCTCGATGTGGACCACAAGGGGAATGAGACATTGAGTGCTTCCCCAGAGTGCCTTTAGTACGATATGAGCCTATAGGGGGAATTGACAGTGATTGATTCCCTAGAGAGTCTATTCTTTAGTTGAACCAGAGGGGTGAGACTGTGTGTGCCTCTGAGAGGGTTACTAGTACATATAGGTTTAACCATAGGGGTTAGGATTTGAGAACTACATAGAGGGTTACCTGTTTGTTCTACTTGCTTGAGTGGCTACTTTGTTTTTTGTAAATTAAATGCTAGAAACTGTGGATTTTTTGCTGCTGAGTACTTTCATGTTTACTGCTTTCTGTACTTTTACCTGCCATATATTCACTGACTTTTAGGAACATATCTCATGGTGGTTTCCTAAAAAGATTTAGTCTCACACCCTATTTGGGGCATGATTTTGGGCCCAAAAAGATTATATTGTTGCAGGTCCAGATAAGGGAAATCGCCCTTCAACTTCAGGTTCTTGATTGCATTGGAACTGGAGAGAATGAGACCAAGCTGAGGCTTGCGATGTTGATGAGTTGTTTATCTATTTCCCTTTTGTGCTTGGGTTTAGTACTGTATTCAGCATTGTGACTTGTTTGGCTGCTTTTTTAGACACATTTGTGTCATACATCATTTATATATTTTGCTCTATTTTTTTATTTATTAGTCTTCTGTTGTTTACTATTGTTGGATATTTACTTCTTCCGCTATTGTATATTTAGTCCTCTTCTACTGTGTTACTCTGCCAATGAGGGCATAGTTTCCCCATTATCACACCCAAGGCCCTGACTGCTAGTTGGAAGCCTCTGGCATTCGGGGAAATGCACTTGAGGCCATGTGACCAACCGTGTACAGGGCGCCTCTGGGTGGATTCCTGAACCAGGATGTTATAAAGTGTTATCAGAGGAATTATTTTTTCTTGATTTACTATTTGGATCCTTTATCTAGGGGTAGGATGGAATAAGTACTTGGTAATAACCTGTGCCCGTGAGTAGCTAACCCATGTACAGGGAAAAGCCAATCTACCTCGTTTATTGCAATTTTTCTGGTTTGCAATTTTAGAGTTAATTTGATCTCACCTTGAGTGATTCACATGTTTTGTGCTGTTAATGTTGATTTTATTGAGGTTCTATTTCTGTCGCAACCTGATTAGATGAGGGTATTCCATCTCATGCATCATATAGGCACTTGCTAGAAATCATATGTCATGCATTCTTGCCATGTCATCTAGGATGAATTACCGATTGCATGTTGTTGTGATAGATGTTTTGTAGAATTTGAATTGTGTTGTGATAGATGCCTTGATAAAAATATATACTTCTTGGTAGAGATTTGATTGTGTAAGTTTTTACCTGAATGAATGCCAAATTCTGGTTCTTGAGGTGTTATGGGCCCTCATGGACCGGAATTTGGTGGGTCATTGACTTGTTTAACTTGTTTGTAACTTGTTAAAGATGTCAAACTTTGATTCTCATGGAGTATGGGCCCTCAGGGATCAGAATTTGGCACTTTCAGTGTTCGTTTCAGTGTTTTCTGGGATCCGGAGTAGTTTCTAAGGCTTACTATCTGGAAAAACCTAGAATACACACCGTGTAGTTTTGACTACATGCCCTGTGTTCTTCTGTTTGGGAAGAAACAATTTTTCTTAAGTACATGCCGTGTACTTTATGTACACGCCGTGTATTCTCTAACCGTGCCACAGGCTATGTGGGCAGAGACACGAGATAGGTAAAATCTCATGGGAATACATCGTGTACCGATTGTGCATGTCGTGTAGTGTAATCCTAGGAGTCCGACCATGTGGTTAACAACACGGCCAATGGACTCTCCTCTTGTACACGTCGTGTCCACCTTGAACACGCCTTGTAGTCTAACCCAGGTACCCGACCGTGTCACGAACAACACGGGTCAGTGTTATCCTTTCACACACACACCATATCTGTCAGGAACACATCGTGTGGTTCGAGTCATGTGTCTGATCATGTCACTAACAACACGGGCTAGGTGAAGCTTGTCCAGTACACACCGTGTCTACCTAGAACACGCTGTGTAGTTTTGTCTTAGAGATCCATGTGGCTTGACCGTGTAGAAGGACTCGAGCAGGGAAAGAGGATTCAAGTACATGTCGTGTGTTTGGAAAAAATTCCGTGTGTTTGGGGTGTTACACAACCAGTTTAAACTGAAGTACACGCCCATGTGAATGACTTAAAGAAACACATCGTGTAGTAAAAGTACACGCTGTGTAGTCATGTTTTATGAAACTTGAATGCTTTCTTTCTTCTATTCCATTATTTTCCTTTCTGCATTCAATATTTTATAATATTGAATATAAGGTGTGTGTGTGACCTTGAAGAGTCATGCCACCGAGACTTCCTCCAGTTGCACGCCAGTTTCCAGGCGGTGATCAGATGCTGGATATGGCTGATCAGGGACTTCCCACAGATCCTCCTGTTGTGCCAGCCTTGGCATCAACAGTGATACTGGTTACAGCCACCGATGCGCAATTTAGGGAAGGCTTTCTAAGGATGATGTAGACCTTCTAGGGAGCACCGCCTCCTACCTTGACTATGGTAGACTTGACGTGAGTTTTCCAGCAACAACATACTCCCACCTTCTTAGGGGAACGAGGACCTCAGGCTATAGAATCATGAATAGAAGCCATGATAATGATCTTTGAGCATCTAGAGACACCTACATAAAGGCAGGTAAAGCTCACTACCTAAATGCTATGAGACTCCACCAAGAGGTGGTAGGACGTGATCTCACAGGAGGGTCATCAGCAGGTTATGGTGTGGTAGGAGTTTCATCGCGTCTTTTATGACTAATTCTATCCAGAGACCCTGAGGGCCGGCCAAGCCCAGGATTTCATGAGCCTAGAGTAGGGTACTCTTTCTATCATGGATTATTCCTCTCGTTTCATCGAGCTTCAGCGTTTCACACCCCTACAGGGCAGAGATGGGTTGTTCTTGGAAAGAAAGTTTGAGGATGGTCTCAGACGGGAGATCTGTTCACAGGTGAATATATTTAGACTGACTTCCATCGCTTCCATCATCAACTAGGAACTTATTTTGGAGCGCAATCTGAGAGATTCCGGAGCTGAGAGCCAGGGCGTTTCTACTTCCAGAGTTAGTGGTTCACCAGCCGACAGCAGGAAGTGCCGTAGAGAGTCTACGCATGGTGATCCGAGGCCTCGAGACACATCTTTAGGAAGCCATGTGATATGCTACCAGTGTGGAAGGGATGGGAATACGTGGATGCAGTGCTAGAGAGACCTAGTGGAGTGTCGATATTGTGGAAATATGGGTCACCTCCAGTGCTTCTGGCAGGTTTTCTCACCAACTGCTGGTGACAGGGGTTCATCCATGACTCCTCGTTCAGGAGCAGCATCACCAGTTTCTCACCAGTCTGGGAACTGGAGTTCTTCCAGCCGTTTGTGCTGAGGTGGAGGTTGAGGCCGTGGTGGTCAGTCACTGTTCTTTTAGAGACAACAGGGTGGATCAGCTTGGATTGGTCAGGTAGGGTCACAGGGCTGTGGCACAGGTCAGGCTTTTGTAGTGGAGTAGACCCAGCAGAAGTAGAATCCTAGAACCTCTACAGTTCGAGGTACGATATTAGTAGCCTCAGTTTTATCTTTTAATCTTTTCGATACAGTGGCTTCCCATAGCTTTATCTCTCTTGCTGTTGTGGAGAGACTTGGTCTCTACATCTTTTCCTCTACCAATACTTTGACTCTAGACACACCGTTGGTGACTAGGACGGCTAGTGTACGTCAGTGTAAGGAGTTCCCTCTTGAGGTGCCTGGGTATCACTTTCTATGTGATCTTTATATCTTAGAGATGATAGTCTATGATGTCATTCTCGGAATGGACTGGCTAGTTCCCTTCCAGGCAGTCGTCGAATATTATCGCCACAGGGTGAGTTTCATATCACCATAGGGTAGATCCTTTATTCATAAGGGTGAGTGGGATGTTCGGGCAAGCAGAGCAGGTCCAGAGTATCATGGGTTGGGAGAAGTTACAACCCATATTACTATTCTTTATCTGGATGACTAGGGGACTACACAGTTAGACTTTCCTCCAGTGGTGTATCTTTTCAGATATGTCTTTCTAGAGGACTTTTCAGTTTTGCCTCTGGAGTGTGAGGTAGACTTTTCTATTGAGATTGTTCTAGGAGCGGCACCGGTGTCCATTCCTCCTTATAGGATGGCTACACCTGAGTTTCAGGAGCTCAAGAAGTAGTTAGAGGAGTTACAGGAAAAGGGTTTCATCTGACCCAGTACTTCTCCTTAGGGTTCACCTATTATATTTAAGAAGAAGGCAGACGGTACCCTCAGGCTTTGTGTGGATTATCAGAAGTTGAACCAGTTGACGATCAAGAGCCGATATTCCTTGCCTAGGATTGATGATCTCTTTGAGCAGCTTCGAGGATCCTGAGTGTTCTCAAAGATCTACTTGAGATCCGGTTATCATCAGTTGCACGTTAGACCATCAGATATACCTCTTACAGCCTTTAGGATTAGGTATGGTCTATATGAGTATATGGTTATGTCTTTCGGTCTCATGAACGCACCTGCTGTTTTCATGGAACTGATGATCCGACTGTTCCATCCATACTTAGACTCTTTCGTGGTGGTCTTCATGGATGATATCTTGGTGTAATCTCACACACAACACGACCATGCTACCCATCTTGAGATTGTTTTGAGTACATTGAGATAGCATCAATTATATTCTAAGATCTCAAAATGACACTTTTGGATGGCTCAGATTCACTTCTTGGAGCATGTTATCTCAGAGACATGAGTATCAGTAGACCTAGAAAAAGTTAGAGCAGTAGTTTTCTAAGAGCAGCTGAAGAACATATCTGAGGTGAGGAGTTTTCTAGGGCTGGCTGGATACTGCATACACTTCATTTAGGACATTTCACGCTTAGCAGCACTGTTGACAGGTCTGACTAAGAAGGGTGCGAAGTTTTTGTGGTTAGATTCGTGTGAGTCAGCCTTTTAGGAGCTAAAAGGGAGGTTAAATTCAGCACCGATACTAGTCTTTCCAGAGCCAGAAAAGATCTACACTGTCTATTGTGATGAATTAGGTATCGGGATGGGAGATGTGCTTATGTAAGAAGATGGAGTTGTCGCATACGGGTCTTGGCAGTTGAGGCCACATGAAAGGAACTACCCGACAGATGATCTGGATTTGGAAGCTGTTGTTCATACATTACGCTGTTGGAGACATTATCTTTTGGGAGAGAACATTGTGGTTTTAACTGACCAAAAAATTCTCAAGTACATTTTCACTCAGTGTGATTTGAATTTGAGACAGTGGAGGTGGGTTGAGTACCTTCAGTCCTTTGATTTTGATCTTGCCTATACGCCTGAGAAAGGCAACGCTGTGGCTGACATGTTGAGTAGGAGGACTCAGTTACATGCGGTTCGAGAGGCCAGTAGTGAGTAGTAGCTTATGGCTCTGTTCTATGAGATGCATCTGGAGGTGCATGACAGACAGGGGAAGACTTTCCTTTCTTATGTAGCTGTTACCTCTATGGTTCTTGATCAGGTACGAATGAGGAAACTATCAGATTATGAAGGCCTAGTCCTAAGGGAAAGCGTGTTAGGAGAGTAACCTATTCCTGGGTGGACCATAGGCGAGGATGAGATCCTTTGATTCTAGGGATGTGTATGGGTGCCATCAGACATATGCGAGGAGCTGATGCGAGATTTTAATTTCTCGGTTTGGGCAGTTCATCCTAGTGTCACCAAGATGTATCGTGATCTTCACCGCCAGTATTGGTGTCCAGGTATGAAGAGATATGTTGCTGGTTTCGTCATGAGATGTTCTAATTATCAGCAGGTGAAGGCATAACATCATCAATCAGCAGGTCTTTTAAAATAGTTACCCATTCTTGAGTGGATGTGGAAACACATCATGATGAACTTCGTGACAGGGTTGCCGAGATCACCTCGTGGGAATGATGTTGTATGGGTCTTCATTGACAGACTTATGAAGGTCACTCACTTCTTTCCAATCAAGGAGACCTTCAGCGTTGAAGAGTTGGGACAGTTGTACATCCATGAGATTGTGTGTCTGCATGGAGTTCGACACTCCATTGTTTCAAATAGGGATGCACGTTTTACTTCTTGGGTCTGGAAGGGGATTTATAAGGCTTTAGGTACACAGGTACTTTTGAGTACAGCATACCATCTCTAGATAGATGGCCAGTCTGAGAATATGATTCAGGTTCTTGAGGACATGCTCTGAGCATGCATTCTGGATTTTGGAGGTTCTTGGGAGAAGCATATACCTCTTGTGGAGTTTGCCTACAATAATAGTTTTCAAGCAACTATTCAGATGACACCTTATGAGGTTTTGTACGGTGGGCCATGCCGATCACCCTTATGTTGGCTGAAGGTAGGAGAGGCAGCTTTGATGGGACCTCATCTTGTTCAGGAGACCTCAGAGAAGATAGAGTTGATTCAGAAGAGGATGGCTACTGCACAGTGTCGACAGAAGTCTTATGCTGACCAGTGGAGATAAACTTTGGAGTTCGAGGTTAGGGATCAAGTTTTCCTATATGTCACAACTAGGTTGGGGAATATGAGGATTATGAGATAGGGTAATATTTCACCAAGGTACATTGGTCCGTTTGAGGTGTTGGGGAGAGTTGGACCAGTTTCCTATTGATTGCAGTTACCTCAGAGGTACCGGGTAATGCACGACGTCTTCCACTTTTCTCATCTCTAAAGTTACTTTTCAAACCCGTCTCATGTCTTTCAACCTGAGAAGGTTAAACTCGAAGAGGATGCATTTTTTGAGGAGCATCCTATCCGGATTTTCGATCACAATACGAAGGTTCTCCGTGGATGGCCTGTTCCTCTGGTACAGGTGCTGTGGCAGCACGGGCGAGTACAGGATGAGACTTGGGAGAGGGAGGCCGATGTACGATCGCAGTGACCGGAGCTGTTTGGGGATTCTTCTTCTACGCCTCTCTAGGGAAATTAAGGGACGAATTTATTTAAGTGGGGAAGTTTGTAAGAACCCGGACCTTCTTTTCAGGTATGTTTTTTCTTTTTCTGGAGTTTTTGAGAAAAGAGGAGTTTCTGGATATTTTTGATGTACACACCGTGTACTTTATGAGTACACTCTGTGTACTTCATTGTCGCACGAGGCCGTGTGCTAGCCGTGTCATGGCCACACACACAGCCATGTAGGGGTGACATAGAGGTCGCCTAAAGCGGAGTATGGAAAAGGTGAGTACACGTCGTGTACTCCAAAAGTAGACGATGTGTATTTTTTTTTCATTAAACGCACCGGGGTCATGTCTAATCGCCAAAATCGACTTCTTCTAGGTCATCTTCATTCGAGAGCGCCGAGCAGCCACAAATCTTCAACGAGCCATTGAGCCTCCATCCGTACTCCGATTCGAACACCAGTGAGTGCGTCAGAATTGAAACGGTGAGTTCTCTCTTCTCCAAGAGCACAATTTCCCAATTCCTTCTCTTTTCCAAGTTATCGTGGGTTGAAAGTTTTAGATGTTTTTATAGATATTCAACGTTCTAAGGTGATTCAAGCCTTATGGTTCAAGTATATCGATCTCCTAACATCAAGGTAGGTGGTTTGTGCCTTTCTGTAGAATTCTTTTGAGTATTTTGGGAAAATTCCACTAATATCCTTGAATTGGGTATTGCATGTTTACCATTTTAGACCCATTGATTGTCTGCTTTGCTTGTATTCTAGAGTAGAGGATTTTGTTTGTGTTTTGGGCTAATTTTTAGGATTTGGAAGTGTTTTCCATGCGTTTTCTTTCCTGTCTGGACCTTTGGGTCTAGTTTACCTTTTTGATTGCTGTTGTTTTCCCATGCCTAGTATTGTAGGATGGTGTGACTGTTGTTCTTCCATGCTGAGATGTTGTAGAATGCTATCCAAGTAGTTCTTGAGGTTACTTTGGTCATTACATGATGCGATACTTGCTGAATTTACACAGGGCTGTGAGAACCTAGTGTAGTAGACCATAGGGAGAATGAATGTAAGGGATTCTCCAGAGTGTCTTTATAATATGATGTGAGACCACAAGGGGAATTGATGTTGAGTGCTTCCTCAGAGTGTCTATAGTTCCTCATCGCATGCCAAAGGGGGAATGAGATGTTGAATGCTTCCCTAGAGAGCCTTTAGTATGATACGAGACTATAGGGGGTATTGACGGTGAGTGCTTCCCCAGAGAGTCTATTCTTTAGATGAACCAGAGGGGTGAGACTGTGTGTGCCTCCCAGAGGGTTGACAGTACTTGTAGGTTGAAACATAGAGGTTAGGCTGTGAGAACTACCCAGAGGTTTACCTGTTTGTTCTACTTGCTTGAGTGGCTGCTTTCTTATTTGTAAATTAAATGCTAGAAATTGTGGATTATTTGTTGCTGAGTACTTTCCTATTTACTACTTTCTGTACTTTTACCTGCCATATATTCACTGACTGTTAGGCACATATATCGTGGTGGTTTCCTACTAGGATTTAGTCTCACACCCTATTTGGGTCATGCTTTTGGGCCCAAACAGATTATATTGTTTCAAGTATAGATAAGGGAAAGCACCCTTCTACTTCAGGTTCTTGATTTCATTGGATCTTGAGTTCATGTGACCAAGCTAAGGCTTGAGATGCTGAGGAGTTATTGATCTATTTTCCTTTTGTACTTGGGTTTAGTACTATATTCAGCATTGTAACTTGTTTGGCTTCTTTCCTAGAAAAATTTGTATCATGCATCATTTATATATTTTGCTCTAGTCATTTATTTATCAGTCTTCTGCTGTTTAATGTTGTTGGATATTTAATACTTCCGTTATTGTATATTTGTTTCTCTTCCAATATGTTAATCTTCCAATGAGGGCATAGTTTCCCCATTATTACACCCAAGGCCCTCATTGGTAGTCGGCAGCCTCTGGCATTCGGGGAAATGCGCTTGAGGCCATGTGACCAACTGGGTACGGGGAACCTATGGGTGACTTCCAGAACTGGGATGTTACATTAATGAAGATGATTGACATTAGAAACCTCTTAAGATAATAGAAAAAGGGAAATCTCACGCGATCACTCTTTCTGATGTGGGGTATAATAACGATGTGGTGAAAGGAACACTTACCACCCACTCTGTAACCGCTAATGTCTTATTTTACTCTAGATCTACAGATTCTTTCATATATAAAGAATTTTATAAGTGTATGAATATGACATTAAAATTATTAGATGTATAATTAGTAGTAAAAACCAATAATGGTATGATAATCAGATCTCAATTCTATTATTCCTCTCCAGTTGAAGTTTATGAGTATATACTTCCTGAAAATATTTTCATGATTCCTATAGTTGAATTTAATGTTATCTTAGGCATGAATTGGATTTCTATACATAAATCTCACATCAATTTATAAGGAAGTGAAGTGATATTTAATATTGAAGACTAACCTATGATCGTATTTTAGTTTGATGATATATATAAAATTTTTATGGAAAAAATCCATTTTAGGGGTTTTGATTCTTATTAAATAGGTTTTTTATCTCATATGGTTAAGGAGAAACTCAAAATCAATGATATGTATATTATGTGGGAGTTTTTTATTGTCTTTCTAGAATATTTTTCTATACTTACACCAAAATGTGAAGTTGAGTTCTCAAGAGAACTCATATTTGGTGCCACACCAATTTCAATGAATCCATATAGAATATCCCCAATTGAGTTGAAGGAATTGAGAAAGAAACTCCAGGAGAATATTTAAAAGGGATTCATTTATCCAAGTGTGTCACCTTGGTGTGAAAATGTTCTTTAAAAAAAATATGGATTGATGCAAATTTTCATTGATTATTGGGAGATGAACAAGATCATGATCAAGAACAAGTATCCTCTACTCTGTATTGATAACCTATTTGATCAACTACATAGAGCTCAATACTTTTCCAATATTGAAATCTATTCTAGATATCATCTATTGAGGTTCAAGAAGGTAGATATACCTAATATAGTGCTTTTTACAAGGTATGGGAACTATGAATATATAGTGATTCCATCCAGACATACTAATTACCCTATTATCTTCATAGATTTAATGAATTGAGTATTTATAGATTACCTTGATCAGTTTGTGGTAGTCTTTATAAATGATATTATTATATATTTAAAGAGTAATTAAGATCATTAAGATAGATATATAATTTTACTAAAGACCACGAGGAAAGATAAAATAAATTAAAAATTTACAAAACATGAATTTTGGCTGAAAAATGTTTCATTTTATGGTTATATAATCTCAAGAGAGGGTATATCGGTAGATCCATCAAAGATAGAATCTATTGAGTGTTATCCCAGACCAACCATGGTGATTGAGATCTATAGTTTTCTTAACTTACCTGAATATTATCAATGGTTTGTGGAGAATTTCTCATGAATATATAATCCACTCACTAAGTTAACTGATAAGGGAGCCAAGTTTATCTAGACAAATGAATGTGAGGAAAATTTCAAGGAATTGAAGAAAGTATTAGTCAGATCACATGTTCTTGAATTAACCTATAGTGGAGAAGGGTTTGTAATCTATAATGATGAATTAAATAAGGGATTGAGATGTATTCTTATGAATAATTACATGGTTATATCTTATTCCTCATAATGATTTAAGGTTCATGAGAAAAACTCTCCAACTCATGATTTGGAGTTAGCTACAACAATTTTTTCATTAATGATATGGGGAATTATATTTATGGGTAAAAGTGTGATATATATACCGATCAAAAAAATTTAAAGTATATATTCATATAAAAGTAGTTGAATGCGTTCTAGAGAAGATGGTTAGAGATAATTAAAGATTATGACTTCTCAATACATTACCACCATAGGAAAGAGAACAATGTGGATGATGCCTTGAGTTGAAAGAATCATGATAGGTTATCCATGATGAAGATAAAAAAAGATCCAATATTTATTAATTTGTAAAGGATAGATCTGGAAATCCAAATGGAAGGGGATAAATATTATATTTCTCAATTGAATGTTCAACCATATATCCAAGTAATGATTAAAGAGGCTTGTAAGGAAGATGTAGAGCTGAAAAGATGATTATAAATTTTGTAAAGTTTAACATTGATCATAATTGAATGATAAGGTTAAGGAACTATGTATGTGTTCCATCCATACTAGATTTGAAGAAGGATTTTTTAGTGTAAGCTCATAGTTCTTCATTCTCTATTCATCCTAGAAGTATGAAGATGTATATATATTTGAAAGAGTATTTCTACTAAGATGGAATAAAGAGGGATATCACAGAGTTTGTATATCAATTGTCAGTATTTTAAAATTTTAAGGCTGAGAGAAAAAATTCTAAGGGGATGTTACATCCATTACCTATAACCAAATGGAAATGGGAAAACATTATCACGAAATTTTTCATAAAACTCCCCAAAACATTTTAAGGGCATAAAGCAATATGGGTTGAGGTTGATCACCTTACAAATTCAGAACACTTCATCACTATAAAATAAGACTTATATATTGATCATATTGCAAGAATATACATTAAATAAGTGGTAAGGTTTTATGGAGTAACACATTAAATTGTATCTGATTAGGATATGAGGTTTACCTAGAAGTTCTATCAAATTCTTTAGTAAGATCTTGATACAAAGTTATGTTTTATCACTATATATCTTCCTCATATAGATGTTTAGTGTTAAATAAAAATTAAAACCCTAGAGGATATGATTATATATTGTTCAATTGATTTAAAAGGTGGTTGGAATAAATATCTTACTCTAGTTGAGTTTTCATACAACAATAGATTTCACTCAAGAATTCATATTTCTTCTTATGAATCCCTCTATAGAAATAAGTGTAGATCTCCAACATGCTGGAATGAGGTTGGAGAAAGAAATATATTTAGACCTGAGATAGATGAATAAATGGAAGAGAATATTAGATCCATTAAACAACACATCAAGGTAGCTCAGAGTCATTAGAAAATATATACTGACAATCACCAACATGATTTATAATTTTAAGTTTGTGACAATGTGTTTCTAATAATTTCTCCATGGAATAAGGTAATGATATTTGAAAAAGAATGGAAAACTAAGCCTTAGGTATATTTATCCCATTGAATTATTGATTATATTAGGACGATAGACTATCAGTTGGAACTTCCACCAAACCTCTCTCAATTCCACAATGTGTTCCATGTATCTATCATGAGGAAGTACATACCTAAACCTTTATATGTACTGAACTCGCATGACATACTACTGGAGCATGATCTTTCTTATGAGGAACAACCAGTGGAGATTCTTGATCATTTAGAGAAATTTATATGAAATAAGTCCACTCACCTTGTCAGTTTTTTTTGAAAAAACCACCATTTTGAGGAAGAAACATGGGAACTTGAGAATATTATGAGGCATAACTATCCTCATTTTCTTTTATTGGAGTGATGAATTTTGATGTCGAAATTAATTTTAAGGATGGTAGAATGTAACACCATGAATTTACGAATTATTATTTTTTCAAATAAAGTAAAACTTTCTTGATAGATTGTGTTTCACACAATAATTAGATTCTTTGATACATTTCATTACATGAAACACTAAGTTTAGCTTGCGTTACGAATGATAGTGAATTTTAACAAATTGTAATAAATTATTAATATTATTATTTAAACGTGACCATTATAACCTAGTCATTAAACTTATTGATATGAATATTAATAATTATTTTTTAAATATTACATATAATTTTTTTATATAAATAAATCATATTGATAAAAAAGCACTTAATTTTTAGAAAAGTTTTTATATTTTTTGAAAATACTATTTTCTCAAAAAAATATTTTTTATTTTTTGTGTGAAAAATAATAAAATTAATTTTTGAAACTTTTATAAAAATAATTTGATAAAATAAACCTCAAATTTTAAATAATAATTTCAAAATTATCTTATGGTTAATTTTTGGCATTTTTTTTGAAAATATTAATTTTTTAATGAATAGTGAAAAATACTAGTTTTTATTGAGAATTTCCTTTTTGTTTAAAGAATTTATATGCTAAATTATTGTTTTAAAATGTGTTCAAAATTAAAATTATATCAATTATATATAAATTAATACATTTTTTTCATTTTAATTAAATATATATTGAATTTTGAAATAAAAACTTATAAATTTTTTAATCATTTTCTCTTTGGAAAATCACTTTTTTGTCACGGTTGTGGGTTTAATTTTAAATTAAAATTTTCTAATTATATGAATGGAATTAATTAAAATGAATTTCATATTTTTAATATAAATTAATTATATTATATAATAAGTAAAACTTGATTTTTTAACATAATTAATAGTAAAAATAGTAAAAATTATTTACTGCGGTTAAGGTAAAAATGGGTTTACCTAGGGTTAAACTGAAAAGATAAGGTGTAAAAATTACCCAAGACTTTTATAACACAAATTTTATGAACATATTTATACCTTATATATTTCAGGATCTATTATATTCCATTTTGGATCCTTTTTTCATGAAAAAAATGTGGGTGTGCCTTTTTCCTTTAAAAAAATTACTATTGTGCCACTCACCTCACTTATAAAAGGCCACTACTTCTCTCTCATCTTCAAAGTTCCGAAAACATTTGGTTTGGCCAATACCCACCAAAATAACTTCATTACTTATATAATATCATCCTATAATACTTATTTTGGTCAAAAATTCAACCTAATAATCCTTTTGATGAAAACCAAAAGAAGTTGTCTGAGGAAGAGATAATGTCCCTAATCAAGAGTTTTATTTTATTTTATCCTTAAACTAATTAAATTATTATTAAACCATGATGATATTATAATACCAGTATCTACCATATAAATATATTTTATTATTTTAATTTCATCACCTACATCCATTTCATCTTCCCTCAAATGGGAAATGAAACCGACGATCATGTGTACGGTACACTACCGCCTCGTGAACCGATGTTATTAATTTTCCATAACCTCCTATAAATAATGGATATAATGATGAATTTATTGTTTATATATGAAATTTATGATATTATTATACTTATTTAATTATTATATCACATATACCTTTATAATTTTCATTCTATGGAATACAATAACATTGCTCATGTGTACGGCGGACTACCACCTCGCAAAGTAATGTCATTCATTCATGCTTTACATGGAATGTAATAAGGTTTATTTTAATGAAAATATGTGATATATATGACATAAATATTATTATTTAATGTTAATATATTGTTTACCTTTCTTTCTTTCAATCCATCGAGAAAATGGAAATAATGTTCATGCCTACGTACAGTCAACCGTCTCTATAAACAAAGTATTTTATTTTATATATATACATCTTATGGATCACTATAAATACAAGTATAATAAATAAATATGATATTTATATCATAGTTAAAATTGTTTATATGATGGAACCATGATCAAAGTAATGGGAACAAAAATAAAAAATCAAAACATACATGAAAAACAAAGTCGGTTTTACCCAAAACATGAATTTAACATGGAATTGCCAATAAAAGGGTAATAAAAAGTCATAAGTATACCATATATGGTATGATATATGTATTTATTATTAAATAATTTATTTATAATATACTTGTATTTATTATATAGGAGTTTCAAATGTGTATGGAGGAAGTTGAGACTTATGGTAAGGGATTTTTGTCTCACCTTTTACTTCTGTGAGACACATGTCATATTCACCACTTATTTTTTATATTGTGTATATTCTTAACATGAATTTATTTTATAATTATTATACTAAAAATTACTATGATTTAAATATCCATTTCAGTATCTCTCTTTCACGGGTTTATAGTTCAAAAGTTATCAAAGTGGTAAGAGACTTTTGTCTCAATTTTCCTTATTTAAGACATATGTTATTCTATGAACCTATATTCTTTTATGAGGAATATATACATATAATTTGACATGTAATATAAAAAATTTCTTTATTGTCATAATATTCTAAGTTTAATTGAACATTACTCTTTTATGGTTCTTCCAATTGAATGTTATCAAAGTGGTAAGGGTTTTATGTTACAATCTCATCGTTTATTAGGATTTCTCATTATTATGCTTCCAATGATGAAATAATATGATATATCTCTAAAAAACAAATTTATTTTATTATAAAATGGTTATTTATGAAGAATAAATGTTTTACATTCATTTTACTCTCTTTATATACTTAATAATTCAAAAAATATTTTTAAGAAAGATTTTCTTTATTTCTCTCTTTGGTTAAAAATATGTTTTCTTCCAAAACCATGTTTTCTAAAAATGTTTTCAATTTTTTAGCATTATCCAAATTATTTATGAAATAAAATATTACCCATATTTTACTTTTTATAAAAATATTTTAAAGTAATCTTCATGTCATTTTCCAAACAATTATGGTTTGGATTTTACTAAAAATTTGAACGGAATATTTGTTTGAACGTGCATGACATGAATGGAATTTCTGCCTTCATGACCATTATTTTATATGAATCTTATTTTATAAATTTTCATTTTTATTTTAAAATAAATTTATTTTGAAAATTTTTATGTTTTAAAAAGTTTCTTTAAATCGGAAAGGATATTTTCCTCTAGAAATGTTTTATATGATTTTTAAAATCTTCCTTTATAAGTTTTCAAGGTTATTTTAAAAGAAAAAGATTTAAAAAATGTTTTATGTTTTTAAAAAGTGTTTTTAAAATTGGAAAATATGTTTTCCTCAAGAAATATATAAAATTATTTTTCAATCTTTCTTTATAATTTTCAAAGATTGTTTTCAAAGAAATGGATTTCTGAAATATTTGATGAATTTTTGTTTTAAAAATTGATTTTAAAAGAAAATTTATTTTCCTAAATAAATGTTCCAAGTTTCATTTCAAAATAATTTTCCATATAATATGACATATATTGATGTTACCTATTCTTTATTTGGGATTTGATCCAAGGATATCATGCTAATTCTTTCTGTGAATGGTTTATGTTTATGGTGAAATGATGTTTATGAAACCTATTTATCCTCTACGGGTTATACCATGAGGAAATAATTATGAGACCCACTTTTTTTATAGGTTTTTATATGATTAAATGATAAAATGGTTATGAAACCTGTCTATTTTCTATAGGTTATGATATGATAATTTTTTTATGAAACTCATTTCATTTCTTGTGTTATGATATGATGAATGTTTTATGATCTTGTGGCACACATATGTATGATCTTCATTATGTGACTGTTGGGACCTATATCTCCCTCTAATGCATTTGGTAAGATTTATATCTTAAGAGATAGACAGGATTGGAATGTGGAGTGAACTTAGTTTAGTAAGATAATTTTCTCGCTATGATGGTCTTAGGAGTGAAACTTGACTTCTATGATGGTTTGGGGAGTGAACCCATTAAACTATGATAGACTCAGCAGTGGTCCTTGACTATTATAGAAATGATTTTCTATGCTTATGTGTGTGAACCAATTCTATGTCTTATGTCAATGTTATGTTCTCATGACTCATGTTCTTTGATTCCTTTATGATGCATGTCTTATGAACTTCCAATATTTATGCCACGACTTAAGATTATGATCTATGATATAAATAGTATGTTATTTAAATATTATCGTCATGTTCTCATACACTTATGTACATGTTACACTTATGTGTCTCCATTATTTACCCTTACTAAGCATCTGATCTCAACATTTCTTATCTTTCCTTTCCTTGAGTTATAAATAAATGTATTATGTATGATATGTCTAATAAGGGTTCTAGTTACGAAGAACATAGTGGGAGATGACATAACTCTCTTATGTACCCATTTTTTATGTGTCCCAGTTTTTGAAGACACTACACCTTTACGATCCTCAGGTGTGTGTTTGTGTAAGGGAATGAATAGTCATCTAAAAAGATGTAATATCTATGTATGAAAATCCTAGGTTTCTATAAAGCTCTCATTCATCATGTAAAAAATATCAAGTATAACAAATCCATTTATATCATGCATCAACCATGTCAAACATATTATTATATTCCAAATTGGTCAATTTATCTAATTAATAATTAACAAGTCATTTATTCTCTATTAGGGGATTCTCATTCCTAGAATGAATCACTAATATCACATCATTTTAGTTACCATTTATCACAATTCACATGTTATTACAAATTCACATTATCAAGAATTTCAGTTCATCATAAGTTCAAGGGTAAGATCACCTCTAGGGTAGCCACAAGTATGGTCTTAATGCCAATGGAACCAATAAGATCCAAGGGAGGGATATGCTTAAGGATTATGTAAAAATAATTAATTATCCATTTAGGTAGTTCAAAAACATGACATTTCATTGTGATCAAACTTATTACACATGATAGAGTAATTTAAAAAGACATTAGGGAGTTATTCTAGACCACCCACCTTAAAAGAAGAGAAGATAAAGATAATTCCTCAATGTACAAGGTAGTTCTAGATTACCTCTTTCTAACCCTTCAACGAAGACCAAGAAAATGTTTAGCATAAGGAAATAGATCTAGATCTCAGTTTGAATTTCTCAAAATAGGTTTCTCCCCATAGGAAAATAGATGAGATAAGGAAGAGAATAATAACCAAAGGGATTACCTTCAATCTCTCAATCTATAATTTTAATATCCAATGTTTCTTCTGGCATGGAGAGGAAATATCAGAGGTCATTAGTGGAATGGATTAATTTTGAGAGAATGGATACACGATATGAGAAATATAAAGTACTAGAAATTTTAAAAGAGTGTTGGACGTGACAAATTCAAGACATGAATAGGGGATTCATGTTGTGAATGCATCTATTTTCCACTTACACTAAAAAACCTGATTCCTCGGCCTAAAAACCTATAAAAAAACAACACATCGTGAAAATATCTCATGAATTATAAGGTTTTCATGAGGTGTTCCCATTTCCATTAAGGTCATGAATGTTATTTTACGGGGTTCTCCCAAATTTATTCACATAATGAATTGAAAATTCATGGTGTGAATTAATTATGCATATAGACTTTATCCCCCCTTTGTGCTGCCTCCTAGAACTAGCCCAACTAGTTTAATGACTTGATTACCAAGGTAAAACCCAAAACTAACCAAACATAAGAAATTTTAACAAAAACTCAAAGAGGTAAGTTCCTAGAAAATACATGATTTTACAACCTTCCCACTATATAATAGATCTTCATTGAGTTCCACTCAAAATCATCTTAGTGGGTATCAGAAAACAAATATGGACACTATGTCTGCATATCTAATTCCATCTCCAAGGTCTCCTCTTGAAAAAACCCATACTTTTATTGCACTCATACTATAGGCACAATCTTCCCCTAAAGATTCCTCTCACTATAGTCCACAATACGGATCATATGATCCTTAGAGGATGTATCAGCATCCAGCTCAATGTCATCAATATATATCATGTGAGAAGGGTCAGGATAATATCTAGGAATATGTATCACATGAAACATTTGATTCATGGAACTGTAGAGGTTTGGAATGGACAAATGGAAAACCACTTGACCAACCCTCTCTACTATCTCAAATAGCCCGAAAAACCTGGGTTCTAAATTCACTTGATTCTTGATATGACATTTCTCCATCCAAGGAAACACTCGAAGAAAAACATGATGACCAACCTAAAACTCTAGTGTTCATATTTGATGGCTAGTATACAATTTGTACTAGATATTCATGGTCACCAACTACTTTCTAATCAACTGAACCTTCTCAGAAATCTCCTGCACAAGACTAGGTCCAATGAGCACTGACTCAACTACCTCTAACCAACAAAGAGGTTAATGGAATTTCCTTCTATAAAAGGCCTAAAAATTATCCATTTGGATTGATTCATAAAATATGTTATTACAATATAACTCCATGAGTGTCATATTATCCTCCTAAGAACCACTAAAGTCCAAAATATAGGCTCATAACATATCCTCTAGAATATGAATCATCTGATCAGATTGAACGTCAGTATGAGGATAAAAAGTTATACTCATAAGAACATATGATGCCAGTTCCTTTTTTAAGACCCTATCAGAACCGAGACATGAAATAAGGATTTTGATAAAAAAATGATAGTCCTCATAACTATAAATAGTTTAATTATGTCTCGCACATAGAGACTACCCATATCATTGACAGTGAAGGTCTCCCTGACAGGTAAGTAGTGGGATACCATCATCACTCGATCCATGATCACCTATAATGCATAATTATTTTAGGGTTTCATGGGTAATACTTCCATAAAATACATAGTGACATCATCCTATTTTTATTTTGGGATGGTAAAAGGCTTAAACAACCTAGTAGGCCTTTAATACTTGGTCTTTACCTATAGATAGGTGAAATGTCTCCCCACAAATCATTCTAACTCCTTATTCATCCATGTATACCATAATTTCTATGGAAATCATGATACATCTTTGTCATAATAAGACATACTTCCCATATAGAAGTATGAAACCCCCTCATCAGATCCTTGTGTAAGACCGTAGGAACCCGTACATGGAAAAAAAATTAGAATAACATTATTTATACCAAGAGATTATCCCAATGATGACTCCCCACCATTTACATTGTCCCTTGGGGATAAGACCTTCAGATCATAAAACTAGTAAAATTTATGTTGAAGTCAGATCCACTTGTCTCTAGGACTCTTGAATATCCAAATGCATTTTTTAAATAGTTTCATTATTTTTAAATCATTTTATGACTCCTGCACTACCTCAATCTATGTCTTCTAGCTCAAAGAATCGACAACAATATTTCCCATTCCTAGAGTGTAATCAAAATTGATGTTGAAGGACTGTAGATACTCAAACCACCTCCTTTGTTGAAGGTTCAAGTATCACTAAGAAAATATCTACTTGAGGATCATATGGTCCATGTACACCCCAAAACTCTCTCCCAAAAAATATTATCTCTATAATATTAGGGTGTGTACTAATGTAGATAACTACATATCATGAGTATGATAGTTCCTCTCATACAATATTAGCTATCTGAATCCATATGAAACCACTTGATCCTCCTACATTAAAACTAATCTAAGTATGGATTCAGATGCATCACAATATGTGGTATATTCTTTACTAGAAACAAGTAAGGTAATAATCATTGTTGAGGTCAGCTTGATTTTCAGATACTAGAATCCCACTCAGTATATGACCAGACAAAATACACCCCTTTCTTGGTCATCCAAGACATCAGTGACTTCATATGGAATATTTCTAGGATGGGAGGCCTATAATATCCTTCTAGACTCAAAAATATCTGAATATCGAAGACATTCATGGGTCACTCCCAAGATACCACATCTGCAAACTTATATAGATCCACTACCACTCTAGACTATAAGATGACATGACCCAATAAGTGGACTCTATCAATCCATAGTTTCATTTGGTAATCATGGCATAAAGATTATGCTCTCTTGGTGTACTTATGATGATGTTAATATGTATGTAATGATTATTTTTGGACTGGGGGTACACTAAGATGAAATTGATGAAAACCACCACAAACTGATATAAGAATGGATGAAATATCTAGTTCATCAAGGAAATGATACCATTGGTGTGTTCGTCGGGTCTAATCACATCCTTACAAACTATTACAATCCATACAAGCTCTTAAAAATAGTATAGGGTATGTCAGATGGTCTCATACTCAACATATGATACCCTTATATCAAGTCGATATTGGAGAAGATACTAACACCTATTAACTAATTAAATAGATCATTAATGTGTGGAATTAGATACCAGTTCTTAACTACCATCTAGTTCAGTCTCTGATAATATATAAACATGCACACAGTCTCGTCATCCTTTTTGGAAAAAAATCATAGGAGAACCCTATAGTGATCATTACTAGGTAATATGAATCCCTTTACTTCTTCATCTTCCAAATGAAATTTTAAATCATGAATATCTACTGTTGTCATACTTTAAGGCATGAAAAAAACTACCTCAACTCCCAATGCCAACTCGATAATGAACTCAGTCTTCTACTCAAGTGATTAGTTGGATAAATATTCAAGAAGTACATCCTAAAATGGTCTACCACTAAAGAGAAATTATCCTTTTACATTATTGCATCATTCAGAACAATATTTTCTATCTGAGTCATGAGATAATCTAATCTTCACAGAATTAGTCTGACACAACCATCCCGAAGATCTCACTAACCCAGGTGACAATAGTTTCCCCTTATAGAGATAGAAAGGAAACTCTCCTCCAATAACATATTCTATGTTCCTGGTACCGGACTAGCCAATACATACCCAAAATCACATCAAATCCTATCATTTCCAAAACAAAAACTCACAAAGTAAATGGAAGACACTAAATTCAAGAGAACACTCCTTACAATATTTGATATTCTCTAATCACATTCCCAATGGTGTGTCGATGGTCATAATACAATACAAGTGATTTATAACCAAACTAAAACCACTTGAAAATTGGGTAGATAAAAAGGAATGCAATTCTTATATATCAAACAAAATGTAGGCAATGGTAGATGATATAAGAAACATACCTCTAACATTTGAAGGTCCTACATCCAGACTAGTCATAGTAGACTGCATAGCATGAAAATGACTCACTCCACTTCACTGGGATCCAATATAACTCCCCTATGTTTCTACATCCATCTAGAACTTACACTCATGTGTTGGGTTATCATGTCCCCTACCTCAACCAGAACGTCTGATGGAACTCCAATTACCTTGTCTACTGAATGTCTGATGGAACTCCAATTACCTTGTCTACTGAGGGGTAGCTAATTTCTTCTCAGACTCTGGTGCTTGTCCTGATTCCCTACTACTAATCTACTATTGTATTCCACTATAAAATCTCATATGGTATAACCTACTGCAAGAATAGAACTCCATAGTAGGTTAAAGACAATAAATGAACCAATGGAAAAACCTTCCACACTAAAATTACTACATTAGGATTTGATCCTAAGAAGGTTGTCCCCTCCCCTGTCTGCCCTGATCACTACATCCCTAGTGGTAACCATCATAGCGATGCTTCCTGTGACTCGAAGAAGAGATACCATATCTCCTTGTCTAAACTTATTTTCCACAACTTGAGGCCTAACTCGTGTTTTCTTCCATGATAAGAGTCTGATTCATCACATCCATAAAGTTTCTCAAGAAAAAGTGGTTCATCTGAAACTTTATCTCCTAGTGAATCCCAACCTGAAAGCACTTCGCCCTGAAAATTACATCAGCTAATAAGGATGGATAAAAAAATTTAGTTTGATGAATTTTCTAACATAATCATGAATAATATAAAGGAGTCACACCTAGCGTGTAATGAAAATCTCTATATCATAGAATAAATTTATCTCATAAATTAATCATACACATTCCCCACAGTCTATAATCAATTTATAAATATGAATAATATAAAGTAATAAATAATTAAATGATTACTTTGTTTAATATGAGAAATAAATATGAATTTTTATATTTATCATAGGCTTGTAATTTTTTTTATTAATCCTAATACTTTATAATTTATAACAAATTTATATATTATGAAAAAATTTATAAAAAATTTAAATAAATAAACACTATTTAATCTTTCCAAAAAAGGGGAAAACCATTAGATAGTCTGCTCAAGCAGCCAACCATAATAGGTACAACAACCAAGTTAAAGGGTAGGTTGGAAAAAAGGAATAAAGGGTGTGAAGACAGGTTAGTACAAGAATGAGGAAGGATACTAGGGAAAATCCATTGTACAAGGTGGTACCATGAACCTTTAGGACAAGGTGGTTCCAAAGGATTTGAACATTCACCCTCAATGAGCTTTGGATGATGAATAAGCACCTTCCTAAAACTAATTATGATGTGGGATGCTTTTTTAGGGAACTTTTTTGTCCTCATATGTGCTTCATGTGAATTTAATTCTTGACACACTCATGATACCTCTACATATCATGCATAGCCAATATTGACATCACATTGACACTCAAAAAAATATCAATCAGTGCAATACAATGCTTTATTTTCTAAATTTGTCAATGAAAGTGTTTTTATCCAATAACCTTATTGCGCTTCTATCTCTTGATCATGTTAACAACATAATATAATGTCAATTATGGAGTTGGAGCATCTACCATTATGTTATCACATAACATGAATCCAAAAAAGTAATGAAGCATTTAACATGTTATTTATTTATCATTGAAAGAACCACATTGATCTATCAAAGATGATGGCTCTAATACCACTTGTGGTTATAAGGGGATCATCTTATGATCCTTAACCGTGGAAGAAAACACAGAAATAGCCCAATATTTCCTTTTAAAAATTAAATGTACTTTAAAATGAATAAAACTAAAAAATAATTTCATTCCTAAAATGCCTATAAAATTTCCACCATCTTCTTCTTCAATAGATTATGGTTTGATGATGACCATAGGAGAAACAAACACAACTTCCCGACATCCATAGGTGATCCACCAACCGAAGGATCCATGATCGTATCATAAGGATCATGAAATGCATAAGGGTTTTAAGGCCTTCACCTTATGATAAATTGTGTTTTGTGAAGAAGGAAGATTCTATAACCTATGCATGAAACTAACGATCTTTAGCACCATCTTATGCATGATCGACACAAGACACCAATGAGAGAACTCCCTTTATATGGGAAGTTCCCGATGTTCTTCAATAAATGAGGAGTGTCAGTAATAACACCATATGTTACTTATAATTGGAGTGTTATTCATGTAACAATTCAATGAATATGTACATGCATTAACTAATAGTTCTCATGGGTTAGTAACTAAAGAAAACCATACGGGAGTAATTCAACACTGCCAGCCTAAGGAAACTATACATCATAGTTGCATCACATGAAACTAGGATCTATTGGCACTAATGTAGCCTCAAGCTAATGATTAAGGATACACTGGATAAAATTTAACCTTAATCCATATGCATCATATGCATGTAGTTTAAATGCACTTCCAATAGTTGGCACCCTCCATAATTTAAGCAATATTGGGGATAGATGGCATTAACCATCAGTATGAGAGAGAGGTGAACCATAAAAGTCAACTATTGGTGGTATTTGGGACCACCAAATGATATTTGAGGCTATTCATTCATGTTGGGGATCATGAGATGAATTTTGGAAAGGTATTGGTGTATCCATGCATTGGTTTTTGTTAGGTTGTTGAGCTGACTAATGGTAAATGATGTGGAAGTCCATGGGACTTGTGACATGACTTGTAGATTTGTTATTGGGGAATCATGTTTGTTTTGGAATAGAGGTTCCATGTGACATGGAATTGGTTGGAATTTCAAGGGAACTTTCAATATGATAGACTATGGATATATCATTCTACTCTGACACTGGTCAAGGTGGGTAAAAGATTACTTGAGACCAGTTGAGAATGTGTGGAGAAGTTTGTGAAATATGTTTTGGTTATTGTTTATTATGTTTTTTATACACTTGTATATGATATAAATGTTAGTTAGGTACATGATTGTTGGTGGTCTGCCGAGTTAATACTCACACCCAGCACATACCATATGGGATGTATGTAGACTATATTGTTCTTGGTATAGATAATGTAGTGTCCCGCACCTGGTTCCATATAGCAGTTCCCCAAGATGGTGTCCATAATACCTCAAGAGAAAATCATCATATTCCATAGCATTCCAACTAGAAAAAATGGCCTAGGGGTTGTTTTTGGGAATACTACTACCTCTTAGATCAGAGTGATGCACAACGATATATAAGAAACAAGAATAGTAGAAGAATACAGTATAATAACAGGACTAGTAACCCATTGTAATGGAAGTGGTAAAAAGAAATAAACAGCAGTGGAATGATAATAAAAAATCATACAATACAAATAAAAATAAATGGAAGCTGGACAATAAATAGATACTAAAAGATGATGATCCTGATTTCATATAACTATACAAAATGAGAACATGAGGAACAGGGGATACAAGCATATACCACATGCTATACAAAAATAAAAAAGTCTAATAAGAAGCTACTACTATCATCACAAGCATAGGATCGAACCTCTTCTCCCATACTCCATTCCAGAACTGTCAATCAAGCATCAGAAGTCAGACACTTCCCTTTATCTATACCTACAATCATAATGCCTTCTTGTGTACCAAAGGTGGTCCAAGAAGGGTGTGATATAAACTTAGTATCCCACCATCAAGAGTGTCTTGATCAATTGGGTTCCTGAAATATAAAATTAATAGTGTTCTAATAGTAATAGATGAAAATCAGGATTTAAATAAACAAGATGGACTAAATTCCACTAGGATACCCAATCGCCACTACCTTCTTTGGCCTATGATGGATGTCTGAACCAAGGTAACCTATAAAAAAGTGATAAGTTGTGTATAGGGTTCCTCATAACTAAAATATAAAGTACGGACTGAGCTCAATCTTGTGATTTGGCTTGTAGGACGTTCCCCTATTCCATTAGTTAAGTAATCTCAAAATTTAATAACAAGGAATCATAAGGCTATTAGGAAAGGTAACCATCAAACCTAGAATGGGAATCCTGATCCCATCTAATGTGTTCTGTAAAGGATTCCCATGGGTCACTATAGGAGCCACTGAAGTACCCAATACTACAAATCCCATCAAAGGTGACCCATAAAAGGCATTCCTCATACCACTATCGGCATGGTGCATGCATAACCACTGAGCCCGTCCTAGGTATCTCACATAGGGGACCAATTATCACCCAAGGAATAGTATAACCATCTTTCCAGTGATCCCATCCATGGTTTCTCCCAAAGGGAACCCATGTCACTCATGGGTATAAATAATCCTCCTATATAGCTCATACAAGGAAAGCCAAGTATCACTCACATGACTTCTAATAGATCCAAACAAGAAGCATGGCGAGCCCATCCATGATGTACTCAAGTCAGGACCCGTGTTCTCTCCCAGATCGTAATTAGGAATAACATATAAACCAGAACATATGTCATCCACAAGGCATTTTAATACCACATGCTAAAAAGATGGGCCAGGAATTTATCCAAGACAAGAAATTATGGTATGAGGAATAAGATAATAGGCATTAAGAATAAGCATAAGCACAAGGATAAAAGGCATGAAAACAAGGCAAAAAATCATAGGCACATGGTATGGGCATAATCATAAAGCATAATCAATGAATTAGGAATCATAAGGCATCAATATTGATGGATGGACTCATGGATTTCAATTAATATTAATTAAATTATTTGATTTAAGGAATCATAACAAATGCAACACACCTAAATAGGTGTTTACACAATAAGAGGCATAAGTAATTATTCCTCTAAAGGTAAAGCACGCCAATTAGGGTAGATTATGTCAAGGTGATAAACCAAAGGGTTGATTCTCTGCTCACTAAAGTCATATAAATAATGGAAAAAAATTAAATTAATTTATTTAACTAAGTATAGGCATATTCATAAGGGTTCGGTGCACGACACAATGACACACCATATAGAAAGCAATGAAACTTTGGGAAATAAAATAGACCACCTAACTTAAGTGCGTAGAAGACAACTTTTTCATTTTCAGCCCTTGAATTGATCTAGAACAAAATATATTGTAGAATTAATCAAAATACATGAAAATAGGGAAAATGATGTCACACCCAAATAGTGAAACATAGGATAATTGAAATGATGAATGAAAGGAAGGGGAGTGTTGATCTTACCTCAAGCTTTCCAATGAATCTGACGATGAAGGATTTAGAGATAAAAATAAGGATGGATCAAAATCCATAAGGAGAGGAGGGGGAGATATCTCAGATGTCTACTAAAGGATAAAATTATAGGGTGATAAATAATGAGGGATTAAAAACATTTCATGGGAAAAGAGTAATTTCTCCCTCATTTACTGGCCCCCATGTTTTGGTCTCACAGTTGGTCAAATTGTGTGACAACCATGTGCCCTATTCTGCTTAAGGGGGAACCCTACATGAGTTAGGCAAATAGTTTGGCTAACCATGCACAATAAGTACACAAAACTCTATTCCAAATCCCTCTAAAACCTGCACGAGTGTGTGGCCAGTTCTACACGGTTTCAGAGTGATTGTGTGGCCAATAAAGAAAACTCTATCCCAAACCCCTCTAAAACATGAACAAGTGTGTGAATAGTTTCACACGATTGTAGAGTGAATGTGTGGCCCCATTATATCTTATGTCACACCTCCACATGGTTAAAGAAACCATGTGGACTAGGATTCATGGTTTCTCCTAACCATGAAACCCAGTCTGCTTCTCCAATTTTCGAGGAACTGAGCTCTAAAGAAGCCTCAGACACCCTTATTACCCCTATAAATTCATTTACCAACATTACTATAGACTAAAAAATTATTTAAAGTTGAGAAAATAGTCCTTAATTTTGAGAAAATTTGGGACGTTACAACCTCCCCTCCTTAAGAAAACTCATCCCTGAGTTTCCCTTCCAAGGGTGGTAAAATATTGTCTGAGAAAAGTTTCAGCTACTACACATGTAAATTGTCCTACCACTCCAAGGTATTTTATTATACATGCCTATGCTTCCATATCTCTAATACCAATGGAACTGACCTTCCTTGGAGAGAATTTAAGCTCTGACCAATGATACGTATCATATTCTCCTCGAAGGAAGAATCTTCATCGAGATCCTTATTCTTGGGGTCAAACAAATGAGATAGGTTAGCATGATACCGACAAAGCTACAATATGTGGAAGACATCATGCATGGAATGATACCTTTGAGGTAACTACAACTAATAAGATAAATGCCTAACTCTCTCCATGATCTTGAAAGTCCCGACATAACATGTTAATAACTTTACTTGTCTTCAAATTTTCATATGATCAAATTTAGGAGATATATGAAGAAGGAATCGATGTCCCACCTCAAACTCTAGAGGTCGATGGTGATGACTAGTATAAGACTTTTTCCTCAACTGAGATATATCCATATGCTTCTAAATCAGTTTTACTTTCTATAAAGTCTCATGAAAAATATGAGGACCTAATAATGCTTCCTCACCTACCTCTAACTAGAATAGGGGTGAATGGAACAACCTACCATAAAGGGCCTCATATGGATCCATATGAATAATTTCCGAAAAGACATTTTTATAGTAAAAGTCCACAATAGGTATGTTCTTTTCCCATTATCCTTCAAAATCAAGGACACATTCCCAGACAATTTCTTCTAACACATGTATCATCTACTTGGAATGTCCATTGGTTTAAGGGTGATAAGATTTAATAAAGAACACCTATAAACCCAGTGCCTTCAGAAATCATTGAGATAACCATGAAGTAAAATGGGAATCTTGATCTGACATAATAGATCTAGGAACACCATGAAGGTGCACTATCTCCCAAATATAAATCCTTCCAAGCTCGTCAACTGAGAAGGTCTCCCAGATCAGTAGGAAGTGTGTGACCTAGACCAACTTGTCTATGATCACCCATATGGTGTCACTACCTCAAGAGGATATTGAAAATACCATCACAAAATCCATAGTGATGTCATTCCATTTCTAATCAGGAATGGATAGAGGCTATAGAATCTCAATAGGTTGTTGGTCCTCTACCTTCAACTACTGATAGGTGGAGCATTGAGTGATAAAACCTACAATTTGCATCATCATACTCATCCACCAATAATGATGACATACATATTGGTACATCTTGGTAAGAATAGGGTGAACTTAACAAATAGACTCATGAGATCCCCACATCAACTTTTCTCATATTTTTTAAGGAACACATACCCATATACGGTAGAGTAGGATCTCATTTCCATCAATAACCCAACTAAAAGGTGGGTTATCACATGAGACACTCTCTATTAGGAATAATCCTTTAGGATCAAAATGTTGTCTCATCTGAACCCACTCCAGAAGAGAGGATGTCATAGCTAGATCTGCTAAAATAGGTTGTATGCGTTGTTCTTGAACCTACAAGTGTATATTAGAGAACAAAGCCATTAACTATCAATCACTGTTGGAAACCTATACAGCATGTATCTAAGTCTTCTAAATCAGGTAATTAGCCACTAAATTACCTTTTTTCGGTGTGTAAGAAAGCTCAAAATTGAACTACTGCATATATTATACCCACCATTGTTTCCTCAGATTCAGGTATCATTGCACGAGGATGTACTTTAGGATTTATTGATCCATGTAAACAATGAACCACTCACCAAAAATATGTTGTCTCCAATAGTGTAGAGCATGAACCACAACCTCTAGCTTGAGGTCATACGTAGGGTAATTCTACTCATACGACCTCAGCTGATGGGACCCATGTGCTACAACCCAATCACCTTACATCAGAACTACACCTAGCACAATCCCAGAACTATCATAGTAAATAGTATATACTCTTCCTGACTCATAAATAATTAGGATTGGAATTGAGGTTAGTCTTCCCTTAAACACATTCTTGGACTTCTCCAAGGAAACCATGACTCTCACATTATCTGGGTCAACTAATACACCTTCCTTGATATGACCTAAGAAGTGAACCTTACTGGTCCAAAAGTTACATTTATTAAGCTTTTAATATAGCTTTTTCTCTCCAAGTTTATCCATTATGATCTCAAGATAGTTGAAACAGTTGTGTATAGTGCAAGAATAAACTAAGATGTCATCAATGAAGACAACCATAAATGAATCTAGGTATGGGTGGAAGAATCGATTTCGCATATCCATAAGGACTATCAACACGTTCATCAGAACAAATGACATAACCAAATACTTTTACAAGTTGTATCTACATTGAAACGTTGTACATGGTATATCCCATTTCCTCACATGAACTTGATGGTATCCCAAACTTAAATCTCTCTTGGAGAAAACTATTGCTCCTCAGAGCTAGTCGAGGAGGTCATCTATATGAGGCAATGGCTACCGATTCTTCACTGTAAGTTGGTTCAACAAATGGAAAACCATGAAAAATATAAGGGTACTGTAATGACAAAAAAATGAACTTCTTTTATTTATGGATCTCATTCCTCTTAAATATCTTTTTATTATGTTTTACAATAGAAGCACATTTAATTACTTAAGACCTAAATTTTAGTTTTCAAAAAATGATATAATTATTATAAAAAATTAAGGTATATGGAATAATGATTATATTAATTAAATAGTATGATTAAAACTCCCCTTTTAAATGTAAATGATAAAATAATTTTATTTTTTTAAGTGTCAGAAATTTCACTATACAATTTTAGTATTCCTTTTCTATATGCTATTATTTTTAATAAATAGGTATTTTTATATTTAAAAGATAAATTTATCATACTTAGAGAATTATTATGGTTAAATAAACATCATTTTTGAATTTCAAATGTCAAAATTAACCTAGGATGAATTTTTAGAAGTTTTCTAAAAAATATCAATTTTTCATTAAATAGTATTTTATTTGAGGAATAGTGTTGTATGAATAGTGTTTCCTTGATGAATAGTATTTTTAATAGTATTATTTTGATGAATAGTAAAAAATATATTTTATTATTAAATAACTTTTTTTTCAAAATGATTTTCAAAAATCCGTCATACATGTTTGTAATCAGGGTGAAAAATGTTGTTAAATAAGACCAAAATATTTTTTTGGGTGAATAGTAACATACCCTTATGAATAGTAACGAATAGTAAAATGGGCAAAAAAATAGAAACTTCACCCATGAATATATAAATACAATTTAGACATCTTAAAAGTGAAAAAATGATCATAGTATAAGTTTTGGTATTTTTGTATGTCATAAATATTTTATTTACAATTTTATAATTAATTTAATAATTTAAAATGTTAATGTATTTTCATAAAATGTAATCATAAATTTTTAATTTATTGACTTATGGTTATATGATATTTTTATGGGACCTTGATTACTTTCTCAAGGTGTTACAAAATGATTTATTGTTTTAGAGTTGTTTTTTGAATAAATAATGATTTTATTTAAAAATTAAATTAAGAATATTTAGAAAATTATTTTCATAAATTTTTTTTGGTGAATAGTAAAAATAAAATTTTGAGTTTCAGTGTGATTAATGACATCATTAATGATGTAATAATGATGTAATAATTCTGGTCAACTTGTGAATAATAAGATATGTTATGAGGTGTCTTAAAAGGCCAATACCATGGGAAAATACCATGGTCAAGCCCATGGTTTTTCAAATACCACCAATGAGGTGTCCCTTGGAAATTAATTTAATATTCCACTACTTTTTGTAACGCCCCGCCCAAGTTACCCAGAGTCGGTGCATTATTACGTAACATTGGCATGATCAAACAAGATCAAGTCTCGAAATACCGATTAGTTTAGTATCCTTGGAAACACTAGATACATTCATAAATGTTACATTACATCATAAAGTGAAAAATCACAATAACATAGTCTCCATAGTCCACACTCATATCCCCTTCAGACTATCTCTGTAGGTCAGTCATGAAATATTTCTTCACATCCTGGGAAAAATAAAAGATAGAAAGGGGTGAGTTCAAATGCTTAGTAAGGATAACAATATAGCGAAAACTTTCATAAATAAACATAAACATTTAAGGCAATGTATAACTAAAACAAAAGCCTTTTAAACTTGAAATTCAACATAATATGGAAAAACTAAAATGAAATAATTCCATTTACTTATTCACATGGATATTCTACTAGTCGAATAATCCCATGAAATATCAATAACCACTTTCATAATGATTGAATGCATAATGCCAGACTATCATAACCATGTAGCCAAGGCCTCGTGCCAAGACTACAAATAAGATTTTTTCAAGGCCTCGTTCCAAGACACTAGTTTGTCTCATGAGACCTACCGATTCATCGAGGAGCTATAGCGGGATCCACCCGTCACTTATTAAGTCCAATGCATTCCTTATATGAATAGGTTTAAACATATCATAAACCATAACATAATCATATCACATAAAACATGCATAAAGTAAACATAACATTTCCATATTTCAATCAAAAGATATCAATACAACACATTGATATAATAAAAACATTATCAAAACCATTTTCAATACCAGAAGAAAATAAAAGTAAAACTTGGTATTTATTTTTCATTTTTTTAAAAACGTTATGGCTTGTAGAGGAAGACGAAACTCAAATAATGGTCACGGCGGCGGAGAAGTCGTTGTCGCCGCATATGTACGACAAAAAAAAACATTCCCTTTTTTCGTTTAGTAAAACGCTTCATATAAAAAAGATTCATTTTGAATAAAAGTAAAAGTCAAAGGGGTTTATACACCGTATAAAAGAAAGTTGTGTATAAAACAAAATATGCCTCAATGAAAGGAGATTGAGACGAAGTCCCTTACATCATGTCCGACTTGACTCGATCATTCTTTAACCTCCTGAATAATAAACTAGAGTTAATTTCTACTTGCTTAAGAACCTTTTTCAAGTTCATTATTCCTTTTATATCACTTATTACCATGTTAGGAACATTATGTAATTATTTAAGTTAATAACGGTGGTTTTGTCGATCTTTGGTACTTGAGTCAAAAATAAACTTCTTATAATTACAAGTTGTTCATGTGGTAAAATATCCATTATATCCAGAATTATATTCATGATGTATATATCATATATATCATATATATCTAGTATATACATGCATTTATAATATTAAATAACATTTATAGGTAAGAAATGAAATGCACCGTTCATGGAGACGGTAAGCCATACGTACGCATGAACGCTACTTTCATTTCTATTTCGTATTTAATGGAATGAAATCATAATGATATAAAGGTATATTATAATTCCAGTATAATATCATATCTAATATCATTTAATCCATCATTTATATGTCCCACATATGGCATTAATGATTCAAATCACTTTGGGGGCGGTAGTCCACACTTCCTAAGATATCGCGTTTACCCATAATGGAAACCATAAAGGTATGATATAAATAAAAAAATACAGAATCATAAAGAAAACATAAAAATAATATATATCATATATAGAAATAATGTCATCATAATGGCCACTATGAGAGGTGTTAAAAGAAGATTGAACAATCATCGTTTCGTGAGGTAGTAATTCGCCACCCACAGAAACAGAATGTTCTTTAACCATTAGACGAAGGTGTGTGTAAGTGTAAATCAAATACTTATCATAACAACATCCTAGTATATTTAAGATACTGGTGTTGTTACAAAATAAAGGAATAAAAAGAGTTTAAGGGTTTGGAGAAGCAAAATAAAACAAAAGAACACAAGTGAAGACATTACCTTTAAATTGGGTAACTCCTCTTGGTTTTAAACAAAAGGGTTCCTTGAAGAGCTTTCTGCCTAAGTTAAGGCTTCTATGATGAAGAGGGGATGTGGAGAGATATAATGAGTAGATTTGTTCTAAGCCAATGTCTTGAGAGGTATGAATAAGGTGGTAGAGGTGGGGGCCTTTTATAAGAGGAGAGGAGGGGCACTCTTGGAAAGTCATGATTTGTTACATTATTATATAATGAGTTTCAGATTTTAAAGGTCCCACAATTATATATTTCTAGGATAAGGTAATAAGGGTTCTAAATCTACTCATCCAATAGGTTTTTGACAAGTTTAAGTCTTAGATTTTACATTATCTTTTCATTTTATTTAAAAAATTAATTAATGAGGTAATCGCTGCATCATCATGGTGTCATAAAAAATTTAATTTATTTAATTTCTAAAAATTATAAAACAAATATCATGACATAGTAAATATTTTTAGCTTCCCAATGACAATTTATAGTATAAGAAATCATTTACACAGACAAAACTAATTTTTTTTACTTGGGTGATACATACTTTGGTTATACTTTCCCTTTAAAAAATAATATAATAAAATGTCACTATCACCCAAAAGTGATTCCATGGGGTCCCAAAGTTTGGAACAAGGCATACCATGGTCAGCCATGACACAACCAGTAGCATTAGGACGCATTTTGTGGTCATTTTATATTATTATGATATTATTTTATTACCCTTAACTACCTGATTACTAATTAATCACGATAATTAAAGATAATTACCGTTGTTACTATTCATAATGTCAAAAAACAAAAGTATCTTAATTATATAATTTACAACTTATTATTACAGATATGGAATCCATTTTACCAAATTCCAAAAATAGAAATTGTAGTAATTAATTTAAAAATTATTCCCGCTGTCAAAACAAATAGCGTGTTTTTAAGAAACAATATCTATAAAAAGGTTGACAATTGTTTATGTCCAATTTAAAAATGAAATTAATTATAATGATCATAATTGGATAAAATGGTAAAATTATATTCTAATTATACTTTAAAGACACTCAATAGTATAATTTATCACTATAAATAATTTATATTAAAAAGTTGTTTTTAAGTATTTTTCACTATTCATCAAAAATTGGAAGTTGTCAGAAAAATACCAAAAATTCAACATAAGGTAATTTTGATATTCCGAATCCAAAAATGAATTCCATTTTGAAATATAAAATTTATATAATTTCAAAAAGTGGGTATTACTATTCATAACGGCTACTTTGATTGGTCGCGGTGTGTTAGAATCTCGAACTTGCGTACAATGCAAGCTATTGCATTATTGAAAGAGAAGCGTATCGTGGAAGCTTGGGGTGTTACATTATCCCCTCCTTCAATAAATTGCATCCTTGCAATTTGAAAATGTTCTTCGAAAATAAAAGTTTGAAAATAGAAAATACTTTTGTGGAAAACCCACATCGGAAATAAGGTTAATAAAATTTAGCCTTAATAAGAGGGAAAGGGAAATGAAAAAAAGTCACCACCAAATTATGATCTTGATTAGGAGAACATTGGTGGAAATTAGAGACATATAATTGGAGGAAAAACATAAATATTTTTAGGGAGTGATTGAGTTCATAAATCACAAACAAGTGTAAAATTGAGGGCCTCAAAGCCTTCAATCTATGTTGATTTAAAATATCATCAGTTCAAAAAAAAACATAAGGTATTAGGATAACACATTTTTTTGTTTTAATATACCTTTCCTAAAATTTAAGAATTAATTTATTCATATAATAAGAGATAGTTATATATATATATATATGCTTGACAAGCAGAGTTTCAACCTTCAACTAATTTCTACCACAAACTCATCTTTCACTCAAAAAGATAATAGAACTCAAAAATATTATATTTATCCTAATCGTACAAGGTTCAAAATATTAACACATACCATTTAGATTAGTAAAACTATTTTGTAATAACTAGGGACTTCCTGTAGGCTAGTGGTAGGTAATAAAGGCCTATCGCACTATGGTTGTGGGTTCGATTCCTATAGCTTTGTCCGTCGTGACAGGTTATCCCCCGACCTGCAGGTTGTCCTTTTCCTAAAACTATAGTATTATAATATTCCAAAAATAATCTTCAGAAATATTTTTACCTTAAATAATACTATCCAAAGTTAAGCGTAATCCATTCCAAACTTTATAGTTATCCAAAATACCTCTGTCCAGACTTTCTCAAAAAGGTCTCTAAATTCCAAAATCAATTCATCAGATTCCCCAAACAAAGTAAAGTTTCTCTTATTGTCATATACTAAAAATATGATTACCTTTATCATATTAAAACCTTAATGAAAAAAACAAGTAATACAGTACAATCCTTATATATATCACATTATTCTTATAACCAGAATATAATCCTTGAGTCCAAAAGCACCAATACATTAATTATTCCATTTCAACTATAGTAACAACATAAGATTGGCCTTGATCCCTTGGCCTTTTCTGAGGTAAGTTTCCCTGACGCTTAGGAAATTAATTTTCATAATGCACCATTTCCCTACAATTGTAGCATTCAGCATTGATATCCTCTTTCTTTCCCCTGAAATCACGAGCCTGGTGACCTTTTTCTCCACATTTATAACAAACTTCCATTCCTTTTAGGAAAGTACCGGGGTGATTCTTCCAACAATTATCGCATAATGGAAAATCCTTCTTTCCCTTTTTCCCTTTATCTGTCTCTTGTTACACTGTTCTCTTCTTTTCTTGCTTTACTTTATTGTCATAAGATTTAGAGAATTCCTTTTCTATCTTGATAGCACATGAGACAATATCTTCGTACGACGAGAAAGATTTTGAGACTAAGGCTCGATGGAGAAATGATTTTAACCCATCAAATAAACGATCAATCTTACTTCTTGGGTTACGTATATAATCTTCTGCATGCCTCGCTAACCTTGTAAAGTTAGCCTCATACTTTGTGACATTCTCATCCTCCTTTTGTCTCAGACTCAAAAATTGCCTTTTTGTATCTGCTTGATGGTCACAAGGAAAGTATTTTTCTAAGAAAATATATTTGAACTCCCTCCATTCCATATTTGATACTTCATCATATTCCTTCATGTTTTGAATCAATGACTACCATTGATCAGCATCTTCAGTGCGACAGTATACTTCCATGATAACCTTTTCCCTTTCATTACTCCCCAAGGCATAGAATATTTTCTCTAAGGAATTTATCCATTACTCAGATACTAAGAGATTTGTACTCCCATTGAATGTTGGTGGTTTTTTCCTCAAGAAGTAGTCTAACATTGATCCTCCACATTGTGGATCAGGGTGCTCCATACGAGTAAGGTTATTATTCATAACCTGGGTGATTTGTCCCAGTGTGGTGATAAGCTGATCAGCACCAGTTATATAACCAACTCCACTATAATTATCTTGAGCAGGAGGGAAATCCCTACATGGAGTGCATGCATTGATACAGTTTCCATTCATTCAACTAGGCTCCATTTCTAAACAATGTCATAAACTAGATTAGTTTATGAATCGAAATACAAAATAACAAACTTGAAAAACACCTAACATAAATTGAACTATTTATGGATATAATCCATAATAATAAAAATGTTTTCTTTGAGGAAGTATATACTCATAAACCCTTCATAATGGTTTGTAAATAAAATGAGAATTATCCTAAGCATATCCCCCGGGAGTGTCGTAACCAAGAGTGCAGCAAGGCCCGTTGTCATGCACCAGTTCTCGTTCGAGTCTAGCTCCAAGCGGTATTTTTAGGTTTTACCCCTAGGTACATTTGTGCCAGAGCCGCCTCTACCTTCTCATATCCAGACAGGGATGTATTGCTCGGAAAACTCAAAAAATCTCTATAATACCAAAATTCTAGGAAGTTATTCTATACTAATCCTCAAAGTTTATCTTAGGGATATGTGTTATAATCAGATTTTATCTAAATCTAGCTTCTAGGGTTAGTAATAAACTGCCTCTGATACCAATTGTAACACCCCGACCCTAATTACCCAGAGTCGGTGCATTATTACGTAACATTGGCATGATCACAAAAGATCAAGTCTCGAAAGACCAATTATTTTAGTAGACTTGGAAACACTATATACTTTCATAAATGTTACATTACATCATAAAGTGAAAAATCACAATAACATAGTCTCCATAGTCCACACTCATATGCCCTTCAGACTATCCCTGTAGGTCAGTCATAAAATATTTGTTCACATCCTGGAAAAAATAAAACATAGAAATGGGTGAGCTCAGATGCTCAGTAAGGATAACAATATAGTAGAAACATTCATAAATAAACATAAACATTTAAGGCAATGTATAACTAAAACAAAAGCCTTTTAAACTTGAACTTCAGCATAATATGGCAAAAGTAAAATGAAATAATTCCATTTACTTATTCACATGGATATTATACTAGTCAAATAATCACATGCAATATCAATAACCACTTTCATAATTATGGAATGCATAATGCCAGACTATCATAACCACGTAGCCAAGGCCTCGTGCCAAGACTAAAAATAAGATTCTGTCAAGGCCTCGTGCCAAGACACTAGTTTGTCTCATGATAACTACCAATTCATAGAGGAGCTATAGCAGGATCCACCTATCACTTATTTAGTCCAATTCATTCCTCATATGAACAGGTTTAAACATATGATAAACCATAACATAATCGTATCACATAAAACATGTATAAAGGAAACATAACATTTCCACATTTCAATCACAAGATATCAATACAACACATTGATATAATAAAAACATTATCAAAACCATTTTCAATACCAAAATAAAAGCAAAGTAAAACTTGGTATTTATTTTTCATTCTTTAAAAAAAGTTATGGCTTGTAGAGGAAGCTGAAACTCAAATAATGGTCACGACGGCGAAGAAGTCGTTGTCTCCACATACGTACGAAAAAAAAAACATTCCATTTTGTCGTTTAGTAAAATGCTTCATATAAAAGAGATTCCTTTTTAATAAACATAAAATTCAAAGGGTTTTATACACCATATAAAAGAAAGTTGTGTATAAAACAAAATATGCCTTAATGAAAGGAGATTGAGATGAAGTCCCTTACCTCGTGTCCGACTTGACTCGATCGTTCTTTAACCTCCTGAATAATAAACTAGAGTTAATTTATACTTTCTTAAGAACCTTTTTCAAGTTCATTATTCCATTTATATCACTTATTACCATGTTATAAACATTATGTAATTATTTAAGTTAATAACGGTCGTTTTGTCTTTCTTTGGTACTTGAGTCAAAAATAAACTTCTTATAATTACAAGTTGTTCATGTGGTAAAATATCCATTATATCCAGAATTATATTCATTATGTATATATAAAATATATCATATATATCCAGTATATACATGCATTTATAATGTTACATAACATTTAGAGGTAAGAAATGAAATGCACCGTTCATGGAGATGGTAAGTCGTACGTATGCATGAATGCTACTTTCATTTCTATTTCATATTTAATGGAATGAAATAATAATGATATAAAGGTATATTATAATTAAAGTATAATATCATATATAATATTATTTAATTCATCCTTTATACGTCCCACATATGACATTAACGATTCAAATCACTTTGGGGGAGGTAGTCCGCACTTCCTAAGATATCGCGTTTACCCATAATGGAAACCATAAAGGTATGACATAAATAAAAAAATACAGAAGAATAAAGAAAAAATAAACATAATATATATCATATACAAAAATAGTTTCATCATAATGGCCACCATGAGAGGTGTTAAAAGAAGATTGAACAATCATCGTTTCATGAGGTAGTAATTCGCTACCCACTAAAATAGTATGTTCTTTAACCATTAGACGAAGGTGTGTGTAAGTGTAAATAAAATCCTTCTCATAAAAACATCCTAGTATATTTAATATACTGGTTTTGTTACAAAATAAATGAATAAAAAGAGTTTAAGGGGTTGGAGAAGAAAAATAAAACAAAAGAACACAAGTGAAGACATTACCTTTAAATCGGGTAACTCCTCTTGGTTTGAACCAAAAGGGTTTCTTGAAGAGCTTTCTGCCTAAGGTAAGGCTTCTATGATGAATAGAGGGATGTGGATAGATATAATGATCAGAGTTTTTCCAAGACAATGTATTTAGAGGTGTGAATAAGGTGGTAGAGGTTGGGGCCTTTTATAAGAGGAGAGGAGGGGCACTCTTGGAAAGTCATGAAATGTTACATTATTATATAATGAGTTTCGGATTTTAAAGGTCCCCAAATTATATATTTCTAGGATAAGGTGATAAGGTTTCGAAATATACTCATCCAATAGGTTTTTTACAAGTGTAAGTCTTAGATGTTACATTATATTTTCATTTTATTTAAATCGTTAATTAATGAGGTAATCGCTGCATCATCATGGTGTCATAACAAATTTAATTTATTGAATTTCTAAAAATTATAAGAAAAAATATCATGATGTAGGAAATTTTTTTAGCTTTATAATGACTATTTATAGTCTAAGAGATCATTTACACAAACAAAACTATTTTTTTTACTTGGGTGATACATACTTTGGTTATACTTTCCCTTTAAAAAATAATATAATAAAATCTCACTATCACCCAAAAGTGATTACATGGGGTCCCAAAGTTTGGCACAAGGAATCCCATGGTCTTCCATGACACAACCAGTATAATTAGAACATATTTTGGGGTCATTTTTTATTATTATGATATTATTTTATTACCCTTAACTACCTGATTACTAATTAATCACGATAATTAAAGATAATTTCTGTCGTTACTATTCATAATGTCGAAAAACAAAAGTGTCTTAATTACATAATTTGAAACTTCTGATTACAAATATGGAATCCATTTTACCAAATTCTAAACATATAAATTGTAGAGATTAATTTAAACATTATTCCCGTTTTCAAAAAAGATAGCGTATTTTTAAGAAACAATATCTATCAAAAAGTTGACAATTGTTTATGTCCAATTTCAAAATGAAATTAATTCTAATGACCATCATTGGATAAAATGGTAAAATTATATTATAATTATACTTTAAAACCACTAAATAGTATAATTTATCACTATAAATAATTTATATTAAAACGTTGTTTTTAAGTATTTTTCACAATTCATCGAAAATTGGAAGTTCTCAAAAAAATACCAAAAATTCAACATAGGGTAATTTCAATATTCCAAATCAAAAAATGAAGTCCATTTTAAAATATAAAATTTATATAATTTCAAAAAGTGGGTATTTCTATTCATAAAAACTACTTTGATTGGTCATGGTGTGTTAGAATCTCGAACTTGCGTACAATGCAAGCTATTGCATTATTGAAAGAGAAGTGTACCATGGAAGCTTGGGGTGTTACACTTTTGCTATAAATACCAACACATACCTTGATTAATTTTATTCAAAATTAATCATCAATGAATATCTGGGCTTTTTACCTCCCAATTATTCCTCCCAAGGTTCCATAAATCCCCCAAGGTCTCAAAATTCAAGATTTCGAAGTTACTCTTCAAGGTAAGGGAACCTTTCACCCTCCTCCTTGAAGTCATGACTTCCTTTATGTTATGTCTTCTAGTTTCCATTTTATTATGTGGGGGTATGTTCTTCTATATCATTATTACTGTCCATTTTATGTCCAAATGATGATAAACCCTTTTCTCTCTCATCAACCGATTTTCTAGATTTTTAAGTGATGTTGTTAAGCTACCAAATTTTTTCTTAAAGGAAATCGCATCTTCTCTTTTATTTAAAGTTTACTTTTCATGTTTTATGTCATTAAAATATCCATACCATGATCTTATTTAAATTTTATTCTGTCCCTATACTATATTATGAGTTATTTATGAGTGTTTGACCCTTTTCCCCTCTCTTTTTAATGTTTTCTAAAACCATGTTGCATAGCCGTTATGCTGTAGAATTTTCATCTCAAAATCTCTCTCTTTTTCTCAAGAAAATATCTTATTTTATTTATGTGAATACCCAAACATATTTCGTTTCCATAGGTATTCACCAAGACATAAAAATTATATATTTGATTCTGGAATTGACATACATAAATCCCTTATTCCCTTTCAATGGGTTATAAATGATATATTGATCAAGTTTTTAATCATTTTTTAAAACATCACGATTTTAATATGAAACCCATTTATTTTATTCTATTTGGGTTATTTATGAAATGTATGATTATGAACTATGTGGATCACATGAAAATAAATACATATTAAGGGTGTTCTCTGATAGCATTCCACTGTATTGGGTAAAGAATTTAATCTCTAGAGATGACAAGTTTCATGATACTTGGGTGAATAACCTTGATAATTTTTATGACACCTTGGGGATGTACCTTGGTGATATGTTCATGAATATATAAATTAATTTTTTTAGCCACATTTTCAACTTATCATTCAAGTTATTATTATTATCATATGCCTCTTTATCTTTATGTTCTTATTGATATCACTCAAGTTCACATGTAAACTATTTCACTTGATTTCCTTATTGGGCCTTCTGCTCACCCTTTCCTTTGATGTATGTCTCCAGGTTATGAGATGCAGTAATTGTATATAGGATGTACTTTTCAAAAATCTTTTCAAGGGGATTTAAAAGAATGTTTTATGTTTTCATGTTTTATGTTCCTGATTTCTAAGACACTAAACTTTAAAGATCCTCTATTTGTAAAATGTAATGAAAAGTTATGAAATAAAAAGCGGGATGTCGTAAGTACCATCTTCATTGTTGGGGGAAAGAACTATTGAAACCCAAGGTAAAGTAATAGGTCATGTAAAACCCTTTTCCACTAGATATTCCAACTGCTTCTCAAGTTCCTAGAGCTCTATGGGTGTAATCCTATAGGGAGAAATGGACACTGGTGTTGAACCTATCACAAGATCAATGGTGAAATCAACCTCTTTCTCAATATTTAATCTATAGAAATTTTCAGGGAATACATCCTAGGAATAACCCACTATTGGAGTGAATTATACAATATGTATTCCCTAATCGTTTATGAAGAGACTCACCATCTGGGTTGTCACTCTTTCTAGAACCTGACACTCAGATCCTCTCAACTAGCATAGATATATCATTCCCAATTATGAATATATGTGCTTCCCTTGAGTGATATAAAGGAAACCCATCAGTGATAGAAATCAAAATTTTTGGGATAAGGCACTAGCTAGTCCATACCGAGAATGACATCAAATCTGATTATCTCGAGGACGAAGAAATTACATAAGAAACAGTACCCACCTATCTTAAGGGGGAACTCCCTTCATAGGTGTATGCCCTATAATTTGACCCCTAGTAGTGTATTAGGAGTCATCATGCCACTGGATCATTTTATCACTAGGCCCAGACTTTCCATAGTTGAAAAAGATAAAAAGGGGTGTGAATCACTTGTATCAAAAAGGGATGAAACTAGAGTAGAGACTACTAGAATTGTACCTTGCATAGTATAATTCCTTATAATTTTTTCCTTAGGATTAGGTTTCACTATATAGATATATCCGAAAATACAGACCTGAGATACTTATTTACTAGCCTGGGAAGGTCATCTCTACTAACGCTAAAGCTCTAAGGTATGGCTGCCTCAGCCATGACCACCGTCTTGGCCGGATTGGCCTGTAGAAGACCAACTCCCAAACTGATTTGTATTCACTAATACTATACCTAAAAGTGGTTTCGGTACACACCCATGTTCACTTGAAACTAGAGGAAATGATTTTGATAAGCGCTGAAGGTGATTCATCATGCCACAAGCACAACACTCGATCAGGTTCCTCATGCACTGGGGCTTTTTATGGCCTGGGCTTCCACACCGGTGACACCCCACATGGATGCGTCTACATGTCACCTAGCTATAACCACCCCCATTTACACTCTCAAAATGATTCTTTTTTGTTTCCAGATGAACCATCACCTTACCTTAGAATTGAACAGACCTGTCTCACATTGCAAGCTTCCCTCATATTTCATTATATAATGAGGGACTGATTCACTATCTCTAAAACTATATTCAACTAGAATATGTTCACCTATAATCAGATAGAATATATAATATTTTTCTCAAATCACCTCTTAGTCATTTACTTGTCACTGGTCATAGTCGACAAAAAACGATTAAGATCAGTGAAGTAAGAAGAATGATCTAACATAGTCATAGTGCCCTGCTGAAGCTGCATAAACTCCATGGTGTAGTTTGATCTAAGTGTCTATAGAAATAAGTGATCATAGAAGGTTTTTTGGAAGTCTTCCCAAACCATACCCTGATGACGATCAGCATGAGAAATGACATCCCACCTACTCTTGACAGAGTCACATAGCATGTATGTAGTGAGATTGACCCTCTACTCTGGAGACGTATCAAGATAGGTAAACCTCCTTTCCATGGATTCTATCCATGAATCAGTAGATTGAGGTCCAACATACCCCGAGAATGTGGGAATATATTGCTTCTGAAACTGCCGAGTCATCTCTTCCATAGTAGGGATAGGTTAGGGAGCACCCTGTATGGACTGCGTAAATTGGAAGAATTTTTCATGGAACTAAGAATCATCACCTAGTGGAAGATCAACTTGAAGCACCTCAGATTGAACTTTAGGAATTTATATGGGTGGATAAGGGCCCATGACCTATGGAACATGCTCTTCATCACTTTCCTAGTGTACAGTGTTGGGATGTCACAGTGTTATAACTCTACAATTTCCAATCACACTCCTTAGATAAGATTTATAACAGATAGGGAAAGAGATAACAACAAATAATAGGTACAAGGCCTTTATATAAGTGAGTCACAACCCTCAAAATATTCCAAGATCTAGGTCTAGGTGATAAGAAAAAGTCACAAAAGGACCATGGGAGATACAACCTACTTCCCACTACTAAGGTCGGGTCAAAGAAAATGTCTCTTATAACACAACTAAGGTTCCACTATATGAAGTTTCAGATGAAAGGTATATATAAAAACACCCTTTACATTACATTTGGAGTTTTTATATAATAGTATCCTTTTCATTTTAAAACTTTAATTTATTAGAATTAATTCTTATTTATTTGAATATGGATATCTCACTCTAGTTACTTATGTCACCAATTACAAATTTTTAAAGGCCCGCACTTTGTATAAACTGAAATTGGTATGTCAAATAACAATAATCTAGAATGTATGTCTATTATCAGGATGTAACAGGTCATGTATATTGATTTGATTGAATAAACTGGCATTTCCAATTTATAGAATTACTCGTCTCTTAAATTTACAATGGCATTCATCAATAAAACCAACCAACATAGAATAAGTGGTTAATTAAGATTTCATCATCAATCTATATCATAAGAAATCATTTAGATTGATTTTGGAACTTTAATTGAATCATTTATGTAATACTAAAAAAACACTAGCACACTTCTATGCATAATAGATAAAACAACACAATAATTACATGAAATACAAGCAATTCAACTAGGAAAGTTGATATGGAATGTCATAACGCTTGAAATTTTAGTTATATGGGTCATAGTATGATGCATGCTTTGATACACCCACATATAATCAGGCTATGGTAAATAAATTTCATTACAAAAATATCAACATTAGCAATGAAAAAAAACAAGTTCTTCACATTATAGTGAAATAAAATCATCTATAACAGCACAACCAATAAAAGAAATAACCCATCCCAAGTAATATGGGTTTCCCCTATATGTGGGTTATCTACTCCCAATCATAGGCTCATGGCCTAATTCCAATATTCATATTATCATTTCTAATACCCAAATAGTAAGATAAAAGGAAAAGTGTCTCTGATACCACTTTTTAGCATCCTTCTCAAGTTCCATGTAGTAGTGCGTCAAAATGGTGGAAACAAGACCACAAGAACTCCACCTCATACACCAAAGGCTACCGACTAGGAATGAGATCCTAGAGGAGTATTTGGGGAGACTATTCCCTTATAGAGCAGAGTAGAGCATAGTAGTATATAATAAATAAGAACAGTGGAAGAATACATTATAATAATAGGACAAGTAACCTATCGTAGCAGAAACTACAAGAAGAAACAAAAAATAGCAGAATGATAATAATAAATCATACAAGACAAATAAACAATAAGAAGAATTTGAACAATAAATAGATACCAAAGGATCATGATCATGATGTCATGTAACTATAAAAAATGAGTACATGGGGAACAAGAGATAAAAATTATACCACATTCTATAAAAAAAATATAAAAGGACAAAAAGAAGATACTACAAGCATGGAAAGCATAGGCTCAGTCCTGTGATCCCGTACTCCATCCTAAAACTGTCAATTAAGCATCAAAAGTGGGATTCTTCCCTTTATCTATACCTATAATCATAAATTTTTTTAGGAACCAAAGGAGGCCCAAGAATGGTGTGAGATAAACACATTAGGCCACCACCAACATTGTCTAGATCAATCCAATATGTGTAATATAAAATGAATAGTGTTCCAATAGTAATAGATGAAAGGAAATATTTAAATAAACAAGACTGGTTGGGTTCCACCGGGATACCCAACCACTACTGCTTGCATCGGCCTTTGTCGGATTCTTGAACCAAGGGAACCTATACAAAAATGATAAGGTGTGTACATGGGTTATCATAAATAAAACATCAAGTGTGGACTGATCCCAAGCTTGTGGTTTATATTATTGGACATTTCCCTATAAAATTAATCAATAATTATCATAATTTAATAATAAATCATCACATATATATCAAGTAAGAAAACCATAAAATCCAAAATGGGCATCCTGATCCCATATAATGTGATCCATAGAGGAATCACAAGGGTTGCTATAGGAGCCACCAAAGTACCCAATATCAAAGAGCCTATCTAAGGCAACCCATAAAAGGAATCCCCCGTATCACTCTCGGCATGGTGTATGAATAACCACTGAGACCATCCTAGGTATCTCACATAGGGGACCAAGTATCACCAGATGCATGGTATAACCATCTTTCCAACAAGCCCTTACACGGTTGCTACCCTAAGAAAAAGTGTCACTCATGGGTATAAATAATTGACCTTGAGAGACCGTGAAAGGTAAGACAAGTATCACTCTTGGTGCTTCTAGCATATCAAAACACGAATCATGGTGATCCCTTCCATGATATCCTTATTTTTAGACCTGTGTTCTCTCCCAACTTGTAAGCAGGAATAATATAGAAACCAAGATCATATGTCATCGCAAGGAATTTCAATACCACATGGTAATAAGCTAACCCAAGAAATTATCCAAGACAAGTAATTATGGTATAAGGAATAAGATAATAAGAATCAAGAATAAGAATAAGCACAATTATACAAGGAATAAACACAAGGAAAAAATCATAGGCGAATGGTATGGGCATATGTAACACCCCAAAATGATAAAGGGTTAAATGACTACATGATATGACTCACGCAAATAATGTGCACATTCATTTTCAGGATCCAAACAGATTAGAACTCTAAGGTTAATAATTCTTGGAATGGAGTAGTGATCAGGATGGGTGACCTCCTAGGAAGTTTCCCAAGATGGGTGCAGGTGAGGACAAAACACACTGGAAAGAGCATGTGTTTCCCGGTGAGACAGTCATAGTATGATGAACTGTCCAGGCATGTGGGTGGACCACAGGGTGGGGACCACATGTTTTCGGGGAAACTGGTGGTACGTGGTGGGCCAAGATCCAATTAACACATTAAGGTGGGGTTTCTGTGATATTATCATGGCTCAGTTTTTACATTGGTATCAGAGCAGGAACCTGACCTTAAGTGTGATGCATTTCCTGAGGTAAGATTTAGGGTCCACAATGAGGATGTTGTTCTCTAAAAGATGGGTTTAATGTAACACCCCAGAATGATATGGGGTTAAATGAGTAAATTATATGAATCATTTCAATAAGGTACACCTTTCTTTTTAGGATCCTACCTAATTGGAACTCCATAGTTAAGCATGTTTGGATTAAAATAGTGATTAGGATGGGTGACCTTCTGGGAACTTTCCTAGGGTGTGCGCGAGTGAGGAAAAATAACACTATAAAGAACATGTGTTTCCCTATTGGAAAAGTCATTAGTCAGATGACCTGTTCAAGTGCATGGGTGGGCCCTAGGGAGGGGACCACGTGTCTGCAGGGCAACCGGTGGTACCTAGCGGGCCAAAAACTAACAACCATGGAGTAGTGATCAGGATGGGTGACCTTATGAGAATTTTATCGGGTGTGTGTGAGTGAGGAAAACACACACTGGAAAGAACATGTGTTGGCATGTGGGAATAGTCATTAGTAATATGATCCATTCAGGCATGTGGGTGGCCCTAGAAATGAGACCATGTGTCTGTGGGGAAACAGGTGGTACTTGGCATTCCAGGACCCAATGACCATGTTATGGAAAGGTGAATGTGTTGTCAGTGGGACCTATTCGTTACATTGGTATCAGAGGAGGAACCTAACCTTAAGTGTAGTATAGTGATTGGGTTGAGATTTATGGTCCACAATGAGGACATTGTTCTCCAAAATTGGGTGTGAATGTAACACCCCATAATGATAAAGGGTTAAATGAATAAATGATATGACTCATGTCAACAAAATAAACATTTCTTTTTAGAAGCCTACCTGATTATAACTCCATAGTTAATAATTTCTTGGCTTGGAGTAGTGATCAGGATGGGTGACCTCATGGGAAGTTTCCCAAGGTGTGTGTGAGTGAGGAAAAATAACACTATAAAGAACATATGTTTCTATATGGGGAAATTCATTAATTAGATAACCCATTCAAGTGTGTGGGTGGTCCCTAGGGAGGAGTGCATGTGTCTGTAGGGCAATTGTTGGTACCTAGCAGGCCAGGACCCAACGACCATGGAGTAGTGATCAGGATGGGTGACCTTCAGGGAAGTTTCCTAGGTATGTGCGAGTGATCACAAATCACACTGGAAAGAATATTTATTGGCCTGTGGGGATATATATCAATCAGATGACCAGTTCGGGCATGTGGGTGGGACCTAGGGAGGGGACCATGTGTCTATGGGGAAACTGGTGGTACCTAGCAGTCTAGGATCTGGAGACCAAGTTAAGGTGAGATGTCTATTTTGTCAATGGGGCCTAATTGTTACATTGGTATCAGAGGAGGCACCCAACCTTAATCGTGGCACACTAGATGGGTTTAGATTTAGGGTCCAAAATAAGGATGTTGTGCTCTAAAAGTGGGGGTGAATGCAACACCCCAGAATGATAAAGGTTTAAATGACTAAATGATATGACTCATGTCAACAAGGTTCACCTTTATTTTCAGAAACCTACCTGATTAGAACTCCATAGTTAAGCATTCTTGGCTTGGACTATTAATCAGGATGGGTGACCTTCTGGGAAGTTTCCTAGGGTGTGTGTGAGTGAGGACAAAGGACACTAAAAAGAACATGTGTTTCCATGTGGGGATAGTCATTAATCAAATGACCCATTTAGGCGCTTGAGTGGTCCCTAGGTAGGGGACCACGTGTCTGTAGGGAAACTGTTGGAACTTGGAGAGCCATGACCTAATGACCATGGATTAGTGATCAGGATGGGTGACCTTATAGGAAGTTTCTTAGGTGTGTGTGAGTAAGGAAAAAACACTTTGGAAAGAACATGTGTTGGCTTGTGGGGATAGTCATCAGTTAGTTGGCCCGTTCGGGTGCATGGGTTGGCACCAGGGAGGTGACCATGTGTCTGTGAGGAAACTGGTGGTTCTTGGTGGGCTAGGACCTGACGACCATGTTAAGTAAAGGTGGAACTACTGTCAGTGAGGTCAAGTTGTTACATTGGTATCATAGGAGGAACCATACCATAATGGTAGTTCACTGCTTAGGATGAGATTTAACGTCTACAATGAGGATGTTGTGCTCTAAACATGGGGTTAAATGTAACACCACATGATGATAAATGGTTAAATTACTAAATGATATGACTCATGTCAATAATGTGTAACTTTCTTGTTGGGAACCTACCTTATTAGAACACCAAAGTTAAGTGTGATTTCCTTGGAAAAGTGATCAATATGGGTGAACTTTTGGGAAGTTTCCTAGGGTGTGTGAGAGTGATGAAAAAGAACACAAAAAAGAACACGTGTTGGACTGTGGGAAAATTCATTAGTTAGATGACCCATTCGGGAATGTGGGTGGGCCCTAAGGAGGGTACCACATGTCGGTGGGGCAACTAGTGGTACTTTGAGGGCCAAGACTCAACAACCATGTTAAGGTGGGGTGTTTGTGTTGTCATCAGGGCCCATTTGTTACAACATAAGCATAAATCATAAGAAATGAAGTAGTAAGCCTAAGGAATCAAGCTTAAGGGATTATCTCATGACCTATAATTCATCTTAATTGACTTCTTTTATTTAAGGCATCATAACCAATGAAATACACTTCAAGAGGTGGTTACACAATAGAATACATAGGTAATTAGGATTATAATGGAAAATCACACCATTTTATGTGACGAAATTCAACAATATCAACCAAATGGTTGGTTCACTACTCACTAGATTCATACAAAGCAAGGAAAATCATTTAAAATAATTTATTGAAAAATGTAGTGGTTCCACTAGAAGGGTCTGGTGCACAGTACAATAGTGCACCATATATAAAGTGATGAAACATAAGGAAAGAAACTAAAACATTTACCTTAGGTGCATAGAATACTACTCATCCTTTTTTGGCCCTCAAATCGATCTAGAATGGAAGATATTGAAGAAATCACCAAAATTCCTGAAAATTGGGAAAATGAGGTCACACCCAAATAGCACAACAAAGGAGAAGATAAATTAAGAACACAATGAAGAAGAGTTTATAGATTACCTCAAGATTTCCAACACATCCAACAATGAAGTATTTTGAGACTAAATGAGGGTGGGATCAAAATCCCTAAGGAGAGGAGGAGGAGATCTCTCAGGTGTTGTTGGAGGATAAAATGATAGGGTGATAACGAATGAGGTATTAAAAAAATTTAGGGGAAAAGAGTAATTTTACCATAATTTATTTTGGAGAATGGTTGGCCAAACCTTGCACCCTATTCTGCTTAAGGGGGGAACCCTGAACGGGAAAGGTGAATGGTTTGACTAACTGTACACAATTAATGTGCAAGCCTCTGTACCAAACCCCTATGAATATAGCATGGACATGTACCCAATTCCTCATTGTTGTAGAGATACTATGAGGATCCCTAATCCCTTCTTCTACACCTCTACATGGTTAGAGAAACTGTGTGGGCTAGGTAGTACGGTTTCTCCTAACCATGTGGTCTAGTTTGTTTCTCCAATATTTGGGGTTCTGGGATTTTAACAAGACTCAAAAACCCTTGATACCTCCATGATGCTATTAAGTAACATTAATAGAGGTTTATTTTATTACTCTTTCACAAGTTCATGTGTGATTGACCTTAGGGTAATCATATCGGTTTTTTCTGACTATCATAGAAAGGTAAATATATGTTAAAGTGAATTTATATTTATTTTGGTTTATTGTTACTTATTATATAAACAACTTCTACTATGTTGTGGTGATATTATTAATATAATATTCAGATGGTATAATATCCCCAATATCACTCAATAAACTCTTACTATTAGTCATAAGCCTTTGGAATATGGGGAAATGTACCTAAGGTCAAGTGAATCTCTAGTTTAGTTACTGCAAAGTGAGTTAGTTCAAGGAATTAAATATATCATTTAAAAAAATATATATTTCATGCCTTAATTCACCCATACCACCACTCAATGATTCTCGAAACATATTTTTTCTCCAAGATAAAATTAGTTGTATAAGATCCCAGGATTCTCTCATGGATCATCTATTAAATTAGTTCTAGAGCATCATTAGGTTTATTCATGAGGATCGATATTTCTTATCTACCATTTATATTTTTTCAAATTAATTATTATTTTTCAGAATATCAATAACATCCACAAAAGGGATGTTCCTATCTTCTATGGAAGAGTATTTCAATTATAGAAAGTTAGAATGGTTCCATATTTTTGTTTTATTAGGCTATATATTATTGATATCATGGATAATGGTGTTTATATTTCTAATGTAAGATCTCATTTCACTTGGAAATATTGGAAGAACATAGAGACTAGTGGTAGGGCTCAGAATTTACTATTATTTATACTCTATAAGAAATAATTGAAAATATTTATAGGTTCTAAATCAGTGGATGATATATAACATAAAATTCATGACATTCATAAATGATGCAAAAAAGTAAAAGAGCTGAAAAATAAAATAGTTTGTTCTCAATTTTAAGATATAACGATGGTCAAATATGAATCAATAGATGAATTATTTATATAGTTGAATAAAATGTATTGTTTAATCTAGATATATGGATACATTTTATAAGGCTCAATCATAGTAAATAAGTTTATAATGACTTTTTTAGGAAAAGATAATCCCAAAATTTATTATATTAAGGATCATGAATTTAATGAGTTTAGAATTGATAGTCTCAATAATATATTGATGGATCATGAGATGAGATGGGATCCCTTTTTGAAGAGTAAAGTGAAGTTGTAGGAGTCTACCTTTAAATCCTCCAAATTCATGAAAATTAATGAATCTATTAAATCTCATAATGAATAATTTTATTTTTAATATGATGAAATGGTCATTGATGAATTTATATTATTTATATCTAAATTTCTTCAAATAGGAAAATATATGTAAAAATGAAATCATTCATTAAATGATTTAATTGTGGAAATATTGTACATTTTTTAATAAATTTACCCAAGAAGAATAATGATAATAGAGGATAATTGGTGTGGAAAGAGATTCAATAAAGGAAAGGGATAAGAAAATTCATAAATGAATAGGAATTTATTATCAAATAATGAAGTTTCATAATGTGATAATGAAAGTTCAAAATAAGTGGAAGACTAAGTGAATGAAATAGTTCAAGTTTACAAGGATCAATCTAAGCATCCTAATAGATCATCTGATAATTAAGTAAGACAAAAAATATGATGATTAAGTTAAGGATACAAAAAATTAGTTAAAATTGTGTGTATATATATATATTAGGTTATTGGGGGTATAATTACAATAAAATGCACACACACCACACACAGAGGCCAGAAAAAAATAAAATGAAAATTTTAGTATCAATGTGGATACTGGAAAAAATAAAAATGTGTTCATGAGAAAGATCATAGACATAAATTCCATTATTATTAAAATGGATAAGATGATTCATATAAAAACATAAATATTGACTGAAAAGAAAGAGGTGGTGAAATATTTTAAGGGGACACTTCACAAAAATGATAATTACTTGAAGAAATTTCAATTACAAGTTAAAAATCCTAGTGATGAAATTTGAGAATAACTAAAATCATCTAATAATGTTGTCATTGACTCAATAAAACTTAAAGGTTTTCCTAATAAGAACACTCTAAATGTTTGTATTAAAAACCACAGTAAAAATGGTGTATGAAAGAAAATTAAGATGGTGGATAAGCCAATTAGAAAAGGCCTTATGAATAAAAACTCAACAAATAATGAAAAGGATAAAGAAAAAAATAGATTCTATATCTAAATAAAATATGGTAAAAAGTTTGTGAAGAAAAAAATTTCTGAATTTTATGTATATTTAGATTGGAAGGAAGATGTTGGTGCTATTGAAATAACCCAACATAGATCATATGTTGACCCAAAGTGGAGTTCCAAAAATCCCAAACATATTTCTTGATCACCAAGGGTGAGAAACTAGCACTGAGGGTTAGAGTTAACCATTTTAATACAATTAATCCACTTTTTGCGAAAGTTTGGGTCAATATAAGATCCTATTAAAAATCAGGCCTAACCTACTCATATATCGAACATCCCATAAAAAAATATGACACCCAAGAGAATTTCCTCTACCTGTATAACAATATAAAATGAAAATCAATTTTTATGTTGAGGATATGATTTAAAACTCAAATATATATATACAATAATTTTCTAAAAACTAAATAGAAAAATGTATAAAAGTGGTTACATAAAAATACATGTCCTACCAAAGATGAACACATTCACTCCATGTCACGATGGAGTTAGACCTACTAAAATAATGTCAATCAAGCCAATATACCATCAAAGTAGATACCTATGTGCTTTCTTGTACCATGAATTTCACATGTAAAAGAACATATGAATTGAGATTCATATGAAAGGTGTGAGTATGAATGTTTATTAGGAACCACCAAGTAAAATCTACTCTCTCAAGTGAATAATCTTGTGAATTCACATACATGTTTCATCATGATCATCATCAAGGCACACGAAAAAATTACTTACAATAACTAGAATAGTGAGGGATCGTATCCACAAGGGGGAAGTGTATTCAAAGTATTTTTATGTAATATTCATAAAAAAATAAAACAACTGTGATAAAATTAAAATTTAATGAGGGGACAATATATGATCCAGGGGATTGTGGTAACTAAACTATAACATTCAACATTGGAATAAACATTTCCATGATAAACCAATTAGTTTGTTCTTATAATTTTCTACTATTTTGTTCTTATTATTTTCCACCGTTCATTCTATCAAATAGAATGGATGAATAATGGTTTTATTGATATTAAAAATAAATGGGAATTGATATGCTAAAAGGTCAGACACAACCATATATAATGATCATATTCTTTATAATCATCCAAGATATAAAATTTCAAAGGATAAAATAGTAATTGAAAAATATAATTTGAAGCATAAACTATTATAAACCAAGAATAAGATAAAATAAAAATAATTTTTATAGGGGAGGAGGGTCCCCTTGCTCCTCCACAATGTATAGATTTTTCCTTTTATACATTGAAAAATCCTGGGAGAGAGAAAAAGTTGAATCACTACTATCCTGAGATTTTGATACTGGGATAAGATGCATGTTCTTTTTTTACTAAGTATCTGGATTCAAATGAGGTGGTGTTATAGTGAATATTTATGTGAAGAAACACTTGGTGTTAAGGTATTTCAATAAACCTATGGTGTGAAACTTCAAGTAATCTGGTACTTGGTATGTTAGGATTAGTTCCAAACACCAGATGTTGTTGTGATGTTACTGTAATCTATTGGGGGATATGTTGTGCAAGGGAAGACCCCATTCATTAGAACATGTATCCATTGGGTATACAATTTATTCGAATAATCCCAAAATATGGAATCAAACAAATATTTTTATTATTTTGGTTTTGTATGGATAATCCAATAAATAGAAACATAATTCATCTAATAATATTCCATGAACCTGAATGGACAAACAATTTTGTATCAGTGAACAAATCACATGGGAAATGGATAATACATTAACAAAGATTTCTATAATTCTCATCAACATAACATAATATGTTTAACATGAAGATTCATTAAAAACATAATCAAATAGTATAATTTCAAATTCATCTAATATGTATTTCCAAAATTAAAAAATAGATTCCAATACATAATGAATCATATCATCGAGAACTAAATAAGGAAACAAAAACCAAATGAAAATCCAAGAAATAAAATTCTTAAAAAATATACATTAAGAATGAAATCCATAATGAGATTTTAATTCAATCCAAGAAGCAAACCAAGAATCTAGCAGATAACGAGATCAAAGAAAATAGACGTGGAAAGTAGTACAAGGGACACAAATATGTAATGTGCTTTAGACAATTGGATTAAATTTGTGGGGTAGAATCGCTATGGGGTTTTCAAATTGAATGAAAGAATTAAAAGTAATGCTAATGAAAACAACAACACATATAGGTATCAAAATCTTATCGACAAGAATAAATACTAGGTCGAGACCACCCTTATGAGGGGATAATCTTTACAAAGTGATAACCTTCATATTGTTGAATCCCTAATCAAATCCTCCAAGACCAAATATATCAAGATCAACACCGTAGCCTAGATATGAAGTCATTTTTTTGGATCACATTCCATGACCTAGATTCTTTATATACTCACTTTAAGATGAACACTGCTACCGAGGTTAGTCCACTGAGATCATCCTAGTGGGAATTCACTATCCAGACTCAATGTAGTCATACAAATGAGATTTTGTAGTCTAAAAAAATTCATCATCATCCAGATCTGGTGTGAACTAGATTCATTGACCTATGAATTCAAAAACCAATACCCCCACTCAACTCCTCAGGACTTTTCATTGCTGACCAAGACAAAAGATGCTATTCAAATCTAGATCCACCTAGATTTCGATGTCCAATGAGATCAAGAAATGAACAAATAAAGTGCTAAAATTCTCACTCTGAGAGACCCCGAATCTCACTCAGAAGGGAACTCCACCAGATTCCTCTCCCTTCCTATCTCTCTGATAAAACTGAACCCCCATCTATGGGATTGAACAACTGAAGTGGCAAGGAAAGCCTTGACTTAAAATAAAGATGGAGAAAGTAGGGGTCATGCATCACATGGGACATGCATCCGTTTGAGGGTTTGCCTTCCTAACAGCTCGACAGAAGGAAATCATGCATTGAAAATTGTCGTCTTAGGTCGGGTACCTAGACCTGAGGGTTAGGTCCACCGTAGGATGGCTTCCACATGTCAAAAAAGTGATGTGGAAGAAGATATAAATTTTAAAGGAGATTTATTTTTAAAAAAAAATTAATTTATTTGAATGTGTTTGACTTAAATACCCTTCAATATTGTTGGAATGTAATTAAATAAAAATCAAACCCAGAAAAATTAAATAAAAAAAAGTATATAATAATAATTTTTAATAATAAATATAATTGGAAATGTAAAACAATAATAAATGTATAATCGTAGTAAATAAAACTAAAATTATAACTAAAATTAACAATTTTTTATTTGTTTATAAATATATAATAAATACTAATAATTTTTTAACTATATACATTTTTTATATTTATTCACTCTAAATTAATTAGTGAAAATTTGCGTTGCAATTTTACATTGTTTTTTATATATTAATATATTATGTATGCATACACTATTTTTTTATTAAAAATACCCACTAAAAAAATAATTCTATATTTATAATAGGAAATATATTATGTATAGGAAATGAACACTGGAAATTTTCAGGGAAAGTTATCATAGGAAAGTTTTAGTTTAAATAAATAGTAGAGTTTTCCACTGAAATTTTGAATTTTTTATCTTTGAATTGATATACTCTCACTTATAATTTTAGTGGAAATCCAAACTAAAATTTTAAGATGGATATTTTATTTTAAATTTTCCATTGTAAATTTCCAGTGAAAATGTTCATTGTTTATTTATGTATTAATATATTTTCACTTGTAATTTAAGTGGAAATTCAAATTGAAAATTTGTGATGAAAATTTTCACCCTATGATCCTAGGTAGTGAAATAAAACTCAAATACATATAAAATCTATCATCAATAGAATCAACATGCATGGATTAACTTACATTAAAAAAAGGTCATACCAGGAATATTGTTGTCGCAAAAAACATACATTTCAATGACATCTTTAAACTTTCATAGTGAGTCTTCATTATGAATTTTCAATAGGGTTGTGTAAAGTTCCAGTGAAAATTTGTACTTAACATTATATTTTATATTTATATTTGTATATATACATATGTATACATATACATGCATTCAAATTCGGTACCGTAAATTTTCACTAAAAATTTTCAATATAGATTTATATTAGTGGGGATTTATAGTGTAAATGAAAAACACAAAATTCCAAGGAAAATTTACATTGATGTTTGTATGTATGTACTGAAAATTTTCACTGTAAATTTTCACTTGAAGTTTATAATTGAATATTACCATGTTTATTTGTATTTGTATGTTTTTATTTGTGTTTTTAATAGTTCCCATTGAAAACTTCCATCATACATTGAAATTTTATTGGATTTTTTTGTGTGAAAATGTTCACTATGAATTTTAAAATAAATTGTATATTGAAAAAATATAAATTAAAAATTGAAAATAAAAGTTTCTAGTGGAAAGTTTTACTAATGGTTTTGTGTGGAAGTTTTCACTAAAGGTTTTTAGTGTAAATTTCCAATGAAAATTTATATTTTTTATTTATGAATAAATATATATTAATTGTAATTAGATATATAAATTTGGAGAGCTAGTTGAAGTTTTCATTGGAAATTTCCAGTGGAAGTTTGCACTGGAAATTTCCAGTGAAAGTTTGCACTAAAAATTTCCTTAAGAAATGTCTGGTTCAAAGATTCTAGGAAAAATTACATTTTTTTATGTGTTAATATTTTTAAACTGAAAATCTAAATATTAATTTATTTTATAATTTTTATATTCAAAATTTTAGTTTAACAATAATAAAATTTAAGTTGAAATTTTCACTCAAAATTAAATCTCGTGTATAAATTTAAACCAATGACTAGAAATTGTCAATTGGATGATGTGACTTTCCAGTGTAAAATTTCACATAAAATTATATTGTATATTTATATCTATATATATACGTATATACATATATATATATATATATGTATGTATATATGTATGTATGTATATATACTTGCATTCAAATTTTTTACTATAAATTTACATTGAAAAATTTTAAAATAGATTTATTTCAGTGGGGATTTATAGCGTAAATGTAAAATACAAAATTTCAATACAAATTTACATGGATCTTTGTATATATATATTGAAAATTTCAACTATAAATTTCACATGAAATTTATAATTTGATATTACCATAATTTTTTGTATTTCTATTTCTCTTTGTGTTTTTTTTCATTGAAAATTTCTATTATACGTAGAAATTTTATTCTAAATTTTCAGTTCAAACATGCACTATGAATTTTAATTGGTAATGTCTAGTGAAAAATATACATTTTCCACTGTAAATTTGAATGACATTTTACACTAAATGTTTAATGTGTAAATTTGGAGAAAATTTTATTATGGTGATTGGTACACACATTTACAATACTTTTCATTTCTATATTATATACATGAGGATATTGGGAAGAGATTATTTTACTTAAAAATTATTTATAGTGTCCATAGACTCTTAAGAATACCTACAATTCACATTATAAGTTTTTAATACAAAATTTTAATGAAAATTTACAACAAAAATTTGATTTTATTTATTTATGAATTAATACATTTTCATTGAAATTTTTAGTGAAAAATTGAAATGTAAATTTCATGAGGAAATTTTTAGTAAAAATTTTTAGTGAAAATTTTCACTAGAAATTTATAGTGGGAATTTCTAGTACATATATCCATTGGAAATTTCCATATGGAAATTTTAGCTTAATTAATAATTTTTATATTAAAAATATAAATAATAAATATTATATATAATAGATATCATAATAAATATTATATATGTTTTTGTGTAATAAAAATTATACATATATTTATGTAACTATTTTCCCTAAATAATAAACAATATATATTAATTACATTATAATAAAATTTAAAATGTACATAATACTTTTGATAGTTATATTTATATTATTATGTATATTTATATTATTAATAAATATCAGATAATAAATCTATATAATTATTACTAAATTTAGTATATGTTTATATTTTTTAAATATATATAGTGAATATTAGATTATATATATATATATATATATATATGAAGAATAAGGTGCAGGGGCGGTGTAAAAATAAAAAAACATGAATGCACAACGGTAGAATTTTGGTCCAAAAACTCAATATGAGGGTCAGGATTAGGTGCCCTACCTGAGAAGATTTAATGAGCGACACAACACAAGGAAACAAAATCTATGGACCTGGAAGAATCCATAGGAGGGATAAGTTTAAGGATTTTATCAAAACAATGAATTGTCCATTTAGGTAGGTCATGAACACATCATGCCAGTGTGATTATAATTATTATACATACTAGAGGAATCAAAACAGACATTAGAGAGTTATTCAATACCACACACCTCAAAAGAATAGAAGACACAGAAAATTCCTCAATGTTCATGGTAGTTCTAGAGTCCCTCTTTCCTTTCCTTAAATGAAGACCAAGAAACTTTTCAGCACAAGGAAACAGATCTAGATCTGGTTTTGGCTATCCCAAACTAGGATTATCCCCATGGGAAAATAGATGAGACACGAAGGAAAATAATAAGAAAAGGTATTACCTTAAATATCACAATCTAGATTTCCAATATCCAACATTTATTATGGTTAAGAGAAGAAATATCAAATGTTTTTAGTGGAAGGGATACATTTCAAGAGAAGGGATACCCGATCTGAGAAATGTTGTGCACTGAATATTTTAAAAGGGTTTTGGGAATGCCACATTCATGACATGAATAGGGCATTCATGTTGTAAATGAATTATTTTTCCACTTACACTGAAAAAACCAACGCCTTGGATTAAAAACCTAAAAAAATATCACATCGTGAACCTTTATCATGCCTTATATGGTTTTCATGAGGTCTTATAATTTCCATTCAAGTCATGATTGAATTTATTGGGGGTATTCTCAGAACCATTCACACCATGTACAGTTTCATGGGGTTTTCCCAGATTTATTCATGCTGTGAATTGGAAATTCATAACGTGAATTAGTTCTGCATCCATACTTCACATCCCCTTTATACTTCCCCCAGAACTAAACAAATCGATTTACTAAATTTATTACCAAGGTCCAAACCAAAAATAACCGAACATAGGAAAGTTTAACTAAAATTCAAAGAGGGATGTACCTGGAAAATACATGATCTTACAACCTCTCCACTATATAACAACTCATCCCCGAGTTGCGCTCCAATGCATCTCAGTGGGTATTGGAAAACAAATCTGGTCACATTGTCTACATATCAGATTCTATCTCCCATATCTCTTCTTGAACATGCCCATACCACCACTTCACTCACACTAGAGGCACAATCTTTCCCTGTAGATGCTTCTCACTACAGTCCACAATGTGGATCAAATGCTCCTCAAATGATGCATCAACATTCAGCTCAACCTCATCAATGTATATCACATGAGAAGGGTTAGGATGATATCTTAGAAGATGTGATACATAAAAAAAATCATGCATGGAACTGAATTGATTTGGAAGGGCCCAATGGAACACCACTTGAACAACCCTCTCCACTATCTCAAACAACCCGATAAACCTAGGCGCTAGCTTCCCTTGATTCCAAATACAACATTTCCCCAAGAAAAGAGACACCCAAATAAAAACATAATGAACAACCTAAACTCTAGAGGTCATCTCTAATCACCAATATAAAATTTCTGTCGGCTCTCACTACTACAAAACAAACCTTTAACAGCGTCAGATTTTATCAGTGCTAGCAAAAAGTGTTGATAATGGGTACCTTTTATCAGTGCTTTTTTTAGCATTGATTAAGGGTAACCTTTATCAACACTTTTCTTTAGCGCTGATAAAGGATAACCTTTATCAGCGCTTTTCTTTAGGGCTGATAAAAGGTACCCTTTATAAGCACTAATAAAGGGTACCCTTTATTAGGATTTATTCTCAGCACTAATAAAGGTCTTGAATAAAATGAAATAATTAAATAAATAAAAATTAAATATGAGTATATTAAAAAAATATTAAATATTTTATTAATTAAATATTAATTGATAAAAATGAAAAAATTGATTATACCACATATAAATTATAAATACTAATAAATATTATATTTTAAATATATAGATATTTGTAAAATGAAAACTAAACTAATAAAAATTAAAATTAAGTAAATTGAGAAAAGTATTAAACATTTTATTAATTAAATAAATAGTTTATATTAAATATATAGATATATATGAATGTATATAAATATTAATTATATAATACAAAACATTTATGATTTACATTAAATATTCATATATTTAGTGAAAAATGGTTTATAATTAAAAATTAATATGAATTAAAAATACTCACTAATTGCATCGAGTAAGGGACATAATTGAATGTCATTTTATTTTTAAATTTAACATATATAAAATGTGTGTTATATCGATTTCACTTACATATATGTAATTAATTCATTTTTATATACAACGCACACACATAAATGTTTTCATAATTAATGAAATCTCATATAGAAACACATACACTTAGTATTTATGTAATTTATTAAATTTTATTATTCATTATTGAATTTCATTATAACATGATACATTTAATATATTATGTATTTAATCGGTAAATTTTATTGATTTATTTTTAATTTTATTACAGTTAGGTATTAATTCATTTTTAATATTTTTTATTTTTTTAGGAATTTAATCAATTTCTATTATTTATTTATTTATTTATTTATTTAATATTTTTTAACATTTCCAATATGTATTTATCTTTATTTCAATAAATATAATTTTTTTAATAATTTGTATTTAATTAATAAAAATTATCTTTGTTTTCAATATTTTTAAAGTGTACTCATTTTTAATTATTCAATTTCACTCATTTTTAACATGCATGCACTTAAGATTAAATATTCATTAATAATGTGAAAAATATATTTTTGAATAAATATTTATAAGTAAATATATTTATAAATATATATTTACTAAATTTATACATTTATATACTTATAATTACAAATAAATAAATATAATTTTTTTTAAAAAGTATTTATATAATTATAAATAAATAATATTATACATCTAAATAGTTATAAAATTATAATAAATTTATTTAAATAATGAATATATTTACTATATTTATATTTACATTTATTTATTATATATATATATATATAATTATATAAATATATATAATGATATAAATATATAAATATTATTTTTTAATAAGTATTTATATAATTATAAATAAATAATTATATATTTAAATAATTATAAAATTATAACAGATATATTTAAATAATGCATATATTTACTATATTTATATTTATATATATTTATTATATTTATATATATATATTCATATAAATATATTTAAACATTTTTTATTTATAATTCTAATTATAAATCCATTATCAGCGCTTTTTTTGAAGTGATAATAAAAGTGTCCTAGTTTATTTAAAGAACCCTAATCAATCATAAACTAGTCGTGATATTCGAAGCTTTCCACTGAAGCAAACTGCTTTCAATTCTCCTCCTCATCGAATCCAAGCTCAAATCAAGGCTCAAATCGATTCTAAGGTTCAAATCCAAGGCTCGAACAATTCAAGGGTCAAATAAATCCAAGGCTCGAAAAAATTATAGGTTTGGTGATATCTTTAATTTCTCTCAGATGATTCGAAGCTTTAATCCAAGGTATGTTATTTTCTCCTCCTTCTCACCCGTTTATTTCTTGTTTTGTGATATCTATTTTTATTTTTATCAGTATTATTTCAATTATTCATTACAAAACTAGTTATTATCACACCATAGTTTGATAAATGCTTCACCTTCCAAATTTATCATGAATACAATAGATATTGGTGAAAATATAGGGAATGACTTAGTGACCTCTGGACATGTTCAATGGGGTTTTCTTTATTCATTCAGCCTAATGGATGTAGAATCCAACGGTTATTCTACTCAGTTTAGGGATGACTCCTACCATTGGACTTAGGAAATACTAGTCATAATTCACATGTGATATTGATGCACTAGTTCATTACATGGGATAAACAATCAGAGGCTATTAGGTGAATTATATTGATCATTTATATATAGTGATAATTAAGTAGGGACAAAATATTAAGAAAACAATTAAACACATATATGGGAAATCTCCCAAGGATTGATCATTATTTATGATAATACTATATTCATAATCTTATATTTTCATTATTGTTGTTATTCTGTTTGCATCAATTTTCAAAATCCCCAATATTTTTCATTTTTTCAAAAAATATATAAAATACTATAAATATAATAATGTGGTAGGAATAGTGAGTGATCCAAAATAAAATTTTTAAGGGAATGACCATGGCCATCAATTGTGTTTTAAAAATTAGGAATATATATATTATTTTTTACCACCCCATAATAGGTGTGTCATTTACTCAACCCCATAATCTAATATAAACTTCTTTACCACATAATGAAACTTATTCTTAATACTTATTCCTGAAATTTTAATCCCCTTTAGAATATTATATATATATGACTAAAACACAATACATATGATTTGAGTATAATTATAAATGGGTTAAATGAAATACTTATCACAATGCATTTATTTATACTTTGAGGGTCCATATATATAATAATGAATAGACTCCAAGGGTTATTTCATTTAAATATATAATTTATTATTTTAATTATTAACATACTCCCCATTATAATTATTAAAAAATATCTATCAATTTTATCTTGTCATTATAAAAATATCTCAACCCACCATTTTTAAGACTGTATTTAAATGTCTCATTATCTAATATGTTCAATTTTTCACTACCACAAATCAATATCCTCTTTCAAACACAATTATGATAAATTTTTACCGAACCCAAATTAGAATATGATTTTTCTAGTTTTCTATACCTTTGTAAAAATATATCCATTTTTGAAATGAAAACTCACTCATTAATAAATCCTTTAGTGTGACATCAATTATGAATTCCTCTTACATTATATAATTTTTCATAAAATACATTTATTATTCTTTATTCACATACATCTATGTTTCTATAAAATCCTGATAATCCTTCATACAAATGTTTAATTATTTACATATTCAATAGAGTTCATTCAATGGTTGAAATTCATTATCCAATTTTACTTATGAAGATTTGTCTCATTTTGAAACTATTTTTTCAATATTGGGTCATCTCACCTTTAACTTAAAACCACTATTTCTTCCATAATTATTATTATTTATCTCATTATGACTAAAATTTTATACTATGTGCCCAAAATCACTATAGAACCCATAATGGCCATGAAAATGAAATTTTATTATAAATCATACTCTTCATCTCCTTGAAAATAATTATTGTTTTCAACCTGTCTAAACATAATTCTTGAATCAATTTATTGAATAATAATTTTGAGATGTTTAAAACCTTTATTTTTATTAGGTATATTATTTCCCTAAAATTATTTTTTTGTATTCATTATCAGTTTTTAATTGAAACTTAAATTATAAATTTGATATGTTTTCAAATATTTGTTATAACATTAATATTAAATGTAATAATTCCTTATATTGTCACATCACTTGTTCCAAAAAAATAGAATAGAGGTTATCAAATTCTATATATGTTGGAATAATTATTATAAATTATATTTGGGTATTCATTATTTTAGGTATACATGTATTGGTTTCACCCCTAGGAATCTATGATTACTATCCATGTATATGAAATAACTCTTTATTTATTAAAATGTTTTATCAATACATTTTTATATCTTCTAGTTGATGGAATGAGAGTATATTATTCTTGTTTATCATATTTGGGTTTCTTATTACTCCTTAATTGCATGTATTATATTTTCATTTGTTTAGGGGATTTAAGAAATACTTGATGACTCACTTTAATAGAGGTAGGACTAGTCTTAGTTATAGGATTGAAAGTATTAAAAGTAGGATTTCTTCTATAGATATATAATTCATAGAGGGCCCAATGATTCATATATCATAACATGTCACCACCGAGACCCCTTTAATCCTAGACAAGAACGTGTATTCCCCCAAAATATCATATTAAATAAACCATGAGTTAATAACTAGTAATAATGGTTTAAATCTCACAAATTGGAGGCATTTCCTCTTTTAGAGAACACAATGGAGTACAACTCTCATCATCATTAGCTTCATCTCCCGAATAGTTATTATTTCAATTTTTTCTTGATACTCATCCCATATATCTTTTATGTTTCTTTTACTACTCTGAGAAATATTTATCCCATATATGACTACTGTTTAAAGTATTTAAAGCAACGTAGTTTTATGTCCATGAGAGATGGAGGATGAGTGTCAAAAAACAAAATGCAATGATAACTATTCAGGAGATGAGCTAATGAGGATAAAAATTGTCTATAACTTTAACCTTTGGATGAATTTAGAGGATAACACCTAACATAATGGAGTAATTATTTTATTAAATTCAATTACCTATTTTAATCAAAGAATACTGAAATTCTTTGAAACAATCAAATGTTGGGTTTTACTTATTAGAATAATCTATAACTTTCACCTTTAATAATGAATGTCTTATGTGTATGTATTTATTTATTTTAAAAAATGAATATTTTATGAACCAAATAGGATAGATATGAATTAAAAATGGATGAAAACTAATCATTTTACAAAATAATATGAATATGGAGTTAAATATTTCATCAATTTTGTAATGGAGAAAGAATAAAACCCTTCTCAAATCCTTTTTCTTTATTTGTGTTGTTGTTATTCAAGAAACATTAGTTAAAAAGAGTTAGAATACCATTTGATTTGTTACAGAATATATCCGAGCAATCAATATTGGACTGAACATGGGGAAAAACTAAATGTGCACACCAATTGGGATGATACTATGCCCGAATGGCCCGAAATCCTTTTTTATAGATACTCCCCCTTTTAAGGGTTGAAGGGGAACCCATACATGACCCGTAGGCCCAAGGCACAAGGCCTGACATGACCCGTAATACATGACTCGAAGGCCCAGAGGCATACCATGCCCAATACATGACCCGTAGGCCCAATCCACTAGAACTACCCCTCCCCACCTTCTGCATCATTGATTGCTTTTAGCTCCCCACCTGCATTACTAATCGTCTAGCATTGCCCTGTAAAAAGCTGCATGGTGCCTGGTCCCGATGGCGGTTTCCATACCCTCTCATTCTTCCAATCCAGTTATCTCTGCTTCTGGTGACTGCTACTGGTGCTCTGATCCTCATCCGGGGCCTGCTCTGTGTGAACTATGCTACTTTATGGTCTTCAATGGCCCGAAGGCCCTGTGGCCCGAAGGCCTTTAATGGACCGAATTCCCTGATACCCGTAGGCCCAAACCGGTGGCCCAAAAGCCCAAATCATGTGAATAGTCCGACTGCTACAGTACCAAACAGTGCATGCTACAGTGCCTATTACAGTACTGCTACATTGCCTGCTACAGTACCCCCCCAAAACTCACCTCCACCCGGTTTTAAACCTGGGTCTCTTGGATGCCAAGCAGGAGCCCTTACCACTCGGGTACGGGATCGTTGGCTGGGATGATACTATGGTTTATGGATAATTTGATATGAATAACAGTGTAAATGATGATGTATATCGCATGGATGAAATAAAAATGGAAATTAAAGAAGAACTTTGTGATTTTACAAAAATATTTGAAAAGTTAAATTTTTTTTATAATAGACCATTATATACCAGTTGCACTAAATACAAAACATTGTCACCTATGTTGAAGTTTTTTAATTTGAAATATGGAAATAGATGGAGTGACACAAGCTTTATAGAAAAACTTGGCCTCTTAAATGAAATTCTACCAAAAGAAAATGAACTACCATGTCTAACATATGACACTAAATGGATACTACGTTTAATGGGAATGATCTCTAAAAAAATACATGCTTGTCCAAATGATTTCATATTGTTTATCAAGGACCATGAATCACTCATAAAATACCCTAAGTGTGGTGTTAATCGATACAAGAAAAATGAATCAAGTACGTCAAAATATGTATGGTACTTTCCTATCATTCCATAGTTTAGAAGACTATATAGATGTCAAGAAACCATGAGAAAAATGACATGGATTGCAAATACAAAAATGAAATATGGGAACCTACATCATCCAGCAGATTCACCTCAGTGGAAGAAAATTGATTACAAGTATCCTGAATTTAGAAATAAGCCGAGAAACATACATCTTTCATTATCTACATATGGAATAAATCCTTTTGGTGTACAAAATAGTACTAATACATGGACCACCATGTTGTTAAATTATAAATTTCCTCCATGGTTATGCATGAATCAAAAATACATTATATTGTCTCTACTTATATCTGGGACAAAGAAACCCAATAATGATATTGATTTTAATTTGGATCCATTGATATAAGATCTAAAATTAATGTGGGTTATAGGTGTTACAATGTATGATGCTCCTAGAATTGAAGAATTCACATTTAGGTCCATGTTGTATGGGATGATAAATAACTTCCCCGCTTATGGAAATTTATAAGGATATTGAATTAAAGGAATATTAGGGTGCCCCATTTGTGAAGAATTCACACACTCAGTTCGGTTGAAGCATTCCCCGAAGATTATATTTTTAGAAAATCAGAATTTTTTACCTTGATGAAATAAATACCGATCTCAGATGACATTATTCAATTGGAATATAGAACAAGGTACAACACTATCTCCACTAATGGGTGATCAAATATCCGATAAAGTAAAAGATATTGACACTGCTTTTAGTAAACCATTTTTGAAAAACCTTAATAAATCAGGTTGGAAGAAGTGATCAATTTTCATTGAATTACTTTATTGGAATTTTTTGAATGTCAGATATTTTCTTTATTTCATGCATGTAGAGAAAAATTTATTTGATAGTGTTATTGTCACATTACTAAGTATCCTTAGAAAAACGAAAGATGGCATCATGGATAGTTTGTAAATGATTGACATGGGGATATGGGAAGAGTTGTCACTAATGTAGGGTTAAGGTGATACTTTTCTTTCTCTATAATCTTACACTCTTTATATATAGGAAAAAAAATCATTTCCTTAATAGTGTAAAATTTCAAAATGGGTATTCATCAAATATCAATATTATTGTTTCAATAAATAATTTGAAGTTACATGGACTAAAAGAACATGACTGTCATTATTTGATGCAAGATTTGATTCATGTTTATTTCTATTACATTTTTACTAAAAATCTATGACATACATTAACCAGAATCTGATTCTTTTTCAAATCCATATAAAGTAATGTTATAGATTTGAAAAAATTGCCCATCATGAATAAAGAGGTTTCATTCATATTATGTGAATTATATATGTTCTTACCACCATCAATATTTGATATAATGATCCAACTTATGGTTCACTTGGTAAGATATATTCATCTATGTGGTCCTATATATTACATATGGATGTACCCCATTGAACAATATATGATTTTTTTAAAGGGTATGTCAAGAATCAATGTATGACAGAAATTTGTATTGAAGAATGATATATTGTTGAAGAAGAAATTGAAATCTCTTCTGATTACCTATGAGGTGTTGACAACATAAGTTTCCCAAAGTCTTATCACATCAGATGCCTTATGGGTGAAGGGATTTTTGGAAGAGATGTTAAAATTACCTTGACAAAGTGAGAGCAAGCACACCATTACATTTTACATAATAGTGAAGATATTGATCTATACATTGAATCCCACAAAAAAAATCTTAGAGATTTTAATTCATCAAGGGATGAAGTATGTATATCAAATGCACATAATCGAAAGTTTATAGGATGATTCCAAGATTAAATTTATAAGGATTTATCTGAAAATAAAAATTCAATTATCAAATGACTTTGATGGATAGTTAGGGGACCAAATGCAAATTTTATATCTTACATTGGGTTTGTAATCAATGGTTATACATTCTATACAAAATAACATGATGACTGTAGTATGATGAAGAATAGTGTTGTTATGCTTGTGGTGGAAGTGATGCACAAATCAGGTTCAAAGGATAGAAATCCAATTGAAGAAAATATGTGATATTTTGGCATTATCAAACCGATATACAAGTTGGATTATACAACATTTCTAGTGTCGATTTTACATTGTAAATTGGTTGATAATATAAGTGTAGTAAAATTTGATAAAATTAGATTCATGAAGGTGATTTTCTGTGTGGATGGGGGGAAAGATGAGTCATTCATAATGGAATCGAAATAAGTGTAAGTATTTTATGTCTCAGATCTAGTAAATAAGAATTGGTCAATTTTCCTACTAGCGACTAAAACAAATTTCAGGTCAGATGAAAATTCAATCGAGGATGACCCTTTCATTGGGGGCCATGATTAGTTCATGTCAGTCATGATGTAGCGAATGTATTTTATGTTATAGGGGACCAAAAAGAGGGGATTTGTATTCTTGATAGAGGATCTAGATTCCAAAAACCTCTAAAAAAGATTTTGATAATAAGGTAAAATAATTTTTTAATATATTATTTTTTCCTCATAATATTATATATTCTCTACTGTATTAAGATAATATAAATTAAATGTTTGACTACTCATGTAGACAATTTCTTATGCACATGATGATGTTACTAATCTCGCAGAATAACATACTATAATAAATGAAACCATTGGGAAGATGTAAAGGTTATTTATGATATACATCCTCTATTTTACTGAAAAACTATATAATGAAATGTTGATTTAATTTTAATTATTCCTTGCCGAGTTCATTTATTTTAGAAAATTTATATCCATATTTCATGACTTTATGAACCAAATATTCCACAAACTTATTCTCCCTAAAATCCTTTTTACCCCTAAAATGTTGGAATTTATCACATTCCTTCAAGTTCCCTCCAATGCCTTTGCAGAAAGAAAAAAAAACATTGCCTCTGCTCAATCACAGAGGTAATCTTGATGTTTTCATAGTAAAATCATTTTCCAAAGAATTAATTAATTTTTTCATATTTATTTTTAATTTATTCCTTTTTATTATTACTCACATAAGAATTATTTTCTTATAAAGGTGGTTTTTTTTCGAGTTGGGGTGGTTTGTTCGAAGCTACTAATGCTCATGATAGATTGGACTTAGAGGATAAAAATGAGATAATGAAAAGGAAATGGGTAAAAAATGTATACAACCATCATGAAAATGTGAATTCCTACTATTTATTTAATTATTTTTTTAATCATTTTATCTACTATTTGTAAGTTAATTTCCTTATCATTCTTATCTAATACTTATTTAGTTTTTTTTACAAATATTTTGGGATTTAATATTTTCCATTCAAATATCTATAACAATCCACAAAATAGATAACATGTTTCTTTATACCAATGTTACCACACTTTCTATTGTATTTCATTATTGAACTACCAACATTTCATATTGAATCAATGTTATTAGTAGAAAAACGTTTTTTGGATAAGAACATGGACTCAATATGCATTATTGGTAGTTCGAAAAATAAATCCAATGGAAATCATGGTAACATTGGGTTTTGGAATTATTTTGAAACTTTGGGACATGTAAGAATCATCCAAACCTCAATCTGATGCACGGTGTGACCAGTATGACTATAATGTCCCGAATTTATTACATACATAATCTTGAATTTAGTCAGGAAAAAACGTCCTTTACATTGAGGATATTTTCAAGTTTAGATCTTTAGATAATTTAGACATAACACATTCATGACATTACAAATTATTATATAGTGGATACCATAAAAATAGTCTCCATTTTTTTCAAAATATAAAACATTAAAACTTAAAACATGATTCTTTGACATTTATTCATAATTTAAAATGGATTCCTTCTTTGTATTACACATCCATTAACCTGTGAAAATCATTTAAAAACATGGGATGAGCACAAAATCTCAGTAAGGGATGAAAAAGAAGGAAAGAGCACATTAGTCCATGAATACTTGTAACGTATGAAAGCATTTTCAAAAGACATGCTTGCCACCCATATATACTTACTTCGTGTAACATTAGATTTACAAAAGATTCAAACAAAACATGAGAACGTATATATAATCATAAATTTATCTTGGGGCATTACTTACATAATCTTTTAACCATCTCTGCTACCTTATAATTTTGTAACCCTCACGGCTACCTTACAATTTGTGTAACCATCGTAGTTACACTTGGAGTAACCATTCAGCCGACCTCCAACTTACACATACCCAATGCATTTTAGCGAGATATAGGTGCCACTCTTCATCATAAATATTTTCCAAGAACCAAAACATAATCATACAACATGAATAATTCCATAAAAACATTTATTTGGAATTTTTTAAAACCGAATTTTAAAAGAGGTTTTTAAAAAGGAAATCCACTTATAAATTACATAAAATTGAAGAGAGGCTTAATAGAGTTGATATAGTATGTATATATACTGTAAATACACATAATAAAACATAATATAAACAGAACCCATCACATAAAAAATTTAAATAGCACATAAATAATGAAGTAGAAGGTTAACCCAAAGAATGGAAATCGGGTTAAGAATTCCCTTACCTCAGGCTTATCTTACTTAAAACTTGTTTAAAATTCCGGTATAATGGTTAAAATAGTTTTATTAGTATTTTAAATAAATATTTTTATGTTTATAACATCTTATATTATCATTTAATCACATCATTTTACTCTTTGTTTGTTATTATTTTGCTCCTTGCACTGTTTTTGGGTGAGTTCTTTACATGATTTCCATGATTGGTTCATGATGGATGTTCTTGTTGATTGGATGTGAAACTTCAGAATTGGAATGTAAAGGTATTTACATATTTAAAGTACCATAATTTATACCATTTATCAATTTTATGTTTTATATGATGTTGATACATAAGTTAAAACATTAATGATGTTTGTTTAGAACATTTTAGTGGTTCTTTGTTAACAACAACCTCATTTGGTCTTAAAAATTAAACCATGAGTACAAAAGAATTCCAGAATCATTGATAAGAAATAATACATATATTATAACCTGGTTCAACCATAAAAATGGTTTCATGACCAGATTTTAAAGAATTAATGTAGATTGAAATCACATCGTCCACGATGTCGGTAATTCGACACATCACGGACAATGTTTTTATTCCTTGAATAAGTGGGAGAGGAGAAGAATAATGATGATGAATTTTCCATGAACATAAGAACAATAAAAATATAAATGATTCTGGATCTTTCATGACTCTTGGTTAATATGAGGTGAGGAAATAAGAAGAAAAGAAAGGAATCTTGAAATAAAATAAAACTTGAGAAATTTCTCACGAAAATTCAGCAGCCTAACGACGTCTCTTAAAATTTCATAAAAATACTTTGATGAGAGAAAGGGATATATCATCACTATTGTATAATATGGGTAGTAAGGGGAAATATAGAATGAAATATCCCAACATAATCCAAAGTAAAATAAGAGAATAACATAAAATAAAATAAAAGAAAGAAAATAAAAGAGGATGTTACCTCTTGATCTCTTCTCCTTGAGATCCTTCTTAAGGGATTCGGTTTTGGTCTTTTGGTAAGAACAAAAGCTCTAGGACGTGGGTAATAGAATTTTGAGAAGTATTGGGTAGAACTAAGGCATGTATCAAGGCTTGAGAAGTGTGGGAAGAATAGGAGAGTTAGGGTGGTATTTATATTGGTGGAGAGGGGGTATTTTTCATTATTTTAATCATTATTATAATATTTTCTCCCAATATTATGAATAGTATTAGTTCATGTGACCTAAAATAGTAATAATGGAATGTAAGTTCGAAACAAGTGGCCTTGCATCACTTATGATGTCATAAATAGTGAATTTTACTGATAATTTGATTATACGGTATTTTATTGTATTTCACTATTCATCGAAAATTAATGAATTTCAAAAAAATCCCAAAAAATTACCCTAACCATATTTTGACGTGTAGAATTCAAAAATGTAGTCAATTTTTTGAAAATAATTTTCTAAATATTTTCAATTTAATTTTTAAATAAAATCATACTTAACTCAAAAATTAACAATTCTAATTCTACAACTACTTCTATATCACGATGAAAAATTAACAAAGATGTTATTATATTAAAGACTTAAGAAAATAAAATAATAATAAAATTTACTATTAATTAGGGTCATATTACTATTCATATTACTATTCATAATGGTATGTTACTATTCACAAAAAAACAAGTTGGTTTCATCAGACTCCAAATAACTTACTGAGCACAATTTTAGATGACAGTTTCTTGAAATTCAAAGCATAGTAGTGGAAAAATTATGTTTAAAGGCTAGTTATAAATATCTACTTTAAACAAAGTTCCATGCATTTTTATTTATTTTTAGAAAAACTTGGGGTGTTACATTATCCCCACCTTCTAGAAATTGCGTCCTCACAATTTTATTTACATATTAGACAACTAAGGATAATTTTTCCTCATTGCATTTTCATACCCCCATGTTGCTTCTTCAACCATGTGGTTTCTCGACAAAACCTTTATCTGGTGGATTTTCTTATTCCGCAATACCTATTTCCTTCGATCAAGAATTTGAACAGGTTTCTATTCATAAGAAAGGTTCTCTTCCAACTAAACTGCTTCTGGGCTCAAGACATGTGATGAATCTGGAAAATACTTTCTCAACATTGAAACATGAAAAACATTGTGTAATTGAGACAAACTCGGAGGCAAAGCTACGAGGTATGACACTTTTCCAACTTTCTACAATATTTCAAAAGGACCGATGAACTGTGGACTTAACTTCCCTTTCTTACCGAAACGTATCACACTTTTACAAGGAGAGATTTTAAGAAAAACATGGTCACCTACCTCGAAAGAGAAGTCTTTCCTTATGTTATCTGCATAACTTTTCTGCCTGCTCTGAGATGTCCTCATGTACTACTGGATCATCCTCACTTTCTTAGCCACTTCTTCTACTAATTCTAGCCTCATTAACTTTCTTTTACCGACTTAATCCCAAAACTCTGGAGTCCGAAACCGCTTCCCATACAAGGTCTCAAAAGGTGTCATCTGAATACTGGAATGAAAACTGTTATTATAAGAAAACTTAACTAAGGAAATATGTTGATCACAAATTCCCTGGTAGTCCATTGAATTTTTTTGAAGCATATCCTCCAAAGTTTGAATCATTCGTTCTAACTGCCCATATGATTGAAGATGAAAAGCTGCACTGAAATTTAACTCTGTTCCCAATGACTTCTTAAGTCCCTTACATAAATTAGAAGTGAACCCGAGATCTTGGTAAGATACAATGGAAATAGAAACTCCATGTGACCTGAAAATCTCATTGGGGAACAATTGAGAAAGATGATCCAATGACATTATATATTGAATAGAAAGAAAATGTGTAGATTTTGTCAACCGATCAATAATAACCCAAATCGCATTGTTACCTCGAGAAGTATTTGGTAGTCCCACCACAAATTTCATGGATACATTCTTCCATTTCCACTCTGGCACTGGAAAAGGATGAAGCAACCCCTTTGGTAACTGCCACTCTTCTTTAACCTATTGACCTGTTAAACATTTCATGGTAAAATCAACAATATCTCTTTTCATTCCATCCCATCAATAATACTCTCGAAGGTATATATACATCTTAGTACTACCAGGATGGACTTAAAATAGAGAACTATAAGCTTCACACAACAATGATTTCTTTAATAGGGAATCACAAGGCACACAAAACCTTTTACCAAATCTCAAAACACAATATTTATCAAGATTAAATTCCGGAAACTTACCAATTTTAACCAATTCTACCTTTTTCTGTAGCTCAGGGTCTTTTTACTGTGCTAGCTTAATTCTGTTTGACAATGAAGACTACACTGAAAACTGAAACAAAATAGAGGTATTTCCTGCACCGACAACTTCTAATCCAAAATTCATCAAATCATTAATCAAGGTATCATGTTCCCTAATGTAGCATAGTTAATGATGCATGATGTTTTCGACTTAAGGCATCCACCACTTTGTTTTCTTTTCCAGGATGGTAATTGATCATGCAGTCATAATCCTTTATCAGTTCTATCCATCTTCCCTACCTCATGTTTAATTCCTTATGAGTGAATATGCACTTCAGACTTTTATGGTCATTATATATTTGAAATTTGGCTCTGTATAAATGATGCCTCCAAATTTTCAAAGCAAAAACCACAACTGCCAATTCCAAATCATGTGTGAGATAATTTTTCTCATGAGGTTTAAGTTGTCTCAAAGCATAGGCAATTACCTGATCATTATGCATCAAAACACAACCAAGTCCTTTCAAAGAAGCATCACTATAGATGAAAAACTCACCATTCCGGGAAGGTAAGGTCAAAACTGGAGCATTCACTAATCTCTTCTTCAGTTTCTGAAAACAAAAATCACATTCTTCTATCCAAAAAAATTTAACTCATTTCCGTGTTAACTTAGTTATCGGGCTATATAACCATGCAAAGTTCTTAACAAACCGTCGATAATAACTTGCTAATCCAAGAAAACTACGAATCTCTGTAACATTTGTGGGTCTTTTCCATTCATCAACCACCTTTGTTTTGGAAGGATCAACTGTTATTACATCCTCATTTATAATGTTCCCAAGAAAAGAAATTTTTTACAACAAAAAATCACACCTGATGAATTTTCCATATAGTTTCTTTTCTTTTAAGGTTTCTAAAACAACCCTTAGATGTTTTTCATGCTCCTCTTTATTTTTAGAAAATACTAGAATGTCATTAATAAATACAACCAAAAACTTATCCAAGGACTCATAAAATACTCTATTCATAAGATTCATGAATACAATAGGTGAATTAGTTAATCCAAACATCATAACAACAAATTCATAATGCCCATATCTAGTATAAAAGGCTTTTTTCAGGATGTCATTATCCTTCACCTTCAGTTGATGGTATCCGGATCTCAATTAAATCTTGTAAAAGTACTGATCTCCCTAGAGCTGATCAAATAAGTTATCAATATGAGGTAAATGATACTTGTTTTTAATAGTTATGTTATTCAAAGATCTATAATAAATGCAAAGTCTCATGGAACCATTTTTTTTAACAAACAAAACAAGATCTCCCCATGGTGAAGTGTTAGGATGAATGAATCCTTTATAAAGAAAATCATGCAACGGATTTTTCAATTCAAGAAGTTATATTTGAGCCATACGATATGGTGGTTTTGAAATTGTCTTAGCATCATGAAAAAAGTCAATTGTGAATTCGACTTCCCGATCATGTATGACACTGGGTAACTCATTGGGAAAAACATCAAGGTATTCATTTACCACCAGCACATCATTCATCTGAATAGTTCCCTTGTTTTCAACAATACGAGCAAGATAACTTTCATTTCCATATTTCAATAGTTTCTTATCTTCCTGATATTTTATCAATTTTATGGGTTCATTATTGTATAAAAACTGAAAATATTTCTGAAAAGAAACTTCTTTAGCTCTATAATCAATCTTATCATGATAATCAGAAAGCCAATCTATTCCCAGAATAAAATCAAACTCAACTAAGGGTAAAACAACAAGGTTTTTAGGTAAAGTCTTTCCACATACCACAGTAGAAAGATTCTTATAATTTCTCTTTGTAATAATATTTCCCCCTGGTGTTTTAACAATAAGTTCAGGTCTCATTTGTTGAGGTGATATTTCCAATTTACCAGAAAATTTCTCAGAGATAAAGGAATGTGTAGACCCCGTATCAAACAAAACTTAGGTAAAATATAAGTGAACAAACAAATTACTTAATAAAACTTCATTGGATGGCCTTACATCAGCTGATGTAGTCACAAAGGATCTCACTACACCTTTCTGCTTGTATTCAGGATTCTTTGCATCATTCAGATCTCTCTTTGGGAAGGAATTTTCATAATGACCCATCTCACCACATTTAAAACACTTTATAGTCTGCTTATCAGGATTAGTCTTAGGATCATTTTCATTGCAATCTCGGGACATATGTCAAAACTTACCACATTTAAAATACTTACCAGTTTTTCTAAGACATTCCCTAGGGTGTTTCTTGCCACACTTTTCATAAACTGGAAATTGGATTTTCTTACCATCAGATTTCATTGGTTAATCCTTACCTATTCCCCATCTGGACCTCTTCTTTTCTTTGTTTCCAAAATGCATGTGATCATCAACAAACTCCATATCTTCCCTCTCAGCACATCGGACAAGTTTCTCATAACTTTTAAATTCACAGGAGGCCAACGCCCTTCGATACCTTCGCTTTAATCCTAAGTAAAAGTGGTGGATTTTGCTATCAAGATCCAGAATAAGATTTAGAGCATATCTTTCTAGTTGTGTGAATTTTGATTCATACACATCCACTGAATCTTCCTCCTTATGTTTCAATTCACATAATTTCTTCTCTATTCTAAGTCTCACCACCTTAGGAAAATATTTTTCAAGGAAAAGACTTTTAAATTCATCACACTCTAAGGCATCAAAATCCTTTCTACCCCTGATATTCCTTACCATTGACCACCACTGATCAGCTTCCCCTTCAAAACAATAGATATAAAGACTTTTCTTTTTATTGTCTAAACATCCCATAACATCGAATATATTTTCATGGGATTTGATCCATCCTTCAGCTGCTAGTGGGTCCGAAGATCCATTGAATGCAGGAGGGTGTTTTGTAATAAAATGTTCCACTACTATCATGTTTCGTTGTGGTACCTCTATTGATTCTCTTGCATGGATTACACCACTATTTATTACCTACGTTAGCTGAGCCATTACTGTCACAAACTGCTCGGTGCTAATCCCTACCATTCCGGGCTGTAGATCCAGAAGGATGTCATTCTGTCAGTGCCTCTCCTCTTCAACATCCCTGTTCCTTCTATGGACAACCATTATAAACAAACATATATTAGATGAAGCAACATGGTAATCTTTAAATTCTAAAAAAATTAAAATTAATCATAGAGTAAAAATCATTTACAGTATTCTTTTAACGTCACCCTAACCCCTAAAGTTATCTAAACCATACTCTGATACCAACTATAAGGACCCAACCTTATTACATAAATAATATTGAATTTATTCAAGAAAAAACTTCCTTTACATTAAGGATTTTTTCAAGTTTATAGCTTTAGAGAATTGGGACATAACACATTCATGACATTATACATTATTACAGAGTGTAAACCATAAAAATAGTCTCCATTTTTTTCAAAATATAAAACATTAAAACATAAAACATGATTCTTTGAAATTTATTCATAATTTAACATGGCTTAATTCTTTGTATTACACAAAACATAACCTGTGAAAATCATTTAAAAACTTGGGATGAGCACAAAAGCTCAGTAAGAGATGAAAAAGAAGGAAGGAGCACATTAGTCCATGAATACTTATAACGTATGAAATCATTTTCAAAAGACATGCTTGTCACCCATATATACTTACATCGTGTAACATGAGATTTAAAAAAGATCCACTCAAAACATGAGAACATAAATATAATCATAAAGAAATATTTTGGAATTAGTTACATAATCTTGTAACCTTCTCATCTACCTTATAATTTTCTAACCCTCATGACTACCTTACAATTCGTGTAACCATCGTAGTTACACTTGGAGTAACCATACGACCGACCTCCAACTTACACATACCCAATGAATTGTAGGGAGATATAGGTACCACCCTTCATTATAAATAATTCCCAATAACCAAAACATAATCATACAATATTAATAATTCCATAAAAACATTTCTTTGTAATGTCTTAAAACCGAATTTTAAAAGAGGTTTTTAAAAAGGAAACCCACTTATAAATTACATACAATTTAAGAGAGGATTAATCGAGTGGATGGAGTATGTATATATTTTTTAAATACACATAATAAAACATAATATAAATATAACCCATCACACAAACAATTTAAAAAGAACATAAATAATGAAGTAGAAGGTTAACCCAAAGAATGGAAATCGGGTTAAGAATTCCCTTCCTCAATCTTTTCTTACTTCAAACTTATTTAAACTTCCTGTATAATGGTTAAAAGAGTATTATTAGTATTTTAAATAAATATTTTTATGTTTATAACATATTATATGATCATTTAATCATATAATTTCACCCTTTAATTTTTTTTTTGCTCCTTGCACTGTTTTTGGGTGAGTTCTTTACAGGATTTCCATGATTGGTTCGGGATGGATGTTCTTATTGATTGGAAGTAAAAATACAGGATTGGAATGGAAAGGTATTTACATATTTATAGTACCATAATTTATACCATTTATCAATTTATTTTTTTATATGAGGTTGATACATAAGTTAAAACATTAATGATGTTTGTTTAGATCATTTTAGTGGTTCTTTGTTAATAACAACCTCATTTGGTCTTATAAATTAAACCATGATTAAAAAATAATTACAGAACCATTGATGATAAATAATAAATATATTATAACCTGGTTCAACCATAAAAATGTTTTCATGACCATACTTGAAAGAACTAATGTAAATTGAAATCGCATCATCCACGATGTCGGTAATTCGACACATCACGGACAATGTTTTTATTCCTCAAATAAGTGGGAGAGGAGAAGAATAATGATGATGAATTTTCCGTGAACATGAGAACATAAAAAATATAAATTATTATGTATCTTTCATGCCTCTTGGTTAAGAGGAGGTTAGTAAAGAAGAAGAAAATAAAGGAATCTTGAAATAAAAGAAAACTTGAGAAATTTCTCACGAAAATTCGGCAGCCTAACGACGTCTCTTAAAATTTCATAAAAATATTTTGATGAGAGAAAGAGATATCTCATCACACATAAATAATATTTTCATTAAGGGTAAATATGGAATGAAATATGCCAACATAAGCCAAAGGAAAGTAAGATAATAACATAAAATGAAAGAAAATAATGAAAATAAAAGCAGATGTTTACCTCTTGATCTCTTCTCCTTGAGATCCTTCTTAAGTTATTTGATTTTGGTCTTTTGGTGAGACCATAAGCTCTAAGAAATGTTTAAGATACTTTGGATGAGTATTGGGTAGAACTTAGGCATGGATCTAGGATTTAGAGGTGGGGAAGAAGAGGGGATTGATGGTGGTATTTATAGTGGAGGAGAGGGGGTATTTTTCATTATTTTAATCATTATTATAATATTTTTGCCCAAGATTATGAATAGTCTTAGTTAATGTGACCTCAAATAGTAATAATGGCATGTGAGTTCTATCCAAGTGGCCTTTAATCACTTATGATGTCATAAATAGTGAATTTTACTGATAATTTGATTATACAGTATTTTATCGTATTTCACTATTCATCAAAAATTAAAGAATTTCAGAAAAATTCCTAAAATTTACCCTAACCATTTTTTGACGTGTAGAATTTAAAAATGTAGTCCATTTTTTGAAAATAATTTTCTAAATATTTTTAATTTTATTTTTATATAAAATCATACTTAATTCAAAAATTAACAATTCAAATTCAATAACTACTTCTATATCACGATGAAAAATTAACAAAGATATTATTATCTTAAAGACTTAAGAAAATAAAATAGTAATAAAATTTACTATTAATTAGGGTCATATTACTATTCATATTACTATTCATAAGGGTTTGTTACTATTCACAAAAAACATGTTGGTTTCATCAGACTCCAAATAACTTACTGAACATAATTGTAGATGATAGTTTCTTGAAATTCAAAATATAGTAGTGGAAAAATTATGTTTAAATACTAGTTATAAATATCTACTTTAAACAAATTTCCATGAATTTCTATTTATTTTTAGAAAAACTTGGGGTGTTACAATGACCCCAACTATGTTTTTTTAATTTAAAATTGACGTTAATTTTAGCAAAAAAGACAACTAACATACTCAAAATTGAGAAAACACGTTTTGATTTTTTTAATACTTTATTAAAATGACCCATAAGTAATTTTTTATTTGTAGGAATCTGAATAACCTCAAATTGATACATGATTTTCCCGGCATGTCTCAAAGTGCCCGTTATCAATTTAAAATTGACATTTTAGTTCAAAAAGTTTCAATCACTAAAAATTGAGAAAACTTGCTCAGATTGTCTTAATAATTTAGAGAAATTATTTATAAGTAATTTGTGATTTTTATGAATTAGTCTCACATCAAAACAACACATGATGTGATCGGTATGAATCAAAGTATGTGTTTCTAGTTTAAAATGAAATTATTGTAAAAAAGACAAATGACATACTCAAAACTAAGAAAATGAATTTGGATTGTTTTGATACTTTAGTAAAATGATCCATAAGTCATTTGGGATGTGTAATAATCATATGCACCTCAATATGATGTACGGTGTGACCGGTATGACTCTTAGTGCATCTTTTTATTTAAAATTGACTTTAATTTTAGTAAAAAAGACAAATGACACACTCAAAATTAAGAAAAAACATTCATATTATTTTAATACATTATGAAAATGATCCATAAGTCATTTTTGATTTATGGGAATTAGCCTCACCTCAATATGATAGATGATGTTCTCAGTATGAATCAAAATTTCTGTTATCAGTTTAAAATTAAAATTTTAGTTTAAAAAGTGTCACTCACTAAAAAAAAATATAGTGAACTCAGATTGTTTTTATAATTTAGTAAAAATATTTTTAAATCATTTTTTATGTTTTGGAATTATTCTCATATCAAACTGACACATGATGTGACCGGTATGACTCAAAATGAATGTTTCTAGTTTAAAATGACATTTTAGTACAAAAGAAACGTGATGTACTCAAAACTAATAAAACACATTTGGATTGTTTTTATACTTTAGAAAAAATATTCATCAGTCATTTAAGATGTGTAGGATTCAGTTTCACCTCAATCTGAACCATTGTGTGACCAGTATGACTCCAACTGTGTCTTTTTATTTAAAATTGACATTAATTTTTGTTAAAAATCCAACCGACATACTCAAAACCAAGAAAAAACATTTGGATTGTTTCAATACTTTATAAAAATGATCCATAAGTCATTTATGACATTTAGGAATTATTCTCACAAAATATGATACACAATGTGACTAGTATGACTCAAAGTGTCCATTATTAGTTTCAAATTGATATTTTAGTTCAAAAGGTGTTACTCATTGAAAACTAAGAAAATGTGATCATATTGTCTTGATAATTTAGTACAATGATTCATTAGTCATTTTTTACTTTTAGTAGTTAGTCTCATGGAAAACCAACACATGATGTTACCGATATGACTTAATGTGTGTGTTTTAATTTTAAAATGACATTTTGGTAGAAAAGACAAGTGACGTACTCAAAATTAAGAAAACACATTCATATTTTTTTGATACTTTATGAAAATGATATATAAGTTATTTGGTACATGTATGAATTATCCTCACCTCAATATATTTAACAACATGACTGGTGTGAATTCATGTGTGTATTTTTATTTAAAATTGACCTTAATTTTAGTAAAAAAGACATCTGACATACTCAAAATTGATAAAATACATTCATATTATTTTTATGATTTTAAAAAATGATCCTTAATTAATTTTTTATGTATAGGAATCATCATTACCTCAATAAAATATATGATGTTCTTGGTATGACTCAAAGTGTTCATTATTTGTTTAAAATTGACATTTTTGTTCAAAAGGTGTCACTAACTGAAAACTAAGAAAAAACACTCTTATTATCTTGATAATTTAGGAAAATGACTCATAAGTTATTTTTGATGAGTAGGAATCAGCCTCATATGAAACTGATACACGATGTGACCAGTATGAATCGAAGTTCATGTTTCCTATTTAAAATGACATTTTTAGTTAAAAATTCAAGTGACATACTCAAAACAGAGAAAATGCATTCAAATTGTTTTGATACTTTAGTAAAATGATCCATAAGTCATTTGAGATGTTTAAGAATCAACTTCACCTCAATATGATGCACAATGTGACTGATATGACTCCAAGTGCATCTTTTCAATATATAAGGGTCATTTTAGTTTAAAATGCACATCAGATAGCCAAAACTGAGAAAACAAGTCAAGATTTTATTCTCATCATTATATATGATATTAATTGGATAATTTAGTTATCATTTTTATCTTATAAATATTTAGTTAATTTTCATAGATATAACTCTTGAATATGAACAAGAAATGATGTGATGTGCAAGAATCAATCGCAACTCAATCAGATACACAATGTTCCTGGTATAACTCAAAGTGTAGTTTAAAATTTACACTTTTTGTTAATTTATTTATTTTTATTATTACTAACATAATAATTCTTTTCTTATACAAGTACATTCTTTTTCTTGAGCATATTTGGTTTGTTCATCAATCACATGAGTCGAGTTTAGAATCAAAAGACAAAGAAACATTGATGTTTTTGAATGTGTGTAATAATTTATACTTATGTAATTGTATAAACCAATGTTTTAAATGTTTATAGTATAATGTTTTTTCTTGTATTTGTTCTGTGAATTTTATTTCATTTAAATTTTGTATTGGTACATGATTTTTCTGATTTCTGGTGGTGTTTCTAGTGCAGTAGTGTGTTGTTACATCACACTGTACTAGTATTGTAGTGTTCTGTAATAACACACTATAGTATTTCCCTTTATTAGTGCTAAATAAAATAATTTATATAATCCTAATTTTTTTATTCTCACTCTGGAATTCAGTGTTTCACTAGCACTCATAAAGTCCATTTTTAGCATTTTAAAGGAATATTTTGTAGTAGTGTATTCACAATAAAAAATGATTTCTAATCAACTGAAAATTCTTAGAAATATCTTATATGAGACTAGGTCCAACGACCACTGACTCACTTTCCTTTAAAAGGCAAGGAGGAAAAAATATTGGCCTTCCATAAAATGCCTCAAAATTATCCATTTGGATTAATACCTATAATATGTTATTATAAGCGAAATCCATGAGTATCAGATGTTCCTCCTAAGACCCACTAAAGACCATAATACGATTTTGTTGTATATCCTCTATAATCTGAATCATTCATTCTGATTAATCATCAGTTTTAGGATGATAGGTTGTATTTAGAAGAACATATGATCTCAGTTTCTTTGGAATACCCTATTATAAATGAGACATGAAACAAGTACCTCAATAAAAAATGATACTCTTTGGAACTTCACATGGTAAAACTACCTATCACATATAGAGACAACCTAGATCATCAATAGTAAAGGTCTCCCAAATATGAAAGAAGTGGTCAACCTTATTCGGTCGATCCATGATCACCCATATTGCATCATTCTTTTGGGGTGTCCTGGGTAATCCTGCAAAAAAATCCACGGTGACATCATCCAATTTTTATTACAAAATATAAGAAGGTTACAACAACCCATCAGGACTCTAATGCTCGGTCTTCACTCGCTGACAGGTGAAACATCTTTCCACAACGCCTGTTATTTCCTTATTCATACCTAGATACTAGTACTATCTACAGATATCATGATACATATTTTTCATAACAAGATAAAATTCCCATCTAGAATCATGAAACTCTATCATCATCTCCTTACGTAAGCCCATATGAACCCATACACGAACATGAATAAGAAGAACATTATCGCTACTAAGATACTATCCCTATAGTGGATCCCTACCATATACATTTTCCCTAAGATATAATCCCTCTAGGTCAGACACACGAGCCTCAGCCCAGTTGGTGAGGTATCCTTAAGTGCATCCATGAGACCCATGTTCAAAACCATGTAGAGGCATATTTCTGGGTACTGTAGTAGTACTGTAGCAGGAACTATGCAGGCTATAGCAGTTACTGTAGCAGGCACTGTTCAGTACTGTAGAAGCCATAACTATTCACCTTGGGCCACTAGTTTGGGATTGGAGTCCTTAAGTCCTTCAGGCCAATCAGGCCTTTGGGTCAGTAGGGATTTTGGACCAACTTTAAGGCATTTGGGCCACCTTAAGGCCTTCAGGCCACATGTAGTTGTCCTAGAGAGACTCTACAAAAAGAGGCATCCCTAAAGGAGGATTTAGAGAAGGTGAAATCATGATAGTAGAACCAATGGATTTGGAAGAATGAGAGGGTATGACTATGCCATCAGGACCAGCATGTTCTTGCACGAGAAGCTTATTCAGACGACCATTCAAGGTGAAGAGCTTCCATCTTGATGCAGATTTTGGGGAGGTTCAGTTCCTTGTAGTTATAGTCTGGTTGAATTCCCTAAGACCTTAGAGTCATGTAATGTCTCATAAGCCTATGGTCCATGTAATCACTAAAGCCTATGGTCCTTATAAGGGTTCCCCCTCATCCCTTGAAAGGGGGGTTATCAAAAATCAATAAAAATGAAGGCATTCGGGCCATTTGGGCGGTCCTCTAGGTCAAATAACTAATATAAATGATGTCAAAGTCAAATCCACTCATCTAAAGGCCTCTTGAACATATAGATTCATTTTTTCAAATATTTTCATCATCCATCACTCATAACATGACTCTCTCACTACCTTAGTATTCATCTTCTGACACAACAACATTTCCCTTTCCTAGTGTAATCTTGCTTGAATTTGAAGGAATATAGATACTTAACCCACATCATTTTATGAAGGTTTAGGTCTCACTAAGAAAATAAGTGCTTGAGGCTCTTTTGGTTTGTGTATACCACACATCTCTCTCCCAGTAGATAGTGTATCCAAAACTTTAGAGTCTGTACTACCACAGTTTACTCCAGATTGTGAGTAGGGTAGTTCCTCTCATACAACCTCACATATCTAGAACCATATGAAACCACTTGACCCCCCTACATAATATCTAATATGAGTCTGAATCTATATGAATCACAATACATGGTATATTATTTACCAAGAATAGGTAATGTAAGGATCAGTGGTGAGGTCAGCCTGATTTTTAGATCCTAGAAATCCCTCTCACAAGCATATGACCAGACAAACTCTACCTCTTTCTTGGCCATCCCAGACATCAGTGACTCTATATGGGATAATTATTGGATGAAATTCCAATAATATCCAATTATAGAAAAAAATATATGAATCTCAAAGACATTTTTGGGTTTCTCCCAAGATACCATGATCGTGTAGTGAATCACTATTCATTTTCACACTTACATCACTATGTTAAGATGATTTTGTATCATAAATTAAAAAATTAAAACACATATTTAACTTCATGTTTGATTCAATTAATTTTTTTTAATCACTATTAAAAATGGTAATTTTAATTATTTGGATGATTTCATTGTAGTTGGAGGTGATTTGGAGAGCCCAATATGAAGTTGAAGAAAAATGGACCAAAATATGCAATATTTTAAGAACACAAGTGGACTCAAATAGAAACTGAAGCTGATCCATGAGTTCAATTGAGATAAAATCTCTTCATTTAATCCAACATTCATTGGGATACAACTCTTCCTAAGACACAAAATCCCAATTAGTCTATTAAAGGGCCCAACCGAATAGATTAGTTCAAGCCACTGAATCTGCACGAAGTCAAAAGTGATGGGTTGTGTTTTTACCATATCTAGATATTTAAACATCAAAATGATTTCAATTATTTTTTTATATTTACTAAATAGGTTTGTAAAAAACTTTTTATTTTTCTTCAAAGAGAAATAATACTGTATAGATGTCAAAAACTATGGGCCAAGTGGTTTTAGAAAATATTTTTTCCCAAAATCACCTTCCACTTTGCCTATAAATTGGCACATTGGACACCACATTTTTAAGTTAAAACAATTAAAAAATATCTACCATTTTAGAGACCCAAAGTATTCCTATCTTCATCCAATAAGTTCTTGAGTCCCCTGTCCTCATTGGGGGATCATGGATGAAGGAGAAGTTCCACTCGAGCCTCCTCCCCCTCTCGATGGTGAGCTAAACGGTGGACGATCATTTCAAGAGAGCTACACATATTGTTAAGGGAGTTCCAACACTTTTTATTATAATTTTTTGGTGTAATGTTTTTGTAAAACATTTCATTTATGTGTTATATTAACTTTATCCTACTTTGAATACATTTATTTGGTACACTTATGTGCAATACTTTTCATTTCAATGCCGATTGAGTTGAGATTTAAGGGGGAATCCTTGTGTTGTTCCAATTAGAAAACAAAATAATCATATCCCTCTCACACAGACATAATATTTCATTATGACTTTTTAGCACTTTTTATTGGGTTGATATCCAAACCTTAACAACATTATTGTTGTGTTAAGGGTTTTTTCTTTGTGCATTGTTTTAAAGGGCATGAGGGGAATTGAGATCTTGATTACCCTCAAACAAAGGATTTCATAAAACCATGTGTAATTTTCAGAAAAATGAACTAAAAAAGATGTGCAGTGAACTTGAAATGACCTCCTTCTCTCATAATTCTTAAAACACCTCCTTCCTTTGTCAACTATTAAACTCTTTAATTAATTCATTTTATTTTTAAAACTATTTTCAAAACTACCCCTCCTTTAGTAATATTTATTTAAAATATAAATTTTAAACATCCAATTCTCTTTGAGATATGACCTAGGGACCTCCCTAGACTATAAAATAATATTTAAATCATAATAAATCTGACACTTCATGATAATGTGTTGAAATTTTGGCATAGTTTCTTGGGAGATATTTGGTTTTTAGTGCGTGTTTTTTATAAGATTTTTGAAAATTTTGTGAATATTTATTTGTTTTATATTCTAAATTTACACATATTTTTGTGTTATAATTTATTTCTAGTGTAGGTTTTGCACATGAAACATTCTAATCTGGGATATTTACCTCCTTTCAAACTTTAACCATAGAGGATCCTACGTCAATGACACCAAGACACACAAGGCAACCCTTTAAAGGAGGACACACCGCATCTTGATACTTTTATAAGCCCTTATTCATCTGGAACCAAATTAGAAACCAAACATAACATGTATAACATGGATAAAAATAATAGAACACTAAAATAACTAAACTTTTTTAATTTTAATATCCAACCCACATATATTCAAATGGAATGAGAAATACCAAACTTTGAACAAAAATATGATATAATTCACTTATTGACAATATTTCATGGACTTGCAGGAGAAGACCCACACAAGAATTTAAAACATTTCTTACAGTTTGTTCTATATTAAAACCTACTGATGTAGATTAAGAACAAGTTAAGATTAGTGCATTCCCTTTTTCATTAGAAGGAATTGCAAAAGATTGGTTTTATTATGTTAATTACCCTATTGCAGGCTGGGAAGACATGAAATTCCTTTTTCTTGAAAAATACTTCCAAACCTCTCAAACTACAACAAAAAGGACAGAAATTTGTGGGATAATATAATCACAAGGAAAAACACATCATGAATACTAGGAAATATTTAAAAGGATTTGTTCAAGTTTTTCACACCACCAAATCAATGATCAACTTTTAATACAATATTTTTGGGAAGGATTAATTCTTATTGATCGAAACATGATTGATGCAACTTCAGGTGGTGAAATAGTTGAAAAAACACAAATCGCTTCAAAGGCCATCATTGAGAACATGGCATGGAACACACAAAAATTTGGTTCAAGGTCCAATGTACCCATTCAAGGTGTCCATGAGGTGAAATGTTCCGAGTTTGAGAAGAAGGTGGACACAAAGTTTGAAGAGGTAAATACCCTTCTATGGTGGCTTTCTCTTTACTAAGGGAAATACCAATCTCCTCCTACAATATATTATGGTATTTGTTTTGATGAAACCCATTATTCTGACTAATTCCCTCAACCAAGAGAAAATTTTGAGAGTTGGGAGACAATCTTTCCAGGCCACCCCTATAACCAACCCATTAGTCAAGAATCGTACAATCCATCCAATGTTGGGTGGAAAGCCAACCAATACTATAGGAAATGGGGTATTCAAACCAACCTCAAAAACCATGGAACCAACTAGGACATAGTAGTCATCCACCAACACCACCCAATAATCCTCAACCACCACAAATTCCTTTCCAACAACCCCTACAAAACTAGAGCCTATCCTAGAAGACATGATGAAACTAATGGATGAAAACAATATAAAATTCCAATAAACCACCCAAGTAGACATACAAGACCTAAAAACCTAATTTTTCCAACTTACCAACTCATTGGGGGGAATTTATAGTCATGGGTTGGGTAAAATACCCTATCAACCACTAGTCCACCATAGGGATAAGGGAAATTTCAGTGTCACCATCCTTTAGAGTGGAACTCAATTGAAAATAAAAATGACCCCTCCAATAGAGTCATCCCCTCTTGAGGAAACTTCTATTCCAACCATATTAAATAACCCAAATAAGAAAAATCCTTATCCTAAGAGAAACCCTTCTAAAGAAAATAATATTTTATTTAATGAGCCACCAACCAAAAACATTCCTCTTCTATTTCCCCAAAGTTCCACATAACCAAGGAAACAAAAATGAAACCGAACTTGATAAATAAATCATGGAAACTTTAAAAAAAAGTGCAAGTTAACATTCCCTTGATCGATGTCATGAAGAAAATTCCACGATACAAAAAGTTTCTCAAGGAGATGTGTATACACCGAAGGAGACTTTTAGGTGATTAAAGGGTGGTATTGGGAATGAACTTCTCATCATTAATAGAGACATAACTTCCAACCAAATGAAATGATCCTAGAACATTATCGATTCAATGCACCATAGGGGTGTATTAATTTTATAATTCTATGCTTGATTTTGGGGATTCTATAAATGTTATGCCTCACTCCATTTACTCTTCATTGAAGGTTAGATAATTGAATCCCATAGGAATTATTTTTCAACTTGAAAACCAGAGTACCATACACCCCATTGGTGAGTTAGAGGATGTTCTTATGAGGGTGAAAATTTTAAATTTTTTTTACTAATTTTTATGGGATAAAAATGGAAGATGATAGGATGAATGGACATGCCCCAATTATATTGGGTAGACCATTCTTGAAAACCATAAAAACCATAATTAATGTACACAATGGTACATTATCTATATAGTTTGGTGGTGAAATTGTCTACTTAAACACCCTTGATGCCATGAATCACCCCTCGGAAGAGAATTCCTCACTTACAGTTAATTCAATTGATATACTCCCTTCCCATGCAAAAACTTCTTTTCTTTCCCCTAACCCTCTTTCCGAGTTTTCATCATTGATAGAAGTTCTAGGTAATGAATCATGCTTAGAATGTTGTACTAGTATAGAAAAATGGCATGCATGTTTTTTAATTGATGTTTTCTTGAGAATCGAGGATTCCATGACCATCGATGATATTGAAAATCTTGTAATATATTATTCCTCATCTAAGAAGGTTAACATTGAGTAGTTATATGATATCATTTAACTCTCACTTTCATATTCACTCCCATAAATCCAAAATCCACCTGAATTGGAACTTAAACAACTTTATCAAGATTTAAAATATTCATATCTTGAGAATAGAAACAAACTACCTGTCATCATTGTCAGTTCACTCCCTCCATAGTATGAATTGTGACTACTTGAACTTTTTAGGGAGTATAAAAAATACTTGGGATGGACACTTGATAACATTCCTGGTATTATCCCATCAATTTCTACAAATCATATATTGTTAAATGATGAGGCTAAACCAGTGAGGCAGGTACAACATTGAATGAACCCAAACCTTTTAGATGTTGTTAAAAAAGAGGTAACAAAATTATTGCCTACTGGAATTATTTACCTTATCTATGATAACCAATGGTTTGGTCCAGTGCATGTAGTTCTCAAGAAAATTGGTATAACTATAATAACAAATGAAAACAATGAATTGGTTCCAACTCATGTGGAAAATAGTTGGCATGTCTGTATAGACTATCATTGACTAAACTAACATACTAGGAAGGACCATTTCCTATTTCCATTCATTGACCAAATGCTATAGAGGCTTGTAGGTAAGTCACATTACTATTTTCTTGAAGGGTATTTAGGATACTTTTAGATCCATATTAATCTTTATGATTAGGAAAATACAACCTTTACTTTCCCCTTTGGCAAATTTTCCTATAGGAGGATGGCATTTGGTATGTACAATGCTCTGGGGAATATCTAGCGATGCATGGTTAGTATTTTTTTGATTACCTGGAAGATTTTATAGAAGTATTCATGGATGATTTCCCTTTATATAGTTTCTCTTTTGATTAGTGTTTGAGTAGTATTGGTTTTATTCATATGCCACTGTATTGAAAATAATATTGTATTAAATTACCATAAATTCTATTTCATGGAAAGAAAAGGTATAGTACTTGGACATTTAATTTTTGGGGATGGTATCCAAGTAGATAAATCATAAGTGCATGTCATTTGTTCCCTACCATTCCCCAAAAATGTTTGGGATGTGCGTTATTTCTTAGTTCATGATGCATTTTACCGTTGTTTCATTCAAGAATTTAGTAATATTGCACTCCCCGTCTCCTGATTACTCCAAAAATAAAAAGAATTTGTTTTTGATAAAGAATTCTAGGATGATTTTAAAAATTGAAATTGAGTCTCACATAACCCTCAGTAATCCAACCACGCCCTGTGGGATTTACTATTTGAGCTCATGTGTGACACCTCTAACTATGCATTTGGTGTTGTCTTATCACAATGGGTTGATCGAGCTCCAAATGACATTGCCTATGCCTCACGTACACTAGACCATTCCCAATTAAACTACACCGTAACTAAAAAATAATTCCTTTCCATTGTGTTTTCCTTGGATAAATTCAGCCCAAACTTTTTGGGTCCAAAATCATTATGTTCTCAAACCATGAGGCCATCTTGTATCTCCTTAAGAAACTAGAATACAAACCACATCTCATTCACTGGATGCCCCTACTTCAAAAATTTAATCTAGAAATTATGGATAAAAAAGGAGAAGAGAATGTGGTGGATGACCATATCATTATGATACTCCCATATATGTACATTAACTCATCCCCCTATATTCCCATAATTGAAATGTTTCCTAATGAGTAGTTGTACTAAGTGAAAGATGTTATTCCTTGGAATACCAAAATTTTAAATTATTTGGTAATATCTTATATTCCTAGCGATTTCAACGAAAACAAATTTGTCAATATAAAACATTAGTCCCATAGGTATATTTGGTATGAAACCTACCTTTGGAGAACTTATAGTGATCAATTCCTTAGGGGTTGTATACCTGATTGTGATTTTTATTCTATCCTTATGTTTTGCGACACTCTTGCTTGTAGATGCCACTTTGGTCCCCAATGGACTACTCACAAGGCCCTCGATTCTGGTCTTTTTTGGAAAACATTATTTTTGGATGCCCATTATTTTTCTAAAGGTTGTACTCACTATCAAAGAATGGGTAATGTCTCTAAAAGAAACGAAATTCCACAACAACCCTTTCTCTCACATAACGTGTTTGATGTTTATGTCATTGACTTTATGGGGACATTTCCAAATTCCTTTGGAAACATGTACATTATTCTAGTAGTTGATTATGTGCCAAAATGGGTAGATGAATAAGACATGAGGAAAAATAATCCCAAGACAGTTGTGGAATTTTTTAGAACTTAAATTTTCTATAGGTTTGGATTACCTAGGTTTATCATCAGGGTATAGGGTTCTCATTTCTACTACCAAAAAATGAATTCACTTTTTCATTGGTATGTGTTTTAGCATTGAGTGTCTACTTCATTTCACCCACAAAACAATGGTGAGGTCAAGGTTTCTAATAGATAGGTAAAACATATTCTAGAAAAAATAGTTCAACCAAATAGAAAATATTGTAGTCTCCTACTTGATGATTTATTATGGCCTTATCATACTGACTTTAAAACTCCCATTGGAATGTCACCCTATTAGATTTTTTTTGAAAGAGTTATCACCTCCCGGTTGAGATAGAGCACCAAACCTACTAGGAAATTAAACAATGTAATTCTAATCTTTCTGGTGTAGGTGATCAAAGAAAGTTGTAGATTCAGGATCTAAAGGAAATGAGAAAATATTCCTATGATAAATCTTGGATTTATAATGAGAAAACCATGGCTTACCATGAACACCTTATACTTCATCATCAGTTACACATTGAGAAGAAGGTCCTCCTTTACAATGTAAGACTAAAGTTGATCCAGGTAATCTTTTTTCCCACTGGTTTGGTCCATACACCGATACTAATGTATTTAAATTTGGTTTTTTTAATGTTACAAATGAAGAAACAAAAAAACCTTCACTATCAATGGGAAATGGATGAATAACTTTTTGGAATCCCTTTTGGATTCCTCGATGGAGGAACTCTAAGTTCAAGAAGCAAACTATGAATGACACCCACTAGGTTTTATCAATACTTCCCCCATTCTCATTTCTTACAGTGAGGAAAATTCACTCTAGGTGTGGGGGGTGGGTATATTTCTTGGTTAGTTATAAATTTTTATCATCTTTATTTTTCTTTTCTTTTCTTTTCTCTTTTCTATTGCTATATAGTATTTTTACTTTTCCCCATATTCCTAAGTAAAGAATTTCCATCATCTTTTTTCTTCTTTTTTTCTTACTAAATAGTATTTTCACTTCCCTCAACCCCTCAATTTTTTTCTAGAATATTCATTTTAACATGGACGGTTCCCCAAGACTGAATGGTTTTAACAATGGGTTCTACCAGAATCATTGGGATATTATTCAGAATGATGTATGTCGTATAGTTAAAACATAATTCTCTAGAGGAATTATTCCTCATGGCCTGAATTCTAAATTCCTTGTGCTTATTCCCAAGTCAGAAAATGCTGATGAAATACAACACTTCAGACCCATTTCCCTTATAAACTCACTTTTTAAAATTATCTCCAAATTGATTGCCAACAGAATTTCTACCATTAGAAAAATAATTGTTTCCAGGAATCAATTTGGTTTCATAAAAGGAAGATCTATACAAGATTGTATCTATTTAGCCTCTGAATCCACTGACCTTTTAAATAGGAAAACCTATGGAGGGAATGTTTCCATTAAACTGGATATTGCTAAGGCTTTTGATACCATTGATTGGAGCTTCATATTTAAAGTTATTAGGAATTTTAGATTCAATGAGACCTTTATTAATAGAATTAGAACCTTGTTTAATTAAGACCATATTTCTATTCTTCTAAATGGTTCCCCTAGAGGATACTTCAAGTGTTCTAGGGGGTCAGATAAGGAGACCCTCTTTCGGCTATCCTATTCTCTATTGCTGAAGACTATTTAAGCATACTTCTCTCGCAAGCTATAAAAAATAGAAATATCAAGCCTATCTATACTTCTATAAATTTTAATTCCCCTTCCCATCTCCTCTATGCTGATGATATAATCCTATTTTTTCAAGGGGACAAAAGAAATTTAAATAATATTAAATCCACCCTCTTACACTACGAAGAAGTGTCTGGACAACATATCAACTGGTAGAAATATTATATTTGTTTTGGAAAAGACTATCCCTCTGGTTGGAAAAATAGAATTATGAATATGCTTGGTGTTAAGGAGAGCTCTCTACCCTTTACTTATCTTAGAGTTCCCATATTTTGGGGTAGACCTAAAGTGGTGAATTTCTCCACTATCGTTGATCAAACTTTTTGACATCTCTCTTCCTGGAAAGGTAAAAATCTCTCAATGGTAGGGAGAATTTTCCTTGTTAAATATATAATTGTTTCTAAACTGGTTTACTTCATAATGATCTATAAATGGTCGGATAGCCTTTTAAAACGCATCAATGTTTCCATTAAAGATTTTGTCTTGACTGGGAGTAATCTCGAAAGAAAACTGGTTACTATACCCTGGTCCACTTGTTGTAATCCTATTGATAAAGGACGTATCAAACTAAAAAACCTCACTAATTTCAACCAGGCCCTTTAAGCTAAGCTTACATGGAATCTCATTTGTAATAAATCGCCCTCCATGGACTTTCTTAGGGATCGTTTCCTTGATAACCTCTGAAACAATACACTTAATTATTTCACATCCTCCATATGGCCATCCATAAAATGTACCTTCAACTCCATTATGTCTAACTCTAGATGGATGGCCAATAGACCCTCTAATTTGAATTTTTGGCTTGATAATTAGACTGGATCTCCCTTAATCTCCTTGATATCTTCCTCTCAACTCACTGTGCACACCAATGAAAATATCAAGAACATTATGCATATGAAAAATACTTATCTTCCTGAGGAGATTAAGATTATTGTTGAAAACTATCATTTCATGATTAATGATGAATTTCTTATCTGGGAGCCTTCACATAATGGGATGCTCGACTTAAAGAGCTTATACAATCATTTGTACAACAATGATATCAATAACTTTATCTGGTTAAACAGATTCAATAAAGCTTAGATCAAGCCTTCGAGATTTACTGTTGTTTGGTGTATTGCTCATGGTAGGATTCCCATTGACTCTTGTTTACAGGCCTTTGGAATCAACCTTTGCTCTAAATGTCGTATGTGTGACCAGAATCATGAGGATATTAACCATCTCTTCATTTCCTGTGATATGGCTACTGTGATTTTGCATTATATTTTTGATATTTTTGAATGCAATTGGTTGTTTTGTAGTTCTTTAATCTCTCATATTCAAAGATGCATGGAAACATCGGACTCCCAACAAATCAAGAATCTGTTGATCACAGTTGTTTCAGAGCTTCTGCATGCGTTCTGGTTTAGAAGGAATGAATATAAATTTCACAATATCTCATTCAACCTTAATGCAGGTAAAATTAGAATCATCATTTCCATATGGGAGGCGACATCGATATAGAAAGATCATTATAAAAACTCGGCCAGAGATCTTAGGATTCAATGATGTATTGGGATTGAGGGAAAATATCCTCGCCCCAAATTCACTATTGAAGTATTTTGGAAGCCCCCTCCCACAGGATGGATCAAAGTCAATGTGGATGGTGCCTCTAAAGGCAACCCTAGCCTAGCGGGTTGTGGAACCATCTTCAGAAATCATCTGGACCAGACTCTCCGCTGCTTTTATGGCTCTTATAGAGTCACTACCTCCCTAGATGCTGAGACGCTAAGTGTCATTCATGCCATTTTGTTTGCCAAGATGCACAACTGGAACAATATCTGGATTGATAGAGACTCCTTTACTATCGTTCAGGCTATCTGGATGGGCACCATACATCTATCTTGGAAGCTCACTGCCCGATGGATAGACTGCCTACACTCCCTTTCCTCTCTCAACTTCATTACAACACATACTTACCATAAATCCAACAGAATTGTCGATGGTCTTGCCAACATGGGTGTTTCTAATGATATTACTTAGAGGGATGATCTTCCCCCTGAGTTATTCCTGCTTTATGCTCAGGATGTAAACAAAATGACTTCTTTTAGACTTCTGTAACTTCTTGACTTTTAATAATAATTTTTGTGTTTTGGTCTTTGACCAAAACACTACCTTTAAAAAAAACAAAAAAAAAAGCATGGAAAATGATGTTAGCTTAATCATGGAAGTTATTAAAAATGCATGAGGAATTTTTTTATTTCATGTTGTTTTAACATTTTAAAAAAATAAATGATTAAATGTGTGTTTTATCATGAATTTAACATTTAGGTGTGATTTTTGCAAGAAAATTGGGTGATTTTCAATGATATAAATGGTTGTATCACATTGAAAACTTTGAGAAGAATGGTACCCTTTGTGTGAGTAGTCTATGGGAAAATTATTCCAATTAATTTCTCCACAAATTTTGGCACAAAACCATGAAGTGTGAATATTTATTACTTAATATAAGGTAAATATAAGTTAGGTTAATATTTATCATCTTTACAAAATGATTTTTCCATATATTTTTTTCATATATAATATGTTTCATTTATAACGACCCATACTTTACATACATTGTTATTACTTCATAATTGAAGCATACTTATTACAACATATAACAAACCAAAATAGGACCGTATAGGTATAGTGTCTTTAGAAACTGGGAAGCATAAACAACTGGTTCATAAAGCATCTACATTGTCTCCCATTTATTTCATCATATATAGAATCCCTTCTTGGCATATCCTACTTAATACCCTTCTTACTGACCTGGGGAAAAGAAAACATACAAAAGGGTGAGCTCAAATTCTCAGTAAGGGTAAACAAAATAAATATCAATCACATCATATTCATAAGAACATAACATTTTGGAAATATTAACATGAAAAAGAGATCATAATTTCATAACATGGGATAAATAATAGTAGTGAAATGTAATCCCAATAATCATAACCTAAAACATGAAACTTTTTGTCATACACACATATTCATATAGAGTCATTTCTTAGTAGTCAAGACTCATTTCCAATACTATCCTAGCGGACAAAGTCCATTTCTAAACCGAGTCCACTCCTCGTTTCAGTCCTGTATCACTGAACCAGATTAACCTTCCATTCCAGCCTTGTCTATATCATGAGATATAAATCTTTACCCAATGAATTGGAGGGAGATATAGGTCCCACCCATCTCATAATTATATAATTCTTATGCATGCCACAAGATCATAAATCATACATCATAGCATAACCCATGTACTGAAAATGGGATTCTTAAACATCATGTCATCATAACATAATACATATAAGAGAAAAGGAAATAATAAAAATAATTCCATCATAACATAAAAAAATCAATGTAAAAATAGGTATATAAATATAACCCCATATTATCTTAGATGGAAAATAATTTTGATAAAACACTTGAACTCCATTCTTGAGGAAAATATCCTTTCTACTTCAAAAACATTTTCCATTTCTTAAAATGTCATACAATTTTAAACTAAAAGAATTTTATTAAAAATAAACTTGAAAAATTGTAAAGGAAGCTTCATGGAAATAATGTTCTAAAAGTCCATTCAAGCGGTATAAGTTAAAAAAAACATTCTTCTCGTACTTTGGTCAGAAAAGTCAAAAAGTACCTCGTACTAAAAAGGACAAAAGATTCCTTTCATGTCTTTTACTAAAAACTCACCAACAAGTAATATTTGATTTAAAAAATTCTATTAGGATATAAATAATATTACATATTTATGAAACATGGATGTGGATGATAAATGTTCCCCAGTAAATTCTGAAGTATAAACAATCTTGGATGAAAATGAGATTGCAAGATTTTCCCTTACCTTAGGTCCGATTTGCTTCGTACGTGTCCGAACCTCCTGTATAATGATTTAAATAATGTTATTGACTTATTCCAGAATTTTACTCATTGTTATGATATCATATATGGTCATATTATTAGCTTCTTATTAGTAATATTTCATTGCTACTTGTTATTCGGGTGTTTATTGCTTTTTGTTATTATGCATGTTTTGTCGAATAAATTCTTATTATTATTTTTAGGTTATAGATACCTCATTTCCAGAATTTTATTAGTGTAATATATATCATATTAATTCATTCAATTCATTTATATAATCATTATGAAACAAAGATCATGTAGAACGAGTCGCATCACATCGTGGAGACGGTATTCCGTACGTACGCACGCGCGGTGATTTCGTTTTCCGTAGGATGGATAGAAGGTGAAATAAGGTTGTTTTATATTTATAATAACATATCTGTATATTAGTGATACTTATGTTATTACTTCATAATTAAACAACTAAATAAGAAAAAGTAGAAGAAGAAATAAAGTTGAAAGAATCGGTAACAGACATTACCTCTTCTTTGAAGCGCCTCTTCTTAACCTCCTCTTAGGGCACTAATGATGGTATTTGAAGAAGACCAGGACCTCTAGGATGTTTTTAGAGAAGTGGAGAAGATACATTTTTAGGGTTTGGCTGAGTTTGAAGGCTCAAAGTGGTGTGAGGAGGATAGGGAGGAGGTTCCCTTTTATAAGGGAGGAGAGGGGCACCTTAGGAAAAACTTAAAATATTATTTTATAATAAAGTCATATTCGGTTTTTAATAGCTCAAATTAATTTATTTCAAATCTAAGTTGTGGATGGGTCTAAATTATCTCAACAAATATATTTTAGACAAGTTTAGGTTACTATTTTAACCTTATCATTTAGATTTAACTCTAAGTTAAATAATTTAACTTTTACTGTGTCTTCTTGTTTTCTTACACTATATGGTTAATAAACTTACCATAACAAGCCAAACGAATCCCAAGTGGTTCATTATTAATATATATAACCTTATCTAATTCATTTTTCCGAACCTTATATTTTTAGGAATAAAATAACAATTAATAATATACTATTTGTTTTAAAAACTATTTTATGTCAATTTTGACACTATTTGGTAATTGATTTTTTTGAAAATTGTAACAGCATTATTAGTTCGGAAAAGTTAATTAAATAAATACTAATATGTCATATTAACCTATAAAATTAGTTTAATTAATTAAAAGTCTAAAATTACATTTATTTGGGTATTTATAACATCAATTATGTTAATATTTCATTAGTAAGGTAATTACTGCATCATCATTGTGTCATAAATAAATTAAATTATTTAATGTCTAAAAATTATAAATAAAATACCATTATGTATGAAATATTTTTATCTTTCTAATTAATATTTATAGTCGAATTTATATTATGTATAACCCTGTATTAAAAATGTTTTAGTTATTCAACTTTGATTTTAACTCTTTTAACTCTTCTTTAAATAAAATAATAATAAATCTCCTAATCTAATCCAAGTGGACCTAAAGGGTAATATTTTATTCCTAAGGTTGTTTTTGGTCGAATTAAACTTATAAAATAGAATTAGGACATGTTTTAGGGTAATAATAATACCATTTTTACCCTTAATTACCATATTTACTTTAAACCGTGGTAAATAAAAGTAAAAAGTTACAATTCACCAAAAATTATTTTTTTCTTATTGAACCACATTTTACTCCTTGATATTAACTGTGTCTCTCTGTTTTTTGAAATTCGACTCACAGAAGTAGTAAAATTAAGTTTTATGTAAATTTTCAAACTCTCCTAGGAGGTGGGTAAAAGACGGTGAAAAGTTCAATAAAATTTCTATATATCTAAAATTATTATAAAATTACTCTAATGAATTACATTGAACTTATATAGGTATTATGTATCAATTTTGACCTAAAATAAATTTAAATAAAATAAATAATTATTTAAATAAAAATTCGGTTTTTAAATAGTAACCCAGTGTTTTCACAATTCATCAAAAATTGAAAGTTTTCAGAAAAATACAAAAAATTCACCCTAGGCTAATTTCGATATTCTGAATCCAAAAATGAAGTCCATTTTGAAAGCTAAAATTTATAAAATTTCAAAAAGTGGATATTACTATTCATAATGGCTAGTTTTAATAATATTTTAATAGCATATCATTGTTTAGTGAAACTCGGTATTGCGTACAATGCAAGCTATCGAGGAAGGTCGCGATTACGTGTAAAGCAAGCCAAGATAGTGTTGTGTGTAGTAAAATATTCCTTTGATGATGTATATAACATAAAAACAAAATATTTCTCATAAAAATCTTGGGTGTTACATTCTACCCCCCTTAAAATGAATTTCGCCCTCGAAATTATTCACTTTGTGACAAACAGATGAGGATACCTCTCCCTCATCATTACTCAAGCTCCCATGTAGCTTCTTCTAATTGCTGGTTCCTCCATAAAACTTTCACCAAGCTAGTGGTCTTATTCCATAGGGATTTTTCGCTACGATCCAGAATCTCTATCGGTTGTTCTTCATAAGAAAGATCTTTCTTCAGTGGTACAACTTCTGAGATGAGTACATGTGAAAGATCGGGTTTGTACTTTCTTAGGAGAGATACATGGAACACATCATTAACTTGAGAGAGATTCGGTGGAATCTCCAATTGGTAAGCTACCTTCCCAACATGATCTAGTATTTCAAAAGGACCAATATACTTAGGGCTCAGCTTGACCTTCTTTCCAAATCTCATTACTCTTTTCCAAGGAGATATTTGTAAGAATACTTTATCACCCACTTCAAACTCTAGGTCTTTTTTTGGTTGTTGGAATAACTATTTTGTCGACTCTGAGCTGCTCTTACGTGTTGTTGGATAGATCAGACCTTTTCTGCCATCTCATCAACAAGATCAGGTCCTAATAGCTTTCTTTCCCCAACTTCATCCTAGGAAGTTGTAGTTCAACATTTATTTCTATAGAGAGCTTCATAAGGAACCATCTGAATACTGGAGTGAAAGCTATTATTATAAGAAAATTCCACCAAAGTTATGTGTTTATCCCAACCACCTTTGAAATTTATAGAGCAAGCTCTTAACATATCTTTTAGAGTTTGAATTGTTCTCTCAGACCGACTGTCTGTCTGAGGATGATAAGCAGTGCTGAAACTCAACTCTGTATCTAAAGTATGCTGAAGACTTTGCCAGAACTTCGAGGTAAACCTCGGATCCCGATAAGATATAATGTAAAGTGGTACTCCATGCAATCTTACCACTTACTTTACATATATCCTGGCAAGCTGATCAAGAGATAAATCTTCTATAATAGCAATGAAGTGTGATGACTTCGTAAGATGATCAACTATAACCCAGATAGCATTATCACCTTTGGATGTTTTAGGAAGTCTAGTGACAAAGTCCATAGTGATGTTTTCCCATTTCCATTCGGGTATGGGTAATGGTTGTAACATCACCTTAGACTTCTGTCTCTCAGCTTTAACTTGCTAGAAAACGAAGCATTGAGAGACATATTCCACAACATCTCTTTTCATGCCATCCCACCAGAAGTACTCTTTCAGGTCCTTATACATCTTTGTGCTTCCAGGATGAATAGATAATGAAGAATTATGAGCCTCATCCAACAGCTCCTTCTTTAATTCTGGTATGGGAGGAACACAAACCTGATTCCTGAACCTTATTATCCCATCACAATCAAGGTTTAATTCAGGAAAATTTCTCACCTACTTTTGTAACTCTACATCTTCTTTCTATGCCTCTTTAATCTTCACATGTATAGATGGTTGAACATTCATTTGAGAAAGATAAGATTTTTCCCCTTCCATTATAATTCCAAGATCCATCATTTGTAAATCCATAAATATTGGATCTTTTGTGATCCTCATCATGGATAAGCTAGCATGGTCTTGTCGACTTAATGCATCTGCCACCTTGTTTGCTTTCCCAGGGTGATAATGAATTGAGCAGTCGTAGTCCTTAATCAACTCCAACTATCTTCTTTGGCGAATATTTAGCTCCTTTTGTGTGAAAATATACTTTAAACTTTTATGATCAGTATAAATATCACACCTTTCACCATAAAGATAATTCCGCTATATTTTTAATGCAAATATTACCACAGCTAACTCCAAATCAAGAGTTGGGTAATTTTGCTCATGGATTTTCAACTGTCATGAGGCATAATCTATCACCATATCGTTTTTCATGAGAACACACCCCAATCCCTTCTTGGATGCATCACTATAGATCACAAACCTTTATCCACTACAAGTCAGTGTGAGCACAGGTGCACTGGATAACCTTCTTTTTAACTCCTTAAAATTCTCTTCACACTCCTCTATCCAAGAGAACATAAATCCTTTTCGATTCAACCTGGTGAGAGGATTAGATAATCATGAAAAATCTTTCACAAAACCTTGATAATATCCAGCCAAACCAAGAAAACTTCAGATATCAGTTACTATTGTTAGTCTTAACCATCTTTCAATAACCTCTGTTTTTGTTGGATCCACATATATCCCCTATTTGGAGATTATGTGACCCAAAAATGCAACTTTTTTAAGCCAAAATTCACAATTGGTAAATTTGGAATAAAGATTCTCCTTTCTCAAGGTCTTTAATACAATTCTCAAGTGATCTTCATGTTCTTTCTTTATCTTTTAATAGACAAGAATATCATCTATAAATACTACCACAAACTGATCAAGATAGTCTCTAAATACTCTATTCATTAGATCCATGAAGATAGCAGGGGAATTAGTAAGACCAAATGGCATCACTATAAATTCATAGTGTCCATACCTTGTACGGAAAGCCGTCTTTGGTATATCATCCATTTTGACCCTTTATTGATGATACCATGAACAAAGATCAATCTTGGAAAATTATTGAGCTCTGTGTAGTTGGTCAAATAAGTCATCAATGCATGGGATAGGATATTTGTTCTTGATAGTGATCTTGTTAAGTTCTCGATAATCAATGCAGAGTCTCATTGATCCATCTTTCTTCTTAAAAAACATAACAGGTGATCCCCAAGGTAACGCACTAGGGATTATGAATCCCTTATCAAGATTCTCTTGGAGTTGCTTCTTCAATTCCTGCAACTCAATTGGGACCATTCTATAAGGTGTCTTTGAAATGGGCATAGCACCCGATATGAGTTCTATTGAAAACTCAACTTCACGATTGGGTGGAAGACCTGGAAATTCCTCTAGAAATACATCATCAAACTTCCGTACAATGGGTGTATTCTTAATCGTGAGTTTCTATCCAACCATTTGAGATAAATAACCTTCATTTAGTGGAATCAAGACCCATAAGATGGAAGAAATTTCCACTGGAAGGTTATGTTCATCCTTGCATCGATGGACGATCATATATTGATCTGGAATATGAAATGTGACTTCACTTATTTGGAAATTGATATGAGATCCATATAAAGAAAGCCAATCCATTCCAAGAATCACATCAAATTACACTATAGGAAGGATCACAAGATTTGCAGGAAGCACTTTCCCACAAACTTCAATCAAAGAAGAATTATAAACTTTTGATGTGACTGTTGTGCCATTAGGGGTTGTCATAGATAACTCAACATCTAATTGTTGAGGTAATACGGTGATACCCTTAGAAAATTATTCAAAAATAAAAGAGTGGGTGGATCCAGAATCAAATAAAACATTAGATACTTTAGAGTGGATGTTAATTGTGCCTTTTACCACTTCGTTATCATACTCCACATCACTGATAGATATTTCATGTGACTTTCCTTTATATTTAGCCTTAAGAGTTTTTTGATGTCGATCATCATCAACAACCCTTGGATTTGGTCATTGATTATCATAATTCCCCATTTCCTTGCACTTGTAACATTGAAGTGTAGGAGGTGCATTCTGTGTAGCCTTTTCTTTGTTCGCATCACTAGATATCTTTTTCCCATCACTGCGGAATTCAAATGCCCGATGCCCCTCCTTTCCACAATTGAAACATTTACTTGTCCCTTTTAGACAATTCCTTCCATGTTTCTTTCCACACTTTGAGCATAAGGGAAAACTCATCTTCTTTTCAATGTGGTCTTTAGATTTCCCTTTGAATTCCATTTTCCTCTTCTTATCAAACCCATATGACTGATGAGTTACTCCAATCTCTATATCAACCTTGAGAGCACATAGAACAATTTTCTCATATCTATTGAAGTCCCTTATGGCTAATGCCCTTCGAAGACTTGGTTTTAAGCCACTAAATAATCGATCGATCATACTCTCAGGTTGGATAATAATCCCAGAAGCGTACCTTGCATGTCTTGTAAAATTTGATTCGTAGGTACCAACAGATTCATCATCCTTTTTCTTCAGTTCAAGAAACTCCTTCTCCATCTTTGTTCGAAGAATATAAGGGAAGTACTTATTGAAAAATAAGATCTTGAACTCATCCCATTCCATGGACTCAATTTCGTCTCTTTGACTCGAATTCTTGATAATATTGCACCATTTATCAGCTTCACCTTCCAAACGATATACTGCTAAGATGAATTTATCATGTTCAAAACACTGAAGAACTGAAAATATCTTTTCAGTGGTACTGATCCATTGTTCATCCACTAATAGATCAGTAGACCCGCTGAATGAGGGTGGACGCTGCCTCATGAAGGATTCAACAGAATGTTTCTCCTTCCTTTGCTCATTTGGAAGTCCTATATGATTCATAGATTGAGAAAGTTGTGTGAGCATGGCTACAAGATTTTGCATTCCAGCTCCCATAACGTTTGGTTCCTCAGGGGGACAATCATTGCATTGCCCGTCACATTCCGCATTAACATTGTTCCTTTGGGTTCCATCCATTGACTAAAAGCAAGAAGAATAGTGTGAGAAACACTAATTATAATAGGAAAACCACATAATAAAGAATAAAATTTCACACTTAAGGTCTTATCATAGGTTGTTCATGGACATTTTTAAAACACTAATATTGTGTTATATTCTTAGATATATCCTTAGGGTTCTTACTAAGGATTTCACATCCTAGTTTCCAAAGGTTGACTATACATTTCCTCTCATAACAACTATAACGACCCGTACTTTACATACATTATTATTACTTCATAATTGAAGCATACTTATTACAACATATAACAAAACCACAATAGGACCATATAGGTATAGTGTCTTTATAAACTGGGAATCATAAACAGCTGGTTCATAAAGCATCTACATTGTCTCCCATTTATTTCATCATATCTAGAATCCATTTTTGGCATATACTACTTAATACCCTTCTTCCTGACCTGGGGAAAATAAAACATACAAAAGGGTGATCTCAAATGCTCAGTAAGGGTAAACAAAAGAAATATCAATCACATCATATTCATAAGAACATAACATTTTGGAAATCTTAACCTGCAAAAGAGATCATAATTTCATAACATGAGATAAATCATAGTAGTGAAATGTAATCCCAATAATCATAACTTAAAACATGAAACTTTTTTTCATACACACATAGTCATAGAGAATCACTTCTTAGTAGTCAAGACTCATTTCCAAGACTATCCTAGCGGACAAAGTCCATTTCTGAACCGAGTTCACTCCTCATTTCAGTCCTGTATCACGGAACTAGATTAACCTGTCATTCCATCCATGTCTATATAATTAGATATAAATCTTTACCCAATGCATTGGAGGGAGATATAGGTCCCACCCATCTCATAATGACACCATTCTTATGTGTTCCACAAGATCATAAATCATACATCATAGCATAACCCATGTAATGAAAATAGGATTCTTAAACATCAAACCATCATAACATAATCCATATAAGATAAAAGGACATCATAAAAATAATTCCATCATAACATAAACAAATCAATGTAAAAATAGGGATATAAACAAAACCCCATATTATCTTAGATGGAAAATAATTTTGATAAATCACTTGAACTCCATTCTTGGGGAAAATATCCTTTCTACTTCAAAAACATTTTTCCTTTCTTAAAATATCATACAATTTTATACTAAAATAAGTTGATTAAAAATAAACTTGAAAACTTGTAAAGGAAGATTCATGGAAATAATGTTCTAAAAGTACATTCAGGACGTATAAGTTAAAAAAACATTCTTCTCGTACTTTGGCTGGAAAATTCAAAAAGTACCTCGTACTAAAAACGACAAAAGATTCCTTTCATGTCTTTTACTAAAAACTCACCAAAAAGTAATATTGGATTTAAAAAATTTTAGTAGGATAGAAATAATATTATATATTGAGGAAACATGTATGTGGATGATAAATGTTCCCCAGTAAATTCTGAAGTATAAAAAATCTTAGATAAAAATGAGATTGCGAGATTTTCCTTTACCTTAGGTCCAATTAGCTTCGTACGTGTCCAAAACTCCTGTATAATGATTTAAATAATGTTATTTACTTATTCCAGAATTGTAATCATTTTTATGACATCATATATGGTCATATTCTTAGTTTCTTATTAGTAATATTTCATAGCTACTTGTTATTTGGGTGTTTATTGCTTTTTGTTCTTATGCGTGTTTTGTCCAATAAATTCTTATTATTATTTTTATGTTATAGATACATAATTTCCAGAATGTTATTAGTGTAATATATATCATATTTATTCATTAAATTCATTTATATAATCATTATTCAATGAAGATCATGTAGAATTAGTCGCATCACATCGTGGAGACTGTATTCCGTACGTTCGCGCACGCAGTGATTTCATTTTCTGTAAGATGGATAGAAGGTGAAATAGGGTTTTTTTATATTTATAATAACATATCAGTATATGAGTGATAATGATGTTATTACTTAATAATTAAACAACTAAATAAGAAGAAGTAGAAGAAGAAATAAATTTGAAAGAATCGGTAGCAGACATTACCTCTTCTTTGAAGTGCCTCTTCTTAACATCCTCTTAGGGCACTAAATATGGTCTTTGAATAAGACTAGTACCTCTAGGATGTTTCTAGTGAAGTGGAGAAGATAAATTATTAGGGTTTTGCCGAGATTTAAGGCTCAAAGTGGTGTAAGAAGGAGAGGGAGGAGGTGCCCTTTTATAAGGGAGGAGAGGGGCACCTTAAGAAAAAACTTAAAATATTATTTTATAATAAAGTCATATTCGGTTTTTAATAGATCCAAATTGATTTGTTTCAAATATGAGGTGGGTATGGGTCTAAATTATCTCAACCAATATATTTTAGACAAGTTTAGGTTACTATTTTAACTTTATAATTTAGATTTAACTCAAATTTAAATAATTTAACTTTTACCGTGTCTTCTTGTTTTCTTACACTATATGGTTAATAAACTTACTATAACAAGCCAAACGAACCCCAAGTGGTTAATTATTAATATATATAACCTTATATATGTTATTTGGCCTAACCATAGATTTTTAGGAATAAAATAATAATTAATAATATAATATTTGTTTTAAAAACTATTTTATGTCAATTTTGACACTATTTGGTAATTGATTTTTGTGAAACTCATAACAACATTATTAGTTCTAAAAAAGTTAATTAAATCAATAATAATATGTCATATTAACCTATAAAATTAGTGTAATTCATAAAAAGTCTAAAATTACATTTATTTGGGTATTTATAACAACAATTATGTTAATATTTCATTAATAAGGTAATTACTGCATCATCATTGTGTTATAAATAAATTAAATTATTTAATGTCTAAAAATTAAAAATAAAATACCATTATGTAGTAAATATGTTTATCTTTATAATTAATATTTATAGTCAAATTTATCTTATGTATAACCCCATATTAAAAATGTTTTAGTTATTAAACATTGATTTTAACTCTTTTAACTCTTCTTTAAATAAAATAATAATAAATGTCCTAATCTAATCCAAGTGGACATAAAGGGTAATATTTTATTCCTAAGGTTGTTTTTGGTCGAATTAAACTTATCTAATAGAATTAGGACATGTTTTAGGGTAATAATAATACCATTTTACCCTTAATTACCCTATTTACTTTTAATCGTGGTAAATAAAAGTAAAAAGTTACTATTCACCCAAAAAAAATTTATCTTATTGAACCAAATTTTAATAATTGATATTAACCGTGTCTCTAGGATTTTCAAAATTTCACTCACAGAAGCGGTAAAATTAAGTTTTATGTAAATTTCCAAACTCTCCTAGGAGGTGGGTAAAAGATGGTGAAAAGTTCAATAAAATTTATATATATAAAAAATTATTATAAAATGACTCTAATAAATTACATTGAATTTATATAGGTATTATGTATCAATTTTTACCTAAAATAAATTTAAATAAAATAAATAATTATTTAAATAAAAAGTTGGTTTTTAAATAGTAACCCAGTGTTTTCACAATTCATCAAAAATTGAAAGTTTTCAGAAAAATACCAAAAATTCACCCTAGGATAATTTAGATATTCTGAATCCAAAAATGAAGTCCATTTTGAGAGATAAAATTTATAAAATTTTAAAAAGTGGGTATTAATATTCATAATGGCTAGTTTTAATAATATTTTAATAGAATATCGTTGTTTAGTGAAACTCGGTATTGCATACAACGCAAGCTATCGAGGAAGGTCGTGATTGCGTGTATAACAAGCCAAGCTAGTGTTGTGTGTAGTGAAAGATTCCTTTTATGATGTATATAACATAAAAACAAAATATTTCTCATAAAAATCTCGGGTGTTACATCATTACTGTACTGGATTGACCTATGCATGTGTACCTTTTATTAGAATTTTATACACCCTAAATAATAATATTAATAATAATAATAACAAAAAACACAAAAACATGGGTTGTGTATTGGGAATGTAAAAAATCACTCTTCCTTGACCTTTGATCATGTTATAACTATTACAATTAGTGTCGTGAGGAGATCAGACAAAGGTTGAGTGATGAGTGTGAGATTTTTTCCAAGTTAAACTTTTGAAAATAATAATAATAATAAATAAGGGGAATGATAAAATGTAAAAAATATGGGGATATCTAGGTTGGGAGATTAAGTTTTGAATTTTGGGAATACATTAGTGAGTGGGTCTTGAAATTTTATTGTAAAGGATATAGGGCAGGTTCGGTGGACATAATCATTTAAGCAGATTTTCTTAAAATAACCTATATTTACTGGATAGAAAGTGGAAAAAATAGCATGATTTTTTTTTCACAAACACATGTGGATAATTAGTGCCATGGTTGAATTCTAAATTACTTTCTCATATTGGTATCACACATCTCTTATAATTTCATGCTGATATAATTTATGAGACAACTTTCTCCATGATCATAGAGAATAACTCCTTGATGTGGTTTTTCTTTGATCACATTGCTAGCAAGAACTAAATATTCAATGTTAAATCTTCCTGAAGTTGGTAATATATCCATACATAATTTTTGGAAATGTGACTTTTCCCAGGATTTAAAATGTTTAGGTATGGGGGTGTGATCGTGTAACTATTCACTACTCATTTTCACCCTTACATCACTGTGTTAAACTGATTTTGTATCATAAATTCAAAATTTAATAAAAAAATCACTTCATTTTTTATTCAATTATTTTATTTTAATCACTGTTAAAAATGGTAATTTCAATTTTTTGGATGATTTCATTTTAGGTGTAGGTGATTTGAAGGGCCCAAGATGAAGTTTAAGAAAAATGGGCCAAAATGTGCATGATTCCAAGAAAACAAATGGACTAAAACAAACATTGAAGACGATTCATGTGTTCAATTGCACTTAATTTTTTCTATCTAATCCCATATTAATAAAGATACATCTCTTATAAAGATATAAAATACCAATTTATTCATTAAAATTCCCAACTAAACTGATTTTTCCAAGACATCTAATCTGCATGAAGTCAAAAGCGGTGTGTTGTGTTTCATCCATATCTTGAGCTTCTGACCTCCAAATGATGAAAACATTTTGGTGGATATATTCAAGATTTTGGGAAAGTTATTTTTAGTGTTCTAAAAAAAGATATAAGACTATACGGAATGTTGAAAACCATGGTCCAATTGGTTTTATAAAATTTATGTGACCAAAACAACCATCCACTTTTCCTATAAATTGGAAACTTGTCCACCCCATATGTAAGTTATAACTAGGAGAATATATCTTCCATTTTAGAGACCCAAATGAGTACTATCATCATGTAAGAAGTTTTGGATGTACCTATCCTCATAGGGGGTTAAATTATTAAGGAAAAGTTCCACCCAAGCCTCCACCTCTCGATGGTGAGCTAAATGGTGAATGATCATTTCAAGAGAGCTACACATCTTATTAATGGAGTTACTAAACATGTTATTCTAATGGTTTGATGTAATTTTTGTGTGAAACATTTAATTTAAGTTTTATATTAACTTTCTCCTCCTTTTAATGAATTTATTTGGTAAACTTATGTGTAAATATTTTCATTTCAATACTGATTGGGTTGTGATTTAAGTGGGAATATTGGATTGTTCTGATTAGACAACACAAGCATACTTTCCCTCTCACACATCCATAATATTTCAAAATTATTTGGTAGCCCTTGTTCTTTGGTTTAGATCCAAACCTTGAAAACATTATTTTTGTGTTAAGGGTTGGTTCTTTGTGCATCATTTTAAAGGGCATGATTGGAATTGAGATCTTGGTTACCCTCAACTGAAGGATTTCATTAAAGCATGTGTAATTTTTAGAATGATGAACTAAAAAAGATGTGCAGTGAACTTGAAATGACCTATTTTCTCATAATTCTTAAAACACCACATTCCTTTGTCAAATATTAAACTCTTTAATTAAGTTATTTTATTTTTCAATCTTTTTTTAAAACCACCCCTTCTATTAGTAATATTTATTAAAAATACACACTTTAAACATTGAAATCTCCTTGAGAGAAGACCTAGGATCTACCCTATACTATAAAATAATCTTTAAATCATAATGAATTTGACGTGTCTTGACAATTAATTCATACCACGGTTGATACCTTCTTTAAATACACTTCCACTCTAGACTCCGAGATGACATGGACTAAGAAGTTCACTCTATCAATACAGAAGATTAATTTGGAAATATTGACATAAAGTTGATTCTACCTTAGTATACTCTGGATGACTTCAAGTTGTTTGTCTTGATTGTCTATATATTGGGAGTACACTAAGATTTCATTGATAAAAACCACCATAAAGTTATCTAGGAATGGATGAAAGATTTAGTAAGGCCATTAATATCATTGATGTGTTCTTCATACCAAATGGAATCCCTAAAAACTCATACAAGCTATTAATGATCTTAAAATAATTATAGGATATTTCAGATGGTCTCATAATCAACTGATAGTACCCTGACCTCAATTCGATCTTGGATAAGATCCTAACACCTCTTAAATGATTGTAGAGATCATCGATGTGTGGAAGGGGATTCCGGTTCTTAACCTTTATCTAGTTCATTATCTGATAATCTATACACAAGCACAAAGTCTCATCATCCTTCTTGAAAAAAATCATGGGAGAACCCCATAGTGTTGTACTAGGTTGTATAAATCCATTTTTTCTTAATATTTCAAATATAATTTCAAATCAGGAAGTTATTCTAGTGTCATCCTGTAAGGTGTGATATAAACTGGCTCAACTCTTGACACCAAATCGATTGTGAACTCAATCTCCTACTCGGGTAGTAATCCGGATAACTCTTCAAGAAATATATCCTAAAAATGGTCTACCACTAGAGGAAAATTAACCTTTTAAATTCCACCATCATTAAGAACAAGGCCTTCTATTTGATTCATGAGACAATCCAATTTGCACTGAATTAGTCCAACATTACTAGCCTAAAGATCTCACACACCGTGGTGAAAATAGTTTCCCCCTACTGAAGATAGAAATGAAACTCTCCTAAAAAAATATGACATGTGCTTGGTACAACACTATCCAATCCATAGCCAAAATGAAATTTAAGACTATCATTTCCAACACAAAAGAACTCCCAATGGAAATGGAAACCATTAATTTCAAGAGAGAACTTCTTCCAATATTAGATATCATCTGATCAAAATCCTAGTGGAGTGTCAATGGTCATGATTTCATTCAAGTTCCATAACCAAAACCAAACCATTTTTAAATTGGGTTGATAATAAGGAATTTGATTCTCATATATCAAACAAAACACGGACAGGGGTAGATGATATAAGAAATATACCTATGACAATATAAGGTTCTGTATCCAGACTAGTTGGAGTAGATTTTGTAGCATGAAACTAACTCACCCCTCTTACCTAGGCTCTAATCTAACTACCCCATGGTTCTACCTTTGGCTGGTACTGCCATTTATATGCTGGACTATTTGATATTATACCTTGTCCTGAATATCTGATGGAACTCCAACTATCTTATCTACTAAGGGTTAGTCGATTCCTTCTCAGACTCTGGTTCCTATTATGAACCCCTACCACTGATCTACTATTGTGGACCACTACATAATCCCAAATGGTATAAACTATTGTAAACATGACACTTCATAGTGGGGTAAGGACACTAGATGTGCCTGTAGGAAAACATGCCACACAAGAGCACTTCATTGGGATACGATCCTATGATGGTTGTCCCCTCCCCTGGATTCCTTGCTCACTATTGCACTGGAGACACTTCTTGAAGCCAGAAGGAGAGATCCCATATATTCATTCTAAAACTACACAGGCACCACTCAGTACCTCCCTTAGGTTTCCTTTTGTGATAAGATTTCGATTCACTACATCCACAAAGTTTATCCAGTGAAATTGGTTCACCTATAAACTTATCTCATAGTGAATCCAAACCTAGAAACACTTCAACCTGATAGTGTCATCAACTTCTAGGGATGGAGAAAAATGATACAAGTTGGTGAAGAGTTGAACATAATCATGAATATTATAAAAGAGTCATGCCTAGAATGTAATTGAAGGCTTTATCTCATAGAATAAATTTATCTCATAAATTAAGCATCAACAACACTCATAGTCTATAATCAATTTATAAACATGAATAATGTAAAGGGATAAATAATTAAATGATCACTTTGTTTAACATGAGAAATAAATATGAATTTTAATATTTATCATAGGATTTTAAAACAAAATTTATCAATCCTAATACTTTATCATTTATAATAAATTTATAAATTATAATAAATTAATAAAATATTTAAATAAATAAACACCATTTTATATTTCTAAAAAAATGGGTCAACCATTAGCTTGCCTACTTGAGTAGCCAACCATAATAGGTAAAATAACTAAGTTCGAGGGTAGGTCAGCCATGATAAATATAGGATGTGATCACAGGTCAATATAAGCATGAAGAGCGGGGGGGGGGGGGAACTAGGGAAAGTCCATGGTATGACATGTTACCATGAACCTATGGCACAAGATGGCACCAAAGGATTTCAAGGGTTTCCCCTAGAAGGTTCTAGGTAATGAATAAGCACCCTCTTGAAACAAAGTCTAATGTGGGACACTTTTGGTAGGTCACTTTTCATCCTCGTGTGAACTTGATGTGCATGTCATGCTTGACACGCTCACAATACCTCTGCATATCACACATAGCCTATCCCAACATCACATTAACGCTAGAAAAAATGTCGAGCATAGAAATATGATTCTTTCTTTTCTATGGTTTTTAACATAAGCACTAATATCCAATAACAATATTATGTTTCTATCTCTTGACCATGCTACCCGAGTTAGTCCACCACAGTCATCCTATTGTGCTATCACTATCTAGAATAAATGCAGTTATCCAAATGAGCCACTACAGTACAAGAAATTTCATCACCATATAGATCTGGTGTGAACCAGATTCACTGACCTTTGGGTTCAAAAACTAGAACCCACACTCGACTCCTCCTACCTCATCACCGTTGACCACAATACTACAAAATTGGGTTTTATCATCACTAAAAAAGACCTTTATCAGCACTAAAAAAGCATTGATAATTGAGGCACTATTGAAATATGGTCCCTTTTATCATCACTAAAAAAAGAGCTGATAAAGACCCCTTTTATAAGTGCTAAAAAACCACTCATAAAAGTTAAAAAAATTAAAAAAAAGTTAAAAAAAATTTCTACAAATCAGATGATTTTAACAATGCTTATTTCAACAGCGCTATGAATCCCCCCACCCACTTTCCTACATGCCCCAGCCTCCCCCACCCACATGTCCAAGCCACCCCAAACCTTTAAAAATGTTGGCCCCAATTTCACCCGTGCGCGCCCCTGCCTCCCCTGGATTTGAACTCGAGACCTCTCCTTTGCACGCTTGGACCCTTTACCACTCCTCTATGTTACGTTGTTCTCCATTTGATGATATATCTATTTATTTATATATATATAGAGTTCTATTTATTTGTATATTAATATATATTTATATTAATATATATAGTTATATTTATATATTTATATATGTATATATTTATTTGTATATTAATATATATATATAGTTATTTATATTTATATATTTATTCATATATTAATCTATATTTATATATAATTATTTATATATATTTAGTTATATTTTTTATCCATATATTCATTCATATATTAATATATATTTATAAGATCATTTTTAATTACCTTTATAAAATATGTTTTGTGTGTGTTTTTAAATAAATAAATACATACATACATACATACAACACACACACACAGATATATATATATTATATGTGTATATATAAGTATAATTATACATATTTATACATATTATATATTATATATGCATATACATGTGTTAGAATATATAGATATTATATCTCAATTTGTTAATACAGACGCACACAAATACACACACACAGAGACTACATAAGTATATAAATATTCATATATTTGTATTTTAAATAAAATCGATATTATTTTTTATTTAGATAAGGCTTATATATTGAAAAATATATTTTATATGTTAACATGTTTTATTATTTATTTATAAAATTAAATTTTTATGTGTGAATATATAAACAATATGTACATATTATTATATATTTTATTATAAATATCAGTACATTGTGAAAAATGATAAAATTTAAAATCCATAATTCAATATGAATTTAATATTTGGGAATACATTTATTCCCCACTAAAAAAGGAAAAATACCCCCTTAAACGAGGGTGAAATTCCATAGAACGTTTAAAAAACTAGGTATCCCAACTAAAAAATCAATTTTGGAGGCTTTCTAGGCCATTTTTGGCCTAAAAAAATGTGACAGAAGGTTCCCTTATGTCCCCAACATGTATTGATTGTCACAAGATTCAATTTGATATGTGGTAGAGCTCAAATGGACACTCGGATCAAAAGTTATGGTTGTTTGAAGTTCGAGTTACGTTTTTAACTTTAGATTTTTTTTTTTTTGATTTTTTGTGCTTCAAATTGTTATTAAATGACTATTACTCGATAATAATTAGAAAATTATTAATAAATTATATATTTTTAATTATTTTATAAGCCATTTTCATTAAATATCTTATATATTAAGTGTAAATGTCTATTTATACTTATCTAAAACATATTTAAAGAAACATATTATATTTATATCAATATCAATATATTTATATATTTATATATTCATATATTATTTGTAATGAAATATATTTTTTTAAATTTACCCTTTATCAGTGCTAGTAAAAAAAGTAATGATAAATACTACCATTTATCAGCGCTACTAAAAAAAATTTCTAATAAAGGGGTTCCCTTTAATAGTGCTAAAAAAGTGCTGATAAAGGGGAACCTTTATCAGTGCTAAAAAAAGGACTGATAAAGGGGTACTTTTAACATCATATTTTATCTCTATTAAAAGTACCTTTTATCAGCACTTTTTTTAGTACTGATAAAGGTTCCCCCTTTATCAATGATTTTTTTAGCGTTATTAAAGGGTGGCACTGTGAAAACCCATTTTTGTGGTAATGCCAAGCTAGAAGCTGTTGTTAAAATATTGATCCATCAATATTTTGACGTCTAATGAGATCAAGAAATGCCCACAATAAGACAAGACCTGATTTCTCCCTATGAGAGACCCCAAATCACACTCAAAAGAGAGTCGTTCTTGAATCCTCTCCCCTCCCATATTTTTCTAGTAAAACTGAGCCCCCAATTTTTAAGATCTCTCAGCGATGGGATTGCACAACTGAAGCAGCAAGGAAATCCCTTCTGGAAAATAGAGATGGAGCAGGTAGGGGCCTTGTGTCACATAAGACACATGCTTGATTGACGGTCCCTCTGCCTAATAGCTCGACAGAAGGAAACCCTGCACAGGCTTAACGAGTGGTTCAACACATTAAAATACCATCATATTAAAAGAAGAAAAAAAATACATATTGATAAAACATTTAAATACAAAAATAAAAGTGAATTAAAATTCACACAATTTTCTTTGGTATTGGGATGTGTGTAGGGATTCTAATCTGGTGGATGGGGCCTAAATTGATGTGTGGGATCATCTCTATAAAGAGGTGAATGGATAGTGGAACACTGCAATTACTAGGATGCATATTTGAGATATTGCTTCAAACCTACCCAGAGGAAAGAATTTCAATATTTTTACACTCCAAATTTGAAAGAATATGGTGTGGTCTAGAATTCAATTTAAAAAGATGAACCAAAAAAGTGATAAAAGATATAAATGCAATGATATATTTTCATTCATGTTCTTAAGAACTTTTAAGTTCCCCCATTATTCATGATGAAGAACACACACCTCCAACACAATTTATACTCTTTTTTTACCTGATAAATGTTTTTTTATTTATAGAATTAGTTTATGAATTTTTGATACCCCAAAATCTCAAAATTAATTGAATACCACCTCTTATGTGGAATCCCCTAGAATTTAAGGTTACTCACCTCTTATGCTCCACCTTTTTTTACAGAATCCACTAGATATAAAATTTTTATCACTCCAGATAATAGGTACATTGTATAGTATAATTATGGAAGAAGAAATAGAACCAATACTACCATAGATCCGAGCAAGGGATGCATTGGATTTTATCAGCGCTAAGCCGAAAGCACTGATAAAATGGAGACCTTTATCAGCGCTAGCTAAAAGTACTCATAAATCATTCCTTTATCAGTGCTAAAAAAAGTGTGGATTTATTGGCGGTATTATTAACACTCATAAAAGTTTTAAATAAAAAATATTATTAATTTTTATAAAATTTTTATATTTATATTCAAAATTAATTTTTATTTGTATACATTAAATAAAAAACACATGCTTTTGATTAATATATATTTTTAATCATTCAAATATCTATATAATGTTAAAAAAAGTATTTATAAGATTATAATTAAATAAATATATATTTAAATAATTATAAGATTATAATAAATTTCATTAAATAATAAATATATTTATTATGTTTATAATTATATATTTATAATTATATATAAATACTTTTTAAAAATATATTTATAATTATAAATAAATATATGTTTCCAATGAATTTTGTCAATAAATATTTTGATGCGTGAATATAATTGACATTCATATGTTATGTATTCATCATGAATGTTCATTTACACATTACACCCTCATTACTATTCATGTTGTCCATATATATGTGATGACTTATTTTTTATGATCTATATTTTACTAGGTATATATATATATATCTATATATATTTATAATTATATAAAAATATTTATAAAAATATTTATAATTATAAATATATATCTATATATGTAAATAATTATAAAATTATAATAAATATATTTACTAGACTTATAGAGTAATACATTTATATATAATTAAATAAACATATTTATAAATATATGTTTTTTTCTTACTTTTGTTAAAGCAAATAACCTCATTTCGTGTTTCAAAAGTGTTTAATCACTAATTGGACTTTTCAATGGTTTTTTCATTCAATGGAAGAAGTTTTTCTTACTTTCATTAAAACAAGTATCTGCATTTTGTGTTTCAAAAGTGTTTAATCACTAATTGGACTTTGCAATGGTTTTTTTCTGAATAAATATAGATATATTAAAATAATTATAAAATTATAATAAAGATATTATTTATATATAATTATAAATATAATAAATATACATATTAAAAAATAAAAATTATAAATATATTTTTATTTATTATATATAAAAATATAAATAAATAAATGTTTATTTATAGTTATAATTACATATATATATATATATATATAATTGTAAAACTATAATAAATATATTTATTATACTTATAGAGTTATAAATATATATAATTAAATAAATATATTTATAAATATATATAAATATTTATAAATAAATAAAATTATTTATAATTAGAGATTTAGATAATACAGATATATTTAAATATTTATTAAATTATAATACATATATTAATTATATATATTTATAAAATTATAAATGTAATAAATATATTTGTTATAATTTTATAATTATTGAAATAAATAAATATATATATAATTATAACTATAAATAAATATATATTTATTATAACTATAAATAAATACATATAAATTTATAGTTTATAAATCATTATAAAGTTTTAATAAATATATAAAATTATCTACAATTATAATTCTAAATAAATATATATATATTTAAATAATTGTAAAATTATAATAAAGATTTTAATTATATATAATTATAAATATAATAAATATAATTATTATAAATTAAAAATTATAAATAAATATTTATTATATATATATATAAATATATATATATTATTAATTATTATTATAAATAAATATTTATTTACTTATTATACATATAATTTTATAAATATATATAAAAATACAAATAATTTATTGTCATTATAGTTTTATCAGTGTTTTTTATTTTAGCACTGATAAAACATACCTTTATCAGTTTTTTTAGCTAGAGCTGATAAAAGTTTTACCCACTTTTATAAATAAACCCTAATAGTCTCCTCCTTCTCTCGCACGCCTTAAGCTCTCACAGAATCCTAACCCTATCACCAACTCCTCCTCCTCCACTGCTGCCTCCTCCTCCTCCTTCAACACTGCAAATCCATCCTCCATTGCCATGAATCCCTCCTCTGCTACTGTGAATCCCTCCTCTACCATGAACATTATCTCCGTTGTCGAACCCCATCTGTTGCGAACCTCACCTCCATTACGCGTCGAACCCCACCTCCACCCTAAACCCTTACTTTGAAACAAAACCTCCTCCTCTATGTACCCCACCTCTTCTACCAAACCCCACCTCTACTGCAAAGTCCTTATCCCCCATGAACCCACCTTTGATGCGAATCTAGCTTCTCATGTTCTACCACTATGAGTATTATTGCAATGCTCTTATTATTTCCTTTGTATTTTCTAATTGTACAATTTTCCATGACCAATTCCATGTCTGTAACTTTTCTATTTCCAATCAAGGATATTGATGAGCTTCTAGGGCTAGAATATTTATTGTCCAAATCATTATTTTTGATGAATTTCTAGTGTAGAGTTGTTGATGATCATCATATTGAAGTGGGTCTTAGTGCATTAGATACCTATTCCCACATTGGGGTGCCTTAGTTTTTTCTATAAAAATTCAAATGGATCATTGAGATTATGTGTGTAAAATTAGAGGTTATTATATGTGATATAAATGAATTTATATCCACTTATACATATTGATGGAATATTTGATCAACTTAGAGGTGCTAAAGTGTTCTCTATGATTGATTTGATATTAAGTTATCATCGGTTTATGGTGAGGTATTTTGATACACCACATACTATATTTATGAGTACATATGTATTGTATGGGTATCGAGTTATGTGATTTAGTTTAAAAAATACAATGGTAGTGTTCATGGATGAGATGAATAGGGTCTTCCATCCTTATTTAGATAATTTTATAGCCAAAATTTTCAACCATATCATCATGTATTCCCAGTTGAGGGAAGAACATGCTCGATATCTGGAGATAATTTTGATAAAAATTAGGGAGTATCAACTATATGACATGATCTCAAAGTGTATATTTTGGATTGATAATGTACACTTCATGGGGGAAATGATATTAGTGGATAGCATATTTTTTTATCCTCATAAGTTCACTTCATGGGGAAAACAATATTAGTGGATAACGTATTTTTAAAACCTGAGAAGCTCGATGTTATAGTTTATTTAGAGAGGCCAAATAATGTTTTTGACATATAAATATTTTTTGGAATTTCAAGTTATTACTAGAGGGTCAATCAGAATTTTTCCTGATCAGAAGTTCTAAGATGGCCTTAACCAAGAATGAGGTATGGTTCCTTTTCTTAGAAGTTCATGAGATCTCCTTCTAAGATCTTAAGGGTAGATTGATTAAAATACCAATATTAACCATAAATGTGTTGGGTAATGAGTATGAATTATATTGTGATGTATCAAGAGTCGGGATTTGAACAGTTCCAATCTATGATGGTAATGTGGTTGTTTATGGGTCCATAAAATTAAGAACACATCAGATAAACTTCCCAAATCCTTTCCTAGATTTTGAAATAGTGGTTCTTTCTATGAGGTTTTATTGGTATTATCTTTAGGGTGAGATATTTTTGGAATACACTAAAACAAGTGCTTGAAATATATTTAATCACAAAGTGAAATGAACCATTGATATCAGAGAAGGTTTGAGTACCTATAGTCCTTTATGTTTGACCTAATGTATACCCTCAATAAGGGGAATTTTTTTTCTAATGTACCTTATTGGAAGGATAAAGCTTAGGTATTTCATGATTCAAGCATCAAGTGGAAGATGGTTTGCCACTTTCAAGTGATTTGAATTTATGTTCAAAAGTTTCATAGACAAGTGAAACTTTTGTCTTTATCTATCACTTATTCACTCCTTAGTAGTATTATGGGAGTAAACTATATGAATCATATTATTTATTCATGAGATATATGACAAACCTTTTGTAGATTTATATTTTATAAAATGTAGTTATTTTTTATTCATGTATCCTTTATAAAGTGCCTTTTTTGGTATTTATGTCTTTGTGAAAATGCCTATGGGGATCTTTTAAAATGATTGAAGCGTTTTGAAATATTTATCAAAAAATTATATGTGTTAAACATACCCATTTTTGGTTTCAAGTAGTTTTAAAACTATTTAAACACATGGCATGGACTTAGGTTGAATTCCATGTATTTGTTAACTCACCTGATTGGACTTCATAAAGGGATGTGAATGTTTTTAAAGTTAATGTAATGTTGGTTTTAGTTTAAAAATGGATGTGTGAAGTTTTAAATGAAAATTTTTAAAATAAAGAGGGTTGTCACTCATTTTAAATGATTAATATTGTTGGGTCATGAAGTTTCCTTGAATGCTTTAAAAAAAGGAATTGGGGTTTTGTGAAAGAGTTTTTGGAACTGATTGGTTTATTTTAAAAGGGGTGTGGTATTTTAAAGAGTAATTTGTGTAAATGGTTGGTATTTTAATGTGATTTCAATTGTGATTTAATAAATAGTTTTGAAAGGATGTATGACATGTAGTTTTTCCAAAATCATTTAATTTTATATTTTTATATAATTAGGAAAACTGTTACATTATATAGGGAATACAAGTAGATTGATAATAACACCATGGAAAGGGTAAATTTATTTAAATAATTAGAAGGATTAGATTTCAGTTAGATTTTCTCTCTTACTGTTAAGCATATAACAATTTAGACGGTTCTTGGCATGGTTTCCATTGAAGGTTTATTTCTTGAAAAAATGGATGTCATGATTATATTCCTTCATAGAGATTTAGAGAAAGATATCTACATATATCAAATAGAAGGTTTCATGATAAATGGAATAAAAGGTTCGGTTCTAGTCTCAAATGGAGTTTTTTGGGCTTAATTAGGCACCAAGACAGTGTAACTATAATTTTAATGGTTTCATGGTAGAATTAATGTTCATGAAATATAATTTAAATAATTGATATTACATGAAGGTTTATTATGATGAGAGTTTTTTTATTTTACTTCTTTATGTGGATTAATTTCTCTTAGTTGGACCAATGAAGGAAATACTGGAAGAGCTAAAGTTTGATTTATCTAGAAGATCTCAAATGAAGGACCCTGATTATGGAAAGTGGATATTAGGGATAAATATTGAAGGAGACTTAAAGTATATAATTTTTTTATCCTTTTTTAATTTTTATATCAAAATTTTGTGTATTTATTTTGTTAAATATTAATATTATTTAATAAAATAGGATGGATATGAATAAATAATTGATGGATTCCCATAGTCTAACAAAAGAGTATGAAGATGGAGTGAAAGAGTTCATAAAGTTTGAAAAAGGTCATGCATATGACCCTTATCAAATCCTTTGTCCATGTTTACACTATTTTTATTAAATAAAAATTAGTCTAGAGTATTTGGAAGAACACTTGATCTATCATAGAATAAATCAAAGTTATAAATTTTGGAATAAGCATGGGAAAAGAGACAATGCAGATAGTGGTTGGTATAACACTACATTTTATGAATCATCTGATATGATTACAAGTGGGGAAAATAAAGAATATTTTATTGAGGATTTCATTATATATGTGAACGATGATAAATATTGTATTGAGGAAATTACAAGGAAATTTAAATATGAACTTTGTGATTTCCCAAAATTGTTTTAGAAGTAAAATAGTTGTAAAAAGATTCCATTTTATGATGGTTTCACTAAATATATAGCATTGTAAGCTGTACTGAACCTATATAATTTAAAAGAAGACAATGGATGGAGTGACACTAGTTTCACAAAATACATTTCTCTCTTGAATTATATGCTCCCAAAATATAATGAGATCCTGGGCTGAACATACAGAACCAAACAAATGCTATTCTCAATCGGTATGATTTTTGAAAGAATACATGTATAACCGAATGACCGTATACTATTTCAAAAGGACCAAAAATCAATTAGAGAATTACCAAAGTGTGGCGTTTCTCGATACAAGAATTATGAATTTGGTCCTATGAAAGATTTAAAGTACTTTCCAATCATTCCAATGTTTAGGAAACTATATGGAAGTGAATAGACTATATGGAAATTTTCATGGCACAAAGATACAAGAAATAAAGATGGGAAACAACATCACCCAAAAAAATATTCTCATTGGAATAAAATTGATCATGAATATCTTGAATTTGGAAACGAGTCGAGAAAGATTCATCCTATTTTATCTATAAATGGAGTGAATCCTTTTGGTTTTCAAAGCAACACTCACAGTACATGGTAGGTTATGTTGGTAAAGTATAAATTTCCATCGTGTTTATGCATGAAATGAAAATACATCATGTTATCAATGCTTATATTAGAACCAAAAAAACATGGTATGAACAAACTAGCATCCCTGAAGAGGTATTTTCAAAGATAATTACTATTTAATTAAAAATATTTATTAATACTTTGTGTATTTATATTTTTATACTAATACTATTACTTTAAAAAAACTCATATTCAAAAGATGATATAGATGTTCCCAGAAATGAATGGGCAGCATACCTGATGGAAGAATGTGCACAAATAGCATGAATATGGGAATTCCATAGAAGTAGTGGATTATTTCATATTTATGTTTAATTTAATTACTTTTATTATTGTTCATATAAGAATTGTTTTCTTATATAGGTGTATTCCTTTGTTCGAGTTGGGGTGGTTTGTTTGAAAGTGAGAATGCTCGTGAGAGATTGGACTTCAAGGCTGCAACTGAGATAATGAAAACGGGGGAATGGGTCAAGAATTTATAAAGGTGAATTCCTACTACTTATGTAATTAATTAATTTTTTCATCATTTTACCTACTCAAAACTGATCAACAATAACAAGTGACCTGTATCACTCAAAGTGTATCTTTTTATTTAAATTTGACATTACTTTTAGTAAAAATAAAAAACTAACATACTGGAAACTAAGAAAATGCATTCATATTATTTTGAAACTTTATTAAAATGATTTATAAGTCATTAGGATGTTTAGGAATCAACTGAACCTCAATCCGATGCACAGTGTGGCAAATATGACTTAATGTGTGTCTTTTTTTAATTTACATTAATTTAAGTAAAAAGAACAAGTGACATAATAAAAACTAATAAAATAATTTTTTTTTGTTTTGATAAATTAGAAAAATGATCCATGAGTCATTTTTTACATGTAGGAGTCAAACTCACCTCAATCCAAAGCACAATGTGATTGATATGACTAAAAGTGTCCATTATCAGTTTAAAATTGACATTTTAATTCAAAATGTATCACTCACTAAAACCCAGAAAACATGTTATGCTTGAATTTATATTTTAGAAAAGTTATTTAGAAGTTATTTTTGATGTTTATGAAGTAGTATCATGTCAAACCGATGCACAATGTGACCAATATGACTCAAAATACATGTTTCTAGTTTGAAATAATAGTTTTGAAAAATAAAATAAAAATGACATACTGATATTTTAGGAAAACTATCTATTTGTCATTTTTGATGGGTAGGAATAAGTCTCACTTAAATACAATGCATGGTGTGTCTGGTGTAACTCAAATTGTCTCTTTTTATTTAAAATTGAAATTAGTTTTAGTAAAAGAACAAATGAAATACTGAAAACTAAGAAAACACTTTTAGATTATTTGGATATTTTAGTAAAATGATCTATTAGTCATTTTTGATGTATATGAATCATCTTAACTTCAATCCAATGCACTGTATGGTTGGTATAACTCAAATTATCTCTTTTTATTTAAAATTGACATCAATTGAAGTAAAAAAAACAACTGACATACTGGAAACTTAGAAAATGATTTCAGATTATTTTTATATTTTAGGAAAATGATATATTAGTCATTTTTGATGTATAGGAATCAGAGAAACCTCAATCTGATGCATGGTGTGGTCGGTATAACTCAAATTCTATCTTTTTATTTAAAATTGACATTAATTTAAGTAAAAACAACAAGTGACATATTGAAAACCAAGAAAAAGAATAATGATTATTTTGATACTTTAGTAGAATTATACACGAATCATTTTTGATGTGTTGGAGTCAACCTTACTTCAATTCAACGTATGGTGTTATAGGTATTACTAAAAGTGTCCGTTATCAGTTTAAAATTGACATTTTAGTTCAAAATGTGTGACTCACTAAAAACCAAGAAAATGAACTCCAATTATATTGATAATTTAGGAAAATGATTCATAAATCATTTGTGACATGTATGAAGCATTATCACATCAAAATGACACACGATGCGACTGGTATGACTCATAATGGTTGTTTCTAGTTTGAAATGACATTTTAGTAAAAAAAACAATCGGTATACTGAAAACCAAGAAAATTCAATTCGATTGTTTTGATATTTTAGGTAAAATATTTATTAGTCATTTATGATAAGTAGGAATCAGAAACTCCTCAATACGACACATGTTGTGGCTAGTATAACTCAAAATGTGTCAATATTTAAAATTTAAATTAATTTTAGTAAAAGAATAACTGGCATACTAAAAACTGAGAAAATGAATTCTGATTGTTTTGATATTGTAGGAAAATGATCTATTAGTCATTTGTGACATGTAGGAATTAGCCTCACTTTAGTACGATGCACTATGTGGCCATTATAACTCAAAGTGTATCTTTTTATTTAAAATTGACATTAATTTAAGTAAAAACCAAAAGTGAAATATTGAAAACTGAGAAAACACATTCATATTGTTTTTATATTTTAGTAAAATGATCTATTAATAATTTTTTATGTGTAGGATTTAGCTGAACCTCAATATGATGCATGATTTGGCTGTTATAACTCAAAGTGTTTCTTTTTATTTAAAATTGACATTAATTTAAGTAAAAAAACAAGTGACATACTGAAAATCAACTAAAAACATTCAAATTGTTTTGATTATTTAGGAGAATGATCCATGGGTAATTTTTGATGTGTAGAATTCAACCACACTTAAATCCGATGCATGATGTAACCGGTATGAATAAATGTGTTTGTTATCAGTTTAAAATTGACATTTTAGTTCAAAACATATCAGTCACTAAAAACCAAGAAAACACACTTTGATTGCCTTGATAATTTAGAACAACGATTCATAAGTCATTTTTGATGTGTATGAAGTAGTCTCATGTCAAACCGACACACGATGAAACCAGTGTGACTCATAATTCATGTTTCTTGTTTGAAATGACATTTTAGTAGAAAAACCCAAGTAATGTACTAAAAACTGAGAAAATTCATTTGAATTATTTTAATACTTTAAGAAAATTATCCAGCAGTAATTTGTGATAGGTAGGAATCAATGACACTTAAATATGATGCACATTGTGACCGATATAACTCCAAATGTGTCATTATTTAAAATAGACATTAATTTTAGTAAAAGAAAAAGTGACATACTCAAAACCAAGAAAACACATTTAGATTATTTTGATATTTTAGGACAAAAATTAATAACTCATTTGTGATGTATAAGAATAATACCCACCTCAGTAGGATGCACAGTGTGACCAGTATTACTCCAAATGTGTCATTTTTATTAAATATTGACATTTTATTAATGTATTATTTCATATTAATGTTTAATTTATTTCTTTAAAGTATTATTAACACAATTTTTTTTATATATGAAAAATATTTTAATAAGGTTGAGATGATTTTTTCAGCATTTGATACCATGAGTGGAAATTCTTGAGAGGGGATCATGGGAATCAAAATATGAAATATTAATGTTTTAGAATGTTTGTAGGATAATTATAAATGTAATTATATATAACATTTTTTTTGAAATATACATAGAAGTATTTTTTTGTATATACCATGGGTGGATATTTTTGTATTCATGATGTCAATTAAATGTATATAAAATTGTTCAATATTTTAAAATTGTTTGAAATTATTTGCTGTATATAGAATTTGAAATTGCAAGATTTTTCTTCTAGGTGTATTGTTATATTAACAACACATTGCAGGAGACTAGGCCTTTATCAGTGCTAAAAATAGCACTGACAAAGGTGGACTTTTTTAGTGATAAAAAATTATGATGAAGGGGGTCCTTTATCAGTTCTTTTTTAGCATAGATAAAGGACCTCCTTTATTAGTGTTGATAAAGGGGATTCCCCTTATCATCACTACAATTAACAATGATTTTTAGCACTGTTAAAAGCTGATTTGCGTGCTGTTAAAGGGAATATGTGTAGTAGTGCAATAACACTAACACTATTGATATTACCAATAATAAGAGTTGGAAATAATATTTACAATTTTATAGGAATAATAATTCATATATAAGGAGATATAGAGGAAGGACATAAGGAATAATGGATCTTCATAGAAAACCACTTCCAAAGATCCAAGCTAAACCCTCCCAAGGACCAACTCCCACTAGTAACAAGATAAAGAAACAAAATGATTTATAACCCCTCCCTCATAGCTATACCCCAAATTTATTACCCCCAACCACTCCTAAAAACTATAAAATGAAAATTTCAACACTACCCCTATTTAATATCCCTCCAAAAACTCATCCAGAACAACAAAATACCCCTAGTAGTTTCATATAGAAAGATACATACCACATTGCTAACATTAACACCATCCTAAAAAACCATGTTGTCCTCAAGGTGGATCTACAAAATCATGTCTCAATCTCAATATCACTAGAATAATTGGTTCAACTTTTAATTTTTTTTAAAAAATATAGTGAAGAAACCCAAAACTTAGAATCATAGATCAGACTGATCATATTTATTTCTCCTTTCATGTGGTAGATATGATTCTCCCTGGTTTTTCATAATCATCCCAGAAATATTTGGCTAAAAAATAGACCCCTCTATCAATATTTTAATGTTAATATGACTGCTAAAGATATTCTTGCCTCAAACCTTCAAAACAACTCATTTTAGACGAACATTATCATAGAGGAAAGCATCCCTCGTACTGAGTGTAAAGTTCAATTTCACAGACTACTATCCACTTTTACCCACACTAATTTCAAATGAATGGTTACGTAACTAGTTTTTATTCACATGAACTCTTGACTTTGATTGGGAGTGAACAATCATATCAACACAATGAGAAACTAGTCTTGCAAGTGGAGGCAACTTCAAAATTTCAACTCTAGGAACATAAACTTTATTCTCCACCTCCTCATTGAAGAAATTTCACTACATAGAATTAAAGAAAATGTAATTTCAATAATTCCACCCCCTTAACAATATAATTTACTCAAACAAAATCACTAGGGAAAACATATTCTCTCTAAATCTCATACCTTCTCTTACTTTGTTCCAAAATACCTTTTTCTATAGTAATGTTGATTGGAGGAAGGTGTGAGAGAGAGAAGAATTAGAGGTTGAAATCATGTTCCAGTAATAAAAGAATACAATAATTGTAGTATATTAGTTGAAAATAAGAAGGAATAAGAAGAATATGGATAATAAAAAGATGGATTCCCTGGGAGATGTTGCACCCTAGGTCGAGGCCTAACTATTAGCATCTTCCACAGGAAGAAAAAAACAATTCATGATACCCTAACCACCTAACCACTTATCCAATAACTATATAATACTATTTAAAATACTTCCCCTATAAGTTTTTACCCATCTATACCCCTTTAATTTTCCACACTTTCTCCCCAACAGTAGGCCCCCTTCATATCAAAACACCACAACAACAATGCTTCTGGTGCCTCACTATCCTGCACCATGATCAACCCAAAGACTACACAAAGACATACCCTACCATCATTCCTATTAGATACCATCTTTACTCCATCTAGTTTCTACATCTAGGGTGTCTCCTAATACACCATTTAATTTTAGTTGCAGTTAAGAAAACACTCTCATCCCTTTCTCTTCTAAAAATTAAGCAGGAACTCTTCCCTTGGTATAATTCCTCATAGTGATTCTAAATCCAATTCATCAAGTAAAAAACACATTTCTTACAAGATTTAGGGGTTGATAATATATAATTTCCCTTAATTTCCCCTTATGAAGAGAAAAAGATAATAATTTTTCACTTTTCATGTCCTCGGAACCAAATTTTATGAGTCTCATGATCTCTACTATATGATTTTCATCTAGGATGCCTTCAACATTCAACTTTTGGGTTGTAAGTAATAACTAGAATTGAACATTTTTCCTTCAAAAAATTAACACTGGAACTTATAAAAATGATCCTTAACCCAGTGTAATATTTAGACACTTGTGGATTCAAATAAGAAACATGTAAGGGAATAATAGGAGGGTTGTTTATATTGGGTTGGAAGTGGATTGACCCTAGAATAAAACTCAGTTGTGAAAAGAATAATTGCGAGAATCACTAATGTAAGAAAATTGAAAAACCAAATATTTGAATAATAAATGGGGATACAATTTTTTGACATGAAAAAAACCTCTTTGTGAATTATTAAAAATCACGGGGAAACTCAAAGAAAAATCACTATGAATGAGAGAGCACAAAAATCCAAGTAAATCCCAAGACTTTAATTGAAAATACAACTTAAACAACCTATGTAAAAATACCCATCCTAATATGACTCCTTCACCTCTCTGATAATAGTCTGTAACCAAACATCACCCCTCATAGATCAATCTCAAACTTTCATCGTCATTGCATCACCTCGTTGCACAACCCAGTTTACCACTACTTGCTGATTTCCATTCCTAGAGACCGTCAACATGTATTTTTTATCCTTGGGTTGTTGTGCACCAACCTAAAAACCATCTCCTTCCTTGAGTCACTACCACCCCTTTTATAGGCTCCCATATTCCACATATATTGTTTGAAATAGATATTTGAAAATATATCTCCAAAAGATATCATGATATATCACCTGTATGTCAAGCTAGAAGATACACACTGGAAGTGACCCAATTTTTATTTCAAAAAAAAAATATCTTTAAATCTAAAATATAACCATGAGAGGGATGAAACCTGACAGTTTCAAAAATAATTTTCTATTAATACTTTCTAAACATACTATTTTCATCTTCTGATAGAAACAACTACATGTGAAGGTATGAAAATAGATTCATAAACCAAAACAAAACAAGTTACATGACCTTTGGAAACCATGATTAGAAGATAGAAACACATGCTGAGTGATGCTGGAAGAATTGTAAAAAATGAGAATCTTCCATAGTAGCTTCCAAGTAGAACTGGAATTATTTCACCTCGCATGGGCACTTCATTATTCCTCTCACCTTCATGTCCACTACAACAAGTGCTAGAGATCAACCCCCACCCATATAGTTCCTTGAAAAGTAGGAAAATATGTATCATCTCCCCATATACCAAACTAGATTGTATAACTCATATTGTTTGGTTCTGAACCACCAATTTCTTAACAAAAATAACACAAGAATTAGAGTCAAGCCAATATCTCTAAAATAACCTCATCCTCCTGAATCGTTCTTGGTATTTATAATTCATTCTATTTTCAACTTATTTTTACCTTTCTTCTCCTCGATATTTCATCTTTCATCCATATTGACTAACACTCAACATTATTTACTTGATAGGAACCCTAATTCAGTTAACTCTCAACTGTAGTTTTTTTTTCAATTTGATACTTCATTTTTATAAATTTTTCTCTTAAATCTTGCATCATTAGCCCTATTTACACCAATGTTGAGTGCATTCACTATAATTTATTAACTATTTTTCATTTTTAGCTTCCATATTTTGTAAGTTTTTTTTGAAAGATTAATTAATTAATTGTTAGTTATAGATTTCATACATCCATTCATTTGTTTTTAAGAATATTATTGTCAATTATAAGTTTTTGTTGTTAAATTTTTTTAATGTTTTAAATTTTTGTGATTACAATTTTTTTGTAACTTTATTTTTTTATTTTAATAATTTTTATTTATAATTATTTGTATTTATAATACTTTTGTGTTTGAAATTTTTTTTCATAATTTTTTTCATTTATAATTTTTTCCCTTATAATTACCTTTGATTAAAAATTATTTTTTTATTATATTTATTTACTTTTTAAATTGTTTTGAAGATGAAAATTATTTTTTAAAAAATTATTCATGTTTATTTATTTAGATTGTTATATGTTTTAATTTTATATATTTATTTATATGTCTAAATTTTTATCTTAATTAATATATTCATCTATCATATTATAAATTTTTGTGTAATTAATGGATCGTAATTGGATAAATGCACGAAGAACTAGCGATGAATATGATAAAGGGGTTAACAATTTCTTGGAATTTTCTAAAAAAAATCTTGAAAAAAACATGTGATTTTCTATCTATGCCTGAAATGTTTGAATATGAGTAGATTAGGGTATTGAAAAGTCAAATACCATTTGATTTGCTATGATTTCTGTCATAATTTTACATTTTGGATTTGGCATGGTGAAATAAAAAACAAATCAAGATCAAATGATGAAAAATTTGTTCAACATGAGATAGAAGAATATATTGAAGAATTTATTCATGATGCAGGTAAAGGTTTTAGGTGCACCAGAATTACTGGTGGTGGGAAATATATTTAAAATCTATTTTAAAAAAAATATTCCAAAACCCTATTAGAGGATCTTTAATGTTAAATTTAAAATTAATTTATTTAAATATATAAGAAATGAAATAAATTTACTTATGATATTTCTTCATTGACAATATTGACCTTTCGAAAAAACCCTTCATATTGCCTTCATTGTGTCATAAGGATTCAAGTGTAGAATAACTCTAGTGGTGATCCACACACGCTCCTTTGATCTCTGAGAAATTCCAATTGATTTTCAGATGCTAGCGTTGAAAATCAATTATCTTGCATTTTTCAACTTAATCACTTTAAGATCCTTCACACTTAAAGGAGTTTTTTTCATTCTTGAGTGGAAGAGGGGAGGAATTCAAGAGAGAGATAGCGAGAGAGAGGTCTGTTGTGCACAATGATTCTCTATTCTCTCAATTTTGGATTAAGCAATTCACACCCTACATAATAGACATAACCATCTATTTATAGGGGATGAGTTTAGGTTAAATTACTATTTAATTTCATTGTGGCCGTTAAATAATATATTAATCTTTAATACACAACATGACACATAATAATATTATTATTATTATTATTGGTTTGAATCAACATGAACAATGATAAATAATATTTACTAACTTATAAATAAATATTTACCAATGGATGTATTCTTGGTTTGTTTATCCTCCTCATCATTTATTGAATACCCAAATAAATATTTAATTTAAATATTTTCTTCTTTAATAAATATTTTCAATTAATAAAACGTGAATAAAATTATTCCTGGGTATTAAAGATAATATTTATTCTATTAATTAAATTAAAACAAATTTTAATCAAGATCAATGAAAAAACATAGTGTGTGACCCTCTTGGATTATTTCTCATTGGTATTAGGAGGGATTTCCTAAAATCGAAGATTACTATATAGCAATGGCTCGAGGGACTCAAAATAAAGAACTTAATTTTTCAATGAAGACAACCACATACAAACACTCCCTGTGTAATATACTCCATTTATCTCAATATCTCATAAATAAGGTTTCACAATCATGTCATTAACCTATGTGATTGATACATATTTCTTTGACTATCTAAAATAAACACTTCGATACAACATGAACATGTAATTTAATGTGATGTTTCTATTCCAATCAAATGGATGGTATATAAGCTTCTAAAAATATGGAAGTGAAAAATCCTTCCTCGGCTTATCCATTAATAACATGTCATTCATGATACACCCAATTTACCCTACCTCACTATGAACATATGTCATCACAATTTTTATCAAAACAACCTAGGTTCATGAGTAATGACATGTATTGATGATAATATTAATGTCTAAGGACCATTACACATGCTTTCAGATGGGAATATCTAATGATACCAAAAAAAGTGAAATTCATACTAGAGGGTCTGTTATCATAATCTCTCATCTTAGAGATTACCAAGTGTGAACTTCATGAGAAGAAGATTAATTTGCTTATGAGTACTCACAACTGACAGTCTATATAATATGTGTCCCATCATAGAATGTTATCCAACTATAGAACTATATTCAAGAATATTTTCCATGGATTTCAAGGTTATTATCATTGTGGGGAACTGCTATGACCTTATCAATGCGACATATAATCTAGGAAATTATTACATTAAAGTCATGAAGAACAATGAAAAATATGTAACAATATGTTATTAATATTCAAATCATAAAATATACATGTAATAAAAGTATAAAAAGTTGATCCCAAGACACCAAATCCAACAAACTCTCACTTATACTAGATCCAACTACCTACAAATTTCAGTCCACTATACCTGACATGATAATAATGTTTCTTATAGTTTAAGGATATAGTATATGGGTCTACCAAATTGTCTTAAATTTATATAATACTCACTACAACCTCACCTCTCTGAGAAAAATACCTTAAGAGACGATACTTCTGAAGTATGTGCTTCATCCGCTAATGTGACCTTGGATCCTTTTAGAGAGCCACCACTATAGTATTATCAAATACAGTGTGATATGATATTTAATTCTAGATACCACATAAATCTCTTGAATGGATTTTCATATCCAAAATTCTTATTTAGCTACCTTATAATCTGTAATATACTCAGACTCTACTAGATAATCTAGGACCATAGCCTGATTTGAGCTCTTCCAACTCACAAAACCTCTATTCAAAGTGAATATGTATCCCATTTGTGATTTCATATAATATTGATATATTTGGAAACTATCATCTACATATCCCATGATTACTAATTCCTTATATCCTCCATATACTAGGAACATATCCTTAATATGCCTCAAATACTTAAGGATTGTTTTAAATTCCATCCAACAACGGTCACTTGGATCATCATGAAATCTTCTCACTAAACTCAATGTGTATATGAAATATAACCTCATACATAGCATAACATACATGATTGGATCAATAGATAATTCATATGAAATACTTACCATTATATTTCTTTCCTCATGTGTCTTAGGATACATTTTCTTAAAAAGAACAATGTCATGTGACATTGGAAACAATCCCCTCTTGGATATTTACATACTAAACCTCTTTATTATATTTTCAATATATTAACCTTGAATTAGGATGATTAGTCACTTCGATCTATCATGATGGATCTTTATCCCAAAAATATATGTTGTCTCGCCTAAGTCCTTCATGGATAAGAATTTATTCAATGAGGCCTTAACTGACTATAAGACTGGTATTTCATTTCCAATAAGTAATATGTTATCGACATATATTTTATGAAAATGAATGAACTCCCACTAAAAATTTTATAAACATAAGGATCACATTCATTATTTATGAAACCAAATTCCATTTTGGCTTCATCAAAACAAACGTTCCCTGGCCTAGATTATTTCTTTAATCCACAAATGGATTTATGCAATTTTCATATCTTATTAGAAAATTTTTGAGTCATAAACACTTTGGGATGTTCCATATAGACATCCTCATGAAGGTTCATGTTAAGGAAGATTATTTTGACATCCATTTTCCAAATCTCAATGTCATGGAAGGACACAATGTAAATTATAATTCTGATGGATTTCAGAATTGAAACTGGTGAAAAGTTTCCATAATAATCAATGCCTTGACTTTGTTTAAACCCTTTTATAACCAGTAGTTCCTTATAGATATTGAATTGTACTTACATGTTTAGTTTCTTCTTGAATACCAATTTACAACTAGTGGTATTTATATTCACTGGAGGATCTACCAAAATCCAGACTTGGTTTTGGTACATGTAATCCATTTTAGAATTCATGGATTCTTGACACTTGGATGCATATGTGAAACTTAATTCTTCCTTGCAGGTTAATGGATCATTATTATCAATTAATATCACGTCACAATCCTTGGAAACTAGAAAACCATACCATTCTAGTTCTTTTACCTCTCTTTTAACCCTACACAATATTTGTGTCTCTGGAACATCTTCTTCCATGATGCTTCATGGTATTTGTTCTTATGCCAAATCTTATGTATCTTGATCCTAGACTTTATCTAAGTATATCTTTCTACCACTATCTCTTTTAGAGATACAATAATTTTCAAGTAATATGAGATTATTTTCAACCATAATATTTTCTCTAAATAATTGTATAGGTAGTATCCTCTCATTTCTTTAGGATATCCTTTAAAGATACACTTTGTGCCTCAATGTGGATGTTTATTACCTAAAGAGGCCTTAAAAATGATTCACATCCCAATACATATAAGTATAACAAAAAAGTTTTATTTATATTCCATAATTGGTATAGAATACCATCTTACACTTTAGTTAGAACTTATTTTAGTATGTATGTTGTTGTTTTTAATACACATCCCTAAAAGGATAATGGAAGATTCACATGAATCATCATTGATCTCACCATATCCGATAATATGTGGTGCCTACTTTCAATTACAACATTAAATTAAGGTTTATAAAATGGAGTTAGTTAGGATATTATCCAAAAATCTCTTAAATAATCAATGAAGTCTTGATTATGATATTTTCCACCATGGTTTTAGTAGAGTTTATTAATCTTATTACATGATGGTTCTCAACTTCATTCTTTTACTCTTTGAATTTATCAAAAGAATATCACTTATACCTCATCAAGTAGACATATACACATCCACTAAAATAATAAGTAAAAGTAATGAAATATGAGTACCCACACCTCAATTCAATAGGGTATGGTCCTCACACATCAATATAAACATATTCAATAAAATATTTATCCCTTTCACCTTTTCAAATAAATGGGGATTTGGTTATTTTTCCTTGAAAAATTGTGACACACATGAAGTGGTTTTAATTTGGAAGAATCTAAATATCCATATTTGTGTAATTTAGTCAATTTTTTTTCATTTACATAGCATATCCAATGATTCAAAATTTGGGTGTAGTATGAGTCATGTGAAGTAATTTAATTATCGATTTCCATTGCTTGGTTTTAATAATCTAACACATGAAGACCCTTATTTAAATGTGCCTTACCATAATAAATGTTATCTTTATAAAAATAGAAACATTTATTCCCAAATTAAAATAAATACATCTATATTTAGGATGTATATAGAAATAATGTTTTTGGTAATGTATGAAACATAATAAAAACCATTTAAAACCAATATCACTATAGCTGGAAACGTTAGGTGGTAGTCGCCAATAGCTACAACAGCAAGTTTCACTTCATTGGATACTCATATATCTACCTCCATCAGTTAAACTTTATAAATATAATATGATCTTGTATTTTAATAAATATATATTTGATAACCACAAGCTATATCTTATATCCAATTTTTAGAAACAAATAAATTTCACTTGATAATAAATACACCTGAAAATTCCCCTTGCTTCTTAGGCTGGGTGCAGTTTTTCTTCCAGTGTCCCTCCATGCCACATGCAAAACAAATAACATCACATTACCTTTATTTTCCCTTAATATTACTCTTATTGTAATGGAATGAAGAATATTTTAGCTTAGAGGACTTCACTTTATCTTTCCACTTGTTCACTATAAGTACAGAATTATTTCAGGATTCATCTCCTTATCTATTTGGAGAAGAAGAGTGAGGAGATCTGGGAGATATTTCTCAATGTTGTTCATATTAAAATTTACAACAAAACTAGATAAAATATGAGGTAATGATGTGAGAATAAGATTAGTTTTTTCTTCTTCAGGGATTTTAAACCCTAAATACTCTAGGTGTTAAATGTATCCAATGAGATTGATTACATGAGGCCCAGCTAGCAAACCCTTTGCAAGCTTCCTATGAAAAATTGCTCTTGGTTATCTCAAACCATTAATTTATTTCTCTATCCTTTTATATACCATGGAGATTTTTTGGCATGTTATATGCATCCTTATTTTTGTGATACTTAAAGAGTTCACTAGACATAGAAGATAACATCAAACATTTTATGGTTACTTCATCATTCATATATTTTTCTAGATAGGGAACTCTTCATTACTTTTTTACTTAGAAGGTGGACTGAGAATTGATAATTATAGAACATAATATTTCCATTCATGGAATAGCACAACCCAAAGGTGTCTTAACCTCTAATAGAAGATAATTTTAGTGAGGAAATGGTATTTCTCGAATATCGATCATTAAGACAGTTTAGATGATGAACTATTCATTTTCTATAATTATAAGAGAATATTATTAGTACTTACCTTGATTACAAATTATATGATAAATAATAATAATTAATTTTATCAAACCTCCCACTATTTTATCAAGTCCCAATATCCATCACCATTGAACTTGAAATTTCTTATTGATTTTACATTTTAGTGGAAAAGATCCATATTTACTTTATTATAATATAAACTGATACCATGAGAATTACTAGAATGTATTTATCTATGTGTTATTTCTAACAAAGGGCTTATAGATCCTTGATCCATTGAGTGGACTCCCCAATCTTGAAACCCTGACTTCTATTTCCCCAACACTTGCCTCCAATTTTGTATTGGAAATACAATTTCCATTAAAACCAATACATATTCGATTAATTTGACCCACTATCTTAAGAATTCTAGAAAATTTAAAGTGTCCCCAATGAAGTTCAAACCTACACTTACTATGGGTAATTCAAATGATGGAAGTCCTAATAACTAAATATTAACTGCAGGGATTTTGTTTTATTATTCATAAATATTATCTTATTTTATCTTTTACATGTCTTGTTAATATTAAGTGTATTTTACTTAATTAATTAATTATTTTGGATGAAATGTTTTCATATAATCCATTTATTTAAATTTTTCCTTTTCACATTAATTCATTTATTTATGTGAGCGCAGTCTTTGACGCATAAAATAAATAATACATAGATAAAAAATAAAAATAAAAAACCTAATAATGAGTTTATCAAAACTGTTGATTTATTGAATGTACAATAAATAAACCTATGATATTAGGGAATAAATCCTATTACTGATCATGGCATGATTTATAACATTTTACATGTCCAACTATGTATTACTTAAATTGGAATCATTATGGTTCTGTCTTGAACCACATCTACGTGCCTTGAAAAACTCCATTAATTACAAGGATTTATAACTCACACATAGGTGAGAGGAACCAAATGATTGGTTAATGGGGACTACATAAATAACCTTGGACATGTAGGACCGATATAATAACGGAGGGAGGGATGACTTAGAGGCCATCAATTTTAATTTAAAAATTAGTAATTGCAAACTCATACAATAAATCAAAATAAATAAATTCCAACACATATATAATTATCTGTCAGGCTCGTAATCAGTTAAATATGAAATGAATATGCAAAAGAAATTGGAAAAAATTTATTTCTTATTCATTCTTTATTATTAAGATAAATGTGCTTGCATTGATTAATTAATTAATTAATTAATTATCTTTCATCTTAATGGCCATCAACATTCATTTGGAGATACCAATCATTTATTGAATTCATGTAAAATATATGAAAAAATCAATAATTAAAAATCTATTACAATAAATTAATTGAGCATTTAAAATTATTTAAACCCATTATTAAATTATCAAACACAACAAATGTCAATTAATAAAATAAGGTTTTAATGAATAATTTTTTAATTTAATTTAATATAATTTTTCAATTAATTAGGAGACTACATTGCATTTACCATCCATATACATGTTATGTACCTAGGTTTTCTTGTATCCATGGTAAATGCTGAGGGCTTCAGTTTATACCTTGTCTAGACTACACATCATGTACAGTCCATATACTTTCCATGTATCTCTTATATCACGTTTCATCTTTTCTCACTGAATGGATAAGCGTGTATTTTGGACACTGAAAATGATAAACTACATGCCATGTATAATACATACACATCAAGTATATCATTAATGATCCAGACTGTCAGTCTCATGTAGTTTGATCGAGTATAATAACCATACAGATTGTGTGAATTTCACCATTAACCCATGTAGATTTCATAGCGTGTATGAAAGATACACATCATGTAATATGAAATTACATGGTCTAGGTTGTCCTAGTCTACATGTAGTGTGAAATTAATGTTCCATGTGTAATTAAATGCTTGGTGTCTCACGTATCCCGTGACATAACTAGGTGTAGTTCACTTGGGTACATGGCGTGTACTCCAGCTAAAAGTCACGTAGTATCATGCTATATATCCAAATACCTCAACACTTTCTGATATCATCTCCAATCATTATTCATCTATTCTTAGACCTTTAAGAAGATGAAACACTAAAAAAACATGATTAATATGTCGATAACATATTAATTCAAATTAGATTAAATAAAAAATAATTTCAAATGAAAATCTTTCCAATATTTTTCATAGATCAAAAATCAAATAATTAATTATAATTTTGAAATGTGATACCTTTCATACAACCTGAAGGTTTTGGGTGAAAAGGAAGCACTGATGGTGGGATATATATTTTCAAAAAATTAAATAAAATTTCCCAAAACCCCATGAGAGTATCTATTATGTTAAATTTATATTTAATTAATTTAGATCTAGAAGAAATGATATACTTATTATTTTTATCTTTCTTTCTTAATGATGGTAATCTTCTGAAAAAAAAGCCTTTTAAATTACCTTCGTTGCACTATAAGGATTCAATTATAGAATCCATCTAGTGGTGATCCACACATGCTCCTTTGATCTCCGAGAAGTGCAAATTGATTTTCAGGTGCTAGTGTGGTGAGTCAATTGTATTTCATTATTCATCTTGATCACTTCAATATCCTTCAGGCTTAAAGGGGCTCTTCTAATTCTTGAGAATAGGAGAGAAGTAATTCATTATAGAGAGTTAAATAAAAGTCTATTGTGCACATCGATTCTCTATTATCTTAATTTTTTATTATGAAACTCATACCCTACACAATAAAAAAACCATCTATTTATAGAGGTTGGTTATTGGTTAAAAAATTACTTAATTTCATGTTGGACCTTAAATAATATATTAATATTTAATAAATCCCATGGCATGTAATAATAATAATAATATTATTATTATTCTTTGTCATGCATAATGGTTAGTAATATTTACTACTTTGTAGATAAATATTTACCAATAGATTTGGTCTTGGACTTTTTATCCTCATTATAATTTATTAAATACCCAAATAAATATTTAATTTAAATTTTTCATTCATAAATAAATATTTTTTATTGATAAAGCATAAATATAATTATTCCACAATATTGGGAATAATATTTATTCTATTAATTAAATTAAAATAGAATTTAATCGATATTAATGAAAATACTTATTGTGTGACCCTCTAGGATTATTTCTTATTGGAATTAAGAGGGTTTTCCTAATGTTCAAGATTACTATCTAGCAATGGGTCAAGGTACCCAAGATAAAGAACTTAATTTCTCAATGATGAAAACCACATATGAATAATCACTGTGTAATATAATACCTTTATCTCGATATATCATCAAGAAGGTTTCACATATATGCCATCAACCTATGTGCCTGATACATCTTTCTTTGACTATCTGAAATAAACACGTTGATACACCATGACCATGAAATTTAATACAATTATTTTATTATAATAGAAGGTCTAATATATAAAATTACATAAAGATAGAAAGTAAAAGTCCTTCCTTGACTTATCCATTAATAACATGTCATTCGTGGTGCACCCAACATACCCTACCTCATTGTGAACATATTTCATCGCAATTTTCATTAGAAAATCTAAGTGTGTGAGTCACAAAATTATTAATTATAATTCTAAATTCTAAGGACCATTACACATGCTTGTAGATATGAATATCCAATGAAACCAAAAAATGTGGAATTCCTACTAGTGGGTCTATTCTTATAATCTCTTGTATTGGATATTACCAAGTGTGAACTTCATGAGAAGAAACCTCATCCACTTACAAGTACTTACACCTGACATTCTTCATACTATGTGTCCCATCATAGTACGTTATCCAACCATAGAACTATATTTAAGAATATTTTCATGGCATTTCAAGGTTTTTATTATAGTCGGAAACCTCTATGAAATTATCAATATGAATGATGATATAGTACATTATTACATTAATGTCATGTATAATAAAGAAAAATATGTAATAAGATGTTATTAATTTTAAAATTATCAAATATACACATAATAAAAGTATACATAGTTGGTCCTAGGACACTAACTCCAAAAGTAGGTGCTAAGACCATTGAAAAAATAACAAGTGTTGAAAAATGTATGAAGATTCTGAGAAACCATGGTTCTAATATTTCACTAAATTTACAGTGTTATCAACACTTCTAAGATTATTTAAATTGGAATAAAGACTTGGTTGGAGTGATACAATTTTCAATTAATTTCTTAAAATTTTATCAGGGATACATCTAGAAGAAAAAAATCTTACAGATTCCAATTGTGAGGAAAAAATCATGTCTAATGGGATTGGGATATAAAAATATACATGTTTTCCCTTACGACTATGTTTTTTATAAGAAGGAATATGAATGTTTATCAGAATGTCCAAAATTGGAACATCCCTATATAAAATGAATGATAAATCAAACCATGATTCATTCTAAATAATAGGAACCAAACCTCACATTAAAGAAATATAATATCTTCCAATAATTCCTTGTTTGAATACTATCATTAAAAATTCAAATGATTAAAAGGGTCTAAGATGACATATAGATGAGCTCATCTCTGATGGAAATTATTTCCACCTTTCTGATTCACCATAATGGAAAATATTTGATAAAAAATGTTCTGATTTTGAAAATGATGTTAGAAATCTTAGAACGGGTTTGTGCATAGATATAATGAATCCATATCAAATCCTCAATAGCCAACATAGTTCATGGCATGTTATATTGATTTTATACAACTTGTACCCATAGATATGTATGAAGATGAAATATGTGATGAAGATATTGATGATTTATAGACCAAAACAACCTAAAATAGATATTTATGTTTATCTATAACCATTTATTGATGATTTTAAATTTATATAGGCAACAGGTGTTACATTATTTTATGGATATAATAAAAAGTATTTTTTTTCAATTAATATGATAATGTTCACTATAAATGATTTTATATACATGGAAACTTATTCGGATATAGAATTAAAGTTCATAATGCTTTTCCAAATTGCGAAGAGGAGACTTCATATCATCAATTGTAGAATGTAAGAAAAAATAGTGTACATGGGACCTTAATGATTTTTGTGATTGGGTCATCCTTTTCAAATATTAAATGTGACAACCCGTCCTGGATACCCTCTCAAACTGGTACCCGAACTGATTTTCCACATACCCAAAGGGCGTTTATGATCCCCATGGGCTAGAGACTAGTAATTGGGCATCAAACAATAACCAGAGAGAAAAATTTATCCTAAAATGAAGAAACAACATGGAATATATGTATATATTATAGAGAGAAACAATATAAGATATAAATATATTCCATAAATAAAATAATATAGTGGAAACAATACATCTCAAAAGCAGTCATCACATCCCAAAGTACAAGTACAACATTTAAGGAAAACTAAAATAGAAAACTAACTACTCTGTGTGATAACATGGAACAAATCCCACCATCACACCACTAGAAACCTAAACCCAGCTAAAATAAACCATTCCACCTCATTACAACACCTTACCTTTCCATGCATCAAAATACATATAATTTTATATGCACCACTGAAGGGATGCACAGGGTGTGATCTAAACAGGATCGGTACGATCCCATAGAGGTGTTCCATAAAAAACCTTTGTACATTAATCTAAATATGATAAAATTTATAGAAAACAAGGAATGATAAATAGTTAAACATTTTTTATATCAAAATCAGGGTAAAAAATTCCTCTTTTTTACAATTCCAAATAATGTAGTTAAAATAGTTTCAAAGCATTTCATATATATCAAATCACTCAAATCAAAGAAAATAATGTATCACGTATCATATAAAATCCATGGTATTACTAACTAAAAAAATACAAGCAAGATAATATGTACAATCATGCCAAGGATCACTATAGGTTTGGCTATCTAGGACACTCATACCCTCAATATTGATAATATCATGAATCATGTTTCTGGATATATGTGTCGAATATAGAGATAATAGGAACACCCTGGAAAGTGAACCTCCAAATCATGTATAACAAGTCCCTAGAAAAACAGTACTATGAAGTAGATGAACACCCCATGAGTGAACCCTGCAATGTTATAAAAAAAACAAGGCATATTAATACACCTTAAACCTAAGTACACAAGGATTCTTAAGTGCTATATTTTCCAAACCATTTCATCAAAATAATGATTTTAAAACCATTTTAGAAATCCATTTCACAATGATTTTAAAATACATTTTCTTTTTTAATTAAACAAGTAAAACCCATTTTTTCTCAAAAACCCATTTCCACACAAAAAAGTCAATCATGAAAATTAATTTATATAACAATTTATAACACCATAGAAATACAGTTCATCTAACATAGGCTAGAGATGGAACCACCAACCTCAAACTCAGGTCGCACATGTTGGTAATGGGATCCACCAACAAGGAAAAATGCAAAGACAAAAACATAGGTCTAAGAATCAATCGTCACATATCATAATCAATTCAACAGGAAAAAAGGTTAGTGGATAGGAAAGAACACAACATACCTTGAAGAAACTCACAAGACACACCATAAACAACACAAGGTTTAGCCTCGAGAGGAAGATCACACAACAGGTCTAGTAAGGATCAAGAAGATTATTATTATAAATAGAAATATAAAAAAACATAGTGTAATGACACTACTAAAATCAAGGTAAATATATAAGTAGAATGATTACTCACCTGGAGAAACACAACGTGACAACCCTAATGATCAATCACCAAATGGGGTGATCTGGAAGGAGTGGGGGTCCCCAAAACTGCCTGGGAGAGCTCAAAGGTTGATATAGAAGAGGTTGAGGCTGAATGTAAATAGAAAAATTAGTAATAGAGGGCCTTACAACACACCTACCCTGATCAATATATGGAATGTACTTAGTTCACATTTTGTATTTCCCAATTAAGAATCCCACAAAAAATAACATCAACTTAGAATAAAAATTCTTCTTTTACCATTTCACAATGTGCAATATTTTCAATTTTTGTAAACCTTTCAGGAATTGTACTGGTTCATGAAATATTAACTATGAACAATACATGATGTGTAAAACATTTATGATGTATAATCACTACATGACATGAAATCGCACAATAGACAGCAGAAACTCTATGCTTTGCTTGAATGCCTAAACTAACACCAATGTTCTATAAAATATAGGATAAATACACAAAGACTTTAAAACATATATAATTATACTACATTATTTCAATTAAAAACATACATCATCTAAATTTAGGTCATTTCCCCCTAGTAAACACTCTCCATCCTTGGGAGCCCCCAAATGCACCCAAATAAAGAGGGACACAAAAAGAGAGATGAGAAATAACATAAAGTGGGTAATGGGATGTTACAAACTCCCCATCATAATACTTTATATCCTCATGAAGTCATGTGGAAGAATTATTTCTAGAAATTGGTGAGGCCACTACTCCGTTATCAATGAATTATGCTCCCAAGTCTCATGAATATGATCCATGTCACCATAAAAATCTGACCAATAGAATCAACATACCATACAAGACTTTCACTTGAGAGTCACATATCCCCACTGGATTCTCCCTAATAGAAACATATATCTCTAACTAAATCTCTTCCCAACTCAAAATGTGAAAGGGGTCAGGATGGTATTTCCTGAGCTATGATATGTAGAAAACATCATGAATTCCCATCAGCTGAACTATCAATGCCAATTAATAAGGAACCTAGAAAATATTCTCAGTGATGTAAAATGGTCCAATATATCTTAGAGCCAACTTTCCCTATTTTACAAGCTGATGGTGACCTAGATGAGGTGAAAATTTCAATAAAATCTAGTCACTAATGGAAAACTCTAAAATATAATGTCAAAGATCAACATATGATTTCTATCAACTCCGAGCAGTAACCAAACACTATCATATATATTGAATCCATAATGATGTCTCCTAAATGAGACTTGGTCCCACAAAATATTCCTCACCCACATCTATCAAAAAAATAGTTTATCTTCACGGGCAACCATAAAAATCATTAAAGGGAACCATTCTAATCGATGACTAATAACATTTGTTATAAGAAAACTCAACCAGACCCAGATTGCTATCCCAAAATCCACAAAAATCCAATATATAGGCATGGATCATATCCTACATGATCTAAATAACATGATCTCTCTATGGTTGATAAGTTGTACTCAACCTGACCTAATTACACATCACCTCTTGGATAATCATCCAAAATTATAAGTTAAACCTATGATCCATGTCTAAAATAATGGAAAAGGGAACTTTGTGCAACGTCACAATATCCAACATATACAGCTTACCCAAGTCTTGAACTTTTGTGGTGTCCCTGATTGGAATAAATTGAGTTGACTTTTTTAACTGATCAATCACCACCAATATAGAATTCCTCCACTGGGGAGTCAATGGTAATCTAAAAAAAATCTATAGACACCTCATCCCATTTACAAACTAGCATCATAAGAGGATGGAGAAACCTAGAAGGATTCAAATTCAATGAATTTATCTATTGGCAGGTGGGACACATAATCTACAATGTCACACTTTATACTTGACCACCAGAATAGATTCTCAAGTTATAATACATCTATGTAGTTCCCAGATAAATGACCCATGAAGAACTATGGTAGTAAAAAAAGTAATCTCCTCGCTGATGATGGAACAACAAAATGATCCCTAAAATGGATAATGACATATGATGAGAGAGACCAACCAAAAATGGTCTCCCTGCCATATTGTGTTTCTTGAATTCCTATAAACTCATCATCCTACTACTAAATCTAGAGAATAGAATCAGGGAGAGGTGATGATAATTGAACACTAGTTTGAACCATACCTAAAGCATCATCCTGATCATCTAGGTGAAACTCAATGAAGAGAACTCTATGGTTTCACTCCTCCTTCGATTCCATAACAACATGCGAGGGTACTTTCCCACTGAGAGCATATGCAATGACATTCCCCTTACCTGAGGTGTTGGTGATGTTGAAGTAAAATATCTGAAGGTATTTCACACATCATCTCTGTCTAAGATTCAAGTCTCTCTGAGAAACTATATAGATCATATTGATATGGTCAAAAAATAACATGAACCAATCCCCAAAAACATAGTGTCGCCAACACTTAAGTGCATTCATAACTGTTTAAACCTCTAAATCAAGAGTGGAGAAATTATTGTCACCTAGTTGTATCTAGAGAGATATGTAGGCCACTAAATAATCATCCTACATAAGCACACAACCTAAACCAGTGCTAGAAGCATCAAAGAAAACCATGCCCCCCTTAATGGGTGTAGGTTAGATCAGAATACCAGTTGATATAAGAAGTTGTTTCAGTTCATCAAAATAAGACTTGCACTTTGCATCCCATATGAATTTCACCCCTTTCTTGTTAAGAGTAGTCAAATTTGATTCCATATTTGAAAAATATTTGATGAACCATCGATAATATATATTAAGACAAATGAATATCTGAATCTCAAAGATGTTTCGTGACTCTTCCCATGAAAAACCATTCTTCATCTTCTTAGGATCAACTGATAATCCATGATTAGAAATTAAATTTCCCATGTGCTTTAGTTATTGGATCGAGAAATTTAATTTTGAAATCTTTTTATATAAATGGTGACTTCTTAGTATTTCCAAAACCAAACTCAAATAGTGCTTGTGCTCATGCACTGATCTTAAGTAAACCAAAATATCATCCCTAAAAACTACCACAAAAGTGTTGAGATACTCATGGGATATCAAATTCATCAAAACATACAGAACTTTAGAGGAATTAATTATACCGAATGAAATCACTAGATATTCATAATGTCCATACCTTCTCCTGAAATCAATATTTGGTATATGAGACTCTTGAAATCTAAGTTGATGACAACCTGACAAAAGATTAATCTTTAAAAACCACTTTTCCCCCTTTAACTGGTCAAAAAATCATCTATATGGGGAAAAGAATAATTATCCTTAATCATCACCAGATTCAACTTCCAATAGTCCACACACAATCGAAGTGAACAATCTTCCTTCTTGGAAAAGATAAAAGGGGCCACCCAAGGAGAAACACTAGGGTGAATAAAACATTTTTTCATATATTCATCCAACTGAATAATGATCTCTTTCATCTCCACTAGTTCTATATGATAATAAGGTATCAAAATTGGATGCATACCTACCACCAGGTCGATTATAAACTCTACCTCTCTATCTAGAAGAAGACCAAAGAAATAATATGGGAAAATGTTAGGAAAATAAAAAATAATAGCGGGAATATAAAAAATGGAAGAAACATCATCATGATAAACTACTATAGAAGACAAAAAACTTATAAGATCTGGGTGGGGAGGTTTTTCATGAACAGAACTTGAATCCCACTCTCCCTGAAACAACCAAGTGCTCCTATTGGCTGTAATAAATGAGACATGATGACGATAACAATCAAACTTAGCATGATGAGTGAAAATCAAATCCATCCTGATGGTGATGTTAAATAGATATAGATCAAGAATGATGAAATCCCAAAAAACTCTTCATTAACTATCGATAGTGTAAAGTACACTGAAACCCCTTCTCTTTTCTCTTCCCAAGAGGTGTTTCTAACTCTATAAAAAAATACATGAGTTCCATTGGAAGTTTAATTATATTAACAAAAGTAATAGTTATAAATTAGTGGGAGGTACCTATATCAAATAAATCAATTATTACTTAATATGAAATAAATATGGTACCTATCACTATCTTTGGATCCGCATCTACCTTCACTTAAAAATTATCTACTGTGTGAAGGCACTTCACTCCTAAGGCCTATGGATAGAGCCATGTAGTTTGAAACATCTAACTATGCTATAGTAGACTTTAGATTCGATGATCCCTAACCATAATGACGTGTAGACATAGCCTAATAGAAATACTAAAGATGACTATAATGTTCAAAACTGTTACATATATTCACAGGTGCAGAGCAAGAAAACCAGGTGTGCCTAAAATTTCCACACTGATATCAAGTCAAGGTCACACTATTAGTTGTAACTAATGGTTCAGAGGAGTAATTCCAGTGAGAACCACCTCCACAAATCCTGTTATGATATTTACACTTACTCTTTTTCCACTATGGTCCACTGAAGTTTCCAATGGGTTGAAGAGAATGGAAAAAATAACCAAGATTTCCTTTAATATTCATCTCTTTCATCATTTTCTTTTCTACCGTCTCTACGTAGGTCAAAATATTCAGCATAAATACCTACGATATGATATATGGTTTCAAACACTATAAGTAATTCTGAGCCATAAGCTATTCATTCTTTACTACTTTTAGAGAAAAATGAACTAGATCTGTAAATCAATTGGTTTAAGCTAATGTTGAATTATATCCCTTCTACAAAGATAGGAATAACAAAGACTTCACATCTTTAGTGACTCTGGAAAAAACTCTTGGAAGAGTAGAGTCTTTAAACCCTTCGAGTACAAGAACACATTCATATATACCTATACCATGGAATCCCACTATCACTTTCTAGGACCCTAAAGTTTGAACACTACACACTTCACCTTTATACTCTCAGGTGTCACTAAAAGTTGAAGATATGATTGATCTAGTCCATCCAGTCCTCCACCTCTTGAGATTCATTTGTATCCTTAAGGGAAGATGAATTCTCACATAAGAACTCATGTGATTGATCCTTTTCTCATCAAGATCATGTTTGTACCTCAACAACTACTTTCTGGACTTGCGGTATGTTCTGGTTGACAACATGAACTGCCTGCATAATATCCTCGATAAGATTATGATCTATAGGTGGATTTTCTTGATGATAATCTATGGCGCCCTCCTAAGGAACCCATGGAAGTTGTCTCATAAGAATACTATTACACACCAAAATAAAATAAATGATTATATAACAGTATAATCTCAGCTAAAACTAGAAAACCATAATAAAAATATGAGATTAATATCAAAACTCAAAATAGGAAACACACATCCCAACATCCCATGGTAACTTGAGTCTCATCATGGAATGTTCTGGCCAGACACTCACTGCAACCTACCTCTATAGTCCCAAAAATTCTATCTTCAGTCTACCAACCACCCCATGATAAGGACTCTTGAGGAAAGACCACCTTAAATACAAAACTATGAAAAACTTGACCAAGATACCCTCTAAAACCTTTACTTGAGACAAATTGTCACATAATTAAAGTGAGTTCCTAATCCCCACCGGCTGGTGACTAGAAACCATGCATCAAATAACATATAGAGGGAATGATTTCACCCAATCTGAAGCAACAACATGGAATATATGTATATAGAACAAAGATAAATAGAAGAAGAGATAAATATATTCCATAACTGAAAGAAGACTACGGAAACAATACCACTCAAAAGCTATCAGAACATCCCAATATATAATCCAACATCAAAGGAAAACTAAAATAGAAAACTAACTACTTTGTGTGATATCATGGACAAACTCACACCATCTCACCACCAGCTACCCAAACTTAGTTGAAAAAAACACCTCCTCCTCACTATGTCACCTTTCTTTTCCCTACATCAAAATAAATAAAAATTTCTATGCACTACCAAAGGGGTGCATAGGGTGTGAGCTAAACATGCTCATTAGGACCCCACCTAGGTGTTCTATAAAAAGTCATTGTACAATAAGCTGAACATGCTCAACATTAAATAAAACATGACATGATAAATATTTAAATAGTTTTTATATAAAAAATATGGTAAAACATTTCCCTTTTTTCCACATTTACAGATAAAACAGGTAAAATAGTTTCAAATCATTTCACATATATCAAAGCAGTCAAATCAAGGAAATGCATGTATCACATATCATATTAAATCTATTGAAGTAAAAGAAAAAATAGTATAATCTAAATCATAGGTAACATCAAGAAAATGATCAAAATATTCTAGTATAGTTTGGACACTCATACCCTTAACATAGATAATAATGTACATAGATTCTTTTTATATATGTATCAAATCTAGAGAGTATAGGAACACACTAGAAAGTGAACCTCCAAACAGTGTCTAGCAAGTAACTAGAAAAATAGGTATAGGGAGTAGAGGAACACCCCATGAGTGAAACCCTCATGGTATCAATGGATGAGTCCTATTACTACACCTTCCAAGTAAGTACCCAAGGCTTCCCATGTGCTCTATTTTCAAAACCATTTCATAAAAATCATTCTTTGAAAACCATTTTATAAATCCATTTCACAATTCATTGAAAATACTTTTTATTTTTACTAAAATAAGGGAAAAACCATATTTTATAAAAAAACCCATTTCCACACACATAAATCAATCATTCCAAATCATTTATAAATTAATTTATATCACTAGAGTAATATAATTCATCTAACATAGGCTTGATATGAAACCAACTACCACAAAATCAGGTCGCACATACACACAATGGGATCTATCGATAAGGAAGAATGAAAAGACAATAACAGAGGTCCTAAAATAAATCCTCACATCTCAGAATCAGTTAAAAAATGGTTATAAAATAGGGATAAATAGAACATACCTTTAAGAAACTTTCATGCCATAAAAAAACCAACACAAGGGTTAGCCTCCGAATGAAGATCACACAATAGATATAGTAAGGATCAATAAAATTATTATCATAGGTCAACAGATTGAAAAACATAGTGAAATGATGCTAATGTGATCAAGGTAAATAAATAAATAGAAGGATTACTCACCTATATAAACATAGAGCAACAACCCTGATGTTTGATAGTCAAATCAGGTGATCTGGAAGGAGAGTAGGTCCCCAAAACTACCTAGAAGAGCTCCTAGGTTGAGAGAAGAGAGGTTTCAGTTGAATGATAATAGAAAAATTAGTCCTGGATCACCTTATAATTATCATGTCTTGATCAATACATATCATGTACTCAGTTCATATCATGTATTTCTAGATTAAAAAGTAAGATTGTAAAACACTTCACCTCAGATTAAAAATCCGGATTCTTACCATTTCACAATGTGTAATATTTTCACAATGTGTAAACCTTTCAATACTTGTACCATTTCACGATATCTCCTTAGTTACCAATACATGATATGAAAAATTTACACAACATATAAAAAATTCATGACATGTAATCATTACATGATGTGAAATCACCCAGCAAACAACAAAAGCCCCATATTCTGCTAAAATTCCCAAACCAACACTAATGTTCTTCAAACTTGGGGAGAACCCCATAAATCCTTTAATATATTTATTCTTATACACCATTAATTCAAATAAACATGCATCCTATAAATTTAGGTCATTTTACCCCAAAAAATACTCTCCATCCTTAAGAGCCCCCAAATGCACCCAAATAAAGAGAAAAATGAAAATAGAGATGAGAAATACCTGAAAGTTGGATGATACATTAAAAATACATTTAACGGTTTATAAGTGTATGAATTTTCCCACAATAGTGTTCAAAAGAATAATATTATGACAAGGTGAAAAAAATTGATGTCACATTTGTAAAGAAAGGAAGTTATGGTTGTCAAACAAATACATGAAAGAAATAATCCATTTTATTCAAGTTACATTATTGGATATTTTTGGATGTAAAAACTAACATTGACATTATAGATGTTGAAAAAAAAATTTGATGGTCCAATTTAAACATTGTTAAAGATAAAAGGAAATAAAAAAAGATGGATTTCATGCATGGATGGACTTAATAACCGTAGGAATGTGTTTGGAGTATGCTCCCACAAATAAAGGAATCATAAATTGTTTTCCTCCAACTTGTCACAAATTAAACAAGAATTCAATGATAATTTTTTTCAATATCTTTATGGTATTAAATTACTTAACGAGTTTTCTTCAAATGAAAAAAAAATTTGTGACAATTAGGGATTTAAAGTTAATAGTTATGAAATTTCATGACTATCATGTATTGATGCAATAGTTGTTTTTGGTTTCATTGTATAGAGTATTCCTAATAAGTATAAGAAATTCTATCATTGGTCTATGCTATTTTTTAAGTCAATTTTTATTAAACTCATAGATCCATATTTATTAGATGTGTTGGAGAATGAAGTTGTCATCATATTTTTTAAACAATAAATGTATTTTCCACCATAATTTTTTGATATAATGGTTCATCTATTGATTAACTTAGTGTGAGATATAATAATATATGGGATTTCTTATTTATGCTGGATTACTCATTTTTAAATATATATGAAAATTTTGAAAAGATACTAAGAATATGCATTAACCAGGGGCCTTTATTGTTCAAAAATATATATCAAAATAGGTAATTGAGTTCTATACTAATTATTTTTCTAAATTAGAGCATCTTGGTATCCCAGTATCTCAACATTTTATAGTTTATAGTGAAGGTAAAGGGATATGTGGCCTAAAACTAAAGTTAATTCCACATGATGAATTGATTCATTCACATTTATACATTTTGACAACATAGGTGAGGTTCAACTATATTTATCATCACATATTGTTGGATTCAAGATACAGTATCCAAGACAAAATAAAAATTGGTTGATGAATGAATATAAAAAACACATTTGTTTCATGGTTTAAGAAGAAAATCAAAACTGATTTATCAGCATTAGAAACATTGAAATGGGTAAAAGGGGACCAAGTGTTAATCTGATCATGTGGTCTAGTTTTGATATCAATGGTCACACATTTTACACAAAAAACCAAGATGAAAAGAGCACCATTCAAAATAGTGGAGTAATGGTTGTTGCTGAAGCACTGTATTTTTTGAGTGATAAATATAAAAACCCAATTTCTGCATCAACATCATATTTTGAAGTTATTGAGGATGTATAGAAGATTGATTACACGAAATATTGGGTACCCTTAATTAAGTGTAACAGGGTTGATAGTAACAATGGTATGAACCATGATGAGTATGTATTTACCTATTGATTTGAAAATATTTAGTTTTAAGGAGGAATCATTTATCATGGAGACACATCCAAGAAAAATATTTTATATTGTTGACCCATCAAATGACCAGTGGTTCATTGTTTTACAAGGAAAAAAAATTCATTTGGGTGATGATAATATTAATGATGTTGAAGACTTATCTAACATTTATTCATCCATTACATGATTACCCGAGGGTAATAATGACTGAGATGTAGACATTTTCCATGAAACACAAAATGATCATGTAGAAGAGATATGGGAAAACTCCATTTCTCTCCTAATTAATTAGTTAATATATTTTTTTGTGAAACTGACATAGTTAAAAACATTGTTTTTTAACTTTGATATTTAAATAAATATATGTTCATCATTAAATTTATTTTTTAATACTTTTTTTATCCATTGGATTTAGATATCTGTTTTTTGGTTGAAAAATTTTACCTTCATTATTTTTTGTCACCATTTTCTTTATATTCTTCATTTCCAGGTATATGATTTTATTAAATAAAATATTTTTAATTTTCTTCCTATTATTAAAAATTACATTTTTTACTTATAACATTTATTTATTTCTAATAAAATATTGGTACCCAAAATTATAAATTTTTATATAATATTCATTCCTATCATTTTTTTGTTAATTTTTATATTCACTTGTTTTAGTTGCACATTTTTTGGTTAAAAAGTCTAACGTTCAATGTTTTTTTTCTATTATGAACGATAATTTTTTTATTTATTAAAATTATTTTATTTTAATCAAATAAAGGTACACATACTTTTTTTGAATTAGCATAAATATTTATAAATGACAGATATGTAGGCATGGGAAACACGATATGTAAACTTTTCATATAAATATATCTATAATAATTAAATTATTTAATGAAATTAAACTTATATTTCTTAAAATTGTTTGAAACTATTCTTATCTAGAGAATACAATTCCTAAATATAGAAGGTGTGGGATTACATGTTTACCCAAACTTTCACTCATAGGTTAATAGAACAGGGTGATAATTAACTTTGATGATAACAATCACACAACTGGCCAACATGCCACACAATTTAGGACTTACCTGGCTATATAGAGTCATTGTAGGATAAGTACTATATTCCCTAATTAGAGGAGAGTCGACTAGTTGATGAAAAATTTTAATGGGAATCTATAATGGTAAAATTTATAAACTTGTTTATCTAGTTTTTCAATGGTTTAAATATTATAAATTTTTAAATATTTTATTTATTCAATTATAGATTACATTTAACGTTCAAGAGATGAAAAGAATTAATAATAAGTTTTTATCATTTATGGGAACATGATGGATAGGTTTCAATTCAATTTTAATTTCATTTTATATATTTAAGTGTAAATAGAATCAAGAATCATGCCATAAGTATGATTTTATAGATACAGAGACATTGAAATAAGTTTGTCTCTAGTTGACAGGAGGAAACTTTTATGGTTTGATTTTGTTGTTTTTAAAATTTATTTGTTTAGTTAGTTCTAATTATTTGACAACATATTTGTTTTTAGTAGTTAACAAGACTCTAGGTTAACTCTCCAAGAGACACAATATCATAATTTATACCCTTATACATTGTCATGTGAAGGGTATCCTTTATTAGAGGAGAAAATGATTACTAAAAAAAATTAGTAAATTAAGATCCAAGTCAAGTAGCAGCTCAGAAGAGGTTCCACACAACGCTTAATCTCTTTCCCCTCATCATGAAAAAATAGAAAATGGTAAGAATGAAAAAATGGTATGTATTTTACCGATTCAACAAAGGAAATAGCTAATAATATTGTAAGTAATTAATTGTTAATTTTATTCAATATTACTTTTTTGTAAATTTATATCACTAACATAACATTTGAAAATATTATTTCTGGATTACCTTCAGAATGAAATGAAACATGGTAAATTTATCTCTGAGGGTATGATGGATATTCTTACCACTACTTTACAAAATTAGGAACACTCAGACCACATCAGAGGGTATAAGGAGGGAATCTATTTTATAAAAAAAAATTGGGCACCCCCATAGTGCAACATTGGTGGGGGTAGAATATAATGATAAATAAATTATTTTAATTATGAGTTATGACAGTTTAATGAGTCAATAGATTATATAATTAGATCATATTTAGCATCTATGCTTGCAGAAGAGATTAGACAAACACAACCTGCTTATCCAAACTAGACACCTTCTCATTTAGACCTGACTGTGCACTATGAGTTACATGCTAGTGATCCATATGTATGTATAGTAATATACAGAATGGTACATCATTTGATATATTATTTACATCATTGTATTATGGAATTGAGTTAGGTAAGAGTAGTGATAAATGATATTATTGGTCCAATTTCTCCAGTTTCATTCCCTACTGTCCATAGTTGGAAAAATTATGGGTCATTTTTTACTTTGATCAGTTAATATTTTTTTCAAGTTACATGGAAAATAATTGCAACACATGTATAGTGAGATCATAACCCTTTACATCATCCATGATATCAATTTTAAATAAATTTAATGTATAATATCTTCCTCATTATACACTAATTATATTTAAAATAGACATCATGGATGTTGTAAAGGGTAAGGTTATCAATGTACATGTGTTGCAATTTTTTTACATCTAAAATTATGACAAATATTACCAAGTTAAATTAAAAAAATGACCAATAATCAGTCCAACTATGGATGCCTCCTTAGGAGGCATCATTACTGGAGAACTTGGGTCAAAAACATCATTCATTTCTACTCTTACCCGAAAAAATTGAATAATATTATGATGTAAATAATCTATTAGATAATGTAAAATTATGTATACGACAACACGTAGATAGGGATCCCCAACAAAAAAATTACAGTACATGGCCGTGTCTGAACAAGGAGGTTTTGGATCTAGGTAAGAAGGTTGTATCAGTTGCATCACTTATTCAAGCATAGCCACTGAAAATGATTTAATTCTATCATCTATCGATTCATTTATATGTTTTAGTCTAGCCTTAAAAGATTTTATTTCTCCCTTATATTCTTCCTCCATTGATTTTGTGTTAGGGGAGTGGAAAAAACCTTTTATAAAACTGATACCCTCTTCATACCCTCTGATACTGCTTGGGTGCTCCAGTTTTTTTAAAGCAGTGGAAAGAATATTCATCCTACCCTTAAGGATAAAGGTCATATTTGTAGTTTTCTCTTGAAGGGAATCCTAAAATAATATTTTCAAATGTTATATTAGTGAGATAAATTTACTAAATAGTAATATTGAAGAAAATTAACAATTAACTATTTAAAATTATTTATTGGTCCAGTAATATACCTCCACCTTTTCATCATTTTATCTATTTTATCTATTTTATGATTTTTCATGATAAGGGGGAGAAGATGCAGGGTTGTGTGGAACCTGTTCAGTGCCTCTACTTTACTTGGAACTTAATTCACTAATTTTTTTGATAATAAATTTATCCTCTAATAAAGGATACCCTATGTGTGATAAAGTATAAGCATATAAATTCAGATACTATATATTAGTGATTTTTCCTGGAGACCTGTTACATAAGAAAAAATGAATATGATATCAGGTAATTAAAATTAATTAAATCAAGTAAAATTTTCAAACAACAAACAAACCATAAATGTTTCCTCTTTTAGACTGTAAACAAACTTCTATCATGTCTCTATATCTATAAACTCATACTTAAGTCATGGATCATAATTCTTTTTACTCCAAAAAATATAAAATGTAATCAACTTTCACTTAAAATATCTCCATCAATTTTCCACAAAGGATATACACTTTTTCTTAATTTGTTTTGCCTCTTGAAAGTTAAATGTCATTTATAATTTAATAGATAAAATATTAACAAATGTATAATATTTAAACCATTGGAAAAATAAATAAATTAGTTTAGAAATTTTACCATTATGGACTCCCATAATAAATATTTTATTGATTAGTTGATGCTCCTCCAATCAGAGAATAAAATACTTATCCTATAATAACTCTTCATATCCTGTAAAGTCCAAAACCACATGTCATGTGGACTAGTTGGGTGGTCATTATCATTAAAGTTAATTATAAACCTCTATTATCCATGTGTGGAATTTTTTTTGGTAAATGTGTAATCTCACACCCACCATATTTAGGCACCATCCTCTATAGAGAAGAAGAAGAGATATACACAATTTTAAGAAATAAAAGTTTAATTTAATTAAATAATTTAATTAATATAGATACATTTATATGAAATAACATACATACCTTAGTTTCTATACCTATGTGTTTTTTATTTAGAGAGATGTGTGCTACTTCAATAAAAGAATTTTTTTATTTGATTAAAATCAAATAATTTTAATAAATAAAAATATATATTTTTCATAATAGAAATCAAAACATTGAATGATAAAATTTTTCAACCAAAAAAACGTGGAACTAAAACTAGTGAATATAAAAATTAACAAAAAAAGAAAAAAATGATTATCATATAAAAATATGTAAATTTTTGAAATGTATTTTATTGGATATAAATAAATGTTATAAGTAAGAATTTAATTTTTCATAAAAGGAATAAAATTATAAATATTTTATTAAATAAAAGAAAATACATAAAAATGAAGAATATAAAGAAAATCATCACTAAAAAATGATGAAAGAAAAAAAATCAACCAAAAATGGATATTTGAGTCTAATGAATATAAAAAATATTAAAAAAAATAGAAATAATGTTAAACATATATGTATTTAAATATAAAATTTAATAAATAAAGTTTTTAATTTTTTTAGTTTCACACAAAGAAATAGAAATTTACCTGGTTAATTAGGAGAGTAATTGAGTGTTTTCCCATATCCCTTCTTCATGGTCATTTTATGTTTCATGGAAAATACCCACATTATAGTCATTGTTATCCTCGAGTAATCGTTTAATAGATAAAGAAATTTCATATAAGACATCAACATCATCAATATTCTCAAAACCCAAATGAATTTTTTCCCTTTGAAAATAATGGACCACTAATCATTTAATGGGTCAAAAACATAAAATATTTGTTTTTCATGTGTTTCCATGACAAATCATTCATCCTAGAAGCTAAATATTTTCAAATCAGCAAGTTTAAATCCATAATAATCATTTTTCACACCACCATTACAATCAACCTAGTTACACTTAAACACCGGTACCTAAAATTTAGTATAATCAATCTCTCATATATCCTAAACAACTCGAAAATATGATTTTGATATAGAAATTGGTTTTTTAACTTTGGTACTCAACAAATGAAATGATTTAGTAGAAACCATAACTCCACTATTTTTAATGGTAATCTTATTTTCCTGGTTTTTTTTGTAAAATGTTTAACCATTAATATCAAAACTGGACCATATGATCATATTAACACTTGGTCCCCTTCTAACCATTTCAATGTTTCTGATCCAGATAAATCAATGTTTATTTTCTTCTTAAACCATGAAAAAAATATTTTTTATGTTCATTAATTAACCAATTTTAATTTATTCTTGGATATCATACCTTTAGTACCACAATACGTGATGATATATATGGTTGGACCTCACCTATGGTGTTAAAAATGTATATATGTGCATGCACAACTTCATCACATGGAATTGACTTTTCCTTTAAATTGAGAATTCATTTACCTTCACTGTAAACTATCAAATGTTGAGATATAGGGATACCAATGTTCTTCACTTCAGAAAAATAATTTATATAGAAATCTAAATTACCTATTTTGATATATATTTTTGAAAAATATAGGTGATTACTCGATGCAGATTCTTAACATATCCCTTCAAAATTTTCATATCTTTCAAAATGATACATCCAACATAAATAAACATTACCACATATTCTTATCTCTCACACCAAATTAATAAACATATGAACCATTATATAAAAAAATGATGGTGGAAAATACATTTCTCCTCGATTTGAGATTACTCCATCAGGTGACATTCAAAATACCAGAGTTGATATCCTTCTTTTAAAAAGTGTTCTCTCACTAGTAAGATAGCCAAAAATCCCAAAAAATGATATAGTAATGCATAAAAGTGCCCTATATTTACCTTATAATCATTTTTTTTTCTTTACAAATGAATACAATTCATGGGGGTCATTTTTTTGTCATTGAAAAATTCATACCACACAGTTTTCTGCATAACCCATGATATTATCCTCACTTAGACAAAAAATGTTGAGTTTGAGAAGAAATGTGTCTATATGACATAAGTATAAGTAGATTAGATTTTTATTTTCTGCAAAAATTCTCACACACTGAGGGATGAATATTCCTTTGAAATGTTTCCCTATATGAAAATGAGGTGGTGATAACCTCCTTCCAGAAGTAGTTCATGGATTTCAAAAATTGCGGAAAAATAGTTTTACCACCTTAAAACCTGTTTTAGGGTATTATGGGAACTTTTGGAATCATAAAACACCATAATAGTGTGTATATAACATATCATGAGCTCTTATTTTACTTTGTAATCATCTATTTGACTACTCATGGAGCCCAAACAGACTTACAGATAACATTTTATAATTGTTCTATGTTTGGTTACAATTTTTCTAGAATAAAGATAAAAAAGTATAAAATACCACATAGAACTTTGTTTAGAATGCATAAAACTTCAATTGTTTCATATTTACATTTTAATTTGTGTCTTGGAGGTAGTTATTTTTTCTCATGCATAACACTTTGCTCCAACCACGTGGTACTTCACACAATTTGTGAAACACTCATCCTACAAAATGAAGAAGTTTGTGGTTCTATGTGGTGAATTTTTGAACCCTAAAAAATATTTTGTTATGGTATAAGGTTTTATTTTATTACCCCCACATAGAAAATAAATTACCTCATGAATCTCCTATGTGGATAACCCTTTTGCGAGACTACTATGCAGAACTCTTGTGCGACCTCCCTCCTTCAAGAACTGCTATGTGGAAGCCTGTTTCTCTATGGAAAATTGTTTTGGGAAATCATTTATTCACCAATGCCTATAAATACCAACACCCACATCATGATAAATCTGAGAGAAAAAATGGAGACACATGGGGGATTAGTTGGGATTCTTCGGTAGGCCTTGTTCTTGTAGAGCCACTCAAGTAAAATTCCCGAGTTCTAAACCAGGGAGGGAATTTGTGATGTAATCTACAAGGAAATCCATCTCATAAAACATGCTATGGAAATTTCTATATGGAGATGCCTCTGTAAAGATACTATATAGAATCACCATTCACCAGCACTATACAACTGATTCTATTCAACTGTCAATTTTATAAGACCACCCCAAGGTGAAGTGTTATGTGGGGATCCCTCATGAAATGATATGTGATTCCCCTATGTTTCTTCCCTCCCCCAAGAACTATTATATGACCAACCCCATCCAGATTACCATATGAAGTACACCTATGTGGATACCCCATCACAAATAAACATGAGAATACTTCTACGAGATCATGTGATCATCACAAACTTCTCCATTTATGGGCATCCTCCTAAGTGTAATCCCCAACAAAACCTTAAATTGCCCATGAGTTAAGATTCTACTCATAGTTCTAGAAACACGGTAATCCTCATAGTTGTAAGACTAAGAAAAACCTTTAATTACCCCTAAGTCGAGATACTTGTCATGGTTCTAGAAATATGGGAATGTTCCTAGGTGTAGGTCCCAACCAAACCTTAATCTTCATGAATTTATATTCTCTTTATGGTTCAAGAAATACAGGAATCCTCCTGCGTGTAAGCCCAAATCAAAACTTAATCTTTGTGAGTTGATGTAACATCCCAGGTAAATAAAGAAATATGAAAATTTCATATTTATTAATATTTTTTAATTAAATATTAATTTTACTTTAAAGGGGTTTCTATGTTCGATAGTGTACCCGATACACAACAATGAGTTTCTTTGAAATCTTACGTTGCAGACTAATAATAGAATATTATTATTTTAAATGGTAGTTAACACCTAGCCGTTGTATTAGAGGGAATGAATTGAACTAACTACAATATGATTATACATGTTTGTTAAATGTTTTTACATTTATCCAACAAAAGTTAGGGTATTAAAATATGAATGAATCCAATTTTAAGCATAAATACTCTAATATTCAATAAAAGGTCGATTTACCGTCTTTTGATGGAAAACCCTCTTTAAATATGGTTTTAGTAATTTTTATATGATCTATTTGAAAAAATAAAATTCTTCTTTAGATTAGGGACATAAAAATTTACTTTGGGTAAATTTTTGGTATTTTTCTAATAAAGTTCATTTTTTAACGAATAGTGAAAAATATTGTATTTTAATTCAAAAGTACCTTTTAATCTAATATATTTATATGGTTATATTATCTTTTAAATTGGTTTTAAAGTGTAATTAGAATATATTTTTACAATTTAATTCAATTTTGGTCATTGTGATTAATTTTACTTTGAAATTGGACATAAACAAGTATCAATATTTTGATAGTTATTGTTTCTTAAAAACACGCTAATTGTTTTGACAACAGGAATTACTTTTAAATTAATTAATGTGACTTTTATATTTTGAATTTGGTAAAATAGACATCATTTTTTAATTCATAATATCAAATATATCTTAGGCTGAATTTTTGGTAGTTTTCTGAAAAACTTCAATTTTTGATGAATAGTGAAACCACTAAGTAGTAGTTAAAATTTGACACTTTCATTTAAATGAGAATTTACCGCTTTTTTGGATTTAATTTCGAAAATCCGACATACATGGTTGTTATTAGTAAGTAAAATGTGGTTCAATAAGATGAAAATAATTTTTGGTGAACAGTAACTTTTGACTTTTATTTACCACGATTAAAGGTAAATAAGGTAATTTAAGGTAAAAAGAATATTATAATAATACAAAATTGCCTTAACACTTGTCCTAAGATTATTGGTTGAGTCATTTACGACCATGATCATATTTGGGTCTATTTTGGGACCCCATGGAGCCACTTATGAGTGATAATGACACTTTAGATTAATTAACTTAAAGTAATGACAAAAATGACATAAACAAATATCTTTTAGAAAATTAATTTTTACATGGAGTTATATTAATAATCTTTTCAACTATAAATATTAATTGGAAATAGAAATATATTTCCTACATCATGGTATTTTTTTATAATTTTTAGACATCAAATAAATTAAATTATTTATGACACAATAATGATGCATTATTTACCTCATTAATAAATGATTTTAATAAATAAGATTATAAATATTAAAATAACATCCAAAAACAGTCCAATTATTATTGGATGATTTTATTTAGACCATGAGTCATCTTATCTTAAAATTTAATTATTTTTGGACCTTTAGAAACCAAATATCATTATATAATAAAATAATATTTTCACACTTTCCTAAAGAACCCCTCCTCCCCCTTATAAAAAGCCCTCAATTATTACTCATTAATCACACCTATAAAGCCCCTTTTATTGTCCAAACCCTTCCCAAATAAGCTCTCAATATCCCTCTCCTCCTCCTATAATCCTTACCTTAAGCAGAAGGCACTTTAAGAAGTCATTTTGGTTCAAACCAAAGGGAGTTACCCAAATTAAAGGTAATAGTTCCTCTTAACTTATTTTATTTTATTTTACTTCTCCAACCCCTAAAGTCTTTTTATTATTTTCTTTTATAACAATACCAGTATTATAAATATACTAGGATTTTTTTATGAGAAGTATTCTAACTACCCTTACACACACCTCCATCTAATGGGTGAAGAACATACTCTTTCTGTGGATGGAAAACTAACGCCTCACGAAATGATGATTGTTTAATTATCTCCTACCGCCTCTCATGGTGGACACTAATATGGCACTATATTTTTATATGATATATATTATGTTTATTTTTTCTTTATTCTTCTATATTTTACATTTATATCCTACCTTTGTGGTTTCCATAATGGGTAAACGCGATAATTTCATTTGAGGAATTACGGACTACCACCCCCTCAAAGTGATATGACTCGTTAATGACATATGTGGGACGTATAAAGGATAGTGTTAATGATATTATATATGATATTATACTAGAATTATAATATAACTATGTATAATTATGTTTTAATTCCATTAAAGTACGAAATAGAAATGAAAGTAGCATTCATGCGTACGTATGACTTACCGTCTCCATAAACGGTGCATTTCATTTCTTATCTCCAAAATTTAATGTACTATTATAAATACATATATATACTAGATATATATAATTTATATGATATCTAAATCATGAATATCATTCTGTAGATAATGGACTATTTACCACATTGACAACTTGTAATTATAAGGTGTTCATTTTTTACTCCAGTACCAAATATCAACAAAACAACAATTATTAACTTAAATGATTAAATAATGTCTATAACATGGTAATAAGTGATATAAAAGTAATAATAAACTTTAAAATGGTTATTAAGCAATTATAAATTAACTTTAGTTTATTATTCAGGAGATTAATGAACGAATGGGTCAATTCAAACATGAGGTAAGGGACTTCGTCTCAATCTCCTTTCATTAAGGCATATTTTGTTTTATACATGACTTTATTTTATACAGTGTATAAATCCATTTGACTTTTTATTTCATTCAAAGGAAATATTTTTATATGAAGCATTTTACTAAACGACTAAAAGGAATTTTTTTTCTTAACGTAAGCGGTTACAATGACCTTTTTCCACCACCACGAGTATTATTTGATCTTTGGATTACTTAACAAGACGTAATGTTTTTTTAAAAGGAAAATAAATACCATATACTTTTTACATATTTTGGTATTTAAAATGGTTTTTATAATGGATTTTTTTGTCAATATATTTTAATGATATATTGTGATTGAAATGTGGAAATGTTATCTTTCCTTTATGTTTTTTTATGTTATGAATATGTTATAGTTCTTGGGCATTGTTTAGGTATACGGGTGGTTCCATGATAAACATAGGGTGGGTGAGACCGAGATATCTCCCCAATGAATTGGGTAATATAAAGGAGGTAAACATGAATGTTTCTCCTTAGATATTTAGGGAATATACTGTGATGGGTATTCCAATGTAACTCCCTATGTAACTGTGATAACTACAATGTAAGTATGATATGAATGCCATAAGTACTTTTATGATTTGTGATTACTATGTGTTATTCATAAATCTTATGTTTTCATGAGGTAAGTAAAAGAGTTTATGTTTTGTATGTATTTATGGACTAATGATTTCTTTCTTATTTTATAACCCTTACTGAGCTTTTTATGCTCATCCCAAGTTTTGAAATATTTTTCACAGGACTTAAAATATGAATAGGGTCAAGGATGGGATCAAGGAAAAGTCCTGTTGTCTAAAACATGGAAATAGACATGACACATTTTTCAAGAGTTTTTATTTTACGAAAAAATGTATACTGAGTAGAATTGACTACATGTAATATTCATTTTGTTTTGTAAATGTTATGACCTAATTCTCTAAAACTCTAAACACGAAAAGATCATCAATGTGAATTATCCATTTAATTCAAGAATATGTAATGTTTAAGGCTAGGTCCTTATAGTTGGTATTAGAGGTCAGTTTAGATAACTTTAGGAGTTAGGGTATTGTTAAATTCATATCCATAAATTACTTTATATTGAAATGATATAGCATTTACAAATTACCATGTTGCTTCACCTAAGATATTTCTGTGTTCAGAATGGTTTTCCATAGAGGAAATATTGCAGTTATGTTGGGACGACATCAGGAGGAAGACAACCTTCCATATCAGAAACCTGAGATGGTCGGAATCAGAATTGAACAATTTGATGTGGTGATGGCATAGTTGACTCAGGCTATAAATGGTGGTGGTATCTATGCACGAGATCATCCAGATCAACCACAGAGGTACATGTCAGTAGTGGATCATTTCATGAGGCAACATCCCCCATCATTCAGAGGATCATATGACTTGGTGCTAGCAGAAGGGTGTAATAAAGCACTGGAAAATGTTTTCGATGTCATGGGTTATTCAGAACTTTAAAAGGTTAGTCTCGTTGTTTTCTGTTTTGAAGGTGAATATGATCAGTGGTGGTCGATAGTGAAAAATATCAGGGATAGTGAGGAGATTGATGCTCTCGATTTGGATGAATTAAAAGGTATGTTTATTGAGAAATATTTTCCTAAGGTGGTTTGTCTTAGAATGGAAAAACAATTCCTGGAATTGAGGTAGGAGGATGACTCAGTGGCTACTTATGAAGAAAAATTCACTCGACTGGCAAGGTATGCTCCAAATTTTATATGAGATCTTGATAGTAAAATAAAATGTTTTTACTCAGGATTAAAGCCAAAGTATCAAATGTATTTAGCTTCTTGTGAGTTCAAAAGTTATGAAAAACTTGTTCATTGTATGGAGAATGTGTAAATGGAGTTTTTCGATGATCATATGTTCTTTGAAAAACAACAGAATAAGAGGCTGAGGTGGCAGATGAAAAAGAAGAACTCTTCAAAAAAGTCTGATGGTAAGAAACTTATGTTTATAGTTTGTGAATATGGTGGTAAAAAGCATGCTGGGGAATGACTTTTGAAATCTATTAAGTCCTACCAATGTGGTAAAATGGGACATAAGGCTCAAAATTATGCTGAAAAAGATCAGGTTAATGGTAATATAAAATCTGATTTACAGTCAGTAAAATGTTTAAAGTGCAATGAAATGGGTCATTATGAAAATGAGTGTCCCACGAAGAACTCAACTGAGAGAAAGCATCCATACTACAAGAAAAAAGGGGTGGTGAAATCCTTTGAAACTACTTCAGCAAATGTTAGGCCATCAAATGAAGTATTATCAGGTACAACATTTTTTTGTTCAGATTATGTCAATGTGTTTTTTGATTCAAGGTCTACACATTCATTCATTTCTGAGAAGTTTTCTAGTAAATTGGGAATTCCATTTAAAGATATGAATCCTGAACTTATGGTAAAAACAACGGGGGGAATGTTAAGAAAAAAAGAAATTATAAGAACCTTCCTATCCTTGTGTGCGTGAAGAATCTACCTGAAAACCTTATTGTTTTGAATCTAGTAGTGTTTGATGTTATTTTGGGTACGGATTGGCTTTCTATTTATCAAGCTAAGATTAACTGCAGAGCTAAAGAGGTTTCTTTTCAGAAAGATTTTCAATTTTGTGTACAAGAATGAACCCTTGATTTTGATAACATATTATGAAGCTAAGAAACTAGTAAAAGATGGAAATGAATGTTACCTTTCTCATATTGTTGAAAATAAAGGAAGTGTTGAGATTAATGATGTTCTAGTGGTAAATGAGTACCTTGATTTTTTTCTTGGTATTATACCTGATTGGGAATTTGAATTTATTGTTGACTTAGTTCCTGATGCTATGCCAATTTCAAAACCCCCTTATCGAATGGCTCAATCTGAACTTTTAGATTTAAAGAAGCAATTGAAGGAGTTATTAGATAAAGGTTTCATTAGACCTAGCACATCACCATGGGGTTCTCCTGTCTTGTTTATTGAAAATAATGATAGTTTAATGAGACTTTGCGTTGATTATAGAGCATTGAATAACATCACTATTAATAACAAGTATCCTTTGTCTCAAATCAATGATTTTTTTGATCAGCTCTAGTGAGCTCAGTATTTTTCAAAGATTGATTTGAGGTCGAGGTACCATCAGTTGAAAGTAAAGTAAGTAGACATTCCAATGACCACATTTCGTACTAGATATGTCCATTATGAATTTTTAGTTATCCCTTTTTGTTTAATCAATGCACCTACTATATTCATAGATCTTATGAATAGAATTTTTCGTGAGTTCATGGATAAGTTTGTGGCTGTGTTCATTGATGATATTTTGGTTTATTCAAAATGTAAAGAGGAACATGAAATTCATATAAGGGCTATCTTTCAAAACTTAAAATAAAAGAAATTGTTTGGTAAATTCAGAAAGTGTGAGTTTTGGTTACAGAAAATTTCTTTCCTTGGTCACATTGTTTCAAAAAATGGCATAACGGTTGATCCTGCTAAAACAAAAGTTTTTGAAGAATGGCCAAGACCCACAAATATAATCGATATACGTAGTTTTCTTGGTTTATATGGTTATTACCGAAGGTTTGTTGAGATTTTTTCATGGTTATCTATTCCAATGACTAAGTTAACTCAAAAAGGTGTTAAGTTCCTTTGGACAAAAGAATGTGATTATTTTTTTTTGGAATTGAAAAGAAGATTGGTTAATGCTCTAGTTTTGGCACTGCCTTTTAGAAATGGTGAGTTTGTAATCCACAATGATGCTACATTGAAAGGACTTAGTTGTTTCTTTATACATAATGATCAGGTAATTACTTAAACATCACATCAGTTGAAACCTCATGAGTTAAATTACCCTACACATGATTTGGAATTAGCCGCTATTTTTTTGCTTTATAAATTTGGAGGCATCATTTGTATGGAGTAAAATGTGAAAATATACTAACTAAAAAAGTTTGAAGTATATATTAACTCAGAAAGAATTGAACATGAGATAGAGGAGATTGTTGGAAGTAATCAATAATTATGATTGCATGATCCTTTACCATCCAGGATAGGCAAATAAAGTGGATGATACTTTGAGTCAAAAAAGTAATACTTCATTAACCATGATACATTTGGAACGAGATCCTATAGTTTTTGATTTGATGAACTTTGGAATATAAATTTTTGGTGTAAGAAATTCTTCTGTTTTGTTTTAGGTGTCAGTGAAATCATCTCTATCAGACAAAATAAAGAAAGCTCCAAAAAACACAGTGAGTTACAGAAAAAGGTAGAGTTGGTTCAGAAGGGTAAGTTGCCAGATTTTAAAATTGATAATGATTGTGTTTTGAGGTTTGGAAAAATATTATGTGTGCCTTGTGATTCACAGTTGAAGAATGAGTTGTTATGTGAAGCTCATAGTTCCCTATTTTCAGTTCATCCTGGCAGTACTAAAATGTATAGAGATCTTCAGAAGTATTACTGGTGGGATGGAATGAAAAGATATATTGCTGATTTTACTGTGAAGTGTTTGACTTGTCAGCATGTTAAAGTAGAGTGGCAGTTACGAAAAGGGATGCTTCAGTATTTACCAGTGCTAGAGTGGAAATGGGAAAATATATCCATGTACTTCATTGTGGGATTACCAAAGACATATTGAGGTAACAATACAATCTGGGTTATTGTTGATCGGTTGACTAAATCTGCTCATTTCCTTTCTATCCGAGATACTTTGTCTCTAGATCAACTTTCTCAGTTGTATGTTAAAGAGATAGTTGGGTTGCATGGAGTTCCCTTATCCATTGTATCTGATCATGATCCCAAGTTTACTTATAACTTTTAGAAAGGCCTTCATAATTCATTGGGTATTGAATTAAATTTTAGTACAACCTTTCATCCACAATCAGATGGGTAGTCAGAATGAACAATTCAGAATTTGGAGGATATGCTACATGCTTGTTTACTGGATTACCATGGATGTTGGGACCACCATCTTTCTTTGGTTGAATTTTCTTATAATAACAATTTTCATTCCAGTATATAGATGGCTCCATTTGAGGAATTATATGGAAAGCGTTGTCGAACTCCAGAATTTTTGGATGAAGTAGGTGAAAGGAAGCTGATGGGACCAGAATTGGTAGAACATATGGAAGAAAAGGTTCAGTTGATTCAGAAGAACATGATAACAGCTCAGAGCAGGCAGAAAAGTTATGCAGATAACCAGAGGAAGGATCTATCTTTTGAGGTAGGTGATCATGTATTTCTCAAAGTTTCTCCATGGAAAAGTATGATGTCTTTTGGAAAGAAGGGAAAGTTGAGTCTGAGGTTCATTGGACTTTATGAAATCCTGGAGAAAGTTGGATCAGTTGAATACAGAGTGGATTTACCTCCATTTTCATCCCAGGTACACAATGTTTTTCATGTTTAAATTTTGAGAAAGTATATGTTAGATCCATCTCATGTTTTGAGCCCATAGGTAGTTCAGTTGGAAGAGAATCTCTCTTATGAGGAACAACCAGTCTAGATTCTTGACCATAGAGAGAAAGTGTTGAAGAATAAGGTAATTCACCAGGTAAATATTTTTTGGAAAAACCATATGGTTGAAGAGGCAACTTGGGAATCTGAAAATGATATGAGGGATACATACCCCCATTTATTTGATAAGTGAATAAAATTAAGAGGATGAAATTTTCAAAAGGGGGAAGGATGTAACATACCAGGTAAATAAAGAAATATGACATTTTCATATTTATTAATATTTGTGAATTAAATATTAATTTTACTTTAAAGGGGTTTCTATGTTTGATAGCGTACCCAATACACAACAACTTGTTTCTTTGAAATCTCATGTTGCACACTAATAATATATTATTATTTTTTTAAATGGTAGTTAATGGATAGCCATTGTATTGGCAGTAATGAATAGAAATAACTAAAATATGATTATACATGTTTGTTAAATGTTTTTACATTTATCCAATAAAATTTAGGGGCTTAAAATATAAATGAATCTAATTTTAAGCATAAATACTCTGATATTCAGTAAAAGGTTGATTTATCACCGTTTAGTGGTGAACCCTCTTTAAATCTAGTTTTGATCATTTTTATATGTTCTATTTGACAAAATAAAATTCTTCTTTAGATTTGGGACATCAAAATTTACTTTGGGTAAATTTTCGGTATTCTTCTGATAAAGTTCATTTTTTAATGAATAGTGAAAATACTATATTTTAATTCAAAAGTTCTTTTTAATCTAATTTATTTATATGGTTATATTATATTTTTAATTGGGTTTAAAGTTTAATTATAATATATTTTCATCATTTAATCCAATTTTTTTCATTGTGATTAGTTTCACTTTGAAATTGGACATAAACAAGTATCAATCTTTTGATATTTATTGTTTCTTAAAAACACGCTATTTGTTTTGACAATAGGAATTAATTTTAAATTAATTAATGCATCTTATATGTTTTGAATTTGGTAAAATAGAAATCATTTTTGAATTTGTAATATCAAATAAAGCTTAGGTTTAATTTTTGGTAGTTTTCTGAAAAACTTCAATTTTTGATGAATAGTAAAACTACTAAGTAGTAGTTAAAAACTGAAACTTTCATTTAAATGAAATTTTACCTTTTCTATGGATTTAATTTCAAAAATCCAACATACATGGTTGTTATTAGTAAGTAAAATGTTGTTTAATAAGATGAAAATATTTTTTGGTGAATAGTAACTTTTGACTTTTATTTACAGTTGTTAAAGGTAAATAGGGTAATTTAACGTAAAAAGAATATTATAATAATAAAAAATCACCTTAACACTTGTCCTAACATTATTTTTTGAGTAATTTACTACCATTAGCATATTTGGGTCTATTTTGGGACCCCATGGAGCCACTTATGAGTGATAATGACACTTTAGATTAATTAACTTAAAGTAATGACAAAAAATGACATAAAAAATATCTTTTAGTAAATTAATTTTTAATGAGGTTATATAAATTATATTTTTGACTATAAATATTAATTTTAAATATAAATAGATTTCCTAAATCATGGTATTTTTTTATAATTTTTAGAAATAAAATAAATTAAATTATTTATGACACAATAATGATGCAATATTTATATCATTAATAACTGATTTAAATAAATAAGATTATAAATATTAAAATAACATCCAAAACCTGTCCAATTCTGATTGGATGATTTTATTTCTACGATGAGTCATCTTATCTTCGACTTTAATTAGTTTTGGACCTTTAGAAACCAAATATCATTATATATTAAAATAATATTTTCACACTTTCCTAAAGAACCCCTCCTCCCCCTTATAAAATCCCACACTTCTTACTCATTACTCACACCTCTAAATCCCCTTGTCTCATCCAAACCATTCCCAAATAATCTCTCAAGATCCCTATCCTCCTCTTAGAAGCCTTACCTTAGGTATAAGGCACTTCAATAAGTCCTTTTGGTTCAAACCAAAGGGAGTTACCCAAATTAATGGTAACAATTCCTCTTAACTTCTTTTTTTTATTTTAATTATCCAACCCTAAACTATTTTTATTCTTTTTTTATAAGAACACCAGTATCATAAATATACTATTATTTTTTTATGAGAAGGATTCGAACTACACTTACACACACCTCCATCTAATGGGTGAAGAATATACTGTTTCTGTGGATCGCAAACTAATGCCTCATGAAATGATGATTGTTTGATTATCTCCTACCGCCTCTCATGGTGGCCACTAAGATGGAACTATATTTATATATGATAAATATTAGGTTTATTTTTTCTGTATTCTTATGTATTTTACATTTATATCCTACCTTTATGGTTTCCATAATGGGTTAACGTGATAATTTCATTTGAGGAAGTGTGGACTACCGCCCCCTCAAAGTGATATGACTCGTTAATGCCATATGTGGGACATATAAAGGATGGTGTTAATGATATTATATATGATATTATAATGGAATTATAATATAACTATGTATTATTATGTTTTAATTCCATTAAAGTATGAAATAGAAATGAAAGTAGCATTAATGCATACGTACGGCTTACCGTCTCCATGAACGGTGCATTTCATTTCTTATCTCTAAAATGTTATATAATGTTATAAATACATATATATACTGGATATATATGATTTATATGATATCTAAATCATGAATATCATTCTTTAGATAATTTACTATTGACCACATGGACAACTTGTAATTATAAGGTGTTCATTTTTGACTCAAGTACGAAATATTGAAAAAACAACCATTATTAACTTAAATGATTTCATAATGTCTATAACATGGTAATAAGTGATATAAAAGGAATAATAAACATGAAAAAGGTTCTTAATCAAGTATAAATTAAATTTAGTTTATCATTCAAGAGATTAAATAATGAACGGGTCAAGTCAGACACGAGGTAAGGGACTTCGTCTCAATCTTCTTTCATTGAGGCATATTTTGTTTTATACACGACTTTCTTTTATACAGTGTATAAATACCTTTTAATTTTCATTTAATTCAAAGTGAATCTTTTTATATGAATCATTTTACTAAATGACAAAAAGGAATGTTTTTGTAACTTAAGCAGTGACAACGACCTTTTTTCTGCCGCCGAGAGTATTATTTGATCTTTGGCTTCCTTAACAAGTCGTACTGTTTATTTAAAAGGGGAATAAATACCATATAATTTTTACGTATTTTGGTATTGAAAATTGTTTTTATAATGGATTTTTTATGTCAATATATTTTAATGATATATTGTGATTTAAATCTGGAAATTTTATCTTTCCTTTATGTTTGTTTTATGTTATGAATATGTTATGGTTCTTGGGCATTGTTTATGTATACAGGTGGTTTCATGATAAACCTAGGGTGGGTGAGTCTGAGATGGCTCTCCAATGCATTGGGTAATGTGACGAAGGTAAACGTGAATGTTTATCCTAAGAGATTTAGGGAATATACTGTGATGGGTATTCAAATGTAACTCCCTATATAGTTGTGATAGCTACAATGTAAGTATGTTATGAATTACATATGTAATTTTATCTTTTGTGATTACTATGTGTTATTAATAAATCTTATGTTTTAATGAGGTAAGTAAAGGAATTTATGTTTTGTATGTATTGATGTACTAATGATTTCTTTCTTATTTTATAACCCTTACTGAGCTTTTTATGCTCATCCCAAGTTTTGAAATGTTTTTCACAGGACTTAAAAGATGAATAGGGTCAAGGATGGGATCAAGGAAAAGTCTTGTTGTCTAAAACATTGAACTATACATGAATCTTTTTTTCAAGAGTTTTTATTTTATGAAAAAAAATGTATACTGAGTAGAATTGACTACATGTAATATTCATGTTGTTATGTAAATGTTAGGACCTAATTCTCTAAAACTCTAAACCTGAAAAGATCCTCAATTTTAATTATCCATTTAATTCAATAATATGTAATGTTTAAGGATGAGTCCTTATAGTTGATATTATTCTCATGGTTCTAGAAATATGGTCATCCTCCTATGTGTAATCCCTAACCAAACATTAATCTCAATGAGTTGAGATTCTCCTCATGGTTTTAGAAATATGGGAATCCTATTAGGTATAAGCCTCAACCAAACCTTAATCTCCATGAGTTGATATTTTCCTCATGGATCAATAAACATGGGCTTCCTACTAGGTGTATTCCCCAAACTAAATCTTCATTAACCATTTATTCAAGATATTCCTCATGTTTATCACTACTCTCGTCAAGTCGATAAGCTGTTCATGGTATCATTGTTCTCCTTAGGTTGAGATACTCCTCTTGGTTGCAAGTACATGGGTTCCTTCTAGGTGTAAACCCCGAAACATACCATTACTTGAACCAACTACTAGATCATGTACCTTAGGGAAATCTATGCATAATCCCCACCTTTTTTCCTAATTTCACCCCTTTCACAACATAAGAATCTTCTGAATGTAGCCTCAGTGCATAATATTTCCTTTCAAACCTAATAGTAGGATATTATATAATGCGACTGATAATATAATGTTTCTTATTTCTCACAAAAAGCATGAATCACATAGGATTAGATATCTATGATGATCACCCCATAAGCATGATGAAAGTGCCTCTATTATGGGCCTACTTTTGAGGTATAAGCCCCAACTATTCAATCGAACTATGTGGGTTTTGATTCTTTCATTCACTGGATACATAAGATGCCCTTGAGGTTCAATCATGACTCTAAAATACCAACCATCTCCCTTTATAGTAATAAACTATAGAGATCCCAGTTAGTTGTCTTTAAACCACATCATCATGAATTAATAAGAGAAATATTTGGAAACTCTTATATATAGAGAGGATTCCATCAAACACATGGTCTTGATCATATCATTGGCACTGGGGAAACCAGTCCTACACTGGGATTTGGGAAGTATTCAAGAATATGTCTTAAATCTATAAGAGAGTCCTAGAGTAGGAAATAATACCCATCATAAGGGTGTGGTGAGCCCGACCTCCCATCCTCATGGCCAACACATTTTATAAGTCATCATTGAAAAAATCCAAGTGACCAGATTTATTTGGAAAGCTTACCTGCATTAACTCGAGATTAGTGTGATCATGAAATCCATTGAAAATAATAACTACTCCAGATTTCTATTTTATAAGTGTGTGATTTTGGATTTATTAAGGTTTTAAAAAAATTATGTTGTCAATGATGATAAAAGTTGGACACTTTTATCAGTTTTAAACAAAAAACTAATAAATAAAATCTTTATGATCACTAAAGTTAGTGTTGATAGATGATTCATTTTACTAATGCTATCTTTAGTGCTGGTAAAGAAGTATTTTATCAGCTCTATTTATAGCGTCGATAAAAGTAGTCCTTATCAGTGTTACACCTAGCATTGATAAAAGTCATTATTAGCTAGTGTAGAGTGCTTGTAGTTATCACTACTACAAATATGGATTATAATAGCACTAAAAACCTCCTTTAACAGCGCTAAAAAGCACTGTTAATCTCGGCGAAGATAAAGGGGGGTCCCCTTTATCAGTGCTAAAACTAGCGCTGATAAAGGGTCACCTTTATCAGCGCTAAAAAATCCCTGATAAAAGTTCTCCTTTATCAGCGCTAAGCAAGCACTGATAAAGGTAGTCTTTATCTGCGCTATTTTTAGCGCTGATAAATGTATAATATATCATTGCTAAAAATAGCGCTGATAAGAACTACCTTTCTCAGTGCTATTTTGAGTGCTGATAAAAACTACCTTTATCAGTTCTCAAAATAGCGCTGATATATTATCCATTTATCAGCACTTAACTAGCGCTGATAAAAGCCAAAGATCCTGTGCAAAAACAAAACTTGCACAGAACCTGCACACATTATAGCACCTCCACACAACACAAACAACACATGCACACATCACAAACCACACTCACACACAAAGCACAGAAGAACAAAAATGCTACATGCATTTACTTGAAATCATGGATACAAAACAACACACTGCTATATACATTTCAAGCAATGTTTAATTTGGTTGCAATTAAAATTATCCAACACAGTTAAAAAACAATGATGTTCCATCCTTTTTGCATCCATCTGCTCTAAAAAATTGTCATCCATGGTGGCGGTTTCCAAACAAAGCATTCGAACTCAGGAAAAAGATTTCACCTACATAAGAAAACAAATATTATGTTAGTAATAAAATAATGAAATAAATTAAACATTAATATGAAAGAATACATTAATAAAATGTCAATTGTTACATGTTACAACATTTATTTTCATTAGTTCATAGGTCAAGGAGAGATGACTATAGAGCAAGAGTTCCTTCCCCATTGTGATGTGATGACCTGGGTAGGTAAAAAGTTTTGGGATGGTTTGTGGATTGTGGGGACTTTCATGAGGATTTCAGGCTATGATGACACATAGGGGACCCAAGAACATTCCCAAGATATATGTGCTCATGTTAGTATATATAAGAAATAAAAAAACACTCATGAAACGGGACCCTTATTTACTCATATTGCTAGCAAACTACCGGGATGCCTAGATAGTAGAAGAGGACTCACTCTAGTTAAACCTAGACGATGGTTTCATCCTTATTTTAGTTAATCTTGGGATATTTACATCCTATTATATTCAAAAAGAGATTATATTCCAAAAGATATTGTATAAAAAGAGTGGTGGATACTAGGGGAGAAGTCCTACAAAGGAAATGCCCTAATGAATGCCTATAAAAGATAGCATAGAGAAAGAAGCATGAGGACTCTTACACAATCGTTTCAATACTCAGATAGGTGGGTAGGGAAAGACCTCCATATCCAGATACCTAGATAATAGAAAGGGAACCACTTAGCACACATACAGGATTTACCTCACTCTATTCCTGACTAGCGGCATGAGAGGGAGGACTTGGGGAGCTCAGTTGGGATCAGAGGGGAAATACCTCTTCTGGTAAACAAATAGTTATAGACTCAGATATAATGCTCGTACTTATATTGATATTTCCCTCTAGAAGAGACTCATTCTTGTAAATATACTTGATCGGGATACCCAGCTAGAAAATGACTCCATTTATGCATTTTGTAAGGCCTACCCCTTATAGAAGGAAGAGGTCTTTTAGCACTTGATTGTAGACCAACCATAGGAGGGTCTGAAGGAGATCAACCTTTCTAATCTTCTTACAAGACGTAAAAACTACCTAACCTAATGAGGATATAAAAAATTATATTTTCAATGTATAAGAGAGACCTTCAGGAACTATAAAAGAGAAGGCGACCAGAGGGAGGATGATAGGTTGTTGTTGTTGATCTCTTCTGGGTAGAAAAATAGACAAAGACACTAGGCCTCAAGATATTTAGGTTGTAATTAATGTATCTTTATGTTAAAAATAATATAATAATATTTGTTAAAGAATGGGGTTTCTAAATGGAATTATACTAGTGAGGCACAAAACATAAAATAAACCATTAACCAAGAGACACAATTAGGTCAACGCCCTTACCTCAACCATAAGTCCAATAAACTATCTTCACTTCATACCAACCACAAATGAGACCATGATCATATGTATTAATGTAAAACAACATTAAATTACATAATTAGTTAATTTTAACCAAAAATCCAGCATGGTATAATAGGCACCAAACTCATCGTGTAATCCAACAATGCCAGAATGCTAAGAAACTAGGGGTGATCCACTCCTGACGCACCCCTATGCCTATAAAACACTAAATACCCAATCTATATTACTAAATTTATGATAAATTAATCCTAAATTTTTTTAAATCCCATAAATAAATCTTCCACAAAATATAATCTGCATCAAATAATGATTGATTACTAGTTTATGAAATTTTGAGACATGCTCTAAGAGTCATATATAAAATTCCCATGAAGAACAATGATTTATCCATACTATGGTATAATAATTGCACCTTGAACCCTAAAACCTGAATTCAAATCTTTGAGCAAGAAGTTAGAGAAGCAAGGAAGATATAGGAGAAGATACCACATTGATTCGAAATGACGAACAACCGAAAATCCACTCACGTCTAAGGGGAAAGAAGGAGGGGAATGGGGTTTGGCCACCCCCTAAGAACTTGGTGCCCAAACGAAGAAACTTGAGGAGGTTTATACTTTATAAACCCATCACCCACATAAAAATAAGTTTTAAATCATGTTACATGAAATGAACCAAGTGGTGACATTACTATATTTTGGGTTCAAACCCTTACTTGACCCCTTTTCCCCATTCACGACCATTATCACCCTATTAAATGAATTCATGTTGTGAATTACCCTTTCACACTATGAGTAGCCTAATGCTACTACATTTCAATAGAATGACTACCCAAATCATCCTTAATATCCTCCAAAAACCCAATGACATCCCTCTAGCCCCAATACATGTCTGAAACACCTATTAGAACTGGTATATTGTACCTTTTTTTATGATTATTTTTGTTATTATAGAATTCCGTAATTCCCCATTGGAAGTGTACCAATGTAATAATCAGATGTTATATGATATACCATGAATATTATTGTATCCATGTATTAGATGAGATATCAATGAAAATTTATCTCATTATTATACATACCAACACATCAAATCCGAGTATTAGAGACCTTTAGGTTTTCTTCAACTACTTCTAGTTCTGACATGGAAGTGGGATAAGATTTCTGCGGGATATTAGGTTAGTTTTTTGTGTACCCCTCAATGTAAGAATTAAATATGGGTTTTGATCAATTGGATGACCAAATAATCTCAATTTATATACATTTTATATGAAAAAAATTATAAGAAAATTAAAATTCAATTTTTAATTGAGATTATCTTTTTACATGGATTTAATTATACTATAGTCTTTTATAGGGAAACTCATTTTACATCTTTTTTTGGAGAGGTCCCTATGAGAAAATGGGATGACATGTATGATTGAGCATGACATATGTTTCTGACACTTTCTGCAGGGGCATGTTGCCTAGAGCATGTTGACGTTCGATGGTGGTGCATTGTACCACACATTCATTCATTACAAATGTGAGTGAAATTCATCACTTATAAAGATATGTCTTCTCCTTGATTGAAACAGGGTGATGGGATGTCGTTCATTCCATCCATGGATTCCTCCTCAGAATTCATTACCTAGTATGAGTTTCCCTTATAGAATAAGACATTGTTCGTGAAACTTGTTCCTAGTTCCATCACTTTATGGATGATGGTTAATTACAATGATTATATTAGGAAATTCCAAAGGGTCATTCTAGGGCATAATACTTCGGTTAGAAAAGTATTCACATTGGGAATCAGTGGAATGTATATACACTAGAACATTGGTCACATGTATTCATTGCCGTCAAAGGGATTCTCAACGAAATAGAAACCCATGTTTAAATTGTGGTATTCCATGAGTTTAACATCTCACTAGGATAGAGGGTCATGATTTAATGTCTTACAGATATGTAATGGGTGGATCAAAACACTTATAAAGGTGGATCAGGTAGGTACATCTCTAGGAGGGAGCACCTGGAAAGTTTACCTGATATATGGATCAAAACACCCAATGAGGTCTGACCCAAGTGTGGTACATCCCATAAAGGTAAGGTTTCTCGTTTTTTAGACTTATTTGAACCCCACTAAGGAAAAAATAGGAGGGAAAATAAGCGAAGGTGTACCCTAGTGAGGGGGTCACCATGGTTTACCATTGGTTGGGATTTAACCTCATGGAGGTTTCCTACGTACCCTATTTAGAATACAAGGATCAAAACCCATATATTTAAAAGAGGTATGGTGTGGGTATTACCCATGGTTAGCTTCCCTTCACACTAGGAATACTCTTGGTTGGATGAGTATGGGTTTTGTGGGGCTTATGCATTGTCAGATTCTCAGGTTCTTCCAAGAGTAGCAATGGGATGAATAGGACATACGTGCTAAGATGGACCATGTGAATGGTGTGATCCTACCAGGATGTGGTGGCCTGAGTAAAATTAGGATGGAAATGGGGGAAGTATTAAAGTGGAATGGAATGGATGAGATAGAATCAAAGTGAAGATGAAATTGTTGGGCTTGAACCTTGAGAGGCATCTGACGCACCCTAGTTGGCTAGGAATCAATGTCCACGTAGTTATTATAGGGGAATTTGGGGCTTATGCATGGTTATCCAACCAATAAAAATGGTACATGTGGTTAGGGATTATGCATGGTTAGCCACACATTTGGACCCGAAGGATATGTGACCTTCGAGTGGGTCATGATCCTCCTGAGATATAGTGTCTCAAGGGAAAGGATAGAATGGGAATGGATGATGATGGATACAGATATCCAGTACGTGCACCCCTAGGAGGAGGGAATCAGGGTTTACCAATAGTTATCATTGAACCTCTGGGAGGCTTCATAAGCACCTATTTAGAATATAGGGATCAAAACCTATGTAGTTAGGTGGTTTTAGGATTACGCATGTTTAGCGGCCTGGGTGTTGGATGATGGGGCTTAATCCACGATGGATGCCCAGAATAAGGGTGTCACAGAAACTATTAACCTCAAAGACCACATGATTAATGCTCGGTGTGATAAACAAGAGGAAGTAGTAGAACAAATTAATGTGTCATGAATGTTGTGTCAGTGAGGGATGGTGTGGGGATTACGTGTAGAAGTAACCCATGAAGATAGAGATTGGGGATTACTCTATGGGTGATTCCCAAATAGGATCTTATTCTATGTGAGGAGGGTTTCATTATCTACTAAGAGGGTAAGGAAGATCTCACTACCATAGATATTAGTGGGAATGGACAATACTTGATGTGCGACACCCCTTGTGCATTTCATGGGGTGAGGATAATGTTTAATAATATTTTCTAAGGATGATGGTTCTTGGAAGTTTTTCATCTGAAAGCTTAGACATGGGGATCTCACTTCTCACCCGTTTTACTTACTTTACTAATAGCCTCCTTAAAATGTGTACCTATGCGATGAAGCACTAGGTATAAAAAAACAAGGAACACCATAAAAGGGACTAGAAAATCACTACGTACAATCATAGAAGGTCGCAAGGACGAGGGGCTCACAAATATAGGGGGATCACAGGGAGGATCTTTGTGATGTTTAGGTTCTTCGCTAAGGTTAGGGGGATTCATTTTTCTATTGAATTAGTAGTGATTAAGGGCTCCAAAAAATGGAGCTTGGAAGGAGAAATGTCAGGGTAATGATGATTATGAGGGGGGATAACTATTTATAGGAAAAGGGGGATTTTTAATGCCCAGAGGCACGACATGAGAAAAATGAACCAAGGGGTACACATGTGATCAAATACTATCTCTTCATGTTGAATCTGATCTCTATACTTTAATTTCAGCAGTATTTATATTTAGGCCCTATATCTAACTGAAAATGGTGGATATAGACCATATTTGTTGTTTCCATCCATCATTTGTTGGAAAATGGATTTTGTTGATCCTTGGTGGTTTCGTCATTCACCCCATACGCACTGCACACCATCATGCCTTACTTTAATATTGATTTGTTAAAAGATCAATAATATGAATCTGGGGATAGAAAACATTGAGTAATAAGTTAAGATTTCAATACATCAGAGCATTCTCAATCCACAATTGGTACATATCCATCGAAGGGATCGATCTGCTCAAACTATTTAATCAACAAGGGTGTAAACATAAAATTTAAGATTCCTACTCAGATATTGGATCATTTTTCATCAAAAATCATGATATCTAATGATTGAAGGAATTCATTAAGTTCATTGTATCTTGATCTGCTCTAATATGTCATTTCTTCATCATCCAAGGTTACTCACCAAAGAATTTTGGAGGATAATCAATGATCATATATTGATAACATAAGTAGTAGGAATTCACCTTTATCCTATTTGTGTACAATCTTCCATCAGGTATGTTGCCCATTCATTTCTAAACACATCTATATCATCTTCGGAATATGAGTTTTTGCGATAGTCATGGTAGTACTAAAAAAATATAAATACACAAAGGATTAATAAATATTTTAAATGAACTCGTAATTTTTTTCGAAAATACCTCATCAGGGATGCTAGTTTGTTGATGAAATATGATCTCTTTCATAAATTTACAAACATAATACCCATAGTCCTTTCCATTTGTTTGTTTTGGACACTGTAGAAACATCGACAATAATAAGTAATTTGTTTGGATATGTGTTTGGATAGTGCAATGTTTTTATATATACCAGGATACTTTTCCAGTTGTAGATCTTGTAGGCATTCTTATCCTTAGGCCCTGGATTCATTCTATGCATTAGACAATATTGATGCACCGGCCTATCATAACAGAATCCTCATTAAAATATAAAATAAATTATATAACTAGATGTTTAGTTTTAAAATGATGCATCTAGTGTATTAAAAATTAACAAACGCCATCATGCATGGTTAGTTTATTAGATATCCATGCATTGAATCTAGAAAATAAATTTTTGGAGTGTCCAAATTGACTGCAATCAGCATCCAATGGTTCCTAAAAATACAAAAAGGAATAAGTAAATAAAGAAATAAAAATATAGTTGATATGATTAAATTGTAGAGTTTTACCCCTGCATCGTTGGTATTAAAAATAGTCTGTCATCCGTAATTTTGTTTTCAAACAATTTGAGCAGGGATGACATTATTGCAGCCTCTTTATCAGAATCTATTTCTTCTTTTGAAGAGGTGATGTGAGGACTAACGAGTCCAAAAAAATTTCATGGGGAAATCCCTTCAATTGTTTTTCATATATACGCCTGCGACAAATATAAAATTTATTTACTCACAATTATCAGAGTATATCAGCTTTTGTAAAATCAAATCATGAAAACATACCTCATGTATACATTTACAACTGAGGTTCCTAGCCATTCATACTTGAGGAGTTCATTTACATTTTCAGCACTAATGAAATTTGATGGTTCCTATCCATACATATCTTTTTCGAAATCAACTATGTGATTATTTTCTTCTTTCAACTTTGTATCCACATGATCCCGCAATGATATTAACTGTGGATATAGAACGAGCAGGGTGAAGGTGCTCTCAGTAGACCGTTTCAATCGGTTGGTTGATCCTTGAGATATTTTTGAGCTGATATTTCATTTCACCCTACAGTATTTTTCATTATGTAATAAAATTCATCGGTTCATACCTTTTTTCATTAAATATTAAAGGTCCATCTTGAAAAATAAATTGTAAATGGATACCTTTTTATTGACATGTTTTTTTACAAGAACTGTCGGTCATGCGATGAATGTTCCAACAGCTTGTTCAACTGTATGAATGTAGTCATCGTCATTTGGAATAGGTATCTCGGCACTCGGATCATTAGCTACGTTAATTGACACTCTAAGATGATCTTTTGGAAGTTGTCTGTTGTGTAGCATGCCGTTTTGCGTATTGAACATCATATCCCTCGCTACAAGGCGATAGGTGGGAGTTGATAAATATAAATCACATTCATTTTCACCCTGTGGAATATTAGTACAGGAAAGGTATCAGTGTCTATGTAAATCAAATTTCATAGAAAAAATTATTAAAACATTGATTACCTCATCTAAGTCAGGTTTTTTAGGGGAATGGCTCGCCTCAAAGTTGGTGGGGGTGGGGCAGGATCGTCACGCACAGGTTGTTATTGAGTTGTTTCTTCTCTTTGCCTCTCCCCTATTAATTTTGATATCATCTCTCTCTGGTATTGTAATTCTTATTGAAAAATAGATAATTGTTCTTGTAGCTTTTCTATTTTTTTCATTTTGATCCTCCGCTTTTTTTTTGTTTTTGAAAATATGTTCGGGGTGTCACCCCAAAACCTGCATCTCTGACGCGGCCATACTGTTCTGGCTGCTTCAAGGCTGCTGAAATTATTTCTGCATTTGGTGCGGTTGTTTCTGATTCTTGTGACTATGTCAGATAGAAAATATATAAAAATAAGTAGTTATTGTAATGTAATAGCGATTTAAAGAAAATCAAATTTATATTATGTCATACTTACACATGTTTCCCACACTTTTTGTGTGTTTTCATTTATCAGTATCCCATCTTTATTTACACGAGCCTGCTTCCATAACACATGGAATGGGATGGATATGGCTTTCGATTTTGATTAATCAATCTGCATATAAATAGAGAAAAATGGTTATGGTGTTGTTTTATGTCACATACTAGTAGTATAGTAGATTTAAAAGACGTACCGATTTTTTCTCAAGTTCAGCGTACCCCATCCTTGCTTTACGGTAAGGGTACACTGGTTCTGTTGTGCGTTTTTTATTTTCAGCACTCATTAGTTGTTTCATAAATAAAAAACTGTCAATCAGAGTGATGAATACAAGAAAACGTCAAACAACGTATTACCCCACACAATGTACCTGAAAATTCTGCTCCCCACGACGGTTGCTAAACACATCCCACGCTCCTTGGGATATCAAGTGTCCGTAAAGAGGAGGTGGGTGCGGCTTGATTTTCCCTTCTGCATCTTTAAGATGATATTTTGTTAAAATTATGAGAAAACCTCTATGAATCCTTCCTGCAACTCTTAATAAATATTCCTTGTGCGATGCATCTACTATAAATGCACTCTGCAATGGATGATGAAGAGTAAGTCAATGTTTTGGTATTTTATTTTATTTTAATAAATTAAAAAAATGATATCATAATTTTACAGTAATCTCTTCCCACATTAGTGTCTTCAGCCCGGTGACAACATGGTTCCACGAATGTACATCAATCAGCACTCATTGTCGAGTGAAGATTCCAATTTAGCTACTAAAGATGGCTCTGTTAGGGTTAACATGTTGGCATCGCTTATTCCATCCCACCTCAAATTTGATTCTTTTTGCTTTTGCCTTAAGGATTTTTTCTAACATTGTCAAACTACGACGCTCTTTTTTTTTGCGCTTTTAGGGTTTCATTTCCTACCATTTCCTCAAAAGTAGCATCAATATCTTCCCCTGGAGTGCTAGCATCTGCAATGGGACCATCAACAACAAGTTGAGAAACCTGTTGTACCACAGCACTGAGACCAGCAACAACAGGTTGAGAAACCTGTTGTTGCTCTGCACTGGGACCACCAGCATCTAGTTGAGAAACCTGTTGTTGCTCTGCAGTGAGACCACTAACTACTGGTTGAGAGACCTTTTGTGCCTTGGGATTGGGCGCATCAGCAGGTGCAGAAGTCATTATCTGCAGAAGTGGTTTAATATTTAATTTAGATTACATAAAAACAGAAGTGAACAGATAATAACATAACATAACACAATGTATGTTACAATAAAAAAATAACCTAATTATTGTAATCTCTTTTTTTCTTTAAAGGATAAAGAGATTTGAATTCTCTATCGACTATGTAAATCCCTTCATTATGGTCTCCTCTAACATAAAAAACGTCATCTACATTGGGACCGCTGCGAAATGATTGTGAATTCCCTATAAAAGGGTCAACCTCCGTTGAACTTTCATCTGACCCTTCAGTTGTTTTGGTCGATAAAAGAACAATTGACCAATTTCGGTTTGTGGGGTCTAGAATATAAAATACTTGTACTGCCTGTGATTATATTATAAATGGTTCGTCTTTCTCCCCTTCCTTACTGAAATCAACTTTCACAAATCCTAATTCATCTATTTTAACAACACTCCTGTTATCAACCCACTTGCATTGAAAAATCGTCACTTTGAATTTCATATAATCTAACTCCCATATTCGTTTGATGAGGCCAAAGTATGACATATTATCATAAATTGGATTTTTTTCCTTAGCACCGGAAACATGCATCGCCTCAGCCACAAGTTTAACCCCACTATTCTGCAAGGTACTATCTTCATCATGTTCATTAGTATAGAATGTATAACCATTAACTGCATAAGCATTGTAAGATAATACGTACACACTTTCTCCTGCGGCTAGCCATCAAAGTCGTTCTGAAATTGAGTCTGGATTTTCATCTAACTGCTTAAAAATATGGTCTCAAAACCATCCTATAAACTATCGATTATGTGTATCTGATATCCATTTTTCATCCCTAGAAAGATTCAAACGCCTAAGAATTTCTTTTTGGGTTTGAACATATGGGTCAATGTCGAAACTGATATGAAAAATGTGAAGGTGGGACTGCTCCCGATCTGTAATATTGATTGTGACAACCTATCTTCCATAAATTCCTTCACCCTCAAGCCGCGTAGTGTGACAAGATTTCGGTAGGCCAATGATTTCTACACCAGACAGGTATTCGGTACAAAATTCAATAGCTTCCTCAACAATATTTTGCTCCGCAATACAACCCTCTGGCCGACTTCAGTTTTTGAAATTCCCTTTCAAAATCTTCATATACCATTCAATGGGGTACATCCATCTATAATGTATAGGACCACATAGTCGAATCTCTCTCACCAAATGAACCATCAAATGAACCATCATATCAAAAAATGTCGGCGGGAGGAAAATTTCCAATTCACATAATATGACGGCAATTTCTCTTTCCATAGTTGGCAATTTTTTCGGGTCTATAACTTTGCTGCATATAGATTTGAAGAAGAAACAAAGCTTCGTTAACGTATAGTGTAAATTCTTGGGCAAAATGAAACGTAAAGCTATAGGAATTAGATTATGCATCAAAACATGGCAGTCATGTGATTTTAGACCCTTTAATTTTAAATTTCTCATTGAAATGATGTTCTTGATATTTGATGAATACCCCTCTGGAACCTTTACGTCATTCAAGAAGTTACAAAACTGATATCTCTCCTTCCTGGAAAGAGTGTAAGTAGCAGGAGGAAGAAATGTTCGTTTTTCACCCTTCACTAGTGCCAACTCTTCTCGTATTCCCATCTCAACCATGTCCAATCTAGCCTTAATTACATCTTTTTTTTGTCGGGTGCATTTAGCAACGTGCTGATGACACTATCACATACATTTTTTTCAACATGCATAACATCAAGAAAATGTCTGACATACAGACAATTATAGTATGGTAATTCAAAAAAAAACTAATCTCTTTTTCTAACTAGTTTTCATAATGTTTTTCAAAAACGGTTTACCAAAATTAGTGTCCAAATATTTTACTTTCTCAAACAATTGATCACCTGTTAGTGGAGACAGTGTTGTACGTTCTTCTGAACTTCCGTCAAATGATGTCGTCCAAGATCGGTACTTATCTCATCGGGGTAGAAATTTGCGATGTCCTAGAAACACGGTTTTCGATGAATGTTTCAACCTAATTGATTGTATACCTTGTTCGAAAACAGGACACCATTGAGTTCCTTCAATGCTATATCCTAACAAATTTCCATAAGCAGGAAAGTCATTTATCGTCTCGTACAATATGGATTTCAAAGTGAGATGTTTATTTTTTGTAAGCATCATACAACATAACACCTTAATCCCACAATATTTTCAAATCCTCGATCAGTGGGGCCAAATAAACATCAATATCATTACCCGACTATTTTGGTCCTGATATAATCATAGATAACATGATGTATTTTCGTTTCATGCATAACCACGGTGGTAAGTTATAGGTTACCAACATAACCAGCCATGTACTATGACTACATCTTTGAAAACCAAAAGGATTCACCCCATCTGTAGATAACGCCAGAAGAAGGTTTCTCGGCTCGTTCCCAAATTCAGGATACTCATGATCAATTCTCTTCCACTGAGGAGAGTCTGTCGGGTGACGTAGTTTCCCGTCTTTAATTCTTGTATCTGCATGCCATGTCAATTGTCCTATAGTCTCCTCACTTCCATATAGGCGTCTAAACCTAGGAATGATTGTAAAGTACCATACAACTTTCGTAGGACTAGAATCATCTTTCTTGTATCAGGAAGCACCACACTTTGGGCATTCTTTAAGTGATTTGTGGTCCCTGAGAAACAATATACAGTCATTCGGGCAAGCATGTATTCTTTCATAGATCATACCCATCGATCGTAGCATTCGTTTGGCATCGTATGTTCGACTTGGGAGTTTATTATCTTCTAGGAGCATGTCATTCCGGAGAGCAAGTAGTTCCGTAAAACTAGCGTCACTCCACCCGTTGCCTGCTTTCAAATTATACAGCTTCAATACGGCTGACAATATTGTATATTTAGTGCAACCAGCATACAATGGCATTTTTGCACAACTCTTTAACTTCTCAAACAATTTTGGCCAATCACGAAGTTCATCTTCAACTGTCCTTATCATTTCCTCAATATGATCTTCATCATCATTCACATCTGTAATCACACTATCCATATGATCATCTTCACTGTTCACGCTTCTAATCATATCAGATGATCTATAAAATGTGGTGTTCTCTGAGTCACTACCTACATTCAGTTTTTCCCCGTGTTTATTCCAACATGTATAACTTCAATCTATTTTGTGACAGGTCAGGTGTTCTTCCAACTCCTATGGACTAATTTGTCTTGAATAACAATAGCGTAAACACGGACAAAGGATTTGAGAAGGGTCACATGCATGATCTTCTGCAAACTTGATGAACTCTTTCACACCATCTTCATACTCTTTTGTCAACCAATTAGCATTCATCCATTCTTTATTCATATTCATTGTCTTTATGGGTTTGATCTCAAACTTTCCTAATATTATGTTTTTTTAATCAGGTAGCATTGTTTGGGTTTTATAAAAACAAATCATGGTACAAATGCCTTTAAACTCATGTAAAATCCATATACATGGTGTGTCCAGTAGGGTGAACATCATGTATGTATAAGATACCTGATTTAATCTAACATATATAAAATTTATTCCAAGTTAGTCTTACAAAGACTGAATGATGCCTTTGAAAATACATGACATTAAAACAACTTGAGCTAAAGGCGTGTACTTTAGATACATATTGAGTCACCTCACCAGCTATGCATCACATTTTTTGTGGAATACACAGTGTGTAGTCCTTACATGACCACTAGGGGTGTATAGTCTATACACATCAAGTCTCTATGGTATCTATACATGGCGTGAGTGAAGTAAAATACATTTCATATGGTTCTTCCATTATTTCATGTCATGTACATGGTTTCATGCTGAAGTATATGTCTTGGAGATACATTGTGTGTGACCTAGGTTCACATGACATGTAACATTTAAAATGAAACTTATTCCAAGTTTTAGTCAGAAGATTACTCATGCGGTGTAAATTTTGGAGATAAATGTTGTGTGGCATTAAAATCTATATGAAATCCATGTATGGTGAAGCATGTTCCATGTATTTTAAAGTGTCTCATAGAGTCCTCTAGAAGTGGTTTTCTAGGATTCAGTGGAATTGCACTAGTAACAAAGTGGTGGTGCCATTGAAATGGATAAAGTTTGGATTTATATTTAATGGTGGAAGAACTACAACATGGAAAACAAATGTAATATCAATCATGCCAACAACTGCAACACTATACAAAAACACAATCATGATCACAATCGAAACACCATACAAACCAAACAATCAAAATGTTAGATTTTACAAAGAACCCCTTATTAAATTTTGTTTGTTAATTCAGGGGTTATCACAAAAGATTTATCATCCTGGGGTGTTCATTCATAAGTCAAGTATACGTAAATTACCAATTTTTATATTCCAATTTTCAACACGAACCAACCAACATTCAATTCATTTAGTGCACAAACAAGGACAACCAACGGCCACGATTTTCAGCGGGGCGTTTAGACCATACATTTAACATTATAACCATCAATATCAAACAATAATAACATGCGAACAAGAGGAAACCAATGAGTAACAGAAGAAAACTCACCGCTAAGGTGTCGTTAAGAACATGGCAGAGGTGCGTTCGTGGCAGAGGAGAGATGCACAATAGAGGATATTTCCAACTGAAAAGAAAAAATAAAATAGGGGAAACCCATGAGAATAAAATAATATAAAACCGAGTACACCGTTTACCACATCCCACAAACCCCAAAAGACAATGCATGCAAATAAATTTAAATTTATTGATAGAAATCACTATCTGATCACTAATTTTTATCCAAACCATAGGTGAAAACAAATCCAAATTGGAATCGGAAGGATCACATATATACCTCAAGAAAATAAATCCAACCATAATAGTGATCAAGCATAGAACAATGTGAACTAGATGGGAGGGAGTGACCCAAAATATCATTGGGATAAAGATCTATCCAAGAGGATAAATTTGTAAAAAATATGAAGCCTCAAGAACTCTATGGATCCTAAAAAACCTTTTTTGTGACATTGACACTTCATGTAATACATTTACATGTCGTGTAATCCTCTTGACTAAAAACCAAGTCACTTTTTATTTAAAACATTATATTTTTTATTTAAATGATATGTAACCATTACAAAGTTTGTAAAATTTTCACATTTTGCATCCAATTAATGTGTCATTTTTGGCGGTCATTACATGTCATGTACTCCATTTACACGTCATGTAATTTCTCAGAATAAAGTAAAAAATGCTGTTTTGTTTCTAAAAATTCCCTAAAGATCACTAAATTTACCAATACATGTGTCCTCCAAATCCTTTCTCAACATCCCTCAACCAAAAAAAATCCAAAAAAATGTATAAAAATGCCTCACATAAAATGTAATGAGACTTTATAATCTCCTGACCATAAATGATTTTCTCCCAGAAATCCCTCAAGATCATGTATCCTATAATGAATAAGGACACTACTACCTCATAAATGAGTCATTCCCCCATGTATCATGGATATATTGTCTAAACTACCACATTAACTAGAATCAGGGTCGTTTAATCATGTAGTACCTTATACTCTAGATTCATAATCTGAATTGGTCGGGGAACCAAAGTATTATCAGGATCAAGATCAATATCCCCCATCTAATCACATGTAAATGATCTGGTATATACCTACTCAAATGGAAAATATTAAACACGTCATGGATAGCTATCAAACTAGATGGTAACTGAAACCAATAAGAAATACTCCCTAGTGACCAAAAATCATTATGTTTATCCCATTAATCGGTGAAAACAAACATTGATAACCTAGCCACTGATGTCCCAAGTGATGTGAAACTACGAAAAAGACCTAATCACTAACCTAAAACACCATCAGTTGATTCCAATGGTTCATATTGAATTTATTATGACTCTGTGTAATGATTAAATTCTTTCAGATCAACCGCACCATCTCTTTCTATACCTGAATGTTTAATGGCTAAAACAACCACACAGATCTCTAGTGCTCCTCCATAATTCTATAATATGTAAGGAACCATGAATCCAAAACCATTATCAACTATATCATCCATTGAATCTTGCAATAACTCCTTAAATTAGGATTTCACACGTTCAATTCAAGCGGTAGAAAATAAATTTACCTGAAAATGAATATCAATAATGGTAGCGGCGGTGGCGGAGGCAGTGCCGGAGGCGGAGGAGGCGGCGGAAGCAAAGGTGGCGGTGGTGGCAGAGGTGGAGGTAGCGGTGGTGACAAAGGCGGTGGCGGTCGTGGCAGTGGGGGTGGAGAAGGCAGAGGCAGCGGTGGTCATGACAGTGGGGGCATGAGTGGAGGTGGTGGTGGAGGAGGACGAGGAGGAGGAAGGATGAGGAGGAGGAGGAGGACGAGGAGGATGAGGACGAGGAGGATGAGGAGGAGGAGGATAAGGTCGCGGCGGCGAGGGGACTGGTTCAGCTTCCGTGAAAGCATGATCACGTGCGAGCGAGGATGGCATGTTAGGGTTATTAAATAAAAACTGATGGAACCTTTATCAGCGCTTGTTAAAAGCATTGATAAAGGTATGTTTTATCAGTGCTAAAATAATAGAGCTGATAAAACATTCATTTATCAGCGCTTTTTTAGCACTGATAAAGGGTACCCCATTATCAGGGCTAAAAAAAGTTCTGATAAATGTAACATTTATCAGCGCTTTTAGATAGCATTGATAAAGGAATACCCCTTTATCAGCGCTTTCTGTTTAGCGCTGATAAAGGGCAGCACTTCCCTTACCCTGTTTTGTGGTAGTGTATATGAGTAACACTCTATAGTTGTAGATAAAAAATAGAAAAGTCAATTTAAATTGCATCAATTAAATATATTTATATATATAATCTGTAATATATTTATAGTACACTGATCTAATACAAACATTACATTAAGGAATTTTAGTATAATACAATTACATTGATATAAAATTCACTTACAAACAAAACCAACTACAAACAATGTAAAAAGGCTAAACTATCATAGTAGACCTTCTCAAAAAATCAACCTAGCATCATATAAAATAAGTGTGTGGCTCTAAAGAAATATTATTTTAGTAAAAAATATATAAAAATTAAAAAAAATATAGTTGAAATGTTATCTAATACGTGCTAAATTTCAATTGGAAGGATATTTGATTACTTCCTACAAGTCACAAATGAATAGTTGGCCGTTTTTCTAAAATATCACATCAATTCAAGTGTGTTTTCTCATTTTTGAGTATTTGACACACATTTTGAACTAAAATGTCACTTATAAATGAAAACATATACTTGTAGTTAAACCATACACACCGGGTGTCAAATTGATGTGTGGTTAATTCCTACATGTCACCCATAAATTATCAATATTTATCCTAAATTATAAAGACATTATGAGTGATTTTTTTGGTTTTGATTATATGACATGCATTTTGGACAAAAATGTCACTTTTAAACTGAAAACATGTGCTTTCAATCATACCAGTCACACAGTTTTTTGGATTGATGTGAGGTTAATTCCTACACATCAAAAATAAATTACCAATATCTATTCTAAAGTATCAATCCATTATGAGTATATTTTATTTATTTTAAGTATATGATGTGTGTTTTGAACTAAAATATCACTTTTAAATGAAAACACTCATTTTTAGTCATATTGGTCACATTGTGTGTTAGATAGATGTGATATCAATTCATACATATCACAGAGGAATTATCAATATTTTTCTAATGTATTGAAACAATCCATGCATTTTTTCTTAGTTTTAACATGTATTCTAAACTAAAATGACACTTTTAAACTGAAAACTTTCACTTTGAGTTGTACCGATCACACTATGTGTTGTATCGGTGCATGATTTATTTATATACATCAAAAATAAATTATGGATCATTATTATAAATTATTAAGACAATATGAGTGAGTGTATTTGGATTTGAGTATGTGATGCATGTTTTGTACTAAAATATTACTTTTAAATGAAAACACACAATTTCAATCATAAAGGTGCTCCTTGTGTGCTAGGTTTATGTAATGTTAATTTCTAAATATCTCAAATGAATAACTAATCATTGTCATAAATCATTATAAAAATTCGAAAATGTTTTCTTGATTTTGATTATTTGACATGTATTTTTGAACTAAAATGTAACTTTTAAATTGAAAAACTTAAATTGATGTACCATGTGATAGATATTTTCACTAATATATCCACTACACCTCAGAAATGGTCCTAAATATTAAAAAATAACTTTTGAAATAAAATGGGCTCTCAATCTCGTATATATAACATTACAATAAAATAATTTTCTTAAATGAAACTCCATATATATTATCATATCCATACTAAGATGAAAATATTTAAATTATAAAGTCTCTATCCATAACATTAAATTTAAATTGATACTCTATTTTGATTCTCCGTAGTCAATGATAACAAAATTAATTAAATAGTTAGTAGATAAACCACATATTCATGATCTCTAGAAAATAAAAAAATTACAAACATGATAATATATTTCCACTTCATGGTGTCTGCAAACATTATAACCTCATGTAAGTTGCCTAATCATTCAAAAATAAAATATATTTCCTCTTTTGAATATGTGGATTTTCGATAGCCCCATTAGTATTGGAAAAATATAAATAAACAAATAGTTAATAAAACTTTAAAATAAAATTATAATTATATTATAAGATACTTATTTGGTGATGCTAATTTGTGGATGGAATATGATATATTTCATAAATTTATTAATAAAATAACCCCAATTGATGTGATTACTTTATTTTAGACACTGTAAAAACATTGATAAAAACAACTAATTTGTTTTTATATATGTTTTGGTGGGGATATATTATTATATATACCATAATACTTATCTAGTTGTAGAAATCCATAGTTTTTAGGCACATTTTCCATCCTCATATCATGTTTTTGATGATAAATATACTCCACCATATCATAAAAAAATAATTGTTAAAACATAATATAAACATAAAATTTAATGTTTTGTTTATAAAATGTTGAATGTTTTGACACCCTTAGTGTCACTTTTATGTGGGGGTATTTGTTTGATGGTTTAGAACCTTGAGTTTGGGGTGTTTTGGGTGAAAATGGTGAAGTTAGGGGGATTTTTTTAGGTCTCAAGGTTAAGAAACATGGTTAGTTTAACCATACAGCCTAAGTGTGCAACCTTTGTAGCTCAAAGCTATAGTGATCTATGCGGTTTGTTTAACTGTGCATGTAAACCATGCATCCCACTCAAAGAGAGGTATTTTTGTACTTTATCCTTCTTTTTAATTTGGTTTTGAAGATCCTTTGTGATTTTTTTTGTTTTAACACATTTTTTTTGAAAACTAATCTTTTGTAAAGAATGTTTTTATAAAACGAGTGAAAGTTGTTTAATGAGTTTGGTGAGTTTCTGAAAAGGTCAAAGTTGTATAATTTGGAATTTAGGAAATTTGGGAATTTTTAGAACATTAAAAACTTAGTTATATGATTATTTTCTAATCTAAAATTTTTCAATATCATATAAAACCTCATGATAATATATTTTGAAGAGTAGAAGATGTTGATAATTTTACAAACACATATTTTCAGACACAATGCTTCAGATGTAGTTATCAAACAGAGCCAAAAAGGAATATGTTATACACATTGTTGAAGTTTCCAAACTCAGATCTCTAGATACATTTCTTCATACTGAGAAACTACAATATAGTGAGAAGTTTGAAGTTGGTGAAGTTCAATGAAGTACTACCTTGCTGCTGATTGGAGACACATTCCAAATACAAGAATCAGAAGAAGTTTTTGTTAGAAATTTTGTGTTTATAAAAATCACTGAGTTCTTGAAAAATGTTATGGGGGCCAATATACTAGATTTCAATCATGCCAAAAATAATAGGTTTTTATAAGAATCTACAATATTGAAACGTTTCTTATCAAAAAGATCATATTGGACTGATGAAACAGACTGTCCAGATCAGATGATGCAGAGATGACGTTTGTGACTAGTGGAAATGTTTTTATTTATGATTTTCTTCTAGTTTTTGAAAAATATAGAATAAATAAATAATGACTCAATGAATCATATTTAAATATCTGAGAAAAGACAAAGGGGTTATCTTTGTAATCTTACACAAATCTTTAGACTCAAACCATAAGATAAAACTTTCAAAATAGTGATGTCTGATAATGTTTGAAGTAGCTTCATCAGACATAAGTTGATTAGTTTTATAGAGTTGCTAAAAGACTTATAAAGGAAGAATTAGAAGAGTTCAAGTTTATAATCAGACAAAGTCTCTAAATAAAGAAAATGTTATAAAGGTTTAAGTTACTATCAGATAGTCGATGAAGGAAACTAAAGTCTATAGAAGTTTCAATATTGTATTCAACCATATTCAGTTTGTTTGGAGGAATAGATAGAGGCATGAGATGATTTTTTTGTACATATACCTTGTTTTAAGTTTAAAGATCATATTTTTTGTAACAAACATTATAAAGTTGAATTCATTTAAAGATTATAAAGTTTATAGTGAGAAACAATGATGGGACTGAATCAATGTTCTGTATTTCAAGAGGTTCATGAGAACTAGATAGATGAAGTGATGTTCTAGATAGAGGAGTTTGGTATAGATATGTTCTGAAAAAAGAAGTTCTGGATATATTTCCAAACAAATATGCTTCATACAATCAATTTCTAGGATGAACTTTTGATAAAACTTTGTAAAGTTTTAATTTGAGTAATACCAAAGTTCTTGAGAATTTAAGAATATTCAAGAATACTCTAGGTGAGTTGAGAAGGTTTAATAATCACTCAAATGAAGTTTAAATATCCTAGAAATTTGGATTTGTTAATTTGGGTGAGTGGTAAAACATTTTAGGTTTCTTGAATTTGGTATTTATGAGGGAACCAATAAATAGTGGTGGAAAAATAAATCATACATAATCATGGTTGAGAGAGAAAAAAGCTAAAATGATGAAATTTTTGCGTCAAAGTAGATTTTTGGATAGATTTCTTGATTAAAAGATTAGACAGTAGAAAGGACGGCTTATTATATAGAGGAGAAATGGACAGTGAAGATCAGATAAAGTTCCATGCATAATGCTTTATAAGGTTTTGAGTTTTCAAATCATAAAGAACATATTTTTTTAAAAGGCACAGTTTTAGAAAGGTGCATCAAAATGGGTCCATTAAACACAACCACATCGGACATAGGCACATCATACATAGTTTCTGGATGAACCTTTGTTGGAGAAAATTTCACAAAGTTAAATTCTTGTGTTGTGGATAAAATTTTGTAATAAAAATTCATTAACTGATGGGAGTCAGTATAATAGATCCTATCAAGATATATAAGGTGTCTAATGGGATTTGATAAGAAAAATTATTCACTTTTTCATTATAGTGAATTTCCATAGACCCATAGAAGTGTCTATGGAAAGGATGTAGGTTCTTATACTGAGCATGAACCATATAAATCTTGGTTTCTTTATTTTTTTCCAATATTTCTATGAATTTTAGTTTACTAAATATTGATAAGGAATAAAATCTAATAAGTTACATTGGTTAAGTTTATTAAAGTAAAATTTTGTAAAAATTCTATCACTGATTAAACCTCCCCTTCTTAGTGATTCAATGATCCTTAATAACTTCAAATATTATTAAAGAACCAGTTCCCCCATATTGATTCCTTATTATAGATAATCTAAATTACTTAAATATTAGATTAATTCCTACTTATGATGGAAAAAAATTTATGGATAGAAAAATAGAATGATTTCTTATCTTCTCTCACTTAGCCTAGAAGTTGTTGACGCTACTAAAATTGGGTTTACACCCATTGAGAAAGATTCCTCTATGAATTTTACTGAAAAGAGAAACATTTAAGTTGATGGAAAAGATATAAATTTTATTTTTATGTCTCATTCATAAATTTTTTACATAAAGGTGATGGATCTCAAACCAGTAAAGATAATATGGGACAAGTTCGAAATTATTTTCAATGGAAATAATAAATTAAAGGAAGTAAAGCTAAAAATATGGCATTGAAAGTATGAAGAAATAATAATGAGAGATGAAGAAACTATTGTTGAGTACTTAACTAGAGTGAAGGAAGTTTTTTGCAACATAATAGGTTTCCGAGATGTTGTGGATGATTCTAAAATTGTTAAAAACTCTTGGGAGTTTTTTTGGAAAAGTTTGACTCTAAAATATCTACATTAAAAGATAGAGAAGATTTATCACTTGATGAATTGCATAAATTTCTTTTTTCCTATGAAATGAGAAAATCTATAACATTCTACAATAAAGATCAAAGATGAAATGTAATTTAAAGCTGTGAGAAGGATGAAAATTCAAGATGCTGAAGATACTAATCCTTGTGATTTTGAAGACAAGGAGGGTGATTAGCTGATTGAAAAAATCATGTCAGTTATATCTAAGTATTATCAAATAGGAATAATAATGTAAAGAGGAAAATTTTCAATCAATTTTTTTTAGTGTGGTGGGATCTATAAATTTTTAATGAATTTTCTCAAAAATAAAGTTGGTGAGTTTCAAGATCATTTTGATGAAAAACCTCATTGAAAGAATTTTGATAAAACATAAAATAAATAAAATAAGTAAACTGGTGTAAAGAATAAGTTCACTGAAAATGAAAGAAGTATGGTGAACAAGAAAATAGAATCTGACTCCTCATATAACAATACATTAGAAGAGGAATATTCAGAAAGAGTCAAAAACGTTTTTTCCAATATCGATAAAAAGAAGGATTCATCAAACAGTAAAGAAAGAGGATGTGAATAATATTATCGAGAGTATCATCTCAGATAATAATATGTTTCATGACTTGATAAAAATATAATTATCAATAATTAAATCTGAATGATGAATAGGTTAGTGCAAAATTGGTTAAAGGAAGAGAAGATGTTTCTAAGAAGGAAGAAAAATATATCCAGGAGACCATAGGCTATAAAATATGAATTGATGAACGGGAAAAGATGGTTGAACATCTCAGTAAGAAGTTGGAATATAAGGAAAATGAATTTAACAAAACTTAATCAAAACTCCTTGAGGCTATAAGTACCTTAAGAAAGTTGAATGAAAATTTCAGTAAGGATTTGGAAGTAAAACCTAAATCCTCTAAAGTTGAAGAAAAATAACATTCCAAAAATTAGGTGAATTCTCCACCTTCTAAAAATAATGTTTCATCTAATTTTTCTAAGATTTCTGGTGTTATGAAAAGTATTGGGAAAAATTTTATTGAGAAGGGTTCTGGAAAATCTATCATATTTTTAAAATTTAAAAATTATATCCATAAGAAAGATGTAAATTTTCCCATATTAGGTTAGAGTATAAATAAGTTATGAACCTCAACAAAATTTACACATAGAAAGATCATACCTTTAAAAAAATCTAAGATTTGATGGTTTTTTATGCTGTGGAATCTATGGTAATAGGACATATAACTTTTGGAATAATTTATCACTTCCTAGAAGAAGGTATGAATATAGAGAAAGCAATTTTGGAAATAAAAAGAGTAACTTTATAAAAAAATATAAAGTTATAAAAGTTAAATTTCAAGATGTTAGAAAAATTAAAATGGAAAAAAATGAATGTATAGAAGAATTATGTGGTAGATGTGACTAGGTTATCCACTATGCCAAAGAATGTATAACAACACATCCAGGGAAAAGTTATTATACTATAAATGAAAAGGAAGCTCGAAAAAGAAAGTCAAGGATAGTACATTTTTTGTTGAGACAAACTTAAAAGAAACTAAAAGGAAAAAACCATGGATTCTTGATAGTGGTTTTTATTCACATATTTTGGAAGATTTGAAAATATTAAAATATACAGAAAATTGATATGAAGGAGAAGTAACCTTCTAGAATGATAGTTCCTTACAAATAGTAGGAATTGGAATGATTGAGATTAAAGAAGAAAAGTTGAAATATTAGGAATTTTTTTATATAAATGGGATAAAACAAAAATTATTTAGTGTAAGTAAACTTTGTGATAATGGGAAATAAGTGATCTTCAGAAAATATTCTTATACCATCAAAAGTGTGAAATATGGTAAAGTTGTAACTAAAGGAGAAGGAACCAACAGAATGTTTTTTATAGATAGGAGAAAATCATGACTCATATTATCTATGTGATTAAAATTAAAGTAAATTTTGGCATTGTATACATGAACATCTTGGGTAGAAATGAATGATTTTTTTTTAAATTTGATGCTGTATAAAATTTTCCATCATTGAAGATAAGAGAAGATGATGTTTTAATAACTTTTTGAAAAGGGAAAATGACTAGTAAAATTCATAAGAAAGTTTAGATTTAGTATACCAGGAATCTTGAACATATTCATTCAAATATTTTTGGGCATATGATACTTTAATCAATGAAAGGATATTTTTAGTTCATCACTTTTATTAATGATTTCACTCAGATGACCAGTAACAATTTTATCAAACACAAGTTAGAGTCTTTAGAAATGTTCATATTTTTTAGAAAATATATTGAGAAAGAAATGATGGTTTATATAAAGTATTTTAGAACAGATAATGGTACATAGTTCACAAGAAATTATTTTGAATTGTATTTGAAAAATCATGTAATAAAACATCATTATAATTCTCCATACACCTAAAAATAGAGTAGTAGAAAGGAAAAATTAGAAGTTTTATGGAAATTGGAAGAAACATGTTAGATGAATAGAAAAATTTAAATTTCTATAGGATAGAAGATGTTAGTACTATTGTACATGTACAAAACTAATTTTTGTTAAGGCTAGAATAAAACAATAATTCCTATGAACTGTGTTATAACAAAAAAAAGTAAAATATTTCAAGGTTTTTGGAAGTCCCTATTTACTAAAGATAAAAAATCCAGATCTTGGAAAATTTGATGAAAAAGATGAGGAATGAACTTTCATGAGATATTCACCCAAAAGAAGAAGTTAAAAACATTGGAACAACCATTTATAAAAGTTGGTAGATTCTTATTATGTGAAGGTTATTGAAAATCCAAATTCCTTAATAAATAATGTTGAAAATGTTGAGAAAGAAAAATTGAAGATTTCCAACAAAAGTGAAAGTGATCCAAAACAGATATTTCAAGACTCAAAAGAATCACATGATGAGGAAAACGAATCTAGATGAAAAAATTTGAAATTTAATACCCTATAGAAATAGGTTAAAACTGAAATTATACTTGGAAATTATAAATCTCTAATTCAGACTAGAAGAAGGTTGATATTAGAAAACCAGACATCACTAATTTCATTGATTGAACCAGAATTAGTTTTTGAAGTAGTAAAACACTAAGAATGGGTGAATTAAATGAATTAATAGTTGTATCAAATTTCAAAAAATAAAATATAGGAACTGGTTCCATGACCAATGGGTAAAAATTTTATTAAATAAAATTTTTTCTAAATAAACAAGTTGAATGAAAATTTATAAGTTTTAAGAAACAAAGCAAGACTTGTTTGTAGAGGCTATGAATAGGTGGAAGGTGTGTATTTTGAAAAAACATTTTCCCACATAACAAGATTAGAAACTATTATAATTTTTCTATCAGTGGCTTCACTTTAAATTCACAAATTTTATTAAATCAATGTAAATTTAGCTTTCCATAATAGTGATATTGAAGAATAATTTTACATTGATCAACCTTGTGGGTTTCTACTTGATGAATATGGAAGAAAAGTTTGTAAATCGAATAAGTCCTTGTATGGGTTAATATAATCCCCATGTTCTCAGTACTCCAAACTTGATAATTGCTTAAAAAAGTTGAATTTTACTAAAGGAAAATCTGAAATCAACTTGTATATGAAATAATTGGATCCATGCACCCTGATTTTAATTGTTTATATGGAAGATATAACTTTTTTGGGGATAGAAAAAATTTTTGGAAATAATTTTTTGAATAAATGTAGAAGAATTTTGAAATGTCAATGTTGGGAGAATTAACTTTATTCCTGGGTTTACAAGTTCAAAAAAATGAAAAATACATTTTCTTATCTCAGAAAAAGTATTCTAGTGAATTGTTAAAAAAAATTGGCATGGAATATTCAAAATAAGTTTCTATTTCTATATTAGTTGGGATTTATATTAGTAAAGATGAATCTTGAAAAAATGTGAATCATAAATAATTTTGAAAATTGATAGGAAGTTTTATTTATCTAACAGCTTCAAGACATAATATTATCTATGCTATGAATTTTTTTTCTAGATATCAGAGTGATATGAAATAATTTCATATATTGGAAGAAAATATAATACTGAGATATGTTAAAGGAACAAATTCACATGTTATGTTATACAAAAAACGTTGTGATATGAACTTTCATGGTAATACTGTTGTTGATTGGGTTGGAGATTTTAATGACGGAAAGTCAAATTTAGGAGGAACATTTTTCTTGGGAGAATGTTGTGTGAGTTGACATAGTAGGAAAAAAAGTTCAGTAACTTTGAGCACAATAGAATCAAAATAGGTTGTAGATACCAAATATTATACTCAAATGTTGTGGATAAAAGTTCAGTTTTAATATTTCAAAGTTGAAATTTACAAACCATTAAAGATATTTTGTGATAAACAAATTTTCATTGATCTTTTTAAAAATATTTTTCGACACTCAAGATCAAATCTTGTTGATATTAATTTTCAATTTATAAAATAGAATGTTTCTGGTAGAGATGTTTTACTAGAATATATTTAAAAAAGTATCAAATTTGTAATATCTTTACCAAATCTATATCAAAAGAAGGATTTTTGGATTTGAGGCTAAAACTTCATGTTAAGCCTCCAACAATGAATTATAAATGTTTTAAATAAAATCCCCTACCATGATTTGGATTATTTTGGAAAGGGGGTAGAATATATACAGCTTTTTCCTACAAGGTGGAGATAATTAATTTTTTACTTAAATGAATCTGAATCTGTGGTTATTATAAAGTGGGGGAGATAAAGAAAAGTGATAGTAAAGAAAAGTGAGGGGGAGTTTATCTTAACATGGATGCATTTGTTTTGTCACTAATGGATGAAATTACTTAAAAAACATTACTTTATCTATTAGTATGGTGTCAATACAATATATTTTGAGAAGGACTATGTTTTGGTAAAATTTTAAAAAATTTAGTAATACAAATGATGTGTTGAAAAATTTGTAAATGATAGTTTTAAATATACCCAAAGGGGGGAATTTAAGATCACTTTTGATGTTTTTTCATTAAAGTTTTTTTTGTTGATGACTAATATTTTGTAAAGAATGCTTTTATAAAATAGGTGAAAGTTATTTAATGAGTTTGATGAGTGGCTGAAAATAAGTTGTAATTTCTGGAAGTTAGGGAATTTGGGAAGTTGTATGACTTTACAAACATAGTCAGATTATGATTTATAGATATAAAAGATCTCAACATCATGGAAAACACTATGATAAAATATTTTGATGAGTGGAAAATGTTGAAGTTTTTTTGGACATAGTTTTCTAGAAAAAGTTCGTCAAACATAGTTACGAGATAGATCCACAATGAAAGATGTTTTGTATAATGTTGAAGTTTCCAGACTCAGATCTCCATATAAATTTTTCTAAATTGAGAAACTATAAGAGAGATATAATTTTGAAGTTTTTTAAATTAAATGAATTAAAACCTTTTTACTTATCAGGCACACCTTCTAGATAAAGGATTTGGATGAATTTTTTGTTAGAAAGTTTGATTTTGTGAAAATCTCTGAGTTTGTAAATATCACGAGAAGATAAAGATGCTGGTTATTAGTCAGGTTGATAAAGAAAAGGTTTTTATAAGAATCTATGATGTTGTAATGCTTCCTATTGGACAGATTGGATCGGACTGATGTAGCAAACTCACCAGATCGGAAAATGCAAAGTTGTTGTTTGTGAAAAGTGAAAATATTTCTATTGATGAGTTTTTTGTGGTTTTTGAAAAATGAAAAAGAAATACAAAGTGAATCAAGGAATCAGATTTCAACATCTAATAAAAGAAAAAGGGAGAGATCATATTTCTAATCAGACAAAGATGACTGGACTCAGACCACCATACAAACCTTTCCCGATAGAGATGTGTGACAAAGTTTGAAGTTGTTTCATTAAGAAAAAGTTTATTGGTTGAAGGGAGTTTTTAAAATACTTATGAAGGAAGAAGTTGTTTAATTTTTTAATAAGAAAAATTATTTGATTAAAGTTAATATAATAAAGTTTTAAGTTGCTTCCATCAAGTAATTGTAGGAAACTGAAGTCCTTATAAGTTTCAATAATGTAGTCAACTATCTTCAGTTTGTTTAGAAGAATATATAGAGTCAAGTGATGAGTTTCTAAAAAGACAACTTGATTGAATTTTTAAGATCAACATTTTGTAACAATATGTACAAATTTGAATTATTTTGAGGATTCCAAAGTTTGAGCTAAGAAATATTAATCATATGGAATCAATGTTTTTTATTTGAAGAGGGTCATGAGAACCAAACAGATGAAAAGTTTTTTCAGATAGAAGATTTTAGATAGAGATGTTCTTAACATAGAAGTTCCGGATATATTTCCATAAAAATAAATTTTAGAAATACTTCTAGACAAAGAAGTTCCAGATAATAAATTTGTAGACCAAACTTTTGACAAAACTTTTTAAAGTTCTAATTTGAGTAACACTGAAGTTATTGTTAATTTTAGAAGATTATATAAGACCTTGGGTGAGTTTAGAAGATTTGAGAAGCTCTCAAATGAAGTTAAAATATCTAATAAATTCATATTTATGAATTTAGGTGAGTGGGAAAACATTTCAGGTTTCTCACCTTTGGTATTTATAATAAAACCTATAAATAGGAATAGAAAGTACATTGTACTTGATCATGTTAGAGAGATACAAAAGATGAAATGTTTAAAGTTTTGTGTCAGAGAAGATTTTTGTATAGAGTCTTTGATCAGAAGATCATGCTATTGAAAATTAAACTTACAGTACATAGGAGAAATGAATAATGAAGATCATATAGAGTTCCATCCATAAGTTTTTGTGATGCGTTGAGTTTACAAATCAGAGAGAATAGAGTTTTGTAAAATGAAATATTTCAAAAAATGGTGCATCAGATGAAGGAAATTAGACACAAGTCCATCAAATGTTGTAAAATCAAACAAAGTTTCTGGATGAATCTTTATTGGTGCATATTCCACAAATTTACATACTTTTATTTTGGATCAAATTTTTTAAGAAAAATTTGTTAACTGATGTGAGTAAGTTTAATTATTCCTATCAGGAGATAAAAAGTGTTTAATAGGAGTTGAAAAAAAAAGTTTTATTCACTTATTCATTATATTGAATTTCCATATACCCACAATAGTGGATATGGTAAGGATGTAGGTTCTCACACGGAGGCCTAACCTTTTAAATATGGGGTGCTGTGTTTACTTCCCTACATTTTCATGCATTTTATTTTACTAAAATTTGATAAGGAAGAAACACTAACAAGTTATAGGGGTTAAGTTTCTTAAATTTTAAATTTGTAAAAATTATATCACTAATTCAACCCCTATCCTTCTTAGTGATTCAAAAATCCTTAGGAACTTCATTGTTTCTCTCCTAAGTTCCACCCATTCAAACCCCATACCTTGGATGCCTCTCCCAACCATTTTTAGCTCCTCTAATTTAATCCAATGTATATTTTCAAGTGGTTTCTTGGGTATTCTTCACTCGCTTCAAGAGGTTAGGGTTTCCCTCTTCTTCTTCCTCTTTTTATATCTTGTTACCCTTCTTTTCTAACCCTAGTGGCCTTGGTCAAATAATTCTCATGCCTAGGGTGGTGATAAATTGGGTATTTTTCTTCCTAAGTGTTGTGGTCCATCCTTTGAGTTCCATTCTGATGGATTTAATCAATGGTGACATTATTCCACCACTTGAGGTAGGTGTTTCTAATTTATTTATTTTTATTTAAGATTTACATGATTGATTGATGCTTTAAATGTGTTTTATATTTATTTTAATGATGTATATGATAAATAGTTTTTATTTTTCAATGGTTTTCCATGATTGGGTAGGTTTTCTTTTGACAAAAGTGGTATATTTTCATAGTGCAATGAAATTTGTTTTTAAAATGGTTTTTTATGAAATATTCATGTTTGATAAAATTCCAAAGAATGTTTTATCTAAGAAATTAACTTATTTGGAATTTAGGCTAAATGGGGTTTTCAATGTGGGATCCCTTTTTTGTTTCAAGGGTTTCCTTTCTTTTAAGTGGTTTTTTGGTTTTATAGTGAAAATAGAGTATCACTTGACTTATTTGGTTTTGTTGGAAAGTGGATATGATTTATTTAAGAATTTTGTGTTAATTAAAAAGTTTTTTAATATAAATTTTAATAATTATATGTATTATATGTGATCAGTGAAGTCTCTATTGGCACTTTTTGATGTGATGTTGATTGTACCCCTATTTATACCCCTTGGTTTTTGTTGATATGTATGCTTCTCTATATGATGGATGATATGTGATTTGATTTATATGATGCTTATATTTTGGGGCTCATTTTAAGGGTAGTATGGGAGGTTATAAGGATGTGATTTTGGTTTTAACCCTAGGGTATTTTTATTACCATGTGATGATGTTATTATTTTTGACCCACCTCTATTATTATTCCATGAGGAGATTGAGGTTACTAAGTGGGAAGTCGAGGGACATTTCTTGAATAGATTTGATTTTTCACTGGCTAGACCCCCCATAGTTATATGTAACACCTAAATTTGGGGTTCTTCACTGAGGAGACTTATTAAAGAGATTTACTGGATTGATGTTTGATTGTTACCCTTTTGGTATCTAGGTAAAAATTTTCATGTCTTGTGCAGTCCTATTATTCCTCATGGTGTTGCCTCATTCTATGTATTTATGATATGCCTTTTATTTCTGTTTTGGCCTATGTATTGATTTTTTTCTTGGATAGAATTTCTTTTTCTGATGATTATTTTATGGTTTATTCATTTAATTGGATATTTGTGTTCCATACATTTATAAACATTATTTGTGACCTTTTGTGGTTAATATTGTTTTTATTTTCCCTTGTTTTCCTCTTACCTTATTTTGCGGTTTGTAAAAGATTTTGATGGAAAATTGGAAAATGGTTTCCAAAGTTGTACTTTTGGTTGGAATGATTTTAAAATGTTTTAATTTGTGTGAAGGTTTATTTTAAAAGGTGTGGTGTTTTAAAGGTAAAGAATTGGTTTCCTTTGAAATTGGATTTGTTTTGAAAAAATATCATTTTTTTTGAAATAGTTCTATAAATGGAATTGGTTTTGGTAAAACATTTTTTTGAATTGTTTTAAAAATGTTTCACTTTTGGGAAAATAAAAGTCCCATGTTTGTTTTTTCTTATACTATTTTTAAAGGAAATGAAAATCTATTTTTATACCTTATTACCAAACTAGCAGTTCTGGTTTCTTTTATAAAAGGAATTAATTTTACTTATGGTAATATTCTACTGGATTTGGCTCACACCCTACATACTCACAATGGTGGGTATTTATTCTTCATGTCTTATGAAGGATCCTCTAGGTTTTGACTTTTAAGTTGGATCTGGTTCCATATTCCTTTGGAAGGGGGTGTTGTATGGATGATGGTGGTGACCAGAGAGTCACATAGAGTTTGTGATTAGACCTTTATTTTCATGGAATCGACTGGATTGAGCTTTATATTCGATTTTTTTGTTTTTATTTAGTTTTAGCTTTTATTTTAGTTTTTTATCTCCAATTGGTTATTTATTTATTTGATATGTATATTGGTATGTATTGTGTCTTTCTAATTTTATACCTTTTTGGATGTTTTTATTTGGTTCCTTGAGGGTGAAACCATCCCCAATAGTTATCTATGATACCCTTAATGATTTTCATCATCCTAGGGATATCAAGGATGCTCCTTAGGTATGTGAAAAGTCAGATCATTAATCTAGTATATGGATATACTATGTTGATTTTTTTACAAAATAGTATCAAAGGATCTCAGTTTCTTGAAAAGGTGCTTATGTTCTTGGGAAACACTCTCCTTGTTATTTGGGATACTTTAAGGTAGTTCGGAGACTAGGATTTTCATTAGGGCTTGGGTGGAGTATGGGGGAAGGGCCTATCCTACTATTTGATGTAATGAATCTCGAGTTTCCATGGGTTTATTAGAATTGATTTTTGATATTAAGTTTTTATTTGTACAGTTTGATGAATTTTTGGTATGTTGATATGATTATTTGATCCACATTGAGTGTACTGGTTATTTCAGGGGTCATCTTGAGTTTAAAATGTGAAAATTATAAATGAATCAGGGTCACATGATTATCACACACAGTTTATTAAACTATTCGATGCCCATGTGACATGGTTCTAAAACTATGATAGTGTATGTTTCATGGTTGGTGCTAAGTTTACCAGCCTGTGCATCCAAATCATTAACAATGAATTTTCCCCTCAGGAATTTGTGTTTTACCTCTATTTCTTCTTATATTTACTCTAATGAAGTATACAATTATCATGGTATCCCATAGGGGAGTTTTAATTTGTATTCCATGGAAATTTATATCGATAAATGTGGTTTTATTTGATATGTGTGCTTGTGTTCTTGGTTTTTTCCCTTTGGAACTTTATCTTGAGAAGTGAAAAAATTGGTTTTAAAAATGGAAAAGATGGTTCATTTTTTGAAACCCATTTCATGGTAGTTTGAAAACCATGTGTATTTTGTTTTGAAACTGGGAAAAGGAAAATGTTTGATTTGAAAATCATTTTGGTTCAAAAAGTGGAATTTTGTGAAGCACATTAATTCTTAAAGTGGATATTTTATGAATTGGTTTATGAAAGTGTTTTTATAGAGATGGTTTATTTCATAGAGGAGTTTTGAAATTATTTTGGAAAGGAGTGTGATCTTTCTATTTTTATAAAATTTTATGTAATTATTATAAAAAGAAAGGGGTTTAACATTGGGTAAAATTCTTTTTGAGAAACATTTGGTGGAAAATAGTTTATCTTTCCAATGAGATTTTCAAAGAAGCTTAAAACTTGATTTCAAATGATGTTTTGAAATGATGTTTTTTTATTTCCCTTAGTTATGGGGATTCTTGTTTTGTTTGAGTAGCATGGGTGGTTGTGATCATGTCTTGTGGTGGTTTCTAAGTACCTCTCAGAAGAGTGTTTATAGAAGATAGTGTCATTCCTATGGGTTTTCTTTTGATGGTTTTGATTCTATGGTTATACCTCCTATATTCTATATTTCATACCTTGAGTGTCTAATAGTTTCAAAATTAAAAAGTGTTAAAGTTTAACCCTTGTGTGTTGGGTGGTGTGTTTTTTAACATCCAAAGGTTTTGCTTGGGTTATTTAAGAGTGTGATACTTTAAAACATTTTGAACCTAATTGGGTAATGTTGTGAAATTTTAAGGGGTGAATAAATCCCTTTATGGGTTTTTAAAGAAAAATCTTGGGTTTTCTAAATTTTCATTCCTTGGGTTTATGAAAAATCATGTAGAAGATGTACTTAAAATGGATTTTAAGTGATTGGTTTTGAAATAATGCTTTGATGTGGGACTTCAACCAATGAAAAGTGTCACTTTTGAAATTTTCATAAATGGAATGGGTGAGTGGTTTTTTAATTCAATTTCAAATTGAATTACATAAATTATTTGAAAATTGGTTTTGGAAAATCAAGGTGTTTTTCTTTTATTTTTTTTAGAAAACATTTGAAATAGGATAAAATAAATTTTGGTCCGTTACATTTTTTTCTTGTAAATGGACCCTTTTGGTGTTTTTCAAAAGGGTTGAGCCTTGGAAAGGTGATTTTCAAGTGTTTTTTTATTTAAACTAAATTGGGGTGTTTTTTAAATTATTGTGTGTGTTTGGGGTTTTGAATTCTTGTGCTTGGTGTGTTTTCCTTAGGGATTGTGTGATGACTTAGTTTTTGAGCTTAGGTGCATGCCTTGTTGTTTGGATTTATTCTTTTAAAGATCATGGTGTTTTCTTGTTACTTTGACTATTTCAAGGTATGTTTCTTGTTGATGTTGGAATAATAGACCTTTACGTTAATACTTGGGTAATTAGGACAAATGTTTCTTTAGGGACTTTGATCACTTGATAGTGCTAGTTTTTTAGGGGGTTCTTCATGGAAAGGTGCTTCGGGATGAGGCCCTAGTTTAACCTAGAGTATAGTGACCCTGGTCTAGGGCCCATGTCGTCTCTTATTATTTCATTCCTTGTGATTTATCCCTTATGGAGGTGAGTTTTAATCTTATTGATGTCAAAATAATGTGGGTGTTTAATTGTTTGAGGTTGGTTTACCTTTGAGAAAGTGAGAGCTTGTTCCAAAGTGTTCTTTGAACATTTTTAGAGATATTTCCCTATATTGGAGGTTTTTGATTGAGGTGTTATTTATTTACACCATTTAGGTGATTTATAAATTGTGGGGAGAACCGTTATAAATCTCCATTTATCTTTGGGTCTAGTACCAATGAGTGTGGTTTCATTTTATTTAGAGACTTCCAGTAACCTTGTGGATTTAATGGTTTAGTTTTCAGGAACCATCATTGCTTGGGGGTTTCTTCATAGGGCCTCTCTAGTGGTCCATCATCCAAATCACCTTTAATTACAGAATTTGTTTTGTGAATTTTTCTTTTTTACTTATGTATTGACTTGGAACTTTATAAGGGTAGAAAGTAGCATGGTGGGGAGTTTGTGACACCCCTAGCATCATTTTTTTGTGGGGGTATTTGTTGGATAGTTTAGCCTCTTATGTTTGGGGTTTTTTGGGATGAAAATGGTGAAGTTTGAGAACTTTTTATAGGTCACATAGTTAAGGTGCATAGTTATTTTAACCATGTATCCTATCTGTGCAGCCCGTGAAACTCAAAATAGGGGTGATCAACGTAGTTTGTTCACAATTTTTTTAACCATTCATGTAAAGATTACAACCCACTTCAAGAGGTTTGTTTTTGTACTTTCTTATTATTTTTAATTGATGTTTCTCCCCTTGGGTTCCCCCATTCAAACCCCACACCATGGATGCCTCTACCACACCTTTTTGGCTTCTCTAATCTCCCCCAATGTGGATTTTGAAGTGGTTTCTTAGAAATTCTTCACTCGGTTCAAGAGGTTAGGGATTTCTTCTTCATTTTATTTGGTTTTCTCTTTTTCCTCTTATCTTATAATTATAGTGGCCATTATTGGTCTATTTTCATACCTAGTATGGTGCTAAATTTGGGGGTTTGTTTCCTAAGGGTTTTGATCCATCCTTTGATTTTCATTCTGGTAGATTTCATCAAAGGTGACATGATTCCACCAATTGATGTAGGAATTTTTGATTGATTTCATTTTATTTAAGAGTTCCATGACTGATTGATTCATTAAATGTGTTTTATATTTAAATTACTGATGTATATGATATCTAGTTTTTATTTTTCAAAGGTTTTCTATGCTTGGATGGGTTTTCCTTTAGAAAAAGTGGGGGATTTTCTTAGTGTAATGAAATTTGGTTTTGATATAGTGTTTTGTGCACTATTTATGTTTGATGAAATTACAAAGAGGGTTTTATTTGTGAAATGATTTTTTTTGTTTTGGATTAATGACAAATGGTTTTTTTAAAGTGTCGGTCCTTTTTTGTTTAAAGTATTTCCTTATTTTTAATGGGTGTCTTGGTTTTATAAAGTGAAAATGGAGTTTCCCTTGACTAATTTGGTTGTTTATAGAAGTGTTTATGCTTTATTTCAGAATTGTGTGTGAATTAAAAATGTTTTAAAAGGGTTTTCCAAAATTATATGTATTATATAGAATAATTTAAGTCTCAGTTGGGACTTTGTGAGGTGATGTTGATTGTTCCATTGTTGAGCACCCTTTCTTGTTATTGATGTTTACACTTATCGATGTGATGGTTCTTTGTGATGTGATTCATGAAATTCTTACATGTTGGGGTCATTTTAAGGGTAGTGTGGGAGGTGGTAAGGATATGATTATAGTTTTATCCCTAGAGGATTATTATTATCATGTGGTGAACTTATTGTTCATGACCCACCTCTATTATTATTATATTAAGAGACTGAGGTTACTAAGTAGGAAGTAGTGGGACATTTCTTGGATAGTTGAGGTTTTTCACTAGTTAGACCCCCTTATTTGTATATAAAACTTGGATTTGGGATTCATAACTGAGGAGAGATTTTGTGGATGGATGTTTTATCTTTACCCTATTAGAAACTAGGTCCACTTTTATGTGCCTGGTGAGGTCCTGTTAGTCCTTATGGTGCTGCCTCATGCTATGTATCTATGATATGCCCCAAATTTATGTATTGGACTGTGTGTTTATTGTTTCTTGGATGTAATTTCTTATTTTGATTATAATTTTATGGTTTATTCATGTTTTTACTAGTTTTTTTCAATCCATTTATGATCATTATTTGTGACTTTTTATGGTTAAGTCTGTTTATAGTTTTTTTGTTTTCCTATTAACTTGTTTTTGGGTTTGTAAAATATTTTGATGGAAAATTGGAAAATGGTTTCCAAATTGATACTTTTTGTTGGAATGATTTTGAAATTTATTAATCCATGTGTATTTTTATTTTCAAAAGTGTGGTGTTTCAAAGGTACAGACTTGGTTTCCCTTGAAATTGGATTTGTTTCAGAAAATCACCATTTTTGTGAAACGGTTCTAGAAATGGAACGATTTTTAGTAAAAAAAATTATGACTTTTTTGGAAAATGTTTTTCTTTAGGGAAATTCAAGTTCCATGTTTGGTTTTTCTTATACTATATATAAAAGAAATGAAAACCTACGTGTATACCTTATTTCCAAAATAGTAGTTTTGGTTTCTTTTATAAAAGGAATGAATTGAAATCATGGTGGTATCCTACTATATTCGGCTCACACCCTATGTAATCATGTTGTTGGGTATGTAGTCCTCATGTCGTTTTTCTGGTTCCTATAGGTTTTTTCTTACAGGTTGGATCTAGTTCCTTCTTCCTTATGAAGCAGGTGTTATATGGATGATGGTTGTGACCAGATAGTCACACAAAGTCCATAATAAAACCTTTGGTTTCATGGAACTAGTTGGATCTATCTTTGTATTAGATTCTCCAGTATTTATTCAGTTTTAGCTTCCATTATAGTTTTTTATATCTTATTTGTTATTTATTTATAAGAGATTTCTCTTGGTATGTATCTTATATTTTTACTATTATGCCTTTTTTGGATGTTTTTATTTGGTTCCTTGAGGGTGAAACTATCCCCAATGGTTTTGTATGATACCCTTGATACCTATTGTTAGCCCCAGGGGACCAAGGATACTCCTCAGGTATATAGAGGGAAATCTCAATAATCCAATGGATAGACATAAAAGTTTGGTTCGCTAAATTTTTTTTTGTATTACAAATTCATAATGTACATAATGTGTAGTTTATTTCTCAAATATCAATGCATTGGATCTAAAATATATATCTTTGAAGTATCCAAATTGATCATAACAAAAATCTAGTGAGTCCTCAAAAAAAGAATAAGTAATAGAAAAAAATGGAAATATATTTTATATAATTAGAGTGTAGACTTTTACCACTATATTTTGGGTATTAAGAAGATTCTATCATCTGTTATTTTATTTTCAAGTGTTATGACTAATTGGTATGATATTACTAAAATTTCATTTTTACCCATTAATGTTTTTTCCATAGAAGTCAGTTGAGGACTAATGAATCAATTTTTTTCTCCACAAAATTTTCCCTTTAAATTGGTGTGTTATATGTGACTACAAAAAATATGAATATTATTAAACTGTAATAAACATAGTAAATAAATTGTCATAAAAAAATTGTGAAAATGTATCTCATGTATACACTCACAACCAAGGCCCCAAACCATTAATGCTTGATAATTTCATTTATATTTTTAAGAACAATCATGTCAATAATGGCCTCTCTATATATTTTTTATTCATATTCAATATAGGCCATATTTTTATCTTGAAACATTGAATCTAAATGAACATGTTACATTAATAAATTAGGTAGTGTAATTGGTGGGTCAAGGTACTATAGTAAGTTTCTTTCAATATATCAGTTGATCCTTTAGATTTTTTTGATGCATCCTTCCATTTTCCCTATTGTTTCTCCTTCTATAATAACATACCTAAATTTAGAATTTTTTTCATTGATTTTAAAAAGTTTTTGATATAAAATAAATTTTAAAGTTTAAGGTTCTAGTTTGAGATTGGTCAAATGATCAAGAGAGAGGTGAATTGACTTTATAAAATATATTTTATGAATTCGTGTCAAAGTTAAGCATTGATACATGGAAAAAAATATAAATACAGTTATTTTATTAGTAGTTTGAATCTAATTGATCCAATTCCACCCATAAATCCTATCAAATGTAGAGATAAATGATTCCCACTATAATGAAATATCTAACTTTTTAAGGGGATTCTCAACCCTCACAATGCCTTTCAAAACTCTATAGGCACAACCCAAGACTAAATTTTTCTCTCATAGTGTCATAGCCTAACTAGCATATTTTTGAGGTTGTGGAGGAAACCAAACCCATCATTATCCTGAAAAGGGAATAACAAAATCTATAGTCCTTTTACCAGTTAGGAACAGTTCACATGTACCTTTTGATCGAGGTGGTATATCTTGAAATTAATACCTTTTAATGGTAGTATAATCCAATAAAATTACACACAAAGAAAAATAATTGGATGAATTAATAACTGTATAAATTATTTTTAAAATATGAGTAGGATTGTTGAGGTAGTAGTATTCTATTTTGACGGTAAAATATCATAATAATGTAGCTTCATCCACGAGTGTTTTTGAGGTGACACAAACATTTCATACATAAATATTACATCTTATTATATGAATATTTATTATATATCATTACAATAAATGCTAGAACTATAATGTTTTTAGTTTTTTTGGAAACATGTTTACAAAAACAAATGGTACATAAAAGAAATAAATAATATCCCACTAAGTTATTCACAACTATCACCCTTCTTAAACATATTAAACATAAAATATTTCTTCATATACTAGTAAAAAGGAAACATCCAAAAGAGTGATCTTAGATTCTCAATAAGGGTAAATAAGGTATATATCAATGATAATTTAACCATAAAATGAATATAAGGGTATGGAAATATGAGATTAACATTTTTAAACCATTCCCAACAATTTATTGATCATAATAATTATTCATGGAATAAAGCTTGGAAATTCATAAGACATAAATCCCAAAATAATTTGAGAACATGGGTCATGAGATAATAACATTGGCATAAACTAATTTCATAAAAGAGTATCATAAAGTGTTAAATAATCATAATCATATAAATCGTATGTCAAGGATACCCACCAAAACATTCATCATATGTTAGGCTTAGGATAACAATCCATGTACCTACTTCTTCCTTGGGATAACCTCTTGTGTACCCTCTTCTGGGCCTGAGATAACCTCTCATGTACCCTCTTTTAGGCTTGGGATAACTTCACATACAACCTTTGATCTCATAAAACGTTAATATTTACCCAATGCATTGGAGGGATATAATAGATTCACCTATCTCATAATCACAATCCATTCACATATATGACACATGATCAGGAAAACATTTATCATTCCATCATAACTCAAGCCATGGAAGAGAAAATGTGTTTGAACAATATTTCATTAACATAACCATAAACCATCCAAAGAAATAATAATGATGGTATTATCAAATAATGTCCCCAATAAATCCTAATTAACATAAAATTATGTTATTATAAATGAAAAATATCTTTTAAATATTACTGAAATATTTCTTAAGAAGAATACCTTTTTAATTCTAAAAATAATTATTTAAAAGAAAAAAATCCAAAATATTTAAGGAAAACATTTTATTTTAAAGAAACCATGGAAAATTTAAAATAAAGCTAAAAAATAATTTGTTAGTCATGATGGTGATAATTTTTTTTCAAGTCGTGTATATTAAAATAAAGATTCCTTTAATATTTTAAATAAAAAATCAAAAGAACCTTGTTCAGAAAATGAAAAAAAGATTCATTTTAAATATATATATATATATATATATATATATTAAAAAATGGGTAAAATGGATTTAAAATACCATAGGAGAATATTAAAATCTTTCTTGAAATCATTTAAAAGAAAATATGTACACGGAAGAAAAATATTTCTTACTAAATAGTAATACAAAGTCCATTTTCCTTAAAAACATTCTTTCGATCTATTGAGTGCTTAAAGAGAGGAAAATAAAATAAAAACATGTAATATCTTTATATTAATAAATTAGAAAAAAAATAAATTAGAATTTGGATATAAATATCGTACAATTTCATTATCATAAATTTAATCATAAACAATCCCGGTAAAAATGAGATTGTAACGTAAAACCCTTACCTCAAGCTCAAATTGATTCATAAGAACTCTTACCTTTTGTATAGTAAATTTAAATTTATTATAATTATATAAAATAAAAATATTAATACTTATAATATAATATGTGATCAACTTGTAACATTTTAACACCCATATATTAATAATTAATTATTAAAATCATCATTTTTCGGTGTTAACTGTTTCATTTTTCATGATAGTTTTGGTTTGAAAGTTCTGGTCCTTATACTTTCATCATGTTTACACTATACATATAATATTAATCATGATATGAATATAATATAAATTAATTATATACATATTTATAATCATCCATAAAATATAGAGATATAAAAATGAACTACATAGTTCTTGGAGATGATAATCCGTACATATGTTTGAACGTTGTTTTCATTTTCTAATGAAATGAAGTAAATAAACATAACTATTATTTTATTATTACATAATAATTATTATATCATGAATATAATATATATTTATTAAATCCATTTTTATAAACAACCATGAATGATGGTGATGGAAAATGAATCATATTGTCGTGTGGAGGCAGTAGTCCCCACGTATGCATGAGTAATACATTCATTTCTAATTTGATGGAAATGAGGTGAAAAATGGTTGTTACATTATCAAAATAACATATTAGTATATTTATGAATATTTATTAATCATTTTATTATAGAAATAATAGGTTTATATAAAGTGGTAGAAGAAATAAAATTGAAAGTACTTGGTTAAGAGTTATACCTCTTCGTTGAGAAACCTCATTTGGATTGCACCTTAAGCCTTTAAACGATGGTATTCTGAACAAACAAGGACCTATATGATGTGATAAGGGATTTTATTATTGTATTATTGTATTTATTTTTTGATATAGAAGGCACAAACTTTGAGAATAATGGAGAAAAGGAGGTTTCCTTTTATAAGTGAGGGGAGGGGCACCCTTGAAATTACCTAAAGTATTAAATTAATATAAATTAATTTCAAGTTCAAATGACCCCAAATTGATATATTTCAAATATAGTATAAAAAGAGTCAAAATAATCTAATAAAATAAAATATATACATTTTTAAATTTTTTTACCCTTATCTCTTAGTTTTAAGCCCCCCCCCCCCATCGTTTACCCTTTTGACGATTACTGCGACAACAAGAATTTTACTCTTTAGTGTCCATGAAAGTTAATATAAAAAGAAAAGTGCCCCATAAGTGGAAATTGCTTTAAATTATAACCCATTAACTTGGAAAAATATATGTATTTTATGAAATTTAAATCATTTCATAAAATATTATTTCACATAAGATACAATTGAAGTCATTTTAGAGACTATTCACAGAGTTTGACTTTTAAGATAGAAAGATAGAAATTGAATTCTAATACATAATTTTAACATATAAATAATATGTTATATTTATCTATAAATTTTTTGAAACATAATAATTGAACCAAATTTCATTACTTTTAATATTTTTAAAAGTTATTTATTTTATTTTTCTAGTACCTGAACAAGTATTGTTTTGTCATTGCATAAGAATTTAAGTTAATTATTCCATTACTATAAATTAAAAAAAATTAAAATTATTATTAATATTTCAAATAACCATTTACAACTACATATACACTCTTTTTATACCCATGAAAATCATTAGAGATATTAAAATATAGTGACATTTTGTATTTATTCTTTACTTAAAATAATATTAAGGTCATTATCAGTGTAAAGTGGAAATAAATTATAAATAATTTAAATATAATATGATTAAGATCTAAAATAACCTATAAAATGAAAATAAAGGCAAGTGTTATTGAGATTTATAGGCCTTATCTTATAGTTTTAACCATATTTTCCTATTTTACCCTTTCTAAGGTAACAAATATTTACTATGATTAATATTCATAATGACCAAAAATAAAAGGGACCAATTTTAAAAAAAAATTAACTTCTTAATTAAAAATATGGAATCAATTTTTTAATATTAAATTTCTATAAGTTTCATAAACCCATTTTAAAATAAACACACAGAACACAACAAAAACCATTTTTAGAAAAATGTGATTTCAAGCATAAAATTGGATTTTTTATTATCTAATTCCTAGTAAAAACTATTAGATGAATTTTAAAACATTATATTAAATATATAATATACAAATTTCATTATAATAATTCATCAATAGTGATTAATTTAATTTATTAAGATAAAAACACATTTCATAGTTTTTAGAAAAACATCTCTTTTTTACTTCCAAATGATTTTCTAAATTGACAACCAATGAATTTGTTCTATTCATGTGTAAACAATAAATTTTTAAAAATTATTTATTTATATTCATACCCTATAATCCAACAGTTATGTGATAATTTTCACATTAAATAATAATAATTCAATAGTATAACGTGGATCGTTTAAACTCAATGTTGTGTATCAAGAAAGCTATTGAATAATTAAAGTTTTTATAAAAGGAAATACATATAAAACTTGGGGTGTTACATTCTAATCCATTAAAATGAATTTCACACTCAAAATTATATAACTATGATCTAAAAAATCAGTATATATATGTTTCATTGCATCCTCGTGTTCCCATGTAGCTTCTTCAAATTTTTTATTCTTATCGAGAACTTTAATCAGGTGAGTAGTCTTGTTTTGTAACACTTTATCTCTATAATCCAATATTTATACTGGTTTTTATTCATAGTAAAGATCATTTTCTAGTGGTAAAACCTATGATTTTAGTATATTTAAATGATCATGTATGTAATTATTTGAGAGATATACATGGAACACATCATGAACTTGAGAGAAGTATGATGGAAGAACAAAGAGATAAGCTACCATCATGATGCGATCAAGAATTTCAAAGGAAAATATATATATATATATAAGGCTCATATTTATCTTATTTTTAAATCTAAGAAATATTTTCCAATGATATATTCATTTTAATGCCTTATCATTAACCTCAAACTCTAGATTTCACTGATGATTGTAAGAATAACTCTTCTGTCAACTATGAGCTTCCTTGATGTACTATTGAATGAACCTGAATTTCTATTACATTTCCTTATCCAAATTGGTTTCCAATAGATTTTTTTCTCCAACTTCATCTTAGAATGTTGTATCTATGAACTTTATTCTATAGATGGATTTATAAGGAGTCATTTGAATGCTCAAGTGAAATCTATTATTATAAGAGATTTCAATAAGAGGAAGGTTTTGATCCTAACCACCTTCAAAATCAAGATAACAAGATCATATCATATACTCCAGGGTCTTAATGGTTCCATTATACTGACCATCTATCTGAGAATGATAAGTAGTATTAAAACACAACTCTCTATCCAGAGATCATTGAAGACTTTTCCAGAACATCGAGGTAAACATAGGATATAAATGAAATACAATATAATTTGGTACTTTATGCTATAGGATATTGGAATAGTGGAAGTGTGTGTAAGAATATGGACAACTTAGATTTTATTAGATTTAATGGATCATTCACAATGTAAAAGAAAATAACATCATGAATAAAGAATTTTTTTTCTAAATAATATTGATAAAGAAAAGTGGTGGAACCAAGATAAAATCATTTCATGTCAATTTTATAATTTATTTAAGCTTAGTAATAAAGATTATCTCAATTTGTAAATATTTATTTATTGAGGATTTTGATCATTCTAGCCCAATAAGTGTAGCTTCAATACTTTGTGAGGACACTAAATAGATCCCATCTAGAAGTGATCTACACATGCTCTTTCAATCTCCAAACAATGCTAACGAATCATCGGGTGCTAGAATTATCGATTAATCATCTTGTGTTATTCGCCATTGATTGCTTCACATTCTTTAAATATTGAAGTAATATATCTTCTTATTATCATTATTTAGAAGATGAGAGGAGGAGTAAGAACTTGAGATGAATTTATCAAGAATAATTATTAACCTTCTCTAGAATGTGATAGTAGTTTATTTATAAACATATGGTTAGGGTTTAATATTTAATTAATTTCTCAAGGGTCCTTTAATAAAATATTAAACCCCAAGAAACTCCATTTCATGTAATAAAATAATATTATTATTTTATTCCATGAAGTATGCTAACTGGTGCAATGATAAATATTATTTTATGGTATTAAAAATTAATATTTATCAGAATACCTAATCACATTATTCCCATCCTCCTCAGAATTTATCAAATACTCGAATAAATATTGTCATAAAATATTTATTCATTCTATAAATAAAAAAAATATTCTATTCAAAGACTGACGAATAAATATTTATTTAATATTCACATAAGTAAATATATTATTTATTTAATAATTATATAAATATTAACTATGCTTTTAATGAAAAGAGATAATTAAATACTATTTATTCATGTAATTAAAAAAATTACCTTGTGAATATGTATATATATATATATAATATTTGTGATCATTTAATAAATCTTGAATAAATATTAACTCTAGTTCTGAAGAATAGTATTTATTCCAATTATGAAATATATATAGTATTTAACTAAGATAAAAGGAAACACTTTGTGTGTGACTCTCTCAGTCTCTAACTCAATGTCATTAGGTAGGCTTGCCTAAATTTAATGATTATTATCTATAAATGGGTCATGAAACACACAAAGGAAGAAAATATGTCACAATAAAAAAACAAAAAATAAACGTTCAATGTGTAATATAATCCCTTTGTCTTGGTACCTCATCAAGAAGGTTTCACACTCATATCATCAGCCTATACGATTGATATGTCTTTCTTTGACTACCTAAAATAAACGCATTGTTTCACCATGAACATGAAATTTAATGCGATATTTTAATATCAATAAAATGGAAAATATATCAAATTCTATAAATATGGAAGGTACAAATCCTTCTTTGATTTATTCATTAATAACATATCATTCATGACACACCAAATGTACCTAACTTCTCCACGAATTGTCTCATCATTGTTTATGGAAATACATCAAAGTGTGTGAGTCATGATATGCATTAATAATAATCTTAATGTATAAGTATCATTACACATGCTCACAGATAGGAAAATCCAATAACATGTAAATATGTATATTTCTTACATATGAGTCTTTTCTCATAATCTCCCACCTTGAAGATTACCAAGTGAAAACTTCATGAGATGAAGTCTCATCTGATTATGAGTAATATCACTTTATTTTTAAAATAATATGTGTCCCATAATAGAATGTTATCTGAATTTTGAACAAGGTTTAAGAATATAATTATGAAATTTAAAGGTTATTATCATAGCGTGGAACTTATATTCCCTTTTCAATTTGATAGATACTCTAGGATATTATTACAAAGAATTCATGAAGAACTATTAATGATTTATAATAAGATATTTTAATTAATATCCACTTCTTTGAATATACATGAAATATAAAGTAAAAATAGTTGGTTTTAGGCAACTAACTCCAACATACTCCCACTTGGACTAGAGCCAACATCCAACAACTTTTAGTTTGATATATCTCACTTTATAATCATGTTTTTTCTGAGTTAAGTGTTTAGTTAAGGGGTCCGCCACATTGTTTTTTGTGGAGACTCTTCTTACTGCAACAACACCTCTCTGAGAAAAATCCATCAAGAGATAATATTTCCAATTTATATGTCTTATCTGCTAATGTGACCTTAGCTCATTTATAAGATCCACCATTGTAGTATTATCACAATAGAGTATGATAGGGTCTTTATTATTAGGAATAATTTCAAGCTATTGGACTATGTTTTGAATCCAAAACACTTCTTTATATGCATTAAAAGTTTCAATATACCTAGAATCTACTATAGAATTGGAAACCACAACTTTTTTCGATTTCTTCATGCTCACAACACCTCAATTGAGATTGAATGTGTATCTAAACTGTGATTTTAGATCATCTTGATCTATTTGAAAACTAACATCTACATATCCTTTAATGACTAGATCATCATATCCTCCTTATAATAGAAAAATATCCTTATTATGCCTTATATACTCAAGGATAATCTTGATTTTCATCCAATAGAAGTCACCTGGGTCAACTTGATATCTTCCTACCATGATTAAGGTGAAGGAAACATTTTTATTTTTTAATAGAATAATATATATGACTAACCCAATAACTAATTCATATGGAGTTATTTCCATCCTCTATCATTCCTCACATGTTTGAGGGTACATTTTCGTGGAAATATGAATATCACATGACACTAGAAATAATCCCCTCTTGGAATGTTTCCTACCAAATCTATTAAGTATTTTATCATTGTATGTAATTCTAATTAGTCCAAGCATCCACTTAGACATATCACAATGGATATTGATCCTAATAATATACACTAATCATCTCAGTTCCTTCATGGAGAATAATGAATTCAACCAGGCTTTAGAAGACTGTAAGATTGATATTTTGTTTCTAATGAGTAGTATGTCATTGGAATAAACTATCAATAAAATGATTGCACACCCACTAAACTAATTATAGTCACAAGGATCACATTCATTATTTATGAAACCAAATTCCATTATTTCTTCATTAAACTAAATTTTCCACAACCTAAATGTTCACTTTAATCCATAAATGGATCTCTACTACTTCCATTCTTTGTTATAATCCTTTGGAGTTAAAAACCCTTTAGGTTGTGTCATATAGAAATATTCTTGAAGTTTTCCATTTAGGAAAAATATTTTGAAATCCATATTCCAAATCTCATAGTCATGGTATGTTTTTATGGAAAGTAGATTTCTAATGTATTCCAGCACAAAAATTAGTGAAATGGTTTCATCATAGTCTATTCCTTGATGTTGTTTGAACCCTTTTTCCACTAGTCGTGACTTATAGGTAGTTACTTGTCTATCCCTGTCTAGTTTTTTTGTTGAATACCCATTTTTAACCAATAAGATTTACATCTACTAGAGGATCTTCCAAAACCTCTACTTGGTTTTTATGCATGGAATCTATTTCAAAATTCATAGCATATCTTTCCTTTTTTTGTATTTTGTGCCAATTTGTGCTTCCTTCTAGGTTACCAGATCATTATTATCAAATAATAATGAGTAACCATCCCCAGTGATAAGAAAAACATATCATTATGTCTCTATAACCTCTCTCATACTCCAACATATTACGTGTATCTTAGAACATCCTCTTCCACAAGGCCTTGTGGAATCTATTTTTGTGCTAACTCTATGTATCTTGATCCATGAATTCATAGAACTCTATCTCGCTCCCACTATCTGTTTTATATATATGATCCATCTCAAGGAATATAGAACATCTATCAACCATAAATTTCTTATCTGAGGGGTTATATAGATAATATCCCCTTGTTTCCTTAGGGTGTCCTATAAATATACACTTAATGAATCATGGTGTAAGTTTGTTGTTAAAAATAGCATTAAAAATGTTTTGTATCCATACACTCGTACATGTGAAAAAATGTGTTTCTTTTCATGATGAATTCTATATAGAATACCATTTTCCACTTTTTTTGGTACTTTATTTAAAATGTATGAGGTTGTCTATAATGCATATCCACAAAAGGATAATGGAAGACTTGCATGGCTCTTCATTGATCTCACCATGTGTAAATAGGGTGTGGGTCCTCCTTTAAATTACACCATTCCACTGTGGTGTATAAGGAGGAGTGATTTGGTATAGAATCCCAAATTCCCATAAATAACTAATGAAGTTTTGATTAAGATATTCTCCATTATGGTATGATTATAACTTCTTAATATTCCCACCAAGATCATTCTCAACTTCATTATTATATTCCTTGAATCTATCAAACATCTAACATATACCTCATTAAATAGACATATCCATATTGTAACACCTCAATCTTTTATGGTATTATTCTCTTGGAATAATATAATGCCTTGCGTTGTACGCAGTTTGGAGTTATAGCACACCAAGACCAGTTAAACTAGCCATTTAAAAAGTAGTTATGAATAGTAATACCCACTTTTTGAAATTTTATAATTTTTTTCAAAATGGACTTCATTTTTGGATTTATAATATCAAAATTAGCTTAGGGTTAATTTTTGGTATTTTTCTGCAAACTTTCAATTTTGATGAATAGTGAAAAACACTGCATTATTGTTTAAAAATGACTTTTTATTTAAATAATTATTTCTTAATTCAAATTTATTTCAAATTCAAAATAGATACATAATAACTATATTAGTCCAATGTAATTCATTGGAGTCATTTTATAATAAGATCAGATATATAAAATTTTATTGAACTTTTTAACGTCTTTTACCCACCTTCTAGGCACATTTGCAAATTTGCATGAAATGTAATTTTACCACTTATGTGAATTGAATTTCAAAAATACAACAGACACAATTTTCATCATTAAGAAAAATGTGGTTCAATAGGATGAAAATGATTTTTGGTGTATATAAACTTTTGAATTTTATTTACCACGGTTAAAAGTAAATAGGGTAATTAAAGGTAAAAATAATATTATAATAATATAGAATTACCCCAAAACATGTTTTAATTATATTGGATAAGTGTATTTAGACCAAAATCAACCTTAGGAAAAAAATATGATGCTTTTTTATCCACATGGGTTAGATTAATACATTTATTATATTTTATTTAAAGAAAAGTTAAAAGTGTTAAATTCAAATTTTAATAACTAAACCCTTTTTAATATAGGTTTATACATAAGATAAATTTGACTATAAATATTAATTAGAAATATAAAAATATTTCCTACATCATGGTATTTTATATATAATTTTTAGAAATTAAATAATTAAATGTATTAATGACACAATAATGAAATATTAAAATAATTGATATTATAAATATTAAAGTAAATGTAACTTGAAAAATTTTGATTCCATACACAAATTTTCTAGGTGAATATGAAATATTCATAGTTGCTTCAATGTATTTGTTTCAAAGTAATAAATTTGTGATGACTTTAACAAAAACCAAATACTAAATAGTGTCAAAATTGGCATAAATGAGTTTTTAAAATAAATACTATTTTATTAAATGATATAATATTCCAAAAAAATCTAATATTCATCCAAATGACTTAAATAATGTTATATATGTCATTAATGAACCAATTGAGATTTATTTGGAATTTTATAGTAACTATATTAACCATGTAGTTTAAAAATACAAGAAGACACATTAAAAGTTAAACTATTCAACTAAGAGTTAAATCTAAAAGATAAGGTTAATATGGTGACTAAAACTTGTCTAAAACATATTGGATGAGAATATTTAGATCCATACCTACCTTATACTCGAAATAAATTCATTTTTAGCTATTAGAAACTGAAAATAATTTTATAATAAATTAATATTTCAGGATTTTCTTAAAGTGCCTCTCACCTCTCTTATAAAAGGGTACTTCCTCTTCTCTTAAATTCGCACCTCCAAAGCCATTTGGCTTGACAAAACCCTACTCAAATCTCCTCCAAACTACCATAAATTCATCTTATATTTCTTAATTAGATTATAAATCCAACCTAAGGAGCCCTTTTGTTCAAATCAAAAGGAAGTTCCAGAAGAAGATGTAATTATTTTATCAGCTCTTTCAAAGTTCTTTTCTTCTTCCACTTCCTCTTTCTTTGTTGTAGTGAATTTTGTTATTCAACACCTCATTAGTTGGATGGGTATAATAATTATTATAATTGATGTAAATAATAAATATAATATATTAATGATTATTTATACATAATATACCATCCAATTATATACAATTTTACCATCAATAGAATGATATTCTCACTCGTGTATACGTATGGCTTACCGTCTCCACGATGCAATGAGATTTTGTTCCCCATCGTAACCATTCAAGAATAATTTTAATTTAATGATTAAAAAATAAATTTTAAGAACTTAATTTCATTCTGTAAATGAATAAAATACATCTTATATATAACAAACATGATTTATGTAACAAAACATATAATGGAAAACGAATCAGTTAACACCCAAAACAACGATACTACTGAAATATTATTAACAAAGCAATATTAGAGGATAATATATGATATCATATTTATGTATGTGGTTCTTTTATAATTTAATAAAAATTATTTAACCATTATACAGGAGGTTATCATACCCTTGACTAAGGAAAAGTACAAGTTAAGGGTTAATTTTACAATCTCTTTGTTATCCGAGGTTGTTTATACATAAGTATCTACTAGGACTTATTTATCATCCACATATGTGTTTCTTAAAAATTTATTTCAAAACATTTTTACTATTTCCTAGAATATGTTTTAAAGTCATTTATACCCTTGTTTGACTTTTTATAAAATGTTTTGAAAGGAATCTTTCCATCGTTTTCTAAACAAGGTACTTTATGACCTTTTTGAAAAATTAAGGAAACAATTTTTTTAACTTATGTGGTGGGTGAAGCTATTTTCCATTATTATAAAACCTTATAAGATTAGCTTAAAATATTATATGAATATTTTCAAAATAAATGTTTTCATTTATAATTATGATGCTTTTAAATGATTTCAAAGTAGAAAGAGATATTTATCTCAAATAGTTTTTGTATTGATTTCATCTATGTCAACATATATTGTTGGATTTTATGTTTAATTGAAGTTGATTTATTATTATACAATATTCAATATTTTATTTATATATTTGTGATATGTTTGACTATGGATTTGCTATTTTTATTTCATTCACAGTTTATGGTTAAAGTATTAACATTTCGTATGTTAGTTTTATATGAATGTTTATGTTATATTTCAACCTTTTAATATGAGAAATGAATTAGATGTTGTAAGTAATGGGTGAGGCCTGCTATATCCCCTCAATTCATCAGTAGGCATCATGAGAGAAACTAGTTTCTTGGAACAAGACCTTGACAATATTTTTATTTGTAGTCTTGGCACAAGGCCTTTACTATGTGGTTTACATGTGATTATTAAACTAGTAGAATATACATGTGAAAAATTAAATGGAATTATTTTATTTATCTATTCCATATTATGCTGAAGTTTAAGTTTAAAAGGCTTTTTTTAGTCTTATACATTACCTTAAATGTTTATTCTTATTTATGATAGTTTTCTATATATTGTTGTCCTTACTGAGAATTTGAGATCACCCCTTTCTTATGTTTTATTTTTCCTAGGATGCGAAGATGTATATTATGACTAACCTTCAGGAATAGGCTAAGGGATATGAGTGTGTTCTAAGGATACACAATGTTGCTTTTTAATTTCATAATGTAATGTAAAACTTATATATGTATCTATTACAAACAAGGCTACTAAAATGACCAGCCTTTCAAGAATCTATCTCTTGTGATCATGCCAATGTTATGTAATAATGCACCGACTCTAGGTAACTGGGGTCGGGGTGTTACAATTGGTATCAGAGGTAGTTTAGTACAAACCTGGGAAACTAGATTTAGAAAAAATCCGATAAGAGAACAGTACCCTAAGATATAATTTGAGGATTAATATAGAAGAAAATCTAAAAATTTTGGTAATATAGATATTATGTGGGTTTTACAATCAATACATCGCTATATGGATACTACAACTGGACGTGGTTCCCGCACAGATGTACCTAAGAGTGAAAAATCCAACAAGGAGTTTTAGGCTTGACCTGAGGTATCCTGGTACACAACAATGGGCCTTACTACGCACCTAGTTTGATGATCCCAGGGTATATGCTTAAGAAAATTAACATTTTCTTTACCAACCATTATGAGTAAATAAATCCCCAAATAAATTTTTTTTTTATGATTATGGATTATATGCATAAAATGATCAATTTATGTTAAGTACTATACATGTCTGGAATTATGCATTGTGATTCATAAACTAATCTAGTGTATGTCATTGTTTAGAAATGTTGACTATTGGATGTAATGTAAACAATATCAATGCATGCAATCGATGCAGGGATTCTCATCCTATTCAAGATAATTATAGTGGAGATGGTGATGCAACTAGTGTTGAACACCTTATAGGCATACTAGGACAACTCACTCGGGTTATAAATAATAACCACACCTTTATGGATCAACCTGATCCACAACATGAAGGATCAATGTTATACTTCTTAATGAGGTAGCAACCACCAAAATTCAATGGGACTACATATCCATTTTTAGTTGATCAATGGATAAGTTCCTTAGAGAAAAGATTTCATGCTTTGGGGAGTAGAGAAATGGAAAAAGTTTTCATGGTAGTTTATTGCCTCTCATGATATGAATATCAATGGTATTCATTAATTAAAAACACAAATAAGGATGAAAAATTATCAAATATGTAATGAAGGGAGTTTGAAGAGATTTTCTTAGAAAAATACTTTCCTTGTGAACATCGAGCGGATATGGAAATTCAATCTATGAGTTTGAGGAAAAAGGAGGATGATAATGTCGCAAAGTATGAGGCTAACTTTACAAGGTTATCAAGTCATACTATAGATTATAAACTTAACCCAAGAAGTAAGATTAATAAATTCTTTGATGGGTTAAAACCATTTCTCCGATGAGAATTAGTCTCACAATCCTTCTCATCGTACGAAGATATAGTCTCAAGTACTATCAAGAAAGAAAAGGAATTCTCTAAGTTTATGAATTTAAAGTGAAGAAAGAGAAGAATATATCTATTGAACACTCTAGAAAAGGAAATAAGGTGAATAAGGGAAAATCTTAATTTCTATTCTGCAGTATTTGTGGGAAGAAACACCCTAGTACATGCCTAAAGGGGATGGTAGTTTGTTACAAGTGTGGAGAAAAATTCCACCAAGCTAATGATTGCAAGGGGGAAAAGAGGATATCAATGTTCAATTATATAATTGTAAATAAATGGGGAATCATGCAAATGAATTTCCTAAGCATCAAGAAAACTTTCCATATAAAAGGCCAAGGGACCAAGGCCAAGATTATGCGATCACAACTGCTAAGGTTGAAGTTCCGAATAACATGGTGGCAGATACTTTAATCGTTTCTCAAAATTAGCCATTGCTTTATTTGATTATGGATCAACACATTCTTTCATATCTTCATAGTTTTCCAAGAAAATTATATATTTCCAATTTGACTTAATAAGGGGGATGTCAGTCAAAACTCTTAAAGGAAGTATCATAGAAACAAAGTTTTGTTAATCGGTTACAATTATGGCATATAAATGTGATTTATATACTGATCTTATTATCATGCCCATGATTGAATTTGATAAAATCCTCAGTATGGATTGGATTTCAGACCATGATATAAAAATTTATTATAAGAAGGTGGAGGTTTCAATTTTTGATAATGATAAGGAATCCCTTATCTTTAGAGAAGAAACATCACCATCTGATTCTCATCTATATCCAACCCCAATAGCTATACTAAATTCAATTATTGGGGAGGAAGGGAGTAAAATAACTATTGGTGAGTAAAGGAATGTTCAAATATATTATGTACCTATTATGAAAGAATATGTTGATGTGTTTCCATAGGATTTACCTAGACATCCTCCAGATTGGGAAATTGAGTTTTCTATTCACTTAATTCATGGTTCAAGGCCCATATCAAATACCCATTATAGAATGTACATTGTGGAATTAGTGGAAATAAATAAACAACAAGAGGAACGGAGTATTAAAGGATTTATTCTCCTAGTGTTTCTCCATGGGGAGCCCTTGTTATTTTTTTAAGAAGAAAGATGGATCTATGAGTTTATGCATTGACTACAGGGAGATTAATGCTATAACAAATATCCCCTACCTCACATTGATGATTTATTTGATCAACTTCATAGAGATCATTATTTTTAAAAGATTGACCTTAGATCTGGATATCATTAGTTATGCATGAAGAAGGAAGACCTTCCAAAGACATCATTTCAAACTAGGTATGGGAATTATGAGTTTACAGTAATTCCTTTTGGAATGACTAATGCACCCTCTATTTTCATGGATCTAATGAATATATTTTTCAAGGAATATCTTAATGACTTTGTAGTGGTATTTATTTATGACATCTTGGTATACTACAAAAGCTATGAAGATTATGAAAATCAATTGTGCACTATTATGAAAACTCTTAGAAGAAATGGATAATATGGGAAGTTCAGCAAGTGTGAATTTTGGCTTCATGAGATTTATTTTCTTGGCCATATTGTCTCTAAGGATAAAATATCTATTAATCCTTAAAAGGCAAGGTCAACACAAGAATTTCCAGCCCTGATGAGTATAACTGAGGTATGTAGTTTTATTGATTTAGCATGTTACTATTGGCATTTCTTCTAGAATTTTTCCCGATTGACTAACCCATTAACCAAGATCGCACATAAAGGGGTTAAATTTGTTTGAAAAAAAGAGTGTGAAGAATGTTTTGAAGAATTGAAGAGAGTATTAGTAAATTCTCTTATCTTTACTCTACCATCGGGGAATGATGGGTTTGTTATTTATAGTGATGCTTCAAAGAAAGGACTTGGTTGTGTTCTTATGTAGAATGATAGAGTAATTACTTATGCATCACGGTAGCTAAAAATTCATGAAAAACACTATCCTACTCATGATCTTGAGTTAGCAGTAGTAATATTTTCTTTGAAGATATAGAGACACTATCTCTATGGTAAAAAATTTGAGATATATACTGATCAAAATAGTATGAAGTATATTTTCTCACAGAAAGAAATCAACATAAGGCAAAGGTGATGGCTTGAACTACTCAAGGATTTTTATTGCACAATACACTATAACCTGAGGAAGGAAAATAGGGTGGCATATGCTTTGAGAAGAAAGGGTCATGGAGTTCTAAAAAAGATGAGAGTTGAAAGGGATCCTATGTTTATGGATCTAGTGAATATGGATATGGGAATAATCATGGAAGTTGAAACATCAATAATTTTTAAAATTGTTTCTAAAACATCTTTAATATAAAGGATAAAAAGTTCTTAGACTAATGATGAGGAGTTTCAAAAGAAAATTAAAGCTATTAATGACGGGATATTGGTTGAATTAGTTTATCAATATGGAATTTTAAAATTTGGGAAGAGGTTTTATTTTCCCGATATACCTAATCTAAAAAGGGAATTGTTGGATGATGCCAATAGCTCCAATTTCTCTATACACCATAGTAGCAATAAGATGTATAGAGATTTGAAGGAACATTTTTTTATGGGACAACATGAAGAGGGATATTGCTGATTATGTGTCAAGATGTATGGTTTTTCAACATGTGAAGGGTGTAAGAAAATATCCTAGAGGATTCATGAAACATCTTCCTATACCTGAGTGGAAATGGGATGATATTATGATGGACTTTGTCATGGGGCTACCAAATACTCCTAGAAGGAATGATGCATTATGGGTTATTGTTGATTGTCTTACCAAGTCAACACATTTTCTTTCTATAAGAGAAGATTTACCACTTGAATATTTAGAAAGACTGTATATTAATGAAGTTGTAAGACTTTATAGTGTACCCCTATTGATTGTTTCTGATTGTGATCTATGTTTAACATCAAGATTCTGGAAAAGTATTCAAAAATCCCTAGATACTAAACTTCATTTGAGCATCACCTACCACCCTCAAATTGATGGAAAATCAGAACAGACTATTCAAACCTTAGAATACATGTTGAGATCTTGATCACTTGACTTTAAATATATGTGGGATCAATATTTAACTCTGGTATAATTTTTCTATAACAATATCCTCCATTCAAGTATTCATATGGAACCATATAAAGCATTATATGGAAAGAGATGTCACACACCAACTTGTTGGGATGATGTTGGTAAAATAAAACTCATAGTCCTAGAACTTGTTGAGGAAACAATGGAAAAGGTGAAGATTATCCAAACCCACAACAAAGTAGCTTCAAGTAGGAAAATGTAACACCTCGAGCTTCCATGATACGCTTCTCATTCAATAATGCAATAGCTTGCATTGTACGCAACTTCGAGCTCTAAAACACCACGACTAATCAAAGTAGCCGTTATGAATAGTAATAACCACTTTTTAAAATTATAGAAATTTTATATTTCAAAATGGACTTCATTTTTGAATTCGTAATATCGAAATTATCCTAAGTTGAATTTTTTGTAACTTTCTGAGAACTTCCAATTTTTTTATGAATAGTGAAAAATACTTAAAACAAATTTTTTAATAAAAATAATTTATTGTGATAAATTATACTATTTAGTGGTTTTAAGGTATAATTAAAATATATTTTTACCATTTTATCCAATGGTGGTCATTAGAATTAATTTAACATTGAAATTGGACATAAACAATTGTCAATCTTTTGATATAAATTGTTTCTTAAAAACACGCTATTTGTTGTGACAGCGGGAATTAATTAAAAAATTAATTAATGCAAATTATATGTTTGGAATTTCATAAAATAGACATAATTTTTGAATTCATAATATCAATTATAGCTTAGGGTGAAATTTTGGATTTGTTCTGAAAAACTTCAATTTTTGATGAATAGTGAAACCACTAAGTGGTAGTTAAATAACTGATTTTTCGTTTAAATGAAATATTACCACTTCTGTGATTTGATTTTCAAAAATCCGACATACATGGTTGTCATTAAGAAGTAAAATGTGGTTCAATGATATTAAAATAATTTTTTGGTGAATAGTAACTTTTAAGTTTTTCATCGTGATTAGAGGTAATTAGTGTAGTTTAAGGTAAAACAATGTTTTAATAATATGAGATGAGCATGAAACTTGTCCTACTCCTATTGGATGAGTCATAGCCGACCAAGAAAACCCATGGGTCAACTTGGGGACCCCATGGAGCCACTTTAGTTGGAAAATGACATTAATATATATTTATTTAATGTTAAAATTAAATTGACACAAACATGAGTTATTTTACTAAAACAGTTTTTAAGTGGGGTTACAAAAGTCCAAATTTTGACTATAAATATTCATTAGAAAGCTAAAAATATTTCCTACATCATAGTATTTTTTTTATAATTTTTAGACATTAAATAAATTAAATTATTTATGACATCATTATGATGCAGCGTTGACCTCATTATTTAACGATTTTAATAAAATGAAAAGATAATGCAAAATCCAAGGCTTACACTTGTCCAAAGACTATTTGATGGGTATATTTCGAACCCTTATCACCTTATCCACGAATTATATAAGTGTGGGACCTTTAGAATCCGAAAAGCATTGTATAATAATGTAAAGTTTCCTTACTTTCCAAGAGTGCCCCTCCTCTCCACTTATAAAAGGCCCCCACCTCTCCCACCTCATTCACACCTTCAAGCCATTTGGATCGGCCAACCTCTGCCCAAATACTCTCATAACTTCTCTCTCTTACTCCTAGAAGCCTCACTTTGGGCAGAACGCTTCCCAAGGAAGCCTTTGGCTCAAATCAAAAAGAGTTACCCGATTTTGAGGTAATGTATTCTCTAATGTTGTTTTGTTTTATTTTTCTTTTCCAACCCCCTAAACTCTTTTTATTCATTTCTTTTGTAACAAAACCAGTATCCTCAATATACTAGTATGTTGTTATAAGAAGTATTCGAGCTACACTTACACACACCTACATCTAATGGTTAAAGAACATACGGTTTCTGTGGATGGCGAATTTCTGCCTCACGAAACGATGATTGTTCAACACTCATATAACACCTTCAAAGGTGGCCATTAAGATGTCACTATATTTATATATGATATATAATATGTTTATGTTTTACTTATGATTCTTTATTTCTCATTTATGGAATACTTTATGATTTCCATTATGGGTAAACGCGATAATTTCATTTTAGGAAGTGCAGACTACCGCCCCCTCAAAGTGATTTGAATCGTTAATGCCATACATGGGATGTATAAAGGATGGAGTAAATGGTATTATACACTATATTATACTGGAATTATATTATACATTTATAATTATGATTTTATTCCATTAAATATGAAATATAAATGAAAGTAGCGTTCATGCGTACGTACGGCTTACCGTCTCCATGAACGGTGCATTTCATTTCTTACCTCTAAATGTTACGTAAAATTATAAATGAATGTATATACTGGTTATATATGATATATATGACATCTAAATAATGAATATAATTCTGGATATAATGGATATTTCACCACATGAACAAATTGTAATTATAAGAAGTTTATTTTTGACTCAAGTACCAAAGATCGACAAAACGACCGTTATTAACTTAAATAATTAAATAATGTTCATAACATGGTAATAAGGGATATAAAAGGAATAATGAACATGAAAAAGGTTCTTAAGTAAATATAAATTAACTCTAGTTTATTATTCAGGAGGTTAAAGAACGGTCGAGTCAGGACAAGACGCAAGGTAAGGGAAATTCTTAACCCAATTTCTGTTCTTTGGGTTAATCTCCTACTTTCAAATTATGTCATGATATTACTATATCCTATATTGTATTTGTACTTTATTTATGTGTACTTATAGTGAATACACACAATAAGTCTATTTTATTTAGGAATGATCTTTGTAAGGGAATTTCATAACCCAACTTCCATTCTTTGGGTTAATCTCCTACTTTCAAATTATGTCATGATATTATTATGTCCTATCTTGTATTTTTACATTATTTATGTGTACTTATAGTGAATACACATAATAGACCTACTTTATAAAAAATTACCTTTTTAAGGACTTCGTCTCAATCCCCTTTCATTGAGGCATATTTGGTTTTATACACGACTTTCTTTTATACGGTGTATAAACCCCTTTGACTTTTACGTTTATTCAAAAGGAATCTTTTTATACGAAACGTTTTGCTAAAAGACAAAAGGGAATGTTTTTCTTTCTGTACTTATGCGGCGACAACGACTTCTCTGCCGCAGTGACCATTATTTGAGTTTCGGCTTCCTCTACAAGCCATCTTTTTTTTAATGAATCATAAATACAAAGTTTTAACTTTCTTTTATTTTGGTATTGAAAATGGTTTTGAAAGCGTTTTTATTATATCAATGTGTTGTATTGATATCTTGTGATTGAAATGTGGAAATTTTATGTTTCCTTTATGCATGTTTTATGTGATACGATTATGTTATGGTTTATGATATGTTTAAACCTATTCATATGAGGAATGTATTGGACTTAATAAGTGACGGGTGGAGCCCGCTATAGCTCCTCGATGCATCGGTAGGTCTCATGAGACAACTAGACGTGGAATTGGCCGAGGCCCTTTCCCAATTTGATTTGTGATTTTGGCCGAGGCCTTAATCATTTTAGACCTCTTGGACGAGGCCTTGAAAAAATGTTTCAGAATGTCTGGCATTATACATTCCATCATTATGAAAGTGGTTATTGATATTTCATGTGATTATTCGACCAGTAGAATATCCATGTGAAGAAGTGAATGGCATTATCTCATTTTACTTTTTCCATATTATGTTTATGTTCAAGTTTAAAAGGCTTTTGTTTTAGTTATACATTGCCTTAAATTTTTATGTTTATTCATGAAAGCTTCTGCAATATTGTTATCCTTACTGAGCATCTGAGCTCACCCCTTTCAATGTTTTAATATTTTCCAGGATGTGAAGAAGTATTTTATGAATGACCTGCAGGGATAGTCCGAAGAGGATAGAAGTGTGGACTATGGAGACTATGTTATTATAGTTTTTCACTTTGTGATGTAATGTAACATTTATGAATGTATCTAGTGTTTCCAAGGCTACTAAACTAATCGGTCTTTCGAGACTTGATCTTTTGTGATCATGCCAATGTTACGAAGTAATGCACCGGCTCTGGGTAGTTGGGGTCGGGGCGTTACAGTTGGTATCAGAGGCAGTTTAGTACTAACCTTGGAAGCTAGATTTAGATAAACTCTGATTAGAGCACATAGCCCAAAGATAGACTTTGAGAATTAGTATAGAAGAACTTCCTAGAATTTTGTTATTGTAGAGATTTTGTGAGTTTTCCGAGCAATACATCTCTGTCTGGATACGAGAAAGTAGAGGCGGCTCTGGCACAGATGTACCTAGGGGTAAAACCTGAAAACACCACTTTGAGCTAGACTCGAACGGGAACTGGTGCATGAAAACGGGCCTTGGTGCACTCTTGGTTACAACACTCCTGGGGGATATGCTTTGGATAATTCTCATTTTCTTTATAAACCACTATGAAGAGTTATGAGTATATACTTCCTCAAAGAAAACATTTTTATGGATTATATCCATAAATAGTTCAATTTATGTTAAGTATTTTACAAGTATGGAATTATGTATTGTGATTCATAAACTAATCTAGTTTATGCCATTGTTTAGAAATGGCGCCTAGTGGAAGGAATGGAAACCGTATCAATGCACGCACTCCGTGTAGGGATTTCCCTCCTGCTCAAAATAATTATTGTGGAGCTGGAGATACAACTGGTGCTGATCAACTTATTACCATACTGGGACAACTCACTCAGGTTATGAATAATAACCTTACTCGTATGGAGCACCCTGATCCGCAACGTGGAGGATCAATGTTAGACCGCTTCATGAGGCAACAACCACCAACCTTCAATGGGAGTACAAATCCTATAGTAGCTGAGCAATGGATAAATTCCTTAGAGAAAATATTCCATGCCTTGGGGAGTAGTGAAAGGGAGAAGGTTGTCATGGCAGTTTACCGCCTCACTGGAGATGTCGATCAGTGGTGGTCGCTGATTCAAAACACAAAGGAAGATGATGACGTATCGAATATGGAATGGAGGGAGTTCAAAGAGATTTTCTTAGAAAAATACTTTCCTCGTGACCATCGAGCAGATATGGAAAGGCAATTTCTGAGTCTGAGGCAGAAGGAGGATGAGAATGTCACAAAGTATGAGGCTAACTTTACAAGGTTAGCGAGGCATGCTTCCGATTATATACATAACCCAAGGAGTAAGAGTGATCATTTCTTTGATGGGTTAAAACCATTTCTCCATAGAGCTTTAGTATCACAATCCTTCTCATCATACGAAGATATTGTCTCGTGTGCTATCAAGACAGAAAAGGAATTATCTAAGTCTCATGACAACAAAGTAAAGCAAGAGAAGAAGAGAACGGGGGAACAAGAGACAGATAAAGGGAAAAAGGGAAAGAAGGATTTTCCATTATGTGATAATTGTGGGAAGAATCACCCTGGTATGTACCTAAAAGGAATGGGAGTTTGTTATAAATGTGGAGAAAAGGGTCACCAGGCTCGTGATTGCAAGGGAAAGAAAGAGGCTGTCAAAGTTGAATGCTACAATTGTAGGGAAATGGGGCATTATGCAAATGAATGTCCTAAGAGTCAAGGAAACTTACCTCAGAAAAGGCCAAGGGATCAAGGCCAATCTTATGCTGTGACTACAATTGAAGTAGAATAATTAATGTATTGGTGCTTTTGGACTCAAGGATTATATTCTGGTTATAAGAATAATGTGATATATATAAAGATTGTACTGCAGTACTTTTTGATTTCAGTAAGGTTTTAATATGATTAAGGTAATCATATTTTTAGTATGTGACAATAAGAGAAACATTTCTTTGTTTGGGGAATCTGACGTTACAATTGATTTTGGAATTTAGAGACCTTTTAGAGAAAGTCTGGACGGAGGTATTTTGGATAACTATTAAGGTTGGAATGGATTAAGTTGAACCTTGGATAGTATTGTTTAAGGTTAAAGCATTTCTGAAGATTATTTTTGGAATATTATAGTTTTAGGAAAAGGAAAACCTGCAGGGTGGGGAATAACTCATCGCATCGGACAAAGCTGCAGGAATCGAACCCACAACCATAGTGCGACAAGCCTTTATTTCTTACCACTAGCCTACAGGAAGTCCCTGGTTATTACAAAATAGTTTTACTAATCTAAATGGTATGTGTTAACATTTGGAACCTTATACAATTAGGATAAATAGAATATTTTTGAGTTCCATTACCATTTGGAGTAAAAGTTGGGTTTGTGGTAAAAATTTATTAACGAATGAAAGTATGCATAACAAGTATGTATATTCCCTTACGTTCTTAGTAAATATCCTAAATAAATTCCTCAACATTATAAAAGGTAACTTAAAACAAAAATGTTGTCGGTTAACTTTTCCAACTGGGGATTCAATGACCGTTTAACCAATCACAAGTTTGTGATTTTCTTGTGGTTAAACTTTCTCCTAATCCTGTTTTCTATAACTCTCCATCAGACCTTGATGGCTTGTTTCTCCTCTATATCCATATTTTCATAGAATCCTAGAATGGGCTATATCGGGTGACCTTTGTACTTATCTTGCTTTCTTTTAATGTTATATATTTATTAACCTTATTTCCGATGTGGGTTTTCCTCAAAGGTATTTTCTCTTTTCAACCTTTTATTTTCAAAGAAAATTTTCAAATTGCGAGGACGCAATTTATTGAAGGAGGGGAGAATGTAACACCCCGAGCTTCCATGATACGCTTCTCATTCAATAATGCAATAGCTTGCATTGTACGCAACTTCGAGCTCTAAAACACCACGACTAATCAAAGTAGCCGTTATGAATAGTAATAACCACTTTTTAAAATTATAGAAATTTTATATTTCAAAATGGACTTCATTTTTGAATTCGTAATATCGAAATTATCCTAAGTTGAATTTTTTGTAACTTTCTGAGAACTTCCAATTTTTTTATGAATAGTGAAAAATACTTAAAACAACTTTTTTAATAAAAATAATTTATTGTGATAAATTATACTATTTAGTGGTTTTAAGGTATAATAAAAATATATTTTTACCATTTTATCCAATGGTGGTCATTAGAATTAATTTAACATTGAAATTGGACATAAACAATTGTCAATCTTTTGATATAAATTGTTTCTTAAAAACACGCTATTTGTTGTGACAGCGGGAATTAATTAAAAAATTAATTAATGCAAATTATATGTTTGGAATTTCATAAAATAGACATAATTTTTGAATTCGGAATATCAATTATAGCTTCGGGTTAAATTTTGGCTTTGTTCTGAAAAACTTCAATTTTTGATGAATAGTGAAACCACTAAGTGGTAGTTAAATAACTGATTTTTCATTTAAATGAAATATTACCACTTCTGTGATTTGATTTTCAAAAATCCAACATACATGGTTGTCATTAAGAAGTAAAATGTGGTTCAATGAGATTAAAATAATTTTTTGGTGAATAGTAACTTTTAAGTTCTTCATCGCGATTAGAGGTAATTAGTGTAGTTTAAGGTAAAAACAATGTTTTAATAATATGAGATGAGCATGAAACTTGTCATACTCCTATTGGATGAGTCATGTCCGACCAAGACAACCCATGGGTCAACTTGGGGACCCCATGGATCCACTTTAGTTGGAAAATGACATTAATATATATTTATTTAATGTTAAAATTAAATTGACACAAACATGAGTTATTTTACTAAAACAGTTTTTAAGTGGGGTTAAAAAAGTCCAAATTTTGACTATAAATATTCATTATAAAGCTAAAAAGATTTCCTACATCATAGTATTTTTTTATAATTTTTAGACATTAAATAAATTAAATTATTTATGACATCATTATGATGCAGCGATGACCTCATTATTTAACAATTTTAATAAAATGAAAAGATAATGCAAAATCCAAGGCTTACACTTGTCCAAAGACTATTTGATGGGTATATTTCGAACCCTTATCACCTTATCCACGAATTATATAAGTGTGGGACCTTTAGAATCCGAAAAGAATTGTATAATAATGTAATGTTTCCTTACTTTCCAAGAGTGCCCCTCCTCTCCACTTATAAAAGGCCCCCACCTCTCCCACCTCATTCACACCTTCAAGCCATTTGGCTCGGCCAAACTCTGCCCAACTACTCTCCCAACTTCCCTATATTACTCATAGAAGCCTCACTTTGGGCAGAACGCTTCCCAAGGAAGCCTTTGGCTCAAATCAAAAAGAGTTACCCGATTTTGAGGTAATGTCTTCTCTATTGTTGTTTTGTTTTATTTTTATTCTCCAACCCCCTAAACTCTTTTTATTCATTTCTTTTGTAACAACACCAGTATCCTCAATATACTAGGATGTTTTTATAAGAAGTATTCGAGCTACACTTACACACACCTACATCTAATGTTTAAAGAACATACGGTTTCTGTGGATGGCGAATTTCTGCCTCACGAAACGATGATTGTTCAACACTCATATAACACCTTCAAAGGTGGCCATTAAGATGTCACTATATTTATATATGATATATAATATTTTTATGTTTTACTTATTCTTCTGTATTTCTCATTTATGGCATACTTTATGATTTCCATTATGGGTAAACGCGATAATTTCATTTTAGGAAGTGCGGACTACCGCCCCCTCAAAGTGATTTGAATCGTTAATGCCATACGTGGGATGTATAAAGGATGGAGTAAATGGTATTATACACTATATTATACTGGAATTATATTATAAATTTATAATTATGATTTAATTCCATTAAATACGAAATATAAATGAAAGTAGCGTTCATGCGTACGTACGGCTTACCGTCTCCATGAACGGTGCATTTCATTTCTTACCTCTAAATGTTACGTAAAATTATAAATGAATGTATATACTGGTTATATATGATATATATGACATCTAAATCATGAATATAATTCTGGATATAATGGATATTTCACCACATGAACAACTTGTAATTATAAGAAGTTTATTTTTGACTCAAGTACCAAAGATCGACAAAACGATCGTTATTAACTTAAATAATTAAATAAGGTTCATAACATGGTAATAAGAGATATAAAAGGAATAATGAAAATTAAAAAGGTTCTTAAGTAAATATAAATTAAATCTAGTTTATTATTCAGGAGGTTAAAGAACGGTCGAGTCAGGACAAGACGCAAGGTAAGGGAAATTCTTAACCCAATTTCTGTTCTTTGGGTTAATCTCCTACTTTCAAATTATGTCATGATATTACTATATCCTATATTGTATTTGTACTTTATTTATGTGTACTTATAGTGAATACACATAATAAGTCTATTTTATTTAGGAATGATCTTTGTAAGGGAATTTCATAACCCAACTTCCATTCTTTGGGTTAATCTCCTACTTTCAAATTATGTCATGATATTATTATGTCCTATCTTGTATTTTTACATTATTTATGTGTACTTATAGTGAATACACATAATAGACCTACTTTATAAAAAAAATGACCTTTTTAAAGACTTAGTCTCAATCCCCTTTCATTGAGGCATATTTGGTTTTATACATGCCTTTCTTTTATACGGTGTATAAACCCCTTTGAGTTTTACGTTTATTCAAAAGGAATATTTTTATACAAAACGTTTTGCTAAACGACAAAAGGGAATGTTTTTCTTTCCGTACTTATGCGGAGACAACGACTTCTCCGCCGCCGTGACCATTATTTGAGTTTCGGCTTCCTCTACAATCCATCTTTTTTTTAATGAAAAATAAATACAAAGTTTTAACTTTCTTTTATTTTGGTATTGAAAATGGTTTTGAAAGCGTTTTTATTATATCAATGTGTTGTATTGATATCTTGTGATTGAAATGTGGAAATTTTATGTTTCCTTTATGCATGTTTTATGTGATACGATTATGTTATGGTTTATGATATGTTTAAACCTATTCATATGAGGAATGTATTGGACTTAATAAGTGACGGGTGGAGCCCGCTATAGCTCCTCGATGCATCGGTAGGTCTCATGAGACAACTAGACGTGGAATTGGCCGAGGCCCTTTCCCAATTTGATTTGTGATTTTGGCCGAGGCCTTAATCATTTTAGACGTCTTGGCCGAGGCCTTGACAAAATGTTTCAGAATGTCTGGCATTATACATTCCATCATTATGAAAGTGGTTATTGATATTTCATGCGATTATTCGACCAGTAGAATATCCATGTGAAGAAGTGAATGGCATTATCTCATTTTACTTTTGCCATATTATGTTGATGTTCAAGTTTAAAAGTCTTTTGTTTTAGTTATACATTGCCTTAAATTTTTATGTTTATTCATGAAAGCTTCCGCAATATTGTTATCCTTACTGAGCATCTAAGCTCACCCCTTTCAATGTTTTAATATTTTCCAGGATGTGAAGAAGTATTTTATGAATGACCTGTAGGGATAGTCCGAAGAGGATAGAAGTGTGGACTATGGAGACTATGTTATTATAGTTTTTCACTTTGTGATGTAATGTAACATTTATGAATGTATCTAGTGTTTCCAAGGCTACTAAACTAATCGGTATTTCAAGACTTGATCTTTTGTGATCATGCCAATGTTACGAAGTAATGCACCGGCTCTGGGTAGCTGGGGTCGGGGCATTACAGAAAAAGAGCTATGCTGATAACTGAATGAAGGATTTGTAATTTCAAGTAGGAGATCATGTTTTCTTGAAGGTATATCCATGAAAGGGTGTTATATGATTTGGTAAGAAGGGTAAATTAAGTATCATGTACATGAGACCTTTTGAAATTATAGAATGAATTGGATTTGTAGCTTACCATTTGGAAATGATGATAATTCTCTCCGAAGTTCATGATGTGTTCCACGTATCACTGTTGACAAAATATATGCATCACCCAACACATGTACTCACCTATGAAGAAATAGAACTAGAACCAGATCTGTCTTATTGTGAAGAGCCTATCAGAATTCTTGATACTAGAGAACAAGTGTTGAGAAATTGGATAACTCATCTAGTAAAAGTTCTTTAGAGAAACTATAAAATGGAAGAGGCAATATGGGAACCTAAGGAACTTATGATGAAGAACCACCTAAATCTTTTTATGCAGTAATATTCTAGAAATTTAGTGGATGAAGTTAAGTGAAGGAGGGAAGAATGTAACACTTAAAACTTCCATGGTATGCATCTCTTTGAATAATACAATATATTGCATTTTACAAATCTCCGAGTTCTAGCACACCAAAACCAATCATACTAGCCATTTAAAAAGCAGTTATGAATAGTAATACCCACTTTTTGAAATGTTATAAATTTTATTTTTCAAAATGGACTTTATTTTTGGATTTTTAATACCAAAATTATCTTAGGGTGAATTTTCGGTATTTTTCTAAAACTTTTAATTTTTGGTGAATAGTAAATTTTGAATTTTATTTACCACAGTTAAAAGTAAATAGGGTAATTAAAGGTAAAAATAATATTATAATAATATAAAATTACCCCAAAACATGTCCTAATTTTATTGGACAAGTGTATTTCGACCAAAATCAAGCATAGGACAAAAATACGATCATTTTTTATCCACTTGGATTAGATTAGGTCATTTATTATATTTTATTTAAAGAAGAGTTAAAAGTGTTAAATTCAAATTTTAATAACTAAAAAAATTTTAATATAGGTTTATACATAAGATAAATTTGAATATAAAGATTCATTAGAAATCTAAAAATATTTCCTACATCATGGTATTTTATTTATAAATTTTAGACATTAAATAAATAAATTTATTTATGACACAATAATGAAAGATTAAAATAGTTGATATTATAAATATTAAAATAAATGTAAATTGAAACTTTTGATGCCATAAAAGAATTTCCTAGGTGACTATGACCTATTAGGATTGATTTAATGTATTTTTTTTAAAGTAATCACATTTTTATAACTTTAATAAAAACCAAATACTAAATAGTATCAAAATTGACATAAATGAGTTTTTAAAACAAATACTATTTTATTAAATGATATAATATTCTTAAAAATATAATATTTGTCTAAATTACTTAGATAATGTTAGATATTTCATTAATGAACTACTTGAGTTTAACTTGGAATTTTACTGTAACTATATTGACCATGTAGTATAAAAATACAAGAAGACATGGTAAAAGTTAAACTATTTAACTAAGAGTTAAATCTAAAAGATAAGGTTAATATTGTGAACTAAAATTGTCTAAAACCTATTGTATGAGAATATTTAGACTCATCTCCACCTTATACTCTAAATATATCCATTTGGATCTATTATAAACCAAAACTAATTTTATAATAAATTAATATTTCAAGATTTTCCTAAAGTGTCGCTCGCATCTCTTATAAAAAGGTACTTCCCATTCTCTTAAATTCACACCTCCCAAGCCATTTGGATTGGCCAAAAACTACTCAAATATTCTCCCAAATACCCTCAATTCATCCTATAGGCCTTACTTGGATCATAAATCCAACTTAAGGATCCCTTTTTTTCAAATCAAAAGGAAGCACCCGAAGAGGAGGTAATTATTTTATCACCTCATTCAAAGTTCTTTTCTTCTTCCACTTCCTCTTTATTTGTTGTTTCCATACCAAAATAATAAATCTAGTACCCTCTACATACTTATATTATATTATAAATATGGTATAAAAATATTCATTATTGTATCTATCCTATGAATGAAAAAGTCACCATACGTGCGTACATAGCTTATCGTCTCCACATCGCGGTGTAGTTTTTTATTCAACACTTAATTATTTCGATGGGTATAATAATGAGTATAATTGATGTAAATAATAAATATAAAATTTTAATGATTATTTATATATAATATACCATCCAATTACATATGATTTTACCATCAATAGAATGATATTGTTTCCCATGCATACGTACGGCTTACTATCTCCATGACGTGATGAGATTTTGTTCCCCATCATAACCATTCAATAATAATTTTAATTTAATGATTTAAAAACAATGTTTAATAACTTAATATCATTTTTTATATGAATCAAATACATCATATCCATAAAATAAATGATTTATATAACAAAACCTATAAAAGAAAACAAATTAGTTAACACCCGAAACAATGATACTACTGAAATATTTTTAACAAAGAAATATTACAGGATCATATATGATATCAAATTTGTGTATTTGGTTAATGTATAATTTAATAACAGATATTTAACCATTATACAGAAGTTTAACATACCCTCGATTAAGGAAAAGTACAATGTAAGGGTTAATTTTATAATCTCTTCATTATCCGAGGTTGTTTATACGCAAGTATATACTGGGAATTCTTTATCATCCACATCCATGTTTCTTTAAAATGTATTTCAAAACATTTTTACTATTTTCTAGACTATGGTATAAAGTAATTTATAACCTTATTTTAATTTTTATAAAATGTTTTGAAAATAATCATTCTGTCATTTTCTAAACAAGGTACTTTATGACCTTTTCAAAAAATTAAGGAAATATTTTTTTTAAGTATACGGAAGGTGCAACTATTTAACACCATTATAACACCTTCGAAGATTCCCTTAAAATATTATATGAATATTTTTAAAATAAATTTTTTATTTTATAATTATGTGACTTTTAAATGATTTCAAAGTATAAAGATATATTTCTCTCAAATAGATTTTGTATTGATTTTATCTATGTCAACATATATTGTTGGATTTTATGTTTAATTGAAGTTGATTTATTATGATACAATATTCCATATTGTATTGATAGTTTTATGATATGTTTGACTATTGATGTGCTATTTTTATGTCATTCATGGTTTATGGTTAAAGTGTTAACATTTCGTATGTAAGTTTAATACGAATGCTTATGTTATGTTTCACCCTTTTCATATGAGGAATGCATTGAACATAGTACGTGAGGGGTGGGTCCCACTATAGCCCCTCGATGCATCAGTAGGTCTCATGAGACAAACTAGTGTCTTGGCACAAGGCCTTGAAAATACTTTTATTTGTATTCTTGTCACGTCGCCTTGACTATGTGGTTATGATGTCCGACATTATGCAATCTATAATTATGATATTAACTATTGATATTACATGTGATTATTAGACTAGTAGAATATCCATGTGAATAAGTAAATGAAATTATTTGATTTATCTTTTCCATATTATTCTTAAGTTTAAGTTTAAAAGTATTTTTTCTAGTATTATAAATTTCCTTAAACGTTTATGCTTATTTATGATAGTTTCTATTATATTGTTATCCTTACTGAGAATCTGAGCTCACCCCTTTCTTCTATTTTATTTTTTCCAGGATGCTAAGAAGTATATTATGACTGACTTTCAAGAATAGGATAAGGGATATGAGTGTGTTCTAAGGAGACACAATGTTTCTTTTTTTCATTTCATAATGTAATTTAAAACTTATGTATATATCTAGTAATTCCAAGGCTACTAAATAGATCAGTCTTTAGGGACTTGATCTCTTGTGACCATGCCAATTTTATGTAATAATGAACTGAATCTGGGTAACTGGGGTCAGGGCGTTACACATATATACTAAAATAATCAGTAAATTTTTTGAATTATGAGAACCTACCCTTAGCTTCAATTAGAAATGGTCCACACACATTAGTATGAACAAACTTGAGAATTTATGGGGCCCTTTCTCAATTTCCACTAAATAGGGATTTGGTCATTTTCCTTACAAACATGAATGACATACACCAAGTGTTTTTAACTCAAATGAATCTAAATATCCATCTTGGTGTAATCTGGTCAAATTATTTTTGTTTACATGACCTAGACATTAATTCCATAGCAGGGTGTGATATGAGTCATGTGAACTATTTTTATTATCGACTTCCATTAATTGGTTGTTGTAATCCAACACATAAATACCATGATTTAAATATTTCTTACCATAAAAAATGATTCATTTATAAAAAAAGAAACGTTTATTTTCAAATTTAAAAATAATAGGTTTCATGTCTGGACACATTGATAATGTTTCTTGTGAATTAAGCCACATAATAACAATATTTTAGAATTAAGATCATTCTAGTCAGCAATGTGACGTGGTAGTCCCCAATAGCCACATCCGTAAGTCTGGCTCCATTGGCTGCTCATAGATCTACCTCACCTTAGATAGTCTTCCAAAATATACTTGGTTTATATATTTTAATGCATGTAAAAAGACCACATTTTATATCTAATACCTAATTAGTAGAAACATATAGATTAAACTCAATAAAAAATTCACATGAATCTTCCACATACTTCTTTTTCCAAGTGAATTTTTTCTTCTAGTGTCCCTTCTTACCACATATAAAATAGGTAATATCTTGTTCCCTTTCTTTTCCCATAATCCTTATCTTTTTGGAAGGTCATTTTGAAAAATCTTTACACTTAGATTTAGTCTTGAATCTCTTCACCCAACCTTTACTATTATTCACCATAAGGGAAGAAGGATTTTCAAACTTCATATCTTTGTCAACTTAGTAAAGTATAGTGAGAATATCTAGGAGATACTTCTCTATGTTTTTTGTATTGAAATTAAAAAAAAACTGGATAATCTCTAAGGTAGTGATGAAATAATGATATCAGTTCATAGTTCATCAGGAAGGTTAAACCCTAGAACCTCTAGGTGCTCAATGTAGCCAATAAGTTTGACTACATGAGGCTCGACTGACATAGCTTATCCAAGATTTCTCATGAAGAGTGCCTTGGAGATCTCAAACCATTCTCATATTGCTCTCTCCTAATAAATATCATAGAGATGTTGGCGCATGATATAGATATCAATGTTTTCATGAAACTTCATGAGTTCTCTAGACATGGATGAAAACATTAAATATTGAATATCTAGTACTTCATTCATGTTTTTTTCATTGACAATGAACTCCTCATCACTTTTTTCCTTAGCAGGCAGATTGAGGATTGAGGTTTCTAGAACGTTATATTTACATTCACGGTTCAACATGAACCATGGTCATTTAAACCATTCATGGGAGTTACTACTATTTAAGAGACAACCTTTCTTATGAATTGATTACCGGGATAATGTGGTTTAAAAACTTTTCACTATTCTATAATGATAAAAAAAGTGTATTATTATTGCTTTTCTTGATTATAAATTTTGTGAGACATAATAATAATAATTTTGATTTTATCAAGTCTTCTAATTTTTATCAAGTCTTGATATTCCTCACCATTGAACTTATAATTTCCCTTTGCGTGGACATTATAGTGGAAATGATCTCTCTTTTCCTTCTCAAAATCTAGATGGTATCCATGAAAATTATAGAAAAGTATTTAGGTAGGTGGTCTTTCTAATTGAAAATTGATATCTCCTTGAATCCGTTGAGTGGACTCCCAAATCGATAAATATTGACTTGGATATCCTTAACACTTGCCTCCAAATTTATATTATATAGATGGATACCATTAAACCCAATACATATTTGGTTAATTTAACCCATTATCTTAGTTAATACTTCTCGATAATTAAAATTTCCCCCAATGAAGGCCTAACCGACACTTTAACTATGGGTTCATCTTAATTTAAATGATATAAATATTAATGACTAAATATTAACTTGAGAGATTTATTTTATTATCCGTAAATTCTTCTTACTTTATCTTTTACATGTCTTTTTAATCTTAATTGGACTTTACTTAAAGGACTAACCATATACTAAGAAAATATTTATTTATAATATTTAATTTTAATTCTAACTTTTTATATTAAATCATTTATTTATGTTATCAAAATATTTCATCCATAAAATAAATCATGAATAAGACATAAAAAAAAATAAACATCATGATCATAAGATTTATCTAATGGTTGATTTATTGAGTGTACAATAATTAAACCTATGAGCATAGGGGAAAACTCCTTGTTCTAGTCTTGGCACAAGTTTTAGCATCCCACTTATCCACCTATGTATTTCCTGGGTTGGCTCTACCTCAATTCTATCTTGAACCACCTCTATGAGACTTCACATACTCCATTCATTACATATGTTTTATAACTCACATACAGAAGAGGGAAACCAAAGGATTGGTTAAGGGGAATTACATAAAACAACCTTGGATACACAAGTCCTTCATAATAAAGGAGGGAGAGATGGAACATGGACCATCATATTTAATTTAACAATAAATCATTGTAAAACCATGAAATACAATTTAATTAATTAAAAAAAACATACATAGTTCTAGTCAAAGATCATGATTGGTCATACACATGAAATGACTATGCATTTAAAATATTCATATAGCATTCATTTCAATTAATTCTTTGATAATATAAAATGTGCATGAATTAATGCGATCAATTATCTTACTAATAAATCAATTCATTTTATCTTATTCCATAAAATTTTCCTAGAGATTTCCATCCACTTAAATTTTAAATAAAATAGTATGAAAATTTGTAGTTGGAAGAAAATTGATGAGTATCAGTCTGAACTACTCAATATAGTCCTTGTTGTATACAATGCACTCATAAAAAAATTATGTACATGGAATGTGTTGTAATTTCACATTTTATACTATCAAATTAATAACACATAGAACACATGAAAATTACATTGACTCTATGATTTAATGTACGTTGAGTCTTTAGTATGAAATGGCCATAAATGGAATGTAGTTTTGAATATTACATGGAATTAATTAAGGATTAAATATAATATAAAACATAACAACCGGTGTGAACTATAAATTTAATGACTCACAAAACATAGGTCATTGAGGTTTAACAGAGTAATTAATTAAATTTAATATTTTTACATAAATAGGTAATGTACACGATGTATGCAGATCGGCCACATAACATTTACTTTGCTTCATTGGATGTACCCAATACATGCCTAGGGACTCAGCATGTACTTATCATAGATATTTATAAGGTACACGATGTGTATGAAGGATACATGGTTTGTACATCAAGTTCTACAGCTAACAACTTGTACATGTCATATATTAAATACACACAGTGTATTAATTACATGACACATATTAACCCCATGTTTGTAGCCGTGAAAAAACATAGACTACACGGCATGTGGGAAATCTATACAGCGTGTAGTTTAGATACCTAGTGTATAGTATAGAAAAACGTTGTGCCACCCCGGATGATAAAAACATTCCACATTTAATTAGCACAACGTGTATTCATTACACGGTGACCCGGAGTCTACGTGAGTATCCTGGTGCGATGAATAAGGATACATGGTGTGTAACAGAAGTGTACATGCTGTGTAACCCTGTGTTATCCATCCAAGGCTATTTGAACCTCTAGATGAGTTCTTTAGAATAAATCTTAATTCATTATTAACTGATCGTGATTATGAAAGTGAGAAATGAAGATGAGAAAGAAGATATATCAAAGATTGTATAAAGAATGAATAGAATTTGAAATGAAATTTAAATTTTAAATGCATAATGATAAAAAAATAAAATAAATAATTATAAATTTGAATGTGAACTCTTTGATACCACTTTTTGGTTATGTGTGCAGTAGAAGCACATGTTTGTGTCTGTGTTAAACTCACCTTTTTTCAGATTCGATGGATCATTCACTATGTAAAATACATGTACATCATGACCAATGTTTTTTTTAAAATAATGTTGAAAAAAAATTTAGAACCAATAGAAGATCTTTTCATGTAAATTTTTTAATTAATTTAAGAATAATAATATAGGTTACCTCTATAAAATCCCACCCCAACTCATTATATTGAGGGGATGCGGAGGAAGACACCAAAGGCTTGAAATAAAATTTAAGGGATTAAGAGAACATTTTGGGATGATTTTCTCTAATGAAACCGAACATCCTGTCAGGAAAAGATATATATAACCAGACCAACAAATATTAGAATATGATATAGCACTATGAAACCAAAGGGGTATCATCCCAAGTATCACTTGAACTAGATCCAAGATAAAACTCCACATTTCTTAACCATGTTATTAAGATGCATCAATATATAAGTAAGATACCTTTCCATTTCCTTTTTCCAAATAAAAAAAATCTGGAAACACACCCATGTTCCCAAGAAAGGGGTGAGTATAACATTTATTAGGCAATCCTGAGAGACTCCTCAACGCATCCCACTAAGACAAGAACCAGTTAACACATTTTAAATAAAACATTTGAAAAGTAGATAAAAAATTTAGATTAATCCATACATTAAATCCATGAGATAAAATAATAATCAAACTTATTATCATTTCTTAATACATGGAATAAAATTTTCATGTTCACACACACACGTGCACATATACACAATCTTGGTATCTTACATTGATAGTGGTACTTCATGATCAGGCTCTGTCCCACTTTGATAATGTCACTTCATGACCATGATCCACCCCAAAAACACATTCCAACCCAATTATTCCAAATATCATAGAAAATAATTCCACATAAACATATCCTTAATTTTTAAACATTTCCATAAACACTTTTCTTTCATTGAAACAATACCATAATTTTGAATTATAATTTAAAATTATAAAACAAAAGGGTTTTCCAAAAGCCACTAAATTTCCATGTTCCTAGAAAATAAACAAAAAGGATTCCTTTAATAAATTACACAATGTTTTCTTATAAAATCTAAGAAAAATACTTTAACAAAATTAATCCTTCAAGTTCTAGAACCAGTGGAGATAAGAGAGAAGCCACTTACCTCACAACGGTTTATGAAAACGAAAACGACACAAGGAAACTTATAGATCTTGGTTCAAAACACCTTTTATTAAATAATCCAAAAATATATCATCAAGATGCAAATAATATATCATATATCCATCTATAACACAAATATCTAATGATCTAGGTGAGAGAGGATGAGAAGATCTAAAGAGAAAGAGCAGGAATAATGGATTACATTTAATTATGGAGATCTAACACACCTTGATTCATCAAAATCACCTTTTAGACTAAATTGAATCATTGAGTGATCCTATAAGAGGATATAAGTTCTATATAATTAAATAATAGAAGAAAAATGACAGTTATAAGGCATTAATTTGAGTTAAACATAAATATTCTGAGCATTAAAACACATCGTATGGTTACGGTGCATAGTTTGTCAAACCTTATGAAAAACGTGAACATGATACTAAACATCACCTAGGTAGATTCACTATTATACCACATGGTTTTGAAAAATTTTCTCCAACCATGTACTGCTACTATCTCAAGGACATCCCCACACACGATTGGCTAACATAGGTTGAAAAACTGTGTGCTAACTATACTTGTCCTAATATTTCCATTCACGTGGTTTCTCCTAGCATGAACATGATTTAGTAAAACTATGAACCAAACTTGTTATTTAATAATGAATCCAATAATAACCTCACACGGTTTCCTGGAGATATTTTACAGTTTCTCCTAACCATGATTAAACCATAAACCTCAAGAAATGCTTCAAAAACACTTTAAAACCATCTTGAAACTCTCATAACTGGACCCAAGTATTATATAACATCAAAATACATAATAAACGTTTAAATTACTTAAATATAGGGGTGTTAAATTTACCTTGATCTTTATATGTTTCTTCATTGAGGATGTTGATCATTTTAACTCGATCAATGTAGTGTTGTTGCATTGTGAGGACCCAAAGTAGAGCCCCTATGGTTGTGATCCACACATCCTCTTTGATCTCTAAAAAACACCAATGAATCATTGAGTGTTAGCACAATAGATTGATAAAATTGAGTTATTCACCTTTGATCACTTCACATTCCTCCATGATTGAAGGAATCTCTCTTAGTATTCTTATTCTGGAGAGGATGAGAGGGGGATGAAGATCTTGAGAGGAATCTACTGTGTACAATGATTAAAATTCTCTACAATGTGATAGAAATATATTTATATATATATGGTTAGGGCTTAATATTTAATTAATTGGACAATGTCCATTTAATAAAATATTAAATTCTGATAAACCTCTTTTGCATGTAATAAAATAGTAATATTATTTTATGCCATGGTGTGTGCTAACTGGAGCAGTAATAAATATTATTTTATGGTCCTTCAAATTAATATCTATCACCATACCTAATCTTGGTCCACTCTTCCTCCTAAACATTTATCAAATACCTAAATAAATATTTTTATTAAATATTTATTCATTCATTCAATAAATAAATAAATATTCTATTCACAGATTGATGAATAAATATTTATTTAATTTTCACATAACTAAATAAATTATTTATTTAATAAATACATATTTATTTATTATATTTTGGATGAAAATAATTAAATAAATATTATATATTTACATAATTAAACATTTACCTTATGAATATATATATATATATATAATATCTTAGATCATTTAATAAATATTGAATAAATATTAACTCTCAGTCTGAAGAAAAATATTTTTTCCAATTGTTGAATATCAATAATATTTTACCAAGATCAAAGGAAGAAATTTGTGTGTGACCCTCTAAAAATATTTCTCAGTGGAATTAGGTGGGTTTAACTAAAGTAAAATATTACTATCAAGAAATGGGTTAAGGTATCCACAAAGGAAGAAGATATGTCTTAGTGACAAAACATCATATGAACGATCACCATGTAATATAATCTCTTTGTCATGATACCTCATCAAGTGGGTTTCACACTTGTGTCATCAACTTATATGCTTGATATGTCTTTCTTTGAATACATGAAATAAACTCTTCATTAAACTATTTCCATGGAATTTAATGTGATGGTTCCATTTCAAAAAAACATCCAAGATATAAACTTCCATAAATATGGAAAGAAAAAAATATTTCCTTAACTTATTGATTAACAAAATATCATTTGTGATATACCCAATGTAACCAACTTCTCCATGAATTATATCATCATGGTTTATAAAAATACATCAAATTGTGTGAGTCATGATATGAATTAATAATAATCTTAAAGTATAAGGATAATTACACACCCTCGTAAACAAGAAAATCCAAAAACACATATAAATATGTGGATTTACTATAAGTATATCTATTATCATAATCTGCTACCTTGAATATTACTAAGTTTGAAATTCATTCGATGAAGTCTCATCTACTTATGAGTACTCTCACCTGATAGTAAACATACTATGTTCCAAATCATAGACTGTTATACAACCCTAGAACAAGTTTTAAGAATATTATCATAGAATTTCAAGGTTCTCATCATAGCAGGCAACAGTTATGCCCTTTTCAATAGGGCAGATACTCTGGGAAATTATTACATTAAAGTCACACAAAACTTTGAATGATATATAATGGCAAGGTAGTCAAGAGAGAAATTTTCCTTTGTGGCAATGAAATGAACTAGTTTCATAAGGATATCTACTAAAATAAAAATAGAATTATAAGCATTAGATGTTTTGGGGAGTTCCATGATGAAATACGTGATGACATTTTCTCATTTTCATTCTGATATAGGTAATGGTTGTAAAATTCCCTTAGACTTATGTTTCCTAGCCTTAACTTTATTTCATACCAAGCACTAGGATACATACTCTCAAATATCTCTCTTCATGTTTTTACACCAGAAATACTCTTTCATATATTTATAAATCTTCATACTTCTAGAATTAATATATAATGATGAACCATGAGATTCTTCCAATAGATCCTTCTTCAAGTCGGGTATTTATGGGAAAATACTTGGTTTCTAAACCTTATCATTCCATCATAATAAATTTTAAAATCAAGAAAATTTCTCACCATATTTTTCAGATCTACATATTCCTTATTCACCTTTTTAATATTCAAATTGATTGATAGTTGAACACTCATTTGATCAAGATAAAACTTATCTCCTTTCATAAATATTTATCCTCTTTCTAAGGGAATTTTTACTTTATAATTTTATGATAAGTATATACATCACACCTTTATCTATAAAGATAATTCATCCAAATCTTTAGTGAAAAATTTACCAAATATAACTCCAAATCAAGAGTCAGGTAATTTTTCTCATGAACCATCAATTGGCATGAGACATAATCTATCACTGTATCATTCTTCATAAAGACACATCTCAGTACCTTATTCAATGAATCAATATAGATCACAATCCATTATCCACTGTAGGGTATTGTGGACACATGTTCACTAACCAACCTTCTCTTTAGTTCCTTCAAATTTTCCTCACATTCAACAGTCCAATGGAACTTGACTCCCTTCTGATTTTACTTGGTGAGTGGATTAGATATCTATGATAAATTATTCACAAATCATTAATAATATCTATCCAAACCCAAAACAATATAGAACTCAGTCACCATGTTTGGTATGGTCCAATGGTCAATAAATTTTATAATTTATGGGTCTACCAATATACCCTCACTTGAGATTATATAACAAAAAAATGAAACTTTTTGTAGTAAAAAATCACACTTGGTTACTTTTCTATAAAATACCTCCTTCCTTAGGATCTTTAGTACAATCCCCAAGTGATGTTCATGATATTACTTACTCTTCTAATATATAATAATATATTCTATAAATACTACCATAAACTAATCAAGGTAATATCTAAAGACTCTATTCATTTAATCTATTGATCTATGGTAAATTTTTCTCATGAACCATCAATTGGCATGAGACATAATCTATCACCGTATCATTCAGCATAAGTACACATCTCAGTCCCTTCTTTAATGAATAAATATAGATCACAATCCATTATCCACTATAGGGTAGTGTGGACACATGTTCACTGAACAACCTTCTCTTTAGTTCCTTCAAATTTCCCTCACATTCAGTAGTCCAATGGAACTTGAATCCCTTCTGAGTTTACTTGGTGAGTGGATTATATATCTATGATAAATTATTCTCAAATCATTAATAATATCTATAAAAACCCAAAACAATTTCAAACTCAGTCACCATGGTTGGTATGATCTAATGGTCAATAAATTTTATATTTTATGGGTCTACCAATATACCCTCACTTGAGATTATATAACAAAAAAATGAAACTTTTTGTAGTAAAAAAGCACACTTGGTTACTTTTCTATACAACCTCTCCTTCCTTAGGATCTTAAGTACAATCCCCAAGTAATGTTCATGATCTTACTTACTCTTGTAATATATAATAATATATTATATAAATACTACCATAAACTAATCAAGGTAATCTCTAAAGTCTCTATTCATTTAATCCATGAAGATAGTGGGGGAATTAGTATGATCAAATGGAATCACTATAAATTCATAGTGTATATACCTTTTATGGAATGTTTTCTTGGGTATGTATTCACTTTTGACCCTTAATTGATAATATCCAGATCTAAGATAAATCTTATAAAAATATTTATCTCCTCATAATTGATCAAAAAATCCTTAATATAGGTCATACAATACTTATTATTGATTTTGATCATGTTCCGTTCCCGATTATCAATGTAGATTTGCATTGATCCATCTTTTCTCTTAACAAAAAAGAATACAATCACCCCATAGTGACACAATTTTCTAAATTAATCCATTATCAAGATTAAACTTTAGTTTCTTCTTTAATTATTTCAATTCAACTGGGTCCGTTATATATAGATTCTTTGAAATAGGTGTATCACTATGTGTGAGTTCTATTAAAAACTCTACATCACGATTAAAAGTAAGACTAGAAAAATATTCTAGAAATTCATTAAAAAGCCTTTCAAAAATAGGTATATATCTAATGTTGAGTTTCTCTCAAACCATCTAAGATAAGAAACCTATTTGAATAGAAATAAAGACCCATACAGTGGATTTAATTTCTATTCGAACTTCATATCTATCCTTTCACCAATAGATGATCATAGGTTGGTTCAGAATATAAAATGTGACTTCCATTCCCCAAAAATTGATATGGGATTTAAATAAATAAATCTAATCCATTCCCAAAATAACAAAAAAATCAATTAAAGGGACAATAACAAGGTTTATAGGAAATACATTCCCATAAGATTCAATCAGAGAAGAATCATAGACATGAGATGAAATAATTATACCATTAAGATTTTTCAATTATAATTTAATATCAAATCATTTATGTGGTATTATGATACCTTTAAAAATTATTAATATATAAAAAAGTGGGTAGATCTAGAATCAAATATGGCATTAGCAGTTCTATAATGGATAGTAAGTAAACCTTTAACCACTTCATTATTGTACCCCACATTTACAATAGTGATCGCATGATATTTCCCTTTGTCTCTGGGATTAAGAAGTTTCGAACGTCGATCATCATCATTATCCCCTAGACTCAAGAACTGGTTAGTATAATTCCTATACACCTTTCATTCGAACCAATGGAGTGTGGGTTGATCATTCTATGAAGATTTATCTCTATTCACATCATTATAAAATTTAGTCTCATCACCTCATCATTTTATTGCTTGATGAAATTCCTTTATACACTTAAATTATTTACTAGTCCCCTTAATACAATTTCATCCATGTTTATTTCCACACTTATATCATAAAGGAAGACTCATCCTCTTCTATCCTTGGTTTTTATTATTATAATTTACTTTTAATTATATATTTATTTTCTTATCAAAACTATGATATTGATGGGTACCTCCAATCTCCATTTCTACCTTAATAAAAAATTGAATTATATATTTATATCTAATAAAGTTCCTTATATATAACTCCCTTTGATAACTTTTTTCAAAACTTTTTAGGATCAATCAATCTTAATTGTTTGTTCAATGATAATATTAGAATCATACATTACAAGTCTTGTAAAATTTTCCTCATAGGTACTAATACATTTATTATCCTTCTAATTTAGCTCAAGGAATTCCTTCTCCACTTTGGTATAAATAATATGAGGAAATTACTTATTGAAAAATAACCTTCTAAACTCATCCTACTACATATAGTTAATTTCATCCTATTACCTCAGGTTATAAATATGATAGAATGTAAAATATGTTTTCCTTTGTATTGATACATCACTGAACAATTCTTGGATCAATAGAACCACTAAAAGAAGGTAGATGTTGCCTTATGAAGGACTCAATAGAACATTGTTCCCTCATTTTCTCATCTGAAATCTCAGCATGATTCATGGATTGTGAAAGTAACATAATAATAGAAATGAAATTTTTCATTCCAACTCCTATAACATTTGGTTTCTCAAGAGGAAAATCATTGAAATTTCCAGAAAATTTAGTGTTAAAATGGTTCCATTAGGTTCAATTCATTGAATAAAACCATAATATATAGTTTGATAAACAATAATCATAGTGAGAAACCATAAAATCATGAAAAATCATTCACATGATGTCTAAATCATGACACCTTCTTTTAAATCTATGAAACCTTAGTTTTAACCTTAGTCATCCATGATAATAATATATTCAAATCCACAATAATGGTTCATAAATAAAATGTGAATTAACCCACACATATCCCCCGAAATTATCTATATATGTATGAAATCTTAGGTTCACTCATCATGCACTAGTGATAATTGGGTTAATACCCAATCCACCTTATTCAGTGTTGTTACCCTTCGGTGTATCTATACCACAACTACATCTTCTTTCTAGTATTCAGACATGGATATATTTTCTAGGAAAATCACACTCATTTATTTATCATAACTAATTATGTTCTCCTATACTTATACTTATCCTAAGGGTTCTCAATAAATTTTCTTCATACAAGTTTCCAAAAATAACTAAACCTCATGTTGATACAAACTGAGGTGACCCAGACATTTGATACATAAATTTTATATCTTATTTGATGAATATTCATTATATATAATTATGATTCATGCAAGAACTGTAAAGGTTTAGTGTCTTTGGAAACTTAGATACATAAACAACTAGTACATAAGAGAACAATATCATATCTCACTAAGTTCTTAAAAACTATCACTTTTTTAATACATATCATACCTAAAACCTTTCTTGAAAAGGAAACATAAAAAGGTGATATCTTAGATGATTAATAAAGGTAAATAAGGGAGATATAAATGATAATTTAATTATAACATTATAATAAGGGCCTAAAAATATGATATTAACATTTTAAAACCATACCCAATAATTCATATATCATAATCGTGAGTCATGTCCTAAATATTGATCATTCATAAGGCATGAATCACAAATAAATCAAAGAACATTAGCCATGTTATCATAAAATTAGCATAATTTTGTGTAATAAAAGAGTGATATAAATTGTGGAATAATCATAATCATGTAAATATTGTGTCAAGGCTACCCACCAAGACATTAATCACATGTTAGTCATGGTCTAACCACCCATGTACCTACTTTGGTCTTGGGATAAACTCCCTTGTACCCTCTTTTGGGTTTGGGATAACCTACTGTGTACCATCTTTTAGGCTTGGGATAACCTCTCATGCACCATTTGATCTCATAAATCATTAATCTTTACCCAATTTTTTGGAGCGATATAATAGAACCACCCCTCACATAATCATAATCAATTCATATGTATACTACAATATTATGAAAGCATTTATCATTCCATCACAACTTAACCTGTGGAAAAGAAAATAGGTTTCATAAATATTTCACCACCATAACCATAGACCATCTAGGAAAATAATAAGGATGGTATCATATAATAATATCCCAAATTAATAATAAGTAACATCAAAGGTTGTTATTTTATATGAAAAATAATTGTTAAAGACCACTAAAACATTTCTAAAGGAAAATACCATTTTCATTTAAAAATTACTTATTTATAATATAATATTTTTTCCAAAGTATTAATGGAAACATTTAAAAAAAATCCATGGAAAATTGAAAAGGAAGCATCAAATCATTTATCAGTCCTAATGGAAGGAAATTTTGTTCATTCCATTCACATTAAAAAAATATTCCACTCAGATTTTGGGTAAAAAGTAAAAAAGTGCCTCATTTGAAAAATGAAAATAATATTCCTTTTAAAAAAATTATAAAAGTAAAATATGGGTAAAAATGAATTTAAAAATAATATTAAAATATTAAAAACATTCTTTCAATTTTTTTAAATAAAATATAGACATTTAAGAAAAATATTTCCAACTGAATAGTAAAACAAAGTGGATTTTCCTTAAAAACATTTTTTCGGTATCTTAAGTAATTAAAGAGATTAAAATGAAATAAAAAAATGTGACATCCATAAATACAAATATAATAATATAATATATAATATTTTGGAGATAAATATCATAAAATTTCATCATTGGATATTTTGGCATAAAAAATCCCAATAAAAATGAGATTGTAACATAAAACTTTTACCTCAAGTTTGAATTTCTTCGTAAATACTCCAAAACCATATATAATAAATTTAAATTTATTATAATTATATAAAATAAAACTATTAATATTTATAATATTATATATTATCCACTTATAACATTTCAATGCACATTTATTAATAATTATTATTAAAATCATCATTTTTGGGTGTTAGCTTTTTCATTTTTCATGAATGTTTCGATTCGTAAGTTCTGTTACATATATTTTAATAATGTATAAATAATATAAATAATATTATTAATGATATATATATCATATATATTAGTTATATAAATATTTAGGATCATCTATAAAAGGTATATATAGAAAAATGAATTACACCATTCATAGAGATGGTAGTCTGTTTGTGCACAAGAGGATTGTTTTCATTTTATAACAAATGGAAGGAAAGAAGTATAAATAATATATTTTTAATTATATAATATTTATTATATAATAAACATAATATATAATTTTTAAATCCATTATATTAAAAAAACCATGAAATATGGTGATAAAAAATGAATCATATCGTTACATGGAGGCGGTAGTCCACACATACGCATGAGCAATACTTTCATTTCCCATTTGATGGAAAAGAGGTGGAAAATGGTTGTGTAATTATAATAATAAAATATAATTATATTTATGATACTTTATTCATCATGTTATATTAGATACAATAGTTTTATAGAATTTAGAAGAAGAAATGTAATTGAAAGTACTCTATTAAGAGTTATACCTCTTCATTGAGAAACCTCCTTTGGCTTACACCTTAAGCCTTGAAAGGATGGTATTATGATAAAAAAGGTACTATAATATGTGGTAATACATTATATTATGTTTTTAGGGTTGTTATTTACTGATCTATAAGGCTAAAATATTTTGAATAAAGGAGTAGAGCAAGTTTCCTTTTATAAGTGAGGGGAGGGGCACCCTTGGAATTACCAAATGAATTAAATTAATATAAAAACATTTCAAGTTAAAGTGACCCAAAATTGGTTTATTTAAAACATTGGATGATTATGTGTCTAAATAATCTAATAATATTAAATTTATACAAGTTTAGGTGCTATTTTATTTCTTATTTCTTAGTTTTTCCCCTGTTAACACCTTTTGAAAATTATCGTGATAACAAAAAAATTACTCTTTAGTGGTCAAGAAAGTTTCTATAAAAGGAAAAGTGACCCATAATTGGATAATGGGTTATATTATATACCATATCCCATTAAATTGGAAAAATATAATATTTTTATGAGTTTTAAATCATTTAATAAAATAATATTTAACATAAGATACCATTAAAGTCATTTTTGAGAATATTCACATTATTTGACTTTAAAGATAACAAGATAGAAATGAAAATAGAATATAAAATTTTAACATATAAATAATATGTTATATTTATATATAAAATTCTTGGAACATAATAATTCAACCAAATTATATTACCTTTAATATTTTTTAGAATTATTTATTTGAAATTTCTATTACTTGGACACGTACTATTTTGGCATTGCATAAGAATTTAAGGTAATTATTCCATCACAAGAAATTAAAAATAAATTATCATGATAAAAAAATTATTACTATTTAAAATTAACATTTATAACTAAACATAAACTCTTTTTATTCCCATGAAAAATATTATATATATTAAAATAAAGAGAGTGACATTTTGTATTTATTTTTTACTTAAAATAATATTAAAGTCACTATCAAAGTAAAGTGGTAATAAATTTAAAAATATCATAATATAAGATTATTAAGGTCTAAAAACCTATAAAATAAAATAAATTCAAGTGTTTTGGAGATTTCTAGTCTATATCCCATTGTTTAAACCCCATTTTCTTCATTTTACCCTTATTAAGGTGATAAATATTCACTATGGTTACTATTAATAATGAAAAAAATAAAAGGGGCATATTTGAAAAATTTAAATTATTGATTAGAAATAATAAATCCATTTTTCAATATTAAATTTCTATAATTGGTAGAAATCCATTTTAAAATAAGTGTGCAAAATATAACGAAAGTTGTTTTTTGATAAATGAATTTTTTAGCATAAAAAAAGATTTATTATTATATCATGCCTAATAAAACCCATTAAATTAATGATAAAAATTTTGATTGAATATATAATATATAAATTTCATTAAAATTATTCATTAATAGTGATTAATTTAATTTATTAAGATAAAAACACATTGCACGCATAAAAATAGTTTTTCAGAAAAATTTATATTTTTTACTTTAAAATGCTTTTATCAATTGATAACCAATGAATTCATTATATACATATGTAAACAATATTTTATTATATTTTAGTTAGTACTATTCATACTCACTAATCCAATGGCTAGAAAATGACTATCACATTAAATAATAATAATTCAACAGTATGATGTGATTTATTTAAACTCAATGTTGTGTGTAAAGTAAGCTATTCAATACATCATGTTTATTTCAAAGGAAATGTGTATAAAATCCTAGGGTGTTACAGTTATAGTGATTGATCACAAAAATATATGTCATGAAGTATATATTTTAATATATCCTTAACCTAATTATTGAACTAGTTTTCTTTAAATCTATATTCAGAGTTATCATATGTATGGAAACTTTCATGAATAACCAATAAAATAATTCATTCCCCATGCAGCGAAATTTTTATCTTTCAATAATATCAAATTACTTTATTATTGTAAGAAATTTTTAAAAACCTTTAAGAAAAAAACTACACAATACAACCCATTATAATAATTAATATATCACTAAATATCCATAATAATGAACATTAAATTTCTTTATAATACTCTCATAAAAAATGCAAGATAAACTTTTCATATTCCAGACATTTCAAAATTTGAAATTCAAGATTTTCCAAGAAATCAACATGAGTATCCATCCCACATGGTGATCATTTAAACCTTTATTAAATAACACAAAAAATTACTTGGTATTGAAATAATTAGTAATTAGTTAATAAAAATTTTGATCAATGAAAAGTTTTATAAAAAACTTGCAATGAATCGAAATATATAAGAATTGGTAAAACATAGAATAAAAATTCTTAAGTCAATTTTCATAAAATTTCATATTATTATGGTCAATCATCCTCAATATTTTCAATTCATTAATACTAATCATATACCTTGTAGTTTATTCATCTATCTTATGGTTGATACTTAGGGTTGATTAAATTTAACATGTGGTTGATATATTTGCAACGTGAAGTCGATCAAGTCATGAAATCAATCCAATTGTGTGATAGATCTAGTAATGTAATGTCCTTGAACTGGTGGCCATTATCTAGTACCCTGATCCGAGTTATCGCATGACCTCAAGAATTTCTCCCCATATGCTAGAGGCTTCCAACTAAAAGCATGGGTCTATGTAGGGACCTTGGGGAGATTATACCAACATTTAAGAGTAATGCCATAATAGAAATAAAATCAACATGTATAATAACCAAGAGAAAAAACAAAATGGATAGAATACAAAAATTCCAAAAATTAACCAAGTATCACATTCTATAAAAATAAGGTTAATAATCTACATTTTAGGAAATCATAAAAATAAACTAAAACTAGAACTACCATAAGACTTTGAACCCGAACTCGAGTCCCAATTCGGTCCTGACCTCCCATGCTTCAAACTTCCATCCCATGCGCATTCACCAAACACAAATCATTACATACTCATTAGTTAAAAACATTCAAATAATAATTTACATCAATTGTCCCATGTTTTAGGAATTTTCATCATTCACATTATGATCTAAGATGCTTAATTACCATGCATAAGGTAATAATTCAAGTTCCCTATCTCACTATGGATAAAATTTTAATAAAATATTTCTCCACACATACCTTGGAGCATCAGTATAAGTAGTCAAACCAACTTACCTTAGAGCATAAGTTCATGTAGTATCATCTAATGAAACCATTAGGGACCTAGAGCATTAGTCTGGCACCCTAACCCATGCATTATAGGGCCTCAGAATTTGGGTATGACCTCCTTGATTGAAGGTTCAAACATTCCAATCGGTTTCTAACGGGTTTTTTCATAGAACCAGAAACATCCAATGATTCCAAATCCATTTGGACCTACTTTCCAAAGGTAGGCGCTCATTAGTTTGTGGACTGATGAGGCTTAGGAATTTTCATTGGTCAAGAGGATGGGAGGTCGGACTCATCACACCTTTTTGAGGGGAATTATTGTCTACTTCAGGACTCTCTTTATAGATTTAAGTTATGTTCGTGAATCCTTATTACATTACCAAGTATAAAATGAGATTTCCTTCAGATCTGATAATCAATGATTAAATATGCAGGAAATTTAGAGAATCATTTATATGTATTCGAGGTTCTTCATCGATAGAGAATAATCTGTTTAGGGATTCTTGGTCAATGATATCCTTCGACGCATTTATATATATGTCTCTTGGTCATTATGATGACCATGTTGGTTTTAAAGCCACTCAGTGGGGCACTTGAAGTTTATTGTCATTCATAAGGACATGGATTATTTCAGAGTTGGGATCGAACCCGCAGATGGGATACCGACATATCCTTTGTTTAGAAAAAGAATCAGAACCCACGTAGTTTGAGTGAGGGAGTATGATATTTATGATTGATGGATCAAAGAAGGATTTCATAATTACTTTTACACTCTAAGCTCACGTGAGTCATGCTCGGTGTGAGAAAAAAGAGGTATTGGTAAAAACCAGACAAATTGTTCCATGAAAGATGCAATCATAAGAAATAATATGGGGATTATGTATGTATGACTGCCCAGATAAATGAAGATTAGGATTTACTTCAGGAAAGAAATCCAGGAACAGGGTCTATAAAGGTATATGTGCTTTATGGATACTTGAATACTCTAAAATGGGGCTTACTCCTGAAAAGGAGGCCCAAATTAGTAGATGACTTATGATTGGGTTTTACTCCTGATAAGGAATCCCAGATCAAAGGTAAATTAGGACTAGTTAAGAAAAATTAAGACTAGGGCTTACTCCTGAGAAGGAGGCCCAGGTTAAGGGACTTGACAAAATTTACGGGACTTGGGGCTTACTCCTGAAAAGGAGGCCCAGGTTAAGGGTTTCTCTCATCTTAAAGGATGAGGTCGAATGAATGAAATATCAATCTTTAGTGACATAAAGATGTGTAAATCACTAGGTTTTGAGAGATATTCCACAGAATTCCTTTCAGATAAGGAAGTCAAATAAAGAAATCATGCCATAAATGGATTTGAAGAGTGTCTTGAAGACTGAATCTTTAATAGGAGAGGTGTAATGGCATAAGAGGGGGGAAATGGGCAAGAAGGGCACCGAAAAAGGCAGGGGCGCGCATGTCCTAGCAGGCACACAGGTACTGCGTGGGTGCGCAAGTCCCGGTCATGTAGGTATACCTCCGTGACACATGGTTACTTGCACGTTTGTAAACCAGCATGGTAATACTTGGGAGATCCTTGTCCAATGCCTTTAGAATTATCCTGAGGTACTTCCATAAGATAGGCGTGCAAGTTTTGGTGAGGAAGTAGGGTGACGCACAAGTATGATCATTTCCCTTAAGGGTAAAACACATTAGGCATGCAAGTGTTAGTGAATTCTAACACTTAGACCTTACTCCTATTTTTTAGACCTTCCATTCTAGGTAAATAATTACCTGAGAAGTGTTTGGAAGACCTGAAGAAGAGACTTGGGCATTCAGAGCTCTAAATCTGAATTCTGGAAAAAATCATCTTCAAATGGAGGGCCCACAGGGTCTATTTATAGGCTAGAGACGACCCCGGGCGGTTATCCTTTAGGGCGCGCAATTCACTTGCGCGATCATCAGGCATCGCGCAAGTGGACTTGCGCGACAGTGATGGAACTTGCACGACACATGTGATTTTGAAGCCTTGTTCATGCCTTTGTCAATTTTTGATGTTTTATTCAAAGGATGAATCAATTTGTGCTAATTCATTTCCCTTTACATTATTTTAGACAATGTGATGAAAAAGGAGCATCAACAAAAGTCCCCCCTCAGAGTTGGATCCAAAGTAAATGAGGATGTGACTCTGAGGAAAAGAATAAAACCAAAGGAAAGGCAGCACGCAAGTGTTAAGTGTGCAACACTTGGCGCGCAGGTTCGAGGCGTGTAGGGATGGATCGCGCTGGATGGAGCACGCTGGGTGTAGGCACGCAGGTGGGCCTCCTGGCCTATAAATACGCGGTCATTTGCCGTGCATAGCATCTGATTCCGGATTTTTGAGCTCTCGCCGCACAGGTCCCCTTCTCCGTGTAACTTGCTCATTTTCCGATGTTTCTTCGCTTTCACGTTGTTGTCAAGGTAATAGGACTTGTGCGGTTATACTTGCGCGCCAAAAAATTGCGCGACACATTAACACTTGCGTGACACATTCATACTTGCGCACCAAGTTTAGACTTGTGCACCTTAATGCCTTAGCCATTTTTCTGAAATTCTTTCGCAAATTGTATGAAAAATCAACTTACTTAAAAGTTAATTTATTCAACTTTCATGCAGAATAAATGGCTCTTAGAACCGGAATAGCTGATGAACTTGCTAGCAAGCGGATTGATGATATGATGAACATCATTGGCCACGATTATTATACTGTCAAAGATAGAAATCTTCTGGATTTTGCTAAGTATATGAAGAAATATCATCGCGACTTCCCCCAAAGCACTTTTCTTCCTTTGTATGGCTATGGTCATCTGCAGGAAGCCACTATTCCAGAAGAAAAGAACTATATTCCATTTTTGTGGTTTCAGAATTACACCAACTTTGCTTTAGAAAATATCTCATGTGGAGGAGGATTTATAAATGCTGTAACAGCGGAGAAGGCTCACATAATGCATCATAGCCCTTGTACGCCAGATTTAAAACCTCATATGCCCAAGCTGCAACCACATTGTCATCCTTCAATCTTACGAAACGCTCAGATGGATCAATCCAAAGGCTGGAAGAAAAGTTGGGACTTCCGTCCTGGGGGAGGTGTGAAGACAACTTGGATGTGGGCATACTGGGTGCGACAAACCTGTTTAGATTTATTCGAGGATCTGAATGGAGTGGCGATATACAAAGCTGTTTGGGTTGGGAAAACATATGTTTATAGATTTGATAACTTCGTGTCGGAGATACTTAGCCACTGGAGCCCAAAAACTAATTCTTTCCATCTGACTCATGGATAAATAGGTATCAGTCTGTGGGATGTCCACAAGATATCAGGGGCTCCAATTTTGGGTGACATGTATGATGAATTCATTCCACCCAAGGTGACTTGGAATTATTCAAAGAAGACTCCTGCTTTAGCTCGAGAATTATTTAAGATCTTCCATAGGCTCAAGAGTTCAGAGACCTCATTAACTCATTCTAGAAAGGATATTCATCCGGAAGAGTAAATAAATATATTTCTTATTGAGAAGAAAGAGAGGGATCCAAAGGAGAATGAGCCTAAAGAAAAAGGATCGAAGAAAAATAAATCAAAGGATAAGAGGCCCACCCATCCTACCACCTGCCCAAAACCTGAGAAGAGGGGTGCTCCTGGCATATTCTGGACAACTCTAGAAGCAGGAGAGTTTGAGAAATGGGTATATGAGGTGAATAAAAGGATTATGAATAAGACTTGTCTGGTGGGCTTCTTAGCTTTATGGCTCAACGTTTATCTCTTGCTGGTCAGGGATTCGAAGGGAGGCGTCAGGCCAGGGACCTTCGTCATTGCGGCAAAGTTGGCTGAGGGAAAAATGGTTGGGTTGGCTACCCCCATTTTACCAAAGATTCACAAGAGTTTACTTCATGTATTCATGGGTAAATCTCCTTTAAGAATAGTGGGACCATTCCAAGTTTTATAGGGATGGATCGCCACTCACTTCAAGACTTATAATGTACAGAATGGATTACAAATTCTTGGAAGTTCTTTCAGGCATTCAGTACAAGCATTATCTGGAGTTGATCCATTAGATCTTAATGCATGTGACATGAAAGTGAGGCTAATAATGTTTAAGGAATTCAACTTCTTTCCCTATGGAAATCCGCCAACCGGGCGGTTTTTTGATGATGGAACAACCCACTTGGATTTGAGGGCATACATGCTAGCTTGCAGGGATGGTGTGCTAGTTTCTAGGATCGACAGAGAAATTATATACGAGGCCTATGCTCCATATAGATTTTCACATCAATTCAAATGTCTGCAACAGATTGTTGTATCTCCTCCAGTACATGTCAGGTTAGAGTAATATCCAATGGTTTCTCAGCAACTATGGTTGCTGACGTCAAGGGAGAAGACTGGGGCGGTATTTGATCTACCAGTTAAAAAAGCGGCACATAATTTGACTACATATTATGTCGAACAATGGATAGAATCATACCCCAAAGGGGTATTGAATCACCCAGTTTATTAGGTGGGGAAAAGGAAGAGGACTGTAGAGAAAGAAACCATTCCTCATGAAGGTGATGCTTCCCCGCCTGAAGCTGATTCTCCAGATTCCTCCTCTATAAGTGATTCACCAGATTCCCATGATGGGGATAATGAGGCACAACCAGTGGAAAAGCGGTTTCGTGCCCGATATAATCCTCCGGTCAGAATTAAAAGACCCACTCCATCAACTCCTGGTGAGTTACTTTATTGTGACGATTTAATCACCACTACTTTATAAAGAAATTATTATTATTTTCTTATTCTCAATCTGTAGGTGCAAGAGCTGGGAAGAAACTAAAATAAATGATTGTAGGGCCTTCCTCGCAGCCTTCATATCTAAGACCAGAGGCTGTCCAAACATAGAAGGCTTTATACTGTGGTATTGAGACCATCTGGATGGATTTGTGTGAGGGCCTACAACTTCCTAGAATAGGAAATTTTCTAGCTTCTACAAATATCCAATACGAGGATAACCCCAATGAAGTGCGTGCTTACATCAGAGAGGTGTAGATGCTCATATATTCCACTGATGAGTCTATTCCTGTCACCAGGCGGGTGAAGGAAATGATTGATCGTGGCACCACTGAGGGGGCTGGGGGTTCTAGAGATGAGGAGTGGCATCATTATGTGACTCCTGAAGATGTAAGTTTTCTTTCCTTATTTTATTTGAAACTTGATTCTAGTCAAAGATTTGTTACTTAAGGAAATTATTTTCTTCATCTTGCAGCTTTCAAAGAAAGGAACTGAGGTTCCTTCACCACAGTATAGCCCTGGTGGTACTTCCATCGGGGCTGCTGATGATTCTCCTCGCGAACCAGGCAAGATATCTCCAGGACAGCAGGCCATGAATGAGGAGCTGGAAACAACTTTTCATTCTCCAATCTAGGTACCAATAAGGGAGACTGCCGATACTCACAAAAAACCAAAGAAGAAAAGGCAACTAAGGAGAAAGTCCATAGCTAAATGCTTCATTAGCAGCAGTAATTCCTTCGTGTAATCATGAGTCTATACCCATGAAAAGGTTACTCATATTCATGGGGATTTTAGGGGCTTCTTCAATTTCCCCCACGAGGGAAAGGACTGGTCCTCCTTCAAGGATCACGGAGGGTGTTGTGGAATAATCACAGATTCAAGCTGACTTGGCTGCTCCTAGAGAAGAGCTAGCATCTGTTCCCAGTATCCCTCCTGCTGCTGTTGCAAGAAGAGAAGAACCTGTTTCTGGTAAGTTAACAATGCTTCATAAAAATGTTGAACGAAACATCGACTGACTTCCATTCTGTGATACTTTAGGTTCAACTCCTGCATTAGAGCTTCTGGAGGTTGTTACAACTGATGCAGTGATTTTATCCAAAGATGTTGTCCAAGGTCAGGGGCTGCAAGACGTAAGTCGTCAAGAAGACACATATAATGCAACCACTGGTGAGACTAACCAGGATTCTGAAATATCATTGGATGAGATGATGAATCGTGGCATTTCTTTCGAAGAATTTTATGATCATGCTAAGTTGTCATGTGATTTAGAAGACCTTGGGCGTCAGTGTTATCCTTCGCCCAATAAATTTTCTTATAATTTACAATTCTAATCATGACTGAAAATAATATGCAGTTCCATCCATAGAAACTACTGAACTGCCAATGCCTGAAGAGGGTGTGGACATTGATGTCAACCCTACCATTTCAGAAACATTAGCTCAAGTAGATCTAAACCTAGTAAACCCTACTGAGACCCATCTTGAAGATCATGTTGATATTATGAAAGATGGGGAGGATTCTTCTCAGGCTGTTGATCTACCGTCGGGTAAGGGATAACAATATTTGTGATTGTACTTAATTTGCAAGACAATCAATTCTTTTGTTATCCTTTGAAACTAACCAAAGCTTTCAATTAATTATGCAGGTCCATCAACTACAGTGGCTAGATCTGGAGGTGAGGCCTCAGCCTCTGCCCCAACGGGAATTGAAAGCGAAGAAGCACAGGTCATGGGGGAAAGAGTAGAACAAGGCACTTCTTTAAGTGCATTAATCCCAGATTACATGCCCCCCTGTGATGATGATGTTGAATCATACCTAGAGGTGCTTAAAGCATTCAAATTTTCACAACGCAAGGCATGGAACAACATATAGAAAATCATATCTGAGGTTCCTTTATAAGAGCTATCATCGAAGATCCCTCGATTGTCATCCCAGTTTGTCATGATAGGACTTGGAAGTTTTGGATATGAAAAGATCCATGATGCGGTGAAACAGGTCATCTTCAGGAGGGAGCAGGAGATAAAGTGTCGTGAAGATCTGACCAAGATGAAACTGTTAGTTAACATCAGTGAATTTGAGGCTGCGGTATCCCGAGATGAGGCTGATTATGCTGCCAAGATGAAGGAGTTGAAGCATAAAATCAAAGAAAAAGTCATCCAGCAGGTGAAGCTCCAGCAACAGTTAGATGATGTTACTGGGGAACTTGACCAGCTCAATAATTCATTGGAGGGAGTTCAAATGAATGGTATGAAATCCATTTCATATGCCAAGAAGGCACTCCATCAAGCTGAGAAGAGTGAAGATGGTCGAGTGCACGAGCTTCAAGTAGCTGCTGATGAAGCTCGGGATGTTGTACATCAAGTGAAGACTTATGTTGATAGTCTTTTGTAATCTCCTAAAAAAGAGAAGAGGCTCCAATCTATGGATGTCCCTCTAATTCTTGTGCATCAATGGAGAGTACTTTTATCTTCAATCATTTATGCTTGTATTCTTTCGCTACCTGCCTTAAATTTTACCTAAGCCAATGGGCCTAGTAAGCATAGTTTTATTTTTACTAGGATTATTAAAAATAACCCTACAAACTTTGAATCGTTTAATTGCTCAATATTACCTCAATCATACAAAATGTACATTTAGTGAGCTGGAACTTTACTTTTATTCAGAGTTCCCTTGTCTTTTGTGGGCAGTTTAAAGTCATGCACGTCGGACATAAAGAGGCTAATGTTTAAGGTCGAAATAGATTTGACTGAAATGGATTAAAATTGACTCAATTCCTTGAAAATTTATCTGAAAACATATTACCATACTCAAGTATGAGGGATAATATGTAAAATATGACTTAAGATTATTTGGATCTGAGGAATGATATGAAAAGGAGCTAAAAGGCATTAGAATTAGTTCCCAAGAATGAAGTTACCATTATTTAACAAACCCGTTAGGGGGTTGAATTATGTAGGGCCACCTAAGGGCATTGGATGCATAGTCAAATAAATAGTATCTTTTGGCTAACAAGTCTGTTATGTAGACTGTTTATTCAAGGCCGCCTAAGGGCACGTGCTGCATAGTCAGGAAAAAGAACTCTCAAAAATTTACTTTCCTAATGCTAAAAAGCCAATGAAAGTTTATGGAGATTCAAATTTTCCAAAGTATAGAGTTTGCTGTATGGAAAGAGGTACTTGAATATAGAAAAGATATTTCCAAACAAAATTATCGAAGAACTGGATGGATATCACTCTTACGAAGGTCTGACCCAAACGTACGGAAGGAGAATATAAACCATAGACTTGAATACTTTAAGATCATGAAAAATGATATGGGACAAATATGTTAAGGATGGATATTTTTGCGGATCCCTACATACTGTCATTTAAGACCAATAAGGACAAAATAGGCTTTCTTCCCAAGAATGAAGTTACCATTATTTAAAAAACCATGTTAGGGGGTTGAATTATGCAAGGCCACCTAAGGGTGTTGGCTGCATAGTCAAATAATAGTATCTTTTGGCTGACAAATCTGTTATGGAGACTGTTTATGCAAGGCCACCTAAGGGCACGTACTGCATAGTCAGGTAAAATAACTCTAAAAAATTTGACATTTTTGTGACTAAAAGTCAAGAAAAGGGTTATAAAGATCTGAAAATATTTAAGGTTAGGATTATGACACATAAAGATGGGTATTGTGCAATGTATACAAAGATACACAGATCAATGCTAACCATAATCATGTTTTGGCTGGGTCCTGAATAGAAATGTTGGACTTCACTATGTATCCCATAAGGATGAGAATCAAGCCATACGTAGTTCTTGAACTACAGTTTAACATTGTGTGGTACAAAAGGATTGGAGATCTTAGTTTAGGGTCATAGATCTTGGACCATTGTAAAAAATACACAGTGTGTGTTTTTATGGGGACTTTTCAGCCAGGGGACTGAAAGAGGAATTTGGGGTTAGTCCCAAAAGACTTGGGGCTGGATTCTAGGGACACTCGAATGATCCTACGTATCCCATAAGGATGGGAATCAAGCCCACGTAGTTCTAGAAATACCCTATGTACAAATTTGGTTCGTACAAGTGAAGGGTGAAAGGGGACTTTAGTGCAATGATGATTTGACCCAAAATAACAGATTCGGGCATTGCCATGTATGCACGTGGTCTTTGAAATGAAACATGATTGAAAAATCAATGTAAATAAAGATTCTCTCTCAGATGGGGATATCAAAGAATATTGTAGTTTATTGTCATACTGGAAAAAAGTTTTGTATAGTTTAACGTCGTATAGAAAGGACGAAAGTGAACCAATGTAAAGATATTGATTCTAGGGACGGTTTCATGAATCAACATCGTATGAGATGGAGGTGAACTGATGTGAAGAGATTGGTTTTGGGATTGAACCTTGGGAGGTTGCCTACGTACCTATCCTGGAATGCAAGGATCAAAGTCCGCATAGTTCAATTAAAGAATGAATTAATGATCAAGTTGTTCTTGGGGACAACAACCTAAAAAATGGTGTTGGGAATTACGCATGGTTAGCGGCCCAGAGAGGGTGTTATCGTTGAAGTTTGATCTAAGCTCACGTGAGTCATACTCGGTGTGAGAAACAAGAGGTAGCAACAACCCTAATGATGAATAGTTTAATGTCATGTAGGACATATTAAAGGACTTTATGTATAATTTAGCATCATGTAGTTAGGACGATGGGGACAATACAGTTTAATGTCATGTTGGACAAAAAGAAGACTGTGTAGTTTAATGTCATGCAGTAAGGACAAAAGAGTACACCATTTAACGTCATGTTGGACGTAAGTGCAAATAGTTTAAAGTCCTATGCATGGACTATCGATTATGCAGTTTAACATCTTGCTGGACTTAAGGGAATTTTATATAGTTTATCGTCATATAGTTTGGACGGTACAGTTTAACGTCGTGTAGGACGATATAGGGACAATACAGTTTAATGTCATGTTGGACGAAAAAAAATATTCAAACAGTTTAAGGTCATATGCATGGACCATGGGTGATATATTTTTGTGTTTATACAAAATACTTCTTCAAAAATATGGCATTGGTTGGAGTAGTGATGAGTTCTCCATCCATCGAGATTAAAGAATAAGCTCCATTGGAGTATACCCTATGTATTGACAAAGGTCCTTCCCATTTTGGCTCATGCTTGAGAGGTTTCATTCCGGGTATCATTGGAGTTCTCAGAAATAATACCAATTCTCCCTAAGTGAATGAACGAAGACGAACTTTTTTGTTAAAAGCTCGTGCTATTCAATTCTGATAAACTTCCAAGTGGTGCAAAGTGCACAATATTTTCTCATCTAATCGTTCCAATTCATTCAATCGCTTTTGAGATTGTTCATCTATAGATGATTGATCACAAATGGAAACTCTGAGCAAGGGTAGTTGAACTTCAATTGGTAAGACTGCTTCCGTTCCATATACCAATGAATATAGAGTTGACTGCGTTTCAGTGCAGGTGATATTCTGATAAGCCCATAAAGCATGAAAGATTTTATCAGGCCATGAATTCTTATCTTTATCCACCATCTTTTGCAGTATATTTGAAAGAGTCTTGTGGAAGGATTCTATCTGGCCATTGGCCACTGCATGATACCGAGATGAATGGTTGGATTTAATGTTGTATTCTTGATACAACTTCTTTACCTTGGATGAACAGAAATTGGTGCCATTTTCCATCAATATGGTATGAGGGACACAAAATCTGGTAATGATGTTAGACTTGATGAAGCTAACAATGCATTTGGAAATGACTTCCTTAAGAGGTATTTCCTCTGCCCATTTGGAAAAGAAATCAGTAGCAGTAAGAATATACTTAAACTGCTTGGCCGTAGCTGAAGGGTAAGGCCCCACCACATCCATTCCCCATGTGGAAAATTGCCATGAGTATTTAGCTGTATGAAGAAACTATGGAGGTTGATGAATTAAGTTGGCATGTACTTGGCATGAATGACACTTATTTGTGAAATCAACAAAATCTTGTATCATTGAAGGCCAAAAGTATCCAAGCCTTCGAATCTGATCAGACAGTCTATGTCCAGACTGGTGGGCACCACAGACTCCTGCATGCACTTATTTCATAACATCCATTGTCTCTTCACCATCAATGCATCTAAAGAGAACTCCATCAAAACCATGTTTATAAAGAATTTTCTCTAGGTGATCTGGGCTATCATAAAGAGTAAAATTGACCACACATCGCTGGATTTATTCTTTCTCGGCTCTATCGGGTGGAAGTGTTCCATTTTGAAGGTATTCTCTGATAGGTGACATCCATCATGTAGTATGACCATACAGTTCAGGAATGGGACTAATTTCATTAATTTCCTCTATTATGATTCGAACATAAGGTGAAATTTCATGAAGGTGGGCAATACTAATGGTTGTCTTGTCCTAATTTGGATCTGCCAGAGCTGTGGCTATATTAGCCAGTGCATCAGCTTGGGCATTTTGTTATCTTGGGACATATGAAAATGTCGGTTCCGAAGGGAATTCTGCCATTAACTCTCTAATGTAATCATACAAAGGGATTAATTCTTCTTTTCTGATGGCATAATCCCCATTTACTTGTTTGATTACCAGGTCTAAATCACCTTTCACCTTTAAGTGATTCACTTGTGCTTGAAGCACTAATTCCAAGCCTGTGATGAGAGCTTGGCATTCTGCTTCATTATTGGTACCACCTTCCCACAATAAGACTGAATAAGGTAACACTACCTTTTCTGGAGAAATGATCACAATTCCTAAGCCAACTTTGTTGAATTTAGGATTTTCCATTTTCCTCCCTGTTGGACTTCTGGAAGCACCATCAAAATACATTTCCCATGCCTGAGGATTTTCTTTAATAGAGAATACTTCCTCATCAGAGAGTTCAATATCTGAAGATGTGTCTTCCACTGAAGGGTGTTCATCCAAGAAATCTGCCAGAGCTTGGCCCTTTATCGCCTTTTGAGACACATACTGAATGTCGAATTGCTACAAAATAACTGCCCACCTTACAAGACATCCTGTAAGCATTGGACGACTAAGGATGAATTTTAGCGGGTTATTTTGAGATACCAATTGGACCTTGTGATGTTGAAGGTAGTGTCTCAACTTCTGAACTGCAAATATTAATGCCAGGTATCACTTCTCAATACTTGAATATCGGGTTTCCTCTTCAAGCATAGTTTGACTGAGATAGTAGAGGCTGTTTTCATTCCCAACATCACTCTTTTGAGCAAGAAAGGCACCCAATGATCTCTCTAGAGCTGTCACATAGAGGATAAGTGGTTTTCCTTCAACAGGTGGCATGAGTACTAGTGGACTCAAGAGGTATTTCTTGAGAATATCGAATGCTTCTTGACATTCTTCAGTCCACTGGTAAGTGAATCCCTTCTTCATCAATTTGGTGAAGGGTAAACTTTTTCCTGCGAAATTGGCGATGAAACACTAAATATAGGCTAAGTGTACTTGAAGTCCTCTTAATTATTTCAAATTTCAAGGAGGTGACATAATAAGGATTGACTTGGTATTCTCATGATCGACTTCAATACCACGATGGCGTACAACAAAGCCGAGAAATTTTCCTGAGGTTACCCCAAAAGCACATTTTAAGGGGTTTATCTTCAAATTATGAAGTCGAAGCTTGCAGAATATGACTTCCAAATCAGCCAAGTGATTAGAACATTGTTTGGATTTAACCACCAAATATTCTACCTAGAATTCAACAAACTTCCCTAACAAGGGTTTGAAGATACGATGCATGGCACGCTGATATGTTACACCTGCATTCCTTAAGCCAAAGGGAATTACCCGGTATCAAAACACACCCTGAGGGGATCTGAAGGCTGTGGATTCCTCGTCTTCTGGGGCCATTCGGATTTGATTATATCCAGAATATACATCCATGAAAGAAATTTCTTCATATCCAGCTATTCCATTAATTAAAAGTTCTGTAATAGGAACTGGGAAATCATCCTTAGGACAGGGCCGATTAAGATCTCTGAAATCGATGCAAACTCTAATTTTTCTGTTTCTCTTCTCTATAGGGACAATATTAGTCAACCACTTGGGATACTGAACTTCTATGATGAAGTTAGCTTTGATAAGATTATCCACTTCAGCTTCAATTTTGGAAGCATAAGTTGGGTGTGTTCTTCTCGCGGCTTGATTAAATCCTCGATGTTCTTATGGTAAACCCAAATGATGAGTAGCAACATAAGGATCAAGCCCAGGAATTTCTGTATAGTTCCAAGAAAATATATCTCTATTTAACTTTATAAAGGAAATATAAATCTCTTTCTCTTCAAGATTCATGGACGCACTGATTAAAGTGGGGCGTGGATCTTCTTTTGTAACCAGATTTATTTCTCCGAGTTCATCCATAGTGGTAGAGATGCCCTCTTCAAATGCTGGAGGAGCATCTCTGAGATCTTCCTCTTCTTCTTCATCATGTTTTATTTCTTCCGTTTCTACTTGCATAGTAGATGATAAAGAAGAATTTTCATGATCAGAAGAGATGTCAAAATTTTCACATCTTGAAGAAGAAGCTTCCATTTCTGACCCGATTGATGATGAAGGGTCTTCTTTGGGTAATAAAGAGGAGATGATGGATTGAGAATCGACATCATTTTTTACCTCTGATGTTATTATAACTTCTTCTAGCCTAATTGTTGAAGTATAGACTTGTTGGATTTCAGCAGATGAAATGAAGACGTCACCAATTGTACTTTCATCACTGCTTGGTGGGTTACCAATTTCTCTCATGTTGTCTTACTCGATTGTCATAATTGACATTATGGATCTTTCCATAAGATTATTTTGATTTGGGTCTATCTTATCAATTTGACTGATAAACAACATATAATCTGTACTCACATGTGTAAATGGATTTACTGGAATCTTCTCCAAACCATATTGAGCATTAACTTTGGTAATCTCTTTTGTTGTGGATTTCTCCCTTCCCTTCATGTGATAGAATTCTGCCTCAATGTATTGAGACTCACATGTCTTGAACAAGGCCTTATCACCATACAATGTCCCAAATTGAAAATCGATACAATATTTGAGACATTTATGGTATGATGAAGGGATAGCCGCATGTTGATGTAGCCAGGGTCTTCCAAGAAAGATGTTGAAAGCTGAGTCTTGATCAACAACCATGAAATCTGAATTGGATACAAGATCTCCAAACTGAGTTCTGAGTGTAACTTCGCCCAGTGGTTCTTGTTCATTTTTATCATATCCTTGTAACACCATGGCAGAAGGAGATAAATCAGATTCCGTGAGGCCCAATCGACGAAGTGTACGAATGGGCATGAGGTTGACTCCTGAACCATTGTCAATGAAAGCTCTTCATACATCTACGCCATTGACCTTTCCAGATAAGTACAAAGGTCTAATATGCCCATGCACAACATAATCTTCATCTTCATCAGTAAAAGATATTATTGCATTGAATTCTGCAGGATTATTCTCTATGTGATAGACTTTAGCTACAGAAATTTCAGTTTCAAACTCTTGAGGACTTGACAAAGCCTCGATGATTGCTTCCTGAAGATCTTTTGACAGATTCAAAGCATCCAGAATTGATAACTTGGCTGGTACTTGGGCCAAGTGTTTCAATACATCATACTTTTTATCCAGAGGTCTCCATTTCCCAACATGAATATGTGGTTTAGCAGGTACCTTGGAAGCAGATGCTTTGGAAGTTGATGCATCTTGTATTGGGATAGAAGTTGGCAATATTCCTGGTTTTGGAAGATTAGACCGATTAGATCCATTTACTTACTGAGAGGAAGAAGATGGAACCTTCAACCTTTCTTCCAAAATAAATGTGTCAGGACTGAATTTTCTATTGGTAGAAGAACTTGCTTGTTCTTGATAAGCTCGCTGAATGGCTCTACCATGAGTTTCTGCTGCGTACATAGTTCTAGCGGGGGTAGAATTGGAATAGTGGCTTCTAAAAGATCCACGTCTTTCCCTATATCCTGAGCCTCTGAAACTTCCTCTGATTCCCCTGTTTGATACAGGGAATTCAGGCTCATCGAAATCGAAACTGCGACTGGCATATGGATCTATTAATTGAATCATATTAACAGAACCTCAGATTAACTCTTAGTCTGATGAATACTCTTCCTGATTAGCCTGTTTAGGCTATGCCGTTTTGTGGGGCGGTGCCCGTGGCTTTTAAGTAGATGGCATGAAGTCTTCTGAAGTCAAAGACAACTTAGGCTTTGACACATACTCATCTTCTTCTGATTCTTTTTCTTTCATTGAATCATGTCGTTTATTTGAGGACTTTCCCTCTGATGAAGAGGGTTTTGCCACAACATTCATGGTAGACGACACAATCAGTTTCTTTAATTATGTTCGCAAAATAGCATGAGTTCGGTTGATTATCTTTCTGACCATCCAATCATCATACTTTTGTGCATTTTTTCTTTTTAATTCTTTCCATTCTACTTCCTCCTCTAGAACTGTAGCAGTAACACATGCTACCTGAGCTGAATAACCTTTCAGTTTTACTTGTCCCGAGTCGACCATCTTTTGTAGGAGATCTTTGAAGACAAAACACTCCTGGATGGGATGCCCCATCATTTTATGAAAAGGGAAATAATTGGGACAGTCTTCATCTCCTTCCTTTTTTGGCCTCTTAGGCCTTGGCAATTGAACCAGATTATTTTCCAGAGCCAAAATGAAGTGACCAGGAACTTGTTCATTTCGGAAAGAGTATGTTTTTCTCTTCAAATCCTCAAATTGTTTTCGTATTTGATCTCTTTGATCATCTAGACGAAACGGCCTTTGTTGTTGGAACTCAGGAGGTGGAGCCCTTCGAGAAGATGAAGGTTTTGAAGTAGAAATAGGTACAGGTGCTTGTTTAAGCATAATTGTAGCAGTTTCTGCTTTACTCATTCTCCTTCCTGGAGCTGATGGAATTACACGAGATTTAGCCTTAACCTGTATAAGGGAATCTTTAATCTGCTGAGCGATTGAAGTAAGTTCTCGAAACCCTCCTATGTATTTCACAGGGATCAACGGAGTGCGTAATTTGTCACACATATTTTCCACACAGATTGGCAACAATTCCTCTTGAGGGAGTGCTAAGCTTAGGGAATATGTTAATCCCTTCCAGCGAGCAATGAAATTATAGACTCTTTCATTCTCCCTTTGCTTATAGTTTGTAAGATCGGAAATTGTTGTCTTTGGCAAAGTTGAGCTGAACTGAAGAAGGAATTTTTGGTGAAGATCCTCACATCTGATAATTGACCAGGATTGCAAGCTTGTATACCAGACAAAGGCTAGTCCTTGCAAGGTCCGCACGAAGCATCTGAGTTTCACTGCTTCTTTCTATTCCAGAGTTCACATCATAGGATCGCAACAAGACACATAATGCATCAAATGCTCTTCAAGATCTCCTGATCCATTGAAAATAGGGAATACAGGGTTCCCAAAACTTGATGGGGGAGATATTGAATCTACCCAATCAGGGTAATCTTTCTTTTCCGGTTTAACCTGCGCACGTTTCCCTTCCATAGTTTCTAACCGAGCTGTTAATGACTCAATGGTAGTTATTAACTTTTGAGAAACATCTGGTTGAACTTGGACTTGGGCAGGTGCAATGAATGGAGCTTGGACAGATGTGGTGGTTGGTGCTGCAACTGATGGTAGAACTGCCAACTGTTGTTGCACTTGACCCGTAGGATTATACTTGTGAGGGTGTACTGATAAAGGAGGATATTCTTGATCCATCTCAATAGCTGCAACAAATTCCCTTCGCTGACTGACTTCGGAATGCTTAAGAAGAAGACTACCCTGAAGTAGTTCTATATTCAACCTTTTTAATTCCTTCATTTCTTTCTCCTGTTGTGCAAATATTTTCTCTAGTGAGAGCGATTGGACTTCTCCAGAGGAAGGATATGTAACCTGATTCTTTTCCCTCCCTTTGTTGGATCCTTTTCGGAGAGGGGGAAGTGGGTTACTTAAAGGATTACCTAGGTTCTGAGTAATCCTTTGATTTCGTGTACGCACACCTTCTTCATTTGTGTCGGTGTGTACATATTCTTGAGAAGGAACCTCTTCATCTGAGTCCCCTAAGTGAGCCTCATCTGGTGGATCAACAACAACGACATTGATGACATTGATTGATGCATAACGCATCGCATCCCTTCTATCAGTATTTATGTGATATTGTCTTCTTCCATGTCTTTGATGAGACATTGCATTTTGTTGATTTGATCCCTCAGGAACTTCTTGACAAACCGTAATTTGGAGGGAATCTCCTGATAATTTGGCTCTTCGTTCCTCTTGAGGCTTCTTCCCCAATCGAGAAAAGACCGACTTTCTCTGAGGAGGGGATTGATGATTTGAAAAAGTCCCCAGTCCGGTGGACTAGGGTTGTTCCTGCTGTTCCCGCTCAACTCCTCGAATCCTATTTATTGATTCCTAGGGTTGGTTTAAAACAGTCCCCAGTCTGGAAAGTTGGGGTGGCTCTTTCCATGCTATGTCTGAGACTTTCTTAAAATCTCTCCTGATCTTGTGAACCTTAGTCCAGAAATTATCTGGATGCATTAAACTATATCCACTTTTATCACCTGGTTCAAAAGACCGTTGGATGATTTCCGACACTTCTATCACTTGATGATGTGGTTTCTCCATACGAGAGGCCTTTTAAATATTCTCATTTACTTAATGCAGGAGTAATTAAATAACTTGTTCTTTGTATGCTTGATTTTTAGAGGAACTAGTTGAAGCCTGTTCTTGGAAAAGATTTTGATTACAAACAAAGCCTATTGACTTTGGCTGGCCATGGGCAATAACATTGCATGAGACCATTTTCAGCAGGCTTTGCTGACTGGAGAGTATAGTGAAATGTAGTGCTCCATGAACACCCCATCCTCTGACATGAATACCAGAGGGGAATTGGAAATTAACTGGCACAATCTTCTTAGTGCACCAAGGCATGAACGCTGAAGGGATCTCTACTGCTTTTCAGCCTTCGGATATCGGGAGACTGATAGAGATTCCAAATCAATCTGGCGTTGTAACCCTTCTATTATCTTAACATGATTTTCATATTCATTATAAGATAATACTTTCTTCTTCAACTGACAAAGAGTTTTCCATATGTTGAGACAAATATCATAAATTCCATCTTCCGTCAACATCTTTGGAATGTCATACTGAGATTCAGCCAGAGGCCAAAACATGACAGGTACTTCACCTTTTGCCAATTGTTTTCTCATGTTCATCATTTCCTCTTTATCATTAAATGAAGATTCTTCTACCTGATTTGACCAGAGATGGTGCTTCCTTGTTACTTCATCGGATTCAACAAGATTGGTAGAGAAATCACTGATTAAACTAGAAGATGCATGACTTAGGTGTGGTTCGGAGAATGACCTACACCATAGGATATCTTCTGATTGAGAAATTATTTCACCTGATAGTGATGAATCATCAGACATGAATGGTTTCGCATTTGCAAGTGCCTCAAGATAAGAGGGCTTTCTCGGCACTACATTGTCCACTGGAGAATTTTCCGGGCAATGTGCATCACTACTGCGGAGATGAATTTCTCAGAAAAATCCATCATCATGGGGAGGACCACCATGGTGGGTTATAGCAAAAGATGAGATCTCTTGATCCTTGGTCTTCTGGCCACATAGAGGGTTATTGTAGCTCTCATCTGAAGATGAAACTTTGAGATCGACCAAATTGTCATGAAGAAAGCCTTCATGAGGAAGTGTCTATTGAAGACCTTAATAATTAATGTTCCCACTATTGGGAAATGAGGGAGTAGAATCTTGGATTCCAACAGATAATTGTCTGAGGGCTTCAAGAACTCCAGCATCGAGCAAGGCCTTGTTACAGATTGGATCTTGATCTTTTGACTGTGCTGGGCGGGTCTTCTTCTTAGATGCCTTCTTACTCGCCTTGGAAACCACTTGTTGATGAAAGTGGCTGCTCTAAGCATGTGTACGTGCCTGATCAGGAGAGATAGCCAGGTTAGGCTGACGATCTCCACTCAAATCAGGTGTATGTGCCTGACTTGGTTGTCCGTATGATATGGGGGAGTATGCACCACAACCCTCTTGGATTGGAACAGATGTGTGTGTCTATTCCGGAGTGAACTGTTGATGTGTTACTCCACTAGTAGGGATAGATTTATGTGTCTTTCCCTGAGATGCCGCTGAAGTTGTTATAATATCCTGACAGGCATCCATAATATGAGCAGGGATTTGCTTCTGCTCTTTCACCATTGATAGAATATGCTTGGTGACTTCAGCTGCCGGAACAGGGATATACGTCCATTCCGTGATTGGAGTAGGTGTATGTGCCTGCTCCTGTCCTCCTTTTCCTGTCAGTAAATCCTGACAGTACTCAAGTGTGGGGGCAGAAAGTTGAGTTTGTCTCCTGTTTGTTGTTGGGGCTTTCTGACTAACTTCTCTGAATTCTACCAAGAGAGACTGTTGGTAGTCTTGATTAATACTAGAAGGTGTATGTTCCTGCCTATAGTACTCCTCCGGAATTTCCTGGTGGGATTGGCGTGATGCTGCCAGATGAGTCTGCTGGACAGTAGAATTAAAACGGGCCGGTGTGTGTGCCCGCTCGTTGCTTGCCACCAAGTTAGGTTGGTGGACTTCTCCGGAGATGGAAGAGATTAGAAACTTCTCACTGTTAACCGGATTTCACCTCTGGCGATTCGTCTTGCCTACTCGGGTTCGAGGAACCTGAGCCGAACGCCTGGAGTCGACACCCTCATCATGTTGAGGGCACACTGCCGCACGAGTCTGGTGTCGATTGTTGATGGGAGCCCTCGGGAAGGACTCCTTCTTCCTTGAATTAAGGCCCTGAGGGACCTTCTCATTCACCTCCCCAGAATAAGAGAGCGAATGGTGATTACGTTCTGGGGATAACAACCCGAAACGGTTGGAGACGGTGGTTAGCACCGCCTGTTTCTTGATCACTGGTCGTCATTGTCCGGACGACCGGTGTGAGTTGTTCACTTGGAGGGATTGTCTGGCAGCCTCCAGAGTTGGGATGGTACCATGTTGACAGTACTCCTTAACCAGTGCATTTGATACCCAGCGTTGAAGACACTGAGTAGGTGATGTCATCCTTAGAGCGGATGGCGATCCAACAGGAGTAGCAGCAGTGGCATTTGCAGTAGCAGTATTCACAAGTGTGAACTTGAGAGCAGCCATTCTGGAAATGTAGAAGATCTTGGAAAAGAGTGCATGTTTGATATAAGAGACTTAATCAAGATAAATTCAGCCACTACATCTTTTGGATGAGCACATATGTCAATGATTGTTTTTGTCAGCCCTCTCATTGAGTTTTAAATATGGGCCTAAGAAATAGGTAAAACATCATTTTAACTTGGTTAAGGATTCACGTCGGGTTCACCATTTTTTGTTTCCCTCAGAATTTGGGGATGACCTCCTTGATTGAAGGTTCAAACATTCCAATCGGTTTCTAACGGGTTTGTTCGTAGAACCGGAAACATCCAATGATTCCACATTCATTTGGACCTACTTTCCAAAGGTAGGGGCTCATTAGTTTGTGGACTGATGAGGCTTAGGAATTTTCATTGGTCAAGAGGATGGGAGGTCGGACTCATCACACCTTTTTTAGGGGAATTATTGTCTACTCCAGGACTCTCTTTATAGATTTAAGTTATGTTCATGAATCCTTATTACATTACCAAGTATAAAATGAGCTTTCCTTCAGATCTGAAAATCAATGATTAAATATGCAGGAAATTTAGAGAATATTTTATATGTATTCGAGGTTCTTCATCGATAGAGAATCATCTGTTTAGATATTTTTTGTCAATGGTATCCTTCGACACATTTATATAGAATTCTCTTGGACATTATGATGACCATGCTGGTTTTAAAGCCACTCAGTGGGGTAATTGAAGTTTATTGTCATTCAGAAGGACATGGATTATTTCAGAGTTGGGATCGAACCTGCAAATGGGCTACCGACTTATCCTTTGTTTAGAAAAGGAATCAAAACCCACGTAGTTTGAATAAGAGAGTATGATATTTATGATTGATGGATCGAAGAAGGATGTCATAATTACTTTTATACTCTAAGCTCACGTGAGTCATGCTCGGTGTGAGAAACAAGATGTATTGGTAAAAACCAGAAAAATTGTGCCATGAAAGATGCAATCATAAGAAATAATGTGGGTATTATGTATGTATGACTTCCCAGATAAATGAAGATTAGGATTTACTTCAGGGAAGAAATCTAGGAACAAGGTCCATAAAGGTATATGTGCTTCATGGAGACTTGAATACTCTAACTTGGGGCTTACTCCTGAAAAGGAGGCCCAAATTAGGAGAGGACTTATGATTGGGTTTTACTCCTAAGAAGGAATCCCAGATCAAAGGTAAATTAGGACTGGTTAAGAGAAATTAAGACTGGGGCTTACTCCTGAGAAGGAGGCCCAGGTTATGGGACTTGAAAAAATTTAAGGGACTTGGGGATTACTCTGAAGAGGATGCCCATATTTGAGATAGGGGCTTACTCCTAGGGAGGATGCCCAAATTAGGGGACTTGGGGCTTACTCCTGAAAAGGAGGCCCAGGTTAAGGGTTTCTCTCATCTTAAAGGATGAGGTCGAATGAATGAAATCTCAATCTTTAGTGACATAACGATGTGTAAATCACTAGGTTTAGAGAGATATTCCACAGAATTCCTTTCATATAAGGAAGTCAAATCAATAAATAATTCCATAAATGGATTTGAAGAGTGTCTTGAAGACTGAATCTTGAATAGGAGAGGTGGAATGGCATAAAAGGGGTAAAATGGGCAAGAAGGGCACCAAAAAAGGTAGGGGCGCGCAAGTCCTAGCAAGCGCGCAGGTACTGCGTGGGCGCGCAAGTCCTTGTCGTGCAGGTATACCTACATGACACATGGGTACTTGCGTGTTTGTAAACCATCATGGTAATACTTGGGCGATCCTTGACCAATGCCTTTAGAATTATCCTAAGGTACTTTCAGAAGATAGGCGCGCAAGTTTTGGTGAGGAAGTAGGGAGGCACACAAGTATGTTCATTTCCCTTAAGGGTAAAACACCTTAGGCGTGAAAGTGTTAGTGAATTATAACACTTAGACCTTACTCCTCTTGTTTAGACCTTCCATTCTAGGTAAAGAATTACCTTAGAAGTGTTCGAAAGACCTGAATAATAGACTTGGGCGTTTAGAGCTCTAAATCTGAATTCTGGAAAAAATCATCTTCAAATGGGGGGCCCACAGGGTCTATTTATAGGCTGGAGAAGACCCAGAGCGGTTATACTTTAGGGCGCGCAAGTCACTTGCGCGATCATCAGGCGTCGCGCATGTGGACTTGCGCGACAGTGATGGAACTTGCGTGGCACATGTGATTTTGAAGCCTTGTTCATGCCTTTGTCAATTTTTGATGTTTTCTTCAAAGGATGAATCAATTTGTGCTAAGTCATTTACCTTTACATTCTTTTAGACAATGTGATGAAAAAGGAGCGTAAATAGTGGGTTTAGAGCATCAGTCCAACCCGACCCATGGGAGGAGCCTCAATCCTTTATTCCACCACATCCTTCCCATTTATCCCATTGGGTCGGGCCATCCCGGCTGAATCACTCCATTGGCACCCAACATTCACTATTATAAACACCTACTAGCGTCTATTACTGACCTCCAGTGAAACTTCACCACCATAGAATCTGCTTCTCCATGAACCGTTGTCAGTTCCACAACACCCACCAATATGTCTCCGATGTATTAGTCAGATCACCTTTAAAACCAACCTGAGTTTAATGTCATTGCTAGACTTGATCTACCACTAGATCTGAGGACCACCTGGCCTTCCCTAAGGAATAAAAACATGCCTTCACAAGCTTCTAATTTTCATCTCTATTCCACCACATCCACTTCACAGTCTTCTCTATTCATCCATGAATGACATACCACTATCCACTTTAGGGGTATTGTTCCCACTGCATTCCTCGATCTATTTCAACCACTACGTATCATGCTTCGATCATAATATAAACCTCAAGATTGGATGTGACTGTTTTGTTTTTATCAAATCAACCAAACCAATGTCAACTGATACCCATTATTGACCTCTAAGAATAGCACCCATGACATTCGTCGATATCTAGTCCATCCTGAGTACCTCACTCGTAACTAGTTGATAGTGTTCTCCCCACCACACAACTCCACATGTGCCTCCCCAAGATCATAAATTCTAAGGTGTACCATGTCTAACCAAAACACATTCAATCCACTAGGTGTAGATCTAGAGCCTTCTCAGCATACACAAGATGATTTCAAGGTATTGAGCATGATCGTCACTGGCTAAAAGTATGCCAAGAAGTCGTCGAAAAAAATACCACCACAAACTACCCATCACCAATGTCACCTCCAACCACTGGAACATCCAAACCTTACTGAAAGTTACATGCTTCCCTTCTCACCAATGTCTCATCTTCATTCCATCACCACTACCCAAAAATGTATTTCCAACCAAAACTCACTACCACTTCACAATCCTATAACAAGAATTTCAACCCAACATTTCCCTTGACACCATTGTCTTTACTCCACTCGAGTCATTCCGGAATGACCCCGATGACCTACACAGAAACACATCGAACACCACACCAATCCACAACCCAACTATCTAGAGTATAACTCATGCTTCCCACTATGATCCCACATAATTATGATAAGTTCTTTTTCTGAGCCACTTATTCATCCACACCAACAACATTATGTCTTTTTAGTATATTCCCACAACTAGACCACCTCAAAACCCTCTAGATCTTGTAATATCCTAAGACCACACATAGAACCCATCTATAGACCACACAAGTCATACATCCACAGATCTAGGCCCAACGCTTTCTCAATCATCTGACCATGCCTCCCACCCCATCATCCTCATTAGACTCGAGGAATTCTCAACATTCTCATACAAGGGATCACCATCATATAAGTGAGCACAAACCATGTGACCACCACTACCCCAAGTGTCACTTTCATACCAAAAGTGTCCATTAATTCCTTGGTCACTCGTATATTGTTTGTTAAATATCAACATTGATTCCCATATAAAACACTATCAGAGACACATGACATGGCTCCTAACAGCCTTGCCTCTTCCAAAAATGACCTTACAACCAACCACCATCACACTATTATCTCCCTAAGAAAGAAACCCAATCATAACCATGAATTTTTACCAAACTCAATGGAACTAATCGTGTATAGTTTCTACCTCTAAAGAAACCACTCGTGCTCCACATATTAAGGCTCCTTTAATACAGGTCCAACCTCCCATGAGGTCACCCTTGATTTTCCAAGACTTTCAACTCATAACCACTACTTGAGTAGAATTTAAAAAACCATTAACTTTCCCTCTTATCCCTCTAGGATAAACTTTCACTATAAAACACTCTCTACATTCCACTTCCAAAGTAAAAAACAATTTCATGTTTCATACACACCCAAAAGCACTAACAACCCAGTCGGCCTCTCTCACAGGTCATCACCGAAGATCAAACGATACCAACTCCCTAAATTGGAGTCACATCAAGAAAAGGTTGTTGGATCTCTCCCTCAAATCCATACACACAAAGCCTCAACCAACTCTCTATTAACAACGGCACTCATACCCCCACTCTAAAACATACTACATCTAACATACCCCAGCAGACATTTACTCTAGGCCCCACACCAAGAATACCCACACACATACATCGTCACCATGATCCAAACACCCATTCAAGGGTCGAAAACACATCTTGAATGATAAAAACCCTTAAGAGTTACCAAATACACATTAATAGACAACATATCATAACCCAAGGTCATTTCCCTATCTTGGGAACAATAAGAACATCTCTTGTACCACACAACTACACCCAAAAAATCTCACGACCCAAATCTAAGGTCTCAAACTAGAGCACTCTCACTGCCCAACCACCCATACACAGGGTTCTATTAAAAAACTTTGGATACCATTTCCCAAATATCTCAACCATTTCCATCATGTTTCATCTCCATTCTTAAATAAAATTCCCCTTTTAAAACCCAAGATTTCACATTTCAAAATCTTTTATTTTCAAAACCCAAGAATTTACACTTTCCAAAACCTTTTTATTAACCCAAAATTTTAAAAATACAAATTTTATTGAAATTCAATTTTAAAAACATTTCCTTTATCAAACATTTTATAGAAAAACCAACAGAGAAAATTTACCAAAGGGAAGTGCACTACCAACATATAGATTCCAATATACTATTGATCACAGTAAATATATGGATGACCTACCAATATTATGGGCCTAGTATGATGTATGAACTCAAACATACTCTCTTTCTATATTGAGCCAAGAGTTAAACCTCATAAATAAAAAACAACACATCCAAGTGCACCACTCTAGGTGGAAATAGAAATCAACCATATAATAAAATAACCAAACATCAATTCCCACCCTTTGGATCTTATTTTTTCCCTCATACATGAGGCTGTAGGAACCCAGGAATGAGCTCATTACTAGGCCCCGAAAATATCCTAATCTCATGTCTACCACGCCCAAATCGTAAGAAAACGTAATTGGCTCTAATACCACTTTGTAAAGTCCTCGACCTGGTGGCCACTATCTAGTTCCCTAAGCTAGGTTATCAAATGACCTCATAAAATCCTCCCCATATTCCTTAGGCTACTGACTATTAGTGAGGGTCTATGGTGGGATCTTGGGGAGACAATACCCACATTTTAGAGTAATTCCACAACATAAATAAAATCAACAGGTATAATAACCATAAAAAACAACTAAATGGATAGCATGAAACAATGCCAACAAGCAACCAAGTATCACTTTCTATAATAATAAGGTGAATACAATGTATGTTAGGAAGTCATATAAATAAAACAAAACCAAAACTACCACAAGACTCTGAACTCAGACCTAAGTCCCAACATGGTCGGGACCTCCCATGCTCCAACCCTCCATCCCATGCATAATGAAACACCAGGTCCATGACCTAAACCTCTATCATAAAAAAAATTATCATTTTCTAGAGTACCCAAGTTCCATGGTATCCCAAGAAGGATGTGAGTACAACATAGTAGGCCACCACTAATAGTGTATAAAGAAATAACTAGTCTATACACAGTGTATTTAAATAACTAAGTGAAATAAGTAAACAAGTAAACAAGGGAATCGTTTAATTAATTACCCAATATTCATTTTACCCATTAGGTTCTCTAGAGTCAGCCAATATACTAAACCAACTCCATTCATACTAGGTCCTATGTTATAGTATAAGGGTACACCTACATTCGATCGTGAATGGAATTCACTAAACACAAATAATTATATACTCATTAGTTAAAAACATTCACTTAATCATTTCCATCCTTTGTCCCCTAGGTTAATCATTTGAATCATTCCCATTATGGCATAATCCGGTCAATTACCATGCATAAGGAAATAAGTCAAGTTACCTATCTCACTAGGGACAAACATTTCATAAAAAAATTTCATCACACACACCATGGAGTGTCATTATAGGTAGTCTAACCCACTAACCTTAGAGCATCAGTCTAGTTAGTATCATTCAATGCAACAATTAGGGGCCTAGAGCATCATTCTAAACCATAACCCATGCATTCTAGGGGTGGGTTTAGAGCATCAGTACAACCCTAACTATGGGAAGAGCCTCAGTACTTTATCCCACACCACCAATACATGTTCACATTCTTATTTAAAAATTTACCACATATACCATTTCACAACCATAGTCAAACAATAACATAAAATTTATAATTCATAATTCATCAATACATAAATCATTATCATGACATTACCAATGAACATGTTACCATTTTCAAATAATTTCCCACTAACCCACTTGCATTATACCAAACAATCCTTTATGCCATGTCGTCCATTACACATAACTAACATTAATCTCATTTACAACCCATTTCATATTTTCCAACACATCCATAACTATCAAACACACATATTATGTAATTCATTTCATAACCATGTTTACATGTCAGCATAATCATTATGGGTCCTATCTCACTAACCCATAGATCAATTCAATGACTACTGTCTCATTATACTTTTAAAACCACATCATGGTATAAAACACAATTCAAAATACTCATTTGAAACATCTTGAATACACCCTTTAAAACACGATTTTCCCTCTTTGAAAAACCAAAACATTCCCTAAGGATTTCATTTTCATTTTGAACCATTAAAAACATTCATTAAACATTTTCACAAGAAAGGGGACACACCCCCATTTCAAATCATCATTTTAAATTAATTAACAAGAAAAACTTTTCAAATCACTTGATTTCAATGACTTCCTTCAAAAACATTCCCCACTTTCAAACAACAATTCCAACATCGATAACCATGGTCGAGACAAAACCCCAAAATACATCATTAAAACCCTTTTTAAAATCCATTTTCACTTCAAATATATAACATGTAATTAAATAAATTTACCCTTTATCGAAGATGACACCCTAATTACAATTTTACAACCCATCACTCTCACATTTCCCTTATCTTAACATACGCTAATTTATTTCACCATTTAAGGGTTCAACACACCCCATGGGTAGCCCTAAGTTTGGTCTCACATTATCAACAAACCCAATGGGTTTTGTGAAGGGTTTAAAACCTTAATCTAAGGCCCAAAAACATTTTCCATGACCAAAAACAAGAAACACAATAATTAAACACATTACCACATCCACATACACATATAAAACATCAAGACTATGTGAAAAAGCTTAAAGACCACCTACCTTCTACTATAAGATGATTACTAGCCCAAATGAATCCCTTGATTAGAACTCAAACACCATTTAAATCCCCACTTATAATATTCTATAAATTTGAGGGTTTTAGGGATTCAAAAAAATAGACGATATTATACAATCCCTAATCTAGAAAAATAGAGCAAGGAGGAGTGTTATACTCACCCAGATCTTAGATTCACACCAAGAAGAACTCCAAATGCCTAATAATAAAAGGAGAAACACATATTTGAAATCTTGGGGGGTGTGGTTCATCACCCAAGTTTTAGGTGGTCAAATGGTGTAAAAAAATATAATAAATAAATAGAATTGGGAGGGGAAATGGTAAAACACCAATTTCTAAAGGCTACACGGTTAACCAAACCGTGGACCAATAGTGTGACTCCCAAAATAAAAAAGGGTCCAAGCCACATGGTTTCCTAGGAGAATACACATGGTTTGTAAAACCAAAAATAATAGTGTACAAGACTCTTCCTGAAAGGGTCCCCAAGACACACTATTTCCTGGGCCAGACGTACAGTTTTCTCTAACTGTGTGCCAACCATGTGCTTCGCATTGTTTAGCCTATTTTCCCCTCCTTTCATGTCCTGAACCCCTCATTACACACCAAAAACTCCTATTAAACCATATAAACACTTCATTAGACACAAAAAAGAGGTTTAACCAAATTTTAAACAAGTAGCTACATTCAAGAAGGGTCAAAATGTTACATGTAATACAGTCAATCTAGTCAAGCGGTCGATCAGTTTTCAACATGAGGTTGATCTAAAACTTTTCATAAATTTTAGGCATGGTAGATTGATCAATATGTTCAATTTAAACTTATGATTGATTTATTTATATGGTTGGTTTAAACTCAATGTGTGATCAATTGAACACTTTGAAAAAATTTCTCTTTTCTAGAACGATTTGTTGTTTATCATGTTTGATTGAAGACTTATGGTCAATAAATTGTTCATGTGATCAATTTATGACTTATGATAAATCTATTTATTCATGTGGTCTATTAATAACTTATGATAGATCTAGACTTAGACAAAAATTTCAAAATAGACCAACATCATATAAGATAAAAAACCCATATTTTGATGGATTTTTCTCCAAAAATTGTTTATAATCACGAAGACTTAATAATCTCACTCATGTTAAAGGGAATAAATAATTTAACAAAATCCATTAAATTTATAATTATATATTAAATAGGTATTTTAATTATAAAAACATAAATAAAAAAAGTGGTTAGTATCCACCTAAACATAAAAGAGGCACTACATTATCATAATGTATCCTTATAACATTAAAAATATATGTTGTGAAGGTCAAAATAGAAAGTTTGACTACATGAACATCAATAACATAAAGGGGAAAAAGTATCTCAATTATCAACTCATGATCTCTGTGAATCCTTAATCTCACATGATGTTTTCGAAGTGTTTATTGTGTATAATATCACCTCAGATATTTCAAACTATATATATCTCAACAAGGTGGCCGGTGAGTACTGATAGATATAAATCATAATCAATTCCACCCTATATAATTTTAGTATACAAAAAATATCAGTATATTTTAAATTAAAACATAGTAAAAATGTTATGAAAAAATTGATTACCCCGAGTGAGGAAGACCTTTGAGGGGAATCACTAACCTTAAAATTGAGGGGGTGGCACTTTGTGTTGTGGTTGTTGTTGTGTTGATTTTTTTAATTGATCCATTCCAGGAAACTAGTTTATAACATTATCCTATCATTTATCTTTTTCTGTTATACTATCCATTTATGCCAACATTTTTTTTCATCTTCTCATTTGTACCCCCCTATGTCATTTATTTCTCAAAGTATTCATGTAGTGATTCTCAAAAACCTACTCCACTAATGAGGGAATGCTTTTTTGGTGGATTTAAATCCACTAAAATTAGTTTTTCATTGGCTATAGAAGATGATAAATCATGTGTTTGAACTAGATAAAATATATAGTTAAATTAGTAGTCATTATTATGTAATACTATTTTAAAGCATAAAAAATTTATATTATGTCATACTAACACATGATTCTCATACATTTCTTGTTTTTTCATCTACTATTTTTTCCTTTTTATTTAAATGATACTCCTTCCATATAATAATATATGAGATGAAAGTAGATTGAGATTTCAATCCATCAATCTGTATATAGAAAAACAGAAAATAATTATGTTATTGTTTCATATCACATAAAAGTGTTACAATATATGTAAAATACATACCATTTTTTTATCAAGTGAAGAATACACCCTGCTTGATTTATAGTAAGGGTGTGGTGATTTTGATGAATTTTGTTTATTTTATACACTCCTTTTTTGTTTCTTAAATTAACAATTATGAATAAAAGTGATTAATATACATAATGTCAAATAAAATAATACCAATTACAAGTGATTCCTCCTATAGAAGACAAATGAAAGCATCCTAGGTTTCCTGGTTTGTGATGTATGCATATATAGCAGGTGGGGGGGGGGGGTTTACTTTCCCCTCCACATCCCTAAGATGATGTTTTGTATGAAGTGTCTAAAATTATCTATAAGAATTTTCAGTGACCATTAGTATGAATTTCTTCCGATATATTTTAATATAAATGTACTGTATAAAGTATAATGAAGCGAAATCAATGCTTATTTATTTTATTTTATTGGTAAAATAGATAAATTATATAATAATTTTACCCTAATATCTTCCCAAATTATTTCATTCAATGAAATCACTACATTGTGTCACATATCTCTATCAATCAGCATGTGCATTCTGTAAGTTTTAGTTGTAGTGGAAGTGCCTTGGATGGAATAGAAAACTCATATTTTAGTCTTAATTTATGAATAATAATTTTCAAACACGATAAATTTCATGTCCAATAAAAACCACATATTACTTGACTAAAGAAAACATCAGAACCAAAATAGGAGGATCTTCACATATAATTTATAATTAAGTTATGAGTAGATATAGAGTTCTGGTTGACTAGATCTCATTGCACTATCATTGATCTATAAGTAACAAGTGTAGAATCCCTCTAGCAGTGATCCACATGTGAACCAAAATCTCTGAATGGTAATATTGAATCACCAGGTTCTATCATGGTTGATCCTAATCACTTGCATTGTTAATGGTTTATTGTAGCAAGAGATTATATTTAAGGAGGAAGACCTCTTGATTATTTCTCAATAGATTGAGATAGGAGGAATAAAGAGTGCATTCTATATCTCTAGATATCTATCTAGGGATTGATAAAGTCTCTATATATTTGTTGTGCACAATAAAAGTGAGTATGGAAAGTGATAAAACCAAATATTTATTATGGTAGTTTTAGGGTTGTAAAATCTCACACAAACCTCTTTACAACTTTATAATTATTAATTAACCCCATGTAAATTAATAATAATAATAATAATAATAATAATAATCAATTTAAATACACAACACTTAAAAAATATAAATAAATTTCATTTATACCATTTCCAATCAGACCATTAATATATGTTCTCTTTTCCTCAAAAAAATTTACCAATCCCTGAATAATGACTTTTTATTTAATAAATAAATATCACTACATTATTTATTGATAAAATATAATAAATATTATATTCATCAAACCTTGAGAACAAATATTTATTATTATTATTTAACTCACTTATTCTTATGAATAACCTAGGATTAAATTATGGTGATCAACTAAACCAGAACAAATATTAAATATCCTAACCTCTTAAATTCCATACATGAATTTAACTGATATTGTGTATATACTATAAAAACCAGGTTCTTCTTTGAGGTATTAATTCCATGTTTCTATCAATTCTCAGATTAATTACTTAAATATGACCTAATATAAATGAACTTTGAGGTCATAGGGGTGTCTAGGGAGTCCTGGACTAGTCTGGATCCTAGAACCCAAGTTTTGGGTAAAAAGAATAGGATACATGGTTAGTGAAAACCATACGGGTTGGGTTGCATGGTCATTCAGTCGGGTCTACAATTTTATCAGATTTTGACAATATATTTTTTAATGGTTTTCACATGATTAGGAAATCATGAAGATAAACCATGCGCTATGCCCCAATCTCATAATATCATGTGCATAGTTTGTGCACAGTTTTCTAAACCGAGTGTATAAACCGTGAGAACCTTAAATTTTAAGAATTTTTTAAATTTTAAATTTAATTAAATTTATTTTTATAAAACTATATTAGGTTTTAATTCTTACGTATAATAAAGAGAAACATAAGAAAGATCTCAACCTTGTCTATTCATGGATTCAAGGTGGTTTCTCTATCTGGTATCTGATTCAATCATGGTTTGTCTCATCATATCTATATCAGTAATATATACATTCCTTTTTAGTCATTATCAATTATTATGGCTATCAGCGACAGTATTTAGATTTAAGATCATATTGCCTAATTTTTCATCCTTCATCCATTCTTCAGATTTCACCCAATCTGATTCAAATCAGAAGTTGATACTGGATGAGCACTCCACTAATGAGATAAAGTAAGTGGTCTATACAACTTCCTTGACTTTTTGTGCTTTATTAGTCTATCTTCCATTACTCCACTACTAAAATTTCCGGTGCAGCCCCATTTTTGAATTTGTAAATTGAATTAAATATAATAGGACCTATTAGGCATTCCCTTAGGTTCTATTTTGATTATTTGGTAGGATTTTCCCAAATCAAGGCCACCCATGGGGTGTGACTTATGAAAATTCCTTGTTTAATCCTTTTGTGAACCACCCATGGGGTGAGTTAAAGCTTGAATTATCAGAGGGACCTCTTAAATAATTAAATTTAAATGGATAAATTGAATGTGATATGGGTTGTCTCTATAGAATGTTGACACTTTCAACTAAATGGTTAATACAGATTTTCAATAGCTTGTTTAGGGGATGTATAGCCTCATTACTTACTTCCATATTGATATTCCATGTTTAAATTGACTAATTGGCTTAAATTGAACTTGGGTAAATGAGTGGGTATACTCATTGGCTTATAACATAAACATTTGAATGGTTTAATGGTGTGTGAGTGTATTGTAATCATTTAGTGGGTAAAATCCTTGGTTTCTTTGAGTTGAATTGGATGTTATGAGTTGATATACTTATAAGGTAACTTGAGTGTTGAATGGTAATGTGAGTGGGTATACTCAAATTGTTTGAAATAATTGATGGCAAGAATGGTAAATGTATGATTAGATTCCTTGGACATGTTCTTAGATATATAAGTGTATTCCTTAGATGGAGATGCTCCTTGGGTCTTGATTCCATGGGATTATATGGGCCTTTCTAACCCTTGGATTTTTTATGCTTGGACTCTCATAGGACATGTTCAGTATGACATGATCCTAGCACTCCATCTAGTGCCTAAATGAGTTTTCACTGACATGATCCTAGGACTTGATGAGGATGCATTGGTTAATGACACCTTGGATTCGTCCCTTCATGGTCTGACACTTTGACATATGACACGACCATGGAAATTTGATACACTTGATTATACTACTTGGTCATGGATGTTTTGACTCTTGGAATATATGGAATGGATGTGGTGGTATGACATGAAGGAATGAATGACAATTTCATGTTGTTTACTTATGAATTTTTCATAACTACCTTGTATAGGAGCTTATCACTTGTTTTGTAGGGAGCCTTGAGAGGCTATGTGGGACCACTTGATTAGTAGTAGACCTACTTTGTACACTTTACATTTCTTCACTACTCAACTTCTTTACAATTTTTCTGATTAGCTTGTTATATTTCACTTAATAGTATTGTATAGATCTTGGTTGGTTTCCTACTTGGATGTTATCTCACACCCTGTTTGGCCTCCCTTTGGAAACCAAATAGATTATATGGTTGTAAGTGTTGATAGGGGAAATCACCCTAACATAGGTTTCTGACTTTTGTTTTGGAGCAGGGGATCATGGGACCAAGCCAAGAGTTGCGAGGATAGTGGGACACTTTTTTTCTTTTTGAATTTTTGGACACTTGTATTGTATTGTACTACCACATACATATTTTGGTTGTTTTATAGATCTATGTATCATCTGAATCATTATATATGATATACTTCTAGTTTGTTTATATATTAATATATTGTTTACCTTTCAGTTGTCTTCTCATTGTATCTACTTCCACCATTGTATGTTATCGAAATCTTGTTGTGTATACAATGGCGATGAGGGAATAGTCTCCCCAATAACACACATAGTCCCTTGTTGCTAGTCGAAAACCTATGGTATTTGGGGAGATGCGCTTGAAGTCTTAAGGGCACTGTTGAGTGGATTTCAGGTTCAGGATGTTAAAAAGTGGTATAATATGATATTTTTTTATTTTTCTTTTCTATTTGGTGATAACATATAGGGATAAGAAAGAAATTGAGTTTGGTTATGATTTTTTCTTGGGAGTAGCTACCCCATGTATAGGAAAAATCCAAACTACCTAAAATTAAATTATTTTTCCTGAATTTTGACAATTTTAGTTTATTTGATTCCACCATTAGGTGAAACACTTGATAACACTATTGGTATTGAAACAATTATGGGTAATATTTCTATTACAACCTGATTAGATGAGGGTATTTCATCTCATGAATCATATAATAACTTGTTATAAATCACATTCTGTGCATTATGTCATGCCATCTAGGATGTGTTACTCATTTCATGTTGTTGTGATAGGTGTTGTGATAGATGTACCTATTGTTTTTATAGATTTTGTGAAATGGATAGAGATAGTGATTCCACCTTTCAGTTTATAAGGTGTATGGGCCCTTATGGACTGAGAAGTGACACATCTTGTCACAATTGTTAAATTGAATTAACTTGGTATGGATTAAATGGGAACCAATTTTGGGTTCATGAGGTTTTATGTCCCCTCATGGATTTGGGATTGGTGAATCTTTGGTTAAATATCTTGAATAATTGAATTATGAAAATAAAATGTAAAATTAATATGAATTTAAGTGAAAAATAAAATGTAACTTGAAATGATAAACAAAATCTTAACCTAGACCTGACTTGTGAGTAAAAAATAGACAGTGTTTCTAGTTGTTTTGTACTCTTCCTTTTTATAGTCTTGGATTTAGAAGCATGTTGTAAGTTATAACATGGTTTTAGGAGGGTTTTAACATATCCTACACTTTTTAGATGTGATATTTGATCTTGTTCTTTTTTTGAGGAGTGTGTTTGGCAATGTAGAGGAATGTCGTCATGATGACCTATAGTCGTACGCCATGAGGTAGGTGAAGAAAACACTCCATAGGTGGTAGTCCATGGGCTATAGGATGATATTTCTTTAGTTCCAGTTTTGGTACTAATTTCTTTTCCATACATAGGTGTTGAGGCATAGTTCTGCGAGGGATTCTTTCACTTCATGTTGAATTATCAGGGAGCACTATAGTGTTTCTTTTCTATGGATGAGATAATTTAGGTGTTCCAGTAGTAGTATCCTCTCACATTTTAAAAGTATGGATGTCTACAGGCTGTTGATATGTGAATTGAGACTATGTTGGAAATTTTTTAGCATCTTGAGATGCCTCCTGAGAGGAGGGTCAAGATAAACACTTATATGATTCGTGGAGAAGCAAGACACCAGTGGTAAGTTCTAAAATAGGTTGATGGGCTTATAGATAAGGGTTTAGATGACTTACAACCCTATTTTTATAACTATTTCTACCCCATGACTCTACGAGAAGAGCAGACTAGTGAATTCATGCATCTAGAGAAGGGTACGATGAAAACTATGGAGTACTCAACATGCTTTATAGAGTTTTAGAATTTTTCACTGACATACCTTATTGATGATCTATCGAGAGAGAGACACTTCGTGGAAGGTATTCAAAATGCTATCAGATCTCAATTCAAAATGTATTGATTGATCTCTATCACTGAAATTATGAATCAGGTGATGACTATCAAATGGAAACTGAGGGAAGACTAGGGCATAGAAAAGATCATTATCTCCTATCAACCCAGTGGTTCTACATCTTCAGGAAGGAATCACCATTTTAATTCTCTCCATGAGATGAGTACTATTCATACTATGAGTATTGGTATCTTATTATTTTCCATCAATGTGGTAGATGAGGCCACATAAAGAATCAGTGTGACAGTGACCCTATTGAGTATCGAGCTTACGGTAGGATGGGCCACATGTAATATTTATGTAGGACCCTCTAGTAGTGAGTGGTAGGGGTCATCTATGACACTAGGTTTAGGAGAAGGTTCCTCAACTCTGTGTTAGGTAGGAAGTTGGAGAAGTGCAGGCCGATCAAGCTAAGGTATTGATGGTCGTGGTCGAGGAAACCAAACACCAGTTATACTAAGACATTAGAGTGGACCTACTTTGAGCAGTGAGATTTTATTAGAGGTTTGTGGTATAGACCATATCTATTCTATACTTCCTACCCCAGGGAGTAGGTTGTTGGACCTTCTATGGTGAGAGGTATGATCTTAGTAGCCTCTACTATTTCGTCTTCTCTTTTTGATACAAGTGCATCACATAGTTTCATATCTACACCTATGGTTAAAATCCTTGCTTTTTTTATTTATAATGGTGTTATAATGATAGAAACTCCATTGGGAATCAAAATATATGATTTTCACCAATACAGGGAGTGCCCCCTTGAGGTTGGTGGGTGTCACTTCATCTGGAATTCGTATGTCCTCAAGATGATAGGGTTTGACATCATACTCAGGATAGACTGGCTAGTATATTATCACAATTATATTGAATGTTATCACTAGAGGGTAAATTTTACATAACCAGAGGTTGTAGTGTATATGCACAAGTGTGAGTGGGATATCTGTGTGGGATGAGATGGACTACAGTACTGTGGGCTGCGTAGGATGACAACCCATATTGCTAGTTTCTATTTTGACGATCAAGGAGGGAGTCATGTGGAATATCCTCCAATAATTGAGAACCTCAGGTATATCTTCCTGGAAAATATTTCTGGTTTTCCTCCTAAGAGATAGGTTTAGTTCTTCATCGTGCTAGTGGTAGGAGTTGTACCAGTATCCATTCCTCCTTACATGATGGCTATGATGGATTTTAAGGAGCTCAAGTGGTAGCTAAAGGATTTTGAGGCGACGGGGTTTATCTGACCCAGTAATTTTTTTGTGGGGTTTTCCATTACTTTTGTGAAAAAGGTGGATTGAAAGCTTAGGTTTTCCTTGTATTATAGAAAAATAAACTAGCTGACAGTTAAGAACTAATATCCCTTACCTCAGATAGATGACCTATTTGATCAGATTCTAGGAGCCCTGGTGATCTTGAAAATTTGATTGAGGTTGGGATATCACTAGGTACATGTTCGACCTATATACATACCTCATATATATTTTCATATAAGTTATGGTCTATATGATTATTTGGTTATGTCGTTTGGTCTCATGAACTCACCAGTGGTTTCATGGCACTGATGAACTGAGTATTCCATCCTTATCCTGATTTTTTTGTGGTGGTTTTTGTGGATGATATCTTAGTTTATTATCACAATAGACACAACCATGACAACCAACTTGATATCATTTTGAATTAACTGGGATAAAAATATTTATATGATAATCTCACAAAGTTCTATTTTTGGATGGATTGGATTCACTTCTTGGATCACATCTTCTCGAAGACAGAAGTATCACTGGACCCAAAGAAAGTAATAGCTTTAGTTTCTTAGAAAAAACCTAAGAATTTTTTTTACATATAGAGTTTCTTAGGGATATCTATTTACTATAGTAATTTCATACAAAACTTCTCATACATATAAGAATTGTTGATGGGATTAACTAAGAAGGGTGTGAAGTTTGTGTGGTCAGATTCTTGTGAGACATCCTTTCGGGAGATGAAAGGGAGGTTGAAATCAACACCAATATTGATACTTCCAGAACATGTAAAGTGATAAATTGTGTATTTTTATGTATCAGATATCAGGTTGGGAGCAGTGTTGATGTAGGTCAATAGATTCATAGAATATGGGTCTCAATAGCTGATTCCAGACAAGAGGAATTACCCAATGCAAGATCTAGATTTAGTTATAGTTGTTCACTCATTGTGTTGTTCAATACACTATTTACTAGGAGAGTATTTTTTGGTGTACATAGAACACAAAATCCTCAAGTACATATTTACATAGTGTGATATGAATCTAAGGCAGCGAAGGTGAGTGAAGTACCTTTATTATTTCGAATTTGAGCTTTCTTATATGCCTAGTAAAGGTAAGGAAATGGATAATGAACTAAGTAGGATGACCCAGATACAAATAGTGAAGCAGACCAGTAGTGAGTGGTAGCTTATGGTGTTGTTCTCTGAGATGCACTTTGAGGTGCATGATAGTCAGGGACAAAAGTATCTATCTTCTTTAGCTGTGACCTCTACCCTTCTAGATAGAGTTACAATGAGGAAGCTATCAAATTCAGAGAGACTAGTTCTTTGAGAGAGTGTGGTTGGGGAGGATCCACCTTCTAGTTGGACAGTGGGGAAGGATGATATCCTATGTGTTCATGGTCTCATATGGGTTCCATTGGACATACGTAAGGAACTTATGAGGGAATTTCATGCTTTATCTTTGGTAGTGCATCCCAGATTCACCATGATGTACCATGACTTTCATTGTTATTATTGGTGGTTGGGTATGAAAATATATGTATCCATTTTTGTTAGGTTGTGTCCCACCTATCAATAAGTGAATGCAGAATACCAGTGACCAATGATACTTTTATGGCTGCTACCTATTCCCATGTTGAAATGGTATGATGTCTCGATGTATTTTGTGACTGGTTTACTGAGTTTGAATCAAGGTAATGATGTCGTATTGGTTTTTGTTGACAGACTCACTATGGTTGCACATTTTTTGTTGATCAAGGAAACCTTTAGTGATGATGATATTGAGAGGTTGTATATCTGTGAGATAGTATGACTCCATAGGGTCTCACATTCTATCATTTTAGATAGGGATTCCTAGTTTACTTCATATTTTTACAAAGGTATATAGAGGCAATTAGGTACAAAGGCATTTTTGAGAAAATTATACCACCCCTAGATAGATATCTTGTCAGAGTGCATGATTTAGGTGCTTGAGGTCATGCTGTGAGCATGAATCCTAAATTTTAGGGGATATTGGGAGAGGCATATACCCCTGGTTGAGTTTTCCTACAACAATAGATTTTAGAATAATACTCATATAGAGAGGATTATTTGTATGATAGTCCATTATGATCACCCCTATGTTGGAGGGAGGTAGGAGAGGAAGCTATGTTGGGGCCTTGTCTTGTCCAGGAGACTATATAGTAGGTTCAGTTCATCTGAAAGTGGATGGATACAACACAGTATCTTTAGAAATCATACGTTGATCTCTGTAGATGACCTCTTGAGTTTGAGTTCAGGTATTGTGTTTTACTTTTTGTTTCACTAAGGTTGAGATAGAAAAGGATTAGGATACATGGTAAGATTTCATTGAGGTACATCAGTTCATTTGAGTTTCTGGAGTGAGTCAGTTCGGTAGCCTATCAATTGAAATTACCTTAGAGGTACTGAGCCATGAATGAAGTCTTCCACATTTCTTATATATGATGTTATTATTCAGAACTGTCTCATTCCTTTGAACCCAAGGAGGTTGACTTATTGGTAGATGTTTCCTTCAATGAGCATCCTATATGTATTTTGGATCATAGAACAGAGGTTATCTAAGACTGGTCTATTCCTTTAGTATAGATGAAATGGTAGCATGGATGGGTATAGGAAGATAACTAGGAGTGGGATCCCGTTGTATGATCATAGTGTCCATAGTTGTTCTTAGATCATGCTTCATCATCCTTGGAAAGGAAATTTGGGGGAAAATTGCTTTAAGGGGGAAATTTTATAAGAACTCTGTTCTTCTTTGAGGTACAGATTCCTCATTTTCCAATAATTATTAGTTTAATTACTTAAATATGGCATAATATAAATTCCTTTTGAGTTACTAGGGGTGTTGGGGGTGTCTGGGGATGGTTTAAATCCTGAAACCCAAGTTTTGGGTAAAAAGAGGAGGTTACACGGTTAGTGAAAATCGTACAGGTTTGGTTTTATGGTCATGTGGCCATGTATGAAATTTTAAGTAGATTTTAAAAGTTTCTTTTCACATGGTTTTCACATAGTTAGTAAATCACGTGGGTAAGTTGTGCACTATTCCCTAAGCCTATAGGAACTCATGCACAGTTTGCGCGCGGTATTCTAAATTGTGCCACCCTATAATTTTAAGAATTTTATAATTTCAAATGTAATTAAAATTATTTTTAAAAACCTAAATTAGGTTTTTATTCCAACATACAACAAATGGAAACCTAAGTAATCTCTCAGCCTAGGCTATTATTGGATTCAAGGTGGTTTCTCTATTCGATCTCTATTTCAAGCGTGGTTTATCTCATCAAATCCATATCAATAAGATCTACATTCATTTTTATCCATTATAGATTCTTTTGGATATCAGTTTCACTATTTGGATTTAAAATGATATGACATAATTTATTTTTCTTTGTCTGTTCTTCATATTTCTCCCAATATGAGTCGAATCAGGAGCCAATATTGTATGAGCACTCCACTACCGATCTAAGGTAGGTGGTCTATACAACTTCCTCAACTTTTAGTTGTTTATTAGGATAATTTACGTTATTCTAACACCATACTTTCTGGTGTAACCCTATTTAGGAACTGGTTAATTGAATTAAATGTAATAAGACTTGTTAGGAATTCCCTTAGGTTCTATTGTGATGCTTTGGTATCCTTTTCCCAAATCAGGTCCACCCATGGGGTGTTCCTTATTAAAATTCCTTATTTAATCCCTTTGTGAACCACCCAGGGGGAGTTGAAGCTTTCATTCTTAGAGGGAGATCTTAAATGGATTAATTTAATGGGAGATGGTTTGTCTCCATAGCGTGTTGATTCTTTTCACTAAATGATTAATATGGGGATTCAATAGATTTTTAGGGTATGTCTATCCTCCTTGCTTATTTCCATGTTGATATGCCATGTTTAAATTGGATAATTGGCTTAAATTGAACTTGTGTAAATGAGTGGGTATACTTGTTAGGTTATTACTTGAACATTTGAATGGTTGAATGGCATATGTGTATTATAATCATTGAGTGGGTAAACTCCTTGGTTTCTTTGAGTTAAATTGGATGTTATGAGTGGGTATACTCATAATTTAACTTGAATGTTGAATGGTAATGTGAGTGGGTATACTCACATGGTTTGAAATTATCGATGGAATGAATAGTAAATGTATGCTTAGATGCCATTTACATGTTCCTTGGATCTGGAACATGGTAGTGGATGCCTTGGATGGATATGATTCTTAGGTCTTGATTCTGTGGGATTCCATTGGCCTTGTTAACCATAGGATCCAACATAACTGGACTTGTGTTGGACATGTCCGGTATGACATGCTCCTTGGAATCCAACTAGTTCCCGAGTTTCCATAGAGATGCTCCTAGGACTTAATGAGGATGTCTTGGTTATTAACACCTTATATTCATCCCTTCATGGTTAGACACTTTGAAATATGTCACAATTGTGGAAATTTGATACACTCAATTATACGGCTTGGTCATGGATGTTTCGACTCTTGGAATATATGGGAAGGCCATAGTGGTATGACATGATGGAATAAATGACAAGGCAATGTTTTTTATTTATAAATTTAATATAGATGCCTTTTATAGAATCTTTTCACTTGTTTTTAAGGGAGCCTTGAGTGGATAGTTAGTATCACTTTCTTACTAGTGGATGTACCTTGGTCACTTTACATTTCTTTACTATCACCTACTCTACTATTTTCCTACTTAGCTTTTTATGTTGTAAAGTATTGAATTATATAGATTTGGGCAGTTGCCTACTGGGATGTTATATCATGCCCTATTTGGGAATCCCTTGTGAACCCAAATAGATTATATATTACTTTCTTGTTTACCTTTCTGTTGTCTTCTCATTATATCTGCTTTCACTACTATATGTTATTAACATTTCCCTATGTATACTCTGGTAATGAGGGAATGGTATCCCCAATGACACACCTAGTCCCTCACTACTAGTCTTCAGCCACTGGCATTTGTGGAGATGCACTTGATGCCTTGTGACCCATTAGTCTTGGGGCACTGTTGAGTGGATTCTGGGTTGGGTACATTACATACACTTAGTGTGTGACCCTGTAGGCCTATTTCTCAATGGAATTATGTATAACTACCTAAAGTCTAAGGTTAAAATCTAGAAACACACCAATGCACCCATAAATAGAAATATTAATGTTTCAATGACATCCAACCTCATATGGATGCTTACCATGTAATATAATCCCTTTATCGCAATATCTCTCATCAAGAAAGTTTCATATTTGTGTCATCAACCTATATGCTTGATGTTTGTTTCTTTGAATCTATAAAACTAAAATTTACCACCACACACCATGTCCATGTATTTATGGAGGTAGTTTTATTCCCATCAAAGGTCCTGAAATATCAACTTCCATTAAGGGACATAAGGGATAAATCCTTTCTCACATTATCCATTAATGTTATATCACTCGTGATGAACCCAACATATCCTACATCATTGAGAACATATGACATCATGGTTTGAATCAATATATCAAATAATTTGAGTCATGATATCTATTAATGATAATATTAATGTATAAGGATCAATACATACATCTGTGGATAGGAACATCCAATGAAACATGAAAATATGGAATTCATATTTAACATATTTGTTCTCATAACCTCCTATCATGGATATTTCAAAGGGAGAACATAGAGAGAAGGTATCTCATTGTCTTATGAGACTCCTACCCCTGATATACTATATCATCTATGTACCATTATAAAATATAATCTAGACATGGAACTATATTCAAGAATACCATTGTGGAAACTCCAGGTTCTCATTATAGAGGGGAACTGGTGTCACATTTCAGTATGACATATATTCTTGGGACATTATCACATAAAAATGTCATTTAGAGGAAAAATAATGATGTGATAATAAAAATTCTTTAATAAAACATTTAATCAATTATTAAAGAAGTTTGTTCTAGTGAACCAACTCAAACAAACTCCCACTTTCACTAGATCCAATTGATAATAACTTTCAATCCACTAGCTCACACATGATACTAATGCCTCTTTTGAAATAAAGACTTCATCAAGGGGCTATCCAAATTTTCATACATGGATAATATTCCACTTAAACTTCACATTATTGAGAAAAATCCCTCATGATATGAAACTTCTGAAGTATGCTCTTTGTCCTTTGGTGTTACTTCAACTCTTTAGAGAGAGACACCAATACAGTGTTATCATAGTAAACTGTGATATGGTCTTGACTATTAGATACCACGTAAATATCTTGGAAAAAGTTTTGGATCCAAACTACTTCATTGGAAACATCAAAATCCATAATATACACATAATCTATTTTATAATCAATGAAAACTAGATTCTTTGAACTCTTCTAGCTCACAACTCCTCTATTGAGACAAAATACATATCTAGATTTTGACATCAAATCAGTATGATCTATCTTAAATATATAATTTGTATAACCCCTAGTGAATAGTTCCTTATCTAGTCCATACACCAAGAAAATATCCTTAATTTGCCTCATATAATTAAGGATAACATTAAAAAAAGTCTAATGTTGTTCACCTAGATCTTGTTATTTTCCAACCATGCTCAAAGAATAGGCAACATCATGCCTCATATATAACATGGCGTGCATTATGGATCCTATCATAGAATCTTATGGGATCTTACTCATTTTATATTTTTCCTCTTATGTGAAAGGATATATTATCTTGGAAAGATGTATACCATATGACACCAGAACCAATCCCCTCTTGGGTTCTATACTTAAACTCTTCAATATCTTGTCAATGTATGGACTTTGACTTAGGCCAAGCGGCCTCTTGTACCTATCACGCATGATCTTAATCCCTAGAATATAATTTGATTCACCTAATTCCTTTATGGATAAGAAATTTCTCAACCATTCCTTAACCTTTTGTAATGATGGTCTCTCATTTCAAATTATTAATATTTCATCAACATATAATACTATGAAAACAACCATAATCCCACTAAACTGCTTGTAAACACATAGATCACATTCATTATTAATGAAACCAGATTACTATATGGTTTCATCAAACCAAATTTTCCATGACTCAGATGCTTTATTTAATCCATAAATGAATCAATGAATCTTTCATACCTTTTTGTCATTTCATGAAGTCACAAATCATTCCAATTGTGTCATGTATATATCCTCCTTAAGGTTCCCATTAAGTAAAGACATTTTGAAATACATTTTCTAAATCTCATATTCATGGAAATTTGTTATGGAAAGAAAAATTCTTATGGATGTAAACATGGAAAATAGAGGGAAAAAAATTTCATAGTTAATGCCTTAACTTTTTCTAAACACCTTATCCACTAGACATTATTTATAGGTATTTACTTTACTTTATATGTCCTGTTTTATCTTAAATACCCATTTAAAATCAATGGGATTTACATAAACTGGGGGATTAATTAGAACCCAAACTTAGATTTGATACATGGAATCCATCTTAAAATTCATAACTTCTTACCATCTTTTAACTTTTGAGCACTCTACTACCTCCTTGTAGGGGAGACGATCGTAATTTTCAACTAATAATGTGTTAATGTCATTATTGACTAGAAAACTATCTATCTCTAGCTCTATTACCTCTATAGAACCCCTACGTAGTACTTGTATTTCAGTAAACAATTATTCCAAGGGGACCTATAGAATTTGTTCTTGTATCACCTCTCATGTATCTTGAGCATCAACTTCATCAAAGTCAATCTTTCTCCAACTATCCTCCTTGGTGATGTACTTCCTCTTAAGAAAGATGATATATATTGCGAAAATTAGTTTCTTTTATGAATATTTGTATAGATAGTATCCCCTTATTTCCTTGGGATACCCTATAAATATACAATTCATGCCTTAGGTGTCAGTTTATTACTTGTGATATCCTTATCAAATTCCATGCAACCACATGCAAAAACATGTGAAAAAATTGATTTTTTCCACTCTATAACTCGAAGGTGATACCATTTTCTTCTTTGGTTGGTACTCATTTTAGTAAGTATGATGTTATCTATAATGTATATACCTAAAAGGATAACATAATTCTTTAGTGACTCATCATCAACCTTACCATGTACAATAGTATATTGTTCCTTATTTTACTATCACCATTCAAATTTAGTGTATAGGGTTGAGTGAGTTGAGATAAAATCCCATACTCCCATAGAACGTTTCTAATGTTTTAGTTAATATATTCACCACCTAAAACTAATAAAATTTTCTTTATATTCTTATCATTTTAATTCTTGACTCTATTCTTGAACTCTTTTAAATTATATAAGGATTCATACTTATACCTCATCAAGTATATATAACCATACCTACTAAATTTATCATTAAAAGTAATAAAGTATGAGAATCCACCTCTATATTATACTTGAAAAGTTCTACACACATCAGTGTGTACTAATTATAAAACCTATGTGGCCCTTTACACTTGTCCACAAAATGGAGGTTTAGTCCTATTTTCTTATAAACAAGTGTGACATATTTCAATCAGTTTAAGATAAAAAGATTCTAAGTAACCATCTTGATAGTGATTTTTCAAACGGTTCTCATTTACTTGACCAAGGCGGTGATTCCAAAACTAGGTGTTATATAAGTTGGGCATATTTTTTTTATCAATTGATAATATTTTGTATTTATAATTTTATAAATAAATACCATTATTCAAAAGTTCCATACTAAAAAACAATATGATATCTTTATAAAAGTATCAAATCTTATTTCTAAAGCTGAAAATAAATTCATTCATATATAATTAAGAAATATAAATGATGTTCTTGGTAACACTTGAAACATAATAATAACTCCTTTAAACCAAAATCAATAATTTTGGAAATGTGAGATGGTAGTCTCTAATGGATAGAGTATCCATACTTTATTTATTGGTAGACCATAAATCCACCTTGTTTCTTGAAACCTCCTAAAATCTACTTAATTCTTGTATTTGGATAAAAATGTGTGCACCAAATATAGTATATAATACCCAACTTATAAATATAGAAACATTATACATGATAATGAATGTGTCTGAAGCTTCCCCTTTCTTCTTTGGCTAGGTGAAATTCATCTTCTAGTGTCCCTACTTGCCACATGAAAAACACACCACATCATGTTCCTTTCCTTTCCTCTGGATATTATTCTTTTTGGAAATATGATTCTCTAGAGCTTTATACTTTGAATGATTATTAAAAACATTTTCCTTGTTCATATTCTTCTTATTCACTATAAGGACCATGGGTTTTTCATTCCCCATGTCTATATGAACTTAGAAAATAAGAGTTATAAATTATGATAGTGTCTTCTTATTATTTCACATTTTATAATTTACAATAAAACTGGAGAATTTTTTAGGTATTGAGGACATAATGAGATCTATGCATATCTTATTAGTGATATTATTTACAGGTTATCAATGTAGAAAATAAACTTACCTACATGTGGCCTGGCAGGTGCTGAATCGTAAATATTTCATATGAACAGTGCATTGGAGATCTCATATATCTCTAATTATTCCTTCTCTTGATAGATATCTTGAAGGTTAGAAATGATGCTATATGCATTCATATCCTCATATTACTTTAAAATATCATTTTACATTGAGGATAACATAAAACATTGGATGTATATTTCATTTTTTCCATGCCTCGAATAGAGAGATACTTCTTCCTCACTAGCCTCTTTGGAAAGTTACTTGGAAAGTTGGGTTTCTAGCATGTATAATTTCTATTCATGGTATAGTATAATAATTAATCAACTATACCATTTTGGTAAATTCAAACTGGTGATAAGGTTATCATGATCTATTATGGATCACAGAGATATTTTCAAATTCAATTGATTTTCCATTTCTACAAATTAAGAGTAGATAATTAGTACTTTCTTGATTACAAAAAATAGATTAATAAATTTAAATTTATTTAAATTACATTAATCTCCCACTATTTTTTCAAAATATAATATCCCTTACCATTAGTTTTGAAATATCTTATCACTTAGAAATTCTAATGGTAAGGATCCACATTCCCTTCTAATAACCTAGACATGGTCCTAACAAGTTATTTCAAAGGTTATAGGAATTTATATCTTTCCAACTACATTAACTCATGGTTCCTTAATATATTTAGTGTAATTTATAATCCTAAAATCTTGGCTAAATATTTCCTCAACCCTTACCTCTTAGTTTTACCAAATCCTGCTTGGATAGTTAGCCCTTGATACGAACTATGTTAAGTCAACCCAAAACATTAATCTAAAAGTTCTCCAATAATTGAAAGCACCTCAACTTAGGTTAGTTATGTACTTTGAATGATGATGTTGATTCTAACTCAAGCAGTGGAAGGATATACCGACTAAATATTTTAGTTTATGGATTTTTCATTCTTATTCATAAAATCCCATTTTATCTTTTTACGTGTCTTGTTAATATTAAGTAGATTTTACTTAAGTTAGTAACCATATCTGATAAAATTTATGCATAATCCAGTTTTATTTTATTCCATCTTTCATTCTTATTAATTCATTTATTAGGTGATTAGTAATCATCCAAAAATATAAATAATTAACCATGAAAATTATATAAATAAAATATAAGTGGTATGATCATGAGATTTTCTAATAGTTAGTTTATCTAGAGAATGATAAAATAACCCTCAACTATAGGGGAAAACACCTTGAATTGTAGCTCAGTTTTTGTTCCAATATTCCACCTTGGCTTCTACATATCACCGTGATTGGTTTTTCCTCAGCTTTGGGACTTGGACAGCCTTCTCTCAAATGGGAGATCTATCTTTACATAAGTTTTTAATCATTCATAGGTGATGGGATCCAATAGTTTGGATAAAAAGGGGTTTACATAAAAGAAATTTCTAGAATACAGGCCCTTACATAATAAGTAGGAGGGGATGAAACGAAGGCCACCAATTTCAATTTAACTATAATAAATTAAAATAAACCAATCACATACATAGGGCTAGTATAATTTCATGATCGTCCACACAACACGAAATGTGTATACATTTGAAATTTAGTTATCAATTACTTAAATTTATTATTTAATTAAGATAAAATGCCATGAATTAATCCAATTAATTTAATTTATCATAATCCTATCCATGGAATCCTTAACTCACCATTATCTATAATTTTAAACAAAATTAATTTCATTCAAGGTTAATGAATAACACAAGTATAATTGGAGGCAACTATTGTGTTCATAAAAAACATTTAACCCTGAAATTGATTTAATATATAATTATAAATCATAATCCATGGTTTGTACTATTAAATAAATGACAAAAAACACATGTGAATAGGTTTAACTATATATTTAATTATTCTCTCCAAAAAAAATTGAGAACACTCTCTTCAAAAAATTGCATGGTGTGTACTATTTTACACGGAGTATACTACCTTCTACTCATGTATGTACTGCATGCCTTGGGACTGGGTGTGTTCCCTACCATAAATGAGTTTCAGGTAAATGAAATTTTTTCCAACATACACAGTGTGTGACCTCAAAGTTTTCATGGCATGTTAGTCCCCATGTCGTGTATCTCATACACATCATGTTGGGACATCCTGTATTCTCAACTGTGAGAAAATGGGTACTACACATCATGTACAGTGGTTACACATCATGTAGTTATTCAAGTTGTGTGCTAGTTTGTATAAATCTATATGAAAATCCTCTTTATTTGGATCTTAGATCCGATTTTATTGGATCTTAACCAATAGAGTGAGATATAAATGAGAAAACTTAATACAAATTGTGTATTTGGGAATTACACACCGTGTACACTGGTTTTTTCCATGCAGAACCTTTGGAACCTATAGATGGTATTTTTCAAATATTTGTACATTTTTTAATCTTAATTGTTTATTGGTTTTATTAGTGAGAATGAATAATGGAGTAGGCAAAGATGTTTTATATTAAAATGAATTGATATATGTAAAAGAAAATAAAAATGCATGAAAATAATCAATGTATAATAAATAATTAAAATTAAACATGTGAACCCTTTCATACCACTTATAGGTTATAGGTGTAGTGGAAGAACCATGGATGGAATAACCAACTCATATTTTAGTCCGAATTTATGAATAATAATTTCCGAACACGATAAATAACATCATGTCCAATGAAAAAATTAGATTACTTGACTAAAGAAAACACCAAAACCAGAATAGGAGGATCTTCACTTGAAATTTATAATTAATTTATGAGAAGATATATAATTACCTTAACTTGTAATTCCCTCTTCATTGATGATCTAGTTGACTAGATCTCATCATACCATTGTTGTATTATAGGTTCCACATGTAGAATATCTCTAACAGTGATCCAGACGTGCACCACAATCTATGAACATCACCGTAGAATTGTGGCGTGCCTGTCATAGGGTGGTATAATAGAAAATTTAATTTTTAAATGAAACACATAGGTTTTCTCAGTTGAAGATATTTGTAGTTGGTTCAATCAATAATTCTAATTCACTTAATCTAATTATTTTTAGGTTTTTATTATTTATGAAAAAAAATTAAATACATATTTTTGGTTTTTGGGTTTTGAAAATGTAATTAAAAGATAAAAAAAACCTAAATACATATGAAAATATAGATAGAATGAAGTTAGGGAAGAAAGGTCTTGATCCTTGGGGTTTGGTTATGTGGGTTCTTTCATTATTAATTTTTTGTTTAAATTCAATTTGATAATTCGTTTTCTGAAACCTCATAAATGAATTAGATTTCTTTAATTTATTTAGTGTGGAATTTTATAATTCTTAGGGGACCACTTTGGCACATGAAACTCCACCTCCTCCAATATCCATGTAGGATGAGAGTGAAATTCCTAAAAGACCTGGCTCTACTATATGTCATTTCATCCCTTAAGGTTTCCTCAACCCCATCGTATGAAGAGTTTACATGAGATAATGGAGGAAAAATAAGTGAATCAAAGAAAAGGGATGTATTCGAGACTCATTCCATGGTGGATGACCACCACACCCATGAACTTATCTATAATTCACTACAAACAGGATTCAAACATTAATAATTTAAGGGGTAATAATTAATAACAATGTAAAACCTCCCCAAACACCAAGCCTAGGGTTAGTCACTTTCCATTACTAAGTGAAAGAGATCATGATGGAAAGATGTGATAGATAGAGAGAATGAAATTGGGATTAGAAAAATAATAGGAAACACGTTAATTAAAATAATGAATGCATGTTACATTGAAAAATAAATTGAAAATAAAAATAGGAAAGAAAACCTAAAGTAGTAGTATCCCTATTCCACAATGTAGATAAAAATCCTTAGGAACTAGTATTATTCACCATCCACTTAGATCTCTATTTACAGGCTTAAATATAACCTTGAGCATTATTAATTGCAGTATAAATGGGTCTTTTGGAGTCTCAGTTCATAATGGGAAGTTTAAAATGGGTCTGAGCAATAAATTCATCAATGGTGGATGTTTCTGTGCCCATAAAAGAACTTTTAAATCATAAATATGGGGTTTATTATGTAAAATCATAAATGCATAAATCTAGGAGCTATTCAAGGCCAAAATTTAAGTCCATAAGAAATTTGGGGGACTGTCATGGTGTGACATATATATGTCACATCATGACACATGTAGATAAACTCTAGAAATAATTTTTTCTTCCCATCACTCCATTTTCTCACTTCTAGAAATTATCTTACATCATAAATGATTGATTTATGAAGTAAATAATCAATTTCCCACAATTCTAGCTTTGTTTTCATCTAATTATTCATTTTTGAGATTCGGGATCAATCCTTCACTTTTTATTTGTTGAGAGACATTATCTTCATCTAGAATTCATTACTTTTTAGATTGTTTTTTATCATTTAATATATCCCACCACAAATTATAAAAATATTTAATTATAGACAAGATTAAACATTAAAATTTTGAAAACAGTGCCTTCTATATTAAAATATACATTTAAAATATTTTTTTCTCAATTCCCCCACACTTATAACTTTCTTATCCTCAAGCATGTGACCTCAACAACATTACAAAGGATTTTCATTATACTAATATTAAAATATAAATATTAATAAAATGAAAGGTTTTGAAATGAAAAATAAACATTCAAATTTTATACAAATAAATTCCTATAACTCCTCACTTTTCAAAGAAACAATTTAATAATTCATATTAATTTTCCAATTTTGAAATAACAATTCTCTTTGTTTCTTTAATTTAAATTTATTAATTAATCATTAATGTGAATGTCACTTTCAGTTTCCCAAAAATTGAATTATTTTTACTCATATCCCAAGGTAATAAACGTCATGAAGTTTGTGCTCACACCTCAAGTACATTTCACTTACCATAGGATTTCAAGGAATATACCATCTCCACCACATAAAGACAAAAAAAATCAATCATGAGATATTTGAATTAAGGTTAAAATATCTCTAGGGATTAGGGTTTGTAGGTAATGAATAAAATAAATATAAAAAAGGTGTTTTGAATCTTTATGATATTCCATGATATCAAAAATATAGTAATTATAAAATACTCTTGAAAACAACATCTCCCCATTCCCCAAAGCTCAAAGTAGGCACGTGATAAAAATTAATAAAATGAATGAATCTCCCTCTCGTCCTTTTTTCTTTTTTTGTTTATTTTAAATTATTATTTTAAAAAAATAGAATATATACCACCTAACCAAATATGATCCAAAGATCTTTGGTCTAACAATGGTGATTTTTATCTGAAAAAGACAAAGCCCATTTTTTTTATTTTTTTCTCTTTTTTCTTCTATTTTTTCTTCTTTTTTAGTAATAAAGGTAAATAATAAAGTAAAATGAAATTATGACCTATCCTCAAATCTCATAATAACCCAAAATAAAATGAATTAAATCCCCATCAATGTTACTCATGGATTCTATGAGTAAAAGTAGGATTAATGTCAAGGTGGGTACAAGGATAAAGAACTAATCCATTAACATCCACTCAATCATTTTAAAATTGATTCTAATCTGTAATAGTTTTGATAAGATGTCAGAAAAGTTATAGAAGAAAGCATGCCATAGTACCTCAATAAATATACTATAGAAAGAATCAATAAATATTGGTTCAGAATTTTTCTTAGGGATGAGAACATATAGTTTGGGAAAATTATGCATATAAATTCAGAAAAATAATAAACCAATCCATATAAATTTCAAAAAATCAAAACATGCTATAAATAAGAATAATTTATTTTAAAAAAATCAACTTATGATCAAAAACAATGATTTTTTAAATCTTTCCCCTCATGCATAAAAATAATCATTCGTCTTACCATTTCACTCATCTAATATTATCAAAAATGAAAATTAAAACATGGCATAATGATTGTCCTAAGCAACTTATGTCTCCTAGATTGTCACTATTGTTCAAGAGTTAAAATTGTGGCATTCAATTTTCATTTAAAATATCTAAAAAATATAAAAATTAGGGGGTAAAATAAAATAAAACATTAAAAATAATAATACACTTTAAAAATTTGATTAGGGAGGTAGTGTGGGTTCTATTTTCAAAATTTCATTGTGTATAATTTTTAAAAATTAAATTCTATTTTACAGTATATGTTCTCTTTTTCACAATGATAACTATGAAGCTTCTTCAGTTGCTTCTCCTAATTATTTATGCCCTCAACATCATGGACCTAAAAAATAAAAATAAAATCTTATAAGTTTGGGGACCATATCAAAGTAAGCTCTCAATGATAGAAGTATTGGGTTTTATCCTAATATATCTATAAAATAAATTTAAATTTAAATTCCTATAAAGTGAATAAATAAAAAGAGGATAAATCATGGTATAATCCGCCAAGTGGGACCTAGGATTTGACTTCCTTGAGATTGGAAGTATCAGATATTATTTAAAATCTATTAAAGGGTGCGTTTTCTTAGATTTGAACCAACAACAATTCTTCCTTATAGTTTTTACTTCTTCTTCTTTTGTGTAGGGGACTCCATGTATCGAGTACACTAGATCTTCCCCCTTTGAAATTAGGTACGGCTTGTATAATAGGGGTAGAATGAGGTATGGATCCTCCTCCTCTTAGGTTGTGACTTCTGAAACCTTTACTTTACTTTCAAGTTGTTTCTCCATAGGTGATGCATCAAAATAATATTAAAAGGGAAGTTTAAAATCTATTTTAACTTAAAATAATTTTAAACATGAAGAATTTCAATGAAAATCATCACATTTTAATGTGATAATTGTTTTTCATGATTTATTCAGGTAGATCCACTTGGATCTCTTCTTGTGCTTCCTCTAATAAATTTTCAATATCTTTTGGAAGATTCATATGTCCCATAGCAAGCAATTTAACTTTTTATTTTCTTCCTCTAGAGTAAAACATGAGTTATTTGAATATAAAAGAGAAATATAGTGGAGAGAGATACTCAAATCAGATTTAATAAAAATTGAAGAGATAGGGTTAAATAAAGTTTTATCTACCTGAGTTGGTTTGGATTCAATCATCTCTTTATTGTAATGTTCCTTTTGGATTTGATTTGTAATAGGTGTAGGAAAATTTTCAATCTCCTCCATTATTTTTTCAAATTACATCACTTGGGTGGTTTATTCATCTTCCCAGGCTATAGAGAGGTGAATTAGTGTTGATTATTCCTCATTTTAAGGGACAGTGAGATCATATTGTACTTAAAAAACATTCTAGAAGTTGCCTAGATCTTGTTGATTTACCACACATATCATGTGAAACATGTTATAATTATCACTCTCCTATATAAATGGTTGAGTGAGGTGGAATGGATATTCAAATATCTCTATTATTAACTACTCAATTAATTTGAATTTAAAGATGAGTGAGGAAATATCTTATAGTGCTATCTCAAGTTCTTTCTCTAGTTTAGGATCGGGTTTCTCCTGAGATTCATGGAAATATGTAGTTAGCCATTCTATTTTTCTCCCCAATTTCTTTATGTCATATTTAAGTTCTTGCACCTAGGCCATGTTGTAATCATATTCTTCTTGTTTTTATTTCACATGTGAGTAATCTATCCATGCACTATAATGGAAATTTGAATAAATCATGAAAAATATATTTTTTGAAGTATTTTTTTTAAAACAAAAAAATTATTTACAAATAAGTGTGAAAAAGAAATAATGATTTAAACACCGCTCAACTCCCTAGAAATGATGAAAATTTTGATGCACCTATTATAGGGAAATAAAAAAGGCTAATTTATTTTCCTAATGCAGCACAAATGTTGTCCAGGGTCATCTCACTTGAGAAGTTTTTTAGTTCGTTCAATCACTAATTCTAATTCACCTAATATATTTTTTTGGGTTTTTTTATTTATAAAAACAATGAAATATTATTTTTTGATTTTTGGGTTTTGAAAAAGAATTGAAATAAATAACTAAAACCTAAATGAAGATAATAATACAGAAAGAATGATATCATGGAAGAAAGGTCTTGGTCCTTTGGGTTTTTTCATGTTGTTTCTTTCATCATGCATTTTTTTCTTAAATTAGATTTGATAATTCATTTTACAAAACCTCATAAATGAATTATCTTTATTTAATTTATTAAGTCTAGAATTTTAGCATGCCTACGAGAAATTTTTGGCACACCAAATCCCACCTCCTCTAATATCTATGTAGGATAACACCTCGACCAAGAGTATAATTTTGGAAAGACCAAGCTCCACCATATGTCATTTCATAATTTCAGATATTTTGAACTCCACTATATGAAGATTTTACTCAAGAAAAGGGATTTAAAATAATTGAATCAAATAAAATGGAGGAATTTAATATTTATTCCATGGTGTATGATCACCACACCCATGAACTTCTCTCCCATTCACTGAAAATAGTATTCAAACATTAATATTTTAAAATGAAATAATTAAGAACATCGTGAAACCTCCCCTAAGGCCAAGACTAGGGTTATTCACTTTCCATTTATAAGTGAGAAAGATCATGGTGGATATATAGTATAGGGAGAGAGAATTAAATTGGGTTTTGAATAATAATGATAAACACTTGAATAAAATTAATGAATGTGTGTTACATTGAAAAAGAAATTTAAAAAAAAATAGTAAAGAAAACATCAAGCACCAGTTTTTATATTCCACAATGTAGTGGAAGATCATTGAGAACTAATATTCTTCTCCATACAAAAAACCCTCTATTTATAGGCTTCAAACTCACCTCTACTATCATTAATTGGGCCATAAATGGGTCTTTTGGTGTCATGGGTTATAATGTGAAGTTTAAAGGGGGTCTGGGTAATAAATACGTCAATAATGGAAGTTTATCCACACTTCCATGAACATTTATTTCATAAAGATGGGTTTTATGATGTAAAATCATTGATAAATAACCCTATTAGTTATTTACAACCATAATTTATGTCCATAAAAAAGTTGGGGTACCGTCATAGTGTAATACAAATGTGTCACACCATGACACATGTGTGTCAACTCCAAAAAAGATCTTTTTCATCCCATCATGCCTTTTTCTCACTTATACAAAGTATATTTTATCATAAATGACTTATTTACAATTTAAATCATCAATTTTCATCAATTTTGGATCTGTTTCCATCGAATTGTTAATTTCTTAAGCTTCGGGCTCGGGTCTTCACTTGTCCTTTGTCGCAAGACATCATCTTCATGTGGAATTCATCACTTTTTTACTCTTTTATGATCATTTCCAATATCCTTCCACAAATTTGGAAAATATTTAAATAATAGCAAGATTAATCATTGAAAGTATAAAAAATATATCTTTTATATTAAAATATATATGAAAAATATGGTTTTTTCAATTCCCCCACACTTAGAACTTGTTTTTCCTCAAGCACGTGACATCAAAAACATTGCAAATAATTTTCATTCTACCAATATTTAAATTTCAAAATCAATAGAAATACATTTTTAGAAATATAAAATAAGATTTTAAATGCTTCCCAAAATAATTCCTCTATCTCCCCACTTTTCAAATAACCAAGCTAATCATGTATTTTACTTTTCCACTCTTTAAATAATAATGATCTCCATTCATTTAATTTTAATTTCTAAATTAATAATTAATGTGAATTCCACTTTCAATTTACCTCAAATTGAATTAATTTTACTCATATATTATAAAAATACATTTTATAAAGTTGTGATAATACCTCAAGTACATGTCACATACCATAGGCTTTTAAGGCATTAAACATCTCCACCATATAAAGATAGAAATAAAAATTAATCATGTGGGATGTGAATTATGGTTCAAATGTATATGGGGATTAGGGTAGGTAAGTAATGAATAAAATAAATATCAAAAGGAATTTTGAATTTTTATCATATCACGTGATAATAAAAATATAATCCAAATGAAATACTCCTCAAAACATCATCTCGTCATTCCCCAAAGCTCAAAGTAAGAACATGATAAAAATAAGCATAATGAATGGATCTACATCTCTTTATTTTTTCTTTTGGGAAAATTTTTCTTTAGAAAAATCTCACATCTATCACCTTTCCATGTAATATCCTAATATTTTTGTTTCAGAAATGGTTATTTTTTATCCGCAAAAGACACACCCCATGTTTCATTTTTTTTCATTTCATTTTTTTCATTTGTTTTTCTTTTTTTTAAGAAGATAGGTGAATAATAAAGTACAATTAAAACATGGAATCTCCCCAAATATCACAATAACCCCCAGTAAAATTAAGTGTATCCCCATCTACTGTGGAGAACCTCTACCACACACTTATACTTTTCAATATCATTCAATATACAGTGATTTGGGTAGGAATGGATGTAATAGGCTTGTAAAATGTGTAATTTCCTATCAAGTTCATTCATGTATTATATGGGTAAAAGTAATATTGATGTTGAGTTGGTTCCAAGGATAAAGGGATAGTCAATTAAAATTTCCTAAATCATACTAAAATGAATATTGTTTAGTCATAGCTTCAATAAGGTGTCTTACAAGTTCTAGAAGAAAACATGACTTAGTATCTCAAGAAATATACTATAGAAAGAAATGGAAAAAATTGTTTCAAAACTTTTCTTAGGGATGATAACATGTGTTTTGGGAAAATTACACATAGTAGTTCAAAAATAATAATTAACCAATCCATATAAATTTCATAAAATCAAAACATGCCAAATCTAAGACAAATTTATTTTATAAAAAACAACTTATTCCCAAAAATCATGATATCTCAAATTTTTCCCATCATGATTAACTCTAATCATTAATTTTACTATTTCACTCATCTAATAATGAAAATAATGAAAAATAAAACATGACATAATGATTATCCCAAAAAACTTATGTCTCATAGATTGACACTAGAGTTCAAGAGTTCAAAGTGGGGCATGGAAGTTTCATTTTAAATCTCTAAAACAGATTAAAATTATGGGGTTAAAATAAAATAAAGAATCAAAACTAATACAACCATTTAAAAAGATGCTTCAGTGTGGGTTTTATAGGTTATTTTTAGAAAATTATGTTCTGTATCATTTTTACAACAAAAATTTTATTTTATAGTGTATGTTCTCTTTTTATAGTGTGAACTGTGTAGATTCTTCATATGCTTCTTCAATTTTTTACCATCAACATAATGAACCTAAAAAATTAAAAAAAACTCTTTTAATTATGAGTTCCATGTGAAAGTTAGCTCAAAATTATAGAAGGATTGGTTTCTATCCTAATATATTCCTAAAATAAATTTAAATTTAAATTTCTAGAAAGTGAATAAATAAACGGATAAATCTTAATATAATACCCTAAGTGGGTACTGGGGTTTTACTACTTCCAGATTGGAATTATTGGCTATCATCTAAAATCTTTTGGTGGGTGGGGTTTCTTGGGTTTGAACCACCGATAGTTCTTCCTTCCATCTTTCACTTCTTCCTCTGGCGTGAATGAATCTATGGATAAAGTACACCAGATCCCCCTACACAATTAGGTATGGATTGCATGGTGAGGGTAAAATGAAGTATGAATACTCATCTTCTTTTTTTATGAATTTTTAAAACTTTATTTTACTTTCTAGTGGTTTCTCCATAGGTTCTACATCAAAATAATATTCAAAGTGAAGTTTAGAATGTAATTTAACTTGAACTAAATTTAAACACGAAGAATCACTATAAAAATATTCTCTTTTAATGTAAGTAGTATTTTTCTTGATTTATTTATGTAGAGACACTTGTATCTCTTAATGTGCTTCCTCTAAAAAAAATTTAATATCTTTGGGGATATCTATATGTTCCTCAATAGGTGCTTCATCTTTTTTTTCATATTTATCTTGGGAAAAATAAAAGTTAATCGAATCTATAAGATCAAAATTGTGGGGAGTGATACTAAAATCAACTTCAATAAAATTATAAGAGATATGGTTTACCAAAGGATCATCTCCCAGAGTTGGTTTGGAATCAATAATTTATAATGTGGAAATTGACTCTTTAATTTTATTTGTAATGGGTGGAGGTAAGTAATCAGGATCATCTATTATTTCTTCGAATTCCACAACTTGGGTGGTTTCTTCATCTTCCCAAGTCTAGAGTTAGGTGAAATATTGTTGATTATTATGCATTCAAAGGTGTGGGTATATCATATTAAAATTCAAACTCAATCTATAAGTTATTAATATCTTGTTTATCACCCACACATAGATCAGTGGGTATGTCATCATTGTCACTCTCCTCTAGTAATGGTTGATCAAGGTGTAATGGATTGTAAAATATATCCTCTCTTACCTCCTCAGGTTCTTTTAATTAATATATGAGTGGGGATATCTCTTTCATCATTGGATTAGGTTCTTACTCTGGTTTAGGTTTAGGTTTCTCTTGGGATTCATGGAAATATATAGTTATCCATTCTATTTTCCCCCAATTTCTCTATGTATTCTTTAATTTATTGCACATGGACCTTATTATAATCATCTTCTTATACTTATTGTTATTCCATTGAGTAATTTATCCATGAACTGTAACCATAATTTGAATACATCATGAAAAATATATATTTTTAAGGTTTTTTTATAAAAAAAATAATTATTTATAAGAAGTGTGAAAATGAAATAATGATTGAAAGAACTCTTAGATCCCTAATAAAGTGTCAGTTTTGATGTGCCTATTATAGGACAGAATAAATTCTAATTTATTTTCATCTCATTGTGACCTTTTATCACTTTTCTAAAGTATCATACATCATAAATGACCTATTTACAACATAAATCAAAAAATTCCAAAAATATTGGATCTGTTTTCTTCCAATCCTTCATTTTTTAGCTCCAAGCCCGAGACTTCACTTTTTCTTTGTTGTGGGTAACCATCTTCACATGGAATTAATCAATTTTTAGCTCATTTTTTATTATTTTTTATATCTTACCACAAATTATGAAAACAGTTAAATACCAGCAATATTAAACATTAAATTTGTAAAAACAATGTCTTTTATATAAAAATGTGCATAAAAATATGGTTTTTTCAACTCTCTAAGTGATTGGACGTCCAATCCTGACTGCTCACATTATTCATGATTGATCGCAATATAATTATTCTTATGGAGGAAGGAATATTGATGATCTCTTGGTGTATTTAGAGAGGAAGAAGAGATAGCACGTTTTAGATATTTATATAACTCTATGGCTTGAGAGAATCTCTCTCTTCTGTTGTGCACAATAATAGTGATTATAAAAAAGTAATATAATTAGATATTTTTTATGGTAGATTTAGGGTTTTAAAATCACACACAATCCCCTTTACAACTTTATAATTCTTAATTGACCCCCATGTACAATAATAATAATATTATTATTATCAATATCTTATCATGAACAACACTTTAAGAATATAAATAAATATTATTTATATCATTTCGAATTGGACCATTAAGACTGGTCTAATTTCCCACTTTGACAATTACCAATCTTTGAATAATGGATATTTATTTAATAAATAAATATTACTACATTATTCATTGATAAAATATAATAAATAATATATTCTACAAACCTTGAAAAAATATATTTATTATTATCATTTAACTCACTTATTCTTTTGAATAACCTATGATTAAATTATAGCGATCAACCGAACTCGACTAAATATTATTTTTTATAACCTATTAAATTCCATACTTGAATTTAATTGAGATTTTATATAAACTTAGTGTGTGGCCCTCTAGGCCTCTTTCTCAGTGTCATTAGGCATAACCAACTAAATTTCATGGTTTTCATCTAAAAACACACTAAGGAACCCATAGAGAAATAAGTTGATGTCGTAACAACGTCCAGCCTCCTAAAAATTTTTACCATGTAATATAATCCATTTATCTTTATATATCTCGTCAAGAAGGTTGAATGTAGGAGTCATCAACCTATATTCTTGAAGTCCCTTTCTTTTAATTTCTAAAATATGAACTCGCCTAGTGCACACCATGGACACTTATTTATGAAGGCAGTTCCATTCTCATCAAAGGGCCTAAGATATCAACTTCCATCAAGGGGTAGAAGGGATAAATCCTTTCTCACTTTATCTATTAATGCTATATCACTTGTGATGCACCCAACATATCCTAACTAACTGAAAACATATGTTACTGTGATTTTCATCAACACATAAAAGATGATGAGTCATGATATCCATTAATGATAATCTTAAAGTCTAAGGATTAATACATATATTTGTATAATAGAACATCTAATGACATATGAAAATATGGACTTCCTATTTAACAGGTATGTTCTCATACCCTCCTATCTTGGAGATTACTAAGGGAAACACCATGATATGGTGTCTCCATTTCTTATAATCCTCCTACCCTTAATATATTTTATCATCTATGTCCCATCAGATAATACATCCAGACATAAACTATATTTAAGAATATTTTCATGGAACCTCTAGGTTCTCATCATAGTGAGGAACTGCTATGACCTTTCAGTGAAACATATATCCTTGGGACATTATCACATACAAATGTCAGGCAGAGGAACAATCATGATGTTATAAGAAATATTCATTAATAAAACAAGTAATCAAGCACTAAAGAAGTTGGCTTTAGGGAACCAAATCTAACACATTCAAGTACTGACCCCAATATAACTAATGAAAATAGATTTGTTGGGGTCAATAGTTTTTCCACGTTCATTCAATCCAACCATGAATTTTTTAACTTTACTTCCTTCATTAATATTTTTTGAAATTATATTGTGTTATGCTTCTCCTTTATTTTTTCAACTGTATCACTTTTTTTGTTTTCTTTCCTTTAGGTTGTTTCTCATCTCCATAATTTCACCCACCTTATAACATTTTCTCAATTTAGACAATGACACTATGTTTTTCCTCAAGATTAATAACATAAGTAGGTGAAAAATACATTATATTCAAAACTAGTTATACATTTAATTTAGATTGCATAAATATAATTGTGAACACATGATTTTATGGGGAAACACATTACATATAAAAAATTAATTAGTGTCCTTTAACCTATTCATTAAACTCTTTTTTATTTAAAGGTTGAATGGATTTAGATACTCTATAAAGCATCTAAATATACTCTTTGTGGTCCCCTGTGTCATACAAGACACTATCTACATTGGGACCACCGTGAAATGATTGAAACATCGCAATCAAAGGGTCATCCTCAATGAAATTTTCATTTGAACCTATAATTATTTTAGTCTAAAATAAAATATTTTACCATTTTTTTAGGATTCTAGCCATAAAATACTTATACTTCCTATGATTTAATCATGAATGGTTTTTCATTGTACCCTTTTCTTACAGAAATTCAATTTCATGAATCCCAAGTCATCAATGTTAATTACACTCTTGTTAATAACTACTTTTCATTAAAAAATCAGAACTTGGAAAATTTTATGATCCAAATATCATATTTTTTTATGATTCCAAAGTAGGACATATTCATTTAAATTATATTTCTTTCCTTGGTTCAATATACATGCATCACTTCTATTATAAGATAAACTACACTATTTTGAATTATAGTACATTTATCATGTTCCTTTGTATAGAACATATAAATATTAATTACATAACCATTATTAGATAAAACATGTAAACTTGGTCCTATGGATAGTCATCAAAATCATTATAAAATTGAATTTTGAATTGTAGATAACTTCTTAAAAATATAGTCACAAAATCATCTCATAAACTATTTATTGTGTGTATTTTATATCCAAATTTCATCCCTTGAGGGTTAAAAAACCTAATAATTACTTTGTGAGTTTTAATATAACCAAAATATTTAGGAGTCAGGAAAACCTTCTCCTATGAAATTTATTATAAAAATAAATTGCAAAGAGAGATTACAGAGAAGCCTTATAAAGACAGGTATTCCAATCACCATGAGAAACTGCCTCAACCAAGACAGAATAGAAATCTGGTAGCAAGAATGACCATATCGAACTTATCACCATAATATCCCTCTTATAAAGAGCATCAGTAGACTAATTTTACTCCCTATAGACATTGGTGAAATTAAGTGATAAAGTGATATAAAGGCGAATAAAATCAATCCATGATGCCAATATTCTCTATGGTACATTCATAGATCGAACTTTGAGAATTTGCACAACCACAATGGAATTAGATTCCAGCCATAACATATTCCAACCAAAATTAACATCATACTTGTTCTCCTTTATCATATCCCATAACTTAGCTTCTATAGCATAACCATTCCCAATGAAATAATATAAGAAACATTTAACAAGGCCCTGATGGGTACGGAAGATTCCACCACAGCCTTAGAGACTAGGTGCACCATAAGTCATCCCATCCACATTGACTTTCAACAACCTTGAAATTGAGGGTATCCACCTAATGGATCTAGAAACCAAAGCTTTATGAACCCTTACAGAAACACCAAGAGACCTTAGAATAAAAAAAATAGAAAAATCATTATTCATCGCACTAGTATGGATCTTTGATGTAGCCAAAATTCCTCAATGAATAGACATAACACCAATATGAAATTTTGGCACATGATTATTAAAAATCAAATCATTCTGCGCTCTCTAGATAAATACAAGAGGTTGGCCACAAAAACTAATATAAGAAAGTTCACCTATTCATTGCATTTCATTCTACATATGGAAGATAGTAGCACCTCCATGTTATAGAAATCCAATAAGTAGTAGAAAATTCCTTACAAATAACCCCAATGTTTGAATGTAAAGAAACATCAACCAAACAAATGAAAGATAGATTCTTCCACTTTTAGGCATAAAAAACAATCATAGGCAAGGTGAGTTCCCTTATGTCGATTGGAACTTTGGATAGGTAACCCATTCCTTCAAATTTTCTAGATAATAAGAAAATTATTAGGATAAATAAATGGTTTTCTAAAACCCGAAACCCATGTTGGTAAATTGATAGAGGCAACACATTGATATCTATAACATTCATTTGTGCTGGAACTACCATCCAAATTAGGTATCCAAATCAAAGTATCATGATCAACATAAGAATTCCTGAATAATTCCACAACAAGTTGGGGTGACAAAAGATTCTACATATCCTGATTGAATTGTAAATCAGATATTGTAGCAGCCTTTAGTGAAAAAAAATTTCAACATCATCAATAATGGGATTTGATATTCAAGGTTTAATCCAGTAATTTAATGGTGATTTCTTACAAACAATCCATTTTGATAATTCTATAATCTAAAAGTAGGATTTATTGATGACTAGAAAAATAGATCAAGGAACATATATTACATGCCCATTCAAAATTTCTCTAACAAATCTAGCATGAATAAATTATAAGGAAGATTCAGAGCTGGTCAAAATCCTCTATGTGAAGTTTTTTAAAATAGTATCATTAAAGATCTTGAGATATTTAATTTCCAATCCACCCATTTTTACTAGTTTTACATAGTCCTTCCAAGTAATAATGACCAACTTCTTCTCTTAAATCGAACCAGTCGAAATTAATTTTTGAATCATAATTTTCAACTCTCTAATTAAAATTCTTAGATATTTTTATAATGAGTAATAATAAACAAACATTGAAGTAATGAAAGAATTAACTAAGAAATCATACTAGCCTGAGACATGGTCTTACCCTTCTAGGTTTCCAACTGGTTAAAATTTCTAAAATAAATGATTTCCAAGTAACATCTTTTAACCCTACCTCAAATTGGTAAACTCCAAGATAATTGAAGGGAAATGAACCTCTCTTCACACCTAGCCTCTGAGCCACCCTGTTATATTTTTAAATAATAACGCCCTCCCCAAACATTACTGATGATTTCCCCCAACTAATAGAATGTCCACAAACTTCTTTACAATGCCCAAAAATTCCTTTGATATGAGACATAATAACTCTATCAAACTTCCTAAAAATAATAATATCATCTACATATAAAAGGTGATAAGGAGAAAAATAATCCCTCCCAACCCTCATTATATGATAAAGATCAACATTAGAAAGATCAGAAATATAGAAACTCAAGTAGTCCTCAGATATGGAAAAGAGAAGACCAGAAAGAGGATCCCCATGCCTGACCCCTCTAGAGCATTGAAAGAAGTCCCTCAAGGACCTATTGACAAGAACAGAGAGTCTAGAACTCTTGATAATATAATGGATCAAGTTAATGAATCACTGATTCCATGCATTATTATAATAGTAAATATGAAATTCCATTTTATTGTGTCAAAATATTTAGTGATGTCAACCTATAGAGCCATATTGCCATCTTTAACCTTCCTCCTCGTAATATTCACACACTCAGAAGTAGTGAAGTGGAAGTTCTGTATATTCCTCCCAGGAAAAAACCTGAACTAATTGGGTGAAATAAAATCCTTAGAAATCACACCCAATCTGTGAGTCAAAATCTTTCTAATCATCTTTGGAATAGATTTCCCAGTAGCAACAGGCTTGAAATCTCTAATTTCAAGGGCATTATCTTTTTTTTAATCAAATAAATTTAGTTTAAATTCACACCATAGGTAACATATGCATGAAAAAATAATTCCCTAATAGAATTAATCACCTCAATCTGAACAATGTCTTATTATAATATGAAAAAATTGTTGGTGAATCCATCAGTTCCAGCGATGCTGCCAATATTTAAAGACAAAATCGCTACATGAATTTATGCTACAATGGGTTTCTCAACAATTTTCTTATTCTGACTGTCATCAATTCAAGAACCAAATCATTTAACCATTTTTAGTGTTTTCCTCACCATTTTATGAGTAAATATCCTTAAAGTAACGTTAGACAAAAATTGAGATCTCATTTTCAAAATTATATATCCTTCCATAAACATTTAAATCATTAATATTTTTCCTTGCCTTTTTCTCCCTATGCATAAAATTAAATAATCTTGAATTTCTATCCCCTTCCTTAAGACACTGGATGTTGAATTAAGTTTTAATATATAGTGAAACCTCTATATTATTATTTAAAACATAAAGGTGTGTCTGCTCACTCTTTGTAATGGTATCTGTCTCTTCCAGAAATTCCTTCACCCACAAGGCACTTGCTGTTATGAAATTTTTGGAGGCCAATTTTATCCACATCAGATAAGTAGTTGATTAAAAGTTCAATGCCTTCCTCAACAGTATATATCTCTAAAATCAACCTTATGTCTGACTTTTATTTTTGACTCACCCTTTAAAAATATTTATATATTGTTTAATGGGGTACATCCATCTATAATTTACAGGACCATATATCTTGATCTCTCTAACCAATAGAATTATTATATCAAATAATGATGGTGGAATGAATATCTTCAATTCATATAATATGATAGATATTTTATATTCATTAGGCCTATAAATTTACTACATATTTCCTTGAAAAATAAGCATTTTTTATTAATAAGTGTCAAACATTTTTAGGTATAATTCAATATAAAACCATGGGTACTGAATCTTACATAAAAACATGATAGTAATGTGATTTTAATCCATTTTACTTCATACCATTCATCAAAAAAATATTATTTATATTTTATGAATATTCATCTTGAACCTTTATACCATTATTAAAGTTAAAAAAACTTATTAACTAAAAAGACATTAATCCACTAGAGTAAGAAAATTTTTTATTTCACCCTTCACTAGCACAAACTCTTCAAATATCCTCATATAAATCACATCCAACCTAGAATTAATATCATATTTTGTTTTATCAAGTGTATTTAGAAATATAATATTGAAACTATCACATACCCTTTTTCTATGTGCGTGATATCAATAAAATGTTTGATGTAAAAACAATTCAAATGTGGTAATTAAAAAAATGATCTTTTTTTAACCTATTTTCATAAGGTTTTTCAAAAAGGGTTTACCAAATACGGTGAAAATATCCTTCACTGTCTAAAATTGTTCATCACCTTTTAATGGAGAAGGTTTTTTACATTCTTCTAAATTCCCAATGAATGATGTTCTATAAGATTAGTATTTATATTTTCTGTGTAAAAAATTATGATGTTCTAGAAACACTTCTTCAAGGAATGTTTCAACTTAATTGAGTGTATACCTTGTTCATGAATATATATTATGAGTGATACTTTATACACAAAAAAAGATTCATTTCATCTATAGGTAGCATAAGATAAAGGTTTCTTATCTCATTTCCAAATTTAAGATACACATAATCAATCTCATTATATTGAGGAGAGTTTGTTAGGTGATAAAGTTTCCCATATTTAAGTCTTATATCTGTGTGTCATGTCAATTTCCTTTTAGTCTCCTCACTTATATATATCCATATAAACCTTGGAATGATTAAAAAGTGCCACACAACTTTATATGTACTTGAATCATCTTTCTTATATTGATACACATTACAAATAGGCAGTATTGATATTAGGCCATGGAGGAAAGTTTGTTGATCCAATGGTTTGAGTTTGATGTGCTCTTCCTCCTTGAAAATTGGTTCCCCTCTTCTTATTATTCCAAATAAAAGGGTTCCCACCCATTCCCATAGATACAAATGTATTCCCTCTAGTCATATTTTCTAGAGATATCCCATTATTATATAATTACTCTATTTACCATCTTCATATAGTCTTTAATACAAAGGAAAACTGTCTTAGAGTGGATCTATGGTCACATCCTAGAAAAATAGATATGTTCCTTCATGGATATACTAGAATATACTTCTGAAGAAAAAATAACCAAGTCTATAAACTTAGTTGCATACTCTATCACAGATTGTTTTTATTTGGGATAAATAAATTTGTCATTATTGTTATCTTGAAGGTGTGGGAAAAGAATTGTTTGTTGAAAAATTATTCAAAGCCCTCCCATGAAAGAACTTGGTCAACTTTATCTTGGACAACTAAACCAAACCATTTTTGTGAAATATCCTCCAACATATATACTAATAACCTGACCTTTAGCTCATTTAGTGTTCTAAGGAAATCAAACATTCAATTCATTCTATTGATCCACCCTTATTCCATTACAAGTTTCAAATACCCTTGAAATGTTATTGGATTTTTTTCCTTAAAACTGAATAGAATGATACACCCATCGAGATTCATCATTTAAATTTACATTTTCAAAGGCTTGAAAATCATAAATAATACTTTGCACATGCTATTGGTTCACCTACAGCTCAGGTGCAACCAAATTTTTCACAGCTTCTTCCTTCTGATTTATACAGCGTAAACCCAATTCCATTATCTTTAACTATATAAAACCCTATTTAGGTATAAATCACTATTAACTAGAGGCTTATAATATTTCAATTCATTATAAGAAACAATCATCATAATAAATTTACAAGAATCAACAAAATCAATAACCATTATAACCATTTTCTAGAAATCATCAAATATATTATAAATAATGTAGTCATAGTGGGAAGTATCAGTACTAATACATGATAGGCTATACTCATCAACTAGAACCATGATTATGAGATGATGATACACCTATAAGTGTCTTAGAACACTTTTGTTCCCAGACTACCCCTATAACTTGAATTTCAATATAAAAAGGTTATCTACATATTTTTATGCTATACATTCTTAGTTTGGACATTCCTATCTCTTTACTATCACAACAAGATAAATTAATTAACAAGACCGATACCATTGGTAACATCCCGCCCAATTCATTGGCTTGAGAGGAGGCATAGATGTTACTAGCCTTAGGTGACATCCCCAAGACACCAAATTTTGGCAATAAATACCAAGGGATTAAGAGAATTTTGGGGGATGGTTTTACCTATAGAAACTAAACAGCCTATCAAGAAAAAATATAAACAACCATTCCATCTATATGATGCATGAGTATAACATTACAACTAAAAGTTAATAACAAACAAACAATAGTATCAGAGTAACAACAGAAACAAGAGACATCGACCAACAAAGACTATAAGATGACATAACCCTACGACACCAAAGTGGAATCATCCTAAGAATCACAAAAACTAGATCCAAGATCCAAATCTACATTCCACACCCACGGTATCAATATTCATCACTAGAGAAGTAAGATACATTTCCATTTCCTATGTCCAAGTAAACAACATATAAAAATTAACTAAGTTTCCCAAGAAAGGGGTGAGTATATTACCCAGTAGAAAATCCCCAGAGACATATCAAAACATTCCACTAGGACAAGAACATGTTATCTCATTTTATAAAATATTATTTATAAAAAGAGATGAATAAATAAATATGGGTGAGATTATCACAACAGTTTATAACAATAAATATTGTGTAAGAAAAATAATTGAACTAAATCAAATTGTCATTTCTTTCTTTCATCTTGGAATATCCATCCATGTATCTCTCTTTCTCTCACACACACACATTCATATAAAATGATAGTCCCATAATCATGAGTGATATCTCATCCTTCTCTAATACATCAAAGGTTGATCATATAGGTTTTGGGCATAGTGAAAGTGTGTGATTGGGTAGAGCCCAACTCTGTGTTTTTTCATGATCGATGATTAATCCAAGATTTAACACAAATTTGAACATCATGATCAATGAAATTAAATCAAAGAATCAAAAAATATAGATTATTATGAAACCAGAGAGTGGATCATCCAATATTATTTATAATTAATTTAATCAATTAATAATTTCCTTTGTTGGAATTCGTTCTTCATTGATGAATCTGGAAACAAATTTTCATTGTTGTGTCATTGCTTTGTAGGAATCAAGTGAAAATTACCTCTATTGGTAATTCACATGTATTCCACAAATATCTAGATGTCATTAAAGGAATATGTGGGTGCTAGCATGAAATATCTTTGTGCTTTCATCTTCCTCTTTTGATCACTTCAAGAACCACTTCCAAATAATTCTCTTTGATCTAGTGGAGGAAGATTGCTCTCGTTTCTTGAGAGAATTCTTGAATAAGAGAGAAATCTCAAGGGATTTAGAGAATTCACAATTCCTTTGTGCACAACCCAAAACAAAATGAACTGTATATATTGAAAAAATAACATAATTGGGTTTATATATGGGTAGGGTTAAAATAAAATAATTACACAAGCACCCTTAATTATTTATTTAATCCTAGTGAAACCCCGTGTCAAATAATAATAATATCATTATTTCTTAACATGTGCTTAACTTGAGAATTATAATTAAATATTATTTAATAAAATGATATTCAATATTTATTATTTATCACCAGACCTAAAATATCAGTCCGTAATTCCTCCATAATATTTACGAGACCTTGAATAATGAATATTTCTTTATTAAAAAAATATTGCTACATTATTCTCTAATAAATAATTATATTATATTTACTAAAAATAAAATATATATTTATATGTGATCAAGTATAAATTAATAGTTATTAAACCATGTACAGGAATAATATTTATTTATCCTATTAAATAATAAATAATAATATATATTATTAAACTAACATTCTAGATACACTTAGTTTGTGACCCTCTAGGCCTCCTTCTTAGTGAAATTAGGCAAAGAAGCCTAAAGTCCAAGGTTAGAATCTATAAACACACCAAGGGACCCATAGAGAAATAAGTTAACTCCACATTGACATAATACCTTATATGAATTCTTACCTTGTAATATAATCTCTATATCATGATATCTCAAATCAATCAGGTAACATACTGGTGCCATCAACCTATGTGCCCGATGTATCTTTATTTAAATTTTTTGAAGTATAACTTTCCTATAGAATACCATGTCTATGGATTTATTTAGGCTATATAATTTCCATCAATGGGCTAGAGATATCAACTTCCATTAATGAACAGAAGGGACAAATCCTTTCTCGTATTATTCATTAGTGCAATATTAATTATGATGCACCCAATATATCCTACTTCATTGTGAACATATATCATCATGGTAAATATAACAATCTAAAATTATAAGGACTAATAAACATGTTCATATATAGGAACATCCAATGACACATATAAATATGTATTTCCTACTGGTAGGTCTCATTCTCATAATATCCTACTAGATATTACCAAGGGAGTACACCATGAGAAGGTTCCTCAAAGTCCTATGAGTATCCACCCCTGATATCCTGTATCATTTGTATCCCTCAAATGATAGCATCTAGCTATATAACATATATTCAAGAATAGTGTCATATCACTTCCCGATTCTCATAATAGTAGGGAACTGCTATGACCTTTTAATGTGAGAGCTACTCTTAGGACATTATCACATACTATGTTACTTAAAAGAACAATCAGGATGTGATAAGTAGTTCATTTAATATTCAAAAACTATGAATACGATTTTATCATAAAGTACACATAATTTGGTTCTTGGTCACCAACTCCAATAGACTCCCACTTGCACTAGAGACAACTGATAACAACCTTCAGTCTTCTAGCTCTCACATGATACTCATACTTCTACTGAGATAGTCCTTTAGTCAAGGGTTCTACCATGTTCTCTTTCATGGGTACTCTACTAACTACAACTTCACCCCTCTGATATAAATCCATCAATAGGTGAAACTTTCAAAGTATATTATTTTTATTTAAGTGTGACCTTGTATCTTTTTCAAGAGCCACTGTTGTAGTATTATCACAATAAAATGTGATAGGGTATTTAATTTTATGTACCACAACAAGATCCTGTATAAATTTCTAAATCCAAACGGATTCCTTGGATAAATTAGAAGCCTCTATATACTTGGAAGCTACAGTAGAATTAGTGAAAAATGGTTTCATTGAACTCTTCAATCTCACAACTTCTATGTTGAGATATAAAACATATCCTGATTGCAACTTCAAATCATTCTAATCTAACTAAAAACTAGCATCAGTAAAACCTCTGATGACTATTTCCTCATCTCCTCCATACACCAGGAACATATCCTTAGTTCTTATATAATACTTAAGGATAACCTTAACATGAGACCAATGTTTTTATCCTAGATCTACTTGATATCATCCTACCATGATCAATGCATAGGAAACATCAAGTCTCATACATAACATGGCATATATGATTGATCCTATTGTCAAAGAATATGGGATCTTACTCATTATCTCTTTCTCATATTGTGTCTAAGGACACATTTTCTTAGAAATATGTAATCCATGTGACACTGGAACCAATCCCTTATTGTATTGTTCCATAATAAATATCTTTAGTATATGGTCAACATATGTACTTTGAATTAGTCCAAGTAGCCTCTTGGATCTATCATGATTGATCTTGATATCTAGAATATAGGTTGCTTCACCTAAGTCATTCATGGAAAAACACTATTTTAACCAATCCTTAACTAATTATAAGACTCATATATTGTTTATAATAAGTAATATGTCATCAATATATACTAATAGGATAACAACCAAATTTCAACTAAACCTCTTGTAAACATGCATCTCTCATTCATTCTTAATGAAACCAAATTCTTTTATAGATTCATTGAATCTAATGTTCCATGACCTGTATGTTTGAATCAATCCATAAATGGATCTATTAAACTTGAAAATCCTTTTAGAATTACTTGGAGTCACAAACCCTTCTGGTTTTTTCATATGAACATATTCCTGAAGGTTCCCATTAAAGAATACAGTTTTGGAATCAATCTGCCAAATCTCATAGTCATAGTAAGATTTTATAGAAAGTAGAATTCTAAAGGATTTAAACAAGGAAACTGGTGAAAAGGTTTCATCATAGTTAATTACTTGATTATTTTTAAAACATTTATGTCGTAGCCTTTCTTTATAGGAATTTACTTTACCTTTCATGTCCAGTTTCCACTTGAATACCCATTTGCATCAAACGATATTTACATCAACTGGTGCATTGAACATGACCCAAAATTGGTTCTGATACATGGAATCCATTTCATAATTCATGGTTTCTTTCCATATTGTAGCTTCTAATATCTCTACTACCTCCTTGTATGATAGAGGTTCATCATTGTCAAACAATAATGAGTCACCATCTTCGGTGACTTGAAAACCATATCGCTTTGGTTCTCTTAACTCTATTACACTCCTATGAAACACTTTTTCTTCAAGAACTACTTCATCAATGGGGACATATGGAATCTATTCCTATACTAACTCTTGTTTATCTTGAACATCAACTTCATCAAAGTCAATCTTTCTCACACAATCCTTTTTTAGGATATTCTACCTCTTAAGAAAGATGGCTTGTCTAGTGAAAATCACTTTCTTGTCTGAGGGGTTGTATAGGAAGTATCAATTTTTTTCCTTGGGAAATTCTATAAAGATACACTTTATGACATAGGATGCTATTTTGTTTCCTGATAAGGCCTTAACAAATTCATCGCAACCCCATACATTTGTATTCCACAAAATGGATTTCTTTCCACTTCTTAAATTGAAGGGAATTACATTTTCCTCCTTAGTTGGTACTCAGTTTAATGTGTATACCGTATTTTGTAATGAATATCCCCAAAAGGATAATGGAAGATATACATGAATAATTATTGAACTTACCATGTCTAATAAGGTATGGTTCCCCCTTTCACTAACACCATTCTAATATGGTGTATAAGGTGGAGTGATTTGAGATAGAATCCCAAAATCTTGTAGAAATTAAATAAACTATTGGTTAAGATATTCTTCACCTTGATCCAATCAAAGCTTCTTTATCTTCTTACCAAGTTGATTCTCAATGTGATTCTTTAATTCATTGATTTTTTTAAAAGACTCGGACATATACCTCATCAATTATACATATCCATATCTACTCAAGTCATCAATAAAAGTTATGATGTAATAATATATACCTCTATCTTCTAGTGGAAATGGTCCACACACATTAGTGTGTACCAATACTAGAAGCCTTGTGGCCCTTTCACCCTATCCACTGAATGGTGGTTTGATTATTTTTCCTTATAAAAAAGAATGAAATTTTTCAAGTGGTTTTAGCTCAGAGAATTCTAAATAACTATTTTGACAAATATTTATCAAACGCTTCTTATTTACATGGACAAGATGGTTATTCAAAATCTGGGTGTTATATGAGTCATGTGAATATTATTCATTATCAATTGAGAATAGTTGTTTTTCATAAGTTAATACATAAATACTGTTATTTAAATGTGTCATACCATAACATATGTTGTCTTTATAAAAGAAACAACTTTTATTTCAAAACTTGAAAATAAAAACATACATATCTTAGAATCATACATAAATTATGTTTATGGTAATATTAGGTACATAATAAAAATATTTAAAAATAAAAATCATTATCGTTTTCAATGAGAGGTAGTGGTCACCATTGGTCAGAGCAGCTAGCCTTCAACCATTAGCAGCTCTCACATCCACCTCTCCTCTGGAAATATTTCAGAATCTTCTTGGTTCCTACATTTAGATAGATATTTGAGCCCCAAAATCTATATATAATACCCAATGTTTATATATTTAAATATGACACTAAATAATGAATTAACCTTTATCTTTGATCGAATTTTTGAGCATGTAAAATTGGTTGTTTATTTTTTACTAGAATTTCTACGATATAGAAGGAACACTATGTCATCTCTCAATGGATCCTTATATCATTAATTTAAAAATAAAGTTATGATTAAGAAAAAGGGAATTGGTTTTTTTAAAACTTTTGGTTTTGTGATTTAATAATTCAAAAGAAAATGTAAAGTGATAAAACAAATCAGAAATTAATAGAATTAATCAAGTGTGATCAAACAGAGGAAATCTCAGGATGCTCATCCTTCACCCATCCAATAGATAGGGTTATAATATTTTAATATCTGGTTTGTAACACCTAGAACCATAAAGTTACTTATTTTATACTAGGATACATCCTAGGGTTCAGTTGGAAACACACAATTGATTCACTAGACACCACCGATGATTGGGTGATTTGTGTTCGACTTCATACCTGAAACTAACCAATGAAACACCTGAAGAATTTGATGAGATATCTAGGTTTTTATGTTATTTATTTATGATATCATGAAACAAATTTACTTGTAATTTAAAGTGTTTATTAGAGTTCAATTGACCAATATGAACCATACAAACACTGCAATTGAAGGGGTAAGAAGAAGTGTTGAACGATGTGTGAAACATCACATGAATGTGTAAACATGATCATATGAGTTGAGCATGAAATAAAAGTACATAAATAAATAAAATAATAATATAGGATGATTAAAAACAAAATAAAAACTTTAATTAAAAATATCATTCAAATATTAATAACATGAGGCTTAGGATTTACATCACATCCTCCCCAGGTGATCACAAGGCGTTTAGAACTATATGGGAGGAGAGAAAGAAAATGATCATGAAGTAGAACCTCACATGGCCTCAAGAACTAATATGATTGAGTATAAGACTCATTTGGGACTCCAAAATTTCATCACCTTTCCTCTTGGTCGAACTCCCAAATTTGGTGCCCAAGGTTTTCTTTTATATCCAAAATGGGAGGTGGTTTCGGGCACCCTGATTTCTAGAAACCACATGGCCCTTGGTTTTGGTCCACTATAAAATTTTATCTCAATTTTAAAAAAAAATTAAAAACTTGTTGACCGACCACCAATATATCTCCATGTCAAATTTTATAGCCATATAATGTATATAATAAGATATATTTTCAAAATACAAAGGCAACCTTTTGACTCCATGTAGATTCATTTTATTAGATAGATTGGTTCATTTTGGACTCTTAATGGATGAATTGGGATTATGTGAATTCATAAAAGTTATATCCCGTAGATTTATGGATTGGATCACAAAATTTTATCCCATTTGGATGCATGTATTTTTCAAAACATGCAAAATAGTGGACATGTATTCATGGGATTCCATGCAGTTTGGACCATTTTTCTTACGCATCATCGTGGGCTCTCTGAATCACCTCCAAATTCAATTAAATCATAAAAACAAGTGAAATTTTAATTTTTAACATAAAAAGGTGTCTCATAAATTGTATCAGAATAAAATTAAAAGAGATGCATGATACCAATATGAGAAAGGAATTCAAAATTCAATCATGCCACTAAATCTCCATGTTTATGTGTGAAATCCATTCTATTATATTCTTTCCAATTTCTATTTAGTAAATATAAATTATATTATCATTATTTTTCTTAAATGATTTTTTCCACTGAACATGCCCTACATCCTTTACAATCAAATTTCAAAACCCACTCACTTAAGAATTCCTGAAAGTCAAACCTTAGTCTCCTGACCTAGATATCCCCATATGTTGTATATTTCATCACTCCCCTCATTTATTACTATTATTTTCTCCCAAAATTTGAACTAATAACAAATCTCACACTCATCACTCAACCCTTGTTTGATCTCCTTATGAAACTCATTATAATAGTTATAACAAGATCAAAGGTTGAGAAAGAGTGGTTTTTAACCATCCAAAGACACAACCTTTATTTTTTGTGTTTTTTTTTATTAATTTATTTTTTAGTTATATTTTTTTAGGGTCTAAAATAGTCATATAATAGGTACACATGCATTGGTAAATCCGGTACAGAAATGAAACAGATCAGATAAGGAATGAACATATGGAAAAATCATTTAAGAAAGATAATAAATATTAACCTAAATTCTGTTTACCTTCTATTAAGTGAGAAATATTCAGGCTTAATGGTTTTCTGCAAAAAATGTGTGGAGATATTAAGTGACACAATTTCCCATAAACAACTCACAAAAAGGGTACCACTGTTCTCAAAGGTTTCAAAGAGATAAAACCATTTATATCATCAAAAAACAACCAATTTACAAAAAATAACACCCCAATATTAAATTCATGATAAAACATACAATTAATCATTGAAAAAAAAATGTTAAAACAACATGAAATAGGGAAATTCCTTATGAATTTTCAATAAATTCCATGATTAAGCGGGCATAATTTTCCATGATAAAGTGGGTATCAAAATAAAAATTCAAGCACAAAATTTAGGGGGGAAAGTGAAAATACAATCCAAAAATCCAAAAAGAGAAAAAAATAAGAAAGATGATGAAAATTCCAAATTGAACCAAGAATATAACCTTTCCCCCACACCTAGAGCATGTAGTGTCCTCACTATAATAAAAGAGAATGTGGGAAGGAAGGATAAAACCTGGTGGGATTTACTGGTATGTTTCTTCTTGAAGGTGGATTTCCTCCATCAAATGATTTAGAACATCCTCATAAAAGTGTTTAAGTCTCTTCCCGTTAAAGACAATACTCCAGCCACTCTGCTCATGAAAAACATGTATTTCACCAAAAGGGTAAACATTAGTAATAGTATAAGGACCAAACCATTAGGAACGAAGCTTACCTGGGTGGATCGTTAGCCTGGAATTGTACATAAGAACCTTCTCACCAATATGAAACTTATGTTTATGAATCATCCCATCATGGATAGCCTTTGTCTTCTCTTTATAGATTTGGGATTTCTCATATGCATCACACCAAATTTCTTCCAACTCCTGAATTTGTAAATTCTTATGATAGCCTACATCTGAGAGATGCATATTACATTGTTTAATAGCCCAATATGCATAGTGCTCTACCTATACTGGGAAGTTACCAGCCTTTCCAAACACAATCCAATATGGTGACATTCCAATTGGGGTTTTAAAATTTATATGGTATACCCAAACTGCATCATCCAGGTGAAAAATAAAATCTGTCCTATTGGGTTGTACCATTTTTCCAAGATTCACTTAACTTCCCAATTTGAGATTTATACTTTTTTGTTATTTTGGGGGTGATATGAAGTAGAGACTTTTAGAACAACCCCATACTTATGAAGAAAATTTTTCATGTTGTGATTGAAAAAATGTGAACCCTTATCACTAATGATGAATCTCAACAAACCAAACCTACTGAAAATCTAGGACCTCACAAAATCAACAAACACTTGATATTCATCAGTCCTAGTAGCCATTTCTTCCACCCATTTAGACAAATAGTCCATATCCAACAAGATGTACAAAAATCCAAATGAATTTAGTGAATTCCCCATGAAGTCAATGCTCCATGCATCAAAGATCTCACAAAATAACATGCATTGTTGGGGAATTTCATTCCTCTTGGAGATATTCTCTATTGATTGACATTGGGTACATGAATTACAAAACTGATGGGAATCCATTTACAATGTTGTCCAATAAATTTCCGAGTCAAGGACTTTCAGAGCTGTATGTTGAGAGCCAAATTGGCCCCCACAAGACACAGTGTAGAAAAAGCTCAAAAGATAAGTGAACTCACGGTCAGGGAAACACCGAAGAATGACTTGGTCACTAAAAATTCTCAAAAAATATGGGTCATCCCAAATATACCATCGAGAATCATTCTTAATTCTCTCGGATTTTGAGGTACTAAAATCAGTAGGGACCCTATATTTTTCTAGAAAATTCACAATGTCTGTATACCAAGGGGTAAGGTCAACAACATCACAAAGGTTCTTATGAGGGATACATTCTCTAATAGTAGTGGATGAGTCAACATGGTGGTCCAACAATGGAGAAAAACTACTAATGTGTTCAGCTACAACATTTTCCAATCCTCAATTATCATGAATCTCAAGGTCAAACTCATGGAGGAGGAGTATCCACCGAATGAGGCGGAGCTTAGCTTTAGGTTTATTTAGGATAAATTTAAGGGCATCATGATCCAAAAACACAATGATTTTTGACCCAATAAGTTATGAATGAAATTTTTACAAGGAAAACACAATATAAATAAGTTCTTTTTTTAGTGTTTGTGTAGTTTTTCTAGGTAGGGTCAATGGTATGTGAGGCATACACAATGACATTAGGAGCATTCTCAACCCTTTGTAATAAAACTATCCCAACTGCAAAGTTAGAGGCTTCACACATAAGTTCAAAGGGGAGATCCCACCTTGATGGTTGGATTATAGGAGGTGATATGAGGCTCCTTTTTAGTGAATTGAATTCATCCTCACAATTTTTATCAAAAAAAAATCACAATCCTTTTGCAACAATCGAGATATGGGAAGAGTGATCTTACTAAAGTCTTTAATGAATCAGTGATAAAAACCAGCATGATCCAAGAAAGATCTCACCTAACGAACACATTTTGGATATGGAAGGGATGAAATTAATTCAATTTTTGATTTTTTCACTCAAATTCCTTCATTTTAAATAAAATTCAACAGAACTATCCCCCGCTCAACCATGAAATGGCATTTCACGTAATTTAAGATGATATATTTTTCAATGCAATGGCAGAGTACATAACCTAGGTGTACCATACATTCATTAAAGGAAGTTCCATAAACCATGAAATAATCCATAAATAATTCCATTCAATTATCAAGGTACTTATAAAAAATACTCAACATGTATCGTTGAAAAGTACCAAGAGAATTACATAGACCAAAAGGCATCCCTATGTATGAAAATGTGTCAAACGGATAGGTAAATAATGTCTTTTCTTGATCCTTAGGAGCTATATGGATTTTTAAATAACCTAAATTGCCATCAATTAAATAATAATGGGTCTTACCTGTCAATATTTCTAACATTTGGTTAATGAAAGGTAAAGTAATGGGGACCTTTCACATGACTTGATTCAGTTGATGGTAGTTAATACAGACTCGCCAACTATTTTGAACATGTGTTAGAACCAGTTCATTCCTTTCATTCGACACAACCATTATTCCAATTTTTTTAGGAAAAATTTACACTGGGCTAACCCATTTACTATTAGATATAGGATAAATGATCCTAGTAGCAAGTAATTTACTAAATTTAAATTTGACCACTTCAGGGATAGTGAGATTCAACCAGTGTTGAGCTTGCCTTATGGGGTTATCCTAATCATAAAAAAGTATATGGTGCATACAAATAGATGGTCTAATCCTAGGAATATTAGAAATGTGCATCCAATTTCATTTTTACACTCTCTCAAAAGGTCTATCAATTTTTATTCCTAATGTGGAGAGAGGTTATTGTTAATAATGACTAGTAATTGGTCAATACCCTCAAGATATGAATATTTTAAATTATATGGAAGTGATTTAAATTCCAACACCTGTGGTTTTTTGGATTGATGTAGGGGATTTTAGGGGAGTGTGGTCCATGAAACTATCTATCTGCTCATGTTTATTCTCTAATAAATTAGAATCAATGGAAATGAGATTTTCAAAATCATCAACGGTCATGGTTACCTTAGAATGAACACACTCATCAATTAAAGCATAAAATTTACACTTTTTTAAACCCACAAAACACTCAAAACATGAATCAAAACTCAAATCATCTAAGGGTGAATAAGAGTAAAATGAATCATAGTATGGGTTGAGGAGAGAATTGTGTGTGTGTGTGTGTGTGTGTGTGTCATTTGAGATTACTTACATCGAATAGATAGGAAGAGTGGAGTTCTATTAAATGGGGTGTTTCATAACTTCAAGGATACTAAAACTTAACTTTTCTCAACCAAACTCCATGTACAACATAAAATTATGAACTTTGATGGTCGTCCTTTCTATTTTAAGGAATATCCTCCCAACTATGATAGGAGAATGTCCTTGGTTTTGAGTATCTTCCATCTCAAGAATGTACAAATCGATGGGGAAGATGAGATTCTCCACTCCTATGAGGACATCCTTGGTCACTCCTGATGGGTGTGTTGTGCTTTGGTGGGAAAGTTGAACGATGATGCCTATTGGTTGAAGCTCTCTAACCTGCAGAGAAGTGTACAAAGAGTTTGGAATTATATTAATTAAAGAACCTAAATCTAGCATAACATATAAAAATAATGTCTCCCTTATGGTCCATGGTATTGTGAAATTTTCTGGATCCTTGTACTTGGTTAGCGTTGGTGGTTGAATCAAGGCCGAGACATTCCTTCCCAGGTTGACTCTCTTATTCCCCTTGATTCATCATCTATGGATGCAAATCTATTTAAAAAATTTGGATTATCCTGGGATTTTTTTAACTACATCCAATAAAGTAATGTTAAATTGTACCTTTTTAAATGTATCCATTATCTATTTATCAATCTCATTATAATAATTTTATTAGATTTAGAGAGTCTTTGGGAGAAATTAAGAGGAATGTATTGTTCATTGGAATCCTCAATGACAATTTTTTTAGCATTTTTTTCAACCTTAGAATATTTTTAGGGTAAGGAAAGAGAGTTTTCAAGAGGGGCATACCTTTTTTTAGAATCATTGGAAGAAGAAACTTATTTACCACTAAGAAGTGTGATTGCACATATATTACCTTTGTATTTTGGATTAGAAACATGATGGGATGTTATTTTCTTATAACCTTGCGTCTTTATCTCACTAATATTATTTTCCTATTTTCCCACTTGAGTTCGTAGGTCTTGAATTGCTGATTGTGTGGTCTGCTGGAACTCGAAATTATGGGTTTCTATTTTCTTCACCATAACCTCGAATCTTGGTTCATATTTGGGAGTAGGTAGATTTTTTTGAGATGTTTAACGATAAAAAGGTTTCATACCTTCACCTTATTGATACCATTTCTATTTAGGGTAGCTCTATTTACCTCTTTATTGGTACTATGTTTGTTCTTTCCTCCCAGGGTTTGGATTTGGAATGAATGGTTCTTTCTTGAAGGATGGTTCTTACTAAAAAAGATTCCCAGGGAATACTACTGCACAAGAATAAAATGACTTTGAAGTTGTGATCACTGGTTATAAAAATGATTTTTATCAGTACAAATCCAACAATATAATGGAATGGAAGAAGAGTGTGAGTTACCTTGTGCTTTAGCTAATTGCCTTAGAAGGGAATGCATCTCATCAAGTTTATTATCAACCTTTTTTTCTAGGGATGAATGAATTAACTCATGAACTCTTCAGGTTGGTGCAATTGATCTTATACCAAATTGTTGCACATTTTGAGTCATGTTTTTTATTAATTCGTGAGTGACAGAAGGAGTGTTGTCAATTAGGGCACCACCAGCTGTAACATAGATCATACCATGATCCATGAGAAAAATTCCATCATAGAAGTATTTAATTAGAAAATTTTCACTAATTTTGTGGTGGGGGAAACTTGAGAAAAGTCTTTTGAATCTCTCCCAATATTCATTAAGGGTCTCTCCTTATGATTTCCCAATTACATAGATTTATTTTCTAATTGATGAAGTTCAGGATTCTGGGAAGAACTTCTCTAGAAAGAGTCATTTCAAGTCACTTTAGACCCCAATTGTGGTAGGAAAATAGTATATCTAGTCTTTGGCTACACCATAAATGTAGAAAGCTAATTCCCTAAACTTAATGAGGTCCTCATACACAGTTTTGGGTTTCATGGTGAAGCACACTATATGAGACTCTTTAAGATGTTTGTTTGGGTCCTCAGTGGTAAGACCACGGAATTTAGAAAGAAAGTGGATGAGGATTGATCTCAGCACAAAGTTGTCTACTTCCTAAGGATATTGGATGTACGTAGATTGGTACTCAACATCTGGAGTTGTCAGTTCTTTTAAAGTTTGGTTATTTGCAGCCATTTTTTATTGAGTTTTATTTGGTTCAATTTTTGATTGGTTTAGAACCACTTGAGGTTCCACAAGGGGTTCCTCGGGGTTACTTGAATTTACTACTCTAGATGACCTAATTTTTGAGTGAAGTGACTTTTCAATTTTAGGGTCAAATTCAAGTAGTGTTTGTTTTCTAGATCTTTTTATGAAACAATCATGACCAATATAATCATTTGTTTGTTTGATTATCCATTTTTATTTTTTTGAATTTTTTTGATAGAAGATGAATAAAATTAAAACACTTAATAATAAATAAATTAGATAATAAAATGTAATTTTATACTATATAATTAGATATAAATAGAGATAATAAGAAGAGAGATAGACTCACACAGAAATAAACAAAAACAAAAACAAAGAAAAAAACAACCAAAAGTGATTGGGGGATATTGAAAGAAGTATAAATTAAGAAGTAAAATAAATAAATAAAAGTATAGAGAAAAAATTATCTTGGATCCCTGAAAATGGTTCCAAAATTTTATCACCTTGTTGAGCGCATCAAATTAGTTTTTTAGTTATTACAAGAATTTTTGTAGTATAGCAGGAACACTAGGTCGTCTCTCAATAGAGCCTTAGATAATTAATTTAAAAATAAAGTTTTGATTAAAAAAGATAATTATATTTTGGAAAAAAATTTGTTTTTTTATTTAATAATCCAAAGTAAATTGGAAAGTTATAAAAAAAACAAAAATTAACAGAATTAATTAAGTGTGATCAAATGAGGGAAATCTCATAATGCCCATCCTTCATCACTTCAAGATATGGGGTTATGATATTTTAATCCCTAGTTTGTAATACCTAGAACCATAATTTTACTAATTTTATACTATGATATATCCTAGGTTTCAGTTAGAAACACATAATGATTCACCGGATACCATCAATGATTGGGTGATTTGTGTTTGACTTCATAACTGAAACTCACCAAGGAAACATATAAAGAACTCGATCTGTTGTCCTGGTTTGTATGTTATTTATTTTTGATACCATAAAATAAATTTAAATGGAATTTAAAGTGTTTATTAGGGATCAATTAACCAATAATAACCACCCAAACACCGAAATTGAAAGGGGGGAGAAGAAGTGTTGAATGGTGTGTGAAACATCATATGAATAGGTACCCCCAAACATGATCATATGAGTTGAGAATGAAATAAAAGTACATAAATAAATAAAATAATAATATAGGTTGATTAAAAACAACATAAAACCTGGAATTAGAAATATCATTCAAATATTACAAACATGAAGCTTGGGATTTACATCACCTCCCCCTTGGGTGATCACAAGGTGTTTATAACTTGATGGGAGGAGAGAAAGAAAATTATGATTAATTAGAACCTCCCATGGCCTCTAGAACTTATAGGATTGAGTAAAAGACTACTTTGAGACTCCAAAATGGTTTTACCTTTCCTCCTGGTCAAACTCCAAAATGTGGTGCACAAGGTGTTCTTTTATAGCTAAAATGGGAGGTGTTTTTGGGAACCCTGGTTTATAGAAACCAGTTGTCCTATGGTTTTGGTCCACTAGAAAATTTTATATCACTTTTCAAAAAACTGAAAAAAAATTGACCAAACTAACAGATATCTCCATGTCAAATTTGGTGGCCATATAATGTATATAATAATAGATATTTCCAAAATATAGAGGAAAACTTTTGACTCCATGTAGATTCATTTTATGGGATAGATTTGTTCATTTTGGCCTCTTAATAGATGAATTTGGATTGTGTTCCTTCATAAAAGTTTTATCCCATGGAGTTATGGATCAGCTCAAAAAAAATTCAACCCATTTGGATGCATGGATTTCACTAAACATGAAAAAAGTGGAAAATTGTTCATATGATTCCATTAAGTTTGGCCCATTTTCCTTCCGCATCATCATGGGTTCTCCGAATTACCTACACCTTCAATGAAATCACAAAAATAAGTGAAATTTACCTTTTTAAAAGTGAAAAGAACAAAATTATTTAATCAATCATGAATTTTTATTTTTTTAATTATAATTTTAATTTTCAATATAATACAAGTTTAAAATAGTGGTGTAAGGGTGAAAATGAATAGTGAATCACAGTGTGATCAAGCTTCCCCTTGCTTCTGGGTGTATTTCCTCTTCCAATGGTCTGACTTACCACATGAAAAACATACTACCTCCTTTTATTTTCCCTACCTCTAGATCATATTCATCTTGGAAGGATGGTTCTTGGGAGATTTATACTGTTTATAGGTCTTATCCCCCTTTCCCATGTTCTTCCTTTTCTTATTCACCACAAGTATTGTGCGTTTATCAAGACCCATGTCCTTATCCACTTGGAGAATCAAAGTAAGAATTTCTAAAAGACTCTTAGCATTATTTATCATATTATAAATAATAATAAATCTAGAGAAGGTCATGGGTAGTGATGAAATTATGAGATCTGTATGCAACTCATCTAGTAATTTAATCCCTAAGATGTCAAAGTGTTTAATGTAGACAATAAATTGACTACATAAGGCCTAGCTAGAACATACTCTCCAAGATTAGTTATAAACATAGAAATAGAGATCTTATACACTATTATTTCACCTTCTATTGATAGATATCCCAAATTTCATACATCATGTTATAGAAATACATGTCCTCATATTTCCTTAAAAGCTCATTGGACATGGATAATAGCATAAAACCTTGAACATCTATAGCATCATTCAGATGTTTCTCATAGAGATATATCTCTTCATCACTTGCCTCATTACCAGGTGAAATTGAAAAAGGTTCTTCTAGAACATATAATTTCCTTTTATGGAGAAGGATGACACATGGTTACATTTTCCATTCCTGGAAACTTGTGCTAGTGAGAAGGTTTTCCTTCTCAAGTATGGATCTAAATGATATGTTTGAAGTCATTTTAATTTTTTTTCTACAAAATTAGATAAGAAAATTTTCAGTGCTTTATATGATAAAATTTATACAAATAAATAAATATTATATTTATCAGTCTCACACTATTTTATTAAAATCCAATAGACCTCACCATTGGATTTGTAATATCTTATTTCTTGGACATCCTAGTGTAAAGGATCCATATTTCCTTTCTTATTACCCCAAATTTGGTTGGTAAAGAAACTTGAATATTTTTAGGTAGGCATTACAAATTCCAACTGCATTAACTCATAGTTCCTTGATCCACTGAGCACACTCCCCAATCCTGAAATACTTAAATTGGATTTCCTCAACCTTTGACTCTCAGTTAAACCAAGTCCTTCTTTGGAAGTCAACCATTAGTGTTAACTGAGTTAAGTCAACCCAAAACTTCAAGTCATAATTCCTCAATAATTTAAAGCATCCCAACTTTGACTGTTCAAGAACTTTGAACTATGGTTTGATTTTTGCTGAATTAGTGGAAGGTTATACTGAATTAATATATATAATTGAGGGATTTTATCCTTTATGAATAAATTTCCAATTATTATATTTATTATAATATTTTCAACATTAATTGGATTTACTTAACTGATTAAACATGACTTAGATAATATTTATGCATAAGTCAATTTATTTTAGTTCTATGTTGCATGCTTGTTAATTTCATTAAAGTGTGTGATCGGGACAAAAAATCCATAATGACACAACCATGAAACTTTATATAAATAAAATAATAAAGCATTATGATCATGAGCTTATACTAATTTTTAGTTTATCTAGAGGTTGGTAAACTAACCACTGACCTCAGGGAAAACACCTTGAACAAATTAAGGTTCATGTTATTGTTTTCCACATGTCCAAAAATGTATCTCTCTTGTACTGGTTTCACCTCAGCTCCAAACTTGAACTGCCTCCACTAGATTGGGAGATCCATCCATTACATATGATTTTACTCACATGCAGGTGAGGGAAAATAGGTTTACATAAAAGAAACCATGGACATGTAGGACCTAAAAAATAATAGGAGAGATAGTGCACAGACCAACAATTTAATTTAATAATAAATTAAGTGAAACCAATCATATACAACAGTCTGGTCTAGTTTATAAACATCCACATGCATGACACGAATTACGCATTTAATAAAACTAGTATTCAATTATTAATCATTATTATTTAAGATAAATTTTTCTCGAATTAATTAATTATAATATTTAATTAATCAATTATTTTATATTAATTATTATCCAAAATTCCTTGAGATTATCACCCATTTTAATTTAAAAAAATACTTTAAAATTAACTATTTACATAAATGTACCTTAGAGGAAATATGGTGAATACTCGTCTGATTCTACCCAACATGTATTATACTTGTATATTATTTTACTCTTGGGACATATGGAATACACGACTTATCACATACTTTCATGATGGGTACTTCACGTATGATTACACAAATTACATGATTTTTCAGTCACGTGTTATGCTTTAATGAATATTGAGTAACAACTTTTAATAGGACTCATACATGATATACTGATCCTAACATCACATAGATATTAATTAAAAATTTATATATTTAGGTATATTAAAACCTATCACATGGAATGTCCTATCTTTATGACCACATTCAAGTATGTGTCACAAGGTTTACATAGTATAATAAATAAATTTTAAATCTATGTAATTTGGTATAATTATAGGGCATGTGCATCTGAGCTACACAGTGTGTACATCTCTCACCATCTATCTGAGATACACTCTTAGGGACTTGGTGTGTAAATTTACCTGGAAAAATGGATTACATGGAATGTGAAGTGGACTATACGCCATGTGGTCTCAGAATTACATGGTCACCAAACAAGTAGGCAGTGTATTGAAATAAATATCCCGTTTTTTACTCAAAGGGACTACACATCTTAAAAACTAAATATACGCCGTGTACATGGTCTACACTGTGTTTAATTTGGTTGATCATGTGCTCGTCTATCTTGGTCAACATGCTATGAAAGAATTAATTACACCACATGTCATCAATTCACATGGTTTGATTAATTTCCAAACTAACTCTTGGTGCATTATGCATGAGTGCATAGCATGCAATTCTAATCACATGTCGTGTGCTCCTATGTTATCAAGAAAGAAACTTTGGCACCTTCTGATTAGTTCCTCAATTTTATTTTATTCATAAAATTAATCATCTCCATTAGATCTATGAGAAATTAATGAGGAAGAATCATATCTCGTTATTTCGAGTAAAAGAATGATTAAAATTGAATTTATAAACTAAATTAAAATGTGTAAATCACCAAAAAAATTTAAATAGTTATAAATAATTATGTGACCGCTCTAATACCACTTATAGGTTCTGGGAATAGTGTAATCATATGATTGGGAAGTTCCAAAATCTACTTTTCTCCATGATTGATGATTAATATGATATTTAACACAACATTGAACGTCATGATCAACAGAGTTAAATCAAAGAATCAGATAATAGAGATTACATTGGAACCAGAGGAAGTATCATCACATATTATTTATAATTAATTTAATTAATTAATAATTACCTTAGTTGGAATTATTTCTTCATTGATGAATCTGGGAATAGATTTGTGTTGTTACATTATTAATTTGTAGGAATCAAGTTCATATTCCCTCTAGTGGTGATCTACACATGTTCCATGAATCTTTAAACATCGCTGAAGTAATCTCTAGGTGCTATAACATCATATCCTTTTACTTGCATCATTCGCCTTTGATCAATTTCAGAACCACTTCGAAATAATTCCCCTTGATCTGGTGGAGAAAGATTCTCTTCATTCTTGGAGAATGGATATATCTCAAGTTCTTGAGAGAAATCTCAATTTTGTTGTGCACAACCCAAAACAAAATGAATTGTCTCTATTGAGAAAATAACATAATTGGGCTTATATATTTATAGGGTTAAAAATAATAATTTCATAAGTAACCTTAATTATTTATTTAATCCTAGAGAAACACCATGTCAAGTAATAATAATAATATCATTATTTCTTGACAAGCGCTTAACTTAAGAATTATAATTAAATATTATTTAATAAAATAATATTCAATATTTATTATTTATTACCTAAAATCTCAGTCTTTCATTCCTCTATAATATTTATCGGACCTTGAATAATGACTATTTATTTATTAAATAAATATCACTACATTATTATCCAATAAATAAATAAATAAATATTATATTTACTAAATAGAAATAAAAAAAATTATATGTGATTAAGCATACATGAATAATTATAAAACCATGTATGAGAATAATATTTATTCAAATTGTTAAATAATAAATAATAATATATATTATTTAACTGAGATTCTGGATACACTTATTTTGTGTACCTCTACGCCTCTTTCTTAGTGTCATTAGGCGGAGCAGCCTAAATTCCAAGGTTAGCATCTTGCAATAGACCAAGGTACCCATAGAGAAAGAATTTAATGTTTTAATGAAATAATACCTCATAAAAATGATTACTATGTAATATAATCCATTTATCATGATATCTCAAATCAAGCAAGTTGCATGCCAGTGCCATCCACCTATGTGATTGATGTCTCTTTGTTTGAATTTCTAGAAATAAAACTAGAATATAGAACACCATGGAAATGGATTTATTTAGGATATATAATTTTTATAAAAGGATATAAGATATCAACTTCTGTTAAAGAAAATAAGGTTCAAATCCTTTCTCGCATTATTCATTAATGTAATATTAATCGTGGTGCACCCAATGTATCCTACTTATCTGTGAACATCTGTCATCACAGTTTTTGTCAATACATTAGAGTACATGACTCATAATTCTCATTAATAATAATATTAAAGTCTAATTACCAATACACACATCTAAAGATATGAACATCAAATGACACATATAAATATAGATTTTCTATTGGCGAGTCTCTTCCTCATAATATACTATTAGATATTACCAAGGGAATACACCATGAGAAGGTTCCTCAAAGTCCTATAAGCCTCCACCCCTGATAACCTGTATCATTTTTGTCCCTAAAATGATATCATCCATCTATAGAACATATATTCAAGAATAGTGCCATATTACTTCTGGTTTCTCATCATAGTAGGGAATTTCTATGACCTTTTAGTGAAACAGTTACTCTTAGAACATTATCACATACTATGTTACGCATAATAAAAATCATGACATGATAAGAAGTTTATTTAATATTCAAAACCATGAATACTAGGTTATCATAAAGTACACCAAAGTTGGTTCAAGGGCACCAACTCTATGATATTAATCCCATGTTTCATTATGCCTTTGGGATCGAGCACTAAGTTTTAATCAATAAGGCCTCATATAATTCAATACAAACCCACTCCACCATGTATTCCAAACCATATTCTATATCAATTCATTCCACCTAAATCATTTCTTCTCTTTAAAATATTTCATCAAACATTTTTCTTACACCAAACCAAAACCATGATTTTAAAACCACAATTTAAAATTATAAACAACGTGGGGTTTTCAAAAAGCCACAAAAATTACAATGTTCTCAATTCAGTAATAAAAAGAGTTTCCCTTAAATAATAATTAAATTATTTATTTTTAAAACAAGTAAAACTTTTCAATAAAACCAACCCTTCAAGTTCTAGAATAAGTGGAGATGAGAGAGAGGCCACCTACCTCTCAATGGGTGAAAGCAATGAAGAACGACACAACAAAAACTCTAGATATAGTCTCAAAATACCTTCCCTTCAATAGACACAATAAAATATCATCAATATACACATCATATCACACACATATATATCCATAATATATTATATATATGGATCTTATAGAGATAAGAAGAGTATATCTAGAGATTACAAGTAAGAACGAGGACATACTGTTGATTTCAGAGATCTAGTACAATTTGATTCATCAAACTTTTCTTCTAGATCAAAAGGAATTTCCAACAATGATTAGAGAGGAATAGGAGTTCGAGATCCTAATATAGTATAATAAAAATGAGACTCTTGATGTATTAATATAATTTAAATTCTATTTTTTCGATTATTTAATGCACGTCGCACAGTTAGTCCACAAGGTTTGTCAAACCATGAATGTGATACTAGAAAAAACCTAGAGATATGCATGGCTATAACATTCATTTTGGAAAACCATGTGTTAACCATACACTTATACTAGACATAACCTAGGAGATTACATGGTTGAACAAACTATGTGACAACTATGGGTAGTTTTTGTCTAAGAGAACACATCTCACATGGTTTTACCTAGGAACCCTCATTGTTTGGATAAACCATGTTACAACTATATGCCTTCCCAATGAATATCATTATCTACTTGCATGGTTTTATAGAGATAGTGAAAAAATTTCCCTAACCATTCTCAAACTATGTTCCCTCCAAATTCTTTCAAAAATACTCCAAAACCATTCAGAAACTCCCAGAACTAAACCCAAGTATAATATAACCTCAAAATACATAGAAAAGGGGAAAAGTACATGAAACTGATGGAGTTACAACATATATATATGTGGGTACCAACTATTGGGTGATAATGTGTTACTTACTTAAAGTGATCCACATGGATGAAAAATTACCCATTTGTTATATTTTTACTTCTAAAGAAATAAAATTGTTGTAGTGTTCTTCTCTGGATGTTAGATGAAAATTTGAACCATGTAATACCAAAATGTTCTTTATATTTTTCATTAGTTTTTTACATGATTGTGTTTTATGATCTTTATAATAATTTATTCATGTTTATTTAGGGTGATTTCAATATTCCTAAGTTCCATATCTCTTAGTAAAAGAGGTGTGGTTTTCCACTGCATGTGAAGTCCGGTGGAACAAAACTTCTGGTGGATTCATAATTCAATATCTAATGGCTTAACTTTCAGTGAACTCATGATTTTTTCATGACTTATCTATACAAAATAATCTCTTGGTTATAAAAAACCCACGACATGATAACTGACATACCCATCCACCCCATGATTGTATCAACCTCAAGTATAATATAAAAAATATATCAAAGTATGAAGGATCCCTTGTAAAGTACTTTATTTACCTTATATAATAGGGATTAATAGAAATTATACACATATAATTATATGAATTATATTATATATGAAATTTCATTTTATATACTTTAGTAATAATTTCTAAAAAACATATCGTGCTTGTGATTCATGAGTGGACATTATATCTTTATATGAGACCCTAATCACACTAATATGAATATTTACTAACAGATAATGAAATTTAATAAAAAAATGATTAGAAAAAACTTAGATATTTTCTCTTTTATGTATTAATTATTATTCCACTCTCATATAATAGATGAAACTGACATGAATAAATGAGAAATCGTATATTTTTATTAATGGTAAAACTGTGATATGATTTTGAAGATCCTTTAAGAAGTGAGTTGATAAAGGGGGATTTGAGAAGCCCTTAATTAATACTTGTTCACCATAGTAACATTATTTATATAATGGGTTGGAATAATCTTAAAAAATTTAATTTATCTAGTAATGTGATAATCAGATAACTATTATATAATGAACTTACAATGACTCATTTCTTGACTGGTTGATTAATGTTTCTTAAATATATTTTCATTATTATTTTTTTAACATGATAATGGGTTGATTTAAGATCAATTGGATATGAATAGGTTCATAAGGAATGTATTGGTTCATAGAAAATACAAACCACATCAAGGTATTTGATAAAACACATCATGAATAGTGTCTTAGAAAAATGTATTATAAAGAGTCTAAGAAATTACATTGTAGTATTGGACATGGTTTCTAGAGATTTTTATAGGAATTCATTCTGATTCAAAGACACAATTTATCCTTGGTTTTGAAAATTACAACACACTCATTTAGAAATTTTATTTAACTTTAACTTTTTGTTTTGATTTTATGTTTTGAAGTTTTAGGTTTTAGTCACCTAAGTTCCAATAAACATAGTGTTTTGACCTTGTTTATTGGAAAATAATTAATCATTGTAATAGTTTTAATCTGGTCATAAGTTTCAGAGCTAATCTCAATGAAACATGTAATTCCACTTTTAATATAGTTACAACCGTACCTAAAGAACTCAAAATTTTACCTTTTCATTTTGTTACTCGAGTGTATATAAATTTAACTGAGGCTTCATGGAGTGGGAGACATAAGATACAGAATATACTGATTACACTATTGTTAATGTGACATCCCAATCTCGATTCATCCATAAGTAACATGACCTGGTAGCTACAAGACCTCGAGTGTTCCTCCTTGTGTGCCAGAGGCTGCCGACTAGTAGCAAGAGTCTAATAAAGGTATAATGGTATACTATACCCTCTTTATTAGTAATGGTTGAACATAAATTTACCCTACTCATATAAGCAGTCATTGAATTACAGGTAGGGATCAAATCCATAGGGACTGAAGAAGTAACCTTTTGACACTCAAAGATGATGGAGGATTGTCTATAAATTTCCCAATTATGGTGTTGATTTAAATTATGAAAATAAAATAATAATGTTCATAAAATAATGTTTTAAAATCTATGAATTAAACAACTAATTATTTTAATTGAAATAATTAAATAATATGGGTTGATCTAAGGTTGTTCTCAGGGGTAGAATGGATGCAATTTTTTTTCTAAGAATTTTCTATTCAATAGTTCAAGAGTTATCAAATCAATGAGATAAAACCCCAATATCATTATTTGATTTAATTCACACATAATAACAATTATAGTCACCAATTCACTTAGAGGATCACTTTCATGATCAATCTAAGTAATTAGATCATACTATCATTCATAATTTGTAGTCATTAAATTTAGTGAAGACAAAGAAGAAGATAAGTCAAACAAAGGAACTCTTAAAATAATGAACATATTAAAAAATTTAAGATCATAAAATAAAATAAAATCCACCCCATGAAGCTAAAAAGGATTAAACCATAAAATTTTATCCCTCCATTTATTTTATTCTATCAATGGAAGCGATAAGTAGACTTAAAGAAGTGAGATTAAAGAATAAAAACATTAATAAAGGAAAACACTCCACCATTGTGTGAGGAATTCATAAGTGCTTGTGTGAATAAATTCACAACTTGATTAAATGGTATCAATGTGTTAAGAAAATTAAAATAATAAATTAATAATAATAACAAATTTTATTAAGAAACTAATATCATTGAAAATTTTACATTGAAAAAATGAAGGTGTGGTGACAAAATGAAAGTGTAAAATTAAAATTGAAAGAAAAACTTGGATCCCAATTCTCTTAAACACTAGCTTCTTATATAGTTATATGAGGATCCTAGGTTCTATCCCTAATCAATACATTCCTTACCCATAATTTAGGAGAGTCAAAAAGAGGTTGAGAAATCAATGGAAATTGGAAGTTTCAAAGTTGACCAGAAAAATCATCCAGATTCATCCCCCTTTTGGATGTGTGAATTTGAAACTTCATAAAGCCAAAAAATGGAAATTAATATAATATTATTATCTTATTTATAGTTTCTTATAATATCTATAAAAATTTTAGGCAAATTGTATTATCCATTTAGAATTTATGCTTGAAATGGTGGGATGACTTTATAGGCGTTTAGATCTAGCCATAAATTTAATCTTTATCTTTGACCTCTCGGATCACCATGAAAACTTCTGAATTATCTCCAGAAATATATGAATGAAATTATAACCATAATTTTATCTTTATATAGTTAAAATTTTATCTTTATTGGTCTTGTATTGTCGACCCCACTTTTACTTGATGGGCCTTAGGCCCATTATGCTTTGTCCATAAATTTATGTGTTCACTGCCAGAAATATCCATCTTCCCTTTGAATTCATCCATCAATCCTAAAAGATAAATGTTCCAAATGAAGTGATAAATTACATCTTAAAATATAAAATTAAAATAATGAATTGAATTTATTCCATAAGCAGATGATTAATTGGGACCAAATTGACACTTTAAACATGAATTGCACAATGATGTGAAATGAAGTTCAATTTATAAATTGGACTAAAATTGGTTTTTATCGACATTGAAACACATAAATATTAAAATATAAAAAATGAATATTATAAAATTTGTGTGCCTAATCACACCCCCCATCTTGAGTTTTTCTAGTCCTTAGTAAAAAGTATCTCAAAAATATGAAATTTAATTCCATTTTCTGAAAACATTTTAACATGCATTGCTCATAAAAAATCATTCCAAACAATCATGAAACATTTCAAAAATAATTTCACAAAAGATATATTCACAATAATATCCCTATCCCAATATCATTCTTTGGTTAAAATTTATCATCACATTTCATCAAATTTCAATTAAGCAAGATGATGTATTGTGCATCACAAAAAATACATGGGGCCCATTTTCTTATTCAAGGGGAAAAATGGAAGCACTGGGTGGGAATCACATTAAACCTTAAGATGAGTATCCAATTTTTTTTATTACCTTTTTTAAACCACAATAAATATTAAAATACAAACTATGGGAAATAAAAATATGGAGTAATGATCCCCAAGTGCCAAACACCACACATATTTTCAATTACATGGTCTTTAATAGAGATATAAAGCCAAAATCTGGGAAAGAAAACTATGGAGTCACGAACCCCAAGTGTTAGATGCTGTATATTTGGAGAAAATGTTGCTCTATATGGTATTTTTTTAATTTTTTTGTTGGATACTCAAATTAAAATGAAAGTGGCCCCAAACCCTATTCTATGATCAAAGGGACCAAAGAACTCAGACTTACAACCAAGATCCTAAGGATGTACATTTTTGAATTTTGATTAAAATGATAAAAGTGTAAATGATAAAAAATCACATTAGACAATCGTACATTCCAAAAAATATGATCATCTACCTAAAATTGCATTAAAATTATAATCAAGTCATTCAAAATCATTCTACATTCAGTTTTCATGTTTCAAAATGTACATTAATGCAAAACCCAAATTTTTTCAAAATCCTATATTTTCACTCCCCCCAACTTAGAATGAAACATCCCTCAGTTTTGAAAAATAAGATAAGTAATAGATTAGAATTGGGAAGAAATATGGGTATATTTTATTTGAAATAAAATATGTAATGAAACCACCTATTTGAATTTTATGACCCATAAATAATAAATTTAACACTTTTGTCTTCATTTCATAAGTAGACTCCTCGGGGATGATTGAAGGCTAGGTTTGAACTTTATAAGTAAAGGATTTTATTTTGAAATACTAAAATGATTCAACACCTAAATCTCATACACAAGAGACATTAGATCACATTGGAAACCCTAAGGGTATTCCCTTAACAAATAAAACATAACAAAACACAAAATAAAAAATACAGAAGTCAAGTTTCCACCTGAAAATTGCTTAATTTAAAGTTTTTAGATCGACTTGGACCCCACAACTTATCCAATTCAAACATTCATCATTTTAAATAACCCATTATTATACACTTTTACTTGATTGAGGTTGATTACTTATTTATATTTTTTATTAAATAAAATCCAAGGAATATCAGAAATGGTTGATTTGGTTTCTTATGTAGTCTTTACTAAGACATTAATGAGCATTCCTACATTGAGTTTTTCAAGAGAAGGATGAATAAAAACTAAAATATCATGTTTTTACCCAATGAAGGGATTATTAATAGTGGTATGAAGGATTTTAATTTTTAGGTTGGGTTGAATAAAATTTTCTAAAGAATATTTCCAATTTGAAACAAAAAGAGTTTCTTCTCTAAGAGATTTAGAAAGAATTTATTTGTTATGAAAATATGATTCATCCCAAAAATTGGCTAGTAAAATGTATGGAATGGGTATGGAATATATTTTTATGATCTCTCCCAGTTTTTCAGTGATCGTTGGTCTTGAAAAATCATCCTTGGCTCTATATTCAGAATATTCAATCCATGAAGACAAATTTTTCTCTTTTGAATAAAAATAAATAAATTTTTTATTGATTTAAATACCCTTAAATAATTGCTTAGTCTTCTTCAATTATCCTAGATTAAAAGGGTGGCTCATCAAAAAAAATATGATAGGATTTTGGAAAACTATAAACTTCACATAAGGTTATAGAAGGTTCAGTCAGTGTAGGGATGGGTTCTTCACAAGTTTTAATTATTTGTAGTTCTAACCTCAAATATGAAACTTTCAAATTAATTTTATCCATTTTTTGACACATTTTTTTAAGAAGTTATTGGTTATTAGGATGGAAAAAAGTTTTGAAATTATGGACTTCCACAATTTTGATCTCTTGAACCACCCTTGATAGGGATGTAAATTTATCCTTTAAATGTTCATCATCCCAAAGATTGTACATGTCACCAGGTGTGTGGTAATCATTCAATTTTTGATCAATGAAATTTTCTATATGAGGAAATTCCCAATATTTATTTTTATTATTATATTGTAATTATTTTTACACTCTATTGGATTAGAATAAAATTATGATTCATAGTGAATGAAAGGGAAAAGAAAATATAAATGGGGGTGAGAAAAGAGAATTTTGGGTGAAAAAGAATGTGAGTGTCTAAGATACTTACTTGGGTCCTTGGAAATGGTGCAAAAAATTGGTTGCACCAAAATTTACCCTAATATTATAAGTATTCATTGCAATACAAGTAGGGATCGATTCCATAGGGACCGAAGAAGTAACCTTTAGACACTCAAAGATGTTGGAGGATTGGATATAAAGTTTCTAATATAAAGTTTCTAACTATGTTGTTGATTTAAATTGTAAAAATAAAATAATAAGGTTCATAAAATAACTATTTTAAATATATGAATGAAACAACCAATTATTTTAATTGAAATAATTAAATAATATGGGTTGATCCAAAGTTTTTTTTAGGGGTATAATAGATGTAATTGTTTTTCTATGAATTTTCCATTCAAGAGTTCAAGATGTATCAAATCAATAAGATAACTCCCCAATATCATTAAATGATTTAATCCATATAAAATACTGAGGTTAATCACAAATAAACTTATAGTATCACTTTCATGATAACTCTAAGGAATTGGATCATACTAGCACTAAGAATGTGTAGTTGTTAAGGTCGTTGAAGATAAAGAAGAAGATAAGACAAAGAAAGGAACTCTTAAAATAATGAATATATTAAATAATTTAAGATCATAAAATAACATTTAATCCACTCCATGAAACTCCCTAGGATAAAACCATAAAATTTTATCCCTAAATTTATTTTATTCTATCAATGGAAGTGGAAATTTGACTTAAAGAATAAGGATTGAAGAAGAAAAACATTAAGAAAAATGAACACTCCACAGTTGTGTGAGGAATTCACAAGTTCTGGTGTGAATAAATTCACAACTTGATTCAATGGTATAAACATGTTAAGAAAATGAAAATAACAAGTGATTAATAATAAAAAAAATCTTAATAAACTAATATGATTTAAAAACATACATTGAAAAAATGAAGGTGTGATTACAAAATGAAAGCATAAAATTACAATTGAAAGAAGAACATAAATTACAATTCCATTCACCACTAGCTTCTTATATAGTAATATGAGGATATTAGGGTCAAGAATCCATCAATACATTCCTTCTGTATAATCTAGGAGATTCAAAAGGATGGTGATAAATCAAAGGAAATTGGACATTTTAAAGTTGACTATGAAAATCATCCAGATTCATCCCCTTTTTTGATATGTGAATTTTAAAATTTATAAAGATGAATCATGGACAATTATAGAAGACTAATATATTACTCCTGGTATCCTTTAATATTTTTAAAAATTTCAGTCTAATTGGATTATTATTTTAGAAGTTATGCTCAAAATGGTGGGATGACTTTATGGACGTTTAGATCTGAACATAAATTTAATATTTGTCTTTAAGTGCCAAGATCACCAAGAAAACTTATGAATTAACTCCGAACATAGATAAATGAAATTATCCCCATAATTATCTCTTTATAAATATAAAATTTTAGGTTCATTGGTCTTGGATTATGGACCCACATTTTCTTGATAGGCCTTAGGCCCGTTATGCTTTTTCAAAAAATTTATGCATTCATTGCCACAAATATCCATCTTCCCTTGGGATTCATCCATAGATAAAAAAATAAAAATAAATTACAAAAAAAGTGATAAATAATATCCCAAAATATAATATTAAAATAATTAATATAATGTATTCCACAAGTAGATGATTAATTGGGCCCAAATTGATACTTTAAACATGAATTGAAAAATGATGTTAAATGAAGTTCAATTTATGGATTGGACTAAATTTTATGTTTATAGACATTGAAAAATGTAACACCCCGAGCTTCCACGATACGCTTCTCATTCAATAATGAAATAGCTTGCATTGTACGCAAGTTCGAGTTCTAACACACCGCGACTAATCAAAGTAGCCGTTATGAATAGTAATAACCACTTTTTAAAATTATAGAAATTTTATATTTCAAAATGGACTTCATTTTTGTATTTGTAATATCGAAATTATCCCAAGTTGAATTTTTTGTAACTTTCTGAGAACTTCCAATTTTTTTAGGAATAGTGAAAAATACTTAAAACAACTTTTTTAATCAAAATAATTTATTGTGATAAATTATACTATTTAGTGGTTTTAAAGTATAATTAGAATATATTTTTACCATTTTATCCAATGGTGGTCATTATAATTAATTTAACATTGAAATTGGACATAAACAATTGCCAATCTTTTGATATAAATTATTTCTTAAAAACACTCTATTTGTTGTGACAGCGGGAATTAATTATAAAATAAATTAATGAAACTTATATGTTTGGAATTTTGTAAAATAGACATCATTTTTGAATTCAGAATATCAATTATAGCTTAGGGTGAAATTTTGGCATTGTTCTGAAAAACTTCAATTTTTGATGAATAGTGAAACCACTAAGTGGTAGTTAAATAACTGATTTTTCGTTTAAATGAAATATTACCACTTCTGTGATTTGATTTTAAAAAATCCGACATACATGGTTGTCATTAAGAAGTAAAATTTGGTTCAATGAGATTAAAATAATTTTTTGGTGAATAGTAACTTTTAAGTTCTTAATCGCGATTAGAGGTAATTAGTGTAGTTTAAGGTAAAAATAATGTTTTAATAATATGATATGAGCTTGACACTTGTCCTACTCCTATTGTATGAGTCATGGCCGACCAAGACAATCCATGGGTCAACTTGGGGACTCCATGGATCCAATTTAGTTGGAAAATGACATAAATACCTTTTATTTAATGTTAAAGTAAAAAATGACACAAACATGAAATGTTTTACTAAAACAATTTTTACATGGGGTTATACAAGTCATATTTTTTACTATAAATAGTCATTGGAAAGATAAAAAGATTTCCTACATCATAGTATTTGTTTTATAATTTTTAGACATTAAAAAAATTAAATTATTTATGACATCATTATGATGCAGCGATGACCTCATTATTTAATGATTTTAATAAAATGAAAAGATAATGTACAATCCAAGGCTTACACTTGTCCAAAGACTATTTTATGGGTATATTTAGAACCCTTATCACCTTAGCCACGAATTATATAAGTGTGGGACCTTTAGAATCCGAAAAGCATTGTATAATAATGTAAAAGTTCCTTACTTTCCAAGAGTGCCCCTCCTCTCCTCTTATAAAAGGCCCCCACCTCTACCACCTCATTCACACTTTCAAGCCATTTGGCTCGGCCAACCTCTGCCCAAATACTCTCCCAACTTCCCCCTCTTACTCCTAGAAGCCTCACATTGGGAATAACTCTTCCCAAGGAATCCTTTGGCTCCAATCAAAAGAGTTACCCGATTTAAAGGTAATGTCTTCTCTTATGTTATTTTGTTTTATTTTTCTTATCCAACCCCGTAAACTCTTTTTATTCATTTCTTTTGTAACAACACCAGTATCCTAAATATACTAGGATGTTGTTATAAGAAGGATTAGAGCTACACTTACACACACCTACATCTAATGGTTAAAGAACATACGGTTTCTGTGGATGGAGAATTTCTGCCTCACGAAACGATGATTGTTCAACACTCATATAACACCTTCAAAGGTGGACATTAAGATGTCACTATATTTATATATGATATATAATATGTTTATGTTTTACTTATGCTTCTGTATTTCTCATTTATGGAATAATTTATGATTTCCATTATGGGTAAACGCGATAATTTAATTTTAGGAAGTGCGGACTACCGCCCCCTCAAAGTGATTTGAATCGTTAATGCCATATGTGGGATGTATAAAGGACGGAGTAAATGGTATTATACACTATATTATACTGGAATTCTATTATACATTTATATCATTATGATTTAATTCCATTAAATATGAAATAGAAATGAAAGTAGCCTTCATGCGTACGTACGGCTTACCGTCTCCATGAACGGTGCATTTCATTTCTTACCTCTAAATGTTACGTAATGTTATAAATGAATGTATATACTGGATATATATGATATATATGACATCTAAATCATGAATATAATTCTGGATATAATGGATATTCTACCACATAAACAACTTGTAATTATAAGAAGTTTATTGTTGACTCGAGTACCAAATATCGACAAAACGACCATTATTAACTTAAATAATTACATAATGTTCATATCATTTTAATAAGTGATATAAAAAGGATAATGAAATTGAAAATGGTTCTTAATAAGGTATATATTAACTCTAGTTTATTATTCATGAGGTTAAAGAACGGTTGAGTCAAGTCCGACACGAGGTAAGGGAATTTCTTAACCCAACTTCCATTCTTTGGGTTAATCTCCTACTTTCAAATTATGTCATGATATTATTATGTCCTATTTTGTATTTTTAAGTTCTTTATGTGTACCTATAGTGAATACACATAACAGATCTATTTTATTTTAAAAATTATCTTTTTAAGGACATCGTCTCAATCTCCTTTCATTAAGGCATATTTGGTTTTATACACAATTTTCTTTTATACGGTGTATAAACCCCTTTGACTTTTACGTTTATTCAAAAGGAATCTTTTTATATGAAGCGTTTTGCTAAACAAAAAAAGGGAATGTTTTTCTTTCCGTACCTATGTGGAGACAACGACTTCTCCGCCGCTGTGACCATTATTTGAGTTTCGGCTTCCTCTACAAGCCATCATTTTTTTTAATGAAAAATAAATACAAAGTTTTAACTTTCTTTTATTTTGGTATTGAAAATGGTTTTGAAAGCGTTTTTATCAATGTGTTGTATTGATATCTTGTGATTGAAATGTGGAAATGTTATGTTTCCTTTATGCATGTTTTATGTGATATGATTATGTTATGGTTTATGATATGTTTAAACCTATTCATATGAGGAATGTATTGGACTTAATAAGTGACGGGTGGAGCCCGCTATAGCTCCTCGATGCATCGGTAGGTCTCATGAGACAACTAGACGTGGAATTGGCCGAGGCCCTTTCCCAATTTTATTTATGGTTTTGGCCGAGGCCTTAATCATTTTAGACGTCTTGGCCGAGGACTTGACAAAGTGTTTCAGAATGTCTGGCATTATACATTCCCTCATTATGAAAGTGGTTATTGATATTGCATGTGATTATTCGACCAGTAGAATATACATGTGAGGAAGTGAATGGAATTATCTCATTTTACTTTTTCCATATTATGTTGATGTTCAAGTTTAAAAGGATTTTGTTTTAGTTATACATTGCCTTAAATTTTTATGTTTATTTATGAAAGTTTCCGCATTATTGTTATCCTTACTGAGCATCCGAGCTCACCCCTTTCAATGTTTTAATATTTTCCAGGATGTGAAGAAGTATTTTATGAATGACCTGCAGGGATTGTCAGAAGAGGATATGAGAGTGTACTATGGAGACTTTGTTATTGTATTTTTTCACTTTATGATGTAATGTAACGTTTACGAATGTATCTAGTGTTTCCAAGGCTACTAAACTAATCGGTCTTTCGAGACTTGATCTTTTGTGATCATGCCAATGTTACGAAGTAATGCACCGACTCTGGGTAGCTGGGGTCAGGGCGTTACAGTTGGTATCAGAGGCAGTTTAGTACTAACCTTGGAAGATAGATTTAGATAAACTCTGATTAGAGCACATAGCCCAAAGATAGACTTTGAGGATTAGTATAGAAGAACTTCCTAGAATTTTGTTATTGTAGAGATTTTGTGAGTTTTCCGAGAAATACATACCTGTCTGGATACGAGGAAGTAGAGGTAGCTCTGGCATAGATGTACCTAGGGGTAAAACCTGAAAACACCGCTTTGAGCTAGGCTCGAACGGGAACTGGTGCACGACAACGGGCCTTGCTGCACTCTTGGTTACGACACTCTCGGGGGATATGCTTAGGATAATTCCCATTTTCTTTAAAACCCACTATGAACGGTTATGAGTATATACTTCCTAAAATAAAACCTTTTTATGATTATGGATTATATCCATAAATAGTTCAATTTATGTTAAGTATTTTACAAGTATGGAATTATGTATTTTGATTCATAAACTAATCTAGTTTATGCCATTGTTTAGAAATGGCGCCTAGTGGAAGGAATGGAAACCGTATCAATGCACGCACTCCGTGTAGGGATTGCCCTCCTTCTCAAGATAATTATTGTGGATCTGGAGATAAAACTGGTGCTGATCAACTTATTACCATACTGGGACAACTCACTCAAGTTATGAATAATAACCTTACTCGTATGGATCACCCTGATCCACAACGTGGAGGATCAATGTTAGACCGCTTCATGAGGCAACAACCACCACCATTTAATGGGGGTAAAAATCCGTTAGTAGCTGAGCAATGGATAAACTCCTTAGAGAAAATATTCCATGCCTTGGGGAGTAGCGAAAGGGAGAAGGTTTTCATAGCAGTTTACTACCTCACTGGAGATGCCGATCAGTGGTGGTCGCTGATTCAAAACACAAAGGAAGATGATGACTTATCGAATATGGAATGGAGGGATTTCAAAGAGCTTTTCTTAGAAAAATACTTTCCTCGTGACCATCGAGCAGATATGGAAAGGCAATTTCTGAGTCTGAGGCAGAAGGAGGATGAGAATGTCACAATGTATGAGGCCAACTTTACAAGGTTAGCAAGGTATGCTGCAGATTATATACGTAACCCAAGGAGTAATATTGATCATTTCTTTGATGGGTTAAAACCATTTCTCCGTCGAGCTTTAGTATCACAATCCTTCTCATCATACGAAGATATTGTCTCGTGTGCTATCAAGATAGAAAATGAATTCTCTAAGTCTTATGACAACAAAGTAAAGCAAGAGAAGAAGAGAACGGTGGAACAAGAGACAGATAAAGGGAAAAAGGGAAAGAAGGATTTTCCATTATGTGATAATTGTGGGAAGAATCACCCTGGTACTTGCCTAAAAGGAATGGGAGTTTGTTATAAATGTGGAGAAAAGGGTCAACAGGCTCGTGATTGCAAGGGAAATAAAGAGCCTATCAAAGTTGAATGCTACAATTTTAGAGAAATGGGTCATTATGCAAATGAATGTCCTAAGCGTCAGGGAAACTTACCTCAGAAAAGGCCAAGGGATCAAGGAAAATCTTATACTGTTACTACAGTTGAAGCAGAATAAATAATGTAATGGTGCTTTTGGACTTATGGATTATATTCTGGTTATTAGAATAATGTGATATATATATAAGGATTGTACTGTAGTACTTTTTGATTTCAGTAAGGTTTTAATATGATGAAGGTAATTATATTTTTAGTATGTGACAATAAGAGAAACTTTACTTTGTTTGGGGAATCTGATAAATTGATTTTGGAATTAAGAGACCTTTTAGAGAAAGTCTGGACAGAGGTATATTGGATAATTATAAAGGTTGGAGTGGATTAAGTTGATCTTTGGATAGTATTGTTTAAGGTTAAAAAATTTATGAAGATTATTTTTGGAATATTATGATACTATAGTTTTAGGAAAAGGACAACCTGCAGGGTGGGCATAACCTGTCGCGTCGGACAAAGCTGCAGGAATCGAACCCACAATCATGGTGCGACAGGCCTTTATTTCCTACCACTAGCCTACAGGAAGTCCCTGGTTATTACAAAATAATTTTACTAATCTAAATGGTATGTGTTAACATTTGGAACCTTATACAATTAGGATAAGTATAATATTTTTGAGTTCTATTATCTTTTTGAGTGAAAGATGAGTTGAAGGTTGAAACTCTAATTGTCAAGCATAAATATATATATACCTATCTCTTATTCAATGAATAAATTAATTCTTAAACTTTAGTAAAGGGATATTAAAACAAAAAAATGTGTTATCCTAATACCTTATGTCTTGTTGAACTGATGATATTTTAAATCAACATAGATTGAAGGCTTTGAGGCCCTCAATTTGACAGTTGATTGTGATTGATGACCTCAATCACTCCCTACAAATATTTACATTTTTCCTCCAATTATATGTCTCTAATTGCCACCAATGTTCTCCTAATCGAGATCATAATTGGGTGGTGACTTTTTCATTTCCCTTTCCCTCTTATTAAGGCTAAATTTTATTAATCTTATTTCCGATGTGGGTTTTCCTCAAAGGTATTTTCTCTTTTCAACCTTTTATTTTCAAAGAAAAATTTCAAATTGCGAGGACGCAATTTATTGAAGGAGGGGAGAATGTAACACCCCGAGCTTCCACGATACGCTTCTCATTCAATAATGCAATAGCTTGCATTGTACGCAAGTTCGAGTTCTAACACACCGCGACTAATCAAAGTAGCCGTTATGAATAGTAATAACCACTTTTTAAAATTATAGAAATTTTATATTTCAAAATGGACTTCATTTTTGTATTTGTAATATCGAAATTATCCTAAGTTGAATTTTTTGTAACTTTCTGAGAACTTCCAATTTTTTTATGAATAGTGAAAATTACTTAAAACAACTTTTTTAATCAAAATAATTTATTGTGATAAATTATACTATTTAGTGGTTTTAAAGTATAATTAGAATATATTTTTACCATTTTATCCAATGGTAGTCATTAGAATTAATTTAACATTGAAATTGGACATAAACAATTGTCAATCTTTTGATATAAATTGTTTCTTAAAAACACGCTATTTGTTGTGACAGCGGGAATTAATTATAAAATTAATTAATGCAACTTATATGTTTGGAATTTTGTAAAATAGACATCATTTTTGAATTTGGAATATCAATTATAGCTTAGGGTGAAATTTTGGCATTGTTCTGAAAAACTTCAATTTTTGATGAATAGTGAAACCACTAAGTGGTAGTTAAATAACTGATTATTCGTTTAAATGAAATATTACCACTTCTGTGATTTGATTTTCAAAAATCTGACATACATGGTTGTCATTAAGAATTAAAATGTGGTTCAATGAGATTAAAATAATTTTTTGGTGAATAGTAACTTTTAAGTTATTAATCGTGATTAGAGGTAATTAGTGTAGTTTAAGGTAAAAATAATGTTTTAATAATATGATATGAGCTTGACACTTGTCCTACTCCTATTGGATGAGTCATGGCCGACCAAGAAAATCCATGGGTCAACTTGGGGACCCCATGGAGCCACTTTAGTTGGAAAATGACATAAATACCTTTTATTTAATGTTAAAGTAAAAAATGACACAAACATGAAATGTTTTACTAAAACACTTTTTACATGGGGCTATACAAGTCATATTTTCGACTATAAATAGTCATTGGAAAGATAAAAATATTTCCTACATCATAGTATTTGTTTTATAATTTTAGACATTAAATAAATTAAATTATTTATGACATCATTATGATGCAGCGATGACCTCATTATTTAACGATTTTAATAAAATGAAAAGATAATGTACAATCCAAGGCTTAAACTTGTCCAAAGACTGTTGGATGGGTATATTTCGAACCCTTATCACCTTAGACACGAATTATATAAGTGTGGGACCTTTAGAATCCTAAAATCATTGTATAATAATGTAAAAGTTCCTTACTTTCCAAGAGTGCCCCTCCTCTCCTCTTATAAAAGGCCCCCACCTCTACCACCTCATTCACACTTTCAAGCCATTTGGCTCGGCCAAACTCTGACAAAATACTCTCCCAACTTCCCCCTCTTACTCCTAGAATCCTCACTTTGGGAAGAACTCTTCCCAAGGAAGCCTTTGTCTCCAATCAAAAGAGTTACCCGATTTAAAGGTAATGTCTTCTCTTATGTTATTTTGTTTTATTTTTCTTCTCCAACCCCATAAAATCTTTTTATTCATTTCTTTTTAACAAAAACAGTATCCTAAATATACTAGGATGTTGTTATAAGAAGGATTAGAGCTATACTTACACACACCTACATCTAATGGTTAAAGAACATATGGTTTCTGTGGATGGAGAATTTCTGCCTCACGAAACGATGATTGTTCAACACTCATATAACACCTTCAAAGGTGGCCATTAAGATGTCACTATATTTATATATGATATATAATATGTTTATGTTTTACTTATGCTTCTGTATTTCTCATTTATGGCATAATTTATGATTTCCATTATGGGTAAACGCAATAATTTCATTTTAGGAAGTGCGGACTACCGCCCCCTCAAAGTGATTTGAATCGTTAATGCCATATGTGGGATGTATAAAGGATGGAGTAAATGGTATTATACACTATATTATACTGGAATTATATTATACATTTATATCATTATGATTTCATTACATTAAATATGAAATAGAAATGAAAGTAGCGTTCATGCGTACGTACGGCTTACCGTCTCCATGAACGGTGCATTTCATTTCTTACCTCTAAATGTTACGTAATGTTATAAATGAATGTATATACTGGATATATATGATATATATGACATCTAAATCATGAGTATAATTCTGGAGATAATGGATATTCTACCACATAAACAACTTGTAATTATAAGAAGTTTATTGTTGACTCGAGTACCAAAGATCGACAAAACGACCGTTATTAACTTAAATAATTACATAATGTTCATATCATTTTAATAAGTGATATAAAAAGGATAATGAAATTTAAAATGGTTCTTAATAAGGTATATATTAACTCTAGTTTATTATTCATGCGGTTAAATAACGGTTGAGTCAAGTCCGACACGAGGTAAGGGAATTTCTTAACCCAACTTCCATTCTTTGGGTTAATCTCCTACTTTCAAATTATGTCATGATATTATTATGTCCTATTTTGTATTTTTAAGTTCTTTATGTGTACCTATAGTGAATACACATAACAGATCTATTTTATTTTAAAAATTATCTTTTTAAGGACTTCGTCTCAATCTCCTTTCATTGAGGCATATTTGGTTTTATACACAATTTTATTTTATACGGTGTATAAACCCCTTTGACTTTTACATTTATTCAAAAGGAATCTTTTTATATGAATCGTTTTGCTAAACGACAAAAGGGAATGTTTTTCTTTCCGTACTTATGCGGCGACAACGACTTCTCCGCCGCTGTGACCATTATTTGAGTTTCGGCTTCCTCTACAAGCCATCATTTTTTTTAATGAAAAATAAATACAAAGTTTTAACTTTCTTTTATTTTGGTATTGAAAATGGTTTTGAAAGCGTTTTTATCAATGTGTTGTATTGATATCTTGTGATTGAAATGTGGAAATGTTATGTTTCCTTTATGCATGTTTTATGTGATACGATTATGTTATGGTTTATGATATGTTTAAACCTATTAATATGAGGAATGTATTGGACTTAATAAGTGACGGGTGGAGCTCGCTATAGCTCCTCGATGCATCGGTAGGTCTCATGAGACAACTAGACGTGGAATTGACCGAGCCCCTTTCCCAATTTGATTTATGGTTTTGGCCAAGGCCTTAATCATTTTAGACGTCTTGGCCGAGGCCTTAACAAAGTGTTTCAGAATGTCTGGCATTATACATTCCCTCATTATGAAAGTGGTTATTGATATTGCATGTGATTATTCAACCAGTAGAATATCCATGTGAGGAAGTGAATGGAATTATCTCATTTTACTTTTTCTATATTATGTTTATGTTCAAGTTTAAAAGGATTTTGTTTTAGTTATACATTGCCTTAAATTTTTATGTTTATTTATGAAAGTTTCCGCATTATTGTTATCCTTACTGAGCATCTGAGCTCACCCCTTTCAATGTTTTAATATTTTCCAGGATGTGAAAAAGTATTTTATGAATGACCTGCAGGGATTGTCAGAAGAGGATATCAGAGTGGACTATGGAGACTTTGTTATTGTAGTTTTTCACTTTATGATGTAATGTAACGTTTACGAATGTATCTAGTATTTCCAAGGCAACTAAACTAATCGGTCTTTCGAGACTTGATCTTTTGTGATCATGCCAATGTTACGAAGTAATGCACCGACTCTAAGTAGCTGGGGTCGGGGCGTTACAAAAAACATCAATATTAAGATATAAACAATGAATATTATCATATTTCAGCAGCTAATCACTTCCCCCAACTTGAGTTTTTCTAGTCCTGAGAAAAAGTATCTCAAAAATATGAAATAAAATACCCTTTTCCAAAAACATTTTAACATACATTTATCATAAAAAATAATTCCAAAAAATCATGAAACCTTTAAAAATAATTTCACACAAGATGGTTTTACAAAAATATCCCAATCCCAAGCCCATTCTTTTGTTAAAATTCATCATCATATTTCACTCAATTTCAATTAAGCATGAGGATGTATTGTGAATTACAAAATTGCATGGGGCCTATTTTATTATTAAAGGGGGAAAATAGAAGTTCTAGGTGGGAATCACATTAAACCTTAAGATTAGTATCCATTTTTTATATTTTTTATAAAACCATAATATATATTAAAAGGCTAACTCTCGGCAAGAAAACTATGAAGTCATGATCCCCAAGTGCTGAATTCCACACTTATTTTCAATTCCATGGTCTACAATAGAGATGTAAATCTGAACTCTAGGAAAGAAAACTATGGAGTGGTGATCCCCAAGTGTTAGATGCCACACATTTGTATAAAAAATTTCTCTATGTGGTCTTTTTAAAAAAAATGGATACTCAAATTAAAATTAAAGTGGCCCCAAACCCTATGCTATGATCAATGGTACCCAAGAACTCAAGCTTGCACCCAAAATCCAATGGATGTGCATTGTTTCATTTTTATTAAAAGGATGAAAATTTAAATGATGAAAATCACATTAGACAACCACACTTTCCAAAAAAATATTCTCATGTGCTTAAACTTTTATTAAAATAATAATCAAGGCATTAAAAACATTTTACATTCAATTTTAATTTTTCACAATCTACATTAATGTAATAAATTATAATGAATTGAATTTTTTAATTGAATTTTTTATCATAAAATCCCAATTCTTTTTTCAAAATCCTATATTTTCACTCCCCCAACTTATAATGAAACATCTCTCAGTTTTGAAAAAGGCTATAAGTGATAGATTAGAATTAGGAAGAAATAGAGAGAGATTTTATTTAAAATGAAATCATAGAATGAAATCACCTATTTGAATTTGATGAGCCATCAATAATAAATTTATCACTTTTGTCTTCATGTCACATGTAGACTCCTTAAGGATGATTGAAGGCTGGGTTTGAACTTTATAAGGAAATGGTTTTATTTTGTAATACTAAAATGCTTCAACACCTAAATCTCACACCAAAGAGACATTAGATCACATTGGAAACCCTAAGGGTATTCCATTAACAAAAAACATAACAAAACACAAAATAATAAAAAATAAAAAAATTAAAAAGATGGGTTGCCTCTCAAAAATCAGTTAATTTAAATTCTTTAGCTTGACTTAGACCCCCCCAACTTATAAAATTCAAACATTAAAAATTTTAAAGACCCCAGTATTCTCCACTTCTACTTTATTCAGAATTATTACTTGTTTATAATTTCTATCATATAAAATCCTTTGTTCTACATTGAAGGGGAAAATCTAAGAAATATCAGAAATGGTTGATCTAGTTTCTTATGTATTATTTTCTAATACATTAATGATCATTCCTAAATTAAGTGTTTCCAGATAAGTATGAATGAAAACTGAAATATCATGGTTGTACCCAATTAAGGGATGCTAAAGAGGATGATAAAGGATTATAATGTTGAGGTTGGGTTGATTGAAATTTCATAAAGATGATTTCCATTTTGAATCAAAAATAGTTACTTCTCCAACAAATTTAGAAATAATTTTTTTGTTATGAAAATATTATTCATACACAAAATTGGACATTTGAATGTTAGGAATGGTTATGAAATATATTTTTATTATCTATCCTAGTGGTTCAGTGATTATCAGTCTTGAAAAACCATCCTTAGTTCCATATTCAGAATATTCAATTCATGAATCCAAAATTTTCTCTTTTGAATAAAAAAACCAATTTACTATTGATTTAAAGACCCTTAAACAATTTATTGGTCTTATTCAGTTATCCTAGATTCAAATGTTTTTGCTTCAAAAAAATTGTGAGAGTATTTTGGAAAACTAGACACTTTACATAAGGTAATAGAAGGGTTAGTCAGTGTAGGGATGGGTTCCTTGCACGTTTTAATGCCTTTTAGTTCTAACCTCAAATATGAAACTTAATAATTAATTTTATCCATTTGTTGACATATTTTTTCAAGAATTTTTTGGGTATTATTATGGATAATAGTTTGGACATTATGGAATTCCATAATTTCGATCTCTTGAACCACCCTTGAGAGGGATGGAAATTTATTCTTTAGATGTTCATCATCCCAAATATTGTACAAGTCATTGGGTGTATGCTAATCATTCAATGTTTGATCAATTAAATTTATTATGTGAGGTGATTACAAATATTGATTTTCAATTTGTTTTTATATTTGGTTTATGATGGGGTAATAATGTTGATACTCCATTGGAGTAGAATAAAATTATGATTCAAAGTGAAGAAGAGGGAAAATAAAATAGACGTGTGGGTATGAAAAGAAGTTTAGTGTCTAATATACTTACTTGGGTCCCAAAAAAGGGAACCAAAATTTGGTTTTTCCAAAATTTACCATACTGGTATAAGCAGTCGTTGAAGTATAAGAAGGGACTGAAGAATTAACCTTTAGACACTCAAAGATGTTGGGGGATTGGCTATAAAGTTTCCAACTATGGTGTTGATTTAAATTATGAAAATAAAATACTAGTGTTCATAAAATAATGATTTTAAATCTATGAATGAAAAAAATAATTATTTTAATTGAAATAATTAAATAATATGGGTTTATCCAAGGTTGTTGTTATGGGTAGAATGGATGTAATTGTTTTTCTATGAATTTTCGGTTCAACAATTCAAGAGGTATCAAATCAATGAGATAACTAACTGATATCATTGTATGGTTTAATTCATACCCAATATCAAGGATAATCACAAATTAACATAGAGGATCAATTTTATAATCACTCTAAGTAATTATATCATACTAGCACTCAGAATGTGTACTCATTTAATTTGATTAAGACAAAGAAGAAGACAAATCAAAGAATGGAGCTCTTAAAATAATGAATATATTAAATAATTTAATATCATAAAATAACATTAAATCAAACCCATGCAACACACTAGGATAAAACCATAATTTTTTTTCCTAAATTGATGTTATTCTATCAGTGGAAGTGGGAAGTCAACTTAAAGAAGTGGGATTGAAGAAGAAAAACTTTAAGAAAATTGAACACTCCACCATTGTGTGAGGAAATCACAAGTGCTAGTGTGAATAAATTCACACCTTGATTAAATGGTATCATCATGTTAAGAAAATTAAAATAATAAGTGAATAAGAGGAAAATGTTTTATTAATAATATAATATGATTTAAAAACTTACATGGAAAAAATGAAGGTGTGATTACAAAATGGAACTGAAAAATTACAATTGAAAGAAAAATTTGATTACAATTACCTTCACCACAAACTTCTTATATATAAATATTAGGATCCTAGGTTCGATAACCCATCAATACATTCCTTCCCCATAATTTAAGAGAGTCAAAAGGAGGGTGAGAAATAAAAGAAAATTGGATGTTTCAAAGTTGACCCGGAAAATCATTCAGGTTCATCCCCCTTTTTGATGTGTGAATTTGAAACTTCATAAAGCCGAATAATGAAGATTAATAAAAGAGTAATATCTTATTCCTAGTGTCCTATAATATCTATAAAAATAATATCCCAATTATATTATCATTTTGTATTTTATTCTTGAAATGGTGGGATGACTTTATGGGCATTCAGATCTGACCATAAATTTAATCTTCATCTTTGAGCACCTAGATCACCATGAAAACTTATGAGTTAGCTCGAAACATATCTTAATTAAATAATCCCCATAATTTTATCTTTTTACAATTAAAATTTTAGATTCATTAGAATTGTATTGTGGGTCCCACTTTTTATTGACTGGCCTTAGGCCCATTATGCTTTGTCCAGAAATTTGTGCATTCATTTCCAAAAAATATATATCTTACCTTGGGATTCATCCATAGATCCTAAAGGATAAAATTTTAAAAACAAATTGATAAATAATATTCTGTAATAAAAAATTAAAACAGTGAATATAATTTATTCCACAAACAGATGATTAATTGGGCCCAAATTGACACTTTAAACATGAATTATACAATAATGTGAAATGAAGTTCAATTTATGAATTAGACAAAAATTGGTGTTTATAGACATTGAAAACATCAACATTAAGATATAAAAAAATTAATATTATTATATTTTAGTGGGTAATCAAGTACAAAACATTTATAGGAATAAATGAATAATATGAACAAAAGAAGATAAACACAACTAATAACCATCCAGTTCTAAATAAATAACCATTAATGACCATGTAATTCCATAAGTACAATACTCCAAGAATCCAATAGGTAATACATAAAATAGTTCTAGACTGATGAAAGAATAATAATAAATAAAATAATCCAAATCCATAAGTCATCCTGAGTACATGCTCAGATGCTACTCCCCTTCAAATTCCTAGTCCATATGATACAACAACAAAGATGCACAATCCAAGTCCCAAAATGTAGTCATAAGATCTATCCAAGTACCCAACGGCGGCCCGAACAGGATGTGAGTAAATCTCAGTAGGAAACTGCCAATTTCCTGTAATGCATATCCATTCTATGATATTAAAAGTGTACATATATAATAATAATATAATTAGTAATGTAACCAAAACCTAGTCAGATCGGGTTCTTGAGAGGACACCTATCCGAATCTACCAGATTCTGCCTAAGTCATGATGTATCTGAACAAGTGACGTTGTAATAGATGTATATGAGTATGTAAAAATAAGACCAAGACTTGTGTAATATAGCTAAGGCTTCCATGTATAATAATCATATAAGGGAACTAAGAGGTTCTATGACATGTGTTACTTTTGTAGTCAAGTATAATTCCTAAGGGACGTGGCATTTTCATATCAATCATGGTGCCTAGATCATCATTTTTTACCTAATTCAAGGATTTAGATCATAATTTCCAATATCCAATTCAAGGAGTAGGAACTCCATGTACAATATTCTAAACTGTGGTGAAGAAAAACCATGTCTAACATCCTTTTAAAGGGCCGAGAACATCATGTCCCACCTCCTGACTATTCAAAAAAATAAAAATAATAACTAGGAATACAATAATTCTATTTATAATTCATTCAATCCAAGAATTCCAACAATCTTGATTAAGGCATTCTGAATCGTAACCCAAGTATCACCCTTGGCATAATATAGATAAGCATGTTTCCATTAATAACTAAAAATAGGCCATGAGAAATATCCATTCCAATTTTCAATTAGAACATACCCTTAATCATATCATCTATAAGTTCAAAAAATGAGTAAGTGAAAAGGTCATAATAAAACTATGAATAATCATAATTTATCAAGTAACATGTTATAAATTTATACCATTTCATTTAATTTATCCATTTCCTTTCATTTAACAATGAAAATGGCTCAGGAAGTATTTATAATTTCAGTGGTTATAGGCATAATTCATAATTAACAAGGGCCAAGTAGGACTCTAGGAAAATATAAAATTCAATCAAAACCATTAACCAGTTCTTTTGTGATCTACCTAAAGGGGATCAAGTAATGGTATTTGACCATTTATAAATTCATTTTATTCAATTAAAAATCCCACTCATCGGGTGGAAAGCTCAACACACCTCAAGGGTGGTTTAATTATATAATAAATACATAGGTTTCATGTGTATATAATAAACACACCCCAAGGGGGAGTTTTGAGTTGAGTTAGACAACCTCCAGTGAAGGAATTGGGTATTGAGGACAACCATATCAAGGTACTAACAATTTATTTAAATTAAATTAATATTTAAGAGGTGATGGATGGAAATTATAGTTCATGACACAATAATTCATTTTATAAATGAATAAAATTTAAGGGAAAATAATCTAAACCACCTACCTCATTTTTAGAAAGCATCACTCATCCAAAATTGGCCTTTGATTTGAGATTAAATGAGGGGAAATGAGAAACTAGAAAAACACCTTGAAAATAGGGCATATGATCTCACATGGAAATAACATTCCAAAAGGAAATAAAAATAGAGAATAAGTAAGGGGAATCATAATATTACCAATAGAGATTCAATGAAATAAACAGTTCTGGAATTAGATATCTGATGGAGGAGTTTCATTAAATCCTATTAGAGGGAAGTATGAGAGATCCCTAAAGATGGAGTAATTGTGCGTGAAATAGAGGATGATGGAAGATTTTCAGTTAAAATAAATGAGGGAAAATGAACATTTAACACTTTTTAAATGGGAACATGGTTTTTCCACATGGATTTACTAACCATATTCCAACCATGTGCACTCATCATCTAAAGTCACACAGCCATGCTCAGTTCAAGTGCACAGTCAAGGAGAAAGTGCACCAATTGTTCCCTCAAAAACAGCCTCACCACACAACCCACATAGGCTAGGTGTATGTTTAGAAAAACCATGGGAAAGATATGTGATTTACCTCTACATTTTTCTATATATTTTATATGGTTGTTCATCCTATGGTGTATGGTTTTAAAAACCATGTGACACCCTTTTCAAAGACACATAGTTGAGGTGCATGGTTTTCACTAACTATGTGCCTCCCTTTTCCTTTCTGAAAACCATTCTTTCAAATACAGATGCTCCCAAAACTCACCCATACTCCTAAGACACCTCTTAGACCTTAAAATCCATAAAAAACACTTTAAAGTGTTATAAAGATTAAAATTATGTTTTGAATATCTATTTTTATATTAGTCAATCCACCAAACAAAAAACTCTAATTCCTTTGAAATGTCCAATCTTCTCAAAACACATGACATTACAACCACTCCACTGTAGAAATTCTCACCCAAAAGAAGCCTTGATGGACAATGAAATAATCACCCAACCTACTGGGTCATGAATTCCCTCTCAAATAGTTGTGTTGTGTTTATGAACACCCAACATGCCTCCAAGTGCCACTTTGATTATATGTCACTTAACCCTCCAAAACTTGAGAAAACGATCATAACCACTGTTGAAACATCATGACTACACTTACTTGGTTTCATCTAACCTAATACATGAGAACGCAATTTTATTTTTCATCAACATGCATATGGTACTCCCACTATTGGTTATATACTTAAATGTCCAATTCTGATCCTCATCACTCTCACTGTTGGAATTTCCTGCTAAAGCACATCCTTGGCATCCTAATGATTTTCCCGACACAATTATCATCTAGTTAACACAAAGCACATATGAGGGAACTACCTCTAGTCTTTAATTTGAATAAAATATTCAAATTATGATCGACCAAGATGAAACTAATCATGTTGGATTTTCCTTGAAAATCCCTAACTAAACTTTTCAATATACTTGTCTCAACCCACAACATGCCTGAAATGGTTCCTCACCGACTGTATATAACTTTACAAAAAAAATTAAGTTGAACCTCCTCAGATTGACTATTTCTAAAAACACTCAACTTTAACTACCGATGTTTCAAAAAAACCAAATCCTAATTCCTTTAATCCAAGGCACACCTAGATCGCTTTGAGCATGCTCACTGAATCCCATAACCAACTTCTGGTGACATATCCTAATTGAACTATCCCCTATTCATTTCCTCCATTGTTACATAACATGAACACCATTTAATTATTGACCCATCACCCTTTGATCATAAAAATCTATCTTGGTCCTGACAGACACACTTGGAAACCACCATAAATCCACATTCTAACTTGTACCTAGCACTCGATGATAAAACAAGTTGTTCCTGGTTCCATTACCCAATGTTATTCAAAAGTCAATACAATCATCTAGAATTCAGTCTTGAATTATAACAACCCTTCTCACATGGGTTCATCCTCTAATAGACCATGGTTCCCTCCTCACCATAAGGATTCCTTTATGTAACTCCTTTATCACAAATTCCATGGATTCATCTATCAAACCAAAAAATCAATTTTTTTAGATCATCATATAGTTTATTCTCTCTTAGTGTACTCAATATGATGTCAAGATATTGGGAATGATCATCTCCAAACTAGGGGTAAACTAAGATGTTACTAATGATAATCATAACCCTTCCTTGGTCTATAGAAATATAAAACATGGTATTCTACAAAGATTTCATTGATAAGTGTCTATCACTCTCACTAATCCATACTTTCTTAAAACCATGAAATAATTTATTTTAGATAACCCCTAATTACATGTATCTTGATAATGCATGTCAAGTTCTAACTATGGGTCAATCGCCTCACAAAACCCTATTTAACACCTTGATAGCACTAGTCACCTTTTTCTAGCATGAGCATGTTATCCTTCAATAAAAACTCAAGACAGTCTCTTAATATCCAAATAAATCCCAATATTATTTCTAACAAACCAAATCCAACTTCACACATGCAAGATCATTGAATTAAATATAGATAACTCTTTATGAAAAATCCTAGCAGCAGCGATTGATGCACCAATACTACTCGGTCATGATTCCCTTACCACTCGAGGCATACTGTGATCATTTAAGAACACTTATCAAGGATTGTGTCCCATATTTATTGAACCCTACACATTTGGAGTTCTCATATATTTACCATAATTGATCTAGAGTTGATCAATAGCTACCCGAATCCATTTTCATACCCTAACAGTATAGTTTTAAAGTTCAAAACATAAAAATAACTTGTTGTACTTAACATGGTGCATACAAGGAGGCCTCAGATCACCTTCGAAATGTCACAACCAGACCCACTAGGGCCCTCAGGCTAGGGATAAGCTAAGTTTGATAAGCCCAAGTCTTCCTCTAATAGGTCAATGGCTAGAGAACTGTTAGGTCCACTAGGTTAGATACCCTGAGAGGGGGGGTGAATCAGGGTATGACAGATTAAAACAACTACCCCTATTGATCTTTTCTCGTTGTTAAGAAAGTATCTCTTCTCTATATTTTCTGTATCACCGTATAAACAAAAACTAAATCATGCACAAGACACATTGATTTTTACTTGGTTCACCCTCACTAGGCTACGTCCAAGGAGCATACACAGGAGATGTTCCGATGTACCAAATCCACTAAAAGCACACTGTTTTTTACAAAGTTCGGGATAGATCACTTCTAATCCCAGGCTCACTACCTTTACAATGTTTAGGGTCTTCTCACTACTTTCCCAAGGGTCACTCCCTATTTCTCTCTCTCTAGCTCACTGTCGGTGGAGAGGATCACCTTCTTCCTCTTCCTTTTCTCACTACTCTGGAAAGGATCCACTCATAGTTTATAGACCTGTAGGTCTCTTCATTACCACTAATGAATGCATCCTCCACTGTATTTCAATTATCTATTGAAGTCCAAATTTCATCCACTGATGAATACCCCTTTTACCCTGAACACTAGGAAATTCCTTTGGAACAACCTTCACAAAGCACCCTACTTCGCGAGGCTCCCAATTTCGCAAACCTCAAACAAGCCTTCGCGAAGCTCCTGCCTTTTCGTGAAGCACTCTCAAGAAGCACTCCCATGAAGCTCAAGCCTTCGCAATGCTTAGTCCATCGTGGAACTCAAGCCATCACAAAGATACTTCCCTCATAAAGCTCACTGAGCCAACACGGAGCACATGACTTTCGCAGAGCTAGATTAGCCTCCATAAAGCTCTTCTTTCGCGAAGCACACTACCTTCGCGAACCTAGAGCAAAGGATTTTCTTTGAAAGCTCTCTATTCTCTTATCTTCTTCTATTGAAGGGGTCGAGGCCTATTTATAGGCGATTCCACTGACCCACAAATTTTCCACACGAAGTCAACGCCACGTCATCTCAAATAGCGAAGCTCCGAAGTTCCCACCGAAATTCTCTCAAAATCACAAAGCACCACGGAAATTTTCTGATTGCGGAGCTTGACATAATCGTGGAGAATCATCGTCAATACCTTCATTCATTCGTCGTGAAGCTACCTTGCAAAGCCCTTCACCGTCGCGATGCGCTTTAACCTCTTTCTTTCATGAAGCTTGATGTAATCGGGAAGAATCACCATCATCATTTTTCTGGTCTTCGCAAAATCCAATCCAAGAAGCCTATCTTCGCGAAATTCATGGATTTTCCATATTTTGTTGAGATCTTAAAGGATATACACTTTTCACAATACTCACTAACCTCCAAATTTTGGACCCCAAAAATTTGGAAAACACTGGAAAATGGAACCACCTTGTACTGCTCTTTTTGTACTGCCTCCAGATCGTCCATTACTTTTTCATGGTTCTTTGTCAACATGGATTGTCAACAACATCTCTGGAACTCGACAATTATCCATGGAAAACTACTTTTTCAACAAATAGAATCAACCCAAAAATACTGCAATGATACCTTGAGGGATTTTTTTTCCAACAATCTCCCCATTTGGGTTTGTTGACAACTTTTCTTAGAATGATTTTCTGCACTTTTATACCTCTCTGATGCTCCTTCCAGCCGCTACCACCATTCGGCTCTTGCGATTCTGATAGCATTAAAGGATTCACTTAACACATACTCTAAGCCCACATGAGAAATGATCAGTGTGAGAAACAAGAGTAGTATGAGAAGTTCATCAATGAATCACTTCATGTCATACACCAATTGTTAATTCCAAACTGATACCAACTGCTAAATTGATACCGATTGTTAAACCACACTGATACCAATTGGTGATAGCTGGAAACCTTCTCTCTCTATTCCAACATCATTGTTCTGCTTTTATCACAATCCTCAGTTATCATGATATATATTCTTTGATCGATCACTTCTAGCATCATCAAATTTAATAACACTCCCCCTATCTCATTGCTCTCCCCCTATCTCGATGCTCCACCCGTCAGCATCTCCTCAAGTCTTTGAAAAAGACATTTTCGCCCTTCATTATCCACATATTCTCCCCCTTGAGGAGTCACTATTTCTCCCCCTTTGTCAATGAACTCAAAGTTCACCCCTTTGTGTTCTGCAACATTGGAAAGAACACAGATTAGCACAGTAGAGAAAAACAGACAATACCTCGGGTAGAGGGGGTGTTCCACATCTACACTCTTTTAAGTGTGGGGAGTCGACTGAACTCCCAGATCCAGTTGATTCCTTTCAAATGCTTCCTTGGGTAAGGAAATTATCATAATATCTACAACCTGTAGCTCTGTAGGCACATACTCCAACTTCACAAGCCCTTGCTCCTCCTTCTCTTTGATGAAATGATATTTGATCTGAATGTGCTTTGTCCTGGAGTGATGAACTGGATTTTTGCTAAGATTGATAGCACTTGAGTTATCACACTGGTTTCCAATCAGAGACTTCACTTCAACTCCCATATCTTCAAGCTACTGCTCCATCCACAATAACTATGTGCATGCTTGAGTGGACGCAATATACTCAGCTTCCGCAGTTCTCAATGAAATTCAATCTTACTTCTTTCTTAGCCAAGAAATACACAATCCACCAAGATAGAATTCACCACCTGACGTTGATTTTCTATCATCCGCTGAACCGGCCCAGTCTTCATCAATATATCCCAATAACTCTGTCTGATATTTTTCATTATATGTCAAGAAAAATTCCACCATGCCCTTGATATATCAAAGTATTCTTTTTACTGAAATCATGTGGCTTTCCTTGGGATTACTCTGATATCTCGTTGCTTGGCATGTGGCGAAAACAATGTTAGGCCTTGTTGTGGTCAAGTACAACAAACTTCCAATAATTTTCCTGAATTCTGTGATATTAACTACCTTTCCATCCTCATCTTTTGATAATTTCATCCAGGTAGCAACTGGAGTCTTCATCTACTCGGAATTATCCATTCCAAACCTTCTTAGAACCTCCTTGGCGTATTTGGATTGAGAAATGAAAGTGTCATTACTTCCTTGTGTCACCTGTAAACCAAGGAAAAATGTCAACTCACCAATCATGGACATTTCGAACTCACTTTTCATGAATTCAGAAAATTGTTTGCACTGAGCTTCATCTGATCCACCAAATATTATGTCATCAACATAAACTAACTCCATCATCCTTTGATTACTATTGTTATTGAAGTAGAGATTATAATAAACTCCACCACGTTGAAACCCAAGCTTCTTCAAATACTGATCTAGCCTTGAGTACCGTGATCTTGGTGCTTGTTTCGACCCATATAGTGCTTTCTTCAACTGACAAACTTTATTCTCATATTCATGAATGAGAAAACCATTTGGATTCTCAATGTACACCTCTTCTTCCAGAAACCCACTCAGAAGTGCAGATTTGACATCGATCTGAAACACTTTGAACTTTCTTTGCACTACTATGGATAAAAATAATCAGATTGTCTCTAGTCTCGCAACCAGTGAAAATGTCTCATCAAAATCTATTACCTCTATCTAGGAGTACCCCTTACACACTAGTCGTTCTTTGTTCCGAATCACTGTGACATCTTCATTCATCTTGTTGCGATAGACCCATTTAGTCCCGATGACATTCTTATCTGTTGGCCTCAAAACAATCTCTCATGTCTGATTCTTCTCAATCTGATCTAGCTCTTCATTCATTTCCTGAATCTAGTTTCCATCTTTAGTTGTATCAGCGAAGAATTTTGGATCAACCTGTGATAGTAAATATGTCTACTGTAGTGATTTAATTCTTCTTGTCCAAACTAGAGCTGACTGATCACCAATGATATTCTTCCTATCAATTTCAGCTCAACTCTTTGGCTTCCTTACAGACACAGACTTGACACTTTCTTCTTCATCATCATTGTCTTCTTCTGAGTCAGCATCTTCCACTTCTTCTCCTCCTGTGTTATTTTCCTCTTCATCACTTTCATCAAGAAACTTCTCACTGTGTTGTATAATATTCTCTTCATTTTCCATAATAGTGACGTCATTTCTCTCAATTACTTTTTTCCAGCCTCTTGTTAAAGCATTTGTATTATTTGCTTTTTCCTAAGTAGCCCATGAATATTTCCTCATCTCCACGTGATTCAAACTTCGTATGCTTTTCTTTGTTGAGAATGAAGAACTTACTTCCAAATATTCGAAAGTATTTCATGGTTGTCTTCTTTCCGTACCAAATTTCATACAGAGTCTTTCCTTCCTTCAGACACAATAGAGCCCTATTAGAAATGTAGACTGATGTCAATACTACTTCCTTCCAAAACTTCTCTGGTATGTCTTTTTCTATAAGCATTGTTCTGGCCATGTTGTTGATGATCTGATTTCTCCTTTCAACCACTCCATTCTGTTAGGGAGTTCTTACTGAAGAAACTTGATGCCTTATCCCATGTTTCTCTAGATACTCTTCCACCTGACTGTTTGTGAATTCTATATCATTATCTGTATGAAACTTTAGAATTTTTTGTCCAAGAATAATTTCAGATTCCCTTCGGTACTATTTTAAGCAGCTGAACACATCGCACTTATGGGAAATAACAAATACCCATGCCATTCTGATATATTCATCAATGAAAATAATGTAATACCTCTTCCCGTCAATGGCTCTGGGTGAAATAGGTCCACAAACATCAGCATGCACCAATTCAGGCACTCTTGTAGACTTCTTTTCCTTTGCTTTGTACGTATTTCTGATGATCTTCCCCTGTTGACAAGTGTCGCATGTATGTGTACGATCACGTGATAGCTTAGGGAGGTCTCTTGCTGCTTCACACTTTACCAGATATTATAGGGATGGTTGGAAAGGATGACTAAGTCATTTATGCCACAACTTGTTTTCTTCCTCTCTAGACAGAAAACACATATCTTCTTCTCCACTTACCAGGTAGAGATTTCCCTTTGTTCTTTTCCCTGTAGAAAAACTTCTTCATATCTTCCTTTTAAAACACACATCTTCTTAGTAAACCTTATAGAATGTCCTGAGTCACATAGTTGACTGATGCTGAGAAAATTGTGACTGAGGCCTTCTACTACTAAGACATCAGCACGTCTCATCTCTTTTCCCCCAAACCTGACCTTTCCTGCACTAATAATCTTCAGGCCTTCATCATTTCCAAACTTGAAAAATCCTTCTTTATCATATTTTATGCCTGTAACAAGATCCTTATTACTTTTCATGTGATATGTGTAACCACTATCAAGGATCCACACACCAGAGCGATCTGATGCTTTAAGGGAAATTTCTGCCACCACGGCCTTCTCATCCTTCTTTTTTGTCCATATTTTTTCCTTAACACTTGTCATGGATTGAGACTTCTGTTCTTTCTTAGAGTATGATGGACCAGCTTAATCTGGAAAAGCTGCAAATCTATTCTTCATTTTTAACTCACTTGTTGGTTTATTGATCTGATGCTTGCGAACATTTTGATTATGCTTTGGCACATTCCTCTATATGGTCTAAGTGTAGTACCTAGCCATGTGACCAAATCCTCCACACCAAAAATAGTGTCCTTCGAAATATTCTTTGGAGAACCATTCTCTATTTGGATGTCACCTTTGTTCTTATTCCCTTCAATATCTCTTGGCTATGGAACACACATAATGTGAATGTCCCATATTTCCACAACAATAACACCTGATATAAGGTGAATTCCTTTGTGTTACTTTTTCACTATGAGTTTCCCCTTGGGATCTCTGAGTATTCTGATTCTTCTTTATGCCCAAATAAACCTTCAACCTTGGGATGGGTGCTTGCTGTCTGACTTCAATTTTCACAGATTTTTGTTTCTGATCAAGCCCTGAATCAGCCTTAACATCTGAGTTCAATTGTTTCTTCTTTCCTGGTGAACTAAAAGGATCCTCTTTAATCGTTTCGGTCTTCGGAATGACCTGCTTTCCCAAGAATGTGTTGGGAATAAAAGGTTTTTTCTGGTCTTTAACTTTTCCCCGCAGACCGACAACTTCCTCTTCAAGCTCATCAATACGCTTGACGTGATCTTTCCTTGTGTTTTTCAAGCCATCAATCTCCCTTTTTTGTTCTTCTATCTTGATTTTATACTCACTAACTAATTCTGAGTTCTCTAGTGTTAATGACTTGAGTTTCTCAATTTCTTCCATTAACACATACTTCTCTTCTTCATGCTACTCCATATAGAGTTTGGCATCACGAACTACTTTGTTAGCTTTCTTTTTTTGGATCTCCAAAAATCTATCTCCTCAAGAGCAGCCTCTAACTTGACTTTAATATCTATTCTTCCTTCAACTTCTTCTTCTTCATTATCACCTTCAGTTTTGTTCTTCTCCTGAGAACTACCGACAACTGCCATCATAGCATTTTCTCCTCGATCTTTGTGGTTCTATATCTATAGGTGATTCCACCGACCCATGAACTTTCCGCGTGAAGTTAACACCATGTCATCTCAAATTGCGAAGCTCCGAAGTTCTTGTTGAAATTCTCTCAAAATCGCAAAGCAACATGGAAATTTTCTGATCGAGGAACTTGACATAATCGTGGAGCATCACCGTCAATCCCTTCATGCCTTCGTTGCGAAGTTCCCTTACAAATCCCTTCACCGCCGTGATGCGCTTCAACCTCTGTCGTTCGCGAAGCTTGACGTAATCACAAAGAATAACTGCCATCATTTTTTTGGTCTTCACAAAATCCTATCCAAGAATCCTATCTTTGCAAAATTCATGCCTTTTCCATATTTTGATGATATCTTCAAGGATATCCAATTTTCGTGATGCTCACCAACCTCCAAATTTTGGATCCCAAAAATTTGGAAAACACTGGAAAACGGCGCCACCTTGTAATGCTCTTTTTGTACCACCTCCAGATCGTCCATTCCTTTGTCATGGTTCTTTTTTAATATGCATTGTCAACAGCATCTCTGGAACTTGACAATTATCCATGGAAACCTGCTTTGTCAACAAACACAATCAACCCAAAAATACTGCAATGATACCTTGAAGGATTTTTTTCCAAACAAGAACAACATTAAGTATAGATATCACACACATGAGAGGTATTATCCTAAGGTACCAGTATGCGCACACACATCTCTAAATACCCATGAAATGTTGAAAGGTAGAAACATATGATAATATAATTCATGAAAACATCTATAACCAATAATCATTGTGTGAAAATAATATTGGGAAGCAAAAGGTATAAATATAATCCCACCCAAAAAGTGAAAAATAGTTCAACCTACTTAGAAGGAAGGGACTACTGTAAAATCAAACACTCAGTACATCCATAATCATTCTAGTCTGAACTATGATCTACATTCTCTTCGTACTCTAAGGAATCTATAAAAAGAAATGTTGTATGTATATGACATAACACATCTGGGAAGATCCCATGCAGGGGTGAGTATAAGAATACCTCATAGGACACCCTGAAATCACCAAACACAAAGAACGAAGAGGGTAGTTAGCTCATCAAAAAAAGATATTTCAATTATAATATGATACATAATGATAAGAAAAACCCCCAGATATACTCATAACAGACTCTAAGTCTCAAATAGGTCTCACCCATACTACCATACACATGATTCTACTCGATTATTGAATATAATGCTTGTCTAGGAGAATCCACTCTATGATCCAAGTTGTCACTCGTGGAACCCACCCTAGAGGTCATGATTATTGGGTCTCACCACATAAGATACAAGCTCAATCTCTAAATATCAAAACACACAGTTAGTGGATCACACCTAGGGTCACTAGGGGACACCACAAACATTACTAGAATAACCCACTATGTAGAGGATCATACACACAATGATATCGAAAAAACTACTAGGTTGACCTACTATATAGGGTTTTGATTTTCTATGTATGATGGTCACAATGATTCCATGAATCCCACCATGGGAATAAGAATGAATGATAAAGGATCACACCCAAGGTTAGAAAAAGGAAAACCATGAACTCTATCCATGAATCATCTTGTATAGGGGGGTCACAATCCTATATTAAGGATGTAATTCCACGTTGTACCCTCATAGGGATAGACCAAGGGAACACTCTCGACTGATAAAAAATTCTGAGGGAAAATAACCAAGCTAAAACTAGAGCTGAACTGAGAAGAATAAGGGCGCCAACCTATCCTTCAAAGAGTATACAAAGTGTCCCAAAGGGGAACATGACGTGTCTCTCTAATCCTATCACTATCCATGTATCATTATCACATGAAATTAATTTCTCCAAACATACATGCTATGTCTCATAGTGGTACACAGTGTGTAGTGTTCAGTCTGGAACTCAGCGTGTCATTTGGTCATGCCCATGTATTGTAGCTTGTGCCAATATACATAGGGCATTCCCAAGTACGTTAGCCATATCTGAACACTTTTCCAAATTATATGTAATGTACCCACCATATACTATGTTTGGGCCACATGTTATCCTAGGAGTGTACTCCATGAACATGTTGAGTCATCCCCTGAGGGTTACACAACATGATACTTAGCACAAATGACATATAACACCACATGATTCCTTGGGTGTGTACTCCCTATACACATCAAGATACTAGGATAAGGGTTACATGGTGTGTGGGAAAACCACATATCATGTGATCATTATCTCCACACAGAAACCTTATTCACTTCCCTAAAGAGGGATGCATGGTTTGTGTTCTTAAACTACATGTTGTGAGTCAAGTTTTTTAAAGAATATATGGTTCTTCATGTGATATTCACTCACACAACCTCCACCCTGGATTTTTTCATAAATAATTTAGTACATCGTAAATATAGGGTTTATCAAACCTCATCATCACTGGAATCCAGAATCCAGCCACCTAAATCCGTTCACAAAACATCCATTTTCACACCGTGTCATCACCACATGCAAACCAAGAAATGGGGAATTTCGATCTAATCTCGATTCACCTACAGTAATCCACCATCATCATCACACCTCAGTTTCACCATTTATATTGAAATCAAACCTATGGTATCTTTCTCTTATGCCAAAAAATAGTCATTCAATGATTTAATACCAGGTATTTTTCAAACCATCATCCAAAGAAATTTACAGTGATGAATATTTGAAGAATCGGGTGAGAAAAGCACAAAACACAAAAATAGTAACGAAACATGCATGTTGTTTGGATTGGTCTCAATGAATTTCTTTTAGAACAAAAAATGAAGAACCAATGATAAACCAATAAATTCATTTCCTCCAATATCCCAAGAAGATAACCCAAACCCATAAACCAAGATTGACTCACGAATCAATATGTTTGTGACTCAATTCGAATTCATCATGAGATGATAAAATGGGGAATAAACCATGGAAAACCAAAACCCCACCTAGTTTTAGATTTATTTTTGGTGAATAATGTTTTCACTAGAAATGAGGATGAAGATCCTATTGTGTTTTATGTTCAGATCTCAATTCAATTTGATCCATTCACCAATGAAATCCTCCTCTCTAATCTCCCAAGCTTATGGAGATAACCCTAAATATTTTTTAAAACATCTAATTTATATGGATTTTTAGGTTTTTAGGTTAATTAAGTAAATTAAATAATTAATTAATTTAATTACTTAATTGGCCTTCCAATGGTTAACACTAATTTAATGCCCGACGTCGACCGATTTTATACAATTCCTAGGGTAAACCCCACATTCATGATTCAATAATGGTATTGGATTTCCAATCAGAGTCCTCATTCAAGATTTATTCTTTTATTTCAAAAAACAAATTACGCATGTGGTGTAATATAGTTAATATTTTGATTATATTAGCACTGAGGCTCTCTAGGCCTCGAAATCTCACACTGTCTTAGTGCCTGACATCAAAAATATTTATTCAAATATTTCAAAGTCTTATAAGGAAAAAAAATCCATTACACTCTCCAAATTCAATTATATTCAACCTGAAAAGAAAAAACCAACTCACAGGTGAGGACACTAAGCTATCAATTAGGTTTCCACTTCCACGAGCTCTCCTGAAGACTCTCGTACTATCAACAAACATGCACCCAAGGGAAACACTAGCCCACAAAGGGTCTTCTATGGGTTTTCTTAAATTCTAAAGGCTCCTCAAAATCCTAGAAAAGGCAACTCCACCCTCAATGTCCAGATTACCCTAATGGACATCATGAAATGAGTTGTGTACATGTCTCCTCAGCTATGACATGTGGAAAACACCAAGCACCCAATATAATTATGATCATGGGGTCAAGCGGTAAACCACCTCACTAACCTAATAAAGTAACTGGAAAAAGGTCATAAAACCCTAGAGATAGCCTACTATCCCAGCCAAAACGCCACAATCCTCACCATGGGGAGATCTATTAGAAAAAAAAATCACTTCATCAAACCTAAAGGTAACTATTATTAGTCCACACAGATTTTCTAACATTATTGAGTAGTCTTTATCCACCCCTGGATGGACTCCACCCTTTACAAACATCACTGCACCAACTCTAGGCCCACAATTTTTCTCTCCCAAAGGCTCTGACCAATACAGTAGTGACCTACAGAGTCTCTCACACTTGGTATTAAATTGTTCTAAACTAGTGGTGGAGTGGTAACTAATGTGATATGAAAACTCCACTGATGGTAGATGATCCTCCCAACTATGTCCCACAACCAACATGAAAACTAAAAGAATTTTTACTAAAACATAAATGGTCTACTTTACCTAGACATCTATCTAGTGAAAAACATTATTCTCATCAAACACAAATTCTTAAAGGCCTCCTACATCCTCTCCATAATTGTGATGTGAAGTGAGAATCATAGTATGAAATGATCGTCAAGGAAATTCCATGAAGCTAGACTACCTACTGCGTGCATAAGCATCCCAAACTCTCCACAAATATCTACTCTGAGATGGTTATGAAGTGGTCCATCCTGGTGAGTCGGTCAAAGATCACTCAGATGGTGTTGTGTCCTATTTCTAGCCATAGAAGCTCCAACATGAAAATCACAGTGATACCATCCCATTTATATTTCGATATGGGAACCTCCATCTTCAATTACCAATAGGTGAGATATCAAGAGTTAAAGTTGGAAAAAAATACAACATCTTTTTCCACAAAACCCGATGCCAAAAGATCTAGGTACATACTCATATCTATTAAATGTATAGATAAGATAAAGAAAACTCCCCATAATCTACTCTCATAGCATGAATGGTGTCACTACCCGCACTCATACAAGGATAACGTTTTCTCAACCTTCATAAAATCCATCAAGAACATGTTAAATAGATGTATAGTCATACAAGATCTCACAATCAATATCCCCAAGTTGTTCCTCCCTACCTCACTGAAGAAGAGGTGGGTTAAAAACCATCAACTAGATGTATGTTACACTATCCATGTCCTCAAGGGCCAACTATAAATAATTCAACTACTTTGTCACCTCACTCAACAACAACGGATAAAAAATTTCACTGTGAGCATCTACTAATATGGACACACCCTTGGGTGTCTCTCAAGATAGAATTGTCACAACCTTTGTGGGTTCCACTACCACTCCCATGCCCAAGGATAGATATCCCAAGAATTTTACCTCTTGAATCCAAAATAAATACTTCAATATATTTTTGTAAATCTAGTACTCTTGGAGTATATATAGAACCATCCTTAAGTTTCTTACATGCACCACCTATGACACCGTGTAAACATGGATTTCACCAGAGGAGACTACCACAAACCAATCCAAGAAGGTTTAAAGGATCAGGTATATAAGTCTTACAACTCACTGGGGTGTTCGATACATAGAAATGTGCCACAAATAACTTAAATTTGTTGTGGAGGATTTATAAATACACCTTTGGTACATCCTCCAACACCACTGGAAACCAAAATCTCATAGCATCCACTTCTCTAATGGTCATACTAGCCAACTAATAAGAAATAAATTGCACCCTATTGTACATGATCTCATCCTTATCTTCTTGGGATCACTCCTCACAAAAAAAAGAAAAAGTCTTTCCCACAACTCGGATTCATTGCAACCCTCACTAGTAATAGTCAACTGAGTGTGGATGATAAAAAAACCATTACGTATTAAGGAAAACATCATAGGGTCCCACTAACACTATAAAAAGGTTCCATGAATGACTATATCTCTATATATCTCCCATATTCTAGTCACATAACTAAAAAGTGTGTGATCAATGGTCCTCTATGTTGGGGTCTCTAAACACAAGGGTCAAGACAAGGGCTCAGCGTAAATCTCTAAGCCTCGAACTAGGGATATAGAAAGAAAATATTAGCTCATTCCCATATCTATAAAAACTAAAAATAAAGTAGGAAAGACATATATCATACCTCAAATCACTCTCTGAGCCTATGGGTCATAAGACTCCAGCACTTGTAGCCACCCATGTTCCTATACCCAAACTCCCTAAGCCTAGAATGGAATACCTTGGGGTGGTGGTGCTGGAAATAGATCAAAGTAAAAACAACATTATATTTCTCTCAAGATTTTATTCTAATGTATCTATCCTATATGCATCCTTGTTCCAACCACTACCTCTTTCTGGGTGGTCTATAGACTATTCCTCTATCTACAACATGATGGGTAAGAAAATCCCACTCAATAATTCCTCTTCCATCACAAGCATAAAAACACCTCTACCTCAATAGACTAAGTTTTCCCTAAGGTATTAGTGAACTACATAGCCTCCAGTGTTGTGATCTGTGTTTCACACTTGTTTTTAGTGGGTCCTACTCACCCTATATCCCAAGCAATTGTAGACATGGAAGATCATGATACACATTTGATCCCTGTGAATCATCACCTAGCACCAATAAATCTACACATGGATTAGTTTGACATGATGAATGCACCCGAACCATCATAGTTTGGTCTATGCACTAATAAATGGGTTAAATCACCACCTTCTACCACTCATAAGAAAAAATACCTCATGAACAGGCCCCTATATAGAGGCCTAATCACCCATTGGTTCATACTCTTGACTCTGCAATGGAAGCCTCACTATATGTTTTTGTGGAAACATCCTAAAAGAAGATAATACATACCATGGTTATTGAATATATCTAGGGAGATCACTCAATGAGAACATGGAAACAAAACCCAATCCTATATGATGTATCTACCAAATTATTCTCTGTAACTAGTGTATACATGTACTGAGTCAGCAAGTAGGTTGTTAGAGTTCTAGTGTATAGATATGTTAGTGACCACACCAACACTAGAGTCATTTACCTAAAAGTTGAACTCAAGACACTTTAAGTTTATTTCAAGAAATACCAAAGAAAACCTTGCTGATAGAAAAAAAACTCTAAACTCTAATTCTAAGACAAACACACCTTTTATACCACTCTTTCATGACTTGACCCACTAGGGCATACCTAGTCGGTGGTAAGATGAGTGAGAAAAACCCAAGATTACCTCTAATAGGCCAGGTGCTAGAGACCAGCACCGAGTAGGTATATTACACACATGGGAGGTATTATCCTATGGTATCCATTTTCACACACAGATCTCCAAATACCCATGAAACACTAAATGTTAAACACAAATAATACCATAATTAATGAAAACATCTATAACCCAAAATCTGAGTGTATAAAAAGTATTAGGAATCGTAAGGTCCAAATATAATCCCATCGAAAAAGTTAATAAGAGTTCAACCTGCTCATAAGGAGGGGACTACTATAAAATGAAACAATTGGTAAAACCACAATCTGTCTAGTCTGAAATATGCTCCCCTTACATCTATCCCTCCTAAGAGTCCATAAAAAGGATCATCATCTACATAAGACATGACATGTACAGGCAGATCCCATGAATGGTTAGTATAACAATACACAGTAGGGAACCTCAAAATCACCAAATACATAGCACCAAGAGGGTTGTAAAATCATCAACATAAGGAATATCAATCATAATATAATACATAATGTTAATAAAAAAGACTATATATACTCATAAAAAACTTCAAGTTTCAAAGAGGTATCATTCATACTGCCATCCATTAGATTCTTCTCAAGGTTTCATGATAATTATCATATAGGATAATTCACTACACATTTCATTCTGTCACTAATGGTGCCCACTTGAGGGGTTTTCCTCATTGATCCTCACCAAAGAAGATACACACTAAAACTCTAATTATTTTGAAACCCATTTAGGGATCACACCCAAGGTCACTGGGGAAAACCAAAAAACCTACTTGGATAACTCACTATATATGGTATAATATGAATAATGATATCATGAACCCTAATAGGTTGACCTGATAGATATGGGATTGATTCCTTTTGGTATAATTGTCATGAAGATACCATAAACCCCACCTAGGGCACAAGAAGGAATGATAGTGGATCACACCCCTTGTCAAATGGAGGGACACCACAAAATCTATCTTAGAATAATCCCATGGAGGGGATTATAATCCTATGTTGATGATTTAATTTCAAATTTTACCCTCATATAGATATTCTAATGGAACACTCTCAACCAATACTATTCTGCAAAAAAATGGTATAAGGGAAAACACCCAAGCTCATACCAGAGCTGAACTGGGAAGAATGAGGGCTCCACCTACCCTTCAAGGAGTACATGGTGTGTCCTAAATAGTGTGTCTCTCTAAGATCGGAACTTCCTGTGTCACATGATCACATGACATTAATTTCTTCAAAAATACACAACATGTCCCATAGAGGTACACAGTGTGTAGGGATCGATCCGGGACTCAACAAGTCATCTGGTTCTGAACATGCACAGTATCATGTGATAATGTATGTAGGAAATGATCATGCACACTGGACATGTTCGATTACTTTTATGAATTACATGGAATGTGACCCTCCATACACATTTTGTGGTTCCACATGGTCTCCTAGGTGTGTACTCCTTGTACATGTCAAGTTGTCCTCCAAGGGTTACATAGTGTGGTACTTAGGAAACATGGAATGTGACACCACATGGCTCCCTAGGTGTGTACTCCATGTACATGTTGATCATTTGGATAAGGTTTACATGACATGTGATCATTAAAATCATGTGGAAACCCTATCCATCACATTTAAGGGGATAAACTACACTTCGTGTAGTCGGGATTTTTCAAGAATCACTAGTTATTTACATGACATATGCTTGCACAATACTCCTCCATATTTCTACTATAAATTAAACCATATATTTTAGATAGGGGGTTGAGTGAACCTAATCATCATTGGTATACAGATTCAAACCACTCGAATCCATTTTTAGAACATCCAACTTCGCATCGTTCCATCGCCACATGGAAACTGAGAAAAGGGAGATGCTGATCCAATCCTAATTCAATGCTGATCATCAACTATCATCACCACATCTTAGTTTCACCACTGTTCTCAAACCTAAAACCATGATGTCAATCTGTTTCACTAAATAACGTTCATGTAATGATTGAATACTGGTTATTTGTTGAACTACTGACCAAATGAATTATCGACCATGAACATACAAAGAAACTGAAGATAAAATCACAAAACACAAAAGAGGAATAAACCTTACCCATTTTTTGTATTGGAATTGATTCATTATTGTTATAATTATTTCCGAAGAACCAATAATGAACCAATAAAATCATTTCTCTTAATATCCCATGAAGATAATGCGAACCCGGAAAGCATGATCGACTCACAAATCAATCTATTTGTTGAAATGATTCATGTTCATCATGGGATAATAAAACATGTAATAAAATATTTAAAAAAATTCCATACCTTGGTTTAGATTGATCATCGGTAAAGAATGTGCCCTCTAGCGATTACGAGGAAGATCTTGTTGTGTTCATTGTATTTATCTCAATTCACCTTGATTCGTTCGCCAAAGACAAAGATCTATCCTCCTCTCTAATATCCTTGGGTTATGTAGATAAACCTGGATATTTTTTATAATATATAGGGTTAGGTATTTAGATCAATTAAATAAAATAAATAAATAAATTTTTTAATTACTTAACTCACCCTCCAATGGTTACTTCTAACCGAACACCCGACACCGACCAATTTATGTCGCACCTAGGGTAAACCCCATGTTCTGGATTCAACGAAGGTCTTATATTTCCCATATGAGTCCCCATTAAGGAGTTATTTCATTATTTTATAAAAATTATATGTGTTAGTAAAATATATTTAATATTTTTATTATATCAACATCAAGGTTCTTTGGGCCTCAGAATATCGCATCATCATAGAACCTGAATTTGAAAATATTTCTTAAAATATTCCAAAGTCTTACAAGGAAAAAATAGTGTCATTAAAAAAATTTATTACCGAAGCATCAATCGATCTAATCCAGATAGACCTGTGTAAATGAAATCCAATATAGCAACTGATGTCAAGTTTAAGGGATTCATAATATTACCATATATCCCAAAGGTATTCATGAACATTCAAGAATTACCATAAAACTCCAACCCTGAATCTCAGTGTTCATAAATGGTTGGGTCCTCCACCAACCACCTCACAATCATGATTCCTTTCAAGCATCCATTCACTACCAACCCAACACATTTCTAGATCATTTATGCACCCTAATCTTGAATTTAATGTCCAAACTTAGTTCAAAACCATACTTGAGTCTATCACTCAACATCACAATCAAAACTATGAGACTAAGATTACTAGTTCACTAGCTTAAAGAAGTTGTTATGACCATTTCTAAGTGTTCCTCTAATGTTGTGTTCCCTTTTACCTAGAAGGACATACTTTATATAATGCTCCTCACCTTAAAATTGTCTTAATCATCACCTTATTGAAAATACAACATATCCCATGGAGCTCACTCTATCCCACCAAATGTGGTTCCTAGATGTAGAAAACATGATCATATCAAGAAGAAACATAAAAGTATAGATAAACCACCTTCTTATCAACATGCTATATCAGGTTCCCTTTTAGACGCACACATAATGCTCTTCCTGAGCCACACTCACGCACATCCCTAAAATCAGACATAAATATCCAAACCAACACTGATAAGTGTGTTACAACACTCGATCCTTTTTTAAATGTTAACTTTAGAACTATAATAACTCATCCTTTTATTGACATCCCAAGGATTCCATGCTCACAATAATCTCTCAAATATTTGGTCACAACATAGCCTTCATTCACTCACAACCCCTTTTCAACAAGCAGTCATGTATTAACCCAACTCAATTGTTTCTACAATAATATTTCTAAAACTAGATTGAATATTAAACATACACCACATAACTACATATAGGTTACTATATTAATTTTATAATGTGATAGGCACCATTTGTAACAATGCATACTGCCTCAATATCACTACCAAACAATTGGTGCACCAACTTTACAATTTACAAGCCCAACAAGCTTACACATTTCAGGCATGAAATACCCTTTATAAAGGATTATCCTAGATTCATATCATCCCACATGACTGTTAACCAATCCAATGACCTTCAAACTCATCCATCATATAAAATGAAATATTTCACGATCAAAAGGCATCCAAACATGCCTTAGGCATTTCTAATCCAGTTATCCTGAGTATTTCATAAAGCTCACATATCTAATAGGGATCAAACGATCACATGACCACCCACTGAGCCTAGGGTTCATTCTATAAACTAAGAATCCAACCTGAGTCCAATGGAACCTAAATTACTCCTATCATCTGGAACTTTAAGAAATTCACCAATGATTTTACCTATAAGGGTGTTACTACAACCATTATATCCCCTAAATTATTGTAAGGAAGCAATTATGAAATTAGGATTATATATAAAAAGTCTCTATGATCATACAACAAACCTCTAGGACCATTATGAAGGAATAATTCATTAGATACCCACAAGAAACATCCACATTTCCATCCAAGTTAACTCTCAAGGAAACATTAAATATAACCCTTACATGAGGGTCCAAGCTTATTAACACCCCTAAAGATTTTGTTTAAGTCATTATATCAATTCATATTTATTAAAAATATTAAAAAGGATCAGATAAAATAACACATCATATCATTCTAGGAAAATTACTTCATAGTTTTGTTTAACAATTTATTTACTCATAAGTTCTCACAACTAGCTTAGTTAAAGTAAACGACAGTCACAATATATTGAGGAAAACACCCTTTAGGTTGTAATTACAATTTTAATTGGTTGAAGCCTCATATACATAAGGTCCAAAACTAGAAAATATTAATTAATAATTTTAAGGGGGGTCAGTTATGTTACATGCCACCATACACTTATACGTATGTCGTATAAGTGGCTATAATTAATTTAGATAATCCTCCCTTTTAACATAAATATACCCCCAAGGGTTTAATTACTAATAATAAGAATATTATAATAGGCCTACAAGGGTCAATTCATGTCAACATAGGTCCAGTTATTTGGGAATCCATTTCTAATTTATGGAGACAACACTCTAAAAATTACACTTGGCATTCCATTTATGTACAAACTATTATCACTCAATTCAAAAAAAAATTCCCTTAGTGGGTTTTCTTGATAGACATACACCAATAATATAGACCTACAGTGGTTAAATAAAGCATATGAGGACTCGGTTATGTGGGTCTTCATTCTTTATTTAGCCTTTATAAGTTTCAATTGACACACCATTTAACTAAAATCCATAGGAAAATATGTGTCCTATTAAAAACATATCCAATTTTATTTAAATTTTAAAAAATTCCTTATAGGTTAACTCATTAACCAATTTAAAACCATTTTATTTCTTTGATAAATTTTAGGTAAGTTAAATAGAATTTGATAATTAATTTATATGTGAAACCTCTATTTAGGTTGATCCAAACACTTTATTTAAGAAATCCTCGTATCATAATTATAACACGGAAATCTATCACATAAGTAGAGAATACAAGTATACATGGTGGGAAACTACACAAGCATGGTTTACATATAGTCATTATAAATTTTCACCTAAGCATGGTATACACATAAGAATGATAAATAAACATATGATCATGGTATACTGATAATCATGGAACATAATCACACAAGAATGATATATAGATAAGTATTCTAAAGATAAGTGAATCACATGTTTCTGAAATGATTCATGAGCACACATTCTTTCTTTCCATATCAGCACAAGAGTTAAATTCCATAAATCTGTAACCAGGGAAAATAAAAACTATCACTCAAGGTGAAATAATAATCAACTATAATGACAAACAGATTGAACAATAGTCTCATCCTTGGAAACTTGATCTTTCCCATGTGTATGGGTTCTCTATTACTAGACATGAGCTATTTACCAAGTCCCAACACATTCCTAGTCTTTTGTATACCACCCCAAATAGTAAGATAAAGAAAAGAAACTTGTGATTCCACTTTATCACATCCCGATCCTGATTCACTCATAAGTAACCCGGTCTAATGGCCATGTGACCTAAAGTGTGCCTCCCAATATACCAGAGGTTACAGACTAGTAAAAAGGGTCTAATAGAGGTACAGTGGGGATAATATACCCTTTGGATCACTACTAAAACTATGGAGTAATAAATTAATAACATTAATAGTGGAAAATAAAAACTACTGATAACTGTCTAGTTCCAAATAAATAACCGTGTGTGACCATGTAATGAAAATAGTAAAATCATTCAAGAATATAATAGTTAATATATACAATAGGGCCAAACTTATTAAAGAATAAAAATAAATAAAATACTTCAACAATAGAAGGTATCTCGACTACATGCTCAGCTGCTACTCCCCGACCAATTTCTAGCCCAAAAGATACAACTACAAAGAGGAATGAGCCAAACCCTAACTTGCAGACAGAAGATCTATTTGGGTACTCAATAGAGTCCCGAACAAGGTGTGATTAAATATCAATAGTCCACCACTAATGGTGTCTAATGAATATCCAATCTATTAGTATAAAATTAATTATGTGTAGATATAATAATAATGTAAGAAGTAATGTAACTGAAACTAAGTCATCTCAGGTTCTTCAGGGGACACATGTCCAACTCTACCTGCTTCGGCCTAAGTTGGGATGTCTTTGAACAAGTGAAATTGTAATATATGTATATGAGTATGTATAAATAATCTTGGTACCTATGGAATGAAACCAAGGTGTCCATGTATAATAATCATATAAGGGAACTAAGAGGTTCCATGACATGTGATACATTAGAAGTAAAGTATAACTCTAAAGGTGTATACCCTTGGCATATCACCCTTGGTTCCTAGATCATCATGTGAAAACCTAATTCAAGGATTTGGATTTAAATTTACATTTTTCTATTAAAGGATTGGGAAATCCATGTCCAATATTCTAAAATAATGAGAAGAAACACAATGTCCAGCCTCTTTTTTCAAGGGTTGAGAACATTATGTCCCACCTCTTGACAATTCAACATTAATCAATAATAATAATTAGAAATATAATAACTCTATTTATAATTCATTCAATCCAATAAGTCTGATGTTCCCATCCAAAGCATTCCAAATCAGAACCCAAGTATCACCCTCATCATAAAATAAATAGGAATGTTTCCTTCAATAACTAAACATAGGCCATGAGAAGTATCCATACCAATTTTCAATTCTAACGTACCCTTAATCATATCATCTATAAGTTTTGGAAAGGATTAAGTGATAAGGTCATAATAAAACCAAGAATAATCATAATTTATCAAGGTCCATGTTATGAATTTATACTATTTCATTTAATTTATCCATTTACCTTTCATTTAACAATGACAAGGGGTCAATAAGTATTTATTATTTTAGTGGTTGTAAGAATACTTAAAAATTAACAAGGTCTAAGTTTGACTCTATACAAATGTACAATTAAATTAATACCACTAACCAATTCGTTTTTTATTAGACTAAAGTGGGTTAGGTGATGGTATTCGACCATTAATAAATTAATTTAATTCAATTAAAACTCCAACTCATCAGGTGGAAAACTCGACACACCTCAAGGGGAGTTTAATTACATAAGAAAAGAATATGTTTCATGGGAATATAGGCACCATGTTGGAACCATGGCTGTTCTATGCAGGAATTGGTGTTTGGTTTGTGTTTGTTGTCAATCCTCAGTGGAAGTTCAGAATGTGTGTCAGCAAAGTGATCATACAGTTCAAGCAGAAAATAGTATTAAATGTGGCGCTGTTTCCTAGTGTTTGCCAAATTTTTGGGCCTCAAAATCGGAAAATGAAGACATGGATTGTCTGCAAAAGGAGGTGCGCACAAAGAGGAAGTGGTGCGTGAAAAAGGAGGGCTGTGCGCGAAATATCTGAGCTGGGTGCGAAAAACTGCGGGTTTGCGCGAAAAAGAGCGTGGTGCGCGAAATTTGGGAACAATCTTTTTCGCGCAAATAGTGTTTCGGAATCAAAACATTGAAAAATGGAAAAGTCATGGGCTGCGCGAAATATCTGGAGATGGGCACATAAAACGATACCTATGCGAAAAATTACGCACCAGATGAGAGGTTTTCATGCCAAAGGGTATTTTGCATGCTGGGGTCTCAGACGCCTATAAATAAGAGGTGACCCCCCTCATTCTGGGCGGTTGAATACTGAGAGAATATTTGAGGTCTGATGCGCGAAAAAGGATCGCGTAAAGGGGCTTGCGCGAAATATTCTGGTTTGCGTGGAAAATTCCGAGATGCGAGAAAAAGGAATGGTTGCGCGTAAATATTGGGGTTGCGCATAAAATATTCAGTTGCACGAAAGATGGGTGTTATTGCGCGAAATATTTTTCCGCACGAAAAAGTAAAGATTGCGTGCAATAGGAAGGTTTTGTATGCAAAGGGTTGTTGTTGCGCGCAATTGTCAGTGAATCTTGTCTGCACGTTCTGGTTATCTGCTTCAGTGGTTCTGTGCGTTCTAGTGCATCAATTTCAGACTTGGATGCAAGAAGAGTCTTGTGATAAGAAGATACAAAGACTTCAATGCAAATCTATTGAAGAGACATTCACATCTATAAACTGAGTGTGACTTCACCAAGGCCTGTGAGCCAGGGGGAGTCAACGGGAGTGACCCGAGGGAAGTAGTGAGCTATCCCTGAACCTTTGTAAAGGCAGTGAGCCTGGGACAGAGTGACTGTTCCCGAACCATTGTAATCCACAACTAGTGAAGATTAGTGGAATTTGGTATGACCGGAAACTTGTCGGTGTATGCTCCTTGGACGTAGCCCTTAGTGGTGAACTAAGTAAAAATTGTTGTGTCATCTCTTTTGCATGCGAATGTTTTATTGCTGATCATATCCATCATACAGGTTCAACTAGTTCCTACCAACGTGGGAACAAGATCCTTTAATTTAAAAGAAAAATTTGACACCCTGATTCACCCCTCCCCTCTCAGGGTGTCCTGGGGTCCTACACACCACACCCCAAGGGGGTGTTTCGAGTTGAGGTAGACAACCTCCAATGAAGGAATTGGGTATTAAGGACAAACAATCCAAGGTGATAAATTTTTTTTAAAATTAACTTAACATTTAATAGGAGACTCATGAAAATTTTGGTGCACAACACAACAACACATTTTTTTAAATGAATAAATCTTAAGGGAAAATAATCTAGACCACCTACCTCATTCTTAGGAAGCTTAACTTTCCTAACATCAGCCCTTTATTCAAGCCAAAAGGATAGGAAATGAGAAACCAGACAAACGTCCTAAAAAGTGGGCATATGATCTCGCATGGAAATAACATTCCAAGTGGAAAGATAAATAGAGACAATAAGAAAGAGGAATCATAGTCTTACCGAGTGGGATCCAATGTGATGAATGATTCTTTAATTAAAACTCATATGGAGGAGATTCATCAAATACTAAGAAAGTTAATAAAGAGATCTCCCTGGTGGTGGAGTTGTTGTGTGTGAAAGGGAGGATGAATGGGGATTTTGGGTTAAAATAAAGGAGTTCAAAATTGGAAATTTCATGCTTTTTAAACAGTGAATGGTTTGGCTACATGGTTTTACAAAATGTGCCCCATCTATGAACACCTACTATCCAAAGGTACATGGCCTCTCATAATTCATGTGCATGGTTAAGGAGACTATGATCCAACCATGCCCTTGGTGGAATTTCACCCCCACACCCAACACAGGATAGGCACATAGTTAGATAAACCAAGTGAAATTCATATGATTTACCAAACATTTTTCTATATATTTTTTCATGGAAATGTGGCCTTAATTTCATAGTTTTACAAATCATGTGATACCATTATAGGCCTTAAAGTTTGAGGTGCATGGTTTTCACTAATCATTCACTAACCATGCACCTCCCTTTATCTTTACAAAAATCAGTATTTCAAAGCTCGATGCTCCTGAAACTCACTTAGACTCTTGAGGAACCTATTGGTCCTTAAAAACCATCCAAAAGGTATAGTTTAATATGTTACAAATCTTGTAATTATATTATGAAGCTCTATTTCATATTGACATTTCCACTAAATGAAAAACTAAAATTACGTATTAATTTCCAAACTACTCAAAACACGATATCTTATAGTGAAATTATTATGAATCATCTCATTTATTTTTAAGATCTTATTATTGTAGTTGTTTTTAATTTTATGCTAAGATCCATCATTCACTGAATATTTCCTTATAAGGATCTTAGTTTTTATTTCAGTTGTTTTTTTATTTATGATCTTGTGATATTGGGGAGCCTCCAGTGTGTGGAGGTTGTAATTATTCTAATCATATTAATCTAGGTTCTTCCAAGCCTAAGAATATTTCTTCTTCTGAATGGGTTGTTCGAAAAAGTCTTGGTGTGGACTTGTTATCCATCATCAAATTGAAGAGGATATCATGGATGAGTTTCTTGATACCTTCTAATATGTTAGATTTAAAGAAGTTTCTATGTAAACCTGGATACCTTGGTTCAGGTTATGATCCATATGTCTATTTGGTCTAAAAGTAAAGGGTTCCTTTACTGGGATTATATTTTTTATAATATTCTTTTTAGTAGTTTCCAGGATTTTTATTCTGAATTATGTGCATTGTTTCTATAATTTATTTTATTTTATTATATTTTTTATTGATTACTCTCATTAGAAAGTTTATATTTTATGATTATATTATTTTTACTTCTTTTATTACTTACTCTAATTATTTAGTTATGTTTTTGTAAAATTTAAAAAGTATCTATTTTCTATTATACTAATTTAATTTCAATTGTGTATACTTTTTAGTACATTAAATATTTGTGAATTTGAGTATATCATAACTTACTAAAATCTGATCAACTTTATATTTGAGTGGGATAAAAAAATTTAGTCATTGTTAAATTATAATTCACCCCTTTCCCCTCTCTCTTGTCATGTCATATCTTATCCTTCCAAGCCAACATCTGGTATCAGAGAAAGTATATACTGATACTAAGATTGATTTAATATTCTACCTATTTATTAAAAATTATCTCAATTTACTTTCACTAATAGTGTTGTTGAAGAAATATTTCTTTTCTAGTTATTATGGTAGGACTTATAATTGGGACTCTTAAGAACTTGAATCTGACCAGGCCACCGATATTTTATGGAGAATATTATGAATATTTTTTTGATATAATGAAGACCTTTGTTATAAATATTGGATTTAAAATATCTCTTATTATGATAAATGGTTATAAAGTTAAAAATAAAGATATTTTTCATCTTTATTGTGATGAAAAACTTGAATATCATGTGAATTATAAAGTTTGAATACCTTGTTGGGTATAATGAAAAGACACATTTATATTCAAATTTCTTATTAAAAATCACAAAGGGGATATAGAAGAAGTTAGAATTTACTCGTGGACTTTTGAGGTTATTGAAACTTGAAGGGAGATTTTATGATATTATTATCAATCCTTTGAATTTATACCTAGGGAACTGTAGTGCAAATGCATTAATAGATCATGATCGTAGTCAATGGATTACAGTTTTTGGGAGAGAAAGAGTTAATGGATAAGTATCTTGTTCATAAGATAATTGATATACTTTTTAAGGAATAGGAATAAAATATGATTACTATATATTAAATTAATCATCTAATTAAGTTTAGTTTGGATGATCTCATTAGGAATTTAATGAAACATGGGAGCTGATTGAAGAGAGATGCTGAGAAAGAAAATATAAAGAATGGAATTTATTTTGATTAAACTTATATTACCTGACCTTTTGGTGATAAAAATTATAATTAATCTACTATAAATATAAAATATAAACATTAGTAATATATATTAATTTAGAAGATAGTGAATGAGAGCTTAAAGAGGTTTCAATATGTGTGGATAAAATCATCAGAAAGAATAATTTTCCTGCATGAGAAAATAAAATATTGAAAATAAAAGTTTGAGAATAAATATAATTTTGAAACTATTTCTTATAAATATAAGATATCGAGGTATATTAGGTCACACTACCCAAAATTGAAAAATAATAATAGATATGTAAAGTCTGTTAATAAGAAGGAAAGAAAAGTTTTCATGGCTACAAATGATACCTGGAGTGAAAGTGAGGATCCATCCTAAGATAGAAATAATGATTATAATAGTTATGATTGTATAAATATTTTTTGTATTATTTTCTAATATTCCTCAAAATAATATGTTTTTTATGGGAATGGTGAATCTCGATACTGTTGGTGAAATTTCTCTTGATTCTAATGTTACTTTTGAATTATATGACGAAAATACATCAACTTCATCGAAATATGAGGGGAATATTCCATCATTTGATGAAATTTCTATATATGTGAATTTTCTAGAGATATAATAAAATTTGTAGAAATAACTTGATTATTCTTAGACTGATGTAGTTAAATATGATTAAATTATTTCTAAATATACATCAGAAATTATAAAAGTTAACTTTTTATCTAGATAAAAAATCAATTTTAATTTCCACTAATGATGATAAAAAAATGAGTGGTTAATATAAAATCTAAATTCTCTAGTCTAAAGAAGTTATTACTAAACTTTACTTCTAGTAGGGAGAATTTTGATAAACTCCTTAGATAGTTGAAACCAAATCGAACACCTTTCGGAGTTAGCTTCACCTTTATAAATTCAAATTTCCAATATAATTATTTTATTCCAAAATGCAACTTTTTATACTAAATGTAAAATAATATGACACTAGAGGAAATTTTTTTCTTTAAATAAATTTCATTCTTTTTTATTTCATAAAGCATATATTTCAAATGAATTAATATTTTTTCAAACTTTGGTGGATATTATGATTTAATATGGATTGTATAGAATTATTCTATGAGTGGACTCCTTTTAACTCAAAGTATATGGTTCCTAACTAATCCTAGTATTCTACATGTGTTATATGTGTGTAATAAATGGCATGTTTAGGGTTGTCTATATGTGATTGGGAACTGAACCATGTGAAGTTTCCATTATTTATAAGAGATAATAAGGGGTGGTCTCATGTGGGAAATGGTGGATATGATATGGTATGGCATGCCTTCCTAGTATTGTGAGTTTAGTCCATGACAAGATGTATGTTACATGATATAAATTGATGATTCTTGAGTTGTGATGATTGATGTGGTTCCTTTGGAATATTCTGGGTGTAACCCATGTAACTATTAGTGATTTTTATCACTGGATATGGGGTGATGAGGTTGTCAGGATGATGAAAATGGTGTTGGCAATTATTACAGGTGGTGATAAGTGTTCATCGATAGTGTGGTTTAGATTTTTTTGTAATGCCTACCACCATGGAGGATGATGTTTTTAGGGTCATGACTACAGAATACAGGGCCCATGAGGTGGTTTGTGTCACTCAATGTTGGTGGAACCATGTTTTGTTTAAGTGACATAGGGGATGGTGTTAACCATTAATGTGGAGGGGGTGCACTGTAGAAGGCCAAAATTGGTGGTATGTGAGACCTACATATTAGAGTTTATGATTTTTATTCATGTTAGGGATTATGTTTTGGATTTTGGGAAGGTAAAAGTGTATTTTTTTCCTTGGTATTTTTTGGGTCATTGAGTCAGAGGATGGTAAAGGATATGGAATTCCATGGGACTTTTGTTATGACTTGTGGATGAGACATCGAGGTGTTGTTTTTTTTTTAATTGTGATTCCATGTGACATAGAATTTGTTTAAGGTTTAGGACAATTCTAGTATGATAGGCAATGGATATATTGTTCCACTCCAACACTAGATGAGGTAGGTAAATGATTTCTCAGGTAAATTTGATCATGAGTGGAGCAAGTTGTGAAATATGTTATGGTTAGTGTTTATTATGTTTTTCATGCATTATTATATAATATAGATATTATATGGGGACATAATTGGTGGTGGCCTACTGAGTTCATACTCACACCCTGCACAGGCCCTCTGGGAAACATAAAAAATTATGATTCTTGGTATACGTGAGGGTAAAGGTTTGATGTGAGGAACCTAGTGGATTTGGGATTGTAGAAGGTGTATGAGGAGGATTTAATGATTTGAAGATGAACTGGGTGGTTACTTAGTGTTGGGATGGATGTGTATTTGATTAATTTTGTACTTTTTCACATGTGATTGAACTATGGGAAATCAGTTGGGTTTTGTATGATTATCATGGAATGATAAATATATATTAAAGTTATTATATGTTTATTTTTTATTTTTATAACTATTATTTAAGCTCCTTCCAATGTGTTTTATTGATATTATTAATACAATATTAAATAGTGTAGTCTCTGAGGCGCCCCAGACTCCCACTCTTGGATCTAGTGCTAAAAAAATTCTTTAAATACTAGATTTGATACAAACTTAGTTGACCCAAGATAAAACTCTCATTATTTTATATAATTTATATAAGTTAAACATTAAATATCACAATTAGTCACACAATCTCAATAATAAAAAGTTTAGTGTCTTTGAGGATAAACTATATAAGCAACTTATTTTATGATACTTGTGAACATTTCTCCATAATCAAACTACCCTAGACTCTCCTCTCGACTTTCCATAAGTTATACTTATCTTCATAACCTAGGAAATGGAGAATATAATAAATGGGTGGGGTAAAGAACTTGGTAAGGGAAAAACTTATCAATAGTCATCAAGGGTTAGATCATAAGCATATAAGATACTTGAGAATTAGAGAAATGTCTTATTAAAAAAATATATAACAATAATATTTGTCCAAAAGTCAGGATATAAGGGTATGAAATCTCAAAAGGACAAACATATATCATGTAATAATATCATTATATAATAAACATGATCCATTGATCATAATCATATACATATTTCCAAAAAATATGACATGTCATTGAAAAATAACATAATGAGGAATTATGGAACAAAACATAAGAATAGTAAAATCATAACATTGTGAGAAAATTAAATCAAGACCATATTTTGAATGAAAAAATTTCCATGAATCATGTTTTGGAAAAAAAAACTCCACACTATATGTTGTGGACAAAAAAATATTTATGCTTCATGTTGTGAAAAAAATAAAATGGTCATTCTTCATATTGGGAATAAATAAAATTTCCACACATTATGTTGTGAACAAATAAAATTTCCATGCATAACATCATTATCTCATGAGATATAAATCCTTAACCAATGAATTGGATGGATATAATAGACTCATTACATCTCATGGCTTCATCGGACCCAAACCATCTTATAATAATCTAAATATATGTGCCACGAAAACTTGAAAACATTCATATTCTAAACATCACTTACTTATCCCTTGGAAAAGAGATAGGTATCAAGAAAAACTTCCTATAACATTTCATAATCCATCCATATAAATAATTTGTATGGTGGAATAATAATTATTCTCAGTTTAACATAAGAAGCATTGATGATATTGACATAGATGAAAGATAACTTTTTAAGATCACTAGTTAAATCACTTAAAAATAAGAGAAAATACCCTTTTCTTTATAAAATCATTAAGAATTTAAATTTATTTAGTAAAAAAATTTAAAACATGGAAAAAAATATTCATTTAGAATAATGTTCATGATGGTGCAAGACTTTTTCCACATGGAAAAATGTAAAAATATATTTTAGAAAATGTTTTTAACATTATCGTAAAAATATAAAGTTACAAGTCACATTAAAAATCCATTAAAAAAAATGTAAAGTGAATTTTTTTGAAAAGTTTTACTTCTAAAAAATAATCTTAAATAATGGATACTTATAAAATAAATAAAGTTTTTTTAGAATAAATTTGGAGTGGAAGATAAAACACATAGCTATGAAAGTAAGAACATTTTTAATATTTTAAAGTACCTTCGTTAAAAATTCATATCATAAAAAGGATGAAAAATGTCCTTTTAAAAGGGTGTAAAGAGAAATATTAATTTCATATAAGATAATTCACAATTAATTATCCAAAGAATGATAACATTGGAAGGAATAGAAAATATGGACATGGAAAAGAAATCATCATCAAAGAGGATGTGAATTATTCTCAACCACATTGTATTTTTACGAGAAAGAAATTCATCAAGGGAGAAGATTTGAATTTTAAGATTAATTTTCCTCATATATATTTTAAGTAACATCATAATATATGGTCAATATAATAATATATTGAACTTATTAGCATAAAGTTCAATAAGTAACATTATAACCCAAAGAAAGGAGGTTTTGAGTTAACAAAATCTCTTACGGCTTTAAAATCACTTAAATCGAAAACCCTTGGAAAGATAAATTGATATTTATTTTTAAATCCCTTTAATTTAATAAAAAATATGATAAAATTAACTCATATATAAGTACATAAACTATAAAAGATAAAAAATGATGATTATAGCATGCATATCAAAGAATAATAATTGAGATGAGAAATCCCATTACAAACATCATATTTTGAAGTAACAATCATTTTAAAGGGATTTTATAATCTTGAAGTGAATATCCAAAAAAAAATAGTAAATGAAATATAATAAAATTTTAAGGTGTAATTTACCCAAATTATAAAAATAAAGTTTATGAAGAAACATTATAACTCAATGAAAGGGGATTAAGTTAAGAAACACCATTACCTTTTATTCCCACTTATTCAAAACCGATCTAACTTCGTGTATAAGAAAAAAATCTCATAGTAACTTATTTAAGAACCTTATTCATATATATTATCTTTTATACTCATAAATTATAATTATTTATTATACAGTTACTAGTTTGTTATAGTTTATTTTCATCCTTGGATGTTTGTAATTTTAATTATTTTGCATGTTTTTTGTAATGTCGATGTTAATACCCATTATATGATATCAATTTAATAATTCCTATATTTTTAAGGTATTTGAATATATTTTTTATAATGATGTATAAATATCCAATTTCTTTTCATGATGTTTTTAGTTATGGTTCTTAGGGATGAAATCAGTGGCATGCTTGAAATGGTAATTATTAATGAATAAATGATGGTATATTAATAATAAGTTAAATATTAATATAACCTTTACATAAACTTAAACCAATAATTATTTTCTAATTTATTTCTAATAATACAATTAATTATGTTTTCATAGTCATCTATAAATTTATATCATTTTTAATCTAAGTTGTTAAAACTACCCAAACAAGAAGTTGTTATAATTGATGAGTGAGTTGGTTTATAAAGTGATTCTTTTGGAATAATATAATTATTATATAAACATAATTATATAAATTTATACATGGGAAATTAAAATACTATAGATATATAAAATTAAATATGTCACTTCATGGAGGCGATAGTCCACACGTATATATGAATGGTGTTTTTATTTTCCTTAGAATGGGAGAAGGATATAAAATTTTTTATCCATTAAAAAATCCTAATAATGGTATAAAAATTATATTAATATATTAAATAAACTTTTAGAATCATAAATGTGAGGATTTTAAGGAAAAACAAAACACATTATTCATAGAGACGGTAGTCCGCACGTACGCATGATGACATTTTAGTTTTTATAAGGAAAAAAGGGTCAAAGGTAGGTATTATTTATTCCCTGAACATAAAAAAAATATTAGTATATAAATAATACTAATTTAATCATGTTTTAATGGGTAGGATAGTTTTTAAGTATAAATATATATAAGAAAAAATATTAGAGTGGTTAGTACATACATTGAGAATTTGAACTTTCTCTTGAAGTAATTCTTGGAAATAGAGGACATGAGGCTAAATTCTTGAAACCAAAGGCTAAGTAGAATATAGGAGGATTCTTTTAAAAGTTAAATGGTTATATATTCAATAGAAATTTTAATTTTTTTATGTATTTTAAGGGTTGGTGGAATACCCCTTTTATAAGTAAAGGGAATGTTATTTTGTAATATAAAATCTTAATATAAAAGGAATACATGTTTCACATATAAAGTAGAATAAAAATTGGATGATAATAGAGAGGAGAAAATATTTTGTTGAGACACATCTCAAATATTCATTTAAAGACATGTTTTTAATATGTTTTATTTCTTTTTATAGTTGGTTAAATTCGTTTTACCTAAATTTATCTTTATCATGGTAACTATATTTTTAACCATGATAACTAATTTTTATGAGTAAAAATTAAAATACCCTTATTAAATAATGTGGAATTTTTTTTAAATATGGAAACCATTTTATCAAATAAAGTTTATAAGGGTGATAAAAATTAATTTTAATATGATTGCACATGATACATAAAACTCATTTAAAAAAAATGTATTTTTAATCATAAAATAATTTTTATGATAAAGTTATCAATTTTTTTTATTAACATGAAATTATTTGGTTTATTATTACAAGAATAAGATTTATGAGTCTTTAAAATCAAGCCAAAACCAAATTCCATCTTTATAAAACTTAATCCAAATAGAAAGATTAAAAACTGTTTTTATTATGATAAAAGGTTATTTAAGTTTTCAAAATGTAAAACATGAGTTTTATAAATTCAACCTAGTATTTTTAAATGCATAATTTTAATACTTAAATATTTTTTAAGTTTTTATTAATACTTACCTCATGATATAGACATAAATTTGTGGTATTAGTAAAAAATATACTTTTCACTATTCGCCTAAAAATCAATCTTTTCGTAAAAGTATCAAAAATTCATATAAGATAATATTTTTATATTGAATACAAAAATGAAGCTATTTTTTAAAATTAAAATTATAAAATTTTAGGATTTAACTTTTAAATAAAAACATAAAATATAATGAAATTTTTTTATAGGAAATGAATTTTCATAATATTAACTTTTCTTATTATTTTTTTCCAATCAACTACTAATTAAATTAGTGTTTAGATATTATTCATATCAAATTTATTTTATTACCATTTAACTATAATATATTTATTTTCATATAATAAAAATTAATTGTTCATAAAAAAATTAATTTTTAAGAAAATGAATTTTAAGGAATAAAATGATATTAATGGTTATTTATCTACAATAATATAATTTTATCAAATAATATGTATGAAATTTATATTTATTTATACATATATTTCCTAATGTGGTTACCTCTATTTATACCAACCAACTTATCAACTATATTATAATGGTTTTATTACAATATATCATTTTACTTTAAAGTATCATAGTTCCATTTTAGTTTTGTGTTGCATGTGGAGCAAGATATTAATCATAGTATTCATTTTAAAGAGAATTTAATACTAAAATATTGGGGTTTTACAGTCTCCCGCTATCACCCAATAAAACCTCATTTCTAATTGGTAGCCTTTGGTGTATGAGGAGGGGTGCTTAAGATCAAGTGACTCTCCAATCAGGTTATTGCAGAGTGAACCAAACCAGGGCATTATAATGTGGTATCAGATATTGGTTATGGACAAGTAGAATTAAAGTAAATTTGTTCTAAATTGGACTTTTATTTTTCTTATTTGGGTTGTGGTAAACTGGATATTTAGGAATGTGTCAGAACTTGGGATGAATGTCATGTTTTATGGCTAGCTATCACAAGTGTGGAAAGATGTCCAAGTTACCAAGTAAATCATGATTCTTGTTTGGTTTTTATGGTTACAATTAGGTTATTTGTTTTGGATAAATTTTTATTCGATTTTATTGATTTATGGTTTTGTAATCTTGTACGTGAGAGGAAATAGGTTGCACTCATGCATCATTTTAGGAACGTAGAGATCACATGACATGTGTGTGAAACTTGTGATTTCTATTTTGGTTATGGTATGGGAAAAGGTTTTAATTGTTTAAAGAGTTAACAATTGTCTAAATATTGTTTTACTGTATATTCTCTTGGTGGAATTATACTCATCTAACCTAAGAAGGGTATGTTATTACCATTTTGGTTTCTAGAATAGAAGGGGATTGGTTATTAAAAGTGTCAGCAACAACCTATAAAGTGTTTTATCATATAGATTCTTGGTTTCATTATACTCATCCATCCAAAGGATTTGAATCTTGATGAGAAAAGTATGTGGATCTAATGTGTATATGATGTGTGTGGTAATTGACTATAGTATGGGTAGGTGGGGTCGTAAAGTTAGATGATGCGTGGCATGGGTGCAGTAGGGAAGTGTAAGGGTTATTGGGTCGTGCTTCCTATTAAAAAATTATCAATTTTTGATATCTAGGATTTTATATGTGTATTGACCATGGTATTTGGTTCTCAATTAGATTCCACCTAGATGGCCTCCATTGAAACTTCAAGAGGATAGAGATGTGATTCCACTGAGGCATGTGAAAGATGATTCCCCTAATATCGGGGGTAAGTATGAGACACAAGTCAAGGTGTTGAGGTAGGTAGGTAAAACAAATAAACTTTAGGAGTTTAGGTAGTTGATGGATAAGAACATTAGGGAAATATTATTGTGATTTATCTAGAGTATCAATTAGGAAGCTCAAGGAGTTGAGCTTTCTATGGAATATTTGAAACCTGAATTCCAGTCCCAGTATATTCCTTTTATTTTAGGGAGAGGGTTGAATCTAGGTAGTATATTACTGGATAGAGTCATTGCATATAATATTTGATCATATTGAGATTCCACCGAATAAGAGAGTGAATTTGGCCATATATATACGTAGAGGGATAGCAAATTGCTTGTGGGAAATACAAGTACAAAATAGTATTCATGAGGGGTTTGTGTGGGAGGACTCTGAGGTGATTTTCTTTGAGAAGTTATTTCTATAGACATTGAGGTTTGAGAAGGCCTATGATTTTATGCACTTGGTACAGAGAGAGACTTTAATCATGTATTATGTTGCAAATTTAAAAAAAATATGACATTCATCGATGTTGGTGGAGAATGAGGTCTCCAAGGTGTGGTGGTTCAAGGATGGTTTACGACATGCCACTAAAGTGTAGGTAAATATCTTTAGGTTGACCTCATTCTTGGAGGTGGTGAAATAGGCACTTATATAATAGAAAAACATAGAATATGGGAGTTTTCTGAGATATATAGTAGTGTCAGGTGAGATTGGAAATGGAGCTATGGGTAGCCGAAAGCGGAGATAGGTGGAGTCTCAACATAGTAGAAAAGGTAGAGGGTTGATGATGACACCAAAGTGTATATCATTGATTATGTGTTTTTAGTGCGGGTATTTGGGGAATGTATAATCCCAATGTGATCAGCCATCGAAGGATTTCCAAGCATGCAGTCAATGGAAAATCTAGAGAGGATTTTCTAGAGGACCTCATAGTCAGCTATGGTTTAAAGATCAGGATAGACTTAGGCATCTATGGTGGGACTTGGATCTGATAGCTAGTATAAGACTACATGTATTGTACATGTTAGTGGATGGGACACTTAATAGTGGGGGAAATGGCTAACTATGAAAATTACTCCATAGGGAAGACAAGTATCTGGTAGTCGGGACACAATTTAACTGTATGTGATTGAGCTGACATATACAGAGTAAGTTTAAGAGTCATCAATAGTTGTATATATGTCATGATCATGTGAATATGGTTCTATATGATGTATAATGGTGTAAAAGGTTCATATATGATAAACAGATTAACTAAATGATGGTTATTATGTGATCTTTAGGTGTGATGAATGATAAATGTGGGTTGAATTGGCGTCGGGTATGAAATCAGACATCAGGTATAATAAAAAATGAAATTAGGCATTAATAATAATGTAAAATAAAAGTGGACATCGGGTATGAAATGAAATAAAAATGGGAATCAGTAGGATTCAGGGTGATAATAACTAATGGTCGATGGTTATGTGTGAAAATTTGGGGGTGTGATACCATTATGGTGTTAGATAAATTGGTTGTATTGAGGCTAGGTATGTGATTTATATATAGGGGATGACACATAAAATGAATTAGGTTGTTAAATTGGGTGGTCGAGGTGACCGGGAAATACACAGATGTGTTCAATATCATCTTAGTGTTTTGGAAATGAGGTGAGCTAAATACTCTAGTTTCATTAAGTGGATGGTTAGTATGTGGTTGGCAGAGATAAAGGATGAGAAATAATATAGTGGGGAGGTTGTAAGGTCTTAGATATTTTGAATAGTGATTTGGGTCAGATCTTTGATCGAACTTTTGATTCTTGACCTTGTAGAGGTATCATAAGTTTAATTTTTGTTTAATTCTACTTCTAGTATTATTTTAAAAAAGTATGCGGTTTTTGGGTGTTTTAGGGTGTATAATTTTAAAATTTTGGGTCTATGGGTGTTTTGGAATGATTTTGGGTGTTTTTAAAATATATAGTTATTTTTTGAAAATCTGGATAAGTTTTAAAAAAATTATATTACATATCAAAGGGAAGAAAATATGTAGTATATAAAAATATGTCTAAGGAATTTCATGCCTAATATATTCAAGTCACTCTATAAAAGGTTGAAAATATGACTAAGTGTTGTTACGAATAAGGTTTTTGTTGGACACCCCATTAAAATGAATCCAATTCATATATGTTACAAATCATGGGAAGATAAATATATATATTGCATATATTTTTTGAGATCAAGTAAAAAACCTTATGTTTGGGAATAATTTATTAAATATGAGGGATTTTTATAAGGGGGGTATATTATGTATGGAAATTGTATTGCATATTAAATTCTACCTAATGAAAATATATTACATAGAGAGAAGAATATTACACATTGGTTTTCCCACCAAGGGAAAAACCTTACATAAGAAATATATATTAGGTATTCAGTAGAAGATATTACATATTTAATTTTTAGTCTAAGGAAAAAAACATATGTTTCAAAATATATATTATGTATTGGAAAATATATTACTTACGGTACATAAGATATTATTCAAAAAGAAAATTTGGTAAAATAATTTATCTATAATGATACATAATATTTTAATAAATATATTACATATGGATCTCTAGGTGTGATACATAAGTTTTTGGTGTTTACCAAAATTAGATATTTTAAATTTTGGGTAGATTTTTTCTAAAATGTTAAAAATGAAATATTAATTGGGAATTAGAATATAAAATGGATAAATATGGTTTTTTTACCAAAATATATAGGAATTCTCTATCTATCACCTCTTATTCATTCCTTCTTTTGTTTTGGGAGTTCTTAAATACATACCATATCTTCATGTCAATTGTTCCATAGAGTGGTTGTAGGTAAGCCTAGCAGTTTGTGTGTGTATGTTATCCAGGATTTTCACTGTTATCTCATCTTTTTTTGAAATCCCTAATTTTAGATATTTTATTTAAATTTAGTGTATCTTATTATTTAAGTTGTAATGGTTGGATTTATTCTATATATAGAGTTCTGCTAACTCTAAGTAGGTGGTTCCTAACTAATTCTGGTGTTATATATGTGTTATGTGTGTGTAATAAATGGTGTGGGAAGTGTTTTCTATGTTTGACTAGGAACAAAACCGTGTGGGGCTTTTATTTTTCATAAGAGATACTAAGGGGTAGTCTCATGTTAGAAATGGTGGATATGATCTAGTATGGAATTCTTTCTCAGTATTATGGGTTGAGGCCATATGATAGGTTTAATATTTCATGATATAAAGTGATGATTAATAAGTTGTGATTATTGATGTTGTTACATAGTAATGTATTGGGTGTAAACTATGTGATTTTGGGTGATTTTGATCATCAAATATGGGGTGATGATGTCACAAGGATAATGAGGATAGTGGTGACCATTTCCAAGGGTGGTGATGGAGGTTTGTCGATGGTGTGGCCAAGGTTTTTAGTGATTTTTTTCACTGTGAGTGATGAGGTTATTGGGGTCATGTGCACATAGGATAGGGACCATGATCTAGTTTGGACCACTCTATGTGGGTGGTGATAAGGGAATCATCCTATGATCATTAGTAGTGAAAGAAAACCCAAAATAGCATGAGCTTTCCCAGACATAACCAAACGTGATTGAAAACGAAGAGCACTAGAAAATAGATAATACCTTAAATTCATACAAAACTACCTCCACATACTTATTTTATGGATTATGGTTTTATAATGACCATAGGAATCAAAAAATTAATTTTCTCACCTATTTAGGTGATCCACAAACTAAAGGATCCATGATCATATCATGAGGATCTTGAAATGCATAAGGGGTTTCAGAATATTTACCTTATGATAAACTATGTTTCAAGAAGAAGGAATATTATATAATATTTTCATGAAACTAGTGATCTTAGAAGTATCATATACATAATTTATATGATACATCAATGAGATAAATCCCTTTATATAAGCAGTTCTCAATGCTCCTTAATGAAAGAGTAGCATCGACAGTAACCTCATACATTACTACATGTTGGAGAATTATTAATTTAAAACTTAAATGAATATGTGAATGCATTAACTAATATATCTCATGGATTAGTAATTTAAGAAAACCATGTAGGGGTAATTTTGCGATTATATCTAAAGAAAACCATGTGGCCTGGTTTCATCGCATGCAACCAGGATACGTTGGTACCAAGTTAGCCTAGGGATAATTCTTAAGGATGAATTGTAGCCTAAATGACCTTAATCTATATGAATCATATGAATATTGTTTTAGTTCACTTTTAAAAATACCCCACTTTCACTAAAATCTCATAAAGACTTTCTTCCAAACTTAATAACTCTTTTTGAATCCATCCAAACTCTTTTTGAAATAGTTTTATCAAGCTATCTTCTTTTTGGATCAAAAATTTTTTTCAAAAATTAATCTTTATCCAAAGTCCTAACTGTGTGACCCTACAGGCCTTATTAGTGTTGATAAAAAACATTAAATCCATATTTTAAATATGTAAGAAAATGGTAACCTCTAATAAAGCATCAGTGCTAATCAAACTACTAAGGGGTCTGTACGATCTTCATCAAACATACTCATGTGTCTATATGAACATGTAGAACAAAAAATGAATCATAAATATTAATTTTTATACTTATATAATCCCTTTTCCCATTATATCAAGTAACGACTAGACATGTAAGAATGTCAATCTAGCATAGGTAATACCATCTTATATTTATTCTTTGAAATAAACTAATCAAATTGATGAATAAATCACATGACATTCATCTAAAAGATGAGTACATCACATGTCCCTCATCCAAGTATCTAAACACATCATATGTGACTCATATAAGTATAGACATGAATTTCATAAGTCTAATTAAATCTTTTGATGGATGTATTTACTTCTCATACTAGTTTACAAATTCTATCTTGGTTTTTCTCCAACCAAAGACATGATTAGCAACATACCCAACCACCCCCTGATTAGCTAAGTCATAATGACTTTTATAAAAAAGATATAAAAGTAGCATGTTTCTAATTCTAGGTATCTCTACAGACTTAGGTAAGAAAGATTTATAATAAGCATACACCCCTAAGTATATTTATAAATGTATTACATTCCATTAGATATATTCTAGTGGTTAAATCCAACTAATAAGTCTCTATTTATTACCTTATGAGTCTAATTCTCATGTTTCATATACAACCCTTTATAACAAGCATGAGATTATATTCATGAAAATATTAATGTATCATCACAACCCATAATACTCTATGATGATAATCGATTAGGGACAACTAAAAAGTCAAACTTTGAGGGGATATTATCATTCCATTATTCATATAAAGTAAAATGAATCACATGTGAATGAATGATAAAGTGAGATTTACTTTATTATAAAAACATGATACATTATGAAACTATTATATAAATCTCTCAATTATTGTATACCAAGATACTCTAAATGACTCTCATGCTTCTGATATGATAATGGTTTTATTAAAGGATCTGTTTCATTATCATTTGTATCCACCTAGCTGATCTTAATAGCACCCATCTCATTGATCTCTCATATAATATAATATTTACAAAGGATATGTTTAGTTATTTAGTGGGATCGTGGTTATTTATATTATCCAATATCAAAATTATTATCACATTAAATCTCTATTTCTCTGCCAATTCTAGGAACCAATCCAAGATTAGTAATGAACTTCTTGATCCAAATAGCTTCCTTCATATCATCCAATGCAGTAATGTACTCTACCTCTATTGCGAAGTCTTCTATAATAGATTGTTTAGAACTTTTCCGATTAATAGTACCAACATTTAGGAAAAACATGAATTCTTATTGAGATCATATCTATCAAATTGGAAACTAACATCTTTGTAACCCTTTACACGGAGCTCATTCTCACCTCAAAAGATCAAGAACATATCCTTAGTTCTTAGTACTTAAGGATGTTTTTTACAGCAATCTAGCGACTCTCGCTGGGATTTTATTTGTACCTAGAATTATTTCTAAGAATATAATCAGCATTAGGTTGATTACACAACATGAAATACATGATAGATCCTATGGAGGATGCATGAGAAATTCTATCCATCCTTGATAACTAATTATAAGGATCTTGAATATTTCCAAGATCCGTGCCATTTAACACTAGTAAATATCACCTCTTGGAGTTTTCCATTCTAAATTGCTTTAGCACTTTACCAATGAATGTACCTTGATTGAGTCTAAGCATACTTTTCGGTATGTCTCTATTGATCTCCATACCTAGTATTTAGGTATAATTACCCATGTATTTCATTAAGAAACACTTACCCAACCACATCTTCATGGAGTGAATTTTCAGGATGTCCTTTATGATAAGAAAAATATTATCCACATACAATGCTGAAAACACTAAAATACTCCTACTAATCCATTTGTATACATAGGAATCATATTTTTTATGAAACCAACTTCTTTGATTACATCATTAAACTAAATATTCCAACTCTAAGAGGTTTGCTTCAGTCTGTAAATAGATTATTGCAACTTTCATACCTTAGTAGTGTCATTTTGTCATGACACCCCCCTCTACAGGTACCCCTCCTAGGTTTGTAGTCTATAGAAAGAGTGAACCCTAAGTTCTTCCTCTAGTAGGCCCCATGTTGGAGACTAGATTTGAGGTTATAAAACACTCAAATAGGGGAATTACCATTAATATAATAAAATATTGATAGATAAGATGAACAACCACCCAACTACTCCATTATATAAAATAAAAGAAACCAAAATAACATAGAAGTGATAAAATATATTCATGAATATAAAACTGATATAAATGTATCCAAATATTAAAACAATACTAAAAAATCATATTGTAGAAACTATAATAACTCAATATTTGAACCAGTATTGTTCATATAAATCACTAACTCCCTCCTGGAAACCTGAAAAAAAAATAGTTTATATATACATAGGGTGAGTATAACATGTATACTCAGTAGGATCATAACCAAGGTCTCTCATGAAAAAGTGAAAAGGGAATAATAATGATCTAATGAACAAAAAATATAACTAAACAGTATTTTCATAGCTCAACTAGTCCCCCTAGCCTCACCAAAGATCTCTCACCAAATAACGCATCCAAGAGTAGTAAGATAATATCATAATAATATAGATAAAGGAACCCCATAGCCACTTATCCATTGATTTTACACTCTTATCCAATGAGAATACATCTTTTTATCTCATCCCATCCATATCCACCAATAACAGAACCAACCATATATCATGTCTCACAACACCAATTGTATATCTCATCTCATGGAACCAACCACATATGTCATATCACATAACCAAGGCAGTAGGGTATCATGAATATTTTGGAAATAAACCTCATGTTCTTCTCTAACCACACATGACCCCCACCACATATCTCATCATCCACCACCAATGTCACCAGAAGTTACTCCTAAAGTGAGAGAAAGATTGTGACACCATATGTGTTGTAGTGTTATTTTTTTTGTATGATTTTATGAGGTAGAGGTTTGGTTTGAGTTTTTAAGGAGTTTCCACTTAGAACTTGGAAGTTTTTTTGTATTTTTACTCCTATTAATAGTTAAGGCACACCGTTAGAGGGAAATTGTGCAATCTCTCCTTGATAGAAGCCTTTTTCGTTTATTTTGAACTAATCCTAGTTTTTCAGCATGGCTTGCTCATGCGTAAGTCTAAACCATGCAGTGTGACACCCTTTTAGTCATGGATTTTCCTAGAATGTATTTTTATTTTCTTTTGGGTTATTTCATGGAGTTTATGGGTGTCGAGGTTTGAAAAATCCATTTTTTGGGAAGACATACCAAGGTGCATGGTTTGTCTAACCATGTAGCTAATCGTACATAGTGATTACAGCTGGTGACAGTGGGGTTTTTCATGGTTTGATCATGGTTTGTTAAACCATGTAGCATTCATGAGTAATCATGCAGCCTTGGACAGTGGAAGACATACGGTCTGTACAGAATTTTTCAAACCGTGCAAGATAACCATGTGAACTACCCACTTTAGGATATTTTTTTCATTTAACCTCCTTTTTAATTTTGGCTTCCAACCCATAACTCCCCCATTAAAACCACTTGAATATGTCACCTTCCTTGGGGTTCTCCCTCCATCATCAAGCTCCTCCAAGCTCTTTCAAAGTGGTTTCTTGAGGATTCTTTACAGTGTTCAAGAGTTTAGGGTCTCTTTCTCCTTCTTCTTTAGTTTTATCCTCTTTTTATATTCACCTATAACCCTAATATCCATGCTTGGATGATTTTCTTAGTTAGGGTTCTTATGAATTTTGTGGTTTTTTTTCCAAGGGTTTTTATCCCTCCTTTGAGACCTAATTCGATTAATTTCATCGAAGGTGACATGATCTCAGTACATAAGGTAGGTGTTTCTGTTTCATTTTTATTTATTCAAGAGTTACATTGATTCTTGGTTTTCTAAAATCAATTTTAACTTAATTAATTTTGGTGTTAATTATCTTTAGTGACCTGACCCCAGATAGCCCAGAGTCGGTGTCTACTACAAATTACATTAGCATGATTATAAGGAATAAATTCCCAAAGGATCGAGAGTTTAGTAGTCTTGGTAAACCAGATACATAAATGAGTATTATATTAAAAATGAATACACTAATTACAACATTAACTACTACAAAACTGGGTTTATACAGATCTATATATTTAATAGTGCTAGCTAAAAATTTTGTTAAAGACCCCCTTTGTTAGTGCTAAAAATCATTGTTGGGGTCTTAAACATTGCTTTTTTATCACTGTTAAAGGTGGTATTTAACAGAAAAAAATGTTAAAGGGGGACCTTTATCAATGCATTTTTAGAAGCACTGATAAATGGGGTATTTTATCATTGCTTCTAAAAAAGTGCTAAAACGGGGGGGTTATTGGCTCTTTTTTAGAATCACTGATAATGATGGCCTTTCGCATCTTTTTTTACAAGTGCTGATAAAGTATATTTAAAATATATATATTTCATTAAAAATAATATATTAATATATTAATATATTAATATTGATGTAAATATAATATATATTTTTAAAATATGTTTTAAATAAGTTAAATAGGCATTTACACTTAATATATAATATACTTAGTAAAAATGGGTTATAAAATAACTAAAAAATATTTTTAATTAATAATTTGATTATTATTACTGGGTAATAATAATTTAATATCAATTTGAAGATAAAAAATCAAAAAAAATAAAAAAGATCTAAAATAAGTTGAAAACGTAACTCTAACTTAAAATAGCCATAACTTTTGATTCGGGTGTCTGTTTAGGCTCTACCACATATAAAATCAAAGTCTGCAATGAGATATACACTATCATGATCTAGAGAGAACCCATTCATTGTTTTTTCGAGGCCAAAAATTCACAAAAGACCTCCAAAACCGAGTTTTTACTCTCAGTTTTCCAATTTGTTAACTTTCAATGGATTTTAAGCCTCATTTATTGGGTTCTTTTTTCCCTTTGTCAGTGGGGACTAAATTTATTCCCAGGGATTACATTTATATTAAAATTATGGCTTTTAAATTTTATCATTTTTCATAACTTAATTTTATTTATAATCAAATATATAATAATATGTACATCTTTTTTATATATTCACACATAAAATTTAAATTTCATAAATAAATAATTAAATATATTTACATATAAAATATATTTATTAATATATAAACGTATATATATAAACATATATATAAATATATGGATAAAAATATGTGATGAAATATATATAAATATATAGATATATCATAAAATGTAAAACAAAACAGTATAGTGGAGTGGTAAAGGCATTGGTGTATATGCTGGAGGTCTAGGGTTCGAAACTCAATGGAGATAGGGGAACGTGCGGGAGGCTTAGATTTTCTAAAATGATAATAAAGGGGTCAGGGTGGGAAGAACTGATAAAGGAATGTGGGTGGGAAGCACTGATAAATGGGGGTGGGTGGGGCATGGAAAAAAAATATATGCTCTTTATTAGCAGGGCCTTTATCAGTACTTTTTTAGCACTGATAAAGGCCTTTTCTAGCACTGTTAAAGGTTTATTTTTTACTAGTGATTTTTTTCTTATTTATAAATAAATAACTTCAAGAATAAATTTATTTCATCTTGTATATCCTTACATATATTTTATAGTACACTTCTTGGATTCTTGGGGAAGGAAACATAATAAGGGTGAGCTCAAATGCACAATAAGGGGAAAATATAGAAGAATAAATAATGTGAATAATAACTATGGAATGGTAAATAACTGAACACACATACCATGTAATAAAGAAACTGAGAAGTAAGTGCATAAATCGTATATCAAGGTAATAAATGGAAACACCTGCCATTAAAATAATTAGATAAGGAAAAATAAATATGGAAAGTTAAGAAACTGAAAAACATGTCATTTAATCAATTAACTAAAAATAAAACATATCCATAGATATGTCGATGAAAAATATCATGGATGAATAATAACTAAAATTAAATGAATTAAATGATTAATTATTGGACATCATGTCTAAGGCACATGAAAACCTATGTCTTCAAGACCTTTCATAAGATGGTTTAAAGCTATGGGTAGAAACCTATCTATACTATTTGGAAACAAACTAAAAGGGTTTTTCACCAACTAATTTTGTCTCATGAGACTAATGATGCATCAAGGGAATTTAATTAACTGGTCCGCAATGCATAGATCTTTCATTAACCAATATCTAACCCATAGGTCTTGAATTAACTGGTCCCTAACCCATATAGTTCATGTCCAAATCATTTAAATAAACAAATTTCCTTATAAAATATCTTTATTAAATAAAGGATATGGGTTTATCAATATTTCCCTAAATAATAAAATAACTTTAAAATTAAAAAATGTATGAAAAATGGTATATATTTTAGGTAATATAAACATCCATGATAGATGAAATGGATAATCTAGGGGAAATTCAATGTTCAATGATCATAGTAGATTGAATATTTCAAGGAGACTAACAAATAAATCAAGGAAGTTAATATGAATACTATCCTTGTAAAAATCAGTCATAAACCATCCAAAGGAGGAAATAGGATGGTATCAATATAAAATAACCCATTTAGAGAAAAATAAAGGGTTTTTTATTAATAAAAATACTATAAAAATATCTTTAAAAACATTATTAAGGGAAAATAATCTTTAAATATTCCAAAATTCCCCATACCACTTTGAAACATTTTAAATCACAACATCATGAAGGAATAATATTAAATGAAATTTTTAAATAAAATTAATATAAATTAATTCATGATATAATATATAAAAATGTTCAATAGATAAACCATGAGAAATAAATAAGTTCTGAACAAGACACTTATCTCATATAAGTAAAAAGTGAGATGAAATATCTCTTACCTTGAGTTTGAATTATCTCATGTGTATTTATATTCCAGAATAATAAATTTATATTAATTATTTAATTTCTTGAGAAACTTTTTCATGTTTATCATAACTTTTATTTTAATTATTAACATTTCATATACAAATACTTAAATAATTATGTTTACTTCAGTTGTATAGACCAAATTCAGTTTATGTGTTGAAAAAAAAATTATAGATAAACTATGGTCAAAGGGGTAATTATGTAACATATCAAGAATAATAATCATAAAATAATTATTATATTTATACATATATTATACTTTTAAAACCAATAATTAAATATGTTTATTAAAAATGAACCAACGTTACACTCATGGAGATGGTTGGTCGTACGTAAGCATGAGTAACATTCCCATTTTTCAATGATCATTGTAGAAAGAAGGTAAATAATACTATACCTTTCCAAAATGATAATTATATCATAAATAACATATTATTTGATAATATAAAGTTATTTATATAATTATTGTGATGTAAAAGGAATCACATCGTTTCAAAGAGGTGGTAATCCACAAGTCCATGAACAACATTGTCACTTTGTGTGTGAATGGGTAGTAAAGAAAATGATATATATATATATATATATATTATTTCCAAAAATTAAATTATGTAATGAATATAATATATATGTTTTTTTGTCACATATTTTTAATTAAAACAATCCTTTATATATTCCATGTATCTTGTGAATGAATTACATTGCTTTGAGGGGGTGGTAGTCCACACTTCCACAAACGATGTTATCGTTTTTACACAAAATGGAAATTATAAAGATATGTGTTGTAAAAGAATTAAATAATACTAAATAAATAATAAATATTATATATAACATATATAAATATATTTTCCATCATAATTTACACCTTTATATGTGATGAATGAAAAATTAACAATCATCGTTTCGTGAGGCGGTAGTTTAGTGTACACAGAAATAGTATGTTTGTTACCCATTAGATGGATTTGTGTATAAGTGTATGTCAAAAACATAGAATAAAAAAGTAATATTATATTAATGATACTGCTTTTGTTATATAATAATGGAATAAGTATATTTTATGGAGAGGATAATGGAAATAAAACTAACAAGGTTAAGGAAAGTTGTTACCTCTTAATCAGGTAACTCCTTTTAGTTTGCACCAAAGGGATTCCTTGGATTAATTTATTTCCAGTGGGAGGACTCTAGGATTCGGTGAGTTATTTTTAGGAGATATTTGGTTCGATATTGGTTGATACATAGTGAATTGAGAGGTGTGAGGAAGGGTAAGGGGTGGTGGCCTTTATAGGGAAGGAAAATGACTCACTTGGCATTTTTGAAAACAAGTTAGGTGTACCGAAATTTTTACCTAAACAAGTCATAAAAAACAAAAACTAGATAATTAGAGGTTCATGTATGAATTATATCTATAAAATGGGTTTTGTACAATGGGATAGTTCATTTGGGCCCCTAAGTTAAATTTTTAGTCATTTGTTATGCTTAATTCTACCTTAATCGTTTTAATTAATTTTAATTACTTTCACTGATCTTTTTTTCAAAAAATAAGTTAAACTTATTAGAAATTATAAATTATTATGATTCCAAATATGGAATCCATTTTTCCAAATTCCAATCACATAAATGGAATAAATTAATTTAAATTTAATCCCGCAAATAGGACAACAATGTGGGTTTTTAAGGTAAAAACACCCAAAAGTTTGATATGTTTTTATAGTCAATTTAAAATTGAAATTGATCCCAATGAATTAAATTGTATTAATTGATAAAAATATGATCTAATTAAACTTTAAAACCAATTAAAAATAAAATTTAATCTAATAAATAAATTAGATGAAAACCCATTTTTGAATTAAATTTCAGCATTTTTCACTATTCATTAAAAAATGAAACTTTACATAAAAATGCCAAAAATTAACCCTAAAATTATTTTCATGATTATATTTAAAATATTAAGTTTATTTTAACATATATAATCTATAAAAGTTCAAAAAATGGAATTTAAAATAGGTTCTCCATTAAAAAGAGGTAAAAATGACTTAATAAAAATATAGGTTTTTATTTTTAAAGTTGGTTTTATTATTATCTTATGATTATAAAATATATTGTATGAATATCAAAAATATTTTATTGAATATATAATATATATATATATTACATTAATATCACTCAATTATTTTAATTAATTTAATCTATTAGAGTAAAACAACTTTTTGAGAATAAAAATAGTTTTCTATAAAATATTCCCTTTATTTTCAACTGGCTTGTATATTCATTTCTAATTAATTTTTAACCAATAAATTATTTGTGTAAACCATATATTTTTATAATTTATTTAGTATTATTCATAATGGCTAGTTTATTATATCTTATTATATTAAATAATAATATTTTAATAATATATTTTTGTTCAGTTAAAAGTCGGTCTTACTTGTAACGCAATCCATTGAAGAAACTCGTTGTTATGTGTAAGTACGCTAACTCGGTTTTTCATGCATTGAAATATATATAATATATTTAATCTATTTTAAATATTAAATATATTATAAATTCTGCATATATTCTATTCCCTTACACGCTTGGTGTCTCGTTTCATATATGCTATCAAATACAAGGTTCCTAGTTTAGATTTTTGGGGTGCTACATTCTTCCCACCTTAATTAAATTATGTCCTCATAATTTAAACTAAATCTTGGTAATATATTGTTTGATATTTCCTATGTTTAAATCCCACATCATGAGAGGGTTTTATAATACATCCTCTATAAAATAGATAATGGGATGTACAAAGGTCACATGGAAAAACATATAACTAGGTCTCTAAGTTGGTGAACATTAGTGGTAAGTAGAGATATGTACTTGGAGGAAAAGAATAAATATTAATAAGAAGTGATTGAGGTCATAAATCAAAAACAAGTGAATGATCAATGGAAATTTTAGGGCCTCAAATCCATAAATCCATGATGATTTAGAATACCATCGTCTCAACAAAAATTAAGGTATTTGGAAAATATTTTATTTCTAAGTAATTTTCCTAATGTTGGGTAATTTTTTTACTACCTAATAATATAAGAAAAATTTCTTGCATAATACATTTTAATTTCATGTGAACAATTCCATATTTTGGTTGTTCTTCAATCAAATTCTAATTCATCCCTTACATCAAGGAATAGATATCCAAAAATTAACTTTGATTCCTCAAGCATTAAAATAAAAATTTAATGGATCATAAATCCCATGAAATAGTGACAAGTATAACTATTTTTCTCTAATTATTCTTCAAATTCAATATGTTTAATACATTAATCTATAACCCTAAAAGAAACACTATAGGTTCATAATTAATATTTATTTGTAAATTTTTTTAACTAAAAACAATGACATATTAACCAGGACATTTCATAGGTCAGTGGTTGGAGTGAACCCCTTATCATCCTTCGATCATGGGTTCAAGACCCACGACCTTACCAGATTTGATTGGTTGTCACCTGGCTTATATGTTGTCCTTTTCTAAAACCCAAATTAGTATAATTTCAAAAATAAATATGATATAAATTCTTGAAATAAGTTTAATCACTAAATATCATTTTAACTAATGTTTTAAATGCAACCTCAACACGTAAATACTTCATATATTTATTTCCACATAGGTCTTTCCTTGGTCTAAGGTTTATCCATAATATAATTTGTATGATTTATAAATTATGACACCTTATCTTCAATCTAAAACACATTAGGTTTAACTTAGGTTATTTATTATCAATATCTATTAAAGTAATTCATAATGGTTTGTAAATAAAATGAAAATTATACTAATAATATCCCCCATGAGTTTCAAACCAGGTGTGCATTAAGTCATGTTGTCATGTACTAGGTTACACCAAGTTATTCCCAACACACCTTGTCAGAGTTGTTACTCTTAGGTACATTTGTTCCAGAACCATGTCCACTTTTAGTATTCATATAAGGATGTATTGCTAGGAAGACCCAAAAAATAACTATTTTACCAAAATTATAGGGTGTTCTTCTATACTGATATTCAAATTCTATCTTAGGATTATGTACTCTAATCTATGTTTTCCTAAATCTAGTTCCTAAGGTTTCTAATAAAATTTCTCTAATACCAAATGCAGCGACTCAACCCCGGATATCTTGGAGTCAGTGTATTCTATCAATTACATTGGCACGATTATAAGGAATCAGATCGTGAATAACTGAGAATTTATTAGTCTTGGTAAACCAAATACATAAATAAGTCTTGTATTACAAATGAATAAACAAATTACAACATTTTTTTATTCTTTATAAATAAATAACTTTGAGAATAAATTTATTCCATATATTATATCCCTAAATATCTTTTATAGTATGATTATTGGATTCTTGGGGAAAGAAACATAATAAGGGTGATCTCAAATGCTCAGCAATGGAAAAACATAGTGAAATCAATAATGTGAATAATAACTATGGCATAATAAATAATTTAACACACATACCATGTAATGAAAAAATGATAAGGAAGTTCATAAACAATATGGAAAGGTATTAAATGGAAACACATGCTATTCAAATAACTAGATAAGGTAAAATAAATATGGAAAGGTAAGAAACTGAAACATGTTCCATTTAATCAATGAACTGAAAATGAAATGTATCCATAGATATGTTGATGAAAAATATAATTTATGAATAATAATTGAAACTAAATTAAGGAAATGATTAATTATTGTAAATCATGTCTAAGGAACATGAAAACCTATTCCATCAAGACATTTCACAATATGGTATAAAACTATGGGTAGAAACCCATCTATACTACATGGAAATAAACTCTAAGGGTTTTTTGCCAACTAATTTCATCTCATAAGACTAATGATCCATCTATCGGATTTTTTAACCAGTCCCAACCCATAGATATTGCATTAACGGATCTCTAACCCATAGGGCTTTCATTAATCGATCCTCAACTTGTATAGTGCATGTCCAAAGCATTTAAATAAACAAGTGACCTATAAAATAGTTGTATTGAATAAAGGATATGGGTTTATCAATATTTCCCCAAATAATAAAATAAATTTAAAATTAAACACCATATGAGAAATGGCATAAGGTTTAGGCAATATGAATATCCACGATAAATGAAATGGATAATCTAGGGTAAATTAAATGTTCAATGATCATAGTATATTTAATAATTCAAGGGGACTGACAAATAAATTAAAGAAGTGAATGTTAATATTGACCTTGGAAAAATCAATCATAAACCATCTAGAGGATGAAATAGGATGGTATCAATACAAAATATCCCAATTAGATTAAAATAAAGGGTTCTTGTTTTTTATGAATATAAATAATATAAAAATATCTTTTAAAAAAACATTCTTGAGGAAGATAATCTTTAAACATTCCAAAGTATCTCATACCATTTTGAAACATTTTAAATCATAACCTAGGGAAGGAATAATATTAAATTAAAGTTTTAAATTCCATGAAGATAAATTAATTAATTATATAATATATAAAAATGTTCATTATATACACCAAAAAAAATAAGTAAGTGGTGAACATGACATTTATCTCATAGAATTAAAAAGTGAGATGAAAAATCCCTTACCTTGAGTCTGACTTTTCTAGTGTGTATTTATATTCCTAAATAAAAAAACATATGTTAATTATTTAATTTCTTGAGAACCTTTTTCATGTTCACCATAACTTTTATTTAACTTATTACTATGTCATATACAACTACTTAAACAATTAAGTTTACATTGGGTGTTTTGACCAAATTCAGTTTATGTGTCGAAAACAACTTTGGTAAATGAACTATGGTCAAAGGGTCATTATATAACATCTTCAAAATAGTAATAATTAAATATTTATTATATTTATACATATATTTTATTTTTAAAACCAATCATTAAATATGGTTATGAAAAATGAACCAACGTTACACTCATAAAGATGGTATGTCGTACGTACGCATGAGTAACATTCTCATTTTTCAATGATCATTATGGAAAGAAGGTAAGTTATACTATATCATTCCATAATGATAATTATATCATAAATACCATGTTATTTAAAAATATATACTTATATATATAATTCTTGTGATGTAAAAGGAATAACATCATATTGAGGAGGCGGTAATCCACACGTCCATGAACGACGTTATCATTTTTGTGTGTGAAAGGGTAATAAAGAAAATGATATATATATATATATATATTATTTACTTAAATATAATTATTTAATTAATTTCAAAAAAATATATAATTATTTCATGAATATAATATAGATTTTTTTTATGTATCATATTTTTTATTAAAACAGTCCTTTATACATTCCATGTATCATGTGAACAAATCACAATGCTTTGAGGGGGCAGTAGTCCACACTTCAACAAATGATGTTATCATTTGTACACAAGATGAAAAGTATAAAGATATGTGTTGTGAAAAAATTAAATAAGATTAAAAACATAATAAATATCATATATAATATATATAAATATATTTTCCATCATAATTTCTACCATGAGAGGTGGTAAAGGAAAAATGAACAATTATCGTTTCATGAGGCGGTAGTTCATCATACACAGAAACAGTAAGTTTTCTACCCATTGGATGGATGTGTGTGTAATTATAGGTAAAAATCTTAGAATAAAAACATAATAGTATATTTATTATACTATTTTTGTTATATAAAAATGTAATAATGATATTTTAGGTAGTTTATAATGGAAATAAAACTAACAAGCATAAGGAAATATGTTACCACTTAATCAGACAACTCCTTTTGGTTTTCACCAAATGGATTCCTTGGATTTATTTATTCCTAAGGATAGGCTTATAGGATTATGGGATGTGTTTTTATGATCTATTTGGGTGGATCTTGGTCGATCCAAAGTGTCTTGAGAGGTGTGAGGAAGTGGAAGAGGTGGTGTCCTTTTATAGGGAAAGAAAAGGATTCACTTGGCATTTTTGAAAACAAGTTAGGCATGCCCACATTTTTACCTAAAAAAGTCATGAAAAACCAACAAAACTCAATATTTTAAGGTTAATTTAAGAATTATGGCCATAAAATGGGTGTTTTAAAATTTTCTAGGTCATTTGGTCCCCTAAGTTAAAGGTTTAGTCCTTTGTTAATCTTAATTTTACCTTAATCATTATAATTAATTTTAATTACTTTCACTGATATTTTTTATCAAAAACTAAGTTTAAATTGTTATAAATAATAAATTATTCTGATTAAAAATATGTAATTAATTTTTTAAAATTCCAATCACATAAGTGGTAGAAATTAATTTAAATTTAATCTCGTAGACGGGACGACAATGCTGGTTTTTAAGGTAAATACATTCAAAAGTTTGTTATGTTTTTATAGTCAATTTTAAAGTTAAATTGATTAAAATGACATAAAATGGATAAATTAATAAAAATATGATCTAATTAAACTTTAAAACCAATTAAAATTATAATTTAACCTTATAAATAAATAATATTAAAACTAGTTTGAATTAAATTTCAGTATTTTCACTATTCATTAAAAAATGAAACTTTACAGAAAAATACCAAAAATTCACCCTAAATTTTTTTTGAATATTATATTTCAAATATTAAGTTTTTTTTACATATATAATCTATAAAATTTCCAAAATTTGAATTTCAAATAAGTTCTACATTAAAAAGAGGTAAAAATGGCTTAATAAAAATATAAGTTTTTATGTGTAAATTTGGGTTTGCTCTTATCTTATGCCTATAAAATTTATTGGATGAATATAAATAATATTTGATTGAATATATAATATATAATTTAAATTAATATCACTCACTAATTTTAATTAATTTAAGATATTATAGTAAATTAACTTTTTGACCATAAAAATAGTCTTCTATAAAATATTCTCTGTATTTTCAATTGGCTTATATATTCATTTCAAATTAATTTATAAATAATGAATTAGTTGTGTAAACCATGGATATTTATAAATTAGTTAATACTATTCATAAATTTTAGTTTATTATATATTATTATATTAAATTATAATATTTTAACAATATATTGTTGTTCGGTTAAAACTCGGTCTTGTGTGTAATGCAAGCCATAGAAAAAACTCATTATTGCATGTAACACATGATAATTAGGTGTTTCATGCATTGAAATATATTGAATCTATTGAATATATTTTAAATAGTAAATATATTATAAAGTCTATAGATATTATATTCATTTATATACTTGGTGTTGCATGTCATACATGCTATCAAATACAAGGTTCCTAATTTAGATTTTCAGGGCGTTACATTATCTAGGTTTAATTTATCAAAGTTATATTTAAAATTTTTTTGAAGTTTTAAATGATCAAATAAAAACTAATAAGGGGGGTTGAATCAATTGTTATACTTTTTATAAGTTTCAATACTTTTCAAAACTTAACCCCTAAATGTAACGACCTGAAATTTTGAATAAATATTGTTTCCTAATTTTGTGTGTTATTTTATTTTATTTTTATACTCAACAAAAATGTTTCATTTGATAACATAAGTATAATTAAAATGAGACTGTTGGGCCTTGACAGTTATATGACCATTGGTCAATATGACCACTGGAAACTAAACGTTTTTTATTATTGTCTCTAAATACAAGTAATCTTGGTTAATTATTATAGAAAGAAGATTTGATGGCCTCACCCAGTAGTCTTGGACCGATCGAAGCCCATCTAACAGAACTTGGGAAGGAGGTAGCACCACTGGGCTTTTCTCTGGACCAAACCCAAGTCGGACTTCATCGTGTGAAGCTAGAATGGAATCTCCTTTGCGAGAAGTTCAAACTGATAGAAATTACTACTCGTGCGATGTTAGCCGAGCCTCCCTCAGATTCTCTCACCTTAGCACACCTTACACTTAGGTCCAATGCTGGTGTGATAAGGGGCTATGTAAGGAGACCATAACTGCCTTGTGTAATCCTTTGTTTTAAATAAAAATTGAGATTTCTTCTTATGATGAAGTTTATGGATTTTCAAATGACCGGATAAATATAGTATGCATATTTTTGATGAATTTTAGAAAAAATATATTTTAAAAATGTTTATGTAAACCTTAAATAATTAAAAATGTTTAATGATATTCAAAAAATGGTCTTCTATAATTATGCTTAGTACGAAATTTAGAGTCTAATAAGATCAACTTAATTTTTGATGAATAGTAAATTTTGAATAGTGATTTTATGATTAGGATTAGTAATGTGTCCAAATGGAATAGTAATCTCACTTAAAGAAAGTATTAATATAATCGAGGCACCTTGATTAAGTAATGTGATTCAATAAAATGGTAAAATAACGATTTCATAAATTATTATTCAAGTATTAGTGTTTTCGAGTGAATAGTGTTTTTTTAAATTAAAAATTAAATTAAAATTATTTAAAAAATTATTTTTATAAAATGGATTTCATTTTTGAACTCAGAGCACCGATATTATGTTATGGTAATTTTTGGGGTTTTTTCTGAAAAAAATGAATTTTCGTTGAATAGTGTATTTATTTAAAAAATAAATTATAAATATTTAGAAAATTATTTTTATAAAATGGAGTTCATTTTTGAAATCAGAGCATTGATATTTGGTTAAGGTGAAATTTTGGAATTATTCTGAGAAAGTTGAATTTTCAATGAATAGTGAAAATACAGTTTTTAAGTTACGGGTGTTTAATGACATCATTAAATGATGTATTAAGTATTTAATTAATATGGTCGACTTATGAATAGTAATATAAGGTATGAGGTGTCCCAAGTGGCCAATACCATGGGCAAATACCATGGGAAAGCCCATGGTTTTTTCAAAACCACTAATGAGGTGTCCCTTGGCCATTAATGCCATGTCCCCTCACTTTCCCTATAAATACCAAGCCATCCTCTCATCCATTCGACTCACCACTCTTCCCCAACGAATTTCAGGTCTCATTACCTCCCAAGGAGTCCTCCCAAGGTTCCCCAAAGCCCTCAAGGTCCCAACCTTTGAGTTTTAAGAGTTACGTTTTAAGGTAAGGGATCTGATCTCTCTCTTTCTTTTCAAGAAATCTCTTTTATGTAATTTCTTTTATTCTTCATGTTCTTATGTTAAAGGGTGTTTTTTTATACTCCTATTACTGACCTTTTCATTTTCACATAATGATAGATCCCATCTTACTCTCATTATTTCATTTTATGAAGTTTTAAGTGGCGTCGTTAGGCTGCCGAAATTTTTGTAACGGATTCTTTCTCCCTTCTCATTTTTCAAGATCTATTTTCATGTAAAGTATTTCAAGTTCCTTTTTATTATGTTGGGGTATGATATCTAAATTTATCATAATTATCTTTTATGATCATATGATTAGAGACCCCATTTTATCTCTTCAATTCAGTTTTTTGAAGTTTTAAGTGGAGTCGTTAGGCTGCCGAATTTTTAAGTGGTTCTTCACCCTTCTCATTTTGAAGTTATACTTTCATGTCAATTCTTTCAAGTTACTTTTTGTTATTTTGGGGTATGATCTCTATATCTATCATACTTATAATTTATGTTCATATGATGAGAGACCCTATTTGATCTTTTCAATCCATTTTTGGAAGTTTTAAGTGACACTGTTAGGCTGTCAAATTTCTAAAGGGTTCTTTCACCCTTCTCATTTTCAAGATCTATTTTCATGCCAAGTCTTTCAAGTTCCTTTTTATTATGTTGGGGTATGATCTCTATATCTATCATACTTATCATCTATGTTCATATGATTTGAGACCCTATTTGATCTCGTCAATCCATTTTTGGAAGTTTTAAGTGACGCCGTTAGGCAGTTGAATTTCTAAAGGGTTCTTTCACCCTTCTCATTTTCAGGATCTATTTTCATGCCAAGTCTTTCAAGTTCCTTTTTATTATGTTGGGGTATGATATCTATATCTATCATACTTATCATTTATTTTCATATGATGAGAGACCCTATTTTATCTCTTCAATTTAGTATTTTTGAAGTTATAAGTGGCGCCGTTAGGCTGCCGAATTTTTATGGGATTCTTTCACCCTTCTCGTTTTCAAGATCTATTTTCTTGTCAAGTCTTTCAAGTTACTTTTTATTATGTTGGGGTATGATCTCTATATCTATAATACTGATCATTTATGTTCATATGATTAGAGACCCTATTTGATCTCATCAATCCATTTTTTGAAGTTTTAAGTGACGTCGTTAGGCTGCCGAATTCTCATAAAAGAAATCTTATTTTTTTGTCTTCCTTTCAAGTTCTTCGTTTCAAATGGTATATAATTCAAATTTCATTACCATGTTCTTAAATACTTTATATTTTGTTCCCCTACTGTTTTATGTATCATGTTTGAGTGGGTGACCCATGTCCCCTCTCTTTCCAACTTTTTCTAAAACCATGTATCATAGACATTATGCTGCATAGTTTCGTCTCAAAATGCCTCCCTCTTTATCTCAAAATTATTTTATGTTATTAAGTGAATACACAAAGCTCTTATTTATAAAGTGGTATTCACATATATATCAAAATGTTCTATTTTAAATTCTAGGATTTACATACATGAAACCCGCTTTCCCTTTTCCGTGGGTTTAAAGTGACATAAAGATCATGTCTTTAAAGCAATTTTTAAAACGTTATGATTATGAAATGAAACCCATTTATTTTATTCTATATGGGTTGTTTATGAAATGATTGATGATGATATGTGTGGCTCACATGATAATAAAGACATGTCAAGGGTGCGCCCAGATATCACTCCAATGCATTGGGTAAAGACTTAATCTCTAGAGATGACTTTTTAGACTGATACCTTGGTGAATAACCTTGGTAATTTTTTAATGACACCTTGGCGATGGACCTTGGTGAAACGAAATGATTGTAAATATTAAATGTTGCAGCCACATCTTCAAGTTATGAAAAATGTTATTTTTATTATGATATGCCTCATGATTTCTTTCTCATGCCTTAATGTTCTTTTCAGGACCTTATTTAAGTATCTCAAGTTAACATGTAAAATGTTTCTCTTGTTTCCCTTACTGGGCCTTCTGCTCACCCTTTCTTTTGATGTATGTCCCCAGGTCATGAGATGCAGTAATAAACCTAGGATGAACATGAGGATAAGCCTTTCAAGTGTTTAATAAGAATCTTTTATGTTTTCATGTTTAAAGTTCCTGGTTTCCAAGACACTAAACCTTAAAGATCCTCGGTTTTGTAAAATGTAATGAAAGTTTATGTGATAAAAAGGCGGGATTTTATAGTTGGTATCAAAGGATGGTTTAGTTATTTATGGAAATTAGGATATGAAAACTCTAGGAATAACCCTATATAAAAGTTTAAATATAGGAAATCTTCCTGGTATTTTGTTGAGTATTGAGTAAGGGGTTGCCAAGCAAATACATCCCTGTCTAGATACGAGCAGGTAGAGGTGGCTCTGGCACAGACGTACATAGGGGTAAAACCTGAAAACACCACTTTGAGCTAGACTCGAACGGGAACTGGTACACGACAACGGGCCTTGCTGCACTCTTGGTTACGACACTCCCGGGGGATATGATTTGGTAAATTCATAAGCTTAGTATGAACCATTGTTAAAGGAACAAAGATAAAATAAAATAAAGATTCACATAAGAATACATGATCATGGATAACCTAGATGGGAACCTAGGGGATCACATGTTAGGGTATACTTTTCTTCTACAAGTTATCCTTATATGCTTTCAGTTCCTTTTCATGATTATTGGCTAAGTACTTAAGCCCCTAATTATGCTTTCTCTTCTTAGTTAATGGTGGGAAATGGAAGAACATGTCCCAACAACCAATGTGATAGGAAATGCGACGATTGTCGTATTAATATGACAGGGATTATTAGGGGATTAAAATATGATTATTATTTTGGAAGACGTTCACTATTTTGGGGACCCTATATGATCGAGGTAAATAGATTACTACGGTATTTTCATTGAGGAGTAAGGTTGACTTATATTTTGAAGAATCGATGAATTTAAGGTGGACTTATAGTAATTTAGGTTACTTATGGGAATGATTAACCTATCTTGGGTAAAATATGTTTAGGTTAGATACTTTTTTTATAAGATGTTAGGAGTGGTTGATGTTGTTTGGAGATGAACAATGATGTTTGTTTTGGAAGACTATGTTATCAAATCCTTCTTGTATTTGGGATTCAATCTTAGTTTGGTTTATTTTGAGGAATTTTAAGGACTGTTATTTACGGAATGGTCTATGATGAACTTTGGGTAGTACCATGGAACTTTGAAGATTTAAAAGTAGTTTCCATTCCTATGGGATTCTTTCTTTTTGAAGAGTTTTTTTATCTTACCCTTTCTATTTTTGGGATTAATGTTTAAAGATAGATAGTTTTTATTTTATGGAATACGTGATTCTCTAGAAAATCATTCTTGTGTTTTGATGAGGCCAAGTGTTTTTGAATTCTCATCATTTGGAGAAAAGATTAGCTTTGGTAGAGACTTATTAAAGGATAAAACTCTACTTGAATGTAGGTATATTTTCTTATGTTTTTTGTTCTATGTAGTAAATGAATTCCTCAAAATTATGAAAAGGAACATAAAACAAAAATGTTGTTGGTTTACGTTTCCTACTAGGTAATCAAAGACCGTTTACACACATCATAAGTTTGGGATTTTCTTATGGTTAACTTTCTCCTAATCATGTTTTCTATCAATCTCCCCCAGAACTTGACCCATTGTTTTTTCTTCCATATCCATGTTTTCCTCCATGGAATCATAGTATGGGTTAACTCGGGTGACCTTTGTACTTACCGTTCCTTCTTTTAAAGTAATAGTTTTTCTGACTCCTTTTCCGATGTGGGACTTTCAATGAAATTTCAAAACCGAATTTTAAAAAATTGTGAGGACGCAATTTCTTAAGGGGGGAAGATTGTAACGACCTGAAATTTTGAATAAATATTGTTTCCTAATTTTGTGTGTTATTTTATTTTATTTTTATACTCAACAAAAATGTTTCATTTGATAACATGAGTATAATTAAAATGAGACCGTTGGGCTTTGACAGTTATATGACCATTGGTCAATATGACCACTGGAAACTAAACGTTTTGATTATTGTCTCTAAACACAAGTAATCTTGGTTAATTATTATAGAAAGAAGATTCGATGGCCTCACCCAGTAGTCTTGGACCGATCGAAGCCCATCTAACAGAACTTGGGAAGGAGGTAGCACCACTGGGCTTTGCTCTGGACTAAACCCAAGCCGGACTTCATCGTGTGAAGCTAGAACGGAATCGCCTTTGCGAGAAGTTCAAACTGATAGAAATTACTACTCATGCGATGTTAGCCGAGCCTCCCTCAGATTCTCTCACCTTAGCACACCTTACACTTAGGTCCTATACTGGTGTGATAAGGGGCTATGTAAGGAGACCGTAACTGCCTTGTGTAATCCTTTGTTTTAAATAAAAATTGGGATTTCTTCTTATGATGAAGTTTATGAATTTTCAAATGACCGGATAAATATAGTATGCATATTTTTGATGAATTTTAGAAAAAGGATATTTTAAAAATGTTTATGTAAACCTTAAATAATTAAAAATGTGTAATGATATTCAAGAAATTGTCTTCTACAATTATTCTCAGTACGAAATTTAGAGTCTAATAAGATCAACTTAATTTTTGATGAATAGTAAAGTTTGAATAGTGATTTTATGATTAGGATTAGTAATGTGTCCAAATTGATTAGTAATCTCACTTAAAGAAAGTATTAATATAATCTAGGCACCTTGATTAAGTAATGTGATTCAATAAAATGGTTAAATAACGATTTCATAAATTATTATTCAAGTATTAGTGTTTTCGAGTGAATAGTGTTTTTTTAATTAAAAATTAAATTAAAAATATTTAAAAAATTATTTTTATAAAATGGATTTCATTTTTGAACTCAAAGCACCGATATTATGTTATGTTAATTTTTGGGGTTTTTTTCTGAAAAAAATGAATTTTCGGTGAATAGTGTATTTATTTAAAAAATAAATTAAAAATATTTAGAAAATTATTTTTATAAAATGGAGTTCATTTTTGAAATTAGAGCATTTATATTTGGTTAAGGTGAAATTTTGGGATTATTCTGAGAAAGTTGAATTTTCGATGAATAGTGAAAATGTAGTTTTTAAGTTACGGGTGTTTAATGACATCATTAAATGATGTATTAAGTATGTAATCAATATGGTCGACTTATGAATAGTAGTATAAGGTATGAGGTTTCCCAAGTGGCCAATACCATGGGCAAATACCATGGGCAAGCCCATGGTTTTTCCAAAACCACTAATGAGGTGTCCCTTGGCCATTAATGCCTTGTCCCCTCACTTTCCCTATAAATATCAAGTCATCATCTCATCCATTCGACTCCCCACTCTTCCCCCAACGAATTTTGGGTCTCATTACCTCCCAATAAGTCCTCCCAAGGTGCCCCCAATCCCTCAAGGTCCCAACCTTTGAGTTTTAAGAGTTGCGTTTTAAGGTAAGGGATCTGATCTCTCTCTTTTTTTCAAGAAATCTCTTTTATGTAATTTCTTTTATGCTCCATGTTCTTTTGTTAAAGGGTGTTTTTTTATACTCCTCTTACTTCCCTTTTCATGTTCACATAATTAGAGATCCCCTCTTACTCTCATTATTTTGTTTTATGAAGTTTTAAGTGGTGTCGTTAGGCTGCCGAAATTTTTGTAACAGATTCTTTCTTCCTTCTCATTTTTCAAGATATATTTTCATGTAAAGTATTTCAAGTTCCTTTTTATTATGTTGGGGTATGATCTCTAAATTTATCATACTGATATTTTATTATCATATGATTAGATACCCCATTTTATCTCTTCAATTAAGTATTTTTAAGTTTTAAGTGGAGTCGTTAGGCTGCCGAATTTTTAAGTGGTTCTTCACCCTTCTCGTTTTGAAGTTCTACTTTCATGTCAATTCTTTCAAGTTCCTTTTTATTATGTTGGGGTATGATATATATATCTATCATACTTATCATTTATGTTCATATGATGAGAGACCCTATTTGATCTCTTAAATCTATTTTAGTAAGTTTTAAGTGACGTTGTTAGGCTGTCAAATTTCTAAAGGGTTCTATCACCCTTCTCATTTTCAAGATCTATTTTCATGACAAGTCTATCAAGTTCCTTTTTATTATGTTGGGGTATGATATCTATATCTATCATACTTATCATTTATGTTCATATGATGAGAGACCCTATTTGATCTCGCCAATCCATTTTTGGAAGTTTTAAGTGACGTCGTTAGGCTGTTGAATTTCTAAAGGGTTCTTTCACCCTTCTCATTTTCAAGATCTATTTTCATGCCAAGTCTTTAAAGTTCCTTTTTATTATGTTGGGGTATGATCTCTATATCTATCATACTTATCATTTATTTTAATATGATGAGAGACCCTATTTTATCTCTTCAATTCAGTATTTTGAAGTTTTAAGTGGTGTCGTTAGGCTGCCGAATTTTTATGGGATTCTTTCACCCTTCTCGTTTTCAAGATCTATTTTCTTGTCAAATCTTTAAAGTTCCTTTTTATTATGTTGGGGTATGATCTCTATATCTATAATACTGATCATTTATGTTCATATGATGAGAGACCCTATTTGATCTCATCAATCCATTTTTTGAAGTTTTAAGTGACGTCGTTAGGCTGCCGAATTCTCATAAGAGAAATCTTATTTTTTTGTCTCCCTTTAAAGTTCTTCGTTTCAAATGGTATATAATTCAAATTTCATTACCATGTTCTTAAATACTTTATATTTTGTTCCCCTACTGTTTTATGTATCATTTTTGAGTGGGTGACCCATGTCCCCTCTCTTTCCAACTTTTTCTAAAACCATGTATCATAGACGTTATGCTGCATAGTTTCGTCTCAAAATGCCTCCCTCTTTATCTCAAAATTATTTTATGTTATTAAGTGAATACACAAAACTCTTATTTATAAAGGGGTATTCACATATATAACAAAATTTTCTATTTTAAATTCTGGTATTTACATACATGAAACCCACTTTCCCTTTTCTATGGGTTTAAAGTGACATAAAGATCATGTCTTTAAAGCAGTTTTTAAAACGTTATGATTATGAAATGAAACCCATTTATTTTATTCTATATGGATTGTTTATGAAATGATTTATGATGATATGTGTGGATAACATGATAATAAAGACATGTCAAGGGTGCGCCCAGATAGCGCTCCAATGCATTGGGTAAAGACTTAATCTCTAGAGATGACTTTTTAGACTGATACCTTGGTGAATAACCTTGGTAATTTTTTAATGACACCTTGGGGATGGACCTTGGTGAAACAAAATGATTGTCAATATTAAATGTTTCAGCCACATCTTCAAGTTATGAAAAATGTTATTTTTATTATGATATGCCTCATGATTTCTTTCTCATGCCTTAATGTTCTTTTCATGACCTTATTTAAGTATCTCAAGTTAACATGTAAAATGTTTCTCTTGTTTCCCTTACTGGGCCTTCTGCTCACCCTTTCTTTTGATGTATGTCCTCAGGTCATGAGATGCAGTAATGAACCTAGGATGAACATGAGGAGAATCCTTTCAAGTGTTTAAGAAGAATCTTTTATGTTTTCATGTTTAAAGTTCCTGGTTTCCAAGACACTAAACCTTAAAGATCCTCGGTTTTGTAAAATGTAATAAAATTTTATGTGATAAAAAGGCGGGATGTTATACTAAAACCTATTAAGATTTATTTCCTTATCATCTTTTCTAAAACCTCATGCATGAAAAATTAGGAATGAAAGTAAATCACATAATATTTACAAGGTTCATCCTCAGTTTGAGAACCTACATCCTTTCTATAGCCACTCTCATGGGTGTATGTAAATTCACTATTAAGAATAAGTAAATAAAACTTGTTCCAAATATCGTTAGACAACTTCTATCTCTTGAGAGTAAAGATTATACTGACTCCCATCTATTTACAATTTTTTCTTATAAAAAATTGAGCCAAATAAAAGAATAAATAATTTTCTGAAACTTCTCCACAATTTATCAGTCTAAATCCTCAGTCCGATTTAATTGGATCTGATTTTCTAAAGCCATTGAATTCAATATGATTCTTCCTTACTCAATATGTACTTCTCAAACTCTTCTTAGAAACTTAATACAATCTTTCTCTGTTAGATTGATTCAATACGATCTTTCCCAATCTTGTAAACAAACTTTTAGTTGTTCAATCCTCTTCATGAGATCTCTTTCTAGAAATAACTTTCACTTGATTTCTTCAATGCTCTGCATTTTCTGCTTATGTGAAAAGTTAACAATGAACGTATGATATGATTAAGTATTTATAGGTGACTCAAAAAAAGTGAGAAACTTTAAAGCTTTCCCCACTTCCTCAAATCTAAAAAAATAAAAACACTCACATTTAAACTTCAACTTTTAATTCTTCAAACCCCATTATATTTCTCTTAGAATTATGCAAAATTGAATTTCAAGTTTTACCTCTTCAATTATTTATAAAATTTATGGAATATTATTTTTGATTTTTCTTCATAATAAACTCATTATGAATCTATTTCATTATTAGCTCATTATGAATCTGTTTCATTCTCATATCATCACAAATTGGTTTCCTTCCCTGCTCATTATGAATCTGTTTCCTTCTCAGCTCATTAAGATTTTTATTTCTTTATCTACTCATTATTATTTCTATTTATTTATTAGCTCATTAAAATTTCTATGTATTTATAATATAATTATGATTTCTATTTATTTCTTAGTTCATTACGATTTCTATTTATTTCTCAACTCATTACGATGGAATTCTCATTACGATGAAATTCCCTTTACGATGTATTTTCCAATTATAATAGAAATCCCATTATGATGATTTTTCATAATGATGGAAATTATTCAACAATTAATTCACTTAGAAACTTTTAAATTCTTAAAACTTCATCAGATTCACATATTCTAACTTCCAAATATGATCTTCTGTGTCTATTACTTCTGGGTCCAATGAAAAACTTTGTCTTGATCACTAGAATCAATTCAATAAATATGATTCTTCCGTTTATTTAAAAACATTTATCGTGATAGTTTTCATGATTAGTGAGAACTTCATGACTAGAAAAACATCTTTTAATTTAGTTTATAAATTGGGAAACTTTCTAACTCTTAACTTCACAATATTGTTTCAAAACTCTTTATCAACAACACAAATTATTCAAACAGAAACATCTAACTTTCTAAAAAATGTTGAGTCTAATTAATCTCTATTACGATGGATCTAAATATGATAAATAATATCATCAAAAATCGCATCTTTCTGACTGATTATGCTACCAGTGTTTATCATCCCAAAAACCTATGTCTGAAAACCTATGTTTGGAAAAAAAAGTATTAAATAATAAACTTTTATCCCCCTTTATGTTTATATTTGAACATTCAGAAACTTTCAACTTTATTATAGAACTCATTATGATGGAATGGATCTGATTCCTAAATAATAAAAATATTCTTATACAAAAAATTCAGGTTTGTAAAAAATACAAAAACTTTGTTAAAACAATTTATCACAAAGGTTCTTCAGTTTTCATATAAAAAATGAGTGAAATTTCATATTTAAAATTGTGGTTTCATGTGAAATGGATATTTATTCTTTCTCCATGTTTAATAAAATTCCAAAGTTGGTTTATATAAGGAAATCACTTATTATTTGGGTTTTAATCCAAATGTGAGTTTTAAATTGAGTTTCCCTTTTGTGTTTAAAAGTTTTCATTGTTTTAAAGGGTTGTGTTGTTTTATAAAATTAAATAGAGTTTCCCTTGGATTGTTTGTTTATGATTATTAATAATCATGATTGTGATGTTCTTTGGAATTCTGTTCTAATTTCAAGTGGTTTAAAAAAGAGGTTTTCCAAATGTATAAGTGTTATATGTGATGTATAAAGGCCTGGTTGGCACTTTATGATGTTTTATTGGTTGATTATTGATTTTGGCTTTGTGATCCCCATGTTTTGAATTTATGTTATATTAATCCATGTGATGGATTTTTGTGATGTGATTCATTTTGTTATTATGTATTGGGGATCATTTTAAGGGTATTATGTGAGGTGGGGAGGATGTTATTATGGTGTTAGCCCCTGGGGATTTTTTATTGTCATGAGATGATGTTGTTCATCATGGACTGAATCCTTTAGTTATTTTATGGGAAGTATTGGAATGTATTTTCAGATTAGATTTACAGAATGGCTAGTCCCCCTAGTTTTATCTAACACTTAGATAGGGATTTGTCACTAAGAAGACTATTCTGAGTGATTTAGCTAATAGATGTATGACCGCTAAACTGCCGGTGGTTCATCCACCTATACATTTCATGAGTTTTCCTGTTAGTCCATGTGGTGTTGCTTCATGTGTTTTTATTGTTTTTTGGATGTAATTACTTGATATATTTACCCTCATATGATTTTATTCCCGATGTTGTATATTTTGGTTCCATAAATTTATTAGAATTACTTGTGACATTTTATGGTTGTGTTTTTTATCTTTTCTCTTGTTTCCTTGTTAACCCATGAGTTGGTTGTGTAAAATATTTTAAAGGAAGAATGGGGAAACTATTTTCAAAGTTATGTTCCTAGTTAGAATGCTTTTGAAATGTTTTAAGCTATGTGTGGGTTTATTTTAAAAAGTGTGTTGTTTTAAATAGAAATGATTCCTCTTGGAATTGTATTTATTTTGGAAAAGAAATATTTTCATGAAATGGTTTTACAAAAAGGTGAACTTTGAGAAAATACATGTACCATGTTTTGGTAAGGAAATGGAAACCTATTTTTTCAATCCTTGTTTTCAAATTAGAATTTTGGTTTATATTTTAAAATAAATTAAATAGAATCATGGTGGTATCCTACTAGGTTTGGCCCAAACCCTACATACTCATTTTGGTTGGTATGTAGTCTTCATGTCTTATACAGGATTCTCTAGGTCTTGGATTTTGGGTTGGATCTGGTGTTTTATTCCTTGGGAAGTGAATGCGGTTCAGGAATATGGTGGTGACTTATGTGTCACATGGAGATGGTGATTGGACCTTTGGTTTCATATAATCAGTCGGCTTGAGTTTTGGGTTTGACCTCTTTAGTCACTTGGTTTTTTTTCTTTGAGATTTTATTATAGTTGTGTAAAGAATTGTATAAAAATGGTTTCATGTTGGAAAATGTTTTATAAAATGTTTTTATTCTTATGATCTTTATAAATTGTTTGGATGTTCATCTTGTAATTTATACTTATTCTTTTTTTCTTGTTGATATTGATTTTATGAGGGTGAAACCATCCCTAGTGGTTATGTTCAGTACCCTTAATGATTTTCATTATCCCAAGGGGATCGGGGATGCCCCTCAGGTATGTGGTGGGTGAGCTTGGGTGTCGATTTAGGTGGAGGTCTAGGTTGGTTCATTACAAAATGTTATCATAGTAACACTCATTATTTGGGGTGTGTCTAGGTATTCTACAGACTAGGACTGTTATCGGGACTTGGGTGGAGTGTGTGGTCAAGGGCTTAACAAGCTCTTCATCACATTGAAACTCAAGTTTCCTTGGGTGTATCGATCTTGAGTCTTGATCTTGATTTCATATTTGGATGTTTTGGTGTATTTTTGTTAATTTTATATGATGATTTGATCCCCGTTGAGTGTATTAATTATTTCATGGGTCAAATTGAGTTTCAAAGGTAAAAATAGTGAATGGACTAGGGTTACACAGTTAGCACGCATGTTTTGGAAAACCGTGTAGTTCCCATACAACTTGGCTCTATAACCATGATAGTTATTGTTACCTAGTTGATGCACATTTTATTAGCCCATGAATCCAAATCATTCATAGTGTAAATTCTTCTATGAAATTATTTTTTTTCCTCCTTTTCTTTTTATATTGAATCTAATGGAGTATTCCATCAGTGTAGTATCCTATAGGGGAGTTTTAATTGGGGTGTTATGAAAATTGGTGTGGTGAATGCAGTTTTATTTGTGATGTGTGGTGGTGTGCTTGGTTTTTCCCCTTTGGGGATTTTCTTTGTAAAAGCAAAATGGTTTTCATAAATGGGAAGAGGAATTTAATGAGGTGTTTTGTTTTTAAAACTATTTGTGGTGGTTTGAAAAGATATTTGGTTTCGTTTATAGAAACCAAGTGTTTTTTATTTTAAAACTGAGCTAGAGGGAAAATTTTGGGAGAAAATTCATTTTAGTTCAAAAAGTGGATATTTTTTGAAACATTTTAATTCTAAAATTTGGTGTTTGAAGAATTATTTTATGAAAGTGATTTTCAAAAGGTGGTTCAGTTCAAAGAGAAGTTTTTAATTTTTTTTGGAAATGTGTGAGAGATATCTTTTTTTTATGAAAATTTGTGTAATGATTTTGAAATATAAGGGGTTGAACCTTGTTTTAAAATATTTTTGAGACTGATGGGTCTCAGTAATGGGTTGTGGTTTTGAGAAAACAATAGCAAACAATAATTGAGATTTTAATTGAGATTTCTAAAGTGGTTTGAAATTTATTTTCCAAGGATTTATTGAGGATGGTTTCTTATTTGTTTCCCTTATATTTTGGGTGAATTTTTGTATTGGTGGGCATGGTAAGTTGGTCTTATGTCCTATGTTGTTTGTTAAGTGCATCCTAGAAAAGAATTTACTTAATAGAGAGGGTTGTTCCTAGGAGTTCTATTTAGTGATATTGTTCCCTTCTTAGGGACTTTCCCCTTTTTATTGATAGTTCCTGAACATCAAGTGGATTTATATAATACCTTAAATATTTTTGGGTAATATTATGTTGTTAGGTCACACCTTCCAACCCAAGTTTCCATTAAAAAAATGGTGGGAATTTTATCATTCTTCGAGTTCTTGGTTGTATTAAAATGCCATAACATTAAATTTTAACCCTTATGTGTTGGGTGGTTTTATTTTTATATTAATTCAAGGTGAATTTATTTTTATCTCTTTGAAAATGGTTTTCACTTTCAATTTCATGTGGGACTTGAAATTACAAGTAATTATAGGTTTTAAAATTTTATTTGAAACTTAATGTGGAATTTTAAATGGGTTTTGACCTTGTTTGGGTCATGAAATGAAATGGGAGGTGTGGTTTTCAACTTATAAAGGTTTTTCTTGGGATATTCAAGTGGTTATTTAAAGTACCAAGTGATTTGGAAGCTTTTGGAAAGGAATTTTTAAATGAGCGTGATGTTTTAAAACATTTTGACCCTAATTGGGTCATGTAGTGAAATTTTAAAATAGGTGTTTTAGGTTTTTCGATAGTTTAAATGGAAATTGATTTGGTTTTTTAAATTTTTATTCTTTGGGTTTATGAAAACACACCTAGGAGATGTCTTTAAAAATGTATTTCAATATCATGGTTTTGAAATAATGGTATGAAGTGGGACTTTAACCATTGAAAAGTATAACTTTTTATGTTTTCCTAAATGGAATGGGTGAGTGGTGTTTTAACTCACTTTCAAATTAATTTATGGAAATGATTTAAAAAGTGGTTTTGGGAAAGAAAGGTGTTTCACTTTGACTTGTTTTTAGGAAAACATTTTTTAAAGAGGCCAAAATGATTTTTGGGTTGTTATGCAGTTTTAAAAAAATGGAATCTTTTGGTGTTTTATAAAAAGGGATAAGCCTAAAAAGGGTGATTTTATAGTGGTTATTTTATTTAATCCAAATGGGATCATTTTAAGAAATTATTGTGGGTGTATTTTTTATTATAAAATCTTGTAGGTTGTGTTCTTACCTTCCATCTTATGAGATGCCTTGGGTTTTGAGCTTGGGTGCATGCCTTGTTGTTCGGTTGTCTTATTTTGAATCTTTTAGTGTTTTCTTGTTCCATGACCTATTTTAATGTTTGTTTCTTTTTTATGTGTGAATTAGTGACTTCTAGGTTGATATTTTGGTAATTAGTATGGGTATTAACTTCAGGACCTTGAGCACTTGATAGTTCTAGTTTTGTGGGATTTGATGTGGGGTGGTGTTCTGTGTTCAAGTCTTAGTTTTCCACTAGAGTAAGGTGAACCGGGTCAAGATCCCATGTCATATTTTATTATATAATTCCTTGACATTTATCCCATTCATAGGTTAGTGTTAATCTTGTTCATGGCTCAACCATTTGGGTTTTTAATTGATTGAGGTTAGTTCTCCTTTGAAGAAGTGATATTTATTCTTGAGTGTTATTTGGAAGCTTTTAGAGTTGTTTCCCCATTGTGGAGGTCTTCATTCATGGTGTTATCTTCTGTTACACCATTTAAAAGATTTCTAAATCATGGGGAGACATTTTCTTGGTCTATGTTTCCTTTTTTGGAACTTTTCTTGGTGATCTTAGTTGTATTTTTCTTAGAGACGTTTGGTAGATTTGTGGTTTTAGTAATTTAGCTTAGAGGAACTGTTATTGATTGGGGGTTTCTTCCTAGAGACCTATCTAGTGGTTTATTATCCAACTCAACTCACTTCATGGAGAGTGGGTTGTGGATCATATTTTTTAATTCTGTATTGACACAGGACTTTCTGGGGGAAGAAATTGGTATGGTGGGGATTTTTTAACACCCATCGGGTCATGGGTTTTCCTAATATAGGTTTTTATTTTTTTGTGGGGTTTTTCATGGATTTTATGGGTGTCAGGGGTTGAAAACCCCCATTTTGGGGTAATAAATACTAAGGAAAATGGTCATCATATGGTTTTTTTAATCATAAAGCTAACCGTTCAAGGGGATACAGCTGGTGATAGTTGGGTTTTTCACAGTTTGAGCATGGTTTGTTAAACTGCATAGAATCTAGGAGTAACAAAGCGTCTTTGGATAGTGTAAGATGCATGATCAGTGTATGGTTTGTCAAATTGTGCAAGGAAATCATATGGGCTACCCAATTGGCGGTATTTTAGTCATTTTACATCCCTTTTAACTGGGTCTTCCACCCCAAGACTCCCCCATTTTCCCTGTTGATCATGGAACCTCCCTTGAGGTTTTCCCTCCATCTTCAATATCCTCTAAGATCTTTCATAGTGGTTTCTTTGTGATTCTTTACCTAGTTCAAGAGGTTAGGGTCTCTTTCACCTTCCTCTTTGGTTTTATACTCTTTTTATCTTCTCCTATAACCATAATGGCCATACTTGGACAATTTTATTGGTTAGGTGTGTTATGAATTTGGGGGGTTTTCTTGCTATGGGGTGTTATCCCTCCTTCAAGACTTAATCTGGTGGATTTTGTTGAAGGGGACATGATCTCACCACATAAGGTAGGTTCTTCCATTTCATTTTAGTTTATTCAAGATTTACATTGATTCTTGTTTTTTTAAATTCAATTTTAACTTATATAATTGTGTTTTTTATTGTCTAGGTTTTATTTATCAATGTTATCTTTAATTTTTTTTATATGGAAAATGAGTGGAATTTCATATTTCAAATGGTTCTTTGATGTGAAATGGTATTTTATGAATTATCCACGTTTGATAAAATGATAATGTTGTTTTTTATATTAGGAAATCACTTGTTATTTGGGTTTTAATCCAAATGGGGTTTTCAAAGTGAGTTTCCCATTTTGTGTTTAAAAGGTTTCATTGTTTTAAAGGGGGTGTTTTTTTATAAAATGAAATAGAGTTTACCTTGGATTTTTTGTTTATGATTGTTGTTAATCATGATTACGATGTGATTTTTAATTGTGTTTGGATTCTAAATTGATTTAAATGGGTATTTATAAATGTATAAGTATTATATGAGATGAGTACTTTATGATGTGTTGATTAGTTGATTTTTTATTGTGCCCTTGTGATCTCCTTTTTTTGTGTTGATGTTATATTAATCTATGTGATGGATGTTTGTGGTGTGATTCATGTTTTTCTTATGTATTGGGGCTCATTTTAGGGATAATGTGTGAGGTGGGAATGATGTCATTATGGTGTTATCCCTTGGGGATTTTTTATTTTCATGAGATGATTTTGTTCGTTATGACCCACCTCCTTTATTTATTCCATGGGATGACTGAGGCTTCTAAATGGGAAGTATTAGAACGTATTGGCTAGTCGAGATTTATGAACTAGGTAGTCCCCCATAGTTTTATGTAACACATTTCTATGGGGTTGTCTCTAAGGAGACTAGTATGAGTGATTCAGTAGACATATGTGTGATTTTTAGCATGTCAGTAGTAGGTCCACCTATATGTGTCCTAAGTAGTCCCATTAGTCCCTAGGTTTTGCCTCATGTTATGTATCATATGTTATTCATTTCATTATATTTTGGAATGTGTGATTTTTTTATGGACTAAATTTATGTGTTGATCCTCATGTGATTTTAGTCCTAATATTGGATAGATTAGTTCCATATGTTTATCAACATTACTTTTGACCTTGTATGGTTGAGTTTTATTATCTTTTCCTTTATTTAATTGATTAGCAGTGAGTTGGGTGTGTAAAATATTTTAAAGGAGAAAGGGGAAACAGTATTCAAAGTGATGTTCCTAGTTGGAATTCTTTGGAAATGTTTTAAACCATGTATGGGTTTATTTTCAAAAGTGTGGTGTTTTAAATAGAAATTATTTCTCTTGTAATTGAATTTTTTTTGTAAAAGAACTATTCTTGTGAAATTATTTTACAAAGAGGTACACTTTGAGAAAATACATGTCCCGTGTTTTGGTAAGGAAATGGAAACCTATTTTTCCATGCCTTATTTTCAAACTATCATTTTGGTTTATTTTTTAAAATAAATTAAATGGGATCATGGTGGTATCCTATTGGATTTGGACCACACACTACATACTCTTGTTGGTGGGTATGTATTCTTCATGTCTTGTTCAGGATTATATAGGTCTTGGTTTTTAGGTTGGATCTAGTGTTTTCTTCCTTTGGAAGTAGACAAGGTTTAGGATCATGATGGTGACTTGTAATTCACATGGAGATGGTGATTGGGAATTTAGTTTCATAGAACCAGTTGGATCGAGTTTTGGGTTTGTGCTATTTTTTCTCTTCTTTTGTTTCTTTGAGATTCTATTATAGTTGTGAAAATATTTGTATAAAAATGGTTTTACATTTGAAAATGTTTTATAAAATATTTCTTTTTTATGAGATTTATACCTCATTTGTATGTTTGGATTTTTGTTTTTTATTATACTTGTATTATTTTTTATCCTAGTTTTAGGAGGGTGAAACTATTCCTAATGATTATGTTTGATACCATTGAAAATTTTCATCATACTGGGGGGTCGAGGATGCCCCTCAGGTATCGGATAGGTCATCTTGGGTTCCAGTTCAAGTGGAGACCCAGGTTATTTTATTATATGAATCCCCTAGGAGAAATTGTGCAGGGTCCTTAGTGTGTATGAGGTGTGGTGCACAGCTGGTGAACGGATAAGTAAACCTTGATACAAGCATGTGGTTTGGATCTAGGGTTTGATAGTTCTGTAGGGCATAGTTGTAGCATGGATTGTCTTACCATGTGGTGCATAGGAGAAACTATGCGAGGGTTGCCTAGCCTAGGTAGTGGCCAGCACACGGTTAACACTCAGTTTTTCTAACCATGTGGCCTATTCAAATGTTTAAATTTTGTGGTTTTTACCAAAATACACCTTTCAAATTTAAGGTTTTTTGACACCTCTTCTCTCCTGATAGTTTCGACCGACCGACCCTAGGGAGCCCAAGTAGGAGCTCCAACCTCATCCACCCTTGATTCTTGGCCTTCCTTTGGTAATTTCAAATATATTATGAGGTATTTCTTCCTCTCATTCTCTCTCATTACCTTATATTTCTCTTTTCTATTGTATTTTCTTCCCCTATAAACCCTATATATCTTATAGTTAATTTAGAGGTTCTGAGTGGATATAATGTTTTGGTTCTTGGGGTCTAGGGTTTGTATACATCTCTCCTATCTCTAATGGAGTGGTCTTCATTAAAGGTGACACAATCCAAAGCATTTTGGTTTGGTTTCTACTTCTTCAAAATAGGTGATACAATGAAATTATTTCATTTTGTAATTAAAAGTGAGTTTGTTCTTTCTAAATTGATTTTTATTGAATTTTTTATTATAAGTGATATCTATGTGTGAATTTAAACTATTTCATTGCACTTTGATCTTGGAATAAATGGTTTCTCCTTAAAATTACATGTTTTCTTAATTGAAATGGAATGTTTTATAGATCTAAGCTTTTGTGAAATGCTTGAGGGGAATTTTGAAATGGTTTTTATGTTGTTCTTTAATTTTTTCCCCAGTTTTGGTTTTAAATGAATGAAAAATATGTTTTAAAAGTGAATTTAGTTTTAAAGTGAGGTGTTTACCTCAAAATGATTTGTGAAAGGGGTTATTATATGGATTTAAAATTATGATTTGAAATGTGTGTGTGAATAAACCCTTGAGAAATGCCTCATTGGATTCATTAAAATGGTTTCATGGAAATGGATGGTATTTTTGACCTTGTTTTGGTTTTAAAAAAGGAAGACCCTTATTGAAGGGTAGCTTTGAATTGTTTTAAATAGAATTGGTGATTTCATTGAACATATTAAAATGTTTTAAGTGGTTTTTTATGGAATTTTTTGTGGAAATGAAGGCCATTGTCCAAGTTTTGGATTTTAAAGAAGATATCCCATGTTTATGGGTGACTTTGAAATGTTTTTAAATAGTGTGTGTGATTTCCATAATTTTTCTAGAAATACCTAGAGTGGACCTATATAAAATGTGAAAGGGATTAGTATTCTAAGCCATGTTTTGTTCCTAAAGGCTTAGTTGACGCTTTGGTTTTAAACAGTTGATGTAAGAATCATACCTTGATTTCCCCTTATGTGGGTCCTTTATCAATATGTAATGATTATTCTCCCCTTCAGTGGGGATGTGTTTTTTATTTTGTGGGTGCATTTTTTATATGGGGTTATTCATTGATTAGGTGTTAGGTGTGAGGTTAGCTTTGGTTGTTCTATGTTTGTTAGACTTGGATTTTGTATTCTACACCTCACTTCCTTTTTAGTCATGGGAACCAGGTATTAAGTGGGAAATATATCTTATTCATCTAGTAGTTTCACATGCCGCTAGTGTCCCTCCATTAATTCTAGGAATAAGGTCTATGATGGGGTTTTCATCGCAATGAGTCTAGTTTTCGCTAGTATGAAGACTTTTTTTTAACTTCAATGCATTATATTAGCTAATTTATGGGTTGGTATACTCTTATATGGTTAGATTATTCGTACGTTAGAAATCATAGGATATACCCAAGACACATTTGATTTCTTTAGTAGTTATTGATTAAGGGGAGTTTTATATAGTGTTTATTGTATCATTTCCCTGATTTCACTATTGTGGAACATTTACTTGTTTGTATTTGATATATTCCTTTGGATTTATAGTGTCTTATTTATTATTCTTAGCCATGTTTTTTTGGCTCATTTCCTTTGAAAATTATATTTTAAAGATGTTTTTGAAACCCTGTTTTAAATTTAAAGACTCATATGTGGGTGATTTAAAGTAGATTTAAAAATGGTTTTTTTAGTTTAAAGATTTCATTGGATGGATGATTATTTTAAAGTGACCATTTTCATTTATATAAAATAATTTTTTTTTGAAAAATGTAAATGGTGTGCTTGTGGTTTGGAAATGGCTTCAGCTAGGAAAATGTCTACAAAATGGTATCTATTTAATTTAGATAAATAAAATGTGTTGTTTTGAGTAATGATAATGGGTGTGTGAATTTTAAGATAGCTTAAGTCGGTGGTTTTTTTAAATGTGTGTGTTTTGTTTTGGAAAAAATAGAAATCATTTAAAGAAGGATTATGGAATTGTTTTTATTTCCATATGGTATATATGAAAATATTACTTTCTAGATTTATTTTCAAACTATCATTTATTAATTTCCTTATAAAACATATTTTATATTTTTAGTGGGTTTTGGTGACCTACTGGTATTTTTATCTCACACCTATATCTTTTAGGTTCCAGGTTCTAGATGGATTAATCCTTCATTCCTTACAGCCAATGTAGGTTTAGTTGGTGGTGGTGAGAAACTAGAGGTTGCATGGTGGTGGCTAGAGATTAGATCAAGTTGGTTGGTAGTTATTTCCCTTTTAGTTAGTTTTGTATTCACTTGATCAATTTTATCTCTTTATTTATGGATTTTTTTTATTGTATATGCAAATAGCTTAGATCAGTGTATTGATTATGAACTATTTTGAATGTTTTTTTTGTTTATTATAGCTCTTTATTTTATTTTTCTATTTTTTATCTCTAATTTAGGGGACATAATTCCCAAAGGGGTTTTTAGGATTTCTATACACTAGTTTCCAACCCTTTGGGATCAAGAACACCCTTTAGTCCTTGTGGAAAACTAGGTTGGGTGTCTGGTTAGATGGAAGCCCGGTTTGGTTTGTTACAAAATGGTATCAAATATTTGGTTTTCCTTTAGTAGGGGCATAAGATTCTTGAGTTGACCTTATTATTTGAGCATTTCTTTTTATAAAGGATACTATGATTTTCAAATCATCATAGGTATGGGTGGGGAGATTCTAGATATCTCTTTCTCATCCTGAGCCTCAAGCTACCTGGGGTTATCTGGTTTCAAATTATGAATGTGAGGTTTATTTAGATGTTTCTTATGGATTTTTATGCAATTTGATATTGTTTTATCCCATTTGATTATTTGGGGAATATTAATGATTTCTTTTTTCGTTTGGGGTGATATTGAGGGAAACTTGAGCTACACGGTTAGCTCATACAGCCTAGGAAATTGTGTGGTGCCCCTATGGTCAGGTCTGATTTCCTCACAGAGTGTGTTACCTGATTGGGACATGGTTTCCCAACCCGTGTGGCCAAAGTGTACAAAACACTACTTCTTCCCCGGTTAGCCTATTTTGACTCATCTTGATTCTAAATTTTTTCAAGGGTGGTTTTTACTTGTTAGAGGTGGATTGAGTAGTGCTTATTTCCCTTAGTGGGTGTGGTTCTTATGAAACTTGTGTTAATGCTTGTGTAGTGCTTATTTTTTCTTGGTTTTAAAGCCTTATTTTATAAAAAATTGAGGTATTTTTGATAAATTATTATTTTTTCCAACTTTTTTTTAAGAATGTTTTATAAAATGGTTATTTACCTTATGGAATTTGAAAAAAAACATGGTATTTTTCAAAGGGAATTTTTATTTTGAAAAAATATTGAAAGGTATTTTTAAAAGGGAAAAATGTTTTGGGTGAGAATTCTTGGATTCTTGGTATTAAAATAGAAGGGTATTTTGAAAGGAATTTTTTTATTTTCCCTACTTTGGAAGTGTGTATTCCACTAAGGGTGTTTTGGATTAGTTTTCAAGTATACACCTTGGTGGAGGGTGATTTTCAAAATTCCTTGTAAAAAAATCATGGTTTCAAAAGAAAAGTTTCTTTTAGTGTGAATTGGGTGCCTTGTTTGAGGTCTTGTTGTTTTGTTTTTGTTTCTTGCTTGTGAAGTAATCATTTATTTTATGTTTTGAGGCATTTAATTGATGTTGTTCATATCCTTGTTGGTTGTAGTATGCCTCATATAATGGTCGAAAACTTTTAATTAGTTTTGGTTCTTACCTAGAATTTAAAGGTATCAAGGTTGCAGCTAAAGCCAGTGAGATGGGGATTTTACGAAAAAATTATCACCACAATGATGAGACTTGTCATATCTAACGATCAGAGCCCCGGTACGGTCCAAGGATCTCACGTAAATTAAATAAAAGCATAAACATAAATAAAAAACATAGCTTTTTTAGATATGAAGTTTCCCTCAAAATATTCTTGTTTTTGGTGATCTTTTCATGAAGAATCTAAAGCTTAATCCATCTAGATCATCAACATGTGCTTCAAATATCCATAGGAAGGTAGATCATTGAATTCTAAGTGCTAGTGTGGAGATCCAACGACTCCTTCAACATCCCGATGATCACTGCGATCCTCTACCTTTGATGATTTAAGGAGTTATTGGATCCTCACTTAGAGAGAGACTCTATATCTATAGAAAGTTGGAGGATAGAGAGGATATCATTCAAAGATGAATGAATAGTCCTTGATCCAAATCCTCCCTCAAAAATTTATATTGGATGCTCAAAATACCCAGTAGGGTTCCTCAGACCCCAAAAATTTAACATCCACTAAATAATAATTATGATGAAGTAAATTGTGCCATAAATATTATTTATAATTTTATCACATGCCTATAATATATTTAAAATATATTACGTGATAAACCTAAGACATTAATTTAACTCGTAATTCCTAATTAATATTAAATGAACCTAGAATATTAAAATAATACTTGTTCGATAAATATTTTCTCATATTTACTTAACGTATAAATAATTTAAATAAATTCATCCCAAATATTCATAACTTGAATAATATGAATTTATTTACTTATCATTGATCGATAACTTGGACAACACTCAGACCCCATGGTGGGTCCCACTATGTCTGATGTACCTATTCAACTGAATTGGGTAGATTCTTTAATACACTATTATGTGTGACCCTATAGGTCATTATCTCAATAGTAGTGAATAAAATACACAGATCAAGAGTGGAGTCTAGAAACCCATCAAGGCCCCTAAAGAGATAAGTAAATTCATAGAAATGAAAACTAACCCATGGACACGCACTGTGTAATATAATTTATTTGACTTTAAATATATCATAAAGCAGGAAACACACTTGTGTCATCACCCTTTTCTTGCTTAATTATTTGTTGATCTAACTGGATGGATTTACCTTTCAACTACCTTGGCCAAGGATTTGTAAAGGTACTACCATTCGAATCAAAAAATCCCAAGATATATTACTTCCTCAACCTGGAAGTGACATATCCTTTCTTGAACATTTAACCAATGTCATACCACCAATAACGCACCCAACACAAGTTACCTAACCACGATTTCATTATCATGTTTTTTACTTGCACAAAAGTATGCGATCAAATGATACACACTGGTAATGATCTCAATTTAGGAGACCAATACACATTTCTATAGATAGGAACAACTAATGACACCTAAAACATGTGATGTTCTTATTTGTGAGTATGTCCTCATGATCTCACTACCAAATATCACCAAGTATGAAATTCATGAGAAGAAGTCTCAATGCTTATGATCCCCCGTCACCTAATAGTCAAACATATATTATGTCCAGTAAGTAAGATGTATCTACACTATAAGACATTTGTTTAAGATTAATTCCATGGTATCTTGAGGTTCTCATTATAGCCTTGGATCTGCTATAACATTTTGATATGAAAAATAATCTATGGAAATTACCATTAAATAGTGGACGTAGAAATATCTACACTATAATGTAAGAGTGAATAGTGTATATCTAACTGTATACATGATATGATAATAAAAAGTACTATTCAATTTGGGTCTAGGGTACCCACTATTATAACACTCCCACTTTTAGTAGAGCCAACTTTTTAACCAACCTTGTTAGATCTCATATGATAAAGATCATGTTTTTTATGATTCATGGCTTTAGTTGCTGGATCTTCCATGATTCTGCCTCATGGCTATTCTAATATATGTGACCTCACCTCCTTGAGTAAAACTTCTCAATATAAGGTATCCCTGAGTATATCCCTTTTTTCCACTATTAAAACTTTACATCTTGGTTAGTAAAAATAATAGAATTATCATAATAATAAAACATTACTTACTAGGTGTGATTCCAAGAATTGGAAAAATCATTGCATTTAATTACTTCATTATAGTTGCCTCATAAGTTGTACCATACTCAGTTTTTGTAAGTATAGTTACCACTGACTTTTATGATCTTTTCTCACTCATCACCTTATCCTAATAGTGATATTAGATCATGTTGATCTAAGGAAGACTAGTTTGTGTCCAAACATAAATAGTATCATTTCCTCTACACTTACTAGGTACATATCTTTTATACTTGTTTGAAATAAAATCAGATAGTACTTAATGCTTTACTTGAAGTTCTCCGGGATATAACTGATATTTTCCTACCATAAATTATATGTTGGAAATATTATTTTTTGTACATATCATGGAATAATTGATTGATCCATCGCTGAATCACGTGGAACTTAACTCACCACTTAATATCCTCTAATTACCATGCATGTCTACTTAGAGAGATTTATTCCATGTGACATTAGTAACAATTATCTCTTAAATTGTTCCAGATTATATTTTATCAATACCATGTCACCATATGCATGGTTGACTAGGTCCAAGAAACCATTATATCTACCTCAGTAGATCATGTTCCCTATAATATAGGTTTCTAATTTAAGTCAATCACTATATAATTACTTTCAACATGGTCTTAACTAGTTGTAAGACCAATAGCTATTTTTTATATGTTTCTGAACATATTTATATTGTAAAATAATGGTGCTCCCACTAACCTCTCATTAACACATGGAAAAGATTCATTCCAAATTAATGCTCTAATATCGCATTGATTACTTTAATCCTGAACTAGATTTCAGTAACTTTAAACATTTATTAGAATCCAATGGTGTCATCATCCCTTTTTTGTTGCATCATATAGACACCTTCCATGAAAATTGATCTTGAAATCCAATATCCAATTAAAAAATCTTATAAAATAGCTATGACAAGTAAAATTCTAATGGAATTATGTATAACAAGTTGATATTACCAATCAATCCTTATAGGTACCACACTTGTACCACCCATGTATCATATCACTTAAATACCCATCGAAACATTCTATATTACAAGCCCCTTTGCACTTTGATACATGGAATCCATTATTGAATTCTAATTGACCTTGTCAATCTTATCTTATTCCAGTTTACTTCCTGCCTATAAGAATTATTATTCACAATGAATAATTTAACACCGACCTCATTGAATATAAAACCATCACTATGGTTTTAACCTTCCTATATAGTATATTTCTCTGGAACATTCTTGTTCCACATGAACTTGTGGAACTAGTTTCTATTCCAACTACTTGTGCATCTCAAGCATTGACTATACCCAATTCAATATTTCTCCCACTATCTATAATAGATATGTGCACCCTTTTATAGAAATATAGTCAATCATTTGACTACCACTTTTTTATCTTATGGATTTATGTAATATCCTAAGAAACCATTAGGATAATTAATTAGATACACAATGTGTTTATATTGATGCAAGTTTGTTTATACCATAACAAACTCTTTGCATCTAAACACATATACATATGACATAATGTATTTCTATCATACTATGACTCATATGATATCCATTTTCATTATAGTTGGAATTTGGTTATGGGATACTTCCGTTATTTTCAAATCATGTCTTGAAATATAATGGAAGTTTCTGCAAGTTGCAACATTGATACTACTTCCATAATAACTCTGATATATAAAATGTGCATTTAGGAATTTCTCCATGCCACATTTTGTTGATCAGTGTTAACACGTAAGCTGTATCTTTGATCCTCCTTATAAACATCAATGTTGTGATGTATATAAGGTAATGTGTATTTAGGAATTAATCCACACTACGTTATCATGATAATGAATGGTTGGTCAAGATATGCTTTGGAATGACGACCCAAAGTAACTCATATCTTCTGACCATACATATTTTATACTTCAACTTATAATTCCTTAATTAATTAAAGGAATCTTATGAAGTATAAATACCACTAGATTACCCTTGAAATATTTTATGATCACTATCTAAAATAATTCCTAATGCTTTGTGGAATACATTTATTTCTAAGGGTTTCTTTGTTCAAATTAAATATATCAATAATACCAAACGTGTTTAGATATACTGAGTCTAAATACCAAATGGGGTATATCCTTGACATCAACATTTAGTTTTTCTTGAAAAAAGAATTATCTTTCCATAAAATATTTAAAATTCATACACTTTATATTAATCACATATTTCCTATGATTCAAGTACCACTAAACTATTGTTTGAGTATGGAACACCATAAAAAATCATTCCTGAACTTGGAATAATGTCTCCTTGTGTCCAAAGGACACGTGAGATAAATGTTTTGTTTATACTCAATAATAGTTTAACTTGAATTATTAACTTGGAAATTAGAAGTTGTGTGCTTTTCTCCATTGACTTAAGAATCACCCTTTCTCATCCACTTGGAGAATAATACTGACTTCTTGTAATGTTTTTATTACTTACGTGGTTACTGTATTTCAATACACATATGTAAAAGGCATATTATATTTAATACCCAACTAGTGTTTCAAAAACATTATATTGATGAATATACCTAAAAAAGAATCGGGTACTTTCTTTTTCAATTCAATTCATTTCTTTTAACTTCCATAGAATTTATTTCAAGTTATACAATGCAAATAACCTATTATTTAATAATCAACCTCTTTTCATTGAAAGATGTTGTGAATGTGCCTTTGGAATTGAAAATGCCAATTGCCTTTTTTTTCTTTCAACTTCTTCACTATAAGAACTAAATATTAACATGTCTTTAATATTTTCATAGCTTGGAAAACCTTACCAAGATATGTAATGAATTGTTTACTCCATATTGTTCTTTTTGTAACCTTAAATGAAACTAGAGTAATTGTGTGTAAGATTGGGATGCATTTAAATATTATGATCCATCTTTCATATTTACACAAATCCATTGTAATTGATCACATTTAAATCTTGATTCACTTTATCCTTGAAAACTTCTTGAAGATGAGACAACATGTGTAATCATGTACATCTCAATGTTGTAACCACAATAGACATTGGACATTAGTGATAAAATTATGAAATATACATCATATGCTTCATATAAGTTTCTCCTATAAGTAATCTTTCACCCTCTCTTCTTGAGGTATTTTTTAATAGGTTTTGGGACACCAACACCTTAAATTTCTGATATAGTAGCATTGTGAGCAAGCGCCTATACTACACTTGTAAATTCATGCTTGTTTGGACATTTAATTTGTCTAATATTTATTTCAGTTTATCTTGTAGTATCACTTTCCATTTTCTAAAAAAATAAAATTCTAAAAGATTAGTACTTTTATCTTGATTACCTATTTAGACATTATTGATTAATTAATATTTAAATGTCTCCTACTATTTTATCAAATTCTAGGAAAAAACTATTTGATATAATCAGAATACTCAGCCTCTTGAGTATTCTAATGTCAAGGATCCTTAAACCTCCCCTCATAGTCTACAAGCTATGGCTACACCACTACATGGAATGTTCAAGGTAGACTTTTGACTGGCCAACTGCATTAACTCACAATTCCTTGATATGTTGAGTGAAGTATCAACTTCTAAAATCATACCTTTATTTACTCAACACTTGCCTCTAAAATTATAGAAAGTTAGATGTGGATAATACTTACTAACACTTTAGCTGAGTCAACCCACCACTCTCATAAAAACTCCTCGGTAGTAAGAGGCACCCTTAGTTATGGCATGATGAGCACCCAGTTTTGTTCAAAGTTGAGTGATGGAAGGTGGTTAGTGACTTAATATTTCTGTAAGGGTTTTTTGTGTTTTTATCTCAATGAATGTAATACATTACTATTAATCTTGTTCATACAATATTTTCAATATCACAAATGAACATTAATAGAAAATACAGTCATCACTTCTTTATGAATTTTATTATTTATTATTTTGTGTATTTTTTCCACTATTATAAAATATATAAAATGATAAATAAATGAATAAATGAAATATACTACTAAACTGGTCTTGAGCATCCAAAATGACCAAGGAGAATCATGCATGAGTTGTTTCGTGACTCATGATGTAGCTCTCCCTCATCTAGTATGTTCACTGCTAGTATGGAGTAACATCTCATCTTTGTAAGGTCCACATCACGTTTGGAGTACTGTCTCATCTTAGCAGGATCCACATGACGTCTAGAGTATTTCCTCATCTTAGTGGGGCTTGCATCGCGTCTTTCATTTTCTTGGTCAAAGTACAAGAATACTCACTCACGGGTGAGGGGAACTAGGGGTCCAATGTACATCAAATGAATTTAGACATGTAGGTCCTTATACAAATTGACTGAAAATAAATGATGATGCACAGACCTCCAAATTATTAACTACTTATTACAATCATCGCATGCATGTAATAAATAATTCACTATTGGAAATTTAGGTTATAACCACGGTTTCAAACCATGGCTATAAGCCCAAAAATCATGGCTATAGGTTTTAGCCACGGTTCAATGGGTCGTGGCTGGTATTGGTGTGGCTATAGGGAAAGACCTATAGCCACGGTTTCAAACCGTGGCTAAAGGACTGTAGCCACGGTTCAAACCATGGATAAAGGTATATGGCCACGGTTCAAAACCGTGGCTAAATGGCTATAGCCACGGTTTGAACCGTGGTAGGACAGTAAGACATACTGGTCCTTTTTCCATAGTTCTAAACCATGGATGTATAGTTGTAGCCACGGTTTGAAACTGTGGCAATAGACCTACATACATAGTTTTAAACCATGGCTATAGGCCTTCCCATTTCATAAAAAAATCCACAGGCCCCCCTTAAACACCCCCCCTAAACCCCCATGCCCCGCCTGGACAGGCCCCCTGCACCCCCTTGAACATACCCCCCCCCCCCGCACCCCCATGCACCACCTGGACATCCCCCTTGCACCCCCAATGGACCCCCATGCCCCCTGGACAGCCTCCTTGAACACCCCCCCCCCCCTAGACAGCCCTCTTGCACCGCCTTTCACCCCCCTGGACAACCCCCTTGAACACCCCCTGCACCCCCCATTCCCCCCTGGACCCCCATTCCCCCCTGCACCCCACTGGACAGCCCCACTGGACACCCCCTGCACCCCCCTGGATAGCCCCCTTGCACCCCCACTGGACCCCCATGCCCCCCAGGACAGCCCCCTTGAACACCCCCTGGACAGTCCTCTTGCACCCCCTTGCAACCCCCTGGACAGCCCCCTTGAACACCCCCCTGCACCCCCATGCCCCCCTGCACCCCACTGGACAACCCCCATGCCCCCCTGGACAGCCCCACTGGACACCCCCTACACCCCCCTGGACAGCCCCCTTGCACCCCCACTAGACCCCCATTCTTACCCTGGACAGCCCTCTTGTACCCCCTTTCACCCCCTAGATATCCCCCTTGAACACCCCCCCCCCCCCCCCTGCACCCCCATGCCCCCTGGTCCCCCATGCCCGCCCCCTGCACCCCACTGGACACCCCCACTGGACACCCCCTCCCCCCTAGAAAACCTCCCTACACCCCTCCCTCCCCCCCTAGACACCCCCCATGGACCCACCCCCCCCCCCCCCGGACAGACCCTGGACAAGCAGACCCCCCTGCACCCCCCAGGTGCATCAAAGATTTCTGGAAATATAGAAATAGATAGCTTGGTTGATGTAGCAAGGAGATTTCTCCAGACTGTTCAACAACTGTTTACAGCTTGGGTGTGGAAAAACTACCCAGTTACCCCCCCTGGACAGCCTCCTGAACACCCCCCTGGACAGCCACCTTGACAGCCCCCTTGACAACCCTCTTGCACCCTCTTGTACCCCACCTGCACCCCACCCCCCCCCACCCTGCAGACCCCCCCTGCACCCCACCCCCCAACCTAGACACCCCCCCTTTCACCGCACCTGCACCCTCCCCCTGTAGACAGGCGAAATGAAACACGATGATCAACAACTGAAGCAAGATATAGCGTCATACTAGACGAGTTGAATGCACCCCCCCCCCCCATAGCTCCTTGTCCATGAATGTTGTTCTCAAGTGACATGTCTGCTTTTCTGTTAATTCTTGGTGTTGTGTTTCCATGATGAATAATTAGCATTACACGGGCACTGAAGTTGGTAACACTGACTATTTCTCCTCCACTGTTATCAATGTTACTCTTGTTGTTATCATGTCATTGGCTACCCAAAAGCCTTTCACAGTTGTCACCATTCCCTTATTTTCTAAGTATAAAACTATTCTCTATACCCTCCCAAAGCTTCGCATGATTGTTTCCCCTATGTTATTTCCATTTCATTCCTCTTCAATTCTGAAAGTTATTTTTATTTTTTATATTCTATACCCTAAAAGAGTCGTAATAAAATGTTAATATTATTTTTTCAGCTTTTGAGTTATTTGTTTATCTTCAAGCTTTCAGTGCTACACTATTTTTGCTGCTACAGTTCACCATTTTCACCTTCCCCCTTTTCCAATCTAAACTATGAGATTTTTTTACCCCCCATATTGAAAGTTCAAGCAATGAGGATTAGGTATTGTAGAGGGAGATTTTATGAAGAAATTTTTTTTATGATTCTTGAAAACAACTCCTTGTATTTGTTCCAAAACATCAAAATCTCTTCTATGTTTTAGGAAAGAGGTGGCCATGGAGAGCTTTTCTTTTGTATGGACCACCAGGAACAGGGAAATCCTACCTAGCCAAGGATGTTTCCACTGAAGAAGACTCTACTTTTTTTCAGGTATTTTATTGATCTTACATGTCCTATCTCCCTTCTATCAGTATCTCATGTCTATTCATGACTAATACGAATTTTTTCCTCACTTGTTTATCCTTATTGGGGTTTTCTTGATGTGGGTGTGGCTGGTGGGGTTGGGGCACAATGTCATTTACTTTTTTCGTGGTTAGCATCTAATGCTGGCACTGTAGACAGACGAAAAAGAGAGGAAAAACCGTGGAAAGCATCCATGGCACTGTAAATGGATGAGAATTAAAAACAAAAGACAGAATAATTCTGTTGTGCTGTTGACATCCATACAAAATGGCTGACAAGAGTTTTGTTGCCAGATTTTATGGGAGATGATCCATATGGTGGGATCATCAAAGCATAAAGGTATTTCAATTTTTTTCGGATGACAGAGGACATAAAATTACATTGGGCGCAACTTTTCATGGTTGGTACCACACTATACTGGTTTTTGTCCCAGTACGGTGCAACACTGAACTTGTCATGGGAAATATTTAAACCTGCTCTCATGGACAAGTATGGGAAGCCGACGGAGAAGGAACTGTTTCAACAACCTAGTGCATTGGTGGAGCAATTTCTTTCCACTCTGCAACAGCAGGGAAAGGTAATTGTTAACCTAAAACAGCAGAGGAAGGTCGTGGTTAAGGTGGACACAAAATGCTAGTGGTTTCATTTTGTACAAAATTTGTGATGAGAATGTTGAAAAGAGTTCAAACAAGTGTTGAGGGAGAATGTTTGGGGATACGAACAGATCAAAAGGTTATACAGAAAATGCTAATGGTTTCAGTTTGTACAGAATTTGTGATGAGAATGTTGAAAAGAGTTCAAACAGTGCTAAGGGAGAATGTTTGGGGATACGAACAGCTCAAAAGGTTTCATATGTTACTGTCCAGTTCTAGAGAAGAATACATTTCTTTCTGTTTCATTTAGGCAGTAGGCACTTGGTTTTTACCAGGTATCATCTTTGGAATTGGTTATGATTCCCACATATTTCCTTGAGGATTGACTAGAATTTGTTGCTCGACTCTGGTTCTGGATGCTTCATGGAAAATTGGGGCTCAAAGTGTTATTTTTTGTAGACTGTGTGCTTCTTATTCACATAATTTGATGTACTTGAATGGCTGTTTATTTATCTTTTATCTAGATATTTTGATGTTAATTCTACACTTGTTATGCTCTTAATGGATCGTCTGTTTCCCCAAGGATCTGTTTTTCTCTATTTCAGGCACTACAACAACATCTGTTTACATGATCTTTAGAAAACTAAACAGTTTTGGCTTATCTGTTGTAATGTTCCCTAATCACTCTTATTTTGTGTTATTTTTCTTTATGGGTTCTGAGGAAACACCAACGTTTTAACCCGAATAAGATAGTTCAATGCATGGAGCTAATGACATTTGTGTTTATGTGAACCTCCTTTGCATGTTTTTTTCTATTAAAAGTTATTCTTGAGTCCCAACACATTGACATCTTATACTTGGGGGGTTATCAGAATGTTTTTCTCTTGTATGTTCTTTACATGCTGGTGGATGCAATTCATCTTTTCAGGTGACATGACTATGGGTGGAGGCAGGTCCATGCTTATGAGGGGTTTTATTCCACATGGAGATGCTATCATTTTAAATTTTGGTGACTTTTAGGAAGAATTCACGCCATTTTAGATAGGTCTCTTGCAATTTGTGTTTTTTGATGTGTTTTTGATGTCTCTCAAATAACATATTTCATCACACATTTTCCATGTATTCCAAATAAACTATTAAAAATACTATTGTTTGTCTTTTCCATTGCTATTGAAAAGTTATTCTTATGAAAAAATTCTAGTGGTTTCAGTTTGTACATAATTTGTGATGAGAATGTTGAAAAGAGTTCAAACAAGTGTTGAGGGAGAATGTTTGGGAATACGAACTTCTCAAAAGGTTGCAAAATTAAGATACAAAAGGTTGCTTAAAGAGGGAAGTAATAGGGGATCATGAAACCTCGCACCGAAAGGAGACTCATTGTGTTTTGAATACTGAATAAGTGGAGAAAGTGAGGGAGTTGGCAACAGGTTGGTGGCATGATGGTGAAATGCCACAACTGAAATTACTATGTGGATTCCCTTGCACAACTATGGAACTTATAATGGAGTTATTCCTAATATTTATTTTTCAATGGAGCTTGGTCAAGGCCTTTCCATGTACCGACTGGTTGCTAAAAAAATTTCGCAGTCATGGTATACTAGCAGCGATGGACATTAATGCTCCTGAGGCTATTGTGGACTTCGGACATGAGGGCTGGAAAGTCTGCTTCGTCACTGGACAACAAAGGGTGGCATGATTTCTTGGAATAATGGTCAAGAGGTGATTTTGGAAACAAATCTGCTCCTGGTTTTGGCCAATATAGATGCAGTTGAAGATTCATCTTTAGCAAGAAGTAATGTTGCTCAACTTTTTGGTGGGTATGAATGATATTTTGACGTTTCCAACATTAGTAGGACGACGACATATACTGTCTATGATTTTTGGTGAAGTGATCCGCAATGGGTTTTGAGAGAAGGGTTTAACAGCACATTTCGAAGAGTGATGCAGCCATATATGATATGTTGTCTTTATAATTCTGCTTACTCCTACAGAAATAAAAGATATTGATTTGTTGTTCATTTACTTATACTTAGTTCTGGTGTGCGACTACTTGTTAGGCCAGAGTCCTAACAACTTATGATAAACAGTTTGAATAAATTCGTGGCATTCTTTTTCTAAAAAACATTTACACTTCCAATTCCAGAAGAAAACCACTCAAATAAGTGTCAGAATAAAAAATTTCAATAAGCAATCTGGAACCACTTATATAGAAACACTTATCTTAAGTGATACGTGATATAAATAGTAACAGATCCTAAGTTATCTTTCCGAAGGTGGTAGGGGGGTTGTTGCGGGTGCTGGGGGATGGTTGCAGGTGCTGGGGGAAGGGGGCTGGTTGCAGGTGTTGGGGGGATGGTGTGGGCTAATTTGAAGGTGGAAGGGGGGCTGTTGTGGACTGGAATGTTGGTGGTAGCGAGCTGAAATGAAGGTAGAAGGGGGATGGTGTGGGCTGGATGTGGCTAGAGCAGGGCCAAACCACGGCATTAACGCGGCGTGACCACAGCGTGACCGCGGCGTGACCGCAGCGTGACCGCGGCGTGACCGCGGCGTGACCACGGTGTGACTGCGGCGTGACCACGGCGTGACCGCAGCGTGTTGGCCCGGTCTAGTGACATCCGTGGGGCAGCATCTTCTGTCCAAGAGCGAAGGGAGTGGGAGGAGGCTAGAATTCTGGTGGAAGGGGGATGGTTGCAGGTGTTGGGGGGATGGTGCGGGCTGATTCGAAGGTGGCAGGGGGGGCTGTTGCGGGCTGGAATACTGGTGGCAGCGGGCTGAAATGAAGGTGTAAGGGGGATGGTGTGGGTTGGATGTGGCCGAAGCAGGGCCAAATCATGGCATTACCGCGGCGTGACCGCGGTGTGACCACAGCTTGACCGCGGTGTGACCGTAGTGTGTTGGCCCGGTCCAACGACATCTGCGGGGTAGCATCTTCCGGCCAAGAGCGAAGGGAGCGAGAGGAGGCTAGAATGATGGTGGAAGGGGGCTGGTTGCAGGTGCTGGGGGTGGTGCGGGCTGATTCGAAGGTGGCAGGGGGGTTGTTGCGGGCTGGAATGATGGTGGCAATGGGCTGAAATGAAGGTGGAAGGGGGCTGGTGTGGGCTGGATGTGGCTGGAGGAGGGCTAAATCATGACATTAATGCAGCGTGACCGCGGTGTGACCGCAGTGTGACTGCGACGTGACCGTGGTGTGTTGGCCCGGTCCAGCGACATCCACGGGGCAGCATCTTCCGGCCAAGAGAAAAGGGAGCGGGAGGAGGCTGGAATGCTGGTGGAAGGGGGATGGTTGCAGATGTTGGGGGGATGGTGTGGGCTTATTTGAAGGTGGCAGGGGGGCTGTTATGGGATGGAATTCTGGTGGCAGCGGGATGAAATGAAGGTGGAAGGGGGCTGGTGTGGGTTTGATGTGGCCGGAGCAGGGCCAAATCACGGCATTACCGCGGCGTGACCGTGGTGTGACGGCGGCGTGACCGCGGCGTGACCACGGTGTGACTGCAACGTTTTGGCCCGGTCCAGCGACATCCATGGGGTAGCATATTCCAGCCAAGAGCGATGGTAGCGGGAGGAGTCTAGAATGCGGGTGGAAGGGGGCTGGTTGCAGGTGCTAGGGGGATGGTGCGGGCTAATTCAAAGGTGGTAGGGGGGCTGTTGTGGGCTGGAATGCTAGTGGCAGCGGGCTGAAATGAAGGTGGAAGGGGGCTGGTGAGTTTTCGCAGACAGCGCACCTCTGTTGGAGGGGTTTTATTATAAAAACATGACTTTATCAAATGAAACAATTATATTAAAGAACACTTATTCAAGATATGAATTTCAATATAATTAAGAAGAATTAAGAAGAAGCTAAATTCAATTTAAAGCATTCTTGAATTAAAGAGGATAGAAGAGGGATCCTACCTCAAGGTGGAACCAAACCATCCACTTCGACTTTTGGAGCTTTCTAACTAAAAGTTGTTGCTCCCCCACTAGGTATACGCACCTTCACACATTAAATGTATTTTACAGAAACCTTAAAATTAAATGGGCAATGTCTCACATACAATTTAAAGAGGAAGGTGGAAAACATAAAAAACATTGAAAACAATGTAGAAACACGAACCTGGATGTTTGTTTATGCTTCCAACAACAGTATGATTCAATCTTAAACAGGTGCATGAGGTGTTGTCCAGCTTTTTTCGTGCCCAGAAAACACAAGAAAAATGTTATTAAATAGTAAAATAACTAAAGGAAATAAAATAAAATAAAAGGGAAAAGAATTTTTAGGTTTCAAACCCCGAACAGGAGCTGTTGTTAACCTATCCACAGCTGCACCCCTCCACCCTCCCCCCTCCCCCTTGCCCCCTCCCCCCTGCCCCCTACACCCCTCCCCCCTACCCCCTGCCCCTGCCCCCTTCCCCCCTCCACCCATCCCCTTAGCCTGCACAGCCCCCCCTGCACCCCCCTTGCACCCCGTTGCCCCCTGCCCCCCTCCACCCTCCCCCCTGCCCCTGCCCCCTGCCCCCTGCCCCCTACCCCCTCCACCCTGCCCCTTTCCCCCCTCCACCCTGCCCCCCCTTCCCCCTTCCCCCTGCCCCCCTCCACCTAGCCCCTAGCCTACACAACCCCCCTGCACCCCCCCCCATGCCCCCTTCCCCCCTCCACCCTGCCCCCCCCCCCCTCCACCCTTCCCCCCTCCACCCAGCCCCCTAGCCTGCACAGCCCCCCCTGCACCCCCCTGCCCCCTCTATCCATTCCCATTTTCTAAATAATGTTTTTGTATTATGTACAAGTGTTTTATGAACCTAATTTTCCTATGATACTAAACATTTAGATCCTTGAATGTATTATTATGTTATTTATCTTGAAAATTCTGTAATAGACATGTAAAAATAGGTTGGTTTTCTATATAATAACATCCCAATGTCACTTTACATGGTTTTACATGAATATGATAACAAATACCACTATAAGAACAATACATTATTGAGTAAATATCATTGTATACATTAAAATTACAACACCTAAGGAATATGCAACTTTCTCCATGTATTGCCACTCTTCTTCCATTGTGAGTTATTATGCCTTGGTCAAGTTGAAGTGGCATGCAAGATGGGTAGTCACTGTTTCTCATCTATTCATGCCCAACCTTTTGATGATCCTATTGATATTCTCCTTCTGGGTTATTACTAAATCTACATTCTTATTATCTATTTCTATACTTATCCAAAATATCTTCTCGAATTTCTTGGGATTTTTCATCTCAAACCCTCCAAAAAATTATTTTAATGATATATATATATATATATATATATTGATTTAATGACCATGAAACAAAACCACCTGGAAACATAACACACAATTCACTCGCATGTATATCAACTTTGATTCCCTATCGTGATACACCCCATACCTGCTCCAGCGCCATGATAGGAGTAAAATCATCAAAGAAACTAGTAACTTTTGTAACCCATTTTTTATGCCTATAAATTTTATCACAACCTCATCATGTACCCTGACCCATTCCCATATAATCTAGGGAGGTCAACCATGCACATATAACCATCCATATAGGTTCTAGGGAGGCCCCTATCAAGTACCAGGACCCATTATTTCATATATTTGGAGGACTATAATGTCACTATGAAGCATTCCCATAAGTTCTAGGAATGTCAAATGATCACATAGGTCTATACTAAAGGTTCTTAGATGTCCCAATAAATAACAATGGAACATCTTGTATGTTTTATGGAGGACTAAACAATCACATCATTCCATGTCATAGGTTACAAAGAAGCCCAAACATCTTGTACCATATCCTGTATTTTCAAAATCAAAGATTTCACATAATGCTATAGATTTTCATAGAGAAATAAATTACAAAACAGTTTACATCACTTCTCACATCATGTCATATAACTCTAAAGTCACTACTCCCTTAGAACCTAGTCCCACACACAACCATCCACAAAGGTCCCTTATACCACTCCAAATCCTTTATGGGTCCATCAATTACATCAAAAACAACCAAACACATTGATTCCATTAGAAAAAAACTCATTAAATAAAAACACAAAACATTTATGTGGTTATACAAATTAGGAACATAAAAATGTAATCACCAATTAACTAGGATTCATAGTATGTTCAAGGATACCTACCTCAAAGAATGTCACACCAATAACTCCACAACCTGGACATCACTGCATCATCCAATACAAGCACAACTTATATTACATATGACCTATCTCAAATTGAGCATCACTATATATTAATTACAACTACATAAAATTAATTAAAAAAATAAACAAAAAATGACTTATGGATCATGCCTAAGATCAAACATGATGGTCCAAAACATTTAACTAAGGTACATTCCATCCTTAAGTAAGAACCCAAGAACCTACCACACTGACCAATACCATCAAATTAATTAACTAATTTAAACCCAAAACCCCAATTGAAAAAAGTAATCAAAACTCACCATACATTCTAACAATGTCAGAAAAGATATCGACTAGGAGAATTCCACTCCTAATGCACCCTCAACCCTATGATAAAAAAAATATCCAATTTATAAACACATATTGATGAATAATTTTCCAAAAATTAGAAATATCCCCATATACTTCAATGTAGTGATATACCATGTGATAAATGATGAAGAAATTCTTGATTATAAATTCTATGGATGCCTACATAGAATGTAGAGTGATATACCTATCAATCTCAAATTATTTCACCATGATCCCATGAAATAATGACCTAAAACATAACCCAAATTGATTATATTTTGAGGGATGTGATGGGAGGATCCAAAAAATAAATAAAAATGACATAATCAACTTGATTCCCCACTTAAAATCATATATGATCATCCGCCATCATGGGTGATTTATGGAAATTCATGGGGGAGGGAATTTTTAAAATAATTTTCTCTCCTAAGCCCCATAACCACCTAAAAATGAATTTATAACCCCAAAAAGTTGAAAAAAGTACCAAATTAAATCACACCCAGGTAACTGCAGGCTTTCTGGTTAGTTACATGAAAATTATGGTGGGTTTCATAGACATACTAGTGTCTCTTCTTGAAATCCATTACTAGGCCACCAACTAACCAGTGGGTGATGCAGAAATATAGAATCTGTCTGGTCACTTGCTGACATTCTCCATAGATATTTGGAGCACATATCTTCCTTCCAAGTATTGATCAACAAACAAAATAATTATTTTGGGAAACTCAGTCATTTTTTATTCTATCCAAATCATTGGTTCTCAAAATAATCTATTCACTAGTGGGAAAATTGAAATTCCCTCAATATATTCCAACCTGTAATGATATGTTTCATCATAAACAACCCACCATAATTCTTTTGATTCTTGAGAAGTCTTGGAAACCATTAAACCAAGTCTTATGGTATTCCCTTGTCATCAAAAAATTTTTGTTCTCACATTGTTCCATTCTTGAAGGCCCAGTTATCTTCTACTATGCAACTCAAACCCCAATCCAAGATATATTAATTTCCCCAAAATAGATCTCATTCAAACCTAGGACCACTCCTTTCATATTCCATATGAATTTTATGACATGGTTTCAACATCAAAATGCATACACTAAAAAATCCCCAGTAAACAATCTAGGATACCTTTACCTAAATACTAATATAACCACACTGACACATCATCAAACCACATGCTTGATCAGGATGATTTTCACACTCAAGAATCATAACATTTTCTAATAACTAACGCAAAAGTTCAAACCGAACCCTCAGTGTAATTATTATTTTTATCACCAATAGCATGGTCCAACTATCATGGTCTCTCCTAAAAACCGGTGCACATCTAATTTAACACATGATTGGATCATGCTAAATCTCTCTGAGCCCAATTCTAGTACATCGACTCTAGGAGAAACGTCCCATGAACTTTGATGTTGGTATTTACCAAGGATCTATGTTTACTTGTGTTTAATCACAAATCTATATCCTGATACCATTTTGAACACCCTTGATCGGTATTGCCTCTACGAACATTCCAATATAATGTCCCTTCACCCACATTCTTTATGATAAACTACATAATTGTATTATAATTATAATCACATTACAAACAAAACACTGATCTCCATAGCCCATGCTCTATCCAACACTGCACATAATGACTGGACATGGCTAACCCTCTCAAACGGGAGTGCTAACATTGAATTAAAACCATCACTCATTCTTACAATACGATAGTTTCATTCTTGAAACCATCTAAAAGTACATATACTATATACCATGCCCTCCAATGGACAATTTGTGTGATTCCCATCAAACGACATTGCTTATACCACTCGATAAGCGTCGAAAAAATTGGGATCTAACACCATGAGTCTTTCAGTCCACCTGAGTCATGGTTTTATACAACTAAAAATTATTATTATTCACCGTGATTTATTTGATTATACTAATATACCTTGATATGTCATCACTTCCACTCCTCACAATCAATGTATTTCCATAAATTTTTATTCAACAACATTAGTTCATCATGCCTACATGTGTCTCAACAAATGTACAAATAAAATCACCATGTGAGTGACCCTAAATATAAATCATTGTTGTGTTACCATAATCACACCGCTGAGTTTTATCCATATTCTACGCCATTCCCAACAAAACCACACATGACATATTATTATATATATAATCCCACTAACATCATGTGTTATACGTGTGAAATTTCCATCCCACATTGATACCCATCCCTAGTGGCCTCACCAACACTACTATCCTCCCCTAAGGAATATAGATTCTTTAAATACCTTCTCAGAATTTATCTTCTACTAACTATGTTGTCCTTATCAGTCACATTAGCTACATACTCATGTGCAATCCAACCACACAATCCATCTTGTTCTCACGCGAGTCCCATCCCATCCATCCTTGGATCATGCACATAAACCATGTATAATTCCCTACATTAATGTAATATAATGTAACCCAAAGTACCCTCAACACACCTATTAAAATCTGGATGAACTTCTCAACCAATAACAAAGGTAATAGATGAAGATTCATACCTCAAATCGCCGCATAGGAGGTGCTCTGGAGGAGAATATGGGAAGGAAGCCTCGAAGCAGCGTCGACAGGGAGGTGAGGTGACCACAAGGAGGTGAGGTGACCGTAGGGAGGTGGGTAGGTCGTGTAGGAGGGTAGGTGGGCTAGCAGTGCCGGAGCCGCGTCGGCAGGGAGGCGTCGGAGCCGCGTCGGAGCCGTCGGGGAGGTTTGCTGGCTGCGTCGGAGCTGAAGGGGAAGGAGGAATCACGGGAGGAGGAATAACGAGGGGAGTAGGGGAGGAGGGGAGGAGGAATCCCGAGGGGAGGAGGTGAAGAGGGACAGCGAGGATGGTGAGGGAGGAGGAATCGCAATGCGGGAGGAAGGGCGAGGACGGCGAGGGAGGAGGAATCGCGATGCGAGAGGAAGGGCGAGGACGACGAGGGAGGAGGAATCGCGATGCAGGAGGAAGGGTGAGGATAGGGAGGGAGAAGATTCGTGATGCGGCCCGATCAAAACAATTTTCACATAACCTATTTTCACACCCAACTATTTGGGTGTGGCTATATCTTAGCTATAGCCACGGATCATTTAAAGTGTGGCTATAGATCTGTGGCTATAGATCATTTTTTTAGTAGTGATTAAATAAATAAATGCAGACAAACACAGTTCAGTGCTCAAGACCAGTAAGCGGGTATAATTAAAGTGCGATAAAAATTAAATTACGATAAATAACTATGAGGGTTATAATTAAATTAAATGAATTAAATAATTCAAATAATTTAATTATTTTTGTTCCACAATTAATTTAATTTTAATTCAAAAAAATAAATTTAATTAATTAATTAATTTAATTACGGGTATTAAAATTATTAAATTAAACCAAAAATTAACACTTTAATTAATTTAATTTAAAACTAAAAATTAATTAATTAATTAAATTAATTTTTGTTATCTCGGGCCTTGAAACCCCGCCCTGACTCATTATGGGTCGTGTAAAACCCACGTAAACCCATAACAAGTCAAGAAAAGCCTATTCAAGAATGTTCTGGGCTAGAAAGGTCCGCCTAGACCCATACCTAGTCAGGTAGAGCCTCCCAACCCTGTTTTGGAGAAAATTGAGTCTGAAATAACCCATCAGGGATACCCTATGTCCTGTAGTTGACTCTGAACCTATGGAGGTGATGAATAGGGTGGCCGACTCACCAGATCTAGGAAGTAGGATCCCGGAAGGGGTGGTCACCTGTGGATCTGGGCTAAGGGGGTTTCACCTATAGGAGGTGCTCTAATAATGGGAGGAGGCCGGAAGCACCACTGGACGATTGGTGTGGTGCTGCTACAGAGCAGCTCGCAGGAGATGGGGTCTGACGAGGTCATCGACACCAGATTTGGGTGGTGGTAGGAGTAGGTTACAGCGTTGCCGAACAAGGATAGAAGCGGGTGATCCAGAAGGCATGGCGGTGTGGTCACCTCTACTTGTTGGTCCAAATCTATAAGTTCAGACTGGTCTGTCAACCGCTCATGAGTAATAAGGGAGGAGATTGGTAGGGAGGAGGTCTCGGGACGAGCCGAATGCTATGGGAGAACCCTCTGGTGAGGGTGGTTCCACCACAAGGAGAAGGTCGGTCGCCAATTTGGCTCACTGCTAAGGGAGGAGGATGCATCCACTATGGAGGGGCGGCTTGAGGATGTTAGAGGTGCCCAGCAAGCACTTCACAAGAGGTGGTTGGAGGTCAGCCTGGCAGTGGAGGTGTGGTCTGAGGGGAGGAGTCTAGCCTGTGGCATGCTGGCTAGGCGGTCTAGGTGGGATGAGGCAATGGTCCTTGGGTATGGTATGTGGCCAGCGATAGAATCTGGGTCCAGGTAGACCCCTCTTTGTTTTTTTAGATGACATTGACACACCAGGCTAAAGACTTGAAAAAGTCTTGATTTTCCTTTTTTAGTCCAGTGTGTACATTTCTACACACCCACCCCAACATTTCCAAAGTCTAATCCCATAGCCTTTTATTAATAAAATAATTATTATAATTATTATAATTATAATAAAGTAATAATAATTATTATTATTATAAATTAATAGTAATTATTATTATTATAACATATTATAACTATCACAATACTTGTTAGAAATAACTGTTCCGGTTACTGCTAGATTCACCAAAAAACACATGCACCACAAGCTTAGAGTAATTATTCATCAAATTTTAACAACCAATAATTTCAAAGCGATCAGTATTAAAAAATTTGGATGGACATATTTTGGTTGTCTGAAATCAGATCGATGAATAGTATATACCGTTGGAACCAAAATTAAATCTTCCACTTAAATTAAAAGTAACTAAACTTTTAAGACTTGGAAAATTTATGTGGTCACTCTGATACCAATTGAAGGTAAAGGGGTTGTAGAAGAATTCGGTTGTCTAAGGATTTTAAAAAAATATTTTCGGGATGAAGATATGATTCATCTCCAAATATTCGAGCTCTATTGCAGTCTATGGATCTCACATAAATTAAAGGAGCACATAAACCTAAACTGAAAACATACCTTTTTCATATCTGAAGCTACGATGGAAATCTACTTATCTCTAGTGATTTTTTCATGAAGGATCTGAATTTTAATACCTTTAGATCATCCACACATTCTTCAAAAATCCACAGTAGCATTGATCCTCGAATTCTGGGTGCTAGCATGGAGATCTGAAGACTCCTTCAATGTCCCAACGATCACCATGATCCTCTGCCTTCGATGCTAAAATTCATTCTTTGATCACCAATAGAATAGAGAGTATCTCTCTCTCTAGAAAGTGAGAGGATATATAGGTTCTCATTCAAAAATGAATGAATATTATTTGAGCCAAAGCCTCTCTCCATAATTTATAGTGGATGCACAAAATACCCGGTAGGGTTCTCCAGCCACCAAAAATTTAACATCCACTAAATAATAATTATGATAAAATAAACTATGCCATAAATATTATTTATAATTTTATTAAATGCTATTTATATGTTTAAAATATATTATGTGATAAACCTAAGTCATTAATTCAACTCGTAATTCCTTCTTAATATTAAATGAACTTGGAATATTAAAATAATATCCATTCTATTGATATTTTCTCACATTTACTTAACTTGTAAATAATTTAAATAAATTCAACCCAATTATTCACCACTTGAATAATATGAATTTATTTATTTATCGATTATCTATAACTTAGACAACACTTGAACCCCATGGTGGGGCCCATCATGTCCAATGTACTTATTCAACTGAATAGGGTAGATTCTTGAATATGTTATTGTGTGTGACCATCTAGGCCCTTATCTCGATAACAGTGAATAAAATACCCAAACCAAGAGTGGATTCTAGAAACCCATAAAGTCCCCTAAAGTAACAAGGAATTTCATATCAATGAAAACCAACCTACGAACATGCACTGTGTAATATAATCTCTTTGTCTTTAAATATCTCATAAAGCAGGACACACACTTGTGTCATCACCCTTTTCTTGATTTATTATTTGTTGATATAACCTAGTGGATTTACCTTTCGACTACCTTGGACAAATATTTATAAAGGCAAAACCATCCTGGTTAACAAGGCTTGAGATATATTACTTCCTTAACCCAAAAGTGACAAATCCTTTCTTGACCATTTAACAAATGTCATACCACTAATAACACACCCAACACAAGCTGCCTCACCAATATTTTATTATCATGGTCTTTTCCTTTTATATAAGTATGCGATCAAATGGTACACACTGGTAATGATCTCAATTCAGGATACCAATACACATATCTGTAGATAGGAACAACCAATGACACCTGAAATATGTGGTGTTCCTATTGGTGGGTCTATCCTCATGATCTCACTAGTAGATATCACCTAGTGAAAACTTCATAAGAAGAAGTCTCAATTATTATGATCCCCCAACACATGATAGTCAAACATCTACTATTTCTATTTATTAAGATTTATCTAGACCATAAGACATTTTTTTAATATTAATTTTATGGTATCTCATGGTTATCATTATAGCCTGGGATAGACTATAACCTTTTGATACAAAAATTAATCTATAGACATTACCATTAAATAGTATACGTAGAAATATCTACACTATAATGGTAAGTGTGCATCATGTATATCTAATTTTTTACACAATATGATAATCAAAAGTATTATTCAAGTTGGTTCTAGGGGACCCACTATTATAACAGACTTTGACTAGACCAAGTAGAGTGGTAGGCATGGTTATTTTTGGTTTTCCTCTATTTTGGCCATTTGGGTTATCTTTAGAATCTTTGTAAGCTAGGTTTTTAGAAGCATTCTCATGTTTGATCCTTTATAGAGGGGTTTTTCTGTTTTTTTATGGGGACATTTCCTTTGATGATTGTAATATTGGATTTGATGATTTGGTTATTGTTGTTGGAATCTTATGTATGGTTCCTTTTGGGGGTGTTTCTTCTATACGTTTCTAAATGTCATTTATGGTATGCATTATTTATTTTTTGGAATGTCTCCCATCCCTTGTGGGTGGATTTTTTGGTTGGTTGTGAGTGACATTGTGTTGATCCTCTTTATTCGGGTGAACCTTCTTTGAGAGATTTGGTTACGCCTGTTGTTTGTTGATCATTGAGGTGCTTTATTTTTAGGCATGAGGAAAGATTTAGGCACATTATGGGATAACTAGGGTGTTGATTTACCATAGTAGTTGGTATAATAACTAGTGTTTATCTTTTTCCATTTTGGTATGCACTATGTCTGGGTGATCCAAGTTTTAACCCTAGGTTATTCATGTGTTTCATGACCCAAGGTATGAGATCATGTCATTTATTTTGAGGCTTCTCATGGTTGTTCTTCCTTAGTTTGGGTTTGAATGCACTTTTGTTTTGAGAGTGAGTTTCTCTCATGGTTTCTCAGTTGTTCATGTATGCATTCTTGGTAGTTTTAATTTTGTTCCACTGTGTTATAGGAATTATAAATGGTGGTGAGAACTTGTTAGGTCTCTTATTATTTGTAGGAATTATTGTTTGAGTTTATTGTTTGGTTGTGCTTGGAGACATTTGTAGACTTTATGACTGATCAGTTTGATCATTTTGAGGATATAAGTTATTGGTTCTGAGTATGAACCATGTTGAGTGGTTGTTTTGGTAAGGTTCTCTTGGGATCTTCTTTCATCATTTGTCTCTTCTTTTTGACCATGGAATTTATAGGGTGAAGGTGACATGATGGGGAGTTGTTTACACCCCTTGTGTCACATTGTTGTTGTTTTTTTATCATTTTATGAGGTTGAGGTTTGTTTTGAGTTTCCAGGAAGTTTCTCTTAGAAATCAGAAGTTGTTTTTTGGGATTTCCTCCAGCACACGATTAAGGCATGTGGCTAGAGGGAAACCATGCGGCCTCTCCTTACCAGGATCCTTTTTAGTTCATTATGAACTATACACAATTTTTCAGTATGGGATATGTACAATTAATTTCAAACCATGAGGCCCCCGTGAGAAACTGTGTAGGTTCCTTGGTGTGTCTGAGCTGTGACGTAAAACTTGTGCACAATTAAGTAAACCGTACAACAAGCATTTAGTTTGGATCTGGTGGTTGACAATGTTGGATTGTATGGTTGGAGCATGGTTTTTCCAACCGTGTGGTACCCAAGAGAAACTATGTGAGGTGTTTCTATACTAGGCAGTGTCCAACACACAGTTGGCCCACCGTTTGGAAAATATTGCAGCCAAACTGTGTGGCATATCCATATGTATAAATTTTGGGGTATTTCCCAAAATAACCCTTTCAGATTTAAGGAGTTTTCAAACCTCTTCTCCCCCACTAGTTCCAGTCGGCCCTTGAGATCCTAAGTAGGATCTCTAGACACCACCATATTTGATTCTTGGCCATCCTTTGGAAATTTCCAAGAGATTTTGAGGTATTTCTTCTTATCTCTCTTCTTCCTTTCTCTTTCTCTTTTCTCTTGGATTTGGTTTCCCCCATGAACCATAGATATATTATAGATAATTTAGGGGTTTTTGATTGGATATAATGTTGAATTTATTGGTGTTTGGGGTTTTTAGGCACCATTATTATCCCCATTTGTGTGGTCTTCATTGAATGTGACATGTTCCAAAGCGTTTTGGATTGGTTTTTTCTTCTTCCAAGTAAGTACTACTATGAAATTGTTTCATTTTGTAATTCAAAGTATTCTTGTTCTTTCTAAAAAATATTGACATTTTGATTATATGTGAAATATTTGTGTGAATTTAAATCCATTTCATTGTGTTTTGAGCTTTTCATAAATGGTTTCTCTTTGAAATTCCATGTTTTCATGTTTGAAATGGAATGTTTTATAGAGATAAGATTTTTTTAAATACCTAAGGGTATATTTGAAATGTTTTTCATGTTATTATTTGGGTTTTGACCTGGTTTTTATTTTCAATGAATGAAAACTATGTTTTAAAATGGAATTTAGTTTTAATGTGAGGTGTTGATCTCAAAATGATTTGTAAAAGGGGTTCTTATATAGATTTAAAATGGTGATTTGAAATTTGTATGTTCCTGAACCCTTATGAAATTCCCCGTTGACTTATTTAAAATTGTTTGATTGAAATGGATGTCATTTTTGGCCTAGATTTTGTTTTAAAAACGGAAGAAACTTGTTGAAGGGTAGTTTTAAATGGTTTAAATGAAATGGGTGATTCCATTTAACCTTTTAAAATGTTTTAAGTGGTGTTTTATAGAATGTGTAATGGAAATAATGGTCTTTATCCATGTTTTGGATTTCAAAGAAGAAGTCCCATGTTTAAGGGTGACTTTGAAATGATTTTAAATAGTGTGTGATTTATATAATTTTCTAGAAATTCTCAGAGTGGTACTTTATAAAATGTGAAAGGTATTGGCATCCAGATCCATGTTTGGGTATTAAAGGTTCAGTTGTAACTTTGGTTTTAAATAGTTTAGGTGAGAAACACCCCTTGATTTCCCCTTTTCTTTTCTCACCCCTTGTATGGGTCCTTTATTACCATGTGATGCTTGTTCTCCCCTTGAGTGTGAATGTGCGTGTTTATGATATGGATACATTTTTTATATAGTTCTATTCATTGATTGGCTGTTAGGGGTGAGGGTATCTTTGGTTGTTCCATGTGTGTTAGAATTTTCTTATGTCTTCTATGCCTCACTTTATTTTTGTTCGTGGGAAATTGGGTATTAAATGAGAGATCTAGATTATTCCTCTAGTTGGTTCACACACTGTTAGTGTCCCTCTATTCATGCTAGACACAAGGTCTAGGAGGGGTTTGTCATCTTAATTAGGCTTGTGTGTACTAGTTGGATGACTTGTATTTTGAACTTTAGTGCATACTGGTAAATTGTTCATGGGTTGGTATAATCATATATGGTTAGATGTTTCACATGTTAGAAATCCTAGGGTATACCCATGACACATTTGATTTCATGAGTAGTTACTGACTGAGGGAGTTTGATTTAGTTCTTATTGTATCATTTACCATTCTTTCACTATTATGGAACATTTACTTGTTTGTATTTGATATATTCATTTGGATATATTGTGTCTTCTTTGTTATGCTTGACCCGTGTGTTTTTGGGTCATTTACTTTGAAAAGTGTTTTTTTCAAAGATGATTTTAAAAACCTTCTTTGAATTTAAACACTCATGTGTGAGTACTTTAAAGTGGATTTTAAAATGGGTGTTTTGGTTTAAATATTTCTTTGGTTGGATGAATTTTTTAAAGTGATAATTTTTATTTAGATAAAAAAATATTTTGTTTTTTATAAATGTAAATGGTGTGTGTGTGGTTTGGAAGTGGCTTTGTCTGGTGAAATGTTTTCAAAATGGTATTTGTTTCATTTAGATAAAGAAAATGTGATGCTATAAGGAATGATAATAGGTGTTTGGATTTTGAGATGGCATAAGGTGATATATTTTTTTTCAAAACATGTGTGTTCAGTTTTTGAAATAAAAGGGAAATTATTTAAAGAAGAATTATATAATTCTTTTGATTTCCATGCGATATATTTGGAAATTTAACTTTCTATCTTTATTTTCAAACTAGCATTGATTAATTTTCTTATGAAACATATTGCATATTTTTTGAAATTTGTGGTCACCTACTAGGTTTTCTAACTCATGACTATATCTTTCAGGTTCTAGGTTATGGAAGGATCTATCCTTAATTCCTTATGGACAATGTGGGGTGAGTTGGGTGGTGGTTAGAAATCATAGGTTGCATGGTGGTGGTTTGGGCTCGGATCAAGTTGGTTGGTAGTTTTTTCCTTTTTAGTATGTTTTGTATCTACTTTCTCCATTGTATCTCTTTTTTTATAGATGTTGTTTATTTATATGAAAATGGGTTGGATAAGTGCATTGGTTCTGACCTATTTTTCATGTTGGCTTATTTATTCTAGATCATTATCTTATTTTGTTGTTGTTTATCTCTGATTTTGGTGAAATCATTCCCAAAGGGATTACAAATAATCCCAAACACTAATTGTCATCCCTTGGGGATCGGGAATGCCCTTTGGGCCTTGTGGTGGACTGGATAAAATTTTGAGTTAGATGGTAACCTAGTTTAGTTCGTTATAAAGAGAGGGGTAGTCATCATCTATATCCTTCCCATCCCATATATTAGAGGAAACACCCCCACAAGGTCTCTAGGTTTCGTTCAGGTTACTCAAAATGAGTGGGGTCTATAATAAAAAATTAAAAAATATATAGGTATATAGTAGTCTCACACAATCCCACACCTATGGGTTCACACAAGAAACTCCTCCACATCCATCATCAGGACACTACTGATATCACTCCACCAAGTCTTTCCTCTAATGTGGAATAACCAACCCTCAAGCATCACATAAGGGACACAAACTAGGTTCTATTTTCCATTTTTAATTAAACAATCATCCACAAAGATTTATTCATTTAGTTATTAGTTTAAATTTGTACCAACAAATTCTTTATCCATAACCACATTTATTTATGTCAATATTATTAGTATCACATTTCTACTAAACTGTTATCAAGAAACCACCACATCAAAGATTTGCATCACAACAAAGTCCACCAAGATACAAACAACAAAGGAAAAAAAGACACACATAACCAAGGCCACCAATTCATAAACAAACAAGGCCACCTAACCATACAAAACCAAGTCCACCAAGCCACAAACAACCGAGGCCACCAAGACACACACAACAAGTTAAGCATAAATCAAGCATATAAAATTAATCCTTTTCATTTAAAAACTTTAAGTTTTTAACCGTTTAAATGGTATTCTCAAATCAATATATTATTATAATTCATAATCCAATAACAATAATATAATATAAAACAATATAATAAACATCAATAAAACTAACAATCACATGCGCATTACACCATTCCCTTTCAATTTCATTTGTCTAGTTTATTATATTTACTATACTAATCCATACCATCCACCTAATAGAAAACATAATTATGATAATCTAGTATATGAGCATAAAAGAGAGATAAATCCAATCCCCTACCTCAAAAGAATATTTTCTATTATTTACGCAATCCAAAGAAAGAGAGAAACCACAACCACACAAAGAATACTTGAATCAATCTGAAATGCAGTGATATCTCATAAAAATCACAGCCCAATAAACCTCAAACTACAAACAAAACAACTTCTAGAGAATCTATAAATAAATGAGGAATAATTCAGAGAGTATTAGAAAAATAACTCACCCGAAATCACTGATATTGAATCTCTTAAATCCAAGGGTGAACGCTAAAGATCAGAGGTTTTTAGGGCTCCCAAACTCACCTGGGAATCACCTAAATTTTGAGATGAATTAAGTGAGAATGAGAGAAATTGTAGGGGGTAGTAAATTATAGACATCCTAAAAATCACCTCATTTACAACATGGATGTATGGTTCATTCGATGAACCTCATACGGTTCACATCCGCCAAAAAAACAAGGTGCTTGATCCAATAAACATGGGTGGGCTTTCACACCATGAATAAACATTTAAAGACATGAATTATTCGAAGATTGAACCCCAAAAATTTCATCATGAACATTATTGATGTGAACAAAATTTCAAAATGTGAATCATACCTGACCAAAAAAATCCAAAAACTAGTCCTGAATCCACTATGTGAAACATTATTCACATTGTGAACTGGTGACTCATGGAATGAATCACAACATGTACTTAAAATTTTAACTCTAACTAATCTTTAACCTTCCTCAATACCATATCAAGTCTCCCAACACCCAAAACTAATAAAGTAATGGGCCATAAGTTTCAGGGTTGATACATTAGATACCTCTCAAATTATTCTCATCTTTGAGAATCAAAACCAACCATAAAAAGTAAAGGTATCACCAATCAATAGAAACCACCAAACACTCCCCCAGAAGATACCTATCAAACAAGGATAAAATCATGCCTCAAAACATACAATAGGATCTCAAAACATGATAGAAATAATTCAAACAACCATAAAAAATTCAAACATCAATACATCCAAAAAATTAAGAAACAAACAACTCTGGGTACATGGCGCACATCCGCAACTCCTACTCCTAAGTACTCTCCTCAAAGAAACCATGTCTCCATAAGACTCATACCAAGGGAATAACACACACTCGCAACACCTTCTCCTGAAAATATTGAATATCAATTGATCATTCCACAAATTACATGTCGTCCTTGATATCCAAATCCCCCTAGTCGATGACATGAGAATCACCATGAAGATACTGATGGATCTGGGAGATGTGGAAGACATAATGAACTTTACCTAGCTTTGAAGGTGGTGCCAACCAATAAGTCATCTCTCCAAAACACTCTAACACATTGAAGGGTCCAATAAAATGGGGTGAGAGTTTGCTTCCCTGACCAAACCTACTCTAACTGTGTTGAGGGGAAACCTTCAAGAAAACATGATCTCCAAACTAAAACTCCAAATGCCTCCTTCGTCAATCCTCATAGGCCTTTTAGTGGTCCTACACCACCTTAATACTCTCAAAAATCACCTGGATATTCTTTTCCATGCTCTAAACCACATTAGGACCAAGAACCATTGGCACTCCAATCTTGGTCTAGCACAATGTGGATCAACACAGCCTCCCTTACAACACCTCAAATGGGGTAATACCAATGGATGAGTGATTATTATTATTTTTGAAAGAAAACTCAACCAAAGGTAGGTGTCACACCCACAATACATTTAAATCCAAGATTCATTCTCACAACATATCCTCTATTGTTTGAATGGTATGATCCATATATCCACTTATCTAGGGATGGAAAATAATTCTAAGTCATAACTGAGAGACAAAGGCATGCTAGAATCCCCTCCAAACTCACTAAGTAAATTGAGGGTCTTGATAAAAAATTATGGTCATTAGGGATCCATGAAACCTCACTACATTATCCATGTATTTTCTCTCTAGGAAATCCATAGTAATAGACTCCCAGATTACCAAAAAGTGAAGTGACTTCATCATTCAATCAATGATCACCCGAATAACACCATATCTCTCATGTGTCTAAGGTAAAACAGTGAAGAAATCCATCAATATGTCTTCCCACTTCAACACAGAGACATTTAAAGGCTACACCAAACCATTAGAAACATGATGTTCTGCCTTTACCCACTCGTAGACTAAACATCATTCCATGAACTCCACCACTAACTGATTCATCCCTATTCACCATAACGGCCTCCTCAAGCCACAATACATTTTAGATACGCCGAGGTGAAATTCTAGAGGTGAGATATGAAACTCATGGAGGACTCCCTCATACATCACCAATGGTACGAACATCCTTTCCTAGAACATAACTTGATGTTGTCCATCCTCTAACCATCCCTTAAGGGAATCACCATGAACGACCTAATCATGCATCACATATGCCTCTGAGTCTTCCCACTGAGACTCTTCCACTTATTTCAACAAAGAAGGATATACCTTTATCTAAAACAAGTATCAACAACTATCAACCTCCTTTTCTCTAAGATTCAAAGTTGTTAACACCTTCATTTTCCTCTAATAATCCCCAAATTGTCAAGTGGATTCTCACAAATTCTTTCTCGGTTCTTCAACCATGCATTTCCATTTCCTAGGGTGTAAGAGATCTTGAAATCATAGTTATGGATAAACTTCATCCACCTTAACTGTTGTAGATTCAAGTTATGTGGGGAGAAAAAAAAACTTAGTATTTTGTGATATCTGAATACCATAAAGTGTTATCTGATGAGGTAATTCTATTATAGCTTTAGGAGAAACACCACAATCATCATCCCCAAATTATGGGTGGCATAGTTATGCTCGTTGGGGCGTAACTACCTAGGACCATAGGAGATCATTAAAAACTATTGCATAAATACACACCCAAAACCTAAGTGGGAAGCATCATAGAATGCCTCAAACATCACAACCTCCTTAAGAAATCAAATAATTGGGGCACTGGCCAACTTCTCCTTTAAGTAGTTGAATGCTGCTCGACACTGATCAGTCCAAATGAAAGCATGTTCCTTTCATGTCAAGGTTGTTAACAGGGATTCAATATAATATAATTCATACAAAAACCACTAATAATAACTCATGATACCAAGGAATCTATATACATCTTTAATTTTATTAGATTCTACCCAAGAAACTACCGCCTCAACCTTCACCGGATCCACCACCACTCCCTGGTGAGACACCATATTCCCAAGGAATTACACCTCTCACTTATAGAACATACACTTGTAAAATTTCCCATAATTTATTAATATAAAAGAGTTTGAAAAATGATACTCGATTGTTTGAAATTTTTCCCCTCCGATGTCGAGTATATGTGAATGTCATCGATAAACACGACTACAAACTGGTCCACGAACTCACAAAATACGAAGTTCATTAATCCCATGAATACAGTTGGTGTGTTCATGACACCAAATTAAATGACTATTAATTCAAATTTTCCATACTATTATAGGAAAATAGTCAATACACAACCTCATATTACTATCCACTTTCTTGGAGAACAAAACTACAGCTCCCCATGGTGAAACACTAGGCCTAATAAATCATTTCTACATCAAATCATCAATATGGGTCCTCAAATTCCACATCTATGAGGTTTTAATCAAGTAAGGATCCATCACGATTGGTTTAGAACTTGGATACAACTCTATCTCAAACTCAACATCGTGTTGATGGGGTAGTGTTACAACCCCCTCAGGCAAAACATCAGGAAAATCTACAACAACTATGTGGGTCCCCATTTCCTAAACTCTCTTTGACATTGTAAATGAATTAAAAATCAAGGAAATAAGGTTCTCAACTTTCCTACTACTCATCCAAAAACCTTTTTCTTCAGTGAAAACCACACATCATCCTTACATATTATAAAACTCAAATATCCTCAAGAAATAATAAAGCAATGTGTGAATGGAATACAACCAATCCATGTTAAGAATGAAATCGTCCAGTTGTATCTAAAATAAAAATAAATCTACCAATGACTGATTCTTCCCTATCATTAGTATACATCACTGGAATACATCAAAAAAACTAGTCAGGCCTCCGACTAGAGTGGATAACAAAAAGGGCACAGAAAGCCTCTCCATGTCTAGTGAAGGAACCCAGGGTGTAGTAGAAGCATGAAAAACATTTGAAGATTAAAATTTTGGGTTCAGATTAATGTCAAAAACACTGAATCCACGAAACCCCTTACCCAAATTTCTTAAAGGATCATGTGAAATTCAATATAAGCATGAAAAATAAAATCAAACGAAATCACAAATGGTACCTTGTTCATTTGAAGTTAACAATTTGATTCACTCACTGTCGGTGTGTCATGGCTCAAAGGTGTCAAACTAATAATCCTCTAGATCATCCACACATGAACCACATTTCATGGATTTTTTATCTATGATTCTTGATTGATAACATAGGGAAAAAATAGATTTATGACTTCCCTTCAATCACGTGAAGAACGCAAACTCGGTCAAGAAAATGGGATTGATCTAACCTTATTCTTCCTTAAAAACTCTCTTTAAGAGCTTGAGAGGAGATGAGTGTAGATATTATCTCTCTCTAAATTCATCCAAATGGTGGATATAATTATAAAAGAGGATAAAATTAGTTTTTATACCTAGGTTATACTTTCCAAAATTTCAATTTTATCCCTGGAAAGTAATAACCTTCATTTTATACCTTTGTGCATACTAATGACTTAATAAGATTTTCATAAATGTCATAAATATTTTATCACTCACTTATAACACTCTAAAATTTTATGTGATAAAACAAAAACCATTAATTCATACCTTAATATCCCCAAATAATTTAATAAACCATGAACATGTTATGTTCTTTCAAAAAATTATATTTTCTCATATTTTCTATTTATGATCAATCAACTTGTGAATACCTTGAGAAAAATATTCAATCATAATTATTCTATACTTTAGTAATATAATTGAATTATTTTTAAATTCAATTGATCACACTCAAACATTCACTAACCCCTGCACATGGGACCCATTTTGTCTTAAACTCCTATTAATTCAAATAAGTGGAACTTTTTGATACACTTAGTGTGTAACCCTATAGGTCCTTATCTTGATAGCGGTGAGTCCAATCCATAGACCAAGAGTGGAGTATAGTAACTCATAATGGACCTTAATGAGATAAGGAATTTCATAGTTATAACTACCTCCTACGAACACATTCTATGTAATATAATCTCTTTGATTGGTGATATCTCATAAAGAAGGATGCATACTTATTTCATCATCCTTCTATTGATTTATATATTTCATGACCATAATGGATAGACTTACCTTCTTATAACATGTCCATGGTTTTAAAGAAGGTACTACCATCCTGGTCAATCTAGGACCATGATATATCTCTTCCTCAACTCAGAAATGACAAAATCTAACTTGATCATTCAACCAATGTCATACCACCAAAGACACACCCACTATAAGCTACCTCACCACAACTTCAATGTCATGGATTTTTCCTCTCATCAAAGTACACGATTAAATGGTACACATTGATAATGATATCAAGTATAGAGACTAATACAAGTGATCTTGGTTAATAAATAAAGAAGATTTGATGGACCCATCCAGTAGTCTCGAGCTGATCGAATCCCATATGATAGAACTTGGGAAGGAGGTAGCACCTTTGGGTTTGCTCTGGACCAAACCCAAGCCGAACTTCATCATGTGAAGCTGAAACGAAATCGCCTTCGTGAGAATTACAAGGTGATAGAAATCACTATTCAGGCAATGTTGGCTGAGTCTCCCCAAGATTCTATCACCCTAGAACACCTTACTCTTAGGTCCTATTCTGGTGTTATAAGGGGTTATGTAATGAGACAGTAACTTCCTTGTGTAATCCTTTAATTTGAATAAAAATCATGATTTATTGTTATGGTGAAGTTTTTGAATTTTCAAATTCCCAGATAAATATAGTATGCATATTAATGATGAATTTTAGAAAAAGGATATTTTAAGAATATTTATGTAAACCGTAAATGTAGAGACCTGAAGCTTGACGTACATGGACATTACATTACTTTTTCAGAATACTTAGTACATAACAAAAACACACACACAAGGACCGTAATAGTTTAGTGTCTTTGGAAACTCGGAACGTAATCTTCTAATCATGGTGAAAGATCTTCAACATCTACCATAAAGATCTTCCCCTTTTTTTTCTTACCTAAAACCTTTCTTTATATCCTAGGGAAAAGAAAACATAAAAGGGTGAGCTCAAATTCTCAGTAAGGGTAAACAAAAGAAATATCAATCACATCATATACATAAGAACATAACTTTTGGAAATCTTAACCTGCAAAAGAGATCATAAATTCATAACATGGGGTAAATCATAGTAGTGAAAATTAATCCCAATAATCATGACTTAAAACATGAAACTTTGTGGCATACACACATAATCATAGAGAATCATTTCTTATTAGTCAAGACTCATTTCCAAGACTATCTTAGTGGACAAAGTCCATTTCTGAACCGAGTCACCCTCGTTTCAGTCCTGTTTCACTGAACCGGTATAACCTACCGTTCCAGCCATGTCTATCTCATGAGATATAAAATCTTTACCCAATGCATTGAAGGGAGATATAGGTCCCACCCATCTCATAATGATACCATTCTTATGTGTGCCACAAAATCATAAACCATACATCATAGCATAACCCATATAATAAAAATGGGAATCTTAAACATCGTGACATCATAAAAAAATTCATATAAGATAAAGGAATTCATAAAAATATAATTCCATCACAATATAATCAAATCAATGTAATAATAGGGATAGAAACAGAACCCTTTATTATCTTAGATGGAAAATAATTTTGATAAAACACTTGAACTCCATTCTTGAGGAAAATATCCTTTCTACTTCAAAAACACTTTTCCTTTCTTAACATGTCATACAATCTTAAACTAAAAGAATTTGATTAAAAATAAAATTGAAAACTTGTAAAGTAAGATTCTTGGAAATAATTTTTTAAAAATCCATTCATGCCGTATAAGTTAAAAAAACATTCTTCTCGTACCTTTGTTGGAAAAGTCAAAAAGTACCTCGTACGAAAAACGACAAAAGATTCCTTTCATATCCTTTACTAAAAACTCACCGAAGGGTAAAATTGGATTTAAACAATTGTAGGTGGATGGAAATAACATTAAATATTGAGGAAACATGGATGTGGATGATAAAATACACCCCAGTAAATACCAAAGTATAAACAATCTCGGATAAAAATGAGATTGTGATATTTCTCTTACCTTTGGTCCGATATGCTTTGTACGTGTCCGAACCTCCTGGATAATGATTTAAATAATGTTATTGACTTATTAAAGAATCATACTTATTTTTATGATATCATATATGGTCATATTCTTATCTTATTATTAGTAATATTTCATTACTACTTGTTATTCGGGTGTTTATTACTTTTTGTTCTTATGCGTGTTTTGTCGAATAAATTCTTATTCTTCTCTTTAGGTTATAGATACCTTATTTCCATAATGGTATTAGTGTAATATATATCATATTCATTCATTCAATCCATTTATATAATCATTATGAAATGAAGATCATGTAGAACGAGTCGCATCACATCGTGGAGACGGTATTCCGTACGTACGCACGAGTGATGATATCGTTCCTATGATCGTGGAATCGTATTGGAGTGTATGTATACTATTTCAGAATAAATATCACTTTATAATAGTCATATATAGTCATTATTTACACCATTATACCCATCCAAGTAAGGTGATGGTGGAAAATAGATTACACCACGGCGTGGAGACGGTATTCCGTACGTACGCACGCGCGGTGATTTCTTTTTCCGTAGGATGGATAGAAGGTGAAATAGGGTTTTTTCATACTTATAATAACATATCAGTATATTAGTGATACTTATTTTATTACTTCATAATGAAACAACTAAATAATAAGAAGTGGAAGAAGAAATAAAGATGAAAGAATCGGTAACGGACATTACCTCTTCTTTGAAGTGCTTCTTTGAGACCTCCTTTTAGGGCACTAAAATAGGTCTTTGAAGAAGAACAGAACCTCTAGGATGTTTCTAGGGAAGTGTAGAGAAGAAATTGGCAGGGTTTGGCCGAGCTTGAAGGCTCAATGTGGTGTGAGGAAGAGGGGGAGGAGGTGCCCTTTTATAAGGGAGGATAGGGGCACCTTTGGAATAAATAAAAATATTATTTTATTATAAAGTCAAGTTCGGTTTTAAATAGCTCCAAATTGAGTTATTTCAAAGATAAGGTGGGGATGGGTCTAAATCCTCTCATCCAATATAATTTAGACAAGTTTAGGTCATTATATTAACCTTATCTTTTAGTTTTAACTCTTAGTTAATTAGATTGACATTTACCATGTCACTTTGTATTTTTATATTATATAGTTAATAAACTTACCATATACATCCAAGAAACCCCCAAGTTGTGTTTTATTAATATATATAACCTTATCTAAGTCATTTTTCCGAACATTAGATTTTTAGGAATAAAATAACAATTAATAATATAATATTTGTTTTAAAAACTATTTTATGTCAATTTTGACACTATTCAATAGTTGATTTTTTTGAAACTCATAATAGAATGATAACTTCGACCAAAGTTAATTAAATAAATCCTAACATGTCATATTAACCTATAAAATTATTTTAGTTCATAAAAAGTCTAAAATTATATTTATTTGGGTATTTATAACATCAATTATGTCAATATTTCATTAATAAGATAATTACTTCATCATTGTTGTGTCATAAATAAATTAAATTATTTAATGTCTAAAAATTACAAATAAAATACCATTATGTAGGAAATCTTTTTATCTTTATAATTAATATTTACAGTCTAATTTATCTTATGTATAATCCCATATTAAAAATTATTTACTTATTAAACTTTGATTTTAACTATTTTAACCCTTCTTTAAATAAATTAATAATAAGTGTCCTAATCTAATCCAAGTGGGCCTAAATGGTCATATTTTATTCCTAAGGTTGTTTTTGTTCTAATTACACTTGTACAATATAATTAGGACATGTTTTAGGGTAATAATAATATCATTTTTACCCTTAATTACCCTATTTACTTTTAACCGTGGTAAAAAAAAGTAAAAAGTTACTATTCACCAAAAATTATTTTCATCTCATTGAACCACATTTTACTTACTAACATCAACCGTGTCTCTCGGATTTTTGAAATTCCACTCACAGAAGTGGTAAAATTAAGTTTTATGAACAATTCATTTTTTTAACTACCACTTAGTGGTTTCACTATTCATCGAAAAAATGAAAGTTTCTAGAAAAATGCCAAAAATTAGGCCTAAGATATATTTGATATTATAAACTCAAAAATGATGTCTATTTTACCAAATTAAAATCATATTAGTTGCATTAATTAATTTAAAAATTAATTCCCGTCGTCAAAACAAATAGCGTGTTTTTAAGAGATAATAACCATCAAAAGATTGACACTTTTTTATGACTGGTTTAAATGTGAAATTACATCCAATGACCAAAATTGTATTAAATTGTAAAAATATATTCTAAATATACTTTAAAACCACTCAAATTAATAATTTATCACTATTAATTATTTCTATTAAAAAATTTCTTTTTAATTAAAATTTAGTAATTTTCACTATTCATCAGAATATGAAAGTTATCCGAAAAGTCCCAAAATTTCACCCTAAGATAATTTCGATATTTCGAATCCAAAAATGAAGTCCATTTTGAAAAATAAAATTTAAAAAATTTCAAAAAGTGGTTATTACTATTCATAACGGCTAGTTTTAATAATATTTTAATAGCATATCGTTGTTTAGTGAAACGCGGTATTGCGTACTACACACGCTATCAAGGAAGGTCGCGATTGCGTGTAATACAAGGAAATTCAAGGATGCGTGTTGTGCAAGCTCCTTTTGGTGTAGCGTACAACACAAGACATTAATGAAAAGAATATTTTTCATAAAATCTCGGGGTGTTACATTCTACCCCCCTTAAAAGGAATTTCGCCCTCGAAATTCGTCGGGGTTATAAATAGTTTACTACTCGAAAGTTTATTTAATAGAAACCCACATCGTAAAAAGGAATACCAAGACTTGGATTTAAAAACTAAAGTATGAAATGTAATTATTACCCAAATAAACTAATCACCGGGTTTCCACATAGGTGAAAATATGGATATGGAAGAGAAATCTAACCATCATGTTCTGATGGAGAGTGGTAGAGAACATGGCTATGGAAAAGCCAGCAATCACAAAGCCATAAATTTGTGACGATCTAAGGTACCATCTGATTCATCAGATATAAGAGCACTAGGACAACATTTTTGGTTTTCAAGATCATTTCCTTAAAGTTGATGAAATTGGAATTAGAAGAAATACTTTTGTGATTTTGGTATAGTCTCATCGTTTGTCGTTCTTTGGACAATTTTTACTTCATCTCTTAAAGAAATGAAGTTGAATTTGTCATTCGTGATGTGTTAGCAGATCATGTGATAGAATGATGGGTCATTCTATATGTCTCAAACAAAAGGTTAGAAAAGTTATCAAAAAATACATAAGTCCATCTATAGTGAGATTAATCATATATAGTTCCTAAAATGGACTTATACTTCATATATCATACTGCTTAATATAATAAAACTAGTTTCTACTAAACAGGGACTTCTTGTAGGCCAGTGGTAGGCGATAAATGCTAGTCGCACTTCGGTTTTGGGTTCGATTCCCACGGCCTTGTCCGACGCGATGGGCTGTCACACGTCCTGCATGTTGTCCTTTTTCTAAAGCTATATTACTATAACATCCCATCAACAAAATCAAAAAAAAATCCTTAAACAATACTAACTTATGTCTAAAATAATCCATTCCAATCTTCAGGCTTATCTAAAATACTTCGGTCCAAGCTCATAGTAAAAATGATCACGTGAATGCCATCATTTATCCCCCATATATCATAAGATATATCTTGTTGGTCAAATTACAAATATGTGAATACCTTAATCATGTATTCTCTTGAAGAATTAATATCCATTGAACCTTAGTGAAAACATGAATGCAGTTAAAAGTTAACACTTTACACATACCAAAATCCTCAAAATTCAATATCCTCAAACCATGATATCACTTAGTCCTTATATCAATCATGAGCTCATGAATACTATCAAACATTTAGTTTTCTCCTTATCCCTTCATTATGCGTATATCATCTACATTCCAAAAATATCTGAATAACCTTTCATGGATACTGGTAACATTAATCATATACTTTCAAAACTCAAGGAAAGAAAATAGTGTAATAATCCTTAGATGTCTCTTTATTCCATAGTACCATGAGATTACTTAAACAACATTACACATGATAAACATGTAATCATTCCACTACATTCTTAAACCATTGACCGAGCTTCAACAATTCTTTCATCTCACATATTATTTGTAGTCTCTTCATCATCATCCACATAAATACTACCCATACGACCATACTGACTCTCGTCATGAGACTTTCCCTTAGGGCATTGGTTTGCATAATGCCCGTACATTCCACATTTAAAACATTTAACCATTGTTGATGTCGTAGCAATACCATTATCCTCATCCCTGGTGTTAACTGAACCTTTTCCTTTGCACTTACTGGCTTTGTGTCCTTCTTTTCCACACCCAAAGCATCTTCGAGTTCCTTTGAAACATTCTCCTTGATGCCTCTTCCCACATGATTTACATAGGGGAAATTGAACTTTCTTTCCTCTATGATCATCATGAAACTCCAGCTTTCTCTTATTAGACGAGTCAGGAAACTTACCAAATTTTACTTTATTGATCATATTATGAGATTGTTTATTCGGCATAATAATGATGGTTGGACTTCCAAATCCCATTTTATTTGGTTTCTCATGAAGAATATCATTCCATTGTCCATAATATCCTCCATTATCGTGAATCATCTTATTTTCAGCCATTTTCTAAAACCCAAAAAGAATAGTGTTAGAGGCAAAAATCATAATAAAGGGAAATTAACTTCAATATCTAACATCTTAGGTTAAATTCTAAGATCGTTACCATAGTTCTAGGACTATATCCTATATGTATACTTATCCTTAGGGGCATCCCTAGACATACCTTAGAAATATCTCTAGGGATCTCACTAACATTTTCGCATCCTAGTTTCCAAAGGTTGACTAAACCTTTCCTCTGATACCAACTATAGAGACCCGAAGCTTGAGGTACATGGACATTACATTACTTTTGCGGAATACTTAGTACATAACAAAAACACACACACAAGGACCGTAATAGTTTAGTGTCTTTGGAAACTCGGAACGTAATCTTCTAATCATGGTGAAAGATCTTCAACATCTCCCATAAAGATCTTCCCCTTTTTTTACTTACCTAAAACCTTTCTTTATATCCTGGGGAAAAGAAAACATAAAAGGTTGAGCTAAAATTCTCAGTAAGGGTAAACAAAAGAAATATCAATCACATCATATACATAAGAACATAACTTTTGGAAATCTTAACCTGCAAAAGAGATCATAAATTCATAACATGGGGTAAATCATAGTAGTGAAAAGTAATCCCAATAATCATGACTTAAAAAATGAAACTTTGTGGCATACACACATAATCATAGAGAATCATTTATTATTAGTCAAGACTCATTGCCAAGACTATCTTAGTGGACAAAGTCCATTTCTGAACCGAGTCACCCTCGTTTCAGTCCTGTTTCACTGAACCGGTATAACCTATCGTTCCAGCCATGTCTATCTCATGAGATATAAAATCTTTACCCAATGCATTGGAGGGAGATATAGTTCTCACCCATCTCATAATGATACCATTCTTATGTGTGCCACAAAATCATAAACCATACATCAGAGCATAACCCATATAATAAAAATGGGAATCTTAAACATCGTGACATCATAAAACAATTCATATAAGATAAATAAATTCATTAAAATATAATTCCATCACAACATAATCAAATAAATGTAATAATAGGGATATAAACAGAACCCTTTATTATCTTATATGGAAAATAATTTTGATAAAACACTTGAACTCCATTCTTGAGGAAAATATCCTTTCTACTTCAAAAACACTTTTCCTTTCTTAACATGTCATACAATCTTAAACTAAAATAAGTTTATTAAAAATAAACTTGAAAACTTTTAAATTAATCTTCTTGGAAATAATGTTTTAAAAATCCATTCATGCCGTATAAGTTAAAAAAAACATTCTTCTCGTACCTTTGTCGGAAAAGTCAAAAAGTACCTCGTATGAAAAACGACAAAAGATTCCTTTCATATCCTTTAATAAAAACTCACCGAAGGGTAAAATTGGATTTAAACAATTATAGGTGTATGGAAATAACATTACATATTGAGGAAACATGTATGTGGATGATAAAATACACCCTAGTAAATACCAAAGTATAAACAATCTCGGATAAAAATGAGATTGTGATATTTCCCTTACCTTTGGTCCGATATGCTTTGTACGTGTCCGAACCTCCTGTATAATGATTTAAATAATGTTATTGACTTATTACAGAATCATACTTATTTTTATGATATCATATATGGTCATATTCTTAGCTTATTATTAGTAATATTTCATTACTACTTGTTATTCGGGTGTTTATTACTTTTTGTTCTTATGCGTGTTTTGTCGAATAAATTCTTATTCTTCTCTTTAGGTTATAGATACCTTATTTCTAGAATGGTATTAGTGTAATATATATCATATTAATTCATTCAATTCATTTATATAATCATTATTAAATGAAGATCATGTAGAACGAGTCGCATCACATTGTGGAGAAGGTATTCCGTACATACGCATGAGTGATGATATCATTCCTATGATCATGGAATTGTATTGGAGTGTATGTATACTATTTCATAATCAATATCACTTTATAATAGTCATATATAGTCATTATTTACACCATTATACCCATCCAAGTAAGGTGGTGGTGGAAAATAGATTACACCACGACGTGGAGACGGTATTCCGTACGTACGCACGCGCGGTGATTTCTTTTTCCATAGGATGGATAGATGGTGAAATAGGGTTGTTTCATACTTATAATAAAATATCAGTATATGAGTGATACTGATTTTATTACTTCATAATGAAACAACTAAAGAAGAAGAAGTGGAAGAAGAAATAAAGATGAAAGAATCGGTAACGGACATTACCTCTTCTTTGAAGTGCTTCTTTGAGACCTCCTTTTAGGGCACCAAAATAGGTCTTTGAAGAAGACCAGAACATCTATGATGTTTATAGGGAAGTTTAGAGAAGAAATTTTCCGGGGTTTTCCGAGCTTGAAGTCTCAATGTGGTGTGAGGAAGAGGGGTAGGAGGTGCCCTTTTATAAGGGAGGAGAGGGGCACCTTTGGAATAACTAAAAATATTATTTTATTATAAAGTCAAGTTCGATTTTAAATAGCTCCAAATTGAGCTATTTCGAAGCTAATGTGGGGATAGGTCGAAATCCTCTCATCCAATATAATTTAGACAAGTTTAGGTCATTATATTAACCTTATCTTTTAGTTTTAACTCTTAGTTAATTAGATTGACATTTACCATGTCACTTTGTATTTTTATATTATATAGTTAATAAACTTACCATATACATCCAAGAGACCCCCAAGTTATGTTTTATTAATATATATAACCTTATCTAAGTCATTTTGCCGAACCTTAGATTTTTAGGAATAAAATAACAATTAATAATATAATATTTGTTTTAAAAACTATTTTATGTCAATTTTGAAACTATTCAATAGTTGATTTTTTTGAAACTCATAACAGAATGATAACTTCGACCAAAGTTAATTAAATCAATCCTAACATGTAATATTAACCTATAAAATTATTTTAGTTCATAAAAAGTCTTAAATTATATTTATTTGGGTATTTATAACATCAATTATGTCAATATTTCATTAATAAGATAATTACTGCATCATCGTTGTGTCATAAATAAATTAAATTATTTAATGTCTAAAAATTACAAATAAAATACCATTATGTAGGAAATATTTTTATCTTTCTAATTAATATTTATAGTCTAATTTATCTTATGTATAACCCCATATTAAAAATGATTTAGTTATTAAACTTTGATTTTAACTATTTTAACCCTTCTTTAAATAAATTAATAATAAATGTCCTCATCTAATCCAAGTGGGATTAAATGGTCATATTTTATTATTAAGGTTGTTTTTGGTCGAATTACACTTATCCAATAGAATTAGGACATGTGTTAGGGTAATAATAATATCATTTTTACCCTTAATTACCCTATTTACTTTTAACCGTGGTAAAAAAAGTAAAAAGTTAATATTCACCAAAAAATTATTTTCATCTCATTGAACCACATTTTACTTAATAACATCAAACGTGTCTCTCTGATTTTTTAAATTCCATTCACAGAAGCGGTAAAATTAAGTTTTATGAAAATTCATTTTTTTTAACTACCACTTAGTGGTTTCACTATTCATCAAAAAAAATGAAAGTTTCCAGAAAAATACCAAAAATTAGGCCTAAGCTATATTTGATATTATGGACTCAAAAATGATGTCTATTTTACCAAATTCAAAACATATTAGTTTCATTAATTAATTTAAAAATTAATTCCTGTCGTCAAAACAAATAGCGTGTTTTTAAGAGATAATAACCATCAAAAGATTGACACTTGTTTATGACTGGTTTAAATGTGAAATTACATCCAATGACCAACATTGTATTAAATTGTAAAAATATATTCTAAATATACTTTAAAACCACTCAAATTAATAATTTATCACTATTAATTATTTCTATTAAAAAAGTTCCTTTTAATTAAAATTTTGTAATTTTCACTATTCATCAGAATATGAAAGTTATCCCAAAAGTGCCAAAATTTCACCCTAAGCTAATTTCAATATTTCGAATCCAAAAATGAAGTCCATTTTGAAAAATAAAATTTACAAAATTTCAAAAAGTTGTTATTATTATTCATAACGGCTAGTTTAAATAATATTTTAGTAGCATATCGTTGTTTAGTGAAATGCGATATTGCGTACTACACACGCTATCGAGGAAGGTCGCGATTGCGTGTAATGCAAGGTAAGTCAAGGATGCGTTTTGTGCAAGCTCCTTTTGGTGTAGCGTACAACACAAGACATTAATGAAAATAATATTTTTCATAAAATCTCGGGGTGTTACAGTAAATAATTAATAATGTGTAATGATTTTCAAAAAATGGTCTTCTACAGTTATGTTCAGTAAGAAATTTAGAGTCTAATAAGATCAACTTAATTTTTGATGAATAGTAAATTATGAATAGTGATTTTACACTTATGATTAGTATTTTGATCAAATGTATTAAGTAACCTCACTTAAGAAAATATTCATATAATTTAGGCACCTTGATTAATTAATGTGATTCAATAAAATAGGTAAATAACTGTTTCAGAAATTATTGCTAAGTATTAGTTTTTTCAGGTGAATAGTGTTTTTTATTTAAAATTAAATCAAAAATATTTAGAAAATTATTTTCATAAAATGGAGTTCATCTTTGAAATCAGAGCATCGATATTTGGTTAAGGTGAATTTTTGGGATTTTTCTGAGAAAGTTGAATTTTCGGTGAATAGTGAAAATACAGTATTTAGTTTTGGGTGTTTAATGACATCATTAAGGATGTACTAATTGTGAAATAATTCTGGTAGACTTATGAATATTAAGATAAGTTATGAGGTGTCCCAAGTGACCAATACCATGGGAAAATACCATGGTAAAGCCCATGGTTTTTCCAATACCACTGATGAGGTGTCCCTTGGCCATTAATGACTTGTCCCCTCACTTCTCCTATAAATACCAAGCCATTACCTCATTAATTTAATTTCAAAATCATACCCAACGAAGTTATGGTCTCTTTTTTTCCTAATTAGTCCTCCCAAGGTGCCCTCAAGCCTCCTAAGGTCCTGACCTTCAATCTTTCGAAGTTACTCTTCAAGGTAAGGGATCATTTCACCCTCCTCTTTTAAGTCATGACTTCCTTTATGTTGTGTCTTATAATTTCCATCTATTTATGTTGAGGGTATGTTCTTATATGTTCTCATTTCTGTCCATTTCATGTATAATTATTGAGAGACCTTCTCCGCTCTCATCAATTTGTTTTTCTGAATTTTTAATTGACACTATTAGGTTGCCGGATTTTTCGTAAAAGAAATCGCATCTTCTCTTTTCTTTCATGTTTCCTTTTTCATGTGGTATGTCATTAAAATATCCATTCCATGATCTTATTAAGTACCCATACTGTATTATGAGTTATTTATGAGTGGTTGACCCTTGTCCCCTCTCTTTTCAATGTTTTCTAAAACCATGTTATATAGCCGTTATGCTGCAGAAATTTCGTCTCAAAATTTATATCCCTTTCTCTCAAGAAATTATATTGTTTATTTATGTGAATACCTAGACTTATTTCATTTCCATGAGTGTTCATAAATGTATAAAGATGGTATATTTTATTCTGGAATTGAAATACATATAACCCTCACTCCCTTTTCATGGGTTATAAATGACATAATGATCTTATTTTTAAGCTCTTTTTTAAACGTCACGATTTTGACATGAAACCCATTTCTTTGATTTCCATTTGGGTTATTTATGAAATGTTTGATTATGATCCATGTGGCTCACATGAAAGTAAATACATATTAAGGGTGCGCCCTGACAGTGCTCTAATGCATTGGGTAAATATTTAATCTCTAGAGATGACAAGTTTCACGATACCTTGGTGAATAACCTTGGTAATTTTTTTGACACCTTGGGGATGGACCTTGGTGATATGTTCATGAATGTATAAATGAAATGTTGTAGCCACATATTAAATTTATGTTCCAAGTTCTTTTCTTTATGATATGCCTATTATTCCATTGCTCATGTCTTTATGTTTTTATTCAAGTTCTAATTGATATCACAAGTACATTGATTCCCTTGTTTACCCTTACTGGGCTTTCTACTCACCCTTTCCTTTGATTGTATGTCTCCAAGTTATGAGATGCAGTAATTCTACTTAGGATGAACTTATGATGAAGCCTTACAAGTGGTTTATAAGAATTTTTTATGTTGTTATCAAGTATTATTTTCCTGATTTCTAGGACACTAGACTTTAAAGATTCTCTGTATGTAAAATGTAATGAAAGGTTATGTATTAAAAAAGTGGGATGCCATAGTTGGTATCAAAGGATAGTTTAGTTATTTATGGAAATTAGGTTGTGAAAACTTTAGGAAGGGCCCTATAGAAAGGTTTAAATATAGGAAAAATTCCTGGTATTTTGGTGAGTATAGAGTAAGTGGTTTATCAAACAAATACATCCATGTCTGGATACGAGTAGGTAGAGGCGGATCTGGAACAGATGTACATAGGGGTAAAACTCGAAAACACCGCTTTGAGCTAGACTCAAATGGGAACTGGTGCATGACAATGGTCCTTGCTGCACTCTTGGTTACGACACTCCCGGGGGATTTTTTTGGTTAATCGCAAGCTTTTTATGAATCATTATGAAGGAATTATAGAGAAATATAATTGTTTAAGCATGATGTTTTAAGACATAAAATACTTTATAGATAAAATATTTGTAAATTAAATAAGTTTATCATGAAGGATTTATTCTTTTAGAAAATGGCAGGCAATAAGAGGAACCATGCAAATGGTGACCGCAATGGACCATGTGCTGACAGCCCTCTGATGGAAGCTAGAATGGAAACATTCATGAGAATGATGAACCAACTGACTCAAGTTATGGGAAATAACTTGAATCAAGATGAGAGACCAATCTCATTGCAAAGGGAACAACATTATGTTGAGTCCTTTATGCATCAATGACCACAAACCTTTAGTGGATCGATTGACCCATTGATTGTTGAGTAGTGGATCAGCTCCATTGAGAAGATCTTTTCTGTGCTCCACTATTCAGAGAAAGAGAAGGTCACCTTGGTTGTCTATCAATTAGATGGAGAAGCTTATCAGTGGTGGGAACTGATAAAAAATACGAGGCCAAGATTGGAGGTTGAAGCTATGGAGTAGGAAGAGTTCAGAAGGATCTTTTTCAGTAAGTATTTCCCTCATTCCATGAGAACAAGAATGGAGAAGGAGTTTCTCGAGCTGAAGCAGAAGGAGAATGAATTTGTGGGAAGCTAAGAGATGAACTTCACAAGGCTTTCACGATATACCTCTAGCTTTGTCATGGATTCAAATGGTAAGGTTGATAGATTCTTTGGTGGACTAAGACCTCATTTGTGGAAGAATCTAGCCAACCGAGACTATGATAGCTACGAGGAGATCGTTCGGAGTGCGATGAAAGTCAAGATAGAGTTTGGTTGGTCTCATAAATCAAATTACAAGAAGAGATCAATGGAGCCCATCTTAGGAAGGACTTTTGATTAGGGGAGAGGAGGAAAGAAAGTTCAACTTCCCATGTGTAATAAATTTGGGAAGAAGCATTTGGGGAACTGCCTTCTTGGGAGTGGGAAGTGCTACAAGTGTGGTAGAGATGTCCACATTGCTATGAATTGTCATTGTGAGGTGAAACCTCAACTTCCAAACACAAACGACAAGGGGAAGATGGTATAGGCCCTTCCTGATGTCCAGTGCTTCAAGTGTGGACAACGTGGCCACTTTGCTAATCACTGTCCAAATCTGAGGGCAGTGGAGGGGAACCACCATCAGCCTCAACAAAGGAAAAGGGAGAAAGACCATGCTTTTTCTATCACAACAACTAAAGTTGAAGCTCCGAAGGATGTGGTAGCAGGTACTCTTGTTTTCCTCTCAAATCTAGCAAATAATTTATTTTATTCTAGTCCTATGCATTCCTTTATTTCCTCTAAGTTTGCAAAGAATTTAGATTCAACCCCCAATTTGGTAAAAGTAGAGTTATCAGTCAAGACTCCTGGTGGGACTATCCAAGCATCGTCAGTGTTTAGAAACTCTGGTATTTACTTTAGTGATCATAATCTTATCGCAAATCTAGTAGGCATTCCCATGCTAGAATTCAATATTATACTAGGGATAGACTGGCTCTCAAAGTATAATGCTAAGATCAATTTTAGAAGCAAGGAAATATCATTAGTATTGAATGGAAAACCTACAGTTATCTTCCAAGGAGAGATATCTCAACCTGATATTTTTCTAAAATAACCCCCTATATCCTTCTTTATGGAGTTGATCGGTGAAGAAGAAGAAGAATATGAGATTTTAAGAATAGAAAGTTTCCCCATTGTCCAGGAATATGTTGATGTATTTCCTGAGGAGTTTCCTGGACCTCCCCCTGAAATAGAGGTAGAGTTCTCTATTGAGCTCGTACCTGGATCTCATCCAATATCAAAGACCCCATATAGGATAGAAAATGTGGATTTGGATGAATTAAAGAAAAAACTCCAAGATCTTTTAGAGAAGGGGTTTATCCGACCAAGTGTGTCTTCTTGGGGAGCACTAGTTCTCTTTGTGAAAAAGAAATATGGATCGATGTGGCTATGCATTGATTATAGAGAACTGAATGGGATCACAATAAAGAAAAAATACCCTCTTCCAAGAATTGATGACTTATTTGACTAACTTTGTGGGGCTCAATTCTTCTCTAAGATTGATCTTAGATCTGGTTATCATAAATTGAGGATGAAGAAATAAGATATTCAAAAAACTACCTTCCGGTCAAGATATGGGCATTATGAGTTTGTTGTTATTCCCTTTGGACTGACTAATGCACCTGCTATTTTTATGGATTTTATGAATATAGTTTTTAAGGACTACCTTGATAACTTTGTGGTAGTTTTTATTGATGATATTCTGATATATTCCAAAATTCAAAAGGAGCATGAGGATTATCGAAGGGCTATTTTACAAACTCTATGGAAGGAGGGGATTTTGGGGAAGTTTAGTAAATGTGAATTCTGGTTACAACTAGTTTATTTCTTGGGGAACATTGTTACCAATAAAGGAATCACAGTTTACCCTGCAAATAAAAAAGTTATAGAGGAGTGGCCTCAACCTACAACAATAACTGAGATTTGTAGTTTTCTTGGATTATCAGGATATTATAGGAGGTTTGTGAAAAAACTTTTCATGACTTTCTAATCCATTAACCAAGTTAACTCGCAAAGGGGTCAAGTTCATCTGGACAAAGGATTGTGAGGAAAGTTTCCAAGAGCTGAAGAAGAGATTGGTTACTGCACCTGTGTTAAATCTGCCCTCAAGTGGAAAAGGATTCATTATTTTTAGTGATGAAACTCTAAAAGGGATTCGGTGCGTCCTCATGAAAAATGAAAAGGTCATTACTTATGCATCTTGATAGTTGAAGACTCATGGGAAGAATTTTCCTACGCATGATTTGGATCTGGCTGCGGTCATTTTTGCTCTGAAGATATGGAGGCACTATCTTTATGGGGAGAAATGTGATATATACACAGAACATCAAAGTTTGAAGTATATTTTCACACAAAAGGAATTGAACATGAGACAAAGGATATGGTTGGAAATTCTTAAAGACTATGATTGTTCAATTCATTGTCATCCCAGAAGAGCAAACAAAGTTGCTAATGCATTAAGTAGGAAAGACACAGTTGTTCTTTCTATAATGATGATTCAAAAAGATCCTTTGATCAATGACCTAGTAAAGCAGGACATGGTAATTATAAGGGAACGGACATCATCAACCCTAACCCAAATGATTTCTCAACCGTCATTACTAGAGAAGATCAAGAAAGCTCAGAAAGAAGATCCTTTGTTACAGAAGAAGTTTGAAGTTGTGAAGGATGGGAAGTTTCTTGAGTTCAATATTGATCAAGAAGGTGTACTGAAAATTCATACAAGACTATGTGTTCCATCTATTCTATAAATAAAGAAGGAGATGATGGATGAATCTCATTGTTTTACTTTCTCTATACATCCTGGAAGCACAAAAATGTATAGGGACCTTCGTGATCATTTTTTGAGGGATAATATAAAAATAGAGATTGTTGACTACACTACAAGGTGCCTAGTCTATCAGCAAGTGAAGGCATAGTTAAAAATTCCTAAAGGGGTGTTGCAACCACTACCCATATCAGCATGGAGGTGGGACACTATCACTATGGCCTTCATCACTGGTCTCCTAAGAACTTCCAAAGGAAACAATGCAATATGGGTTATTGTGGATCGTCTCACCAAGACTGCCCATTTTATCTCCATTTGGGAAGAATTCTCTCTTGATAAACTTACTAGGATTTACGTGAATGAAGTGGTAAGGCTGCATGGAGTTCCACTTTCTATCGTATCTGATCGTGATCCAAGTTTCACATCAAAATTCTAGATAAGTCTTCAACATGCTCTGAGCACTGAATTGAATTTCAGTACGGCCTATCACCCCCAAACTGATGGCCAATATAAAAGGAGTATTCAAACACTCGAGAACATACTGAGAGCGTGCTCAATGGAATTTAAAGGTGGATGGGATCAACATCTCCCTTTAGTTTAGTTCTCTTACAACAACAGCTTCCACTCGAGCATTCAAATGGCACCCTATGAAGCTCTATATGGGAAGCAATGAAAAAACTCCTACTTTTTGGGATGAAGCTGGTGAGAGAAAGCTTCTTGGGCCTGATCTTGTGCAAGAGATGACAGAAAAAGTCCATTCCATCCAACAATACATTAAGTCTGCTCAAAGTCGGCAAAAGAGCTATGTCGAAAACCGTCGAAGGGAATTGGATTTTGATGTCGATGACAAGGTCTTTATTCGAATTTCACCTTGGAATAGATTCATGAGGTTTGGGAAGAAAGGGAAGCTCATCCCTAGGTACATTGGCCCCTATGAAATCCTTGATCGCGTGGAAGCAGTAACCTATTGGCTTGCACTTCCTCTAAATCTAGCACAAGTTCATGATGTCTTCCACGTATCCCTCTTGAGAAAGTATATACCTAAACCTTCACATGTAATAAACCTAGAGGTGGTATAAATGGAACATAAACTCTCTTATGAGGAGCATCCGGTGGAGATCTTGGATCGTAGAGACAAGGTTATACGCAACAAGATTACCCACCTTGTTTAGGTGTTGTGGAGGAACCACAAATGTGAAGAATCCATGTGGGAACTAGAGGAGTCTATGAGGCAGAAGTACCCACACCTTTTCTCTTCTGAGGGTACGAGTTAAAAATTTCAGGGAATAAATTTCTTAAGGGGGGAAGAATGTAACGACCCAAAATTTTGAATAAAATTTTTCCCTAATTTTGTGTGTTATTTTATTTTATACTCAACCAAACTATTTCATTTAATGAAATGAGTATAATTAAAATAAGACTATTGGGTTTTGACTATTACATGACCGTTGGTAAATATGTCCATTGGAAACTAAATGTTGCGATTATTGTTTATAAATACAAGTGATCTTGATTAATACAGAAAGAAGATTTGATGGCCTGATCCAGTAGTCTCAGGCCGATCGAAGCCCATCTGATGGAACTCGGGAAGGAGGTAGCACCTTTGGGCTTTGCTCTGGACCAAACCCAAGCCAAACTTCATCGTGTGAAACTGGAACAGAATCCCCTTCATGAGAAGTTCAAGCTAATAGAAATCACTAGTCAGGAAATGTTGGCCGAGATGACCCAAGATTCTATCACCCTAGAACACCTTACTCTTAGGTCCTATGCTGGTGTTATAAGGGGCTATGTAACGAGACTGTAACTACCTTGTGTAATCCTTTGATTTGAATAAAAAATTTGATTTATTCTTATGGTGTAGTTTGTGAATTTTCAAATGTATGGATAAATATAGTATGCATATTATTGATGAATTTTAGAAAAAGGATATTTTAAGAATATTTATGTAAACCATAAATAATTAATAATGTGTAATGATTTTCAAAAAATGGTCTTCTACAGTTATGTTCATTAAGAAATTTAGAGTCTAATAAGATCAACTTAATTTTTGATGAATAGTAAATTATGAATAGTGATTTTACACTTATGATTAGTAATGTGATCAAATAGATTAAGTAACCTTGCTTAAGAAAGTATTAATATAATTTAGGCACCTTTATTAAGTAATGTGATTCAATAAAATAGGTAAATAACTATTTCAGAAATTATTGGTTAAGTATTAGTTTTTTCGGGTGAATAGTTTTTTTATTTAAAAATTAATTTAAGAATATTTAGAAAATCATTTTCATGAAATGGAGTTAATTTTTGAAATCAGAGAATTTATATTTGGTTAAGGTGAATTTTTGGGATTTTTCTGAGAAAGTTGAAATTTTGGTGAATAGTGAAAATACAGTTTTGAGTTTCGGGTGTTTAATGACATCATTAAGGATGTAATAATTATGTAATAATTCTGGTCGACTAATTAATAGTAATATAAAGTATGAGGTGTCCCAATTGGCCAATACCATGGGAAAATACCATGTTCAAGCCCATGGTTTTTCCAATACCACCGATGAGGTGTCCCTTGGCCATTAATGACTTGTCCCCTCACTTCTCCTATAAATACCAAGCCATTCCCTCATTAATTTCATTTACAAATAATCCCCAAAAAAAGTTATGGTCTTTCTACCTCTAAAAGAGTCCTCCCAAGGTTCCCTCAAGCCTCCCAAGGTCCCGACCTTCAAGCTTTCGAAGTTACTCTTCAAGGAAAGGGATCCTTTCACCCTCCTCTTTTAAGTCATGACTTCCTTTATGTTGTGTCTTATAATTTCCATCTATTTATGTTGAGTTTATGTTATTACATGTTCTCATTTATTTCCATTTAATGTCTAATTATTTATATACCTTCTCCACTCTCATCAATTTGTTTTTCTGAATTTTTAAGTGACGTTGTTAGGCTGCCGAATTTTTCGTAAAAGAAATCGCATCTTCTCTTTTATTTCATGTTTCATTTTTCATGTGGTATGTCATTAAAATATCCATACCATGATATTATTCAGTAACCATACTGTATTATGAGTTATTTATTAGTGGTTGACCCTTGTCCCCTCTCTTTTAAATTTTTTCTAAAACTATGTTATATAGTCGTTATGCTGTAGAAATTTCATCTCAAAATTTCTATCCCTTTCTCTCAAGAAATTATATTGTTTATTTATGTGAATACCCAGACTTATTTTGTTTCCATGGGTGTTCATAAATGCATAAATATGATATATTTGATTCTATAATTGACATAAATATAACCCTCACTCCATTTCCATGGGTTATAAATGACATAATGATCTTATTTTTAAGCTCTTTTTTAAATGTCACGATTTTGACATGAAACCCATTTATTTGATTTCCATTTGGGTTATTTATGAAATGTTTGATTATGATATATATGTCTCACATGAAATTAAAGACATATTAAGGGTGCGTCCTGATAGCGCTCCAATGCATTGGGTAAATATTTAATCTCTAGAGATGAAAAGTTTCACAATACCTTGGTGAATAACCTTGGTAATTTTTTTGACACCTTGGGGATGGACCTTGGTGATATGTTCATGAATGTCTAAATTAAATGTTGTAGCCACATATTAAAGTTATGTTCCAAGTTATTTTATTTATGATATTCCTATTCTTCCATTTCTCATGTCTTTATGTTTTTATTCAATTTCTTATTGATATCACAAGTACATTGATTCCCTTGTTTACCCTTACCGGGCTTTCTGCTCACCCTTTCCTTTGAATCTATGTATCCAGGTTATGAGATGTAGTAATTCTACTTAGGATGGACTTATTATGAATCCTTACAAGTGGTTTAGAATAATTTTTTATGTTGTTATCATTTATTATGTTCCTGATTTCCAAGACACTAGACTTTAAAGATCCTCTGTATGTAAAATGTAATTAAAAGTTATGTATTAAAAAGGAGGGATTCCATATATATAGCATGGCATAAGTGATAGATCCCATTACTAATTCATAAGGTATTCTACTCATTCTTTAAATCTTCTCATGTTTCTATGGAAACATATTATTGGATATATTAATGCCATGTGACATTGGAAACAATCCTATTTTGTATTGTTCCATATTGTAACTTTTTAGTACCTTGTCAATATATGTAATTTTAATTATCCAAAGCAGGTTATGAGATATATCTCAATAGATTCTTAATCCCTAGAATATAGGTCTCTTCAAAAAATTCTTTCATGTATAGTCATTCATTTAACCAATTATTCGCTAACTATAATACTTTCACTTCATTTCCCATTAATAATATTTCATCAATATAAAATACTAAGAAAAAAATGTCACTTCCACTAACCTTCTTATAGACACATGGGTCACTTTCTTTTTTAATGAAATCAAATTCTATTATGATCTCATAAAAATGAACATTCCATGATCATGGTGTATGCTTCAATCCATAAATGGATATATGATTCTTTCATACTTTATTATCACTCTTTAACATAATAAACCCTTTGGGTTGTTTCATATGAACATCTTCAAATAACTTCCCATTTAGAAAAGTAGTTTTGACATCTATTTTCAAAATTTCATAATCATGGAAGGCTACTATTGCAAGTAATATTTTGATGGATTTTAGAATAGTGATTTTTGATAAGGTTTTATCATATTCGATGCCTTGACATTTCCTAAAACCCTTCAATACTAATAGTGCCTCATATGTTCTTACTTGACCATACATTTCTATATTTTTCTTAAATACCCATTTACACTCAATAGGTTTTACATTAAGTGTTGGTTCTACCAAAATTCAAACTCAATTGGGGTACATGGACTCCGTTTTAGAATGCATGGCTTATTTGAATTTAGAAATATCATTTCCAACTACTGTTTCCTTGTAGGTAAGAGGCTTATCATTCTCTAAGAATAATGTGTCACCTAACTCAATGACAAGAAAACTATATCTCTCTAGTTCTCTAACCTCTCTAGTATACCTATGTAGTACTTGTTTCTTGGGAACATCTTTATATACCACTATCACTTGTAGAGATTGTTCTCATACCAACTCTTGTGCATATAGAGCATCAAATTTATTAAATTCAACATTTCTCTCACTATTTCCATTAGAAATGTGTTCCCTTTCTAGAAATTTATAATTTATTCCTACTATCATCTTTCTATCTAAAGGTTTATATAGGTAATATCCTTTAGTATCCTTAGGATTACCTATAAAGATGAACTTCCTTCTTTGAGATGCTAATTTTTCACTAAGAATAGTTTATAAAAACCTCATATCCCCATACATGTATGTGTGATAGAATGGATTTATTTCCATATTAAAACTCATACAGAATCTCATTTTCTGATTTAGTTGGTTCTTGGTTTTTTGTATATGTCACAGCCTATAGTGAATATCCCCAAAATGATAATGGTATAGTTACATGACTCATCATCGATCTAACTATTTCAAGAAATGTTTGATTCCATCTTTCACTAAAACCATTCCACTAAGGTGTATAAGGATGAGTGAGTTGTGAAACTATCCCACGTACCTTTAAATGATTAATGAAAACATGGTTAAGATATTCTTCACCATTATTTGAGTATAGTGCCTTAATATTATTACCAAGTTTATTATCTACTTGATTATGATATTCCTTAAACATTCTAAAGGAATCTTACTTAAACCTCATTAAGTTGATATATACAGATTTACTACATTCATCAGTAAAAGTAATGAAGTAAGAAAAATCACCCCTTTCCTCTAATGGAAATGGACTGAATACATTAGTATGAACCAATTCCAATGGTTCTTTGGATCTTTCTCCTTTACTATTGAAAGATGCTTTAGTCATTTTACCTTGTAAACAATAGTGAAATACATCTAATGTTTTTAAATCAATGGAATATAAATACCCTTATTGATGTAATTTTCTTAAATGATTCTCATTTACATGACTTAGCCGAAAGTTCCATAGGTGGCTAGGATATGATTCATTCTCCTCAAAATTTTCATTGATTTCCAAAATTGTATTTTCTTGTTCAAGTATATATAACCCATTATCAATATGTGTCATACCATAACATATGTTATCCTTATACATAAGACAACATTTATTTCCAAACTTGAAATAAAATATCATAGTTTCTAACCTCGACACTGAGACTATGTTTCTAGTAATAGATAGTACATAATAACAATTATTTAGTACAAGAACCATTTCCCTAGGAAAATTAAGATAATAATCTCCCACTGCTAATACTACTAGTCTCATAAAATTTTTTGCTTAGAGATTTAATTTAACCTTTGCAATAATCTTTAATCTACTTGGTTCCTATATTTGAATACAAATGTTTGATCCACATGAATTATCCAATACCAAACTTATCGAAATATATAGATTGCATTCAATTAAAAATATACATGAAGCAGAATTGTTAACTTGCTTCTTCTTCTCAACTAGGCAATTCTTTTTCTAGTGTCCTTTATTGCTCCATGTGAAGTATACTACCTCCTAATCATTTATATCCCTCTATATTTCTAGATTCTTATAAGGGTGGTGCATTGGTGTCATTGACTTATTATTATCCCTTGATACTTTATCCTTTTCTTTCCTACCCTTGTTCACCATAAGGACTAAAGGGTGAGAATTCTTTATATCATTATATTTTTTTTGAACTAAATCCAATAAAATATAGGAGTGTATTATTCATATTATTTGTATTATAATTATCAATGAATTTTGATAATATATGAGGTAAAGAGGCAATAATGAGATTAGTTGCTAGTTCTTGGTTCAATTTGATCCCAAGGGTCTCCAGTATCTCAATGTACCCAGTAATCTTGAGTATATAAGGTCCTTCTTTATTCCCTTCTTCTATCCTACATCTATATAGAGCACTTGATATATCATATATTTATTATTGATCTCTCTCCTGGTAAAACTCTTGGAGATAATATAGCATTTAGAAATCATCTTTGTCTTCATGCATTTTCTGCAGCTCACTGAACATAGATAAAAACATGAAACACTTAAAATCTAGTGCATCATAAATACTCTTCTTCTATTTATCTTTATCCACATTTCTTACTCCCTAAGGGGGCTCAATATAAAGTGGGGATTCCAATATGTAAATTTTTTTCTCTTGGAACAGTACTATGAGAAAGTGCTTATACCACTCCTGGAAGTTATGGTCAGTCAGGAAATTATCTTTATCCAATATTGATCATAATAAAATTTAATTGGTGGTGGATTACATTTAATATACAATAAATAAATGTATAAGATTAGTAATTTATCTTAAATACCAGTAGACATTTTTAAATTATTAATTTTAAATGTCTCCCGCTAGTTTATCAAATCCTAGTATCCCACAACCAATCGATTCTGAATAATCTGTCTCTTGAGTATTCTAGTGGAAAGGATCCTTGAAACATCTACTCATAGTCTAAAAGTTATGGTTATTCCACTACTCATAGAATTTCATGGTAGGAGTTTGAATGGTCAATCACATTAACTTGTGGCTCTTTGATCTATTGGGTGGATTCCCATCTCCTACAAAGAATTAGTTTTCATTTCTTAATGTTTTCCATTAGTGTTGAAACAAGCTAGTTAAGGCTACTCATTTTCTACCAAATTTAGTCAAGTCAATCCACCACTCTCATAAGAACTATCTAGTAGTAAGAGGCACCCTAAACTAGGGAAAACTAGCACCTCAAATAATCATTTGTGTCCAAATTCAAGTGATGAAAGGCATCTAATGACTTAATATTTTCTTTGAGGGATTTTTAAATTTAATCTAGGTGAATGGAATCCTTTTATATTTAATATTTTTTCACTATTTGATCACAGTCACAACTTAACCATTCTTTTAAATATAAAATATTCACTACACATGTTCATTTTATCTTTAAATGCTTATTTATTATTATACTATGTGATTTCATGTAATAAATACACATTCACAAAAAAATAAACCATGAATATGATAAAATAAACAAATAATGACATGATCACGAGCCGTTATCTATTTGTTAATCCATTGAGTGAATAGTGTATCAACCAAGACCCTAGGGGAATTACTTAAGTAAATACCTTAATTGAATTGTAGAACTTGCAAATCCCATGCTCTTCACTTTCTTGGTTTATGTCGCCTCTCGAATTGAGCTTATTTTCCACAAAATCCTCTGATATTTACAATGTGTACTCACATGAAGGTGAGGGGATCTCAAGGTGTAAAAATACATTTTATCACATAAATGTTGGTATGTGGTCCCTTATACAAATTAAAGATAGAGGGATGATGCACAGATCATAAAAATAAAATAATTATAACATTTAAAAACTTAAATGAAATAATTAAATTAAATAAATGATAAACCAAACATGCATGGGTGGGTCTTGGCTCATGATCATTCAACATGAAATTATATTACATAATAAAAATTAATTTTTCTAAAATTTAACTCGTGAGAATTTTTAATTGTTTAACTTGCATTAAAATAATTTTAATTAATTATCAATATGTCCCACAGTACTAGAAATAATTTTATTAAATTATAGACCATTAGTTTTAATTTTTGAAATTTATTCATAATTTTTTGGGTCCATTTGGACCTAAATTAGATCCATGGAAATTAATTTAGAACTATTAATAGTTAGTCTGGTTAGACCTAGACTATATCGGTCCATCCCAAGTCTAGTTATCCATATGTTTAAAGGAAATATAATATATATATAAGGAAAAATGGTCCATGGGAACTTATATATATTTTTTAGTTTTTTTTAAGAAAAAAAATCTTCCAAGGGAATATTTGTCATTTTTTTAATCAATTTTATAAGGAAAACTTTGTCCTTTTTTTAAACAAGTTTCCAAAATAAGTTTTTTCTTTCCTTTCCTTTTTTTTGATTGTTGGAAAATTAATTAATATTGCATGAAAACCTTGTATTTCTAACGAAATCCCCCAAAAACTTCTAGTATTTCTAGAGAATATGAAACACACTCGCATCATGATTTAGCTAAAAGCCCATCATATTTGCGGTCTTTTAAGTGAATCAAAAAATAAAACTTAAATTTCCTTCATAATTTTTAGAAAAAACCCATCGATCATAGATCGGCCATATCTTGGTGATACAAACTTAGATTGACATGTTGTTAGTTTCATTAGGACCATATTGAGACCCTATTTCTAAATCATAGAAAATTTAATAGAAATTGTAAAGTTTACAACTTAAATAATTGCATGTTCTCTATGATACCAATTAAAGGAACCCGAGGTGCAGCAGAAGCATGAAAAACGTGAAAATAAATTTTTTTTTTCATGTTTATGTTAAAAAAATTGAATCTATAAAACCCCTTGCTTGAATTTCTTAAATTATTGTGTTCAATTCAATTTAAGAATTGAAAACAAAATCAAATGAAAGCATAAATGGTACCTTGTTCATTTAAATTCAATGATTTGACTCACTCTCCATTGGTGTTTAATAGCTTAAAGGCACCAAATTGTGAATCCTCTAGATCATCCACATGTGCACCATAGCTCTTGGACTATCTATCTATGATTTTTAGGTTCTAGTGTGTGAAATCAAAGAGCTTTAGAACATCCCTTTGATCGCGTGAAGAACATGGACTCGATCGAGAATACGGGATCAATATAACCTTATTCTTATTTTGGAATCTCTTTAAGAGATTTAGAGGAGATATTCTCTCTATAAATTCATCCAAATGGTGGAACTTACTATTAAAGAGGATAAAATTAATTTTATACCTAGTTTATACTTTCTAAAATTGTACTCTGGTCCCTCTAAAGTAATCACCATCATTTTATATCTTTTCACACACTTATTACTTAATAAACTTATCATAAATGTCACAAATATTTTATAAATCACTTATAAAACATTAATATGTCACATGATAAAATAAGAACCATTAACTCGGCATGTAAGATCTCCAAATGATTTAACGAACCTTGAACGTGTTATATTCATTTGAAAAATTATATTTTCTCATATTCACTTTTAATGATCAATCAACTTGTGAAACCATTGAAAAATAAATTAAATCATCATTATTATATATTTGAATAATATAATTGAATCATTTTTAAATTTGATCGATCACGCATGGATGTTCACTGACCCCCATACATGGGGCCCACTTTGTCTTAAACTCCTATTCATTCAAATGGGTGCAACTTGTGGATACACTTAGTGCGTGACCCTCTAGGTCCTTATCTTGATAGCAATGAGTCCAACCCATAGATCAAGATCAAAGTCTAGTAACCCATCATGGCCCCTAAAGAGATAAAGAATTTCATAGATATGATAACCTCCAATACACAAGTTTTTTATAATATAATCTCTTCGCCTCATGATATATCATAAAGAAGTGTGCACACTTGTGTATATATCATTTTATTGTTTTATATATTTCATGAATTTATTGGATGGACTTACCTTATTATACCATGAATCTATTTAATGAAGGTACTACCATCCTGGTTAACCTAGGCCCATGAGATATCTCTTCCTCAACTTGAAATTGAAAAATTCTATCTTGATCATTCAACCAAAGTCGTACCACCAAAGAAGCACCTAACACAAGATACCTCACCACAACTTCAACAACATGAATTTTTACTTGCATCAAAGTACGTGATCAAATGGTACACATTGATAACAATCTCAATTTCATAGATTGATACATATGTTCGTAGATATGAACAACCAATGATATATGAAACAGGTGGTGTTCTAATTGGAAGTTCAGTCCTCGTGATCTCATCTACTTGATATTACCAAGTGAAACCTTTATGAGAAGAAGTCCCAATACTCATGAGCCCCCAGCACCTGATAGTTTGGCATCAATTATGTCCCATCAGTATTTTCATGACCCGAACCAATGGAGTTTGGGCCACTAGTCTTCAAGCTTGCCTCCAATAGGTTAGGGGCTGGTAACTAGCACTGATTAGGAATATCACATAGATGGTAGGAATTTTCCTAATGTAGCTATACGTATACACCCACAAACACCTTGATGCAGCAGTGAAAAGATATAAAAACTGGAAACTAGAATGCATGCAAACAACTATCCAGAACTAGAGTAAAATAGAAGTACTAAAAGTGTAAAAAGGGAAAACCACACACCCACCAAAATAAAACTATAAAAGATTCTAACCTTCTCATAAAGAGGGGATCACTGTCAAATGCAAATGTCGAAAATCACATCATCTCATCTCTGGTAAACACCTCAGTCGGTCTATCTCACTAAGCTCCACCTACCTCGAGTCCTCCATAGACTCCGTTGAAAGGCTTGTGGTATGCACACAACACAACACATGAGGGAAAAGTTTTTGTAGGGGTGATTATAAAAAATAATTAGTAGGAACCCTAAAACCACAAAAGAAAAGGGAGAAACTGAAAGGAAATAGTCAACTCATCCTAGCTAGAGGGAACCCAATCAAGAGAGAAACTCAATCTCAAACCATCCTTGAATATACATGAGAATTCATCTCATTACACAAGGGGTGTCAACCCAGACACATGAAGACACTGTAATGACTCAAAGCAATCATCCAGATATACTCATATCAAACTCCAAGTCTCTTGAGGTTATGACCTCATTACCATAAACATTGTTATACTCGAAGGCTCTAATGATAACATATAAAACCAAAAGAACAAATTCCAAGATCTTAGTCATCCCAAATGGAACCCATCTAAGAGATATTCTCCATCGAGAACAACTTACAAGGACTAGCTCTAGTGCCTAGAAATAGAGGTCCAACAAAGCTAACTTGTGCCATGTGCAAGGGTTTAAGAATCCCAAGTGGTGAGGCTTTCCCCTCACCACTATACACAATTTAGGGATCACTAATGTAGACTATGAACCATGTACACCCTCTCTAAATATAGATAACAGATCAACCTGCACCTCTCCACAACCCCGTAGTCGAGGGAGTACTAGCTCCTAGGTAAACTGTGACACCTCTATCACTCCTGTATGGAGTGGATCACACCTCAGTCCATAGAGGGAGCACTAACTCTTAACCAGGTATCGCACCTAACAATTGTAGGGGTCTGATCCTTGTAACTATACTCAACAGACGAGGGAGCATAACTACAATGGAGGATATGCTCTGTACTGCTACTCAAAGACGGGGGAGTACTACTATATAGGTGAGGACCCACGCCCTAGTGAGACAAGGGAGTGAAACTTAGAGGATAGAGGAATCGCACCCTAGTACAAAAGGGTAGTACCACTCTGTGTATAAAGGACCTACACCCTGGTCCAACATGGGAGTACTACTCTACCAACTTGATTATTTTGGGGGACCCGCACCCTGACACGACAGGGGAGTACTTACCCCGGGCTAGTGGACCTTCTCCCTAGTACGATAGGTAAGTACCAACTATTCCATAACAAAATGTATGGAGGACCATCTCCCTAGAACAATAAGGTAGTTCTGACTCTAAGGATAGAGGTCCCATGCCCTAACACAATAGGGGAGAGCCCGCTCTATTGATAAGTCATGTCTAGAGGACTTTCTCCCTAACAAAACAGAGGAGTACCAACTCCACGGATAGAGGACTTACATCCTAGTCCAATAGGGGAGTACCTAATCTATCTAGACATTTCATTTTGATGACCTACACCCTGGCATAGAAAATGAGTGCTGGATCTAACTACTCAAATGATATAGGGAACCCGCGCCCTAATCCAATAGGGGAGTACCAACCCTGGAAGAACTTCCCAAAGGTATAGAACTCACACCCATGGCATGGGGATTCTCATCTCTACCAAAATAGAGAGGTAAGGAAATCCCATTCCCTGATGCCATAGGGAAGTACCAGTCCCAACATCACTCTTAAAACCACACCAATATACAACATCAATTAAACACCATTACACTAGATTCATTCTCTAATTAAGCCACCTTGTGTCTTGTAGACCAAAATAGACACGTTCTATGTGGAAAATGTATCAGGATAGGCTGATCATAGAATAAATTTGAGTTCCATAGAAGGATATATGGAAGGCAGAAGATCTCAATAAAATCCTCACGGAGTACATGACGTGCACTGGGGTCCACACAATGTATAAACCCGCCCAATCACCTGGTCATGTATATTGTCTACATGTTTTTCCAACCCATGTAGGGGTACATGGCATGTAGAGTCGGTACATGTTGTGTCCTACTTCACCTAACCCCTAGTTGTGTTCCTATTCAACACGGCTAGCCAACCATGATCCTCACACATCGTGTATTCCATACTGCATGGCATGTTCGGGCTAAATGGCCACCTGGCCATGTGGTTGGCCCATGTTCATGTACTGGACCCTATCTCTATGTACTTTGGTTGTGTACTTTTACATGGTCATGTACTTTCACATTTCTTTCCCAAGCCATAACTCATGAACACACGGTTTGGGGAACTACAAGATGTGTAACCCCCGTACATGGTGTTTAGACCCCAAAAGTAATCTTCCACGAATATAAAGGGTTACGTGGTGTGTTTATATGGACTACACACCATGTAGATGGTAATTCCAGTGAGGATTTACCTTTGAAATTACCTGATTCACCCTAGTTTTCCCTGAAATATTCATATCAACCAAAGAGGGATCTCTAGAAATTGTATTTGGGATCTAAAACCTTAAAATAATGAAAACGAAGGGGATCAGAACCAAAAATCAAAACCACCTACCTGTAGGGAGAAACGTAGAATCTTCAGGTGAATAACAGTTCCCTAATCATGCTACTCCTAAATCTGATGATAATCTACATTAGAAATGGATATTGGCAACACCTCATTGAGTTGATTTGTCCTCAATTTCATCATCACCAAAGGGGGGGTTGGAGAGGATATGCATCTCTCCTTTGGTTTGTGTGCACCAAACATGAGGGAGGGTATATTTAGGTTAGTTTTTAATTAAATTTTCATTTAATTAATTAATTACTTCATAATTCCCTACCAACTCGCCTCCAACCAAAACTCTCAATGTGGTCAACTTTATATCTCACCTAGGATAAACACGATGATCTGAAATCAACCATTGTCTAAGAAATATGATCATAGACACTTCTCGAGAGTTATTCCACTTTTCAAGAGAAATTGCATGTGCTTTAAAAAATATATTTTATATTTTTAAAATCGCCACATTGAGGCTCTCTGAACCCTGGATTCCTATGTCAAATCAGCACCTAAATTTGAAAATATTCTTATGAATATTCCAAATTTTTACTATTCAAACCCAAGTCACTAAATTATACCCACCTTTAAGTCTTTTCATACCTAAAAATTGAAATCCTAGGCATGAGGGAAGAAGATGATCTCTCTACTGGAACTCCAATTCTAATGAGATCACCAGAGGTTCCCATGTTAATTCTAATCAAACACTCAGGGGAACCACCAAATCCAAACCACTCTCACATCTAGCTACATTTAGTGAAACATTGTGAAAAAGAGAAGAATATTTCTCCTTGTCCATGAAATATAGAAAATCACCAAGAACCATGGTCCATCTACAGTCATAGGGTCTAGCGGTACACCCCTCGCTAACCTGAAACAGATACCAACAAAACCCCACAGTTCACATCCTCAAGCATATTTTTAAACTACAACCTCCTCAAGCATATTTTTTCCAATTTTAACACTAAGAAAGTGAGGGTACCAATGAAAAAATATAAGAGTAGACTCATCCAACCATGAGAATCTAGACCGTAAAGCATGTGTCATACTATGTGCGTCTTCGCCTCTCCTGGAAGGAGATTAACCCAAACCAGAAACACCACCACACCCACTAGTGGTATCCTAGATAAGTATGGATGTTAGGAAACTAATACACACTTTAGAAACATCATAGGGTCTAAATTTACTGCTATGGAATAGTTCTAAGAAAGGCTCTCCCTCCATCAGGGATGCCAAGAAAAAAAGGGTCAAGCAGAAAAACTCCACTAGCCAGGCCAAGACCTACTCTAACACTCCATCTCACAACCTCACCCAGAACACAAAAGTATAAGGAACTTTTTCTCCACACCTTGAAACTATACTCTTTGGGTGGAACTGACTTTATCGCATAGTTTTATTCGCGTCACAAAAACATGTCTCGGTGGGGGAAACATCTCTCATCCTAATGAGTCCAAATCTACATCAAATTGCACCACGTCCTCCTCAAGAGTATCAAATAAAAAGATGATGCTGAGAGAATTAGGGTACCAATGAACAAAAAAGGGATAAACAAATGCACAATAGGTCTTATCAGGCACTCTATCTATAAACCACTAACATGATACTCAGCCCCGAACACACAAGTTAGAGAGACTCATCCACCGCACCTCGATACTATCCACTTTGGGTGGAATTAACTCACCCTCAAAAATTTTAGCGTGTCATAAAAACACATCTTGGTGGGGGGAATTCCTCTCTTCCTCATTCATTCAAAGCTATGCCAAAGAACAACCATGCAAGGTTCACTGACACCCCTGCATCACCTCGAACAGACCTAGAGAGAGAAGCAAAAATAAAAGAGTACCTCTTAACAGTGTTTAACAATTGCTACTACAGAAATTATAAAGGACACAAAGAATACCTCTATTAATCCTTGGAGATTCTAGGTCAAAGGCCTCTATATCCTATAGTTTTCCTCACCCACATCCTCCAACTCCCTAAGCCTGGCATGGAACACCTAGGGGTGGTGGTGCCAACACCTTGAACCTCCTACCACCTCTTGTTGTAATCCCAGCTCATCCACCTATTCCTATATCTTATGTAACCCCCTGATTCAAATGTTTCCTCTGCCAAGGAGGATCTTAGGTTGGATCCATCTCAGTAGCACGGAGGGTCAAACAATCTCTAATAAGATGTCCCCTTCTATTGCAAGCATAACACCACCTCTCCTATGGCGGACCCAGTCACCGATGCTACTCCTATGCTACAAGCCCATGAGCCTAAGCCCGGGAATGGGTATGCCTCTTCCACTATGATCCATTCATTTAGCGTCTTCCAACTATTGCAGATGACTCAGCCTCGAAACCACCACTGTAGGCCGCATACGCTTATCCCTCAGCTAGGAAGCTCTCTCCGACCAGAGCTTTCTCCAATACCCTTGCATAATAGGGAAGGCACAAGGAGACCACGCATGCTCTGACATATTTGTGGAGACACTTATAAAAGGTATGATCTTTGAGGAATGGGTATCAAACCATATCCATGGAGTAACACAACAGGTTTTTGAACCACATTGAGTACTCTTCCACAGTCATGCTACCCTTCTGAAGCTGAAGAAACTCCTGGATACGCATCGACCTCAGCATAGTTGGGTATAAATCTTCCTTGAAGAGTCATCCGAACTCTACCCAAGTGAGTTTTTCCTCATCATAGGACTTCATTACTAAACTCTACCATTTCCTAGATGAACCATTCATAAGACTCGACACTAGAACCATGATATATTCGGGAGGTTTCCTCACTATGTAGAAAACATGTGTGAATGCCTTGAGCCAATCATCAGCTTCCTAGAGGTCTGAATAACCATGCTACCTTAGGGTTTTCTACCTCTGTAACTCATACAGTTCACTCAACCTACGCATATCCTTGTCCTAAACTAGCATCACAACTAGCTACTCAACTGGTGGTGGCTCAACTGGCAGACCACCCAGATGTACCGTCTCAGAACCAGTGCCCTGCACTAAAGCCTCATCATGGGGAGGATCATCACCACAATCCTTCCATGGAACCCTATTTGGATTTCATCGCGGAGGCAACTTGAAACAAAATCAAGACACATCATGGTAAAATAGTATATCTAGGGAGATGACTTAAAAAAGGACAAAGAAAAAACAAAACCTCATCCAATATGATGCATGTATCATTATTTCCCTACGACTAGTGTCCTAATGTGTCGATTTAAAAATTAGGTTATCAAAGTCTTGGTGAATGGATATGTCGGCCACCACACCAATATTGGAACCTATGGCCTGAGATCCGAACATGAAACACCCTAACACTATCTCTAGTTAACCTAAACCAAGATCATGACACTACGATCCCAAAGTGTAACCCGCTCTGATACCACTCTGTCACGACCCAATCTGATGGGGTCCAGGACACAACTCCCCACCTCCAATAGGCCAAGGGATGGAGACTAGCATCTATTAGGCATATCACACGGATGGGATGCCTTTTCATAATGTACCTATAAGCATGCAACCACAAACACCTCGATGCAACAGTGCAAATATATAAAAAGTTGGAAACTAAAATTCATGAATACAACTATCCCAAACCAGAGTACAATAGAAGTACTCAAAGTGTAAAAAGGGTAAAACACGTGCCCACAAAAATAAAACTATAAAATTATCCAACCTTCTCAGAAGGAGGGGATCGATATCAAATGAAACTTCCAGAAAGCTCCTCAACCCAGCTCTGTTAAACACCCCATTCAGTCTAACTATAACGAACCAATGTTTTATCAATGGAATTCCCTTCTTATAATTATGTCTTATAGTATAATCACATAATATTACTTATAGAACACAATAAAAACCTTATAAATAAATAATTAGTGAAGTAAAATGTATCTCTAGAAGTTAAGGAACGTATACTGATGAAATAGTAACATGGCCTTTAGAATAGTAATGTGACCCTTATGAATAGTAAACCGGTCAATTGAATAGTAACCTCACTAATGAAAGTATAGATAAAATTTATGCATATTATAAGTGACAATATAATATAATTATATCATAATATAATTAAGTAAATATTTTAAAAATTATTAATTAAGTGTTGGTATTTTTGTAAGTCATGTATGTTTAATTACAATTTTATGATTAATTTAAAAATTTAAAATAAATTTTATTTTCATAAAATGTATTCATAAATAATTATTTTGATTAATTATGGTTATAAGATAATTTTAATAGACATTAATTAATTTTTCAAAGTGTTAGAAAATCAGTTTTAATTTTAAAATTTGTATTCTTTCAAGTAAATTATGATTTTAATTAAAAATTAAATTTCACATATTTAGAAAATTATTTTCATAAAATGTAGTTTATTTTTTAATTCTACACATTGAAAAATGGTTAGGGTAAATTTATGGGATTTTTCTGAAATGCTTGAATTTTTTATGAATAGTGAAATATAGTAATTTACCGTATATATACATTATGAGTTAAATACATTATTCCTAACATCATGGATGATGTAATCACCCATGATTAGAAATAACATTATTTATTTAATATTTTTGTTCATAAGAAACAATACTATTCATATTCTTGATAAAAATATTAAACTAATGATTAAAATAATGGGAAACCCCTCCTCTCCTCCACTATAAAAACGACCCTCACCCCCCTCTTCTCTTCACTCCTCTCAAGCCTTGTGACTAGTCAAAATTATACTAAAATATCTTCTCAAGCTCCTCCCCAACGTCCATAATCCCTTATTCTAATAAAAATACCAAAACCTCTCCCCTAAAGAGGCTCTCAAGGAAGATAAATTCAAGAGGTAAATTCCTCTTTTCATTTATTTTATTTTCCTTTTCATGTTCCTTTTCTATCCTCACCTCATTTCATGCAAATGTTATGGTAACTCCAGTACCTTAAATGTACTATAATTTTGTTATTATAATTTAATAATTCATCATCATCTCTCATTTACCCTTCTTTTATACTAGAAATGGAAGCACCATCTGAGATGTGTCAATTTATCACATTCAAGGGCAATGGGTTTTCAATTTATTTTACCGTATTCAATTCTAGTCATTAAACCATTTTTATAGTTTAAAAAGACTATAATATATGTATTATGACTTATTTAAGGTTTTATAATCTTTTTTACACATGATATTGATTTATAAAGAAAAATGAGTGTGTTGTGATCAAAAACCCCCAATTAACCAAAAAGGTTATCATTAAAGTTTTATATAATGATTCATCTTCACTCCAAATAACCAAATGAATTTTATAACCATTTAATCTTCTGTATGTTCACTAATAACATATAACTACAATTTTGGAAAATCATTATCATCTTACATGTTTATCCATACAAGTATATTAGTAAACCAATCATGAAAACCAAGGAAACAAATGCTTTGAACCTCTTAACCCATTAAAAAGGTCATGAATAAACTTAATAAGGTTATAATAAATCAATTACATGTATAATAGGTTATTTAATATTAATTAATGAATTTAATTTTGTTATACAGTACATTAATATTGAGGTAAGAACACTTTTGGACTTAACATAAGGGATTCTACCCGAACCTTTTTTATTTTTTCAGGTTTCTCTATCATTCTTTACCCAAATGAATTTATCTTTTATTTTATTTAAATAATATAAATATTTTTTATATGATTAAAACTTATTTATCAATATCCATTCATCATTCTATTTTTGGGATATACATGTTTTTAAATGATTCCCTTCTCAATTATTCCCGATAAGCAATTCTGTTTTAAGAGAACTTTCTGAATTCTTACCCAATTTCAAGTACACTCTATCATATGTTTTAAGATACCATTGTTTTTTATAAAATTAGTATTTTTATTATGAAAATATTATTAGTAAAATTTTGGTTTTATATAAAATATTATTACCTTTTCTATTTTAAATGCACTTTAGTATTTTCCTTAAAACTGCACTAAAATTTTTTAATGCTAAAATTTCTTAAATATCTTCTTATATGTTGTCACTTCTGTTTGATATAATTTACTATGATATATGATTAATTTATCTTATGAATTTCCATGTATTTTTTAATTCCTTTCTTTCATGGACACTAGTATGATATTCCCATTCATTATGCTTTATGACATGATTATGATACTCATTTATTTCCATGGGTACCCTTATGTTTATGTATGATTGATTATGTATGATTCATTATGTGGAAAACATATTTGTGAACATTTTAATATAGGTGCTCCCAAATAGAATTTTATTTAATTGGGAAAATTTTAGTCTCATGAGATGTTGTGTGTAACAGTTTTGGTGGTTAGCCTAGACACATGCTACCATGTGCAACGGTCTTGGTGGTTAACCTTGACTTGTGATTATCTATGTGAAAAAATACTTGACACATGATAAAGTCATGTTTATAGTGCTTCCACATTACTATGAATCCATGTTTATATGATCCCATGTTTTATATGTTATAATTTCATATGTTCAATCATGTTCCATGCCTTTTTATATCATTATTTCCTAACCCATGTGTTAAAGCTTTATTCTTATGTTTATTCCCTTACTGGGATTTTTAGATCATCCCTTAGTTCATGTTATCCCTAGGTTATCCTACGAATATGTATAAGAAAAATGGAAGTTAGGATCTCTTTATGAATATTAAATAAATAAATGTTTTATTTAGTTTTAGGTTTTCAGTTTTATGTACCTAGTCTTCCAATAAACTATACTTTACAATCATTGGATTGTAATATGATGTTTAATTGTGCTTAAAATCATGTAATGTTAGGTGTAAAAGGATAGGGTCATTATAGTTGGTATCATAGCAAGGTATAGTTTTTTTTGAGATTAGGAATGGAGAAATTTAGTAAGAACATAAGGGATAAGACTAAGTATAATAAAATATCCCTAAATTTGGTAAGTATAGAGTAATTGGTTTATCAAGAAAATACATACCTATATGGATATGAAAAAGTGGATTTGGCTCTGGAATAGATGTATCTAGGGGTAAAACCTGAAAACACCTCTTTGAGCTAGACTCAAATAGGAACTAGTGCACGACAACGAGCCTTGATAAAATCATGGTTTGATACTCTTAGGGGATATGATTTGGTAAATTCATAATATTATTAATAACCGTTATTAATGGAACAAAAAAACAAACTCATATGAATAAATGTGATGAAACAGATCATGGTTAACCTAGATTGAAACCTAGTGAATCACAAGTTAGGATATACCTTTACTTTAAGAGTTTATCCTTTTATGTTTAAAGTTTCCTTTTTATTATTATTAGCTAAGTATTCAATCCCACTAATTATACGTTATTTTTCTTAGTTAATGGAGGAAAATAGAAGAACACGTTCCAAAAATCAATGTGATAGGCAATGTGACGATTTCCCTAATGATATGCCTAATATGATGGGAACGAGTTCTAAAAACTTTATGACAGTACTTTCTCAGCTCTCTCAAGTTATTAATAATAACTTTAATCATGTGGAATGCCTTCCTTATCTAAGTAAAGATCAAGTTGTTGTAGAATCCTTCATGCGGAAAAGACCTCCCATTTTTTAGTGGATCTTCTGATCCCCTCCTTACGGAATAGTGGATTAACTCCATAGAAAATATATTATCTATCCTTCAGTGCTCAAAAGAAGAGAAGGTTGTTCTAGTAGTCTATCATTTTTATGGGGAAGCTGATTAGTGGTGGAAACTGGTCAATAATATGAAGTCCCAAGAGGAAATTGATTCCATGGATTTGGAGGAATTCAAGAAAAAAATTTTCAATAAATATTTTCCCTAAACCCTCCATCTCAATATGGAAAGAGAGTTCCTTGTACTTAAGTAGAAAGGAGATGAGTTCATCGGGGTGTATGAACCAAAATTCACAAGGATTATAAGATACTCCTCCAGCTTTATCATGAACACCTAAAGAAAGGTGGATCGCTTCTTTAGAGTACTAAATTCAAGCCAATGAAAATCATTGGAGATTCGTGACTTTGATAGTTATGAGGAGATTTTTCATTGTTACCTTAAGGTTTAATTAGAGATCAAAGACTCTCAATGGCATCATGGGCCCAGTGACAAAAAGAAGAAAATGGAGTCTGATATGGGTGGTTTGGAAAATAAATACCATAATGGAAAGAAAACCGAACATACCACCTATAAAAATTGTGGGAAGAAGCATCATAGGAACTGTCTAAAGGGAACCAGGAATTTCTTCAAATGTGGAAGAATGGGACATCTGGATGAGAACTACAGGAGGGATTTGAATAATTATACTAATTTGAAATAATATGTTGAGGTTTAGATCAACACTCAGCCTGTAGTGTAGTGTTAAAATTGAAAGGAACATGGGAATTATGTGAACAATTTCCCTAAACCAAGGGTTGTTGGAGGAAATTAAAGCAACCTCCAAGGAAACAAGGAAGGTATTATGCTATCACTACTACTGAGGTGGAGTCGGACAATGATGTGGTGACAAGTACGCTAGTTATTCATTCAAGAATAGTGAATTTACTATTTACTTCCGGTTCTATGCATTCTTTCATATCATGAAAGTTTAGTATAACCATTCAAACACCACCTCAAAATTTAGATAATGAGTTATCTGTGAGAACATAAAATGGGGAAATTATTGCATGTAAAGTATATAACTCCTCACTAGTTAACTTTTGTGGACTAAACCTCCTAGAAAATCGTGTCATACTTCCTTTTGTGGAGTTCGGTGTTATATTGGTCATGGATTATCTATCTTTATAAAAATACAACATCAACTATAGAGAAAGGTAGATCACTCTTCACATCCCAAAGAATCCTCCAATTATTTACAAGTTTGAGGAGAAAGATGAATCTACTTTAGAATCATTTCATCAAGTGTTGATATTACTGCCTTAGAATTTCTAGCTAAAATGATTGAAACAAAGGAGAGAATCGTGCTCGAAGACGTGCCCATTGTAAGGGACTACACTGATGTATTTCCCAAAGAAATTTTTAGTCTTACTCCTAATCTATAGGTTGAGTTCTCAATTGAACTTATTCTAAGATATCTACCTATATCAAATAAACCTTATATAATGGCCACCATAGAGTTTTATGAGCTAAAGAAGCGGTTACAGGAGAATCTAGACAAGGGTTTTATACTCCTGAGTGCTTCACCTTGGGGAGCACCAGTCCTCTTTGTTAGGAAAAAGGATGGTTTAATGTGCCTCTGTATTGATTATCGTGACCTCAATAAAATCATGATAAATAAAAATTATCACCTTTCTAGGATAGATGAATTGTTCGATCAGTTTCTTGGGGATAGTTATTTCTCTAAGGTAGATCTTTGGTCAGGATACCACCAATTAAAGGTGAGGAAGGAAGATATTCCAAAGACTATCTTTTGAATGAGGTGTGGAAAATATGAGTTCATAGTGATGCCCTTCGGACTCACTAATGATCCATAAATTTTCATGGATCTAATAAATAGAGTCTTTAGATATTACCTCAACAAATTTATGTTTTTCTTTATCGATGATATCTGATATACTCCAAAAGAAAGGAGGAACACGAGGAGCATTTTAATACTGTGTTAAAGAATTTTCAAAGGGAAAAACTATATAAAAATTATAGTAAATGTGAGTTTTTGATGGAGTAAGTATCATTCTTGGGGAATTTTATCACTAGCAAAGAGATATCTGTAGACCCTTCCAAGACAAAGGAAATTGAAGAGTGGCCCAGTCCAGCATCTGTAACAGAGATCCATAGAATCCTTGATATAACTGGGTATTACCGATGATTTGTGGAGAACTTCTCATGATTTTAAAACCCAATGACCAAGACAACAAATAATGGGGTGAAGTTTGGATGGAGTCAAGAATGTGAGGAAGGCTTTAAGGAGCTCAAAAAGAGTCTTATCATTGTGTCAATACTCACACTCCCAATAAGTGGAGAACTGTTTGTGGTGTACAATGATTGTTTAAAGAAAGGAATAGACTTTTTACTAATTAAAAATGATATAATTGATATCCTATGCCTCAAGATAGTTGAAAATCCGTGAGCAAAACTATCTCACGCATGATCTGGAGTTGCCAGTTATGATATTTGATTTGAAAATCTGGCGGTATTATCTCTATTGGGAGAAGTGTGAGATATATAATGATCACAAGAGTCTCAAATATATATTCATGTAGAAATATCTTAATATGAACCAGTGAAGATGGTTATATCTCATCAAGTATTATGACTACTCAATCCACTACCATCTTGGTAAGAAAAATAAGGTGGCAGATGCTCTAAGTAGAAAGGATCATGCATATTTATCAATGATGAGAGTTGAGAAGAATCCAATCTTCTTAGATTTTTAGAGGATAGACATGGGAATAGTTAAGGGAGGAACATCATCAATCCTTTCTCAAATAGTTTCTCAACCATCCCTCATGGAGAAAATAAAGGATGATCAAAGAAATGATGTGGAAATTCTAAAAAGGGTGGAAGATATTAGAAATGGTAAATCCTCTTAAGTTTAAGATTGATAAGAAAGGAGTTGTAAGATTTAAGTCATGATTATCTTTACCATTCGATCCAAAGATAAAGAAGGAAATTTTGAATAATTCATATATCTCAACATTCTCTATTAACCCAGAGAGAACAAAGATGTGTTAATATCTCTAGGATAGTTATTGGTGGGACAATATGAAGAAGGGGATTATTGAATATACATAAAAGTTATTGGTATGTAAACAAGTGAAGGCTGAAAGAAAAAATTATAAGGGGATAATGCAACCACTATTCATACCAACATGAAAGTGGGAGAATATCACCATAGAATTTTTCATTGGACTTCTAAGGACATCCAGAGGAAATGGTGCTATATGGGCCAATGTTGATCATATTAAAAAGATATCTCACTTTATCTCAATTCAAGAGGACCTCTCATTGGATCAACTTTCACGGATATATATATATATATATATCAAATAGGTGGTAAGTTTTAATGAAATACCATTATCTATTGTATCTGATCGAAATTCAAGATTCACCTTGAAATTCTGGAAAAGTCTCTAACATGCTCTAAGCACTGAGTTGAACTTCAGCACGTCCTATCATCCTCAAACTAATGTCCAATCTGAGTGAACTATTCAAACATTGGAATATATTTTTGATATCATGTTCTATGGAATTAAAAGGATGGGACCAATATCTTCTACTGGTCGAATTCTCTTATAATAATAGTTTTCACTCTCGCATCTGACTGGAACCATATGAATCATTTTATGGGAAAAGGTGAAAAACACCTGTGTTTTGGGATGAAGTTAGTGATCATAAGCTGCTAGGACCTAAAATGGTCAAAGAAATAGTGGAGAAGGTGAAAACCATTCTACATCACATCAAGGCAGCCCAAATATGACAAAAGAGTTATGCATACAATCATCGATGGAACCTTCAGTTTAAAGTTGGAGACATGGTATTCCTTCGCATATCTCCATGGAAGAAGGTCATGAGGTTTGGGAAGAAATGAAAGTTAATTCCCATGTATATCTTCCCCTTAGATATTCTTGATCGTGTTGGAGTTGTAGCCTATCGACTATCACTTCCACCTACTATATCTAAAGTACATGATATATTCTACATATCTCTCTTAAGAAAGTACATACTAGATCCTTCACATGTACTCTCTTTATAGGTGGTACAGTTTGAGAATGATCTTTCTTGTGAGGAGCAGCCAGTGACACTCTTGGATCATAGAGATAAAGTTATATGCAGCAAGACTACTCACCTGGTTAAAGTACTATGGAGGAACCATAAGTACGAAGAGGAAACATGGGAACTGGAGGAAAAAATAAAGTAAAAGTACCCACACATGTTTACAACTTAGAATATAAAACAAATTTTTGAGGGAAAAATTCCATAAGGGGGGAATAATGTAACAACCCAATGTTTTATCAATGTAATTCTCTTCTTATAATTATGTCTTATTGTATAATCACATAATATTACTTATAGAGCACAATACAAACCTTATAAATAAATAATGAGTGAAATAAAAGATATCTCTAGAAGTTAAGGAATGTATACCGATGAAATAGTAACTTGGACTTTGGAATAGTAATGTGACCTTTATAAATAGTAAATCAACTAATTGAATAGTAACCTCACTAATAAAATTATAAATAAAATTTTTTCATCATATAAGTTACAATATGATATAATTATATCAAAGTATAAGTAATTAAATATCTTAAAAATTATTAATTAAGTGTTGGTATTTTTGTAACTCGTGTATGTTTAATTAAAATTTTATGATTAATTTAATAATTTAAAAGAAAATTTATTTTCATAAAATTTATTCATAAATAATTATTTTTATGACTTATGTTTATAAGATAATATTAATAAACCTTAATTAATTTTTCAAAGTGTTAGAAAAGCAGCATTAATTTTAAAATTTGTATTCTTTCAAGTAAATTATGATTTTAATTAAAAAATAAATTTCAAATATTTATAAAATTATTTTCAGAAAATGGAGTTAGTTTTTTAATTATACACATAAAAATGGTTAGGGTTAATTTTTTGGATTTTTCTGAAATACTTGAATTTTTATGAATACTGAAATACAGTAATTTACCGTATATATACATTATGAGTTAAATACACTATTTATAACAGCATGGATGATGTAAGAACCCTTGGTTTAAACTCTCATTCTCTATTTACTATTTTTTGGTCATAAAAAATAAGAAAATTCATAGTCTTGAGCATAAATATTAAACTAATGATTAAAATAATAAGAAACCCCTCATCTCCTCCACTATAAAAACTATCCTCACCCCCCTCTTCTCTTTACTCCTATCAAGTCTTGTTTCTAGTAAAAATTCTACTCAAATAACTTCCCAATATCCTCCCCCATGTTAATAATCCCTTGGTCTCATAAAAATACCAAAACCTCTCCCTTAAAGAGGCTTTCAAGGAAGATAAATTCAAGAGGTAAATTCCTCTTTTCATTTCTTTTATTTTCCTTTTCATGTTACTTTTCTATCCTCACCTCATTTAATCCAAATTTTATGATAATTTTAGTACCCTAAATGTATTGTAATCTTGTTATGGTAATTTAATAATTCACCATCATCTATCCTTTCTCCTCCTTTTATACTAGAAATGAAAAACACCATCTGAGATGTGTCAATTTATCACATTCAAGGATGATGGGTTTTCAATTTCTTTTACTGTATTCAATTCTGGTCATGAAACCATTTTTATGGTTGAACCAGACTATAATATATGTATTATGTCTTATTTAAGATTCTATAATCTTTTTTACACATGATATTAATTTATAAAGCAAAATGAGTATGTTGTGATCAAAAACCGCCAATTAACCGAAACAGTTATCATTAAATTTTTATATAATGAGTCATCTTCACTCCAAATAACCAAATAAATTTTATAACCATGTAAAATTATGGATGTTTACTAATAACATATAACTTCAATTCTGGACAACCATTCCCATCTGACATGTTTATCCTTACATTTATATTAGTAAACCAATCATAAAAACCAAGGAAACAAACGCTCCCAAACAATGAAATTGAACCTCTTGACCCATAAAAAGGTCATGAATGAACTTAATAAGGTTATAATAAATCAATTAAATGTATAAGAGGTCATATAAATATTAATTAATGAATTTAATTTTGTTATCCAGGACATTAATAACAGGGGAAGAACACCTTCAAACTTAAGGTAATGAATTCTACCCAAACCTCCTTTATTCCTTTGAGTTGTTCTATCATGATTGAATGGCCCTAAGGCCTTCATTTTTATTTTATTATGGATAATCCCCCTTTTAAGGGTTTAAGGGGAACCCGTACTTGACCCATAGGCCTAAGGCACAAAGCACAACTGACCCGCAATACATGACTCGAAGGCCCAGAGGCATATCATGCCCAATACATGACCCGTAGGCCCAACCCACTTGAACTGCCCCTCCCCAGCTTCTATATCATTGATCACCTAGCTCCCCACCTTACATTTCTGATCGTCTAGCATTGCCCTGTACAAAGCTATACGGTGCCTAGTTCCAATGGCGGTTTCCATACCCTCTATCATATGTTTTAATTAACCATTGTTTTTATAAAATAATTATTTTTATTATGAAAATATTCTTGGTTCACTTATGTTTTTATATAAAAGATTATTCATTTTCTATTTTAAATGATATTTATTATTTTCCTTAAAACTACACTAAAATTTTTTAATGCTAAAATTTCTTAAATACTCTTCTTACATGTTTTCAATTCTATTTAACAAAACTTAATATGATATATTCTTATTTTAACTTATGAATTTCCATGTATGTTTTAATTACTTTCTTTCATGGACACTTGTATGATATGCCCATTAATTAGGATTTATTACATGATTATGATACCCATTTCTTTCCATGGGTACCCTTATGTTTATGTATGATTGATTACAGATGATTAATTATGTGGAAAACATATTCCTGAACATGTTAAGATGGGTGTGCCTAGATAGTGCTCCAATGAATTGGGTAAAGTTTAGTCTCATGAGATTTTATGTGTAATGGTCTTGTTAGTTATCCTAGACTCATGATACCATATGAAATGGTCTTGGTGGTTAACCTTGACTTGTGATCCTCTATGTGAAACAATCCTTAACTCATGATAAAGTCATGTTTTATATTTCTGTCACATTATTATGACTCTATGTTTATATGATCCCATGTTTTATATGTTATGATTCTATATGCTCGATCATGTTTCATTCCTTTTTATATAATTATGTCCTAACCCATGTGCTAAATCTTTATTCTTATGTTTATTCCCTTACTGGGCGTTTTAGATCATCCCTTTGTTCATGTTATCCTCAGGTTATCTTATGAATATATATGAGAACAATGAAATTTAGGAGATCTTTATGAATATTAAATAATGAAATGTTTCATTTAGTTTCATGTTTTTAGTTTTACGTACCTAGCCTTCCAAGACACTAGACTTTACAATCCTAGGATTGTAATATGGTGTTTAATTATGCTTAAAATCATGTAATGTTGTGTGTAAAAGTATAGGGTAGCTATAATAACTCACTAAGAATCGCCTACCTCGAGTCATATATATACTCCATCGAAAGGTCTTTAGTCTGCACAAGACCCAACACATGCAGGGAAAGACCATGCAGGAGTGAGTATAAAAAATACTCAGTAGTCACCTCAAAAACCCTAAAAGAAAAGGGAGCAACTAAAAGGAAGAAATTAACTCAACATGTACATTAGGAACCCAATAAAGAGATAAACTCTATATCAAACCATCCTAGTATGTACATAACAAGTTGTCTTAGTTCACAAGGGGTTTCAACCCAAGAACATGACAATAATGTAAGAACTTAAAGAAATCACCCTGATATACTCATATCAGACTCCAAGTCTCATGAGGTTCTAACCTTATTACCAGTAATAGGATTATACTTGAATTCTCTAATAGTAACATGTAAAACAAGGAGAACCCACCCCATGGGCTCATTCATCCCAGATATAACCCATCTAATAGATATGCTTCATTAGGAAAAACTTACCAAGACCATCTCTAGTGCTTAGAACCAAAGGTCCAACCAAGCTAACTTGCGCCCTACAAAAGGCTATAAGAAACCCAGGTGGAGAGGCCCATCCCTCACCACTACTCACAGTTGAGGGAGAACTAATCTATACTATACACCACATGCATCCTCTCTAACAAGAGAGAATGGAGGGACCCACACCTCTCCACTACCCCACAGTTTAGGGAGTATTAGATTATAGGTAACCCATGACACCTATGTCGCTCCTGTATGGAGTGTCTCACACATGAATCCATCAAGGGAGAAATAAATACTAACCATGTATCACACATAAGGAGTGGATGGGATCACTCTTCATAATTTTACTCAAGAGATGAGGGATCACAACTCCAATGGAGGACCTGCTCCCTACTATTACTCAGAGATGGGGGGAGTACTACTCTGTAGGTGAGGACCCACACCCCAGTGTGATAGTGGAGTGAAACCTAGAGGATAGAGGACCTTCACCCTATTATGAAAAAGAGTACCACTTTATGGTTATATGACCTTAACCCTAGTCCAATAGGGGAGTACTTCTCTACCAACTCGATTATTGTGGGCGACCCTCACCCTGACATGACATGGGAGTACCAACCCTATGCTAGAGGACCCACTCCATGGTATTATAGGTGAGTACCAACTCTATTATACATGTATGGAGGACCCGCACCATAGAATGACAGGGGAGTTCTGACTCCAAGGATAGAGGAATCCTACCCTAAAAGGATAGGGGAGCACCTACTATATCGATATGTCACATCTAGAGGACCCACGCCCTGACATAGTATGAGAGTAATGACTCCACAGATAGAGGACCCACACCTTGGTCTAATAGGGGAGTGCCTACTCTATATGGTCATTGATTGTGGAGGCGGCGTTCCCTAAAATGGTAGGGGATTGCTAACTCTAACTACTCGAATGATACGGGGAACCCACGCCCTAATCCATCTGGGGATTACCAAACCTGTAGGAGATACCCAAAGGTATAGAACTCAAGCCCATGATGTGGGGAGTCTCATCTCTATCAAAAAAAAGGTAAGGTAAATTCATTCCCTGATGCCACAGGGGAGTACTAGTCCTAGCATATCTCTTAGAACCACACCGATCTACAGCATCGGTTAAACACCGCTACACAAGCATCATGATCAAATTACACCACCTAATATCTCATAGGTCAAAACATAGGCCACCATTGTGTTCTACATAGAAAATTTCTCAATATAGGCTACTCACAATCCTATATCTGAGTTCCAAGGAAGGAGATATGAAAGGAAAAGATCTCAAGAAGATCCTCAAGGAGTAAAAGGTGTGCACTAGAGTCCACACAGCATGTGAACCTACCCAAGCACCTAGTCATGTATTCTATCTATATAGTTTTCCAATCCATGTAGGGTTATATGGTGTGTATAATAGATACATGTTGTGTCACGCTTCACCCAGCCCCTGGCCATGTTCCTCTTCCACACGGTTGGCCAACTGTGTCCCTCACACATCATGTATCCCATACTACATAGTGTGTTTTAGCTAAATGGACACCTAGCCATGTGGTTTTCCCATGTCTGTGTACCTGACCCCGTGTCCATGTACTTTGGCCAAGTACTTTTACATGGACATGTAATTTCACATGGTTTTCCCAAGAAATGTCTCATAGCCCCATGGTTTGGGGTACTATATAGAATGTAACCCTAGTACAAAACATGTAGACCACAAAAGTCATATTTCTTAAATGGGAAGGGATTCATGGTGTGTCTCTCTAGACTACACATTTTGTAGATGGTAATTCCATTTAGTAATTACCATAAAATGTTCTCGATTCACCCCGGTTTTCCACAAAACCTATAGATCAACCTAGAAGAGATCTCTAGCAATTTTACTTGGGATATAAAACCTTAAAAATTAAAAACGAAGGGGATCAAGACCAAAAATAAAAGTTACCTACCTCAAAAATGAAACATCAAAGTTTAGGGTGAAGAACAATGCCTTAATCATTCTTCTTTTTGATCTGATAATGATTTGCATCAGAAATTGAGATCAATAGCACCTCATTGCATTGATTCATCCTCAATTTCATCATCTCCAAAGGGGTATAGGAGAGGATATTCATATCTCCTTTAGATTTTGTGCACCCAACATGAGGGAGGGGAGATTTAGGCTAAGTTTTTATTTAATTAATTAATCCACCTCATAACGCCCCGCCAACTTGCCTCCAACAAAAACTCCCAGTGCGGACAACTTTATGTCACACCTAGGGTAAACACAACATTCAGAACTCAACTACAGTCTCAGAAATATGATCCAAGACTCCTCTTGATAGTTATTACAAATTTCAATAGAAATTTCATGCACGTGAAAAAATATATTTAATATTTTTAAAATCATCGCGATGAGGCTCTCCGGGCCCCAGATTCCCACGTCGACTTAGCACCTGGCTTTGGAAATATTCTTAGGAATATTAAAAAGTCTTATAGGTTAAACTCAGGTCATTACAATTATGATGTATCTAGAACATATAACATATATTTAAGATTAATTTCATAGTATCTCAAGGTTCTCTTCATAATTGGGAAATACTATAACCTTTTGATACAAAATGTAACCTAAGGAAATTACCATGTAAATAGTGGATGTAGAAGTATTAACACTATTATGGTAAGAATAAATACATGTATATATAAATTTGTATATGGGTCATTGTAATCAATGTACATAAAGGATTTAGGTCTAGGGAACCTACCCACAAAATCCATTCTTAGTGCTAGGACCAAGGTGGGTACAACAAAAGAGTGAAAATCTCTAGAATCAAACAAAGCAGAAACCATGATAGATGATAAACTAATCATACCTTGAATGACCTATGGGCCCTTTATAATTGGTTCCTCTATAATATGCATCTCACCTTGTCTATCTCCTCCGCCTCACTATGAATGGCCTCCATATCCACACTCTAGTCTAGGTTCCTGATGAAAAGGTACATATTGGGGTTGTGCTCCGCTAACTCCACCTCCTAATAGCTGATCATATGCCTACTAAATAGGCTACTGAACATAAGTTTAAAGGCCCTACTGCTGATACTGTCTCAAGGGTAACATCCACTACTACTGGAATGGGGTCTAAGAACCTAAACCATACTGGCCCTCTGGGGTTAAAGGACATTGTCATTGATAGTTACCAAGAACTCCGTAACCAAAGAACAAAATGAGAGAGCTCAATATAGATGCATGGGAACTTCTATCCCTCAAAAAATGTGATGTTTACTATTGAAGTCATTTCCCTATAGATCAAAACCTTGAATGGACCATGATCGGTGACCCTCCATCTGACACCCTACTCCTTAAAGGTCTCTGCTGACTCTCGACTAAGGGTGCTCCATCCCATCCATACACCCCCTCCATCACCTTTGTCTTCTTATGCACCTAAAAATATATAGTTAACATAAATGGGGTGAATATAGAATAAAGGGTGAGGCATAACGCCTTATCTAAGCACTGTACTCGGGACTCATCATATAGAAGAATATTTTTAAGAAATCACAAAAGGTCCTTAAACTTGATCTACAACTCTTGAACACTCATACTATCATACTGAAGGGATAGAAACTTTTTCCTATTTATATCCTTTTCCATAATAAATAATAACTTGGACTTAAACTCCTACTAGAAGTTATCCCATGATGCATCAATCACCTTTTGCATCCTAGGATAAAATATTCACCACTGACGTGATTCTTCCCTCAGCTGGATAATTTTCCGGGGAACCCAATACTTGAGATATTCTCAAATAAATCCAAAATTGGTCTCTAACTTCTCTATCTAGAACTTAGTCTCTATATCAGAGATGCTGGCCTCATACCTTTCCAGAAACCAATGTTGAAAGGCATGCAATGTCTGCTATCACTACTCATCCTCCTAATTAGGATCAACCCTTTGATGATATACATGGATGATCTTATAAACCTCCCCAACTCAAACCACATACGGGTGACAACCAATTAGCATATATATAAGGAAATGAGAAACACCTAATTATGGTAGAAATTGATTTACTTAAATTCATTCAATTAATTAACTTATTTATTCTTAGAAATACATCATTCAAAAGATAACTCAAACAAGTATGATGCATTCACCTATTCTAGGTATCTACCCTAAAATAAATTTCCATTTACCTAGTACATTTGGAGTGCTTAAGGTCCTTGCATCGGATCACAAAGGGCCCTTAAATCCTATATTCTAGCCAGTCTCCATTTTTTTATCACCTATTAAGTTCAGCTAACATTGTTTCCTTACCAACTCATGAAATCCTCTAGTTTCTAACTCCAAAATCCACCATATCTCTTAAAAACACTTTTGGTAGAACTCAGATTGGATACTATCATCAAAGGTATAAAACGCTCAAATGGGAGGCATTACCCTCAATATAATAAAAGATCACGAGATAAGATGAACAACCACTTAACAACCTCATCATATAAAATAAAAGAAACCAAAAGCACATACAAGTGATATCCCATATGCATGAATATAAAATAGATAAAAACATCTCCAAGGATTAAAACAATACCAAAAAAATCATGTAGAAGAAACCACAAAAACCCAATCTCTAAGCTAGTATTGTCCAGCTCAATCACCAAATCCCTCCTGGAAACCTGAAAATAAAATATTTTTCATATATGTAGGGTGATAATAACATGTATAATTAGTAGGATCACACCGAAGGTCTCTCATGAAAAAGTTAAAAGAGCATACTAATGTCTCGGTGAATAAAAAAAAGAACTAACCAAAACCTACACAGGTCAACTAGTCCCCCCCAGCCACACCAAGGATCTCTCACCAAATAACGCATCCAAAAGTAGTAAAGTAATATCATAAGAATATATATAAAGGAACCTCGCAACCACTTCCCCAATTTTTTTATTCTCTCCCAATGAGAAGACATCATTTTATCTCATCCCTTTTATATCCACCAATAAAAACACCAACCGTATATCATGTATCGTGACACCAACCACATATCCCATCTCATGACACCAACTTCATAGCTCATCTCATGGAAACAATATCATATCTCATATCACATAACTATGGAAGTATGGTATAATGAACATGTAGGACTTAAACCTTGTGTCTTTCTCCTACCATGCATAACCCCCACCACATATCTCATCATCCACCACCAGTATCACTATATGTTATTGTTGAAAGGAGAGATAGGGAGAGGGGTAGTTAGTCATATGTATCATCCCCATCCTGGATGTTAATGAAAACACCTACAGGGAATCTAGGTACCGGTCAGGTTAATCGACTTGGGTGGGGTGCATAAAAAACATAGAAAAATATAGATATATAGTAGTCTCACATAAGCCTACACATATGGTTCCACATAAGAAACTTTTCTAAAACTACCACTGAGACGCTACTAATATCGTACCATCAAGAACTAGCTCTAATATAGAACAAACAACCCACAAGCATCACATAAGGGCTACAACCCGGGTTCCATTTTCCATTTTTAGTTCAACGATCAACCCCCAAGATTTATTCATTTAGTTATAAGTTTAAATTCACACAAACAAATTATTTATCCATAACCACATTTATTTATGTCAATATTATAAGCACCCCATTGATATTGAACCATAATAAAGTAACCACCACATTAAACTATCATATAATAACCAAATACACTAAGCTGCAAACAACCAAGGTCATAAAGCTACAAACAACCAAGGCCACCATGCCACACAAAACCAAGGCCACCAAACTATAAACAATTGAGGCCATCAATCCAGACACAACAAGTCAATCATAAAACATGAATATAAAATTAATACTTTTCATTTACCTACTTTAAGTATTTAACCATTTAAATGGTATTCTTAAATCAAATCATTGATACAAGGAATAATCCAATAACATGCATATATCATAAAACGACATCAGGAACATCAAGAAAATTGGTAACCAAATGTGAGTCAAAACATTACCTTTCAATTTCATTAGTCCAATTTATTATCTTTATTATATAAATTCATATCATCCACCCAATGGGGAAAATCATGATAATCCCATAAATTCACATAAAAGAGATATAACTTTAATCTCCTACCTCAAAAGAATATTTTTTATTCTTTATGAAATCCAAAGCAAGAGAGGATGAACTGTGGGGGAACAACCACATAAGGAATACTTGAATCAATATAAAATTCAATGATATCTCGTAAAAAATCATAGATCAATAAACCACTAACTCCAAATAACTTACCCGTTGTGATAACTATGAAGAAACAAAGAATAATTCTGAGTGAAAGTGAAAAAAAATCACCCAAAATCACTGATATCTAATCCATGGAATCCCAGGGTGAACACTGAAGATCAAAGGTTTATAGGGATCCTTAAATTTCCTAATAATCACCTGAATTTTGATAGGAATGATGGAAGAATGAGGGAAATTGGAGGAAGGTTAGAACTTGTAGACAGCATAGAAATCTCCCCATTCTTGGCATGAATGACTGGTCCATGTCATTAACCTCATGCGGTTCACATCTGCTGAAAAAACAAGTCACTCAATCCAATAAACCTGAGTGAGATTTTACACCATGAATAAACATTTCATGTTGTGAATTATTCTAATCTTGAACCCTAAAAATTCCATCATAAACATTCATAATATGAACCACATTTCATGTCAGGAATAAGACTCGAGCATAAATTTCATATGAAAGTCATGAATCCACCCTATGAAACATTATTCACATTATGAATCGATGATTCATGAAGTGAATCACCACCTATAGTTTCATATTTAAATACAAATTCTCTTCTCACTTCATCAATACCATCTCAAGGCTCCTAACACCCAAAACTCAAAAAGTAACAGGCTAGAAGGGTCTGGGTCGCTACACATTTGGTATTTCAAAAACTTCAGGTTGTGTCATATACACATCCTCAACTAAATTCCCATTAAGGAAATCATTTTTTACATCAATTTTATATATCTCACAATCAAAGTGATCTGTTATGGTGAGAAATATATGAATGAAAGTTATTATCACAATAGGTGAAAAAATTTCTTCATAGTCAATACCATGAATTTTTTCATAACCTTTTTCCAAAAAAAACATGCTTTATAGGTAGAAACTCAACCATACATGTTATTTGTCTTGCTGAAAAACTCACTTTTACCCAATAGGTTTCACCCATTTATATGCTTCCACCAAGTTCCAAACTTGGTTAGTGCACATGGAATCCATTTTAGATTCCAAGGATTTAAACAGTTTAACTATATGGCCTCCCATTAGGTAATAGGTTCATCTCATGTGAATATTAATTCATCTTCATTTGTTATGATAAATTCATATATCATTATCTCTTGATGAATCCTACCAGAAATTAAAGGTTCTTGTGTACTTTGAGTCAGTTATTTTTTCACAACTCTTTGTAGAACCAGATCAACCTCTATATTGGGAACACTTCCAATTTATTTTTCATGAACTTCTCTAAGTTCAACTTTCCTCCCACTAACTCCTTAACTTGTGTGTTATTTCTCAAGAAAAACACCATGTCTATCCACAAACATTTTGTGTTCAGTAGGGTTATGGAAATAATATCTCATAGATTCCTTGGGATAATCAACAAATAATTACTTCTCAAATTTGGAGTCAATATTATTATAATACAAACTTTATATGAATTATTCGCATCCCCAAATATTCATAAAATATGTAATGTGATGTTTATCAGTCAATATCTCATATAGTGTATTTATAACTTCTTTATATAGAACACAGTTTAGTAGAAATACATGAGATTTCATAGTATAATCTCATAATAAAATAAGAAGGTCACATAGACTCATCATCGATCGAATAATGTCCAACAAGGTAAAATCCTCCTCTCATACAGACCATTTCATTGTGTTGATCTAAGAGGAGTGATTTGTGAAATAATTCCATAATCCCTCAAATGAATAATGAATTCTTGGATCAAGTATTCACCTCCATGATCTGATTGATGAATCTTAATACTTTATCCCAATTGATTTTGTACTTAATTTTGAAACTCTAAACTTTTTAAAAACTTTCATACTTGTGTCTCAATAGAAAAAAATATCTATATCGACTAAAGTAATTGATAAAGGTAATGAATTACTAAAAATCACCACTTTCTTGAGTACTCATTATTCAACATACATCACCGTGTGTGAGATTTAATAGTCCACTATCCCTTTCACCTTTTCTAATAAAATTTTTTTCGATCTTCTTGACTAATAAACAATATTCACAATTATAAAATGATTCATTATTGAATGGTTATAATAATCTATATTTATAGAGTTTTAGGATGTGTTTATCATTTCTATATCCAATTTCACAATACAAAATATAGGTGGGATTAGAATCAACACCGACCTTATTATTTTGAATGCTCGGAATAATATTATCAATATCTAAACTATATAAATCATTTACCATATTCCCAACATCATAAAACATATAATTCATATATATAGAACAACTCTTGTTCTTAATAGTAAATGAGAATCACTTCTTATCCAATTAATATATATAAATCAAATTTATGTTTATGGTAGGAAAATAATAATATTTCTCCAATTCTATAATTAATACACTTGGTAGAGTCATATCATGAGTGAATAATTATAATTTAGTAACTCTTTCTCAATTACTAATATGAAGATATACTCTCTCTTCATCAATTACCTCTTATCTCTGAGTATGTGGTTATCATCATAAATGTGATATGCACACCCGATATCGAATACCCATGAGTCAAAGTTGGTGGAATTGATCTCTATAACATTCACATTCAAATACTTAGAATTATTTTCCTTGAGAACACTCCTCCACCCTATATATCAATCTCTAATTGTGTTATAGGTCATTCCTATAAGGGATCTCAATATGAATATCATGAAGTAAGTTTCAATATATAAAAAAGACATACCTATAGGTGTGTAACAACCCGAACATTCATGAATAAAATTCCCTTTCTTTTATTTAATTAAATGTATTATGGATATAGAAAACACATGAATTTTTTTATACAATTGGATTTAAAAGACCATTAAGTATCATTTCCATTGATAATATAGTCATTGAACGGTGATCACATAACTAGTAAAAATATAAGGTTTTAACAAATCCTTTCGATGCAGGCAAAGGAGGTGATGACCTCATCCAGTAGACTCAGGTCATACGAAGCTCATTTGTCGGAGCTTGGGAAGGAGGTAGTGTCACTAGGATTTTCTCTTGACCAATACCAAGCCAATATTCCACACGTTAATCTTGAACAGAATCGCCTATGGGAGAAGTACAAGTTAATAGAGATTACCACCCAAGCAATGTTATCTGAGTTGTCCCAAGAGTTTGTCGTTATCGCACACCTTACCCTTAGGTCTTATGTGGGTTTTATAAGGGGTTATGTAATAATGTATTAGTTACTTATTGTGTAATTCATTTTTATAAATAAAAGTCTTATTCCATCAATTCCTTTATAGGAATAGTCTTTCTTAAAAAAATGATGAATTTGATAAATTGATTTTTTTGGGTAAAATGGTACTTTTGAGAAATATATAAATTATTATATTAAACTAAGGTTTTTATTAATAATATTATAAAAAAATCTTATAAATGATGATTATATTAGTTCCTTATCTGTAAATGATTAGGTAATCAGTTTGATAAGAGTTATATTTTTTTATATGATAAAACAAAAGGTGTATATTTTAAGAAATTAATGAATTGTTTAAATAATTAATATTTTAATAAAATATTATTATAAAATTACTTTTATGAATAAAAATTAGTATATAATTTTTATGAAGTCAATTGTAATTGTTATTAAGGTTTGAAAACTATTTTTGTTAAAACCTATAAATTTTAAATAAATGTCGGATTTTATTTTAAAAGTAAAAATTACCATATTTATAAAATTATCTAGATAAAATGAATATTATTTTTGGAATCAGGAAGTTGTAATTATCCAATGGTGAATTTTTCATAATTTTCTGAGATAGTCGATTTTTTGGGTAAAAATTAAATACCGTATAAATAAAATATGTGTTTTATGACATCATAATGACCCCAAAATGATGTAATAAATACTATAATGGTTATTATCGGCTCAATATATTTTTTCCCATTAAAATAATGTGATTTTATATTTGTTTTACTTATTTTATAAATCCTTAGGAAATCCTCCAAAATGTATAATATATTTTATGATTTTAAATTCATTTCCTTGAGAGTGTGACTCACCTCCACATAAGCAATCATAATATTTTAATTTGATCAGACTTTGGACTTATAAAATATTTTTTACCACTCCCCTTTAGCAGAAACCATGGGCAAAAATCATGGGATGGTTTGTGGTTTTGATTAGTTTAATGTGTAGTGTCCAAAACCTAAATAATAAAGAATTCTCTCTCCTTTCCTATATAAACCCACCCAACCTCCCATTACTCTTCACTAAAACCATTTAGAGATTAAAAAAATCTTCCCCATACTCCCTAGAGTCCTCCCAAGGTTCCCAAAAGCTCCCAAGAATCCTCTTCCAAGCCTTTGGTATCGCACTTCCAAGTAAGGGATCCTCACTTTCCTCTCCTCCTTTCAAATTCAAGCATCTTATTCAAAAGTAGTTCTTATAATTTCAAATGTTTATAATGTAATTATTTTATAAAAATTATATTACTGTCCATTTTATTTTATTTTAATTATTTATCATTTATCCTCCCTCATTTTTACCCTTACCTAATCTGTTACTATGACAAAATTTCGTAAGGGATCTTCCACCCTCCACTTTTACCAAGCATTATTTTCATGTTATGTCTTTTAATTTATTTTATTAATATATTGGGATATGTTATTAAATATCATACATACTTTTAATTTTATTTATAAATCATTATATCCCCTTTCACTCTCATTTATCCCTCTTATGAACCCTTATGTACTCCCGTCACCATGCCAAATTTCCATAAGGGATTCCTTCCTTTTTCATTTTTATCCAAGTTTCTTTATGTTATAATACCCTTTTACTTTCAATTAAAAATGTTTGGGTATGATTTTTCACCTCCCCCATACTTACCTTCTTATTTTTTAATGATGATATACCACTTTCTCTCTCATTAATGCTTTCTGTGTACACCTGTTACCATGTTGAAATTCTGTAAGGATTTCTCCCTTCTTATTTCCATTCAAGTATTTCTCCTAAAATATGAATCTAAATTCCATTTCATATGTTGGGATATTATTTTACATGATACCCTTAATAAATATTTCATGTATAAATTATTATATACCTTTTTATCTCTCATCAACCTAACTTATGAATTTCCATATGACGGCGTTATGCTGCCGAAATTACACCACGATTTTCCAAGTCAAAATCATCATGTAGTGAGTACCATAACCATTTCTCTATAAAGGGTATTAACCTTTATGAACATATAAATATTTAATAGTAATTACATATATCTATTCTACATTCCTTAATCATGTAATAACTTGTGGCACACTTATGCATGAAATGAAATTTTAATGAAGGGTGTGCCCTCAAAGCGCTCTAATGCATTGGGTAATGTTTAGTATCATGATACGCCATGTGTAATAAGGGTTTAATCATGATAATTCATCTAAAATGAGGTTTTAATCATGCTAATTCATGTGAAATTAGGGTTTAATTATTCTAATACATGTGCAATGAGGGTTTACTCATCCTAATCCATGTGCAATGAGCCTTGACTTATGCTAATATCATGTTGTATGTTTCCACATTTCCATGTTATGACAATCATGTTATATCATGACTTTATGTTCATGTTTCTCTTGTGCTCCATTGATATTCCTATTGCCTAACATGTATTGTATTCTTCATGTTATTCCGTGTTTACACCCTTACTGGGATTTATAGATCACCCTTTTCTTATGTATGTCCTCTAGTTATCTCATACAATGCTAAGTACGAAGGAATATTGTAGTCATGTAAAATGATTTTTCAATAAAGATATTTTATTTTATATATTAAGTTGTCACATAATGTTCCTAAGCCACAAATACACTATAAATATCGATTTTCTTTGTTGTATTAAGTGCAAGCTTATGTAATAAATAATGTTTAAGTGTGTAATAAAGATAAGGGTTGTTATAGTTGGTATCAAAGGATAGGTTTAGTTATTTTTGGGATTAGGATTAGAAAACCCTAGTGAAATCCTTAGGGATAAGACTAAGTATAAGGAAAGCATCCCTAAATTTTGGTGGCCATATAGTAAGTGGTTTATCAATAAAATACATCAATGTCTGGATATAAACAGGTAGAGGTGGCTCCAGCACAGATGTATCTAGGGGTAAAACCTAAAAAAACCACTTTGATCTAGACTTGAATGAGAATTAGTGGATGAAAATTGTTCTTACTGCACTCTTGGTACGACACTCCCAGGGGATATGCTTCAGTAAATTCATAAGCATAGTATGAACCATTATTAAGGAAGAAAAAAACCATAAGAATATACGTTAGGAGATAGATCATAAATAACATAGATTGAAGCCAAGAAATTTACAAGTTAAAGAGATAAATTTAATTTATAAGTTATCCCTTTAATGTAATTGGATTCCCCTTTATGTGTTAAAATGTTTAATATACTCATCCCTAATTTTCCTTTTATTCTAGACAATGGGTGGTAATATGAGGAATATGGCTAACAACTGATGAAAAGGGTGACATGAAGAATGTCCCAATGAGATCCCCAATCAAATGGGAGCTCAAGTAGTACATATCATTATTATTCCAAACCATCTATAAAAAATAATGATTAACAATTTGAACTTTGTTGAATTCCCAAGGAAATCAAGGAAGAGGAAGATGACATCTCATAAAAGTACATCTGATAAAGTTGATAAAGGGAAGAAGACCCAATTTCCTTCATGAAACAAGTGTGGAAAGAGGAACCAAGGGAAATGTCACAAAGGGACTATGAGATGTTTTAAGTGTGGAAAGGAAGAGCACAAAGTATAAAATTGCCATGAAATAATGGATAATGTGATGGATGGAAACAAAGTTCCATCTAAGTCATCTTACATAGTTATATTCTATAAATGTGGAGAAGTCAGGAATTACCCAAGACAATGATCTATTCCAAGTGTTTAGAAGCATGATGAGCATCAAAAATCTCCATGATCAAGGGAGCACGGGAAGTCCTATGCTAAGATGGATAACGATGAATGAATTACATGTAACCAATAATTCAAACTAGTGTATGTCGTAATGTATTTCAATTCATTTCCTATTAGTATATCTTTTATGTTTTCTAAGAACATTTATTCTCCCTTTTATGTAATTAATAAAAAAAGACAAATTCATTGTCTATGCCTCAAGGAAGTTGAAAATTCATGAGCAAAACTATCCCATGCATGATCTGGAGTTGACGGCAGTGATCTTTTCATTAAAAATCAGGCGGCATTATCTCTTTGGGGAGAATTTTGAAATATATACAGATCAAAAAAGTCTCAAATATATATTCACACAAAAAGAGTTGAACATGCACCAATTAATATGGTTAGATCTGATCAAAGACTATGACTGCTCAATCCATTACCACCCTAGAAAAGAGAACAAGGTGGAAGATTCTCTAAGTAAAAAAGACCCAGCGATTATATCATTGATGATAATTAAAAAGGATCCAATCTTATTATATATGATGAAGACGGACATGGGAATCATAAAGAAGGGAAAATAATCAATCCTCTAACAAATGATTGTTCAATCATCTCTTTTGGAAAGGTTAAAGGATGATTAAAAGGATGATGTGGGAAATTGGAAGAAAGTGGAAACTATCAGAAAAAGGAAATCTTAAGAGTTTGATGTTAATGAAGAAGGAATTGTGAGATTTGGGTTAATACTATGTGTTCCATAAAACCCAAAGTTAAAGAAAGAACTTTTGGATGATGCACATAGTTCAAATTTCTCCATTCACCTAGGAAACACAAAAATGTATCAAGATCTCTGAGAGCATTATTGGTGGGATAACATAAAGAAGAGGATCTATGAGTATACATCAAATTTCCTGGTATTTTAGCAAGTGAAGGATGATAGGTATAAGTCTAAGAAGATTATGAAACCATTACCCATTCCAACATGGAAATAAGATAACATCACCTTGGACTTTGTCACCATAATTATGAAGACATCCAAAGGAAACAATTCTATATGGGTTGTTGTGGATCATCTTAAAAATATTGCACACTTAATTGCAATTAGGGAGGATTTATCATTAGATCAACTAGAATGTATATACATCAGATAATTGGTAAGGCTACATGGAGTACTAATATTGATTGTATCTAATCGATATCCAAGATTCACCTCTAAGTTTTTAAGGAGTCTCCAACATGATATGAATACTGAGCTGAACTTTATTATGGCTTATTACCCTCAAACTGATGTCTCATATGAGTGGACTATCCAAACACTTGAGGACATGTTGATAGAATTCTTAATGGACTTCAAAGGAGGATGGGATCAACATCTTCTTCTGGTTGAGTTCTCTTACAATAACAGTTTCCACTCAAGAATCCAAATGTATCCTTATGAATCCCTTTATAGGAAGATGTGAATAATACTGGCATGTTGGGATGAAGTTATGGAGGGAAAAATTCTAGGTCTAGAAATGGTCGAAGAAATGGTGGAGAATGTTAAGACCATCCAGCATCATATTAAAGCTGCTCAGAGTCAAAAAAATAGTTATATTGACAATTGTCAACAAGACCTAGAGTTTGATGTTAGAGACGTGGTATTCCTCTACATATCACCATGGAAGAGAGTTATGATATTTGTGATGAAGGGAAATCTTAGTCCAGGGTACATTTTCCCTTTTAAGATCCTTGATTGCATTGGAGCAGTGGCTTATCGACTAGTACTCCCACCGAACCTATCTCAGGTACATGTTGTATTCCATGTATCATTTTTGAGGAATTACATACTTGAACCATCGCTTGTACTCAATCTTGTGGTGGTATCATTGGATATTGACCTCTACTATGAAGAGAAGTCAGTGAAGATATTAGATCATAGGGAAAAAGTTCTACAAAATAAGACAATGCCTCCCGTCAAAGTGTTGTGGGGAAACCACAAGTTTGAAGAAGCAACATGGGAACCAAAGGAAGTGATGAGGCAAAGTTACCCTCATCTATTTTAGAGTGATAAAATAAAATTTTGAGGGTGAAATTTCTTAAGGGAGGAAGGATTTAACGACCCGAACATTCATGAATAAAATTATCTTTCTTTTATTTAATTAAATGTCTTATGGATATAGAAAACACATGCATTTTTTTTATTTTATCCAATTGGATTTAAATGACCATTATGTATCATTACCGTTGATAATATATTCATTTAAGAGTGATCACATAACTAGTAAAAATATAAGATTTTAACAAATCCTTTCAACATGGAAAAATTAGGTGATGGCCTCATTCGGCAGACTCGGGTTGTATGAAACTCGTTTTTCAGAGCTCAGAAAAGTGGTAGCATCACTAGGCTTTTCTATTGACCAAGACCAAGCCCAATCCTAGCTTCAAAACATTAATATTGAATAGAATCTCCTACGGGAGAAGTATAAGTTAATAGAGATTACCACCCAAGCGATGTTATCTGAGCTGCCCTAAGAGTTTGTCACCATCGCACACCTTACCCTTGGGTATTATGCGGGTGTTATAATGGGTTATGTAATAAGGTATTAGTTACTTATTGTGTAATCCATTTTGATAAATAAAATTCTTATTCCATCAATTCCTTTATAGGAATAGTCTTTCTTAAAAAATAGTGAATTTGATAAATTGATTTTTCGGGTAAAAATGGTACTTTTGAGAAATATATACATTATTATATTAAACTATGGTTTTTATTAACAATATTATAAAAATAATTCTTATAAATAATGATTATATTAGTTCCTTGTCTATAAATGATTAGGTAATCAGTTTGATAAGAGTTATATTTTTAATATGAGAAAACAGAAAGTGTATATTTTAAAGAATTAATGAATTTTTGAAATAATTAATATTGTAATAAAATATTGTTATCAAATTAATTTTATGAATAATAAATGAGTATATAATTTTTATAAATTCAATTGTAATTGTTATTAAGGTTTGAAAACTATTTTTGTCAAAGCCCATAAATTTTCAATAAATGTTGGTTTTCATTTTAAAAGTGAAAATTCACATATTTATAAAATTATTTATATTAAATAAATATTATTTTTGTAATTAGGACATTGAAATTATCCAATGGTGAATTTTTCATAATTTTCTGAGATAGTCGAATTTTTGGGTAAAAATTAAATACCGTATAAAAAAAATATGTGTTTTATGACATTATAATGACCCAAAATGATATAATAAATACTATAATGGGTATTATATACCTAATATATGTTTTAAAATTAAAATAATGTGATTTTATATTTTTTTTACTTATTTTATAAAGCCTTAGTGAATCCTCCAAAATGTATAATATATTTTATGATTTTAAATTCATTTCCTTAAGAGTGTGACTCACCTCCACATAAGAAAGCCTGATGTTTTAATTTTTCCGGACCTTAGCCTTATAAAATATTTTATACCACTCCCATTTGGAAAAATGCATGGTCAAAAACCATGGTATGGTTTGTGTTTTTGATTAGTTTAAAGTGTAGGGTCCAAAACCTAAATAATAAAGAATTCCCTCTCCTTTCCTATATAAACCCACCCAATATCTCATTCCTTTTCACTCAAACCATTTAGATCTCAACCAACCTATTGCCCATACTCCCTATATTCCTCCCAAGGCACCCCCAAGATCCCAAGAAGCCTCTTTCAAGCCTTTGGGATCACACTTCCAAGTAAGAGATCCTCACTTTCCTCTCCTCCTTTCAAATTCAAGAATCTTATTCCAAAGTAGTTCTTGTAATTTTTAATGGTTATAATGTAATTATTTTATAATAATTCTATTAATATCCATTTTATGTTATTTTAATTAGGTATTCTTCACACCCATCATTTTTAAATTATTTATTTTGATTATTTTTATTGGGCATCGGGTAGTTCGGGTCGAGGCTCGACTTAAAATTTCTGAGTTCTTATTTAGAAACGAATGTTTCTCCCTTGGTTGCATCCAGCGCCCTGCAGTCAAAGCCACGTGGCCTTGCCTTGGTCACTGTTTGACTTTTCACAGTGCAATTAATTAAATAAAATGGATTAATAAGAAATAAATAAAATTAAAAGCGTGATGAAATAAAAATCAAATAAAATAAGAGTTTTCAAAGATAATGATAATAATGTTATTAAGGGACATTATTATTATTATTAATATCATAATTGATATAACTTTATATTTTATTTTATTACTATCAATTGGTTTTCATTATTTTTATTATTACTAATGTCGTTATTCGTATTCTAGTTTATTATTATTTTTATTATTATTATTACTATGAGTGTTTTGGGTTTAGCATCACCAAACGCACAGGCAAGGCACAGTTCTGAGACCACGCAGTCTGACCGGCTTTCAAAATGAGTTAAAACATAATGGGTTGATGAAATAATAATGAATAATGAGGTAGAAATAAAATTAAAATAATAATATTAATAAACTTTAAGAAACTGTTTTAATAATAATGGTAATAATGTGTTTGACAATAATAATAATATTAAAAAAATTATATTGTCAAGGATATAGAATTTATTAAATTTTTATTAATTTTTCGATAATAATTATTATATTAATAATTATGTAATGTTATTATTATTTTTTATATTTTGCTTATTTCATTTTATTTATTTCATTACTTTGTTTTTTTTTTCTTTTTCTTTCTCTTTTTTTTTGCTTAGAGTTGCGCTACCCCCCCCCCACTTACCCTTGGTCTGTCGCCCCCTTTCCCTTCTGTGGATCGCGAATCACCTCTCCCCATGGTCACTGGCCCTCCTCATCCGGAAAATCCGACCGCCCCTACCTCTCTCGTCTGACCTCCTCCCTCACATCGCCGCCCTCCTCTCCCCTTGATCTTGTCACACCGAAGGCCTCCCCCTCCCTCGGTTCAGCTCGTTCCACCTCCCTCCTTGGCCGACACCTCCTCTGGCACCGCACACCCCTCCGATGAACCCCAGCCGCTGGCCCCCCCTTGCCTTGTCTGATGAACCCCAGCGCCCCCCTTTCTTCCGCCTTAACAGGTCGCCTCCCAACTCTAAATTCTCCCCCCTATGCACTGCACCATTCCATGTCGGACCACCCACCGCCCCTGCCCTTGTGTCGTGCCCTGCTTTCCCGATGGCCAGTCTCCCGACCGACTCACTTCCAGCGATCCGACCTCCCTTGGTCGCTGCTCCTTGGTTAAGCCCCTTCTTCGTTTTATTTTATTTTATCTCTTTGAGTTTTGATTTTTCCAGCAAGTTTGTGATCCGATTTAGGGTTTTATTTTGATTCATTTTGGTTTGAATTCTTGTTTTAGGGTTCAATTGATCTTTGTATAGTGCGTTCTTAGTTCAATTGGAGTTTCGCACCCATTTGTGGGAAATTTAGCGTCAAAGGTAGGTGGTTCTGCATTTAAACATTATTTAACGAATTGATTTTCTAGCTTAGTTAATTTATGATGTTCTTTGATTAATTATTTTGGGTGAGGATTTGGTTTTCTCGAAGTTTTTCATGTGTTAAATTTTTTTGGTGGTATTTTTATATGGTTGTTTGCGTTCATTTGGCTTAAAACTTATCTTTAGTCAATTGTTAGTGTTTTATCATATGTGCAGTTAGCTTTTCATTTTTTAAAGTGGTGTTAATTGTGTTTTGACATAGCATTGCATGTTCTTGGTCGTAAGTGAAGGTGTTGTAATGGTTGAGTAGGTTTTTTCTATGAAAACCTATGTGAGCTATCTTCTAATGTTTTATAAAGTTCGTGTTTATTTTGTAAAAAAATTCAAAGTTCAATGTTTGTGTTCTAGTGTTTTTATAAGGTTTTTGTTTGTTTTGTGAAAATGTGAAAAGTGTGTAGTTTGTGTTCTTGATGTGGCATTGGGTATGTTTAGTCATGAAAGAGGGTTGAGTTGGTTTTGTGTGTTAAATTCGTGTTATGTTTCTTTTCAAAGAATTTGTTTCCAAAGAATTTAATATGATTTAATAAAATTACTAACGATAAAAAATTAATATGTTTTTTTATAAAGAATTATTAGCAATGAAGAAATTGTTTTAATTGAGTTGGGTAAAGTCTTTTGGCATGCACACTTTGCCAAATGGTTTTCTGTGTGTGTGAAAGTGTGGTGTTTGGTTTATGTAACACCCTGGTTGTTCTATTTGTCTAAGTTTGACATGAAATATGAAATTGGAACATCTTGAGCACAAAAGGGGAAGCCTGGGTACTAGGTGGGCGGACTAGATCTAGCGTGCTAGTGATTCGGAAGCATCTCTGGCCCAGTTTCACTTAGCTGTTTTGACAATTACAACACTAATTAAACATTGGATGATGACTGGAGACCACTAGGTTATGGATGTGTTGCCCTACTAGTGGCTCATGCATGAGAACGTATTTTGTTGTGGTTCCTATATTGTTGTTCACCGAGACGTGATGTTCTAGGGTCCCATTCCTTTTGCTAGTACTTATAGGGCCTCTCCCACTTTTAGTGCTCCTGGATTACTATACACTCATCGTCGTCATGCAGTGTAGCTTTTGGGTTCTCTTGAATGTTTGAGTTTTCTTACTACAAGGGTGTTTTATTTTTATTTAAGTTGTTTTCTTTAAAAGTTTTTTATTTATAGAAATTGTTTCTTTAAAGTTGTTTAAGATTTGGTGTCCTTTCATTTATTTAGCCTGCAAATGTATTTTTCATTTAATGTTTATACATGGAACCTTTTTATTGGGTGACATCCTACTGGGCTTTTGGATCACACCCTATATACACCTTTGGGTGTATGTAGACTTTGTTTCTTGTGTATTACAGGTTGTGACATCGTGCTCAACGATGGTGGTTCTGGTCGTTGATGGTCTTCTCGTAAAGTTTGGTGTTGTGGCGTGTGGATGTTGCACCTCTCTTGTTGCTTGGAGGTTTGAGTTTGAGTTTGAGTTTCTTTTGTTGTCATTTATTTTGGATGTTGGTTGAAGTTGTAAACCTCTGAATTTGTTTTTAGTTTAAGGCATTTTTTGGTTGTCTATTTTCAGTTTCAGTTTATTTATCTTATCAGTTGATTTGTGTTTACTATTTCGGTTAAATCATTACCATGAGTTAGTTTTGATACCCGGGAACTTGTGCCAGCCCTTGGAGATCAGGAACGCCCTTCAGGCCATGTTGCGGACCGGGTCGGGCGCTGGATCGGATGGCGATCTGGCTTGGTTCGTAACAAAATGGTATCAAAGGAGTAGGTTTTCTCTCTTGGGTCATGTTCTTTTGGGATAGGGTCAGTGTAGACCAAAGTTATGGGTGTTGGAACTTGACGTTCTGGTTGCGAGCAAGGTGCCTGGCCAGCACACCTCGTGGCAGGACTCGAGTTACCAGGGTAAGTTGAGGTATGTTGAGTCTTTGGTCCTCGTGATTAATCTTGCTTAGGGGAAATTAAAAAGGAGAGGGGTCAGTGGTCCCAGTGACCTCGCAGGGTCTAGAAATCCATGTAGAGCTGGGGACATTGTCCTAGAATACCCTCCATGGCAGTGGCGTGATTGGCGTATGGTCGCCAACCATATCTTGCAGTCACCCGCTGACACTAGTTTTCTCTTGCACCGTTCCTCGTTTATTTGTTTTGGAACTGTGGACATTTGGTTTTTAAGTAAAAATTATTTGGTCTTAGAGAATGTTTTGTAAAAATGTTTTGAAATAAAGCACATTAAAATGAAAATGAGTTATGAGGTTTGAAAAGTGTGTGTTGGATGTTTTGGTTTTGAAAACTGGAAAGGTTTGGTTTTGATCCTTGGTGTTCTCATGGGAAACCACATGCATGAGTGTATATGGAAAGAGAAAGGGTTAATGGCATGAGCGGATGAGTTCCTGGATGGATATGAGGTGGGTGCTGGTGTGGCACGGGAACATGCATGTGCGAGGCCCATGGGACACCATTGGTGTTTGTGCAACCCACTGGCTTTGCTTATTTTCAAAATGTTTTGTTAAAGTAAAATTTGGTGTTTTTATATAACCGGTGATTGTGTGGTGTGTCCTTGTATTTTTGAAAGGTTGGATGTGAGGCATTTCAAGCCAAGAATCCTTTTTGACTGATTTGTGTCCTGAGTTTTAATTCTTATTTGTAAGTTGGTATGAAAGCATGTAGCTAGTTAATTCTTTTAAAAAGTATATTGAGGAGCCCTTGCAGTGGTTCCCCCTGCACGTTTGGTGTTCGCTTGTGGTATGTCTTGACCATTGGACCAGTTCATTTGGGTCCATGGTTTTCTTTCTTGACTAGTGTATCCCCCCCCATAAAGCGTTGACATGTGATTGAAGTGCGGCCACAGGAAAATCGTCATTGGTCGACCCTCCAGTTGATCAGAGGAATCTCTTCTTGAATTCTAGAATTGAACCCACCTCTCCTTTTTTTCAACTAAGCGGATCCTCTCGCAGTGGGATGACATATGCGGGGGGAGTTGAAGGGAGTTTTGTTCTTTTGAGTGTCTGACTCATCAGGTATGAATATTGACACTTTCGTGTTTGAAAGTTCCCCTAGAAACGGCGAAAGTAATTCCATCGGGGAAGGGTGAAGGCGATTCATAATTATCAGTGTTGACCAGTGTCTTTAAGGGATTTGTAGTATTTTTATCGGCTGCAAGGGTCATGTTTGGTGACGTCTTGCAGTGTGAGTTCTCCTTGATAGTCAAGGGTGATGTTTGACCTCATTAATTTGGAATTTATATTTGGAAACAGTGAAGAATATTCCAGTGGGGAGAGGTGGAAGCAGCCTAGAGTGGTCGGTGCTGGCCACTATTCAAAATGAACTTTGGTCCTTCGTTGGTTTTGTTTAATAAAGGGTCTACGTTAGGCCACTAGTGTGGCATACCTAGTCACATGGGGATGCTACGGTCGATTGCAGGAATCATGTGTTGTTTAAGACTCGGTTTGAAGTCCCTCTCCGTATAATGTTCCTCTCAACAGCAATGATCATGTTCAGGTGATGATTTGTGGTGTCCTATTCTCAGTCAGTGTGACAAAGGGTGATGTGCATGCACCATTTCAGCTCTTGTGTTGGTGAATATTCTGTGTATGATCAGTTGGATGTCATAATGTGTTGTGTTTGCTGGTGTTGTCTCGGTTGCAGTGTGGATGCATGTGACACCAAAAGGAGAAGCTCCGTTTAGGAGTTTTCAATACCTGACTGCGAGGTAGGAGATGCTTCAAACATCAGGGCTCCAGCCATAGGCCTCGGAGTGAAGCTAGCGCGTGGTCAGGAACCCCAAGAGTGTATGGGACCCCAACTTTATTTCTGTCATCGGTGTTAAAAGTAGAGTCATTTTAAATTGTTTCTATGGTTGTTCCACTCTGAATGAGTCGTCTGGTTGCATAAGGTTTTCGTGACCATGTGGAGGCGTGTTCATCTCATTGCCTTAAAGTCTTGGGGGTTTCATCCCACTGGATGCAATCGCTTTAGTGGTCCTTATGGGAGTCTGTTGGGTAAATCTGTCTCAAATTTGAATAATGATCATCCAGGAATGTGGAAATAATGGTTTGTCTTGGGTCATGCTTTTGACGCCCCGTTAGTCGGTCCCCTCCCTCCCCGCCCCTTGTGGTGGGGTGTTTGGTCACCATTGGGAATTTTTCAAAGTTCTATATCCTCTGTTATTTCTAATGGCGGTGAGACCCACATTGGATCTCACACAAATTTCTCTGGAATAAATCGGTGTTGGCCTTTCCTTAATGGTGGGGAGTCTGCCCGGACCTCCCCATGTTGGTTTTATAGTCTCGTCTTGGGTGTTGGTAGTTTCTTAATGGTGGGAAGACCCACATTGGGTCTCACATGAATGTCTCTAGAATGAATCGGTGTTGGACTTTTCTTTGATGGTGGGGAGTCCGCTCGAACCTCCCTGTGTCAGTTTTCCAGTCTCTTCTTGGGTGTTAGTAGGTTCTTAATGGTGGGGAACCCCTCAAGCTTTCCCAAGTTGACCTTTTGGTTTTGTTTCTAAAGATGAGTTGGTGATAAGATATAAGGGTGCTTCTGGGTCTTGGTTTCTCTCATTTGTTCATTCCAGACAAACGACGTGGTTTTTGTTTAATGGTGCTTGGGATGTTTCGGCTTGTGAAGTTGGATTCTATGGGTGCGAGAGTTCCCTTCCTTGATTAATCAGCTGGAGGCGTTCTAGCTCTTTGGTGGCAGGCAACACATATCAGAAAGTCTTTATTTGAGTTTCTCGAAGTTGTATTTGAGTCACTTTGTCTGAGCATGATACTTTTGCCTCTCTTTGCTTGGTGTTTGTGGGGATACCCTTTGAACCTTAAGGGAGTGTGGTTTTCTGTTTTGGGGTTTGGTTCTGGTTGTGGATTTCCGGGGATGGAAAGCTTTATGGTGGGGATAATTTTCACACCCGTCATTTTTATATTATTTATTTTGATTATTTTTATTGGGAATCGGGTAGTTCAGGTCGAGTCCCGACTTAAAATTTATTAGTTCTTATTTAGAAACAAATGTTTCTCCTTTAGCTGCGTCCAACGCCCCGCAGTCGAAGCCACGTAGCCTTGCCTTGGTCACTATTTGACTTCGCATGGTGCAATTAATTAAATAAAGTGAATTAATAAGAAAGAAATAAAATTAAAAGCGTGAATAAATAAAAATCAAATAAAATAAGAGTTTTCAAAGATAATGATAATAATTTTATTAAGAGACAATATTATTATTATTATTATCATAATTGATATTACTTTATATTTTATTTTATTACTATCAATTGGGTTTCATTATTTTTATTATTACTAACGTTGTTATTCATATTCTAGTTTATTATTATTTTTATTATTATTATGACTATGAGTGTTTTGGTTTTAGCATCACCGGACACACGGGCAGGGCACGGTTCTAAGACCAAGCAGTCTGACCAGCTTTCAAAATGAGTTAAAACATAATGGGTTGATGAAATAATAATGAATAATGAGGTAGAAATAAAATTAAAATAAGAATATTAATAAACTTTAAGAAATTGTTTTAATAATAATAGTAAGAATGTGTTTGATAATAATAATAATATTAAAAAAATTATATTATTAAGGATATAGAATTTATTAATTTTTTATTAATTTTGAGATAATAATTATTATAGTAATAATTATGTAATGTTATTAATTTTTTTATTTCTATTTTACTTATTTTATTTTATTTATTTCATTACTTTGTTTTTTTTCTTTTTCTTTCTCTTTTTTTTTTGCTTAGAGTTGCGCTATCCCCAACTTACCCTTGGTCTATCACCCCCTTTCCCCTCTACAAATCGCGACTCACCTCTCCCCATAGTCATCGGCCCTCCTCATCCGGAAAATCTGACCGTCCCTACCTCTCTCGTCTGACCTCCTCCCTCACACGACCTCCCTCCTCTCCCCTTGATCTCGTCACACTGAAGGCCTCCCCCTCCGTCGGTTCATCTCACACTACCTCCCGCCTTGGCCAACACCTCCTCTAGCGCTGCACACCCCTCCAACGAACCCCAGCCACCGGACCCCCCTTGCCTTGTCCGGCGAACCCCAACGCCCCCTTTCTTCCTTCTTAACAGGTCGTCGCCTAGCTCCGAAGTCACCCCCCTATGCGCTGCACCCTTCCATGCCTGACCACCCACCGCCCCTGTCCTTGCGTCGTGCCCTGCTTTCCCCATGGCCAGCCTCCTGACTGACTCACTTCCGGCAATCCGACCTCCCTTGGTCGCTGCTCCTTGGTTAATCCCCTTCTTCATTTTATTTTCTTTTCTCTCTTTGAGTTTTGATTTTTCCTGCAGGTTTTTGGTCCAATTTAGGGTTTGATTTCGATTCATTTTGGTTTGAATTCTTATTTTAGGGTTCAATTGATCTTTTTCGGTGCATTCGTATTGCAATTGGAGTTTTGCACCCATTTGTGGGAAATTCAGCGTCAAAGGTAGTTGGTTCCACGTTTAAACATTATTTAACGAATTGATTTTCTAGCTTAGTTAATTTATGATGTTCTTTGATTAATTATTTTGGGTGTGGATTTGGTTTTCTTGAATTTTTTCATGTGTTAAATTTTTTTGGTAGTATGTTTATATGGGTGGTTGCGTTCATTTGGCTAAAAACTTATCTTTAGTAAATTGTTAGTGTTTTATCATATGTGCAGTTAGATTTTCATTTTTGAAAGTGGTGTTAATTGTGTTTCGACATAGCATTGCATGTTCTTGATCGTAATTGAAGGCATTGTAATGGTTGAGTAGGTTGTTTCTATGAAAACCTATGTGAGCTATCTTCTAGTGTTTTATAAAGTTCATGTTTATTTTGTAAAAATTTTCAAAGTGCAATGTTTGTGTTCTAGTGTTTTTATAAGGTTTGTGTTCATTTTGTGAAAATGTGAAAAGTGTGCAGTTTTTGTTCTTGATGTGGCGTTGGGTGTGTTTGGTCATGAAAGAGGGTTGAGTAGGTTTTGCGTGTTAAAGTTGTGTTATGTTTCTTTTCAAAGAATTTGTTTACAAATAATTTAATATGATTTAATAAAATTATTAATGATAAAAATTTAATATGTTTTTTTATAACCAATTATTAGCAATGCAGAAATTTTTTTAATTGAGTTGGGTAAAGTCTTTTGGCGTGCACACCTTGCCAAATGGTTTTCTCTGTGTGTGAAAGTGTGGCGTTTGGTTTATGTAACACCCTGGTTGTTTTATTTGTCAGGTTTTGACATGAAATATGAAATTGGAACATCTTGAGCACAAAAGGGGAAGTCTGGGTACTAGGTGGGCGGACTAGATCTAGCATGCTAGTGATTCGGAAGTAGATCTGGCCCGGTTTCACTTAGCTGGTTTTATGATTACAACACTAACTAAACATTGGATGATGACTGGAGACTACTAGGTTATGGATTGGTTGCCCTACTAGTGGCTTGTGTACGAGAATGTATTTTTTTTTTGTGGTTCCTATACTGCTGTTCATTGAGATGCAATGTTCTAGGGTCCCATTCCTTTTTCTAGTACTTATAGGGCCTCTCCCACTTTTAGTTCTCCTGGATTACTATACACTCACCGTTGGCATGCGGTGCAGCTTTTGGGTTCTCTTGAAGGTTTTAATTTTTTTACTGCAAGGGTGTTTTATTTTTATTTAAGTTGTTTTATTTAAAAGTGTTTTCTTTATAGAAAATGTTTCTTTAAAGTTGTTTAAGCTTTGGTGTCCTTTCATTTATTTAGCCTGAAAATGTATTTGTCATTTAATGTTTATAGGTGGAACCTTTTTATTGGGTGACATCCTACTGGGATTTTGGCTCACACCCTACATACACCTTTGGGTGTATGTAGACTTTGTTTCTTGTGTATTCTAGGTTGTGAAATCGTGCTCAGCGATGGTGGTTCTGTTCGTTGATGGTCTTCTCATGCAGGTTGGTGTTGTGGAATGTGGATGTTGTGCCTCTCTTGTTTCGTGGAGGTTTGAGTTTTAGTTTTAGTTTCTTTTGTTGTTGTTTATTTTGGATGTTGGTTCAAGTTGTAAACCTCTGAATTTGTTTTTAGTTTAAGGCCCTGTTTGGTTGTCTATTTTCAGTTTCAATTTATTTATCTTATCAGTTGCTTTGTGTTTACTGTTTTGGGTAAATCATTCCCATGAGTTAGTTTTGATACCCAGGAACTTGTGCCAGCCCGTGGGGATCGAGAACGCCCTTCGGGCCATGTTGCAGACCGGGTCAGGCACTGGATCAGATGGCGATCCAGCTTGGTTCGTGACAGTATTATTTATCCTCCCTCATTTTTACCCTTACCTAATCTATTACTAAGATAAAATTTCGTAAGGGATCTCTCATCCTCCTCTTTTACTAATAATTCTTTTCCTATTATGTCTTTTAATTTCTTTAATATCTATGTTGTGATATGTTATTAAATATAATCCCTAATTTCCATTTTATGTATAAATTATGAGATACCCTTTCACTCTCATTTATCTCTCTTATGAACCCTTATGTACTCCTGTTACCATGCCGAATTTCCATAAGGGATTCCTCCCTTTCTCATTTTTATCCAAGTTTCTTTATGTTGTAATACCCTTTTAATTTCAATTAAAAATGTTGGGGTTGATTTATCACATTCCACATACTTCCCTACTTATGTTTGAATGATGATATACCACTTTATCTCTAATTAATGCCTTCCGTGTACACATGTTACCATGCCAAAATTCCGTAATGGATTTCTCTCTTCTTATTTACATTCAAGTATTTCTCCCAAAATATGAATCTAAATTCCATTTCATATGTTGGAATGTTCTGTTACATGATCCACTTACTATATATTTCATGTATAAATTATTATAGACCCATTTCTCAATCATAAAACTAACTTATGAATTTTCATATGACGATGTTATGCTGCTAGAATTACACCGTGATTTTCCAAGCCAAAATCATTATGTAGTGAATAGCATACCCATTTCTCTATCAAGGATTTTTACCTTTATGAACATATACATATTTAATGGTACTTAAATTTATGTATTACACATTCCTTAATCGTGTAATAACTTACTATGTTGAATGATTCCATGCTATATGATCCATATGGCACACTTATGCATGAAATGAAATGTTTATAAAGGGTGCACCCTGATAGCTCTCTAATGTGTTGGGTAATGTTTAGCACCATGATAATCCATGTAAAATGAGGGTTTACTCATGATAATTCATGTGAAATGAGGTTTTACTCATACTAATTCATGTGAAATGAGGGTTTACTCATGCTAATCCATGTGCAATGATCATTGGATTATGCTAATATCATGTTGTATGTTGCCACATTTCCATGTTATGATAATCATGCTGTATCATGCCTTTTTTTTCAAGTTTCTCTTGTGCTCAATTGATATTCCTATTATCTAACATGTATTGTATTCTTCATGTTATTCCTTGTTTACTTCCTTACTGGGCTTTATAGCTCACCCTTTTCTTATGTATGTCCTCGAGTTATCTTATGCAATGCTAAGTACAAAGGAATTTTTTGGTCATGTAAAAGGATTTTTCTATAAAGATGTTGTATTTTATGTTTTAAGTTGTCATGTAATGTTCCTAATCCCCAAAGAAACTATACCTATCAATCTTTTGGGTTGTATTAAGTTCAATTTTATGTAATAAATCATGTTTAAGTGTGTAATAAAGAGCAGGGTTGTTATAAGGTGAGTATCATATATTATATATTTTCATCAAGGGATTTTAATGAAATTACACGGACTAAAAATGATGACCCCATACATCATTACTATTTAGTGAGTTAAGATCCATATTTCATCATAAAATACATTAGTTTGATCATGTAAATAATCCATGACCATATTCGGTAGACAAAAACTTATCAGTCATATCACATATGATTCTTGGGTAGATGAGTGGATAAAATTATTTATCCAAACCCATTAAATGGATTCACTCAACTCTATTCCTCTGGTATCCTAACTGTTAGGGTTTCCCCACTAATGTAACATAAATAAAATTCCAGAAAACAAGGAAACTAACTGTTAGGATCAACTTATTACTTTCTTTCCTTATGCAAGATAATTCATGGGTACCTAACCATTAGGGTCACCTATACTGAATGATTGAGGTATTGACAAGTATCATTTTAGAAGTAATCTAACAATTAATATTTTAAAGGGTTTTCTTAAAAGTTTCACATGTTTAATATACATATAATTCATATTAAACTCATTACATCTAATTCAACATTAATTTTTCTCATGTTTTATTCTTTTGTGTAAGCATGATTCTAGCAATTTAGTTTTGGAATCCTTATTTCATCCAACAAATTAATGTGTTCACACTAAATTAATGTGAAAATATTTATAAAACTGATAATTTTGTTTTACTCACCCAAAAATAGAATTTCATTATATTCATACATATCAAAATGTATCTTATTCATAAGGTACATGAACATTTTGATGTAAAACCATAGACTCATATGAGATTGAAAATATCCATATAAGTAAGCTCAGAGCGACAGATAACCAACTCATCACCTTTCTAAAACAAAGAATAATCCTCTTAATTGGTGTCTAGTATGACCTCATGTACCTTTCCCTAAGGATACTTTAATCAAGAGATAATTCAATTCATGATATCTTTAACACCTAATTTGCACAAACTATATTCAATAACTATTCTCAAGATTATAACTATAAGGACTCGTCCTTAAAACGTTACATAATCTTGAATTTTACACAATCTCATACATTATTACACATTGAGTATCTTTTTTGGGTTTAGATTTTTAAATAATTAGGATACCTTACATACATAACATACCACATTCATAAAGGAGGATACTACTAAAAACAGTTTCCATATTTTTCAAAATATAAAACATTAAAGATTAAAACAAGATTTCTTTGACAACCCTCTACATCATTCATCACTACTCCCTTATTTCTCTTAACCATCGTTATATCCTGTGAAAAACATTTTAAAAACTTGGGATGAGTATAAAACTCAGTGAGGGATATAAAGAAATAAATCGTTAGTCTAGTGATGACATAAAAACCAATAAAACTCATAATCATAAAAACTCATATGCATAGAAACATCATGAAGTTTCCTTAGGACATATTTACCATATCACTCTTACATTAACCCTTGAACATGGAATAAACTTTTGGTATACTTCCATCTCCATAGTATCCAATGCATTGGAGTGCTATAATAGGGTTCACCATTCATATCTTGAGCTATAATGTGCTCAACCCAACATATCTTGATCTATAAAGGGGCTCAACCCAACATACCTTGAGCTATAATGGGGCTCAACCCAACATATCTTGAGATATAATGGGATAAAACCAACATAAATAATTTCCAAGGAACATATCATGGTAATAAATTATCTTGTAAATCAGTAGAAAATGTTCATGCCATACACATAAAAAACAATCCTTTTGAAATTTATTAAAGAGAGTTTTAAAAGGGTTCAAAAAGGAAAGTCCTTTAAAATATAATTGGAGTGAGAATTAATATAATTGAATGGATATGTGTATAAAATGTAAATACACATATTGAAACATAATATATACAAAAATTAATAACATAAATAATCTTAATACCATATAATTAATAAAGAAGAAGGTTAACCCAAAGAATAGAAATTGGGTTAAGAGTTCCCTTACCTCGGGTTCTTCTTAATTAAAAAGTGTTTAAACCTACTGTATAATGGTTAAAATAGTTTTATTAATATCTTAAAGAAACATATTAATGTTTATAACAACTTATATGATAATTTCATAACATCATTTCACCCTTTAATTATTAGTATTTTGTTCTTTCCATTGTTTTGGGTGCTTTCTTTACATGTTTTCCATGATCGGTTCATGATGGATGATCTTGTCGATTAGAAGAGAAACTCCATAATTGGAATGGAATGGTAGTTAAATATTTACAAAACCATAAATTATTCCATTTATCATTTTTAATTTTGAAATAAGGATGATTCATAAGTTAAAACATTAATGATGTTCATTTAGATCATTTTAGTGGTTCTTTGATAATAACGACCTCATTTTGTTTTATAAATTAAAACCATGTGTAAAAAAGAATTATTGAACCATGGATGATAAATAATACATATATTATAACCCTATTAAACCATAAAAATGGTTTTATGACCATACCTGAAAGAATTAAAGCAAATTGAAATCACATTGTCCACGATGTCGGTAATTCGACACATCACAGACAATGTTTTTATTCCTTGAATAAGTGGGAGAGGAGAAGAAGAATGAAGCTGAATTTTACATGAACATGAGAAAATCCAGAATATACATTATTTATAGATCTTTCATGACTCTTGGATAAGAAGATAAGAAGAGACTATAATAAAAGAAAAGGAAAGGAAAGGAAAACACATGAAAAAGGAAGAGGATTTCTTACCTCTTGATCTCTTCTCCTTGAGATCCTTCTTAAGGACTTTGGTTTTGGTCTTTTGGTGAGACCAGAAGCTCTAGGTCATGGGGAAGAATATTATGGGGGGAATTTGGAATAAATTAGACAATGATCAAGTCTTGAGAGGTGTGGGAGGAAGAGGGGAATGAGGATGGTATTTATAGTGGAGGAGGGAAGGTATTTTACATTATTATAATCATTATTATAATATTTTGCTCAAGACTATGAATAATCTTAATTCATGTGACCCCAAATAGTAATAATAGAATTTCATTTCGAACCAAGTGGTCTTACATCACTTATGATATCATAAATAGTGTATTTAACTGATAATTTTAATATATGGTATTTTACAGTATTTCACTATTCATCGAAAATTCAAGAATTTTAGAAAAATCCCAAAAATTCACCCTAACCATTTTTCAATGCATAGAATTAAAAAATGGACTCCATTTTTTGAAAATAATTTTCTAAATATTATTAATTTAATTTTTAAATAAATACATACTTAATTCAAAAATTAACAATTTTAAAACTATAACTGCTTTTATATCACATTGAAAAATTAATCAAGATGTAATTATCTTAAATAATTAAGAAAATAAAATAATAATAAAATTTACTATTTATTATGGTCATATTACTATTCATATTACTATTCATAAGGGTATATTACTATTCACAAAAAATTAAGTTGGCTCCATTAGACTCCAAATAATTTACTGAACACAATTACAGATGGTCATTTTTTGAAATTCAAAACATAGAAGTAGAAAAATTATATTTAAATTATAGTTGTAAATATCTACTTAAAACAAAGTTTCATGAATTTCATTTATTTTTTTAAAACCTTGGGGTGTTATATTATCCCTACCTTCTAGAAATTTTATCCTCGAAATTTTATTTACTCATTAAACAAGTGAGGGTACCTTTGCCTCATAGAATTTTCATACTCCCATGTTGCTTATTCTACCATGTGGTTTCTCCAAAAAACCTTTACCTAGTGGATTGCCTTATTCTGTGATACCTATTCCCTTCGATCAAGAATATGAACTGGTTTCTCTTCATAAGAAATGTTCTCTTCCAGCTGAACTGCTTCTAGGCTCAAGACATGAGTTGAATCCGAAACAAACTTCCTCAACATCGAAACATGAAAAACATTGTGTACCTGAGACAAACTCAGAGGCAAATCTACTTGATATGAAACTGGTCCAACTTTCTCTTGGATGTCAAAAGGATCAATGAATTTCAGACTCATCTTTCCTTTCTTACCAAAACTCATCACACTTTTCCAAGGAGATATTTTAAGGAAAACATGGTCACCAACCTCGAAAGAGAAGTCTTTCCTTATGTTATATGAATAAATTTTCCACCTTCTCTGAGCTATCATCATGTGCTTCTAGATCATATTCACTTTCTCAGCCACTTCCTCTGCTAATTTTGGCCCCATCAAATTTCTTTCCCCGACTTCATCCTAAAAAGTTGGAGTTCGACACTGATTCCCATACAATTCCTCAAAAGGCTCCATCTGTATACTAGAATGAAAACTTTTATTATAAGAAAACTCAACTAAAGAAAGGTGTTGATCCCAACTTCCCTGGTAGTCCATTGAACAAGCTCGAAGCATATCCTCCAAGGTCTGAATCGTTCATTCTGACTGCCCATCTGATTTAGGATGAAAAGTTGTACTAAAATTTAATTTTGTTCCCAACAACTTCTAAATCCCCTTTAAAAAGTTATAAGTGAACCTGGGATCCTGATTAGATACAATGGAAAGACTAACTCCATGTAACCTGACAATCTCTTTGAGGTACAATCTAGAAAGATTATCCAACGACATTGTATCTCAAATAGAAAAAATGTGCATATTTTGTGAGCCGAACAACAAAAACCAAAATCGCATTATTACCTAGAGAAGTATTAGGTAGTCCCACCACAAATTCCATTGATATATTCTCTTATTTCCACTCTATCACTGGAAAATGATGAAGCATCCCCTTCGGTAAATTCTGCTCTGCTTTAACCAGTTGACATATCAAACATTTCACAGTAAATTCCGCAATATCTCTTTTCATTCCATCCTACCAGTAATACTCCTAAAGGTCTATGTACATCTTAGTACTCCGAGGATAAACTGAAAATGGAGAACTATGAGATTCACACAAAAAAATATTTCTTTAACTGGGAATCACAAGGCAGAGACAACATTTTTTTCAAATCTTTAAACACAATCTTTATCAAGGTTAAATTCTGGAGACTTACCCATTTTAACCAATTTTACCTTTTTCTGTAGCTCATGGTCTTCCTTATGCGATTTCTTAATTCTGTCTGATAATGATGACTGCACTGAAACCTAAACCAAAATAGATGTATTCCCTATACAGACAACTTCTAAGTCAAAATTCATCAAATCATTAACCAAGGGATCATGTTCCAAACGTAACATGGTTAATGATGCATGATGTTTTCGACTCAAGTCATATGCCACTTTGTTTGATTTTACTAGATGGTAATTGATCGTGCAATCATAATATTTTATCAGTTCAAGCCATCTTCTCTGCCTCATGTTTAATTCCTTCTGAGTGAATATATACTTCATACTTTTATGGTCAGTATATATTTGACATTTCGATCCATATAAATGGTGCCTCCAAATTTTCAAAGCAAAAACCATTGCTTCCAATTCCAAATCATGTGTGGGATAATTTAAATCATGAGGTTTTAGTTTTCTTGAAGCATAAGCAATTACCTAATCATTCTACATCATAACACAACCAAGTCCCTTCTGTAATGGTTCGGACCTCTCCGGTCCATTACTTTGTAAGAATGTGGTGGTGACTTGGGGGTGCGTTTGGGTGAACTTTTAAGGAAGACCAAAGGGAAGTAGCTTTCGCACGGGTTGCGCACGGTTTGTCTAAACCGTGCGGCCAAACCGTGTGAGGTGAGTGTTAGAGGCAGTGGATAACGCACGGTTAGCGAACAGTTTATCTAACCGTGTGGACTAACCATGTGAGTAGTGTTGGAAAGGCAGCAACTAACACATGGTTAGCTCATGGTTTGTCAAACCGTGCGGACTAACCGTGCGGGTACTTAATCTTAGATCCTAAAATGTTGGATCTAACTCATTTTGCCTCTAAATGGTTCGTTTAAGCCCCTAAGTGGCCATAACTCAGTATTACCCTCCCTTGATGGTAGGAGAACCTCTCCCAAGTTTTTTGGAGGTGATCCGAAGGCATCCCTTGGCGAATCAAAGTCGGTTTCTTGAGGTATGTGATCGTTCTCCTTCATTCTTGATCGTTTCCTTAGATCTACTTAGATCTACTTCTCCTCTTCCCTCAGTTTCTTATATCTACGCCTGTTATGGGTAGATCTAAGTGTTTGGATGCCAAATATGATGATTTTTTTTCTTGGTTGTGTTAGGAGAAGGGATCTAAGGAGGATTCTTATAGGATCATCCCGGATTCATATGTGTTCTTCGTTTGTTGGGGTTCTCGTCAAAAACCTTTGAGGTAGGGATCTTACCTTCGTCTTTCTCTCTCTCTTTTGTGCATCATGCGGGGTGGGTATCCTCTTGTTTTCATGAGGTACGGTTGAACGAGTAAATAAAGATAATAAATGGTTAAATAACGGGTTTGGGGGAAATTGTGTTGATATCGTTGTTCCATTTCCATCAATTATTATCCTTGATTATGTTGTGAATTGAATAGGATTATGTCTACTAAAAATCACGATTTTTGGGGGCCTTTGATTGCGCAATTAAATTTTTCCCTGTGTTTCTGGATTTTTTTGTGGATGGAATTTCATAGAATGTGGAAATTGGTTAATCATGTAAAGTTGGATGATTAAATGAATACCTGAACCCTTGTATGATCACCCGATTAAATTAAATGAAATAATGAATTTTGCGGGTGCTGGTTGGGGTTTAATTATGTGAAGGTGTGTTTCATGGGTTGTTGTAGAATGGGTGAGTAGTGGGGATGTGGTTGGCTTGGTTGTGGATTGGCGTGTATCATATGGTTGTGATGGGAAGCAGATATGCGGTGAATAGTATAGAAGGGATAATGATGCAGTACGGGTATTATTTCTGAGGTGTTTGTGGTTTTGGTGGTTGGAAGTAGGGCTGCAGGGATGGGTTGTGCATATGAATAAAATTGGAAGAGTTAACTAATGAATTGTGGGGAAGGGTAGTTGATTAAATAAGTAAAATCAATGGAATTGATTGGCTGGTAAAAGAAAATGTTTTTGTGTTGCTTGTGTTTTTCCCTAAATATATTTGTGGTTGGCAGGGATATGTTTTTAAGAACGATTGATCTGGTTTGGTTGTTGTTAGTTTCTCAATAGTTAAGGAACTGATAAACTAAAACTGTTGAACAAGAAAAGCTTAATGGGGTTTGGGGCTGTTCTTTGTGAGCATACTTTCGTGGTAGAAGTGTCGAGGCATGTGCTCAGATCTTTTGTGTATAAGCCTTAGGATGGGATGAGTGGTTGATATAATTATATAAATCTGTATGTTTTATGTTTCTTTACGCACCCCACCCATGTTGAGCACTACGTGCTGAACACCCGTGGGACGGGGGGTGAGATTCCCAAACATCCAAAGGATGACTGGTTACTATTCTTCCATGTGCTCCCTCTTCTAGGTTCTATATCCCAAGATCCTTTGGGAATGTTATGATAGATATTTCCCAAGAGTCTTCGGGATGAGGATGTGATGTTTTCCCAAGAATATTTAGGATAAGGATGTGATGTGTTCCCAAGAGTATTCAGGATGAGGATGTGATGTGGTTCTCAGGTGTCTTTGGGGTGAGATATAGTTATGGCCGAGGATTGAGTACCGGCGTAATGCGATATGATATGTGGTTATGGCTGAGGATTGTGTGCCGGCGGGATACTATGAGCTTCCTATGTCTAGGTTGTGGCACTAGCTCGAGCTTCATATGGCCAGGTTACGGCACTAGCTTAGGAATAAAGGGAAGCATCAGAGCATTAGGCATGAGGGCTTGAGAAGTATTCTGTGGGAAGGTGGTGCGGGATACCCATACTTTGATAATATTACTATATTACTCTATTGACTTGTGATATTTGGTGAGTGTGTCTTGTAAGGTTGGGTGGATAGATTCCTTTCTAGGATTTGGTTCCTTCTATTTTCTCATGGGGCATTAGGATGTCTCCCCACCTGTGCATGAGAGCTTTAGGTTATCCTACTAAGTATACTTGTATGATCACCCTATGTTTACTTTCAGGTCTTCAGGAGGAATTCAGGGACTGTGCGGGGCCATGCTAGTTGGGCGTTGGAGTTTTTCTGGTTGCAGTCTTTGCTTTATTTCTGGTATCTTACCTTATATATTTTCTTGTTCCTGTACTTTTGTTTCAGTTTTGTATAAAACATGCATATGGGTTGGTTTTGGGTTTATTTTCATTTACTTGTTCCTTTTTCTTTTGGTGTTTGACTCATCCTATTTCCCAATCTTAAATAATAAAAAGGGTAATGCCTCCCATATTTGTGAAAACTCGTACCCTTGGTGCTAGTTGCCACTCTGGGGCCTACTGAAGGCGGGACTCGGGGGTCATTATCTCCCTTTCACCATTGCCAGCTCAGGAGGGGTATCTTTGGTGGGAGGGGGTCATGACAGAATGGCATCAAAGCCAGGTTATTGAGAGATAGGATGGAGTCTAGAGTTAGGCATAGTGAGGATTGCATGGGATGGTAGGGCAACAGTGTCGGGTGATCTTGGAGCGTGAAATAGGCCAGGGAAGACCGGCTAGGACATGGGATTTTGGGGCCCCCCGTGATCTGATGCAAGGACTCTGGACCTACCGAACAACCAAGTGAGGCTACACTGATTGCAGGGTAGAGACCATAGGAAAGGTACATGCATCATAATGACTTGTGTTCTTGTGTTTTTGGGGCATTTTGGGTATTTAAAATTAATAAGGAGTCTAAGAAAATTTAAGAACAATATTCTACACTACTCGGGCTTAAGCATTCCTTGTTTACCTTGCAGCTATGGCACCTAGGAGACGACCACAAGTAGTGCGGGAGATCGAGGCCCAGGAGGTTGACTTGGCTTATTGAAAAAGGGCTGACCGAGAGGAGGAGGAGACAGAAGATGCTTCGAGCCTTTCAGCGACAAACCCTCAGTAAGTACGAGGGCAACATCTCAGACATGGAGATAGAGAGCTGGCTAGAAGAGTTGGTGATAGCTTTCAGCTTGAATTGGGCTTCGAAGGAGTACTGGGTTCCTCTGGCTATGAGCCAGATGCGTGGAGTAGCGCGTCAGTGGTGGACGCTTTATCTTGGAGAGAAGTGGGAGGCTGAGGTCTCGTGAACTGACTTCGAGAAGGAATTTCGGGCGGAATTTCTCCCTTCCACAATGAAGGCTAAGAAGAGGCAGGAAATACTCTCCCTCCAGCAGGGGATTATGTCAATGAGAGAGTTGGGGATCAAGTTCAAGGATCTCCTTCACTTTTCTCCCGAACTCTTTCTGGATGAGGAGTCTCGGGTGAGACATTTGGAGGAGGCACTTCGACCTTCTCTCCAGTATGTTGTTACTCCCTTCACCTTACTGACATACTTGGAGGTCCAAAACAAATATAAAGTGGTGGAGAGGATGCACACGCTGGGAGGTGTGTCACGATAGGGAATCCAGTTGGGCTCGTCAAAGGGGAAAGCTATCAGCAGCAGGCCTCCAGCATCAGGGCCCTCTAGGTTATGACCAGTAGGGAGCACGACTTAGCAGTTTCAGTTTCGATCTTCCGGTCCTCGCCCTTTTACTTCAGGCCCAGGACCGAGGTGTTTCATCTGTGGCAGTCGTGGTCACCTTCGGAACCAGTGCCCGGACCGAGTATAGTATAGTGGCGGTGGACCAGTACAACACCTGCCTCGGCCACAGTAGTTTCTAGCCAGGCCCTTCCAGCAGCAGCATCAGGGGCAGCGAGCTCCCGCTCCTCCGAGGGCAAGCATTGCAAGAGGAATCTGACCTTAGGGTGCTCCTCAGGGACCTCGACCAGGGCGTGGTCAGGGAGGTGACTGACAGCCGAGAGGCAGAGGAACTGGGTGTGGGCAAATGCACGCCATAGAGGCAGCAGGTCCAGAAGTCGTTCGAGGTACGATCAGCTTGTTTAGTACCCTTTCTTATGCCTTGTTTGATTCAGGAGCTTCACACTCCTTTGTTGTGCCCAATCTATCCTATTCCTTGGGCCTAGACATAGAGACACATTTCGTACCCCTGGTTTTGAGTACGCCAGTCGGAGGTCAGACTAGCTTGTCTCTTGTTTTCCGGGGATGTAGGTTGATGTTGGGGCCACACCAATCCATTAGAGATATCCTTTTACTGCAAATGCAACCATATGACGTCATTCTAGGCATCGACTGGTTGTTCTCAGTGTGTGTCGTCGTCGATTGTTTCTGAAGAAGGGTTGTGTTTTCAGACTTGGTCGGCCGACGTGTGACTTTCATTGGTGAGTGGGGTTACCAGGAAGGTAGCCGGTGAGTGGAGCCCCTCCTTTCCTTGTTAGCTGAACTGTCAGTGGAGTCGGTGGATACAGAAATGGTGGAAGTCCCAGGGATTGTCGGTGAGTTTATGGACGTCTTCCCTGAAGAGGTGGCGACTCTACCCCCTCGACGCGATGTTGAGTTTGGGATATACTTGAAACCTGGTGCTCATCCGATTTTTATGGCTCCCTACCGGATGGCACCTTCTGAGTTGTGAGAGTTGCAGATTCAGATTGATGATCTGATGAAGAAGGGTTTTGTTCGAACGAGTGCATCACCATGGGGTGCTCCAGTCTTATTCGTAAAGAAGGCATATGGTGGTCTCAGGATGTGCATAGACTACCGGAGACTGAACCAAGTAATCGTCAAGAACCGTTACCCCTTCTCGAGGATAGACGGTCTCTTTGACCAGCTGAAGGGAGCTGGTTGGTTCTCTAAGATCGATCTGTGGTCTGGATATCACCAGTTGAGGGTGAAGGAGGGTGACATCTTGAAGACTGCCTTCAAGTGCAGATATGGGCACTTTGATTTTGTAGTCATGTCGTTCGGTGTTACAAATTCACCAACTGTGTTCATGGGACTCATGAACTCCATATTCCGGGAATACCTGGATCGGTTCATAGTCGTGTTTATTGATGACATTATGATCTACTCAAGATTAGAGGAGGATCACACTGAGCACCTGAGAACAGTTTTAGAGGTCCTCCGATAGCACCAAATCTACGGGAAATTGTCCAAGTGCAAGTTCTGGATGTGAGAAGTGTACTTCCTTGGTCACGTGCTGTCTGACCAGGGAATAGAAGTGGACCCATCGAAGGTCAAGGTGGTTGTTTCTTGGGTAGCACCCAAGAACGTGGTAGAGGTTTGTAGTTTCCTTGGACTGGCAGGTTACTACCGGAGGTTCTTACCCAACTTCTCCCGAGTTGCAGTACCTTTGATAGCCTTGATGAAGAAGGATCAAGATTTCATGTGGGATGAGCAGTGTGAGGCATCCTTCAGTTATCTAAAAGGAAAGTTGGTTAGTTCCCCAATACTGAGATTACCAGAGGAGGGAGTGACATTTGAGGTATTCTGTGATGCCTCAGGCCAAGGCTTGGGGTGAATGTTGATGCAACAGCAAGGTGTGATCTCTTATGGGTCTAGGAAGTTATGTCCTCATGAACGTAACTATTCCACCCATGATCTAGAGCTTGCAGCGGTTGTGTTTGCACTAATGTTGTGGCAGTATTACCTCATCGGGGAGCGCTTCGTGGTCTTCACGGATCATAAGAGTTTGAATTATATCTTCTCCCAGCGGGACCTGAATTTGTGGCATCGAAGGTGGATGGAGTTCCTCTAGGACTACGAATTCAAAATCTCCTACACCGAAGGCAAGGGAAATGTGGTGGATGATTCTTTGAGTAAGAGGAAGGACGCGGTTCGAAAGTCAGCAGATGTCTGGAAGGCGATGGAAGAATTGGCTTCACTACACCTCGATGTATGGGAATATGGTGGTAGAGGTTTTTTGTTTCAGATGACAGTGCAGTCCTCCCTACTACGGTAGGTGGAGGAGTCTCAGTGGGGAGACATAGAGAGTGAAGTGATGCGCGGTCGGGCTAGCCAGGGCAATGCTCCGGAAGGATGGTCGGAGGATGGTCTGAATCGAATTTTTTTCTAAGGGAAATTGTTTGTTCTAGAGGTAATGCATGAGAGAGTTCTTGGTGAGTTCCACAACTCAACCTTGGCAGTACACCCGGGTGCTTCCAAGATGTACCAGGGCTTGAGAGGGCAGTTCTAGTAGCCCAGGGTGAAACGGGAAGTAGCAGAGTTCGTAACAAAGTGCCTCGTGTGTCAGTAGGTAAATGCTGAACACCACGTTCCAGGAGGTCTGTTACAACCTTTAGATGTCCCTGAGTGGAAGTGGGATGACATTTCAATGGATTTTGTCATGGGACTGCCTAGAGTTCAAGGGGGTTGTGACGCCATATGGGTAGTGGTGTATCGGCTGACAAAATCATCCCACTTCCTAGCAATCAAGGATTCAAGTACGGTTGATGCCCTAGCTCAGAGTTATGTGAATGAGGTGGTGTGGTTTCATGGAGTTCTAAGATCTATAATCTCCGACTGGGATACCTGGTTTAACTCGCAGGTCTGGAGAGGATTGCAACATGCTTTTGGCACCCGGCTATGCCTCAGCACTGCTTTCTACCCCCAGATAGATGGGCAGATAGAGCGCACCATCTAGACTTTGGAAGATATGCTACGAGCATGTGTTCTGGGCCTTGGAGTATCATGGTCACAACACTTGCATCTGATAGAGTTCTCTTACAACAACATCTATCACTCTACCATTGGTATGGATCCTTTCGAAGGTTTTTATGAGAGGTCATGTTTCTCACTTGTATGTTGGACAGAGGTCAAAGAAGCAGGTGTTCTTGGCCCGAAGGTGGTACAGAGCACGATGGAGAAGGTTTAGCTTATACGAGAGAGGATGAAGGCATATCAGGACCGGAAGAATTCATACGCCGATAATAGGAGGAGACCCTTGGAGTTTGAGGTTGGGGACCACGTGTTCTTGAAGGTCTCTCCTCGGCGCGGGCAATGAAGATTCGGAAAGGGAAGCAAGATTTCTCCCAGGTTTTTCAGGCCCTTCGAGGTGTTGTGGTGGGTTGGCGAGGTTTCTTATCAACTGGCATTGTAGCCACCACTACAAAGGGTTCACGACGTCTTCTATGTATCTCATCTCTATCGGTACCTGCACGATGATTCACACATCCTCTAATGGGGAGAGCTAGATATCAGGGATGATGCAACGTTCATGGAACGACTCGTGATGATCAAAGGTCGTGAAGAGAAGGTGCTTCATGGAAAAACCATTCCTTTGGTTCGTGTGCTATGGAGGCATGGTGGGCTTGAGGAGAGTACCTGGGAACGGGAGGCACAGATGCGTGCCCAATACCCAGAGCTGTTTTGAGTTTTGTTCTGTTATACTAGTTTTTGATTAAGTGTTTTTACCTTGTTAACTACGGAATGTGTTGTTTTCCTTGTTCTCTGAATATTTATGAATAGTTAGGACTATAGAGAGTGGAGGACCTGATCCCTAATCAAGATGCATTAAGGTGGATGCGATTAAACCCATGCGGGCGAGCCAGTGCCACCCAAAGCGGATAGTATCTTGACACAGGGGAAGAAACTCCCTAACCCATATGATTGGATAGCTTGACCCTTTAATGTTGCATGGTTTCTTAAGGGGGGTGTTCCTATATGTCGGAGAGGTTCACTCCTGAGAGGTATCTTTTGGGGTGGTTGTTCTGACCCCCTCTTTTCTTCAGGTTTGGTTTTAATTCTCAAGGACGAGAATAGTTTGAGAGGTATCTGATGTAATGGCCTGGACCTATTCGGTCCATTACTTTGTAAGAATGTGGTGTTAAAGGTATTATGGGAGGTTAAGGTGACTTGGGGGTGTGTTTGGGTAAAATTTTAAGGAAGACCAAAGGGCAGTAGCTTTCGCACGGGCTGCGCACGGTTTGTCTAAACCGTGCGGCCAAACTGTGCGAGGTGGGTGTTAGAGGCAGTGGATAATGCACGGTTAGCACATGGTTTGGCTAACCATGTGAACTAACCATGTGAGTAGTGTTGGCAAGGCAATATCTAACGCACAGTTAGCGCACGGTTTGTCAAACCGTGCGGACTAACCGTGCGGGCACTTAATCTTAGATCCTAAAATTTTGGATCTAACTTGTTTTGCCTCTAAATGGTTTTTTTAATCCCCTAAGTGGCCATAACTCCGGATTACCCTCCCTTGAAGGTAGGAGAACCTCTCCCAAGTGTTTTGGAGGCAATCCGAAGTCTTCCCTTGGCAAATCGAATCCGGTTTCTTGAGGTATGTGATCGTTCTCCTTTGTTCTTGATCGTTTCCTTAGATCTACTTCTCCTCTTCCCTCGATTTCTTAGATCTATGCCCATTATGGGTAGATCTAAGTGTGTGGATGCCAAATATGATGATTTTTGGTCTTTTTTGTGTTATGAGAAGAGATCTAAGGAGGATTCTTGGAGGATCAGCCCGGCTTCTTGTGCGTTCTTCATTTGTTGGGGTTCTCGTCAAAAACCTTTGAGGTAGGGATCTTACCTTCGTCTATCTCTCTCTCTATCTTTTGTGCATTATGTGGGGTGGGTATCCTCTTGTCTTCATGAGGTACGGTTGAACCAGTAAATAAAGATAATAACTTGTTAAAGAACGGGTTTGGTGAAATTGTGTTGATATCATTGTTCCATTTCCATCAATGCTTATCCTTGATTATGTTGTGAATTGAATAGGCTTATGCCTACTGAAAATCACGGTCATTGGGGGCCTTTGCTTGCGCAATTAAATGTTTCCCTGTGTTTCTGGATTGTTTTGTGGATGGAATTTCATAGAGTTTGTAAATTGTTTAATCATGTAAATTTGGATGATTAAATGAATACCTGGAACCCTTGTATGATCACCCCGATTAAATTAAATGAAAGAATGAATTTTTCAGGTGCTGGTTGGAGTTTAATTATGTGAAGGGGTGTATCGTGGGTTTTTGTGGAATGGGTGAGCAGTGGAGCTGTGGTTGGCTTGGTTGTGGATTGGCTTGTATCATATGGTTTTGATGGGCAGCGGAGCTGTGGTGAATGGTATAGAAGGGATAATGATGTGGTACAGGTATCATTTCTAAGGTGTTTGTGGTTGTGGTGGTTGGCAGCAGGGCTGCATGGATGGGTTGTGCATATGAATAAAAGTGTAAGAGTTAACTAATGAATTGTGGGGCAGGGTAGTTGATTAAATACAGAAAATCAATGGAATTGATTGGCTGGTAAAAGAAAATGGTTTCGTATTGCTTGTGTTTTTCCCTAACTATATTTGTGGTTGGTAGGGATATGTTTTCTGAACGATTGATCTGGTTTGGTTATTGTTAGTTTCTCAGTAGTTAAGGAACTGAAAAACTAAAACTGTTGAACATGAAAAGCTTAATGTGGTTTGGGTTTGTTCATTGTGTGCATACTTTCGTGGTAGCAGTGTCGAGGAATGTGCTCAGATCTTTTGTGTAGAAGCCTTAGGATGGGCTGAGTGGTTGATATAATTATATAAATATGTATGTTTTATGTTTCTTTATGCACCCCACCCATGTTGATCACTACGTGTCGAACACTTGTGGGATGGGGGGTGAGATTCCCAAAAATCCAAAGGATGGATGGTTACTGTTCTTCCCTGTGCTCCCTCTTCTAGGTTCTATATCCCAAGATCCTTCGGGCAGGTTATGACAGATATTTCCCAAGAGTCTTCGGGATGAGGATGTGATGTTTTCCCAAGAGTCTTCAGGATGAGGATGTGATGTGTTCCCAAGAGTCTTCAGGATGAGGATGTGATGTGGTTCCTAGGTGTATTTGGGATGAGATGTGGTTATGTCCGAGGATTGAGTGCCGGTGGAATGCGGGATGAGATGTGGTTATGGCCGAGGATTGTTTGTCGGCAGGATACTATGAGTTTCCTATGGCCAGGTTATGGAACTAGCTCAGGAAGAGGGGGAAGCATCAGAGCATTAGGCATGAGGGCTTGAGTGGTATATAGTTGGAAGGTGGTGTGGGGTACCCATACTTTGATAATATTACTATACTACTCTATTGACTTGTGATATTTGGTGAGTGTGGCTTATAAGGTTGGGTGGATAGATTCCTTGCTAGGATTTGGTTCCTTCTATTTTCTCATGGGGCATTAGGATATCTCCCCACCTGTGCACGAGAGATTTAGGTTATCCTACTGAGTATACTTGTATGCTCACCCTACATTTACTTTCAGGTCTTCAGGAGGACTTCAGGGACCGTGCGCGACCTTGCTAGTTGGGCGTTGGAGTTTTTCTAGTTGCAGTCTTCGCTTTCTTTTTGGTATCGTACCTTGGATCTTTTCTTGTTCTTGTAATTTTGTTTCAATTTTTTATAAAACATGCATATGGGTTGGTTTTGGATTTATTTTCATTTACTTGTTCCTTTTTCTTTTGGTGTTTGACTCATCCTATTTCCCGATCTTAAATAATAAAAAGGGTAATGCCTCCCATATTTTTGAAAACTCATACCCTTGGTGCTAGTCACCACTCCAGGGTCTACTGGAGGCGGGACTCAGGGTCATTATCTCCCTTTCACCATTGCCAGCTCAGGAGGGGTATCTTTGGTGGGAGGGGTTCATGACACTTCAATGAAGCATCATTGTAGATGAAAAACTCACCATTTTAGGAAGGCAAGTCCAAAACTGAAGCATTCACCAATCTCTTCTTCAGTTCCTGAAAACAAACATCACATTATTTTGTCCAAACAAATTTAACCCCTTTTCTTGTTAACTTAGTTAGCAGGCTAGATAACCATGCAAATTTTTTAACAAACCCTTAGTAATAACCTGCTAATCCAAGAAAACTATGAATCTCTGTAACATTTGTAGGTCTTGGCCATTCATAACCCACTTTTGTTTTGGCAGGATCAACTGTTATTCCATCCTTATTCACAATGTTCCCAAGAAAAGAAATATTTTACAACTGAAAATCACACTTTCTGAATTTTACATATAGTTTCTTTTCTTTTAAGGTTTTCAAAATAACCCTTATATATTTTTTATGCTCCTCTTTACTTATAGAATATACCATAATTTCATCAATAAACACAACTACAAACATATCCAAGAACTCATGAAATATTCTATTCATAAGATCCATGAATACAAAAGGTGCATTAGTTAACCCAAAATGCATAACTACAAATTCATAATGACCATATCTAGTATAGAACACAGTCTTTGGGATGTCTTCATCATTTACTTTCAACTAATGGTACCTCGACCTCAGGTCAACCTTCGAAAAATATTTTTCTCCGTAGAGCTGATCAAACAAATCATCAATATGAGGCAAAGGATACTTTTTTTAACAGTAATTTTATTCAAGGCTCTATATTCAATGCAAAGTTTCATTGAACTGTCTTTTTTCTTAACAAACAAGACAGGAGTTCCCCATCGTGAAGTACTAGGTCAGATGAAGCCTTTATCTAATAATCCTTGCAACTGCTTTTTTAATTCTAGAAGTTCCATTTGGTCCATTTGATAAGGGGGTTTATAAATTGGCTTAGCATTAGGAACTAAGTCAATAGTAAACTCAACCTATTGATTGGGAATAACACTAGGCAAATCATCGGTAAAAACATCTAGGTATTCATTTACCACTGGTACATCATTAATCTGGATAGTTCCCTTATCTTCAAAAATATGAGTAAGAAAACTTTCATTTCCATCATTTATCAGTTTCTTAGCTTCCTGGTATGTTATTAATGGTATGGGTTCATTATTGTACACAAACTAAAATTATTTCTAAAAAACAACTTCTTTTTATCTACAATCTATCTTAGCATGATAAAAAGAAATCTAGTCCATGCCCAAAAAAACATCAAACTCTACTAGAGGAAAAAAACAAGGTTTGCAGGTAGACACTTTCCACAAACAAGGATAGGTATATTCTTATAATTTCTTTTTGCCAAAATATTTCTTCTAGGTGTTTTTACCATGAGATCTGGTTTCATTTCATGAGGTTTAATTCCCAATTTTTCTGAAAATTTCTCAAAAATGAAGGAATGTGTAGAACTTGAATCAAACAAAACATTTTCAAAATCTTTAAAAACAAGAAATGTACCTGATACTACCTCATTTGATGGCTCAACATCTGCTAAAGTGGTTGCAAAATATTTTACCAAACCCATCTTCTTCCAATCTTGCTGATTCCCTGCTTGAGTAACTAGCTTCGGACAAACATTAGAAAAATAACCCAATTCCTTACATTTAAAGCATCTCACCATCGGCTTCTCATTAATTTTCAGATCATTTTCCTTGAACTCACGAGACATGTGTCCAAACTTTCCATATCGGTATCATTTCCCATAATTTACAAGACATTCACCAGGATTCCTTTTACCACACTTTTCACAAGAAGATAAATTCATTTTCTTACCTCTAGACTTATTTGATGAGTTATTCCCCATTGCCTTACAACCTGGCATCTTCTTATTCTTATCATCACATGGCACATATTTTTTAGAAAACTTCATCTCAACTTTTTCAGCATAATGAACAAGATTCTCAAATATTTTAAACTCTTGTGAGGCCAAAGATCTTCGCAAAAACGGTTTCAAACCAGAGTAAAATCTATTAATTTTACTTTAAAAATCCCAAGTAAAATCTAGTACATACCTAGAAAGCCTTTTGATATTGGCTCCATATGTTTCCATAGAATCATCATCTTTCTACTTCATTTCCATGAATTTTTTCTCTATTCTAAGTCGAATAGTTTTGGGAAAATATTTTTCCAGAAAAAGACTCTTAAAATCATCCCATTCCAAACTATCAAGATCATATCTTTCTCTCATATTCTTAAAAAGAGACCACCATTTGTCATCTTCACCTTCCAAATGATAAATTAATAGTATTAACTTTTGATTTTCTGAACATCCTATGACATTAAATATCTTTTCTAGAGCATTGATCCATCCTTCAGCTGTCACTAAATCTGTGGTTCCACTAAATGTTGGAGGATTTTGCCTCATAAAATGCTCCACAAAAGACATTTTTTTTATGGTAGATCATGTTCCTATCTAGCATGGATACCACCACCATTTATTTCTTGAGTCAAATGATCCATTTCAGTCACAAACAACTCAGTTCTGATTCCCACCATTTCAGGCTATAGATTCGGACAGACATCAGCCTCTTGGTGCCTTCCTACTTCTGCTTCCCTGTTTCTTCTACGGACAACCATTCTAAAAAAAATAACTTAGATTAATAAACATGTTAATCCTTAAATTATATAACATTTCAAATTAATAATAGATTAAAAATCAGTTATGGTATTCTTTAAATATCATCCCAACCCCTAAAGTTATCTAAACCATCCTCTGATACCAACTATAAGGACCCGGCCTTAAAATGTTGCTTAATCTTGAATTTTAAACAAGACCATACATTATTAAACATTGAGGATATTTTGTGGCTTAGAGTTTAAAATAATTATAATACCTTACATACATAACATACCGCATTCATACAAGAGGATACTACTAAAAATAGTTTCCATTTTTTTCAAAATATAAAACATTAAAGCTTAAAGCATGATTTCTTTGACAACCCTCAACATCATTCATCGTGACTCCCTTATTTATTTTAACCATACTTTTATCCTGTGAAAAATATTTTAAAAACTTGGGATGAGTATAAAACTCATTAAGGGATATAAATAAAGAAGTCATTGGTCTAGTGATAACATAAAAACCAATAAAACGCATAATCATAAAAACTCATATGCATAGAAACATCATGAAGTTGCCTTGGGACATATTTACCATATCACTCTTACATTCACCCTTGCACATGGAATAACATTTTGGTCAACTTCCATCTTCAGAGTACCAAATTCATTGGAGAGCTATAATAGGGATCACTTGTCATATCTTGAGCTATAATGGGCTCAACCCAATATATCTTGAACTATAAAGGGGATCGACCCAACATATCTTGAGCTATAATGGGGCTCAACCCAACATATATTGAGCTATAATGGGATAAACCCAATATAAATAATGCCTAAGGAACATATCATGGTAATAAAGTATCTTGTAAATCAGGAGAAACTACTCATGTCGTACACATAAAAAACAATCCTTTTGAAATTTATTAAAGAGGGTTTCAAAAGGATTCTAAAAGGAAAGTCCTTAAAAATATAATTTGATTGAGAATTAATACAATTGAATGGATATGTTTACACACTGTAAATACACATATTAAAACATAATATATACAAAAATTCATCTCACCAATAATCTTAATACCATATAATGAATAAAGAAGAAGGTTAACCCAAAGAATGGAAATTGGGTTAAGAATCCTCTTATATTGGCTTCTTCTTAATTAAAAAGTGTTTAAACCTAATATATAATGGTTAAAAGAGTTTTATTAATATATTAAAGAAATTTATTTATGTTTATAACACCTTATATGATCATTTCATAACATCATTTCACCCTTTAATTATTAGTATTTTTCTCCTTCCATTGTTTGGGGTGCTTTCTTTACATGTTTTCCATGATCGGTTCATGATGGATGATCTTTTTGATTGGAAGTGAAACTCCAAAATTGGAATGGAATGGTAGTTACTTATTTATATAACTATAAATTATTCCATTTATCATTTTTAATTCTTAAATGAGGATGATTCATAAGTTAAAACATTAATGATGTTCATTTAGATAATTTTAGTGGTTCTTTGATAATAACGACCTCATTTTGTTTTATAAATTAAAACCATGTGTAAAAAATAATTAAATAAACATGGATGAGAAATAATACATATATTATAACCTGGTTCAACTATAAAAATTGTTTCATGACCATACCTGAAATAATTAAAGCAAATTTAAATCACATCGTCAACGATGTCGGTAATTCAACTCATCACGGACAACGTTTTTATTCCTTGAATAAGTGGGAGAGGAGAAGAAGAATGAAGATTAATTTTCCATGAACATGAGAAAATCCATAATATACATGAATTATGGATCTTTCATTCCTCTTGGATAAGATAATGGTAATATACTATAATAAAAGAAAAGGAAAGGAAAGGAAAACACATGAAAAAGGAAGAGGATTTCATACCTCTTGATCTCTTCTCCTTGAGATCCTCCTTAAGGTATTTGGTTTTAGTATTTTAGTGAGACCATAATCTCTAGGTCATGGGGAAGAATATTGAGGAGGTAATTTGGCATAAATTAGATAATTCTCAAGGCTTGAGAGGTTTGGGAGGAAGAGGGAAATGAGGGTGGTATTTATAGTGGAGGAGGGGAGGTATTTTACATTATTTTAATCATTATTTTAATCATTATTATAATATTTTGCTCAATACTATGAATAATCTCAATTAATATGATCCAAAATAGTAATAATGGAATGTGAGTTCGAACCAAGTGGTCTTACATCACTTATGATGTCATAAATAGTGTATTTAACTGATAATTTGAATATACGGTATTTTACTGTATTTCACTATTCAACAAAAATTCAAGGATTTTAGAAAAATCCAAAAAAATTAACCTAACCATTTTTTGATGTGTATAATTCAAAAATAAAATCTATTTTTTGAAAATAATTTTCAAAATATTATTAATTTAATTTTTAAATAAAATCATACTTAATTCAAAAATTAACAATTTTAAAACTATAACTTCTTTTATATCACATTAAAAAATTAAACAAGATGTCATTATATTAAATAATTAAGAAAATAAAATAATAATACAATTTACTATTTATTAGAATCATATTACTATTCATAAGGGTATGTTACTATTCATCAAAAATTATGTTGCTTCCGTTAGACTCCAAATAACTTACTGAACACAATTGCAGATGACCATTTTTTGAAATTCAAAACATAGAAGCAAAAAAATTATGTTTAAAGGCTAGTTATAAATATCTACGTAAAACAAAGTTTCATGCATTTAATTTATTTTTTAAAACCTTGGGGTGTTAAAATAACTCTAAAAACAAATTGAGGCCAAGATAGAAGAAAACTAAAACTTATGGAGTTGCACCTAGAATGTAATGAAAGGATCTATCTCATAGAAGAAATTTATCACATAAATGAATTATTCACATTACTCACATTATATAAAAAATTATAAACATGAATAATATAAAAAATAATAATTAAATGAACATTATGTTTTACATGATAAATAAATATGAATTTTCATATTTAACAGTCTTGTAAAATAAATTTTTTACGCCTATAAATTTATCATTTATAACAAATTTATAAACTATAAACAAATTTATAAAATATTTAAAATCTTTCCAAAAAAGGGGTATCAATTTTCTAGCCCACTTGAGTAGTTATCCATTATAGGGACAACAACCAAACTCAAGGGTAGGTCGACCAAGAGCAGCAGAGGGTGTGATCATGGTTCAATTCCAACATAAGAAGCATGGGAAAAACACTAGGGAAAATCCATGGTGTGAGGTGGAACCTCAAACCTATGGAATAGGGTGGTAATAAAGGATTTCAATGGTTTCCCTCAATGCATTTTTGGTGATGAACAATCACCCTCCTGAAGTGAAGTCTGATGTGGGATGTGTTCAGTAGGGCACTGCTCATCCTTACACACACTTCATGCACATTTCATTCTCAAAACACTCATGGTACCTATACATGTCACACATAGCCCATCATGACATCACATTAGCAATCAATGAAATGTCAGGTGGAGCAATATGATGCTTTCTTTTCTATGGCTTGTAATGAAAGAACTATTATCCAAAAACCTTATTGTGATTCTCCCTCTTGGTCACATTAATAGCTTAATGTAATGTCACTGGTGGAGTAGGAGTATCTACCATTATGTTATCACATAACATGAATCCAAATCAATAATAAAGAATTTAATGTATTCTTCATTTAAAAGTGAAAGAAACACGTTGATTCGTTTAATATTATGGCTCTAATACCACTTATGGTTATAATGGGATCATCCTATGATTATTAATAGGGGAAGAAAACCCAAAAAGAGCCTGATCTTTCCCTAAAAGAACCAAATATTCTTGAAAACAAAGAGCACTAGAAAAATATAGAATACCAAAAACACTCATGAAAATACCTCTATATTATTCTTCTATATAGTATGGTTTAATGATGATCACATGAGGAATAAACATAAGTTTCTCACCTTTGTATGTGATCCATCGGCTGAAGGATCTATGATCATATCATGAGGATCTTGAAACGTGGAAGGGGTGTCAACAGCTTCACCTTATGAAAAACTGTGTTTCAAGAATAGGGAATATTCCATAATCTTTTCATGAAACTAGTGGTCTTTAGCAATATCCTACACACAATCAACACATCACAATAATGAGAGAACTCCCTCTATATATACAGTACTCGATGCTCATCAATAAATGAGGAGTGTCAATAGTAATGTCATACGTTGCTTCCTATAGGAGTGATCTTCATTGAAAATTTCAATGAATATGTTCATGCATTAACTAATATATATCATCGACTTATAACTGAAGAAAAATGTGTGGGTGTAATGTGGAAATACCAACTGAAGGAAACTGTGTGACTTAGTTGCATCACATGCAACTGGGCTATATTAGAACCAACGTATCCTTGATTTAATTTTTAAGGATATGTTGGGACCAAAATAAACTTAAAATATATGCATCATATTCATATAGTTTTAGATCACTTCTAACAATATCCCCCCTTACACTAAAATCTCATAATGTTTTTGTGCTAAACTTTACAACTCTTTGTGAATCCATCCAAACTCTTTTGGATATGGTTTTATCAAGATCTCTTCTTTTTTTGAACAATAACTTTGTAAAAAACTTAATATTTATCCAAAGGCCTAAATGTATGACCCTATGGGCCTTAGTAATGCAAAAAAACATGAAATCCATATTTCATATATATAAGCAAAGAGCGGCCTCTAGCAAAGCATCAGTGCTACTCAATCAATTAATGGGTCTAGTGTGATATCTTACAAACATAATCATATCTATATGAAAACATTTCAACCATAAAATTTATCATATACATCATATGTATACATATATAATACCTTTTCCCATTATATTGAGTGACTATGAGAAAAAATTTCAATCTAGTATAGGCCATCTCATTTTTCTTGTTTCTATGAAATAGATTGATTAGGTCGATGAATGCATCACATGTCATACATCTAACTGATGAGTAAACTTCATTTCCCTCATCCAAGTAGTTGAATACATCATATATGACTCAACTAATCATGTTCATTCATTTCATTATTCTAATTCAATCAAGGGACATATGTCATTACTTTTCATACAAGTGTACAAATTCTATCTTGGTTGTGCTCCAACGAATGACATGATTAGAAACATACCCAACCACCCTTGAATTATCTAAGTCACAATGACTTTCATAATAAAGGTATTAAAGTATGAATGTTCTCATGTTGAGTATCTCTCCAACCTTAGGTAATAAGGATTCATAATAAGCATACACCCCTAAGTATATTGATGACAGTATGACATTCCATGAGATAGACTTTGGTGGGTTGATGCAATTAATAAGTCTCTACATGTTACCTCATGAATCTAATATTCATGTTTTGTATACAAACCTTTGTAATAAAAATTAGATTTTATTCATGTTAATCTTAACAGATCATCACAATCCATAATACTTTGTGATCATCGTCAATTAGGGATAACTCAAAGTCACACTTTGATGGGATATTATTATTACATTATTCATGTAAAGTAAAATGAAACACACATGAATGAATAATAAATGAAGATTGAATTCATTATAATAACATGATACATTATGAAACCATTACATAAATATCTCAAGTATCATATACCAAGAGACTATACATGACTCTCATGATTCTGTTGAGATAATTATTTTATCAAAGGATCTTCTACATTACCATCTGTAGCCATCCGACTGATATTAACAACACCAATCTCAATGATATCTCATATAAGATGGTATTTATGAAGGATATGTTTAATTATTTGGTAATACCATGGTTCATTATCTTTATAAGTAACTCTATTATTGTCACGATAAAGATCGATTGTTTCACCAATGCTAGGAACCACTCTAAGTTCAGTAAAGATATTCTTGATCCAAACAACTTCCTTCACAGTATCTGATGTGATGATGTAATCTACCTATAATGATCTGGATTGTTACGTGTAAAATTTCCAAGAAAATTTGAGCTTTTTCAAGTGTTTTATAAATTAATTTCCACCTTTAAATCTTTTTTTGGATCCATGGTTTGTTTGGAAGAATTTGCGGGATAATTCAGGGTGTTTTTTAAGGATTTAATAGGATTTTTAATGGGTGCATGGTTTGATCATGATTTGACCAAACCATGTTGATTCTCCAAGAAACTATGTGGATTATGGTTGAGGAACATGGGGTGGATCACGGTTAGGCTACACAGTTGTCAAACCATGTATCCTTCCCTAGGTAACCATGCAACCCAAGCATGATGAAGGCGCACAATTTATCAAATCATGAATCCTTCACTAGTAACCTTGTAACCCATTCCAATGGAAAATCATGGTTGGTGCATGGTTTGAAAATCGCGTGAAAAAATAGTGTAGTTTCCCTAAAGAAGAAGTTGACCTCATAAGGTTGGTGCATGGTTTGTCTAACTGTGTGACCAAACCGTGTGTTCATGAATTTAATGATCTAAAACTCGATTAAATGACTATTAACCTTTTGAATTTATTGGTTATTCCTCCTATTCTCTAAGACTCTCAAACCTAGGGACTCTAAAGGATTTTCTTAGTAAATACCACCCCTTCCTAATGCGATTTTGATAGATCTAGGAAGATCAGATCTTATAAACTCAAGGTTTGTGCTTTTTTTCATTCTGTTCTTTGTGTTCATGTCAGATTATCCCTTATTCCCTAAAACAGAACCTTATATCTGGGTTGTGATGTTCATATATAGAGTATTGGGGTTTATTTGATGAGTTTTTTGTTTGGTGATAGATCATCTCTAGATATATCATGTTGGAGGTTCTCTCTTTGGTCGATTTCAAAATATAGCATCGATGGTGGGTCTCAAAGGAAATATTTGGTGCGAACGGGCTTGGGTGAGGATGTTCATGACTTAGATGGTTATTTCCAATGCTTTTAGAAGACTTGAGTGGGAATAATTATCATAGATTTCTTCTTTGAGGTAATTTTTCCCTTCAATACTCAATCATATGTGCATCTATGGATGGAATTTATTTTATGCTTCATATTTAAAGTATGATTTCATATCATTCATATGACTCTATATTTCTTGTGTGTGCCTTCATGATTGGTTGGGTTTGGGTGGTATGGATATAGATTAATAGACCCTTGTACTAAGAAATGAGGTGACCTTGAGTCTCTAGACCCATGATGAGTTCACTTATGCATGTAGGGTGTGTTAGTATCTTTCAGAAACTAGGTATCAATGAGTCAGAGATGCTGAATCATCTGAAAAGAGACTTTATTAGGTCTTAACTCATGTGATGTGATTCTTTTACCCTAGTTTAGTTTTATTAGGGTTGGGAATGCAGGTATGTCGACATGCCTTAGATCAAAATGATTCATCCTAGGCTTAGTGTGTGAGATAATGAATAATAACCCTTGTATAATTTGATAATTCTCCCTCAAGAGACATATGAGGTAAAAAACCTTGGGGTTGTGAGTTTCTGAATTGGATTAGATATTCCCTATATCTATTAGAATGGCGTGAAGATGTTGCATCTGAGCATTGAACGGTCTTCCTTTAAAGACATGGGTTTCCACCTTATCGTAGGTCATGAGAATTGCCTTAAAACTTATCCATGAAAATAAATAGGTCTTAGTTAGGAGTTGGATCTTCCCATTGGGGACCAAGGTTCAGGATGATACTAAAACTATAGTATCACTACACAGTGATTATTGGGAGTTATTACCAATGATCATAGACTGAGGTTGATTAGGAGCCTCCAATAGGTTATCGCCAGGTGGTATGTGTGATTCTATGACTAGAGTTGTTAGTAGAGGGCTAGACGAGGATGTGTGAGCAGTAGGCCAAAAGTGTGTTGAGTTGGGACCATGTTGTGTTGCATCGTGCTGGTGACTGGTGTGGTATGATTATGTGGTATAAGGAACTTTACCTTAGACCTTTGAGGATATTCCATGCACTTGTATAGATGAGATACCCTTATACCTTGGGGGATGTGACAATGCACTAGTGTGTGTGATATTCCTTACACCTAGGTGGATATGACATGAATTGTATGCATGTGTTTTCCCTTGAGACCTCAGGTGGATGTGACATGCATCAACATGCGTGTATTTCCCATGTTTCCTTGTTTGTTATGATATGAATAGGGGTGTGTGTGTGTGTGTTCTTTCATGAGAGATATTGTATGATATGGTATGTCTGGTGTTTATATATGGCCTGTGACACCTATGTTTTCTATGTTATGCATATGGGTGTGTGTGTGGCCTATGAGACCTATGCTTGTTGTGTTTTGGCCCAAAACATATGTGATTGATATGATGACATTGTTTTTATGTGATGTTTTTGGTATATGTTATATTGTTGTTGTTATTTGTATGGTAACAAATTGACATGTGGACTCATTGTGGCTCGGTATCCCTAGAGGGGTGCATGTTTAGAAGCTGCATGTGGAATGATAACAAGACTAAGTTAGACACCAGGGCATGGTGAACTTATGTGGCCTGAACTGGGGGAATAATGGTCTAGAATGACCTGGCCAGAGAGGCAACAGTGGAGAGGGGGCATAATAGCCTTATGTGGCTTGACCTATGGCCTTCGGCCTAGAGACGGGATATGATGGCCTTATGTAGATTAACCTATGGCCTTGGGCTTGGAGACAAAGCATGATAGCCTTAGATGGCTTGACCTATGGCCTTGGTATAGTGTTGATATTTAGAAACCTTATGTTTGGCTCCTTAACTTTTGATATTATATGACCATTCAGACTTTATTCTGGAAAGGATTCGAAGCAGGTATAGTCAGGGTTCTTGGTGTCTTGGTCAGTGCACGATAGCCCAACATATGATTAATCATTTGTGAATTTATCTTTCATGCATACACAAATATATTATTATGTTTATTAGGGGTTCTTGGTGAGATCATACTAATTTTATATGCTCGCACCCAACACAGGAACCTCGGTGTGCATGCAGACCTTACATTTGTCATTTAAGTTGAGTACAAGGATGTATGGTTGTTCGAGATGGGGTAACTCGATGCTTATGTGATATCAGGATTTCTTTGGACCTTGAGTTTTTGTTGGTTCTCCTATATAGTTTAAATTCAGTTATATATCATGTGTGTGTGTGTGTGTGATTTACCCTTTGGACGATCAGTGGTATGTCTTGTTTTACATCATCATTTTTTATAGCATTATGTTTATTGATATTATGTATATCCTGATGGTCATGCATATGTTATATGATTTGGTTATTTACATAATTATTTACTCTTATAGGAGGGTATAGTCTCCCCAAAACTTACCATATACCCTCACTTCTAGTTGGAAACCACTAGCATGTGGAGAGGCACACTTGAGGTCATGTGGTACTTTAGCCCAGACCTGGTGATTCAAGTCGGGGTGTTAAAAAATGATATCATAGAATTTTTATTATTCATTATTTTTTATATGGTATAAATACATCCTAGGAATATTTTGGAGCTTTTGATGGATCACAGACTTGTGAGTCATGAACACTTTTCAAGTGAAAATTCATGGCTACCAGGGTTAGGGATTGTTGTTCTTGTTATGCGTTGTTATTATTGAGATGTTTCTTGAAATAATGTGTTACTGGAGATGTAATTTCTATGGTTTTTTTTCTAGTTTTTTTGGAAGGATACATGTGATAATTCATCATACTTCATACATAGGAATCACATGACATGTACTTTCTTATCTGGGTACATTTTTTGATGGAAATCCATGTGGATCTTATGGAACCAGATCTCTCTGGTTGTGAAAATGATCCCTTCACCAAGGTAAATGCATGGAAACTCTCTTTGAACAGCTTGGGCACTCAATGACATGTAAATAACTCAATAAGGGCAGACATTCCTGATAGGTGATCTGATGAAAATCAAGGATTTCCCTACGGTTGTGGAAACCCTCGAGGGTTGAGTAGTGGATCAAGATTTATACTTTGAGCATTATCTATAGAGAATGTTTTTTTCCTTGGTATCAAATTCGAGTTATTGATAAAGATCAAAATTTTTTTGGGTCCTGATGGTTTCCTAGTGCGTCTCTAATGGTTTGGGCATGCGGGATATTTTCATTCATGAAAAAGGCTCTGAGAATGATCTTATCAAACAAGGACAGTCTCTACATGTAGCTTAGTCTATGGTTTAGGACTATAATCCTATACTTGGTGAGTAATATATCTTAGTAGAATTATTAGGTTGCATAATAGTATGAAACTATTGGGATTTTTTGAGACCAAGTGGGTTTTGGGCATGAAAATCTATGGAAGGTTCACTTGGGGGAACTTTACCTTGAGAAGAGGAGTGGTGTTGCAACGGCTTATTGGGAACACCTTGAGGCATGAACACTTGTAAATATAGGTTTTTCGCATATTTCTTGGTTTGTGGGTGGCTAGGAATAGATTGGTGACCTGACCATTGGTGATATCAGGTGTTTAGGTGAATTTGATGATGTTATGGTAGTTGAGCACTAGTGTTTTTGGGTTCGAGATAAACCTTGAGTTAAGATATCCATGAGTTAGGAAATATTCTTGGGAAATATTAATATCCCCATGGTGAAAGGTGACATTGATATGGTTTGGAGTACCATTGTGTGTTTATCCTGGGTGTAAACCTTATCAAGAACGTCGGTAGATGACGAGCAGAATAGCATAGCTCAAGAGAGCAACGCACGTGTAGTGTTAAACCGGTTGGGATTTGATATCAAGGAGCATCATTAAGGAAACCCTAGGGTGGGAATCACACCATAGGTTGATGTAGGATGTAATATACATATCCTATAGATTTTAAACATCAATAATGATGTCTCTAGTTTAAAATAGGAGCAATGGTGATCAATGTTTAGTTGGCACTCAAATATGAGTGTATGGTTACGCCTGATCATTACATTCAGTGATGAACTACCTATGACTGGAATCAACAATGATAAGGATACTTCTATTTTTCATATCATTGGATCATTCATGGGTGAATGATATTCATTTGGAAGGGTTGTGAAGGCACTAAAGTTAGTCGTTGAATGGTCATAGTAACATCAAAAATTCGGTGTGTTGGTGGATCCAAGTGAAACTGGTTTCACAATGAATACCATATTTCAAATTTGTATGTGAAGTTAGATAGATTTTATATGTAAACATTGGACTTGAGATAAGGTGGCATAAATCAGTAAGTGAGTCGGTTTGGTCATACTCTGTGCTCAGAATGAAATCATGAATGTTGGCGAAGGAAGTTAGTGATCTAACCAGGGGATCTAAACCATAATATGGGATTGGTATTGGGTGTCGGTAGTTGTATGATGTGATTATAATTCAGGTATTAAGAAATCAAGGCCTAGTTGTTTGGTATAATATCATCTTTGAAGCAAAGTTTCATCAGAAAGGTTAGTATGATCAGGCTTGGAGTTGGAGTTGCACTGTAGGAGTATAATGGGTGTTCAATAAGGGAACACAACCTTTAAAGGTCAAGTTTGATCCAAGTTCTTTGAGGTTGATCACAGATCCTTCTCAAGGATGAGAATCATTGTGGGGGGAACATAACAACTTGTTTTTTTACATGCGAAATTCCCTATGAAATTTCAGTTTTTTAGGTGTGTGATAAATTAATTTTCACCTTTAAAACTTTGTTTTGATCCATGGTTTTTTTGGAAGAAGTTACGGGATAATTTAGGGTGTTTGGAGGCTTTTGAAGGCTTTTTAAATAGTGTACGATTTGATCATGGTTTGAACAAACTATACTAATTCTCTATAAAACCATGAAACTTATGGTCGAGGCACATAGGGTGGCGCACAGTTAGGGTGCATGATTGTTCAACCGTGCAACCTTCCCCAGGTAAACATGAAACCTAAGCATAGCTAAGGCACATAGTTTATTACACCATACAGCCTTCCCTAGTAACCATTAAACCCATTCCAATGTTAAAATCATGGTTGGAACATGATTTTACAAATCATGTGGGTTCCATGAATAAGTAGTGAACCTCGCACAGTTAGTGCAAAGTTTTTCTAACTACGTGATCAAACTGTGTGTGTGTGTGTGTGTGAATTTAATGATATGAAAATCCATTAAATGACCATTAACCCTTCAAATTCAATGGTTCATCCTCCTATTCTATAATCCTCTCAAACCTAGGGACTCCATAGGATTTTATTAGTGAATCACACCCCTTCCTAGTGCGATTTTGATGGATCTAGGTAGATCAAATCTCAGATACTCAGGGTTTGTTCTTTTTTTTACTTTCATTATTCATGTTAATTTCTAGTTCTACCTTCTTACTTGGAATAGAACCTTAGATCTGGGCTATGATGGTTAGATCTAGAGACTTGGTCTTGATCTGATGAGTTTTCTCAGTTTAGTGATAGATCATCTCTAGTTATATCATGTTATAGGTTCTCTCTTTAGTCGATTTTCAGATTTATCATCGGTGGTGGGTATCATAGTGAGTCATTAGTGTGATAGGGATTATCCAAGGATGGGTGAAGCTTAGATGATGTTTGGAAAAGTCTTTCACTAGATCGATGATCATGGATTCCTTCTTTGAGGTAAGTGGAACCTTCGATACTCAAACATATGTTCATCTATGGATGGAATTACTTGTATGATTCATATTGCAAGTATGTTTTCATATTGATCATATGCCTCTATATTTCTTGTTTATGACTTCATGATTTCTTAGGTTTTGGTAGTATGGGTATAGACTGAGAGACCCTTAGACTAATCAATAAGGTTACCTTGAGGTTCTAGACCCATGATGAGTTCACTTGTGCATGTAGGGTGTGTTAGTATATTTTTCCAACTAGGTATTCATAAGGTGATGATGTCGAATCATCTGATGATAGACCTTAGTAAGCCTTAGACCATGTGATGGGATTATTTTATACTGGTTTGGTCTTCTTGGGGCTGGGAACATAGTTATGTTTATCTTACTACATACCTTAGATTAGAATGATTCCTCTGGGACTTAGTGTCTGGGATGAAGAAGAGTAACCCTTATATCATTTGAGTAGTCACTCTGGAGACATGTGAGGTAACCAACCTTAGGATTGTGAGTTTCATAATTGACTTAGGTATGACCTAAAGTTGTTGGAATGACATGAGGATGTTGAAACTGAGCATTGAATGGTCTTTCTTTGAAGACATGGGTTGAGACCTTAGCATATGTCATGAGTGTTGCCTTAGAACATGGACTTGGAAACCAAGTAGGACTTGGTTAGGATTTGACTACCTATTGGGGGACAAGGATTGGGATGAGCCTGCAACTATAGAATCATCATGCAGTGATGATTGTGTTGGTACCAGGGCATGCAGTGGAAACCAGTGGGCTAGGTATTTAAAATTTTTCATCACTAGAGTGATGAAACTTCATCATCCTTAGCGATCTGAGCCCTGGTATAGTTTGAGTATCTTGTGTGGTTTAATAGGAGCACAGAAAATAAACTGAACAAGAACCTCATTCTGATTCGAAGCGTGCACGTCTGTCACAATTCATTGGTGATCGTTGCTTGAAGGATCCAATGTCGAACCCCTCTAGATCTTCCACACACACTTCTTGAATATGAACATATTCCATTCATTGGATTTTAGTGGTTATCACAGAGATTCAACATTACAAAGATCACCATGATCTCGTGCCTTCGATTTGTGAAGGCGCTCTTGGATCATTCACTCAGTTAGAGAGATTCTCTCTTTAAGATTTGGTATGAGATAGAAGCTCTCAATTCCAATTAATGAATATTCATATGAAAGAGCTTCTCTCTACCCTTATATAGTGGATGTCCAAATACCTGGTTAGGGTTCTCCGGCCATCATATATTTAACATCCACTAAATAAGTAATAAATAAATAATTATGATGAACTAATTGTGTCATAAATATTATTTATATTTATCATATACTTTTAATATATATTAAATATATTATGTGATAAACCCGAGTCATTAAATTTACTCGTAATTCCTAATAATATTTAAACGAGCCTAGAATATTAAAATAATATTCATTCATATAATATTAATCCTTGTACTTACTTAAGAACTTATAGATACCTTTAATAAATAAGTTTATCCTAATTATTCTTTACTTGAATAATAATGAATTTATTTAATTATCAGTGATCGATAAAACTCGGACAACTCTTGGACCTATTGGTGGGACCCACCATTTCCTATATACTTATTATCCAGAATATGGAATATTCTTGAATATGATATTATGCGTGACCCTATAGGACCATATATTGATAGCATTAAATATTATTAATAGACCAAGAGTAGAGTTTAACAATCCATTAAGGCCCCTAAAGAGATAGGTAATAATCATATCAACAAAAACCAACCTACGAACATGCATTGTGTAATATAATCTCTTTTTCATATGATAACTCATAAATTAGGATGAACACTTGTGTCATCATCATTTTTTACTTTATTATTTGTTGATCTATTTAGACTGACTTGCCTTTGACTACCATGGATTTGGATTTATGAAGGTACTGTCATCCTGATCAACCAAGATAGAGATATCACTTCCTTAACTCGAAAGTGACAAATTCTATCTTGATCATTCAACCAATTCCATTCCACCAAATGATGCACCAAACATAGGATACCTCGCCATGAAATCATTATCATGGTTTTTTTCTTGAATCAAAGTACGTGATCAAATAGAACACATTAATAATGATATCAAGTTAGGATACCAATACACATGTCTATAGATAGGAGCAACCAATGACATCCAAAAAATTTTGTGTTTATATTGTAGGGTATGTCCTCATGATCTCAACTATTAGAGATCACCAAGTGTGAACTTCATGAGAAGAAGTATCAATGCTTATGATCCCACAGCACCTGATGGCCACACATCATATGTTTCCTATTAGTATGATGTATCTGGACCATAAGATACTACTTTAAGATTACTGTCATAATATCTATAGGTTATCATTATATCCTAGGAACAGCTATACCCCTTTGATACGATGTGTAATCTAAGGATATTACCATAAATATAGTATATGTAGAAGTATAAACACTATTCGGGTAAGACTAACACATGTATATATCAAACTGTGTACATGTAGTGGTAATCAAATTACATACACAAGTTTGGTCTATGGAACCTAATTTCAACACCCCCACTTGCACTAGATCCAACTACTAAAAAGTCTCAATCCTCTATCTCTCACATGAGAATCATGCTTCTGCTAAGATATGGATTTATTTCGGAGGTCTACCACGTTATCCTCTATGGATACTCTACTAGTTGTGACTTCACATCTCTGAGTAAAATCAATCAAGATATGAAACATTAGAAGTATATTCTTAATCCTCTGGTGTGACCTGGGATCCTTGTAAAGCACCATTGTATGGTGTTATCATAATAAACTAGAACAGGGTCTCCACTGCTAGGCACAACACTAATGTCTGAGACAAAACTGCATATCTAGACTACTTCATTTGTTGTATCAGAAGCTACTATATACTTGGATTTTGTTGTATAATTAGTGACCATAGGTTTCTTTGAGCTTCTCCAGCTCACTACACCACCATTTAGGAAAATATGTAGCCTAACTATGATTTTAGATCATCGTGATCTTTTTGGAAACTATCATCAGTGTATCCTCTCACTGCTAATTCATCATCTCCTCTATATATCAGAAATATATGCTTTGTACACCTCAAGTACTTCAAGATTGTTTTGACAGCTGCCCAATACAGCTCTCCTATATTACCTTGATATCTTCCCACCATGTTTAAAACAAAGGAAACATAAAGCCTAGTACATAACATGTTATAAATGATAGATCCCATTATCGAGGCATAAGGAAATCTACTCATTCTTTCAATCTCCTCCTATTTTTTGTGGACACATTTTCTTTGAGAGATTGATACCATGTGACATTGTCAACAATCCTCTCTTGTATTGTTCTATATTGTACCTTTTAAGTTTCTTTTCAATATATGTACTTTGACTTGGCCCAAGAAGCCTCTAAGATCTATCTTGATGGACATTTATCCCTATAATGTAGGTTATTTCACCTAATATTTTCATTGAGAAGCATTCATTTAACCAAGTCTTAACTAAATACAAAACTTTCACTTTGTTTCCCATAATATGTCATCAACATATAATACTAGGAAAATAATGGGATTCCCATTAACCTTCTTATAGACACAAGTCTTTATTTAGTTATTAATGAAACCAACTTCTCTTATGGCCTCATCAAAATGAACATTCCATGATCGTGATGCCTTCCTCAACCCATAAATGGATCTATGTAGCTTGCACACTTTATTGGCATTATTTTACCGAAAAAAATCCTTCAGGTTGAATAATATAGATTTATTCAACCAACTTCCCATTTAGAAAAGTAGTTTTGACATCCATTTTCCAAATATCATAATCATATAAGGCTGTTATTACAAGCAACATTCTAATGGATTTAAGCATTGCAACTAGTGAAAAGGTTTCATCATAGTCTATGCCTTGACATTGTTTAAAACCTTTCACTACTGGTCTTTCCTTATAGTCATTAACCTTACCATTCTTGTCCAAATTTTTATTGAATATCCATTTACACCCAATGGGTTTTATATTAGTTGGTGGGTATACCAAAATCCAAACTTTATTTTGATACATGGACTCTATCTCAGAATGCATGGGATCCTTCCATTTAGCAGTATCCTTGATTTCTACTACTTCCTTGTAGTTTATAGTTTCATCATCCTTAGGGAGTAATGTATCACCTAACTCGGTGATAATAAAACCATAATTCTCTGGTTCTCTAACCTATTGAGTATACCTATATAGAACTTGTGTCTCAGAAACTTCTTTATCTCCCACTGTCTCTTGTTGAGATTGTTCTCATACCAACTCTTATGCATCTAGAGAATTAATTTAATCGAAGTAAATATTTATCCCACTATTTCCATTGAAAATGTGTTCCCTTTCTATAAATATGGAATTTATTACCACAATTACTTTTCTATTTGAAGGGTTATATAGGTAACATCCCTTGGTTTCTTTAGGATAATCTATAAAGATTCACTTTGTGCTTTTAGATTCTAATATATCACTTGGTATAGTCTTGAAAAAAGCCTTGCATCCCTATACATGTATGTGAGATAGATTGGGCTTCTTTCCACACCACAACTCATATGGAATCCCATCTATAGCTTTATTTAGTACTCGGTTAAGGGTATGTGTCATTGTCTGCAAGGAATATCCCCAAAAGAATAATAGAAGGGTTTTCTAACTGGTCATTGATCTGACCATATCAAGAAATGTTCTTTTCCTACTTTCACTAACACCATTTCACTATGGTGTATAAGGAGGAGTGAGTTTGGATATTATCCCACACTCCTTCAAGTGATCAATGAAATCTTTGTTAAGATACTCCCCACCTCGATCTAAGTGGAGTGCCTTAATCTTCTTACCAAGATGGTTTTCTACTACATGTTGATATTACATAAAAATTTGAAAAGAATCTAACTTATACTGCATTAAGTAGATATATCCATACCTACTAAATTCATCAGTAAAAGTAATTAAGTATGAAAACCCACCCTTTTCCTCTACTTGAAATGGACCACATATGTCAGTGTGAATTAATTCCAGTAAATTAGTGGACCTTTCTCCCTTCTCAAGGAAGGGTGATTTGGTTATTTTCCCTTGTAAACAAGCATGACATACATCCAAGGGTTTTATCTAAACTAAGTCTAAATAACTTGCTTGATGTAATTTCTATAAACACTTCAAATTTACATGACGAAGTTTGAAGTTCCATAGGTGGGTGTTATATGAGTCATGTTTGTTGGTTTTTTCATTGATTTCCATTATCGAGTTTTTGAGTTCAAGTATATACAACCCATTGTTAAGATGTACCATACCATAACACATGTTATCCTTGTAAAATAGACAACATTTATTTACAAAACTTGAAATAAAACCCCATGGTGTCTATAATTAACATTGAGATTATATTTTTGGTTACTGAAGGTATATAATAAAAATTATTCAAAACAAGAACCAAACCACTAGGCAAAGTCAGATGATAATCTCCCACTGGTAGGGTTGCTAGACTCACACCATTTTCAGCTCAGAGATCCACTTATCCTTTTTCAATATTCTTGAATCTACTTGGTTTCTATTTATGAATACAAATGTGTGAAATATGTGCCATATCCAATTCCCAACTTGTATATAATGAAAGATTACATTCAATGACAAAAATACCTGAAGTAGAATCTTCACCTTTCTTCTTATTCCTAGCTCTATAATTCTTCTTCCAGTGGTATTTCTTTCCACATAGAAAGCAGACAGCCTCTTTCTCGTTGTCATACCTCTTTATCCTTGGATTTTTGGAAGGATGGTGCATCAGTGCCTTCAGCTTGGACTTTTCCTTAGACCCCTTAGTATTTCTCTTCCTCCTCTTGTTCACCATAAGGGCTAAAGAATTGATATTCTTCATATTCTTATCATCTTGGAAAACTAAATCCAAAAGATATGGGAGAGGATTTTTCATGTTATTTATATTATAGTTAATAATGAAAGTCAAGAATCTTGATTGTAAAGAGGAAAGAATGAGATATGTTTCTAGTTCTTGGTTCAGCTTGAATCCAAGGGTTTCAAGTCTCTTAATATACCCGATCATCTTGAGTACATGAGGTCCTGCTCGATTCCCTTCTGCTAGCCTACACCTATATTGTGCACTGTATATCTCATACCTTTCTTTCCTAGCTCTCTCCTAATATAACTATTGGATATGAGAAAGAATCTTGTAGTAAAATTTGTCCTCATGCATTTTCTACAACTGACTAGACATAGATAGAAACATGATATATTGTACATCTAGTGTATCATATATACACTTTTTTAATTTATCTTTGTCTATCTTACTTGCTTCTTGAGGAGGATTAGCAGGGAATGAGGACTCCGGCACATAAAGTTTCCTCTCTTAGCATAGTACTATGCGCAAGCACCTGTACCACTCTTAGAAGTTATGGTTCTTTAGGATATTTTCCTTATCCAATATAAATCATAGTGATAATTCTCTGGTGGTGTTGATGATTTCCACTTTTGATCAATAAAAAATAAACTTTAGCAATTAGTGCTTAATCTTAATTACCTTTTAGACATTATTGATTAATTAATTATTAAATCATTAAATGTCTCCTACTATTTTATTGAACATCAATAGCTCTCACTGTTAGATTTGGAATACTCTATCGCTTGATTATTTTAGTGGAAAGGATATATGAAACCTCTACTCATATTCTATAAGATTTGGATATGTCACTACTTAGAGAACTTCTAGGTAGGCTCCAGACTAACCAACCATATTAACTCAAGGTTCCTTGTACTGTTGAGTAAAGTCCCTACTTATCGGAATCATAACCTTGATTCTCTAAACAGTTTTCCTTTAAGGTGATATCAAGCCAGCTTTGGCTACTTCTTTGCAACCAACTTTAGTTAAGTCAACCAATTACGAAATTAATATATCTTTGAGGGATTTTATTATTTCTTGATGAATGCAATCCATTTCTATTGAATATGTTCAAACTATATTTTCTTTCTCACAACTGATCATGCATTAATATAAAAACATATGTCACATCCTTATGGATTTTTCTTATTTATTATTTTATGTGATCTCACAATAAACATTCACATGAATAAAATAATAAACAATGCATAGAGGAAATAATTACCTGATAGGTCTTGACCATATAATATTGGTTGATCCATTTTAAATTTAATGGATCAAAAGTGACTTGGGGATTAACATACCTGAGTCGAGTCCTGACTCATATTGCAGTTCGCCCCTGGTCCAGTGTATTCGCTTCTCGTCTAGAGTACTGCCTCGTCTTGGTGGGGTTCGCATCTTATAATGTCATTGTAAATTGTACACGTATACTCACGTGCAAGCAAGGGGTATATGGACGCAATATACAAAAAATAAATTGGATGTGCAGACCCCTTATACATATTGAATAAAAAGACGATGCGCAGACCGTTATTTAATTAACTACTTATTAAAATCATCACACTGTAATAAATAATTAAATAAATTAACAAAGACATACATAGGTACTATCATCAGACCAAACAATATAATAAATAAAAGTGTGATCAAATTAAATTGCAATAGATTTGAAGTACAAGAGTATTTAAATAAATTAAAAGAATTGTTTAAATCCATATAATTTATTCAAATGAATTAATTGAATTTGGTCCCATCATTAATTTAATTTTAATTCCAAAAGTTAAATTAATTAATTTACTACTAAAATTAAATTAATTTTTTGAAGTATTAAAATTTTATTAATTTTAAAACAAAAAAGTAATTTTAATTAATTTAAATTAATACTAAAATTAAATAAATTAAATTAATAAATTTTTATTACATTAATTTATCTGAGGTCTTGAAAACCCCGCTCAGGCCTATTGGGCGCCAAGACACACCCGTGCACGCCTGTTTGGGGTGAAGAAAACCCTTCATAGGGGGTATTTTAGGCCTACCAGCCCAGACCAGTCCATTGCATGGCGGATCGGAGAGAGTGGCCAGCTGGCGGTCTGAGCAAGCAGTAGTCTGCTGCTGCGGTGGCCGACTGCTAATTCAAGGGAGAGGCACCTGGTCTCATGGTAGGAGGGTGGTCGAGCTTCTGGATTGTGAGGAGAGACTCATCGGGTCTCGACTTTCCTTTTTTTTGTCTCATTCTGAGTAAGTCAAGCCGCTATGGTCCCGTGGGTAGAAAAAATCCCAGGAGAAGAATATTCTTCCCAATTATTTTAAAGGTCGCGCTGATAGTGAAAATAAAAATAGCCCCATTTTTTTAGTATGGTCATAACTTGGCCATCCGAGATCAGATCGAAATGTGTGTGGATCCGTTGTGACTGTTTTAATATCCTCTACTTAAATTTAAAGAAAAATAATTTTTCTTGGCTCTCAAAATCTACACGATTTCTCTGATGTCAATTGTTGGTATCGAGGCGCGTAACAAATGCCGATGGGTCAAGGATTTAAAAAAATCATCACCGGAGCAATGAAACTTTTTCATCTCTGATGATCCAAGTCTCAGTATGGTCTGAGGATCTCGTGAGTTTTAATCAAAACACATAAAATAAATTAAATGAGTGCCTCATTCCAATTTCAAGCATTCACATCTATCGTAAGTCACAGATGATCATTGCTCGAAGGGTTCGAGATTGAACCCCTCTATATCGTTCACACACAATTATTGAATCTGCATGTATGTCATTCATCGAATTTCGGGGTCTAGTGTAGAGCTATGACTATCTCTTAGATATCATGATGGTCCCCATGATCTCATGTTTTCGATCCACAAAGACGCTCTTGGATTGTTTACTCGATTAGAGTGATTCTTTATATAGGATTCAAGATGAGAGAGAAGCTCTCAATTTCAACTGATAAATAATCACAGGAAATAACTTCTCTCTCCACTTATATAGTGGATGTTCAAATGCCCAGTTGGGATTCCCTGGCCTCCGTATACTTAATTTCCGCTAAATAAGTAATAAATAAATAATTATTATAAACTAAATGTGTCATAAATATTATTTATATTTATCACATACTTGTAATATATATTAAATATATTACGTGATAAACCTGATTCACTAACTTAACTCACAATTCTCGACAATATTTAAACAAACCCGGAATATTAAAATAATATTCATTCATATAATACTAATCCTTATATTTACTTAAAACACTTGTAAATATTTTTAATAAATAAATTCAACCCAATTATTATTTACTTGAATAATAATGAATTTATTTATTTATCGGTGATTGATAAAACTTGGACAACTCTCAGACCCCATGGTGGGGCTCACCATGTCCTACATAACAATTCACCAGAATAGGGAAAATTCTTGAATATTCTATTATTTGTGACCCTCTGGGACCTTATCTTGATAACAATGAATAGTATTCACATAACAAGAGCAGATCCTAGAAATACATCAAGACCCATAAAGAGATAAGTAATAGTCATAGCAACGACAACCAATATATGAACACGCACTGTATAATATAATCTCTTTGTCATACGATATCTCATAAATAATGATGCACACTTGTGTCATCATCCTTTATTGCTTTATTATTTGTTGATCTAACTAAACATACTTACCTTTGACAACCATGGACATATATTTATGAAGGTACTACCATTTAGATCAACTAGGTCAGAGATATCACTTATTCAACTCGGAAGCGATGAATTATATCTTGACCATTCAACCAATTTCATACCACCAAATGACACACCCAACATAATCTACCTTTCCATGAATTCATTGTCATGGTTTTTTTCCTACATTAAAGTACGTGATCAAATGGTGCACATTGATAATGATCTCAAGTGAGGAGATCAATACACATGTTTTCGGATATAAAGAACCAATGACACCCAAAACATGTATTGTTCCTATTGGCGAGTTTTTCCTCATGATATCAACTACTAGAGATCAAAAAGTATGAACTTCATGAGAAGAAGTTTCAATTCTTATGAACCCCCGACACCTCATGGTCACACATCATCTGTAACCTGTCAGTATGATGTATCTAGACCATAGGTAATTGCTTTAATATTACTATCATAGTAGCTCTAGGTTCTAATTATAGCTTGTGAACTATTATAACCCTTTGATATTACAGGTAATCCAAGGAAATTACCATAAATATAGTGGACGCAGAAGTATCAATTATATTCTGGTAAGATAAACCCATGTATATATTAAAATGTATACATGTAATTGTAATAAAAATACATAGACAAGTTGGGTATAGGGAACCCACTTTCAACATATTGGGATTTAGTACTGAAAAACATAGATCAATGTTGATTAGGAGTTTTCAGTAGGTTTTCATCAGGTAGTGTGTGCGATGTTATGACTAAAGTTTCCAGTGAAAGTCCAGACCAGAATGTGTGAGAAAGCGAGTAGTGTGTTGAGTTGTGACCATGTTGAGTTGTGTCATGTTGGTGACTGGTGTGGTATGCATATGTGGTTGTAGGACCTTTCCCTTAGACCTTGGAGGATGTGACATGAACTTGTGTGCATAAGATACCCTTAGAACTAGGTGGATATGACATGCATTGTATGCATGTGTTTTCCCTTAAGACCTGGGGTGGATGTGACATGTATCGACATGCAGGTGTTTCCCATATGTTTTTATTTTTAATGATATGAATAGGGGTGTATGTTTGTGTGTGACCATGAGGTCCATTGTATGATATGATATGCTTGGTGTTCATATGTGGTTCGTGAGACTTATGTTTGTTGGGTTATGAAAATGGGTGCATGTGTATCTATCAAATCTATACTTGTTGTATTGTGTCCCTAGACATATGTGCCTTACATGATGGCATTAGTTCCATGTGATGTTTTTGGTATATCATATACTGTTGTTGTTCTGTGCATGGTACCAAAGTGACATGTGGACCTATTGTGGATCGGTATCCATAGAGGGGGAGCATGTTTAGAAGCTTCTTGTGACATGATGTCAAGACTGAATTAGATGATGTGGTGTGATGAAGTTGTGTGGCCTGACCTAGGGGCATAATGGTCTATAGTAACCTGGCCCAAGAGGCAGTAGTGGAGATAGGGCATGATAGCCTTATGTGGCTTGAACTATGGCATTGGGCATGGAGATGGGGCATGATAGCCTTAATATGGATTGACATGTGGAATTGGGTTAGTACTACTATGGAGTGACCTCATGGTTGGATCCTTTACTTGTAATGTTCTATGACCATTCAGACATTATTTTGATAAGGATTCAAAGCAGGTATGGTCGAGGTTTGTGGTGGCTTGGTTGGTGCATGATAGCCTGAAATATGATTGATTATTTTTGTATTTATCTTTAGTGCATACACATGTATACGACTCTGTTGATTAGGGGTTCTTGGTGATACCATACTGAGTTTATATGTTTACACCCTACATTATCACCTTGTTGTGTGTGCAAACATTACATTTGTCCTTTAGGTTGAGCATAGGGACATGCAACTGTTCGAGTTGGGGTAGCTCAGTGCCTATGTGGAGATAAAGACTATTTTGGACCTAGAGTAGTCGTCGAGTCTCATGTATGTTTTAACTTCAATTATATCTCGTGTATATATATATATATATGATCTACTATTTGGGAGATCAATGGTATTCCCTTTTTGACATCATCACTTGCTATATCATTAGGTTTATTGATATTCTATATATCCTGATGGTCATGCATATGTTATATGATTTGGTTTTTTCTATTGTGATTTAGTTTGATAGGAGGGTGTCTTCCCAAAAATTACCATAGAACCTTGCTTCTGGTTGGAAACCTCTATCATATAGGGAGACATGCTTGAGTTCATATGTCACTCTATCCCAAACTCAGTAATTAGGGTTGGTGCATTACATTGCCTCTGTTGTCGAGTCTACTATAGTTGCTTGTTTTGAACTCTTCCAACTGATAGCACTACCATTTAGGAAAAACATGAAACCATATTGAGATTCCATATCATCTATGTCTAATTGGAAACTAACATCTGTTTAACCTTTTACAGAGATATCATTATCACCTCCAAAGATAAAGGACATTTCCTTTGTCCTTCTCAAGTACTTAAGGACGTTTGTATATAGAAATCAAGTGACTCTCAACAAGATTGGATTAGTATTCAAAATTAATGATAAGAGTATGGGAGACATCATATCTAGTACACAACATGGCATACATGATGGATCCTATGGTAGATATATAGGGAGTTTTATCCATCCTTGTTAACTCTTTTGAAAGATCTTGAATCTTTCTAAGATTTATGTCATGTAACACCAGTAAAAACCCCTCCATGGAGTATTTCATGATAAATCACTTTAGTAATTTACCAATGTACATGTCCTGAATGATTCCAAGAATCCTTTTAGGCTTATATCTATAGATCTCCATACTTGGTATATAGGTAGCTTCACCCATATCTTTCATCGAGAAACACTTAACCGGCCATATCTTTAGAGAGTGATGTATTTGGATTTCACTTTTGATAAGAAATATGTTATACACATACAACTATAGAAACACTACATCACTCCCAATAATCCAATTGTATATATAAGAATCATCCATGTTTTTTATGAAACCAAATTATTTGAGTGCATCATTAAACCAGATATTCTAACTCTGAGAGGCTTGCTTCATTCCATAAATGGAAGATTGTAAATTATATACCTTAGAAGTCTCATTTGGTATTTCAAAAACTTCAGGTTGTATCATATAAAAATACTCGACTAAATTCTAATTTAGGAAAGAAATTTTGACATTTATTTGATATATCTCATAATCAAGTTGAGCTCTTATGAAAAGAAATATCTGAATGGACTTTATCTCACAACTGGTGAAAAGTTTTCTTTATAGTCAATACCATGAATTTTATTATAACCCATTTCCACTAGCCATGATTTATAGGTATACACTCTACCATCCATTTCATTTTTCTTACAAAAAACTAACTTTAACCCTATGGGTTTCACCCCTTCAAGTGATTCCACCAAGTTCGAAACATGGTTAGTGTTCATGGAATCCATTTTGAATTCCATGTATTTTAACCATTTTTGTTTATATACTCCTGGTAGGTAGTAGTTTCATATCCTATAAACATTAATTTATCATCATTTATTGAAAGAAATTCATATCTCACAATATATTAATTAATCCTACCAGAAATTTGAGGTTCTTGAGTGTTTTGAGATGGTTCTTCTTCCACAACTCTTTTTGGAACTAGCTCAACCTCTACCTAAAGAATACTTCATGTTTGTTGGTATTGAACTTATTTATGTTCAAATTTTATCCCACTGACTCCTAAACTTAGATTTTCTTTCACATCCTCAAATATTCATAAAAAATGTAATGGGATGTTTCCTATTCCATATCTCATATGGATTCTTTATGACTAATTTAGATGGAACACGGTTTAGTAGAAATGCATCATCTTTTAGAGCATAAGCCCAAGATTAAATAAGAAGGTCACATTGACTTGTAATTGATCCAATCATTTCCAACAAGGTATGATTACTCCTATTAGAAATTCCATTATATTATGGTGTTTCAGGAGGAGTGATTTTTGAAACAATTATATAATCCCTCAAATGAACAATGAATTATTGGTTCAAGTATTCACCACCCTGATCTGGTCGAGGAATCTTAATACTTTTGTCCAGTTGATTATGTACTTCATTCTAAAACTCTTTGAACTTTTCAAAAAAATCATAATTTTGTCTTAACAAAAACACATATCCATATCAACTAAATTCATCATTAAAGGTAATGAAGTACCTAAAATCACCACTTGCTTGAGTAATCATTGGTCTACATACATTACAATGTATGAGATTCAATAGTCCACTAGCCCTTTCACCTTTTCCACTAAAAGGTGATTTGGTCATCTTGACTAATAAACAAGATTCACAATTCTCAAATGATTCATAATATAAGGGTTCAAATAATCCATCTTCATGGATTTTTAGGGTTTGTTTCTCTTTTATATGTCCAATGCGACAATTCCAAAGATAGGTGAGATTATAATCAACCATGTCCTTCTTATTTCGAATTTATAAACAAGATTATCCATATATCTAATATATAAATTGTTTACCATATTTTGGACACCATAAAACATATCATTCATATATATATATAAACACTTATTATTAATAGTAAATTAAAATCCCTTATTGTCCAAACAAGACACATAAATAATATTTCTAATTTTAGATAGAACATCATAACAATCCCCTAATTCTAGTATTAATTCACTTGGTAAATTCATATCATAAGTTCTAACTTCTAATTAAATTAACTCTTTCTCCATTTCTGACATGAATATCTACTTCACCCTTCATCAATTCTCTCCTATATATGATTCTACATTTATCAGCACAAATGTGAGATGCACGCCCCATATCTAATACCCATGATTCAAATTTGGTGGAATTGATCTCTATAAAATTCACATTCAAATGTTTAGAATTCTTTTTCATGAGAACAATCCTCAACCCTATATACCAATCTCTAATTTTTATATAGGTCATACCTATAATGGATATCAATATGATTATCATGAATTCGTGATCTATAACAAAGACTTATCTATAGGTGAGTATCATGCATTATATCTTTTCATCAAAGACTTTTAATGAAAATAATCCCACTAAAAATGATGAAATCATAAATCATAACTATTTATTGATCCAAGATCCATATTTCATCATGACTTACACCAGTTTGAGCATGTGAATAAGTCATGGCTATATCTGGTAGACAACAATTTATCAATCATATCAAATATGATTCTTGGATAGATGAGTGGATAAACTTCTTTATACAAACCCATTAAATGGATTCATTCAACTCTATTCCTTTGGTATCCTAACCATTATGGTTTAACCACTAGTGTAACCCAAAGAAAATTTCAAAAATAAGGCACATAACTATTAAGGTCGCCTTATTACTTTCTTGAATTACACAAGATAATTCATGGGTGACTAACTATTAGGGTCACTTGTAACGAATGATTGAGATCTTGACAAGTGCTTCTATGAAACAAATCTAAAACTTGGTATTTTAAAGGGTTTTAGTAAAATTCTCATGTGTTTAATATACATATCATGTGTATTAAACTCATTAGATCTCATGAAATGTTGATTTTTCTCAATTTTTATTCCTTTGTGTAAGCAAGATTCTATAAATTTAGATTTTGAATCCTTATTCCATCCACCAAATTAATGTGTCCACAACACATTAATGTGTAACTCTTTACATATCCCACAAGTTTGTGTTTATCTCCCAAAAACAGAATCCAAGTATACTCATAGATATCAAAATTCATATTACGCATGTGGTATATGAAATTTTTCATGTAAAATCATAGAGTTATATAAGATTGATAATCTCCACATAAGTAAGCTCAAAGAGATAGATAACCAACTCCACGCCTTTATAAAACAAAGATAAGCCTCCGGGTTAGTGGGTAGTCTGACCCCAAGTCCATCTCTCTGAGGATACTTTACTCAATAGGGAATTCAATTCATGATATCTCTAATTCCTAATATGCATAAACTATATTCAATAACTATTCTCAAGCTCATAGCTCTAAAAAACTGAGGTCAAGATAAATAAAAACAAAAAATTATGGAGTCACACCTAGCATGTAATGAAATACTCTATCTCATAGAAGAAATTTATCACATAAATGTATCATACATATTACTCAAATTCTATAAAAAAATTATAAACATTAATAATATAAAAATAGATAATTAAATTAACACTTTGTTTAACATGAGAAATAAATGTGAATTTTTCATATTTAACATGGGATTATAAAAAAAAATTATTAATACTAACACTTTATCATTTATAAATAATTTATAAACTATAAAATATTTATAAAATATTTATATAAATAAAAACTTTATTTTATCATTTCAAAAAAGGGGTCAGCCATTAGCTAACTTGATCGATCATCCAACCATCATAAGGACAATAACTAAGCTCAAGGGAAGGTCGGCCAGGAGAAATAGAGGGTGTGAGAATGAATAAATACAAGAAAAATGATTGTGGGGAGATACTAGGGAAAATCCATGATATGAGGTGGTACTGTGATCCATTAGAACAAATAGGTACAAAAGGATTTCAAAAGCCTCCATCAGTGTGTTCTGGGTAATAAACAAGCACCCTTCTGAAGAGAAGTCCAATGTGGGACACATTTAGTAGGGAATTATTCATCATCGTGTGTGCTTCATGTTCATGTCATGATCAAAATTCTCATGCTACCACTACATGTCATGTATATCCCATAATGACATCCTATTGACACGCAATGAAATTTCAATCAAAGCAATAGGATATTTTCCTTTCTATGGATTACAACGCAAGAACTGTTATCCAATAACCATATTATGCTTCTCTCTCTTGATCAAGTTAATAGCCTAATGTAATTTCATTGATAGATTAGGAGAATATTCTATTACTTTATCACATAACATGAATCCAAACAAGTATCCCCATCGTTGGTGGTGGGGTGGTAAGGGTTTTTGGGGTGAGGGGTGGGTTGTGGTGACAAGTCCTTAGTACTGTATGTTTGCTGAAATTTTCTTCCTTGTGTTGTGCTCTGCAGTGGAGGATGTAATCAAACTAGTATATTAATTCAAACAAGTAACTAATAATTCAATTTATTCTTCATTTAATATTGAAAGAAGAATATTTATCTGTTAAAGATGATGGCTTTGATATCATTGATGGTTATAAGGGGATCATACTATGATCCTTAGCAATAGAAGAAAACCTAAAAACAGCCCAATATTTCCCTGATAAAACCAAACATACATGAAAAAAAATAGAAAAACATAGAATACCTGAAATGCTCATGAAAATACCTCCATTTTCTTCTTCGATGTAGTATAGTTTGATGATTATCATAGGAACAACAAACACAAGCCCCTCGCCCCCATAGGTGATCCACTGACTAAAGGATCCATGATCGTATCGTGAGGATCTCAAAACATAGAAGGGGTGTTAACACCTTCACCTTGTGAAAAAATGTATTTCAAGAAGAAGAAATCTTCTATTACATTTCATGAAACTGATGATCTTCAGTAGTATCCTACACAAAATAGACACACCACACCAATGATATAACTCCCCTTATATAGGTAGTTCTCGATGTTCTTCAATGAATGAGGAGCATAGAAAGTAGCACCATACATTTCTAATCATTATAGTGTTATTAATTAAACACTTCAATGAATATGTTCATGAATTAACTACTCCATATCATGTATTAGTAACTGAATAAAACCATGTGGGAGTAATGTAGCAGTTTCGGCCAAAGGAAACTGTGCGGCTTGGTCGCATCACATGCAACCAAGCTATGTTGGCACTAATGTAGCCTCAATCTAATGATTAAGGATATGTTTGATCCAACATAACCTTAATCTATATACATCATATGCATATAGTTTTAGTTCACTTCCAACTGGTGGAACCCTTCATAGTTTAAACAACATCGGAGATGGTGTTGACCATCGGTGTGGAGGAGAAGTACACTATAAAAGGCCATGTTTGGTGTTATGTGAGACAAATAAATGGGGGGTAAGGATTTATGTTCATGTTTGGGATATGATATGAATTTTGGGAAGTAATTAGTGTATCCATGCCTTGGGTTTTGTCTAGTCGTTGACCTGGAGGATGGTAAAGGATGTGGAATTCTATGAGACTTGTGACGTGACTTATGGAATTATCTTTGGGGAGTCATATTTTTTTTGTAATTTTGGTTCCATGTGATATGTAATTGGTTAAAAGGTAAAGGTAACTTCCAATATGATAGAATGTGGATATATCATTCCACTTTGTCACTGGTTGAGGTAGGTAGAATCTCACTTGAGGTTCGTTGAGCACAGGTGGAGTAGGTTATATAATATGTTCTGAATGTTTTTTATTATCTTTTACATACATTGGTGTACAATATAGATATTAATTAGGGATGTGATTTGTGGTGGTCTATTGAGTATATACTCACACCCAATATGGGCTATCTGGGATGTGTGAAGACTTTATGGTTCTTGTCATAGATAAGGGTAAAGGTTCAACATCATGAACCTAGTGGATTTGGAAGTGGAGATGGTGCATGATATGGATGGCATGGTTTGAAGATGGGTCAAGTGGTACCTTGGTGTCAATATGTATGTGTATTTTATTACTTCTGTACTTGTTCATGTGTGATTGTCCTAAGGGTAATCAAATAGATTTTGTATGACTATCATGGAAAGGTAAAAAAAATTAGTGAATGTGTGATTATTTTGGATTGTTATTGCTTATTATTTAAACTTCTTCTGTTATGTTACAATGATATTATTAATATAATGTTTATAGGGTATAGTCTCTCCAATATCACTCAATAAACTCTTGTTTCTAGTCAGTAGTCTTTAACATATGGGGAGACGTGCCTAAGTTCAAGTGACTCTCTGGTCCAATTACTGCAAAGTGAGTTGAGTTAGGGTGTTATATATATATAATGTTTTGTGAAAAAAAATATTTTGGATGCACTAATTCACCCCCACCACCACTTAGTGCTTCTCACAACTCACTTGATTTTCTAGGGAACATCAATTTGTATAAGAGCTTCTCACAACTCACTTGCTTTCATAGGGCACATCAATTTGTATAAGAGCCCGGGATGTTCTCATTCATCTATTAAATTAGTTCCAGAGCATCATTAGGTTTATCCCAAAGGATCTATATTTGTTCTCTACCACTTATATTTTTTCAATTTATTTTTTTTTTGAAAATATAAATTACATCAACAAGGATGTTCTCATGTTCTATGGAAAATGATTTCACTAATGGAAATTAAGTATGGTTCTATATTTTTTTCCTTAGGCTATATATTCTTGATATATATCATAAATAATGGTGTTCATATTTCTAATTTGGGAGCTGGTTTCACTTGTAAATATTGGAAGAACATGGAGGCTAATGGGAGAGCTCAAATTTTATTATTATTTATACTCTCTAAGAAAGACTTAAAAATATTTATGGGTTATAAATCAGTGAACAACATATAATAGAAACTTCATGAAATTCATGAATGATGAAAAAAGTGAAATAGCCCCAAAATCAAACATTTTTTGCCAGATTTAAAGATATAAGGATGGCCAAAATATGAATAAATGGATGAATTCTTTGTATAGGTGGATAAAATTGATAGTTTATTCTATATCTGTAAAGATGTGCTAGAAGGCTCAATCGTAGTAAATAAATTGATGTCTATGTTAGGAAAAGATAATCCTAAAATTTCTTATATTGAGGATTATGAATTGAATGAGTTTAAAATTGATAGCCTCAACAATATCTTGCTGGATTATGAGATGAGATGATGTCCTTTTTTGAAGAGGGAAGGGAATTTATAAGATTCTACCTTTAAAGAGGAAAATCTATGAAGATTTTATGTTAAAAATGATGGAATGATCATTGATGAATTTATATTATTTTTCTATAAATTGATTAAAAGATAAAATCTATGTAGAAATTAATTCTTTCATTAAATGTTGTAATTGTAGAAATATTAGAAATTTTTCAATAAATTTCCTTGAGAATAATAATGTTATAGGATAACTTGCATAGAAAGAGATTCTATGATGGTAAGGGATAATTAAATCCATAAAAGAAAAGGAATTTATTATCAAAGAATGAAGTTTCATAATGTTATGATGAAAGTTTAAAATAAGTGGAAGACTAAGTGAATGAAATAGTTTAATTTTACAAGGATCAATTTAAGAATATTAATGGATCATCTAGTGATGAAGGAAGCAACAAATAATATTATTAAGTGTAGGAAACAATGAATAAGTTACAATTGAGATTATAGATCATGATATATCTCAATTAAAATTTAAAATTTTAACATGAGGTTACAACATTAAATAAATACATCAATAAATCCAATGACAATGTGGATACTAGAAAAAAAAGATGAGTGTTTGTGAGAAAGATCATAGATATAAATTACATTCTTATTAAAAGAGAAAGTATTCTTCAAATAATAATAGAAATATTAACATAAAAGAAAGAGGCGGTGAAAACTTTTTAGAAGATGCTTTACAAAAATGAGAATTTGTTGAAGAAATTTAAATTTAAATTTAAAAATTATGGTAATAAAATTCATGAATCATTGAAATCAACTAAGAATGTTATCAATGACTCAATGAAACTTGATGGTTTTTATAATAAGCACACTCTAACTTTGGATAGACATGAATGTAATGAAAATAAAGCACCCACGATAGGATAATAAATATGGTTGTTGTATCACTAAGAAAAAAGTGATAAACCTATTATCACTGCAAATGTTTGTTCTAAAAATCATAGTAAAAATAGTGTATGAAGAAAAAATTTAAATGGATAAGCCAATTAGAAAAGGCCTTGTGAATAAAAACTCAAAAAATAATGAAAAGTTTAAATAAAAAAACAGGGCATGTATATAAAGAAAAGGTTGTAGGAAGTTTTTGAAGAAAAAAATTTCCAAAGTTTAAGGAAATTTAGATTTTAAGGAAAATGTTTGTGCTATTGAAATGACCCAAAACAGATCATATATTGACCCAAAGTGGAATGCCAAAAAACCCAAACACATTTCCTGATCCCCGAGGTGAGAAAATAGAACTGAGGGTTTGACTTAATCATTTTAGGATAATTTATACACTTTATGTGAAAGTATGGGTCAATACTAAATCCTAATAAAAATAAGGCATGACCCGCTCTTATATCAGACATTCCAAAAAACAAAATCCAATACCCCAGGGGTACTTCCTCTACCTGTATAGAAATATAAAATGAAAATCAATTTATTTGGTGAGGAGATTATATAAAACTCAAATATAAATATAAAATAAACAAGTTAACACTAAAAAAATTATAAAAGTGGTGGTATGAAAAAGAAAACTCCTTCCAAATATCCATGTCCCGGTGGAGTTCTGACCAACTTCACAAATGTCATGCTAGCCCATAGAACATCAAAGTAGCTACCTTTTCACTTTCTTGTAACTAAAATTTCACATGTAAAACTAAATATGCACCGAGATGAAAATACATGGTGTGAGTATAAATTCTTAGTAATAACCACCAAGTAATATTTAACTCCATGTGAATGAACATGTGTGTTTCATCACGCTCATCATCGAGGCATGCCAAAAATAATTATTACTTACACTAAATGGAACAACATTGAGGGGGGATCATATCCACAAGGAAGGGGGAAGTGTATTCAAAGGATTTATATGTAATTTTTATTAAAAAAACAAGTGTAAAAAAATTAAAATTTAATGAGGGGACAAGATATGAGCAAAGGGATGGTGGTAACTTAACAGATTTGGTATATAAATATGTTTCCTTGGTGTCTAAATATAAACATCTCATGATTACTAAACTGTAACATTCAACATTAAGATATGATCAAAGGGATGGGGGTAACTTAACAATGAGTTTTCTCTTATGTTTTTTCACTATTTTGTTCTTATGATTTTCCACGATTCATTCTATCAAATAGAATGGAAGAATGAAGGTTTATTTGATGATCAAAATAAATTGAATTTAATAAGATAAAAGGTTGTACATAACAATATATGTCGATTATATTCTTTATAATCATAAAAGATACAAAATTTAAAAGGATAAAATAGTAATCACAAAATATAATGGGGATTATATACTATTATAACATGGATTTAGTAGTTGTGTTTTTCAAAATCAACCAAAAAATAAATGAATTATCTCAAACAGAATTGAGGGCAACATGTTCCCATGTAATGATTATAACTAAGAATAAATATAAAATAAAAGCACATGGAAATCCAAAAAAATAAATAAAATGATATACAATAGTATCAATCAATGGAAAAAAACCTTAAATACAAGATAATCCAAAATAAAATCACGCAAGAGAACACAAAATCCATACACTATCTTAGATTTAAGCATTATAATCCACAGGTTGGGCTACCTGTCTCTTCCTTTCCTCCTCGATGATTGATATCTTTATGCCCCTCCCCTTGGGTAGCACAACCCATGGCCTCATCCCCTTACCGACGGTGATCACATACCCAAGCTAGGTGGAAAACTCATGGCTAGTTGCATCCTATACATGGATGGTCACAAAGCTCCCCTTGTGCTTCTCTTAGTTTTTTATGATCCCAACATGCCCCTTGTTCCTCCCACTTGTCACCATCACCACATTCCCCACGTCAAACATGATAGTGTTGTTTATTTTTCCACTATCTAGATTCATCTTTATGGTGTCGTTGGACATTATGAGAGGGCTGGGGTATCAGATAGTGTGCCCATAATATATGTTAAGATATGGGATTCCCCTGTGCCCAAACTGGATACATCACACCTTGAACAACTTGAACTAAATACAATAACCATTCAATAATAAGTTTCTAAAAAATTGTACCAAATATTTCCTTAGGCCACACACACAAGGAAATTACTTGTAAAAGGAGATATAAGAAGTTCTAAAAGGCATCAAATAGAGTGAAGCCAAAATAAATGTTCAATTATAAAACACTATCAAGACTTCAACACAAATTAAAGAACACACACACAATCTAATTATTCAATATGAGAATGTTGGAAGGAAGATCAATAGCTGATCATGTTAATGACTTAACATGACTCAAAGTATGTTCAAATCAGTTAAAGTGAAATTCATGAAATATGTGAGGGATTTTTTGATTTTTTCATCACTTTTAGAATCATGGTACGCAGTGATGAATGTCATAAAAAATATTACAAAAAGGCCAACCTACTGTTTCAGGAAGTTCATGGTCTCATTCTGAATGAAAGGATTTGACAAAAGAAAATCCAGAAACCTATTGGAACCACACTCAATGTTGAAAGTAAGGGATTTTTTGTTCAAAATAAAGGTCAAATAAAATTTTAAGATGGATTAGAGGAGAGAATTAAAGGTAAATTGATTAGGCTCGGACCCATATATTGGAATTTTAGGAAGAAGGGATGCACCTGAAGAAAGAATTTAGAGATCTTAGGGTGAATTCTGGAAGGATAGATTCTAGAATTTCAAGTTCCACAAACATCCCAGTTTGTGGTGAGAGCAGTTTAATTTTGAGTGTTGATATTTTTTTGGAATAATGGATCATTGATTTTGGGTATTTATTCCATTCTACATCCATGAGGGAATGCATGGTGAATTATGTGTCTGTAGACTTCATCAGGGTCCATCTAACTAAATATAAAGATATTAGGATCATGGTAAAGGGATATGTGAAATTCCAAATGTATAAAATAATCTTCCAATAGTTACAATGAGTTTATCACATATCAAGTTTAAGAAGGATTCAGAACAAACTTCTTAGGAGTATGGAATATTACTAAGAGTTCCATGGTTGTGGTCATAGGTGATAAAGATGATGCATTGTATCTAACATGAAGATCAGGTGGAGCAACAATTATTGAAATGAAAACTTCTAAAAGTTCGGAGTGGTGGAATTTTATTCATGGGAACCTAAGTAGAAACATGTGAGTCTTAGCGACTAAAGAGGTACTGAAACTCATTCACATGGATTTCCATTCTTGTGAGTATTGTATATAAGGAAAGTAGAGATAGGTATCATTTATCACAAATAGAATAACACCCAAGACTCAATTCGTACATACAGATGTTTAGAGACCTTTAGTAGTCCCTTATCATGATGGGTAAGTATGGGTTTTCTTCCTTTATCATAAATCAAAGGCGTCCAGATCATTTTTTTTGATAGAGTGACATGGTAGATAAAGACTATAAATAAGATTAAGTGCTTAAGGTCTGATAATGATGGAGAATACAGTAGAAAGGAATTCTGAAACAGAATGGTGTGGTAGAGAATATGAACCAAACGCTGACTGAGAAGGCTCAGAGAATGAGACTATATTCTAGAATTCCCATGGATTTTTGGGGAAAAGTATTCAATAGTGTAGATTATATTGTTAGCATAAGTCATATCTAATTCCATGTTGATGCTAAGGATTGTGAAAAACTTGAGGCAAAAATCTCAAGCATGTTTCTTTGTTAGGTATAGGTATAGTGATGAAAACTTTGGATTTCAGCTTTGGAATAATGACAATGGGAAAATCATTAGAAGCTGGAATGTTCTCTCTAATGAGAATATCTTATGGAAAGATAGAAACTTGGTGAAATATGGAGTTAAAAACAAATAATCAACCAACCATATCCAAGATGATCATAACAGAAGTTCCAAAAGATTGGATTTTTTGAAAAGTTTAAGAAGCATGAAAATTATGAAAGAATAATCAAGGCCAAAAGATGTTCCAAAAATCTTGGGAACTACAAAAACTCATGGAAGATCTCCAAAAAACTGAAATTCAAGAAACAGTGGTTCTAGAAAGAGAATAACTACAAGTTTAATTACAAAGGTCTGTCAGGATCATACATCCAGTTAAAAGCTTCAAAATTGATTTATATAACATCTTATAGGTGGATTAGATCCTAAGATCACTAAAGAAAAGGATATTCAATTTTAGAAAGTGGGAGTTAATAATGAAATATGAAATGGATTCGTTGCATGCAAACAGAACTTTGGAGTTAATGAAACTACCACAAGGGAAGAAATCACTTCATAAAAATGGTTTTTCCATTTGAAAGAGAAATAGGAAGGTAAAAATAGGTACAAGGTTGGGTTGGTTGTCAAAATGTTTCAACATAAGAGTGGGTTTCTATGAAATTTTATCACTTGTTTTCAAATATACAACCATTCAAATAGTGTTAAGTTTGATTTCTTACAAAATCTATATCTGGAACAAATGGGTGTGGAGATGGTATTATTTTGAGGCGATTTAGGGGAGGGAATATTTCTAAAGAAACTAAAGGGTTTCATGGAAAATGGAATGAGAGACCAGTTTTCAAGCTAAATTGAAGTCCTTATGGTTTGAAGCAAGCATCAAGGCAATGGAATCAGAAATTTAATGCCTTTATGGATGAGAAGGGGTTTGTTTGTTGGAACTCAGAACATTGTTTCTTCCAAATGTTGTTCAAGGATAGGGGGTTCAATATCATTGACTTGTATATAGATGACATGTTTTTTGAGGGTCTAAACATGAAATGGATTTTGGAGGTGAAAGATGATTTTTCTAAAAGATTCAAGATGAAGAATCTCAGGGAAGTTAAGAAGATTTTGGAGCTGCAAATTGAGAGATAGAAACACCAAAATTATGGTTTTATATCAAAATAAATATGTTATGAATTTCATTTAAAGGTTTGTAATGATCGAATTAAAACCTGTGTCAGTACCATTGGTCAAACTTTTCAAGTTATCCAAAGAGAATGTGCAAAAAAATTAAAGATAATATCAAGTACATGATTAAAGTTGTGTTTTCATCAACATTTTCCAAAAATTGAATATAATGCGAAGTACATGGCTAAAGTTATTTTTGTATCAATAGTTTGTATCATGATATATTCCATGGTTTATACAAGGAAAACAGTTCACACATGGTATGAGTTTTAAACATGTTTATGGAAAATCCAAAAAATGAGCACTAGGAATTCATAGCCTCGTGTTTAGGAATAGATGATTTGTTATAGGGTTATATTGACACAGTCGTTAGAGGAAATAAGGATGCATAGAAGAGTATCATGGGATTTGTTTTTACCTTAGTAGGGGTAGACATAAGTTGTATGTTTAGGTTAAAACCAATGGAAGTATAGTATATAGTCACAAAAGAAGCAGGGAAGGAATTGATTCAGCTGAAGCGTTTGTGAGGAACTAGAGAGTTAGGAAAGTAAGATGTTTTTTAATAGTATATAAATTGATTTTGATAAAACTTTAGTGGTTCATTCACAAAAAAATCCCATTGAGATAAAGTATCATTCCATACAAAAGATGTTGTAGGATAGGGTGTCGGAGTTGTGGAAGATTGATGAGAGTAAGAATTTAGAAAATATGATTTCTAAGGTCTTAGTCTAGGAAAGTCTAAGGTAGAATTGTGCCTTATTGGTACATGGGTGACTAAAATATGTAAATGAGACACTAACTATTATTGAAGAAGTTTGAATAGTCAGGATTTTTTTAAGTATCATCAGTTGTCCTAAATTATTGAAATTACTCTTTAAGTAGAAGATTGTTAGGGTTTGTAAGGAATCTTCCATGATTTCAATTCTATGTGTCTGAAAGGGGAGATTCCAAAATTCATATTTCGGATCATGGAGGAGGATTGTTGTTGCAGAAGTCCAGTATAGGTGGGATGGTTTGGGTTTGATGTTCTAGAATCATATTTCAAGCGTGTCTGAATGATAGAAGTGCAGAAGCTCCATCTCACATAAGAATTAATTATACTAGTAGTCTAGAATCAATGATTAAGGCAAAGAGACTTACAATCAATAGAAGGTATCCAAAACCAACGGTGGATCCCTAGAAAATTTCAAAAGATAGTGGAACTGGTTGACCAATTAGTCTCTAATATAAATAGATGGGGTGAGACCATTTGTACGTGTGACTTGTAGTGATATAATATCAACTAACTTTTCCAATTGTGATTTTAATTTTTTCATCATTGTTTAGTTAAAGAAAGTAATAGCATTTTTTTGTGGTTTTAGAACTAATGTCAAATCTCTTATTATCATTTCTTATTTTCTTTTTCTTTTGCTTTTGTGTTTGTTTCCAAGAGTTGTGATTTTCTTGAGTGTGTGGGGGTGTTAATTTGATGTGATGAATGAGGTGTAGTTTACCATCTTAGTTATGGTACATTGGTTCATGGTATTCTTCATATTATAGAAGTTTCAGAGCTTTGTTTCCCTAACCTAAAGCTTCCAGTGTTTTTCTTCTGATGATTGATGGTTTTGAATCCCAATAGATATCGTGCTTATATACACAAACATAACAATCTACTCTTCAAGTAGAACTGTACCCTATAAAATTAATCGTGGATCAACTAAAAAATTAGAAATTCATGCTTGATTCAAGGATAAGGGATAAGTTGAAGGAGTTCCAACCTCATCATTTAAGGAAGGTGGGACTCCCTCTAATGGGAGTAAATTTTTATTTCCTTGGAAAATAAGGTTGAATTTGGTTATGTAAAATATTTCCTGGATAAAATTTATAATAATGTGTTAAAAATGTGATGAATTGTGAAATGTAAAATAATTTTTAGAAAACAAAAACAAAAATGATTGATTTTGGAAAAAAAATCTAGTTTTCATGTTTTCAATAAAATGAAAACCATTGAATACTTAACTCATGGGATTTCATGTTTTACTTAAAATTTCTATTAAGGTGTTTAAACATATGCTTTGATACATATTTGGAAAATTAAACAGGGACTAAGTTTTAAAATCATAATTTCCCATCATTTTATGTGTTATTCACTGGAAAATACATCAAATAATGAAAAATATATTATATTTTTTATTATGTATTTATACTATTTTAAAAAAAATTACATCACATAATTTCTGTAACAACCCAAACTTTTATTAAGGAAAATTCCTCATAATATAATTAAGTATATTATTATGTAAAATGGTTATATAAAACATATGAACTTCCTTGGATTTATGTTTTTGGATTTTAAAATACTGTTAAGAATTGTTACTGTTGCTAATATAGCCATTGTGATTAGTGTAAATATAGGGTTTTAACAAATCCAATTTACTCAGAAAAAGGAAGTGATGGCCTCATCCAATAGAATTGCTCCATATGAAGCCAATTTGTTGGAGCTCAGAAAGGAGGTATCATCCATAGGATTTGCTCTTGACCAAGCCCAATCTAAGCTTCAACACGTTAAGCTTGAATGGAATCTCCTAAGAGAGAAGTTCAAGTTAATAGAGATTACCACCCGAGCGATGTTATCCGAGTCGCCCCAAGAGTCTGTCACCATCTCACACCTTACCCTTAAGTCTTATGCGGGTGTTATAATGGGTTATGAAATAAGTAATTAGTCACTTTTTGTGTAATACCTTTTATAAAATAAAATTCTTATTCCATCAATTCCTTTATGAGAATAGTTTTTCTTAAAAATATAATAAATTAGATAAATTGATTTTTTGGGTAAAATAGTACTTTTTAGAAATATATAAATTATTATATTAAAATGAGTTTTAATTAATAATTTTATTATAATAGTGTTATAATAACACTCCTTCTAATTATAAATGATGATTATATTTATTGTTTTTACCCTATAAAAGATTAAGTATTCAGTTTGATAAGAATTATATTTTTATACGATAAAATAGCAATTATATTTTTAATTAAAGAATTTATTTTGATGAATTAATGAATTTTTGAAAAGATTAATATTTTAATAAAATATTATTATCAAATTAATTTTATGAATAATAAATGAGTATGTAATTTTTATAAATTCAAATGTAATTTTTATTAAGGTTAAAAACTGTTTTCTTCAAAACCCGTCAATTTTCAGTAAATATCAGTTTTTATTTTAAAAGTGAAAATTAAAAAATATATAAAGTTATTTATATAAAATAAATGTTATTTTTTTATTTAGGACATCAAAATTATCCAATGGTAAATTTTTTCATAATTTTCTGAGACATTCGAATTTCTGGGTAAAAATTAAATATCGAATAAATATATAATGTATTTTATGACATAATAATGACCTAATAGTGATGTAATAAAATACTAAAAAGTAATATTTGGCCAAAATATGTTTTACCTTTAAAATAATTTTATTCTAGATTTGTTTTATTAATTTTATGATGCCTTAGTGGACCCTCCAAGACATATAAAATATTTTAACATTTTAAAATGATTTCCTTGAGAGTGTAACTCACCACCACATAAGAAAGAATAATATTTTAATATATTCGTCCCTTTACCTTATAAAATATTGTATACCAATATCTTTTGGCAGAAACCATGGTCAAAACCCATGGTATGGTTTTTGGTTTTGATTAGTTTAATGTGTAGTGTCCAAAACCTAAATAATAAATAATTCCCTCTCATTTTCTATATAAACCAACTCAATCTCCCATTTCTCTTCACTCAAACCATTTTTAGCTCAAAAAAACTCTTCCCTAATCTCTATATAATCTTCTAAAGGCACCCCAATATCCCAATAATCCTCTCTCAAGTCTCTCCCAAGCCTTTGGGATCACACTTCCAAGTAAGGGTTTCCTCTCCTCCTCTTTTAATTCAAGCACCTTCTTTGATAATAGTTCCTTTAATTTAAATTGGATGCAATAAAATTCGTTTATAATAATTAAATTACTGTAAAATTAATGTTATTTAAATGAGTTATCATTTATCCTCCCTCATTTGGACCCTTACCTAATCTGTTACTATGTCGAAATTCCGTAAGGGGTCTTCCACCCTCTTCTTTTATCTGGCATTCTTTTCATGTTATGTCTTTTAATTTCTTTAATTAATATATTGTTATATGTTATTAAATATCCTAATTACTTAATATTTTATTTATACATGATTATATCCCCTTTAACTCTCATTTATCACTCTTATGAACCCTTATGTACACTCGTTACCATGCCGAATTTTCGTAAGGGATCCTCACTTTCCTTCATTCCTTATTTATATCCAAGTTTCCTTATATTGTTATTCCATTTTATTTTAAATTAAAAAAATTAGGGTATGATTTAAAACCTATCCTATACTTACCTATTTATGTTTTAATGATGAGAGGTCCATTTCTCTCTCATTAATGCCTCTCGTGTACACCCGTTACCATGCCGAAATTCCGTAAGAAATTTCTCTCTCCTCATTTACATTTAATCAATTACTTTATATTATGAATCTAAATTCCATTACATATGTTAGGATATTATGTTCCATGACCCCCTTACTATCCATTTCATGTATAAATAATGAGATACCCCTTTCTCTCTCATCAACCCATTTTATGATTTCTATTTGACGTCGTTATGGTGCCAAAGTTACACCAAAATTTCCCATGCCAAGTTCATCGTGTAAGTGAATACCATACCCATTTCTCTATCAAGGGTATTCACCTTTATTCACATGTACTTGTTTATTTATGGATTAAATTTATGTATTCCACATCTTTTATTCGTGGAATAAATTATGATGAGACAAGAGGCACACTTATGCATGAAATGAAATATTTATAAAGGGTGTGCCCTGATAGTGCTCCAATGAATTGGGTAAATAATAGTATCATGATAAGTCATGTGAAATGGGTGTTTACTCATTATAATTCAAGTGAAATTAGGGTCTACTCATGATCCATGTGCAATGAGCCTTGACTCATGATAATATCATGTTAAATATTATTTCCATATTTCTATGTTATGATATGCCTTTATGTTCATGTTTATCTTATGATCTATTGATATGCCTATTACCTAACATGTATTGTATTCTTCATTATATGCCTTGTTTAATCCCTTACTAGGCTTTATATCTCACCTTTTTCTTATGTATGTCCTCAGGTTATCTCATGCAATGCTAAGTACGAAGGAATGTTGTGGTCATGTAAAAGAAGTTTTCAATAAAGATGTTGTATTTTATGTATTAAGTTGTCATGTAATGTTCCTAATTTCCTAAGACACTAAACCTATTGATCCTTAGAGTTTTGTTAAATGAAAGTTTATGTAATAAATCATGTTTAAGTGTGTAATAAAGAATAGGTTTGTTATAGTTGGTATCAAAGTCTAGGTTTATTTATTTTTGAGATTAGGATTAGAAAACCCTAGTGAATGACTTAGGGATAAGACTAAATATAATAAAAACATCCCTAATTTTTTGTGAGTATAGAGTAATTGGTTTATCAAGAAAATACATCCTTGTCTAGATACAAACAAGTAGAGGTGGATCTCGCACAAATGTATCTAGGGGTAAAACCTAAAAATACCGATTTGAGCTAGACTCGAATAGAAACTAGTGCACGACAACAGGCCTTGATGCACTCTTGGTTACAACACTCCTGGTGGATATTCTTTGATAAATTCATAAGCTTAGTATGAACCATTATTAAGTGAATAAAAAAATTCCTCTAATAATATATGTTGGGAAGTAGATCATGGATAACATAGATTGAAGCCTATAAATTCATAAGTTAAGGAAATAAATGTAATTTATAAGTTATCCCTTTTTCTAATTGGATTAACATTTATGTGTTACCCCTAACTTTCCTTTTATTCCAGCCAATGGCTAGTAATATAAGGACTTAGGATAATAACCGATACGAAGATCAATGTGATGATTGTTCTAATGAGATGTCCAATCTGATGGGAGTGAGAATCACAAACTTTTTCATGATACTCTCTCAGTTAACTCAAGTTTTGAACAGAAACATGGGTCAAGAGGAACGTTCAACCCCCCCTAAGAAAGAACAAGACACAATCGAGAGCTTCATAAGACAAAGGACTCCTACTTTTAATGGATAATCTGATCCCTCAATTGTTGAACAATGGATCAACTCTGTTGAAAAGATATTCTTCATCCTTCAATGTTCTGAATAAGATAAGGTTGTTCTGGATGCTTATCATATTTTGGGTAAAACTAATCAATGGTGGAAATTGATCAAAAATATGAATCCTGAGGAGTAGATCAAGGTGTTGGAATGGAAGGATTTCTGGAAAAAAAAATTCAATAAATATTTTCCGCACACCCTTTGGCTTAAGATGGAAAGGGACTTCCTTTCCCTCAAGAAAAAATATAACAAATCCATCAAAGCATACTAGGAAAACTTCAAAAGGATTGCATGATATGCCTCTGGATTTGTCGTTACCCTCAAATGAAAGTTTGACCGCTTATTTGGTGGGCTAAAACCAAGCCTACGAAAAGACCTGGTGATCCACAACTTTGATAGCTATGAGGAAATTTCCAGATATTCCCTCAAAGTCGAAATAGAGATCAAAGAATCTCAAGGGTATCATGGGGATAAGAAGAGGAAAGTGGAATTTAATTCTATAATTCTGATGGATAAATCCAATGGTGCTAAGAAATTGTAGCACCCCACTTGCCAAAGGTGTGGAAAGAAGCACCCTGTAAATTTCTTGAAGGGGGCAAGGAAATGATTTAGGTGTGGAAGAGAATGGCACCTAGCTGTTAACTTCTGACAAGAAAACCCTTCTATTACGATAGAGGAGTGTAACGTTCCATTCAACCCTCAATGCATTGTTAATTTCTCAACTGCAAAGAACTAGGGAACTTTTCAAACTAGTGTCCTAACCCAAGGGTTTTCGGAGGCAACCAACAACCTCCAAGGTAGAAAGGGTGAGTTTTTTCCATCACTATTGCCAAATCGAACCCCGAAAATGAAGTGGTGATAGGTATGCTAGTTATTTATTCAAGAATAGCATACATACTTTTTTATTCTAGTTCTATGCATTCTTTTATATCTTGAAAGTTTAGTAGAACAATATCAACACCACCACAAATCATGGAAGTAGAGATGTCGGTGAGAACATAAAATGGAGAAATCATTGTATCTCGTGAATATAACTCCTCCCCTATCATAATTTGTGGAATGAACTTCCAAGAAAACCTCTTCACACTCCCTCTGGTGGAATTTGATGCAATTATTAGCATGGATTGACTTTCCCTATATAGATCTAACATAAATTGTCGTGATAGGGAAATCACTCTTCATATGGAGAATTGACCCCCGATTCAGTAAAAATGCAAAGAGGAGGATGAATATTTTTTAGCACCATCATCTCAAGTATGGATATTACAACCCTATGAGCACGCATATCTTTCTCATATGATTGAATCTAAGGAAGCAACCATCCCTTAAGACATGCCTATTTTGAGGGAATTCATTGAAGTTTTTATTGAGAAATTTATTATTCTTCCTCATAGAAGAGATGTTGAATTCTCGATTGATCTTATACCTGGAGATTTTCCAATATTCAAGACTCCATATAGAATGGTTTTTATGGAGCCTGAGGAGATAAATAAATAATTACAGGAGAATCTGGATGAAGGGTTTATACACCCAAGTGTTTCACCATAGGGTGCACTAGTCTTTTTTGTCAAGAAGAAGGATGGGTCAATACGCATTTGCATTGATCATCGTGAGCTCAACAAAATCATGATAAAGAACAAGTATCCTCTGCCCCGAATTGATGACATGTTTGATCAGCTACATGGAGCACAATAATTCTCCAAGGTGGATTTGTGGTTAGGATATTACCAAGTAAGGGTGAAGAAGGAGGATATCCCCAAGACTGTTTTTCATACAAGGTATGAGCACTATGAATTCATAATAATGCCTTTCAGACTCACTGATGCTCTAGAAATCTTCATGGACTTGATGAATATAGTATTTAGATATTACCTCAACAAATTTGTGGTAGTATTTATAGATGTTATTATAATATACTCCAAAACCAAGGAGGAGCATGAGGAGCATATAAGCACTGTACTAGAGACCTTGTGAAAGAATAATCTATATGAAAAGTAAAAAAAGTGTGAGTTATGGTTGAATTAAGTCTCATTATTGGGTTATATCATCACAACCAACAAGATATTTGTGGATCCCTCCAAGACAGATGCAATTGAGGGATGACAGAGGCCAACATTAGTGACGAATATCCATAGCTTCCTAGGGTTAGCTAGATATTATTGCTGATTTGTGAGAAATTTCTCATGATTGTCAAACCCTCTTACCAAGATAACCCAGAAGGGAGTCAAGTTTTCTTTGAGTGATGAATGTGAATAAAGATTCAAGGAGTTAAAAAGGAGTCTTATCACTGCACCCATGCTCACACTACCCACAAGTGGAGAAATTTTTTTGGTATTCAGTGATGCTTTGAAGAAGGGAATGAGCAGTGTGTTGATGCAAAATGACAAAGGCATTGCCTATGATTCATGGAAGTCGAAAGTTTATGATAAAAAATATCCAACACATGATATGGAGTTGGATGAAGTAATTTTTTCTTTAAAAATTTGGAGATGTTATCTATTTGGGGAGAAGTGTGAAATATATATGGATCGTAAAAGCCTCAAGTATACATTCACACAGAAAGAGTTGAACATGCGCCAATGAAGATGGTTAGAGCTGATTAAATACTATGAATTCTCAATCCATTAATACCATGGGAAAGCAAACAAGGTGGAAGATGCTCTAAGTAGAAAGGACACAGTGATTCTATCATTAATGAGAATTGAAAAGGATCCAATCTTTTTAGATTTAATTATTATTGAAATGGAAATCATAAATAAGGTAACATAATAAATCCTTTCACAAATGGTTGCTCAACCGTCTCTTTTGGAAAGGTTAAAGGATGCCTAAAATGATGATGTGGGAATTCAGAAGAAGGTGGAAACTATCCGAAAAGGGAAATCGTCAGAGTTAAATGTTAATGAATAAGGAATTGTGAGATTTGGGTCAATACTATGTGTTCCATCAAATCCAGAGTTAAAGAATAAACTTTTGTATGATGCACGTAGTTCGAATTTATCCATACACCCAGGAAACACAAAGATGTATCGAGATCTCAAAGAGCATTATTGGTGGGATAACATGAAGAAGGAGATCACTGAGTATAAATCAAAGTTCCCGGTATGTTAGCAAGTGAAGGCTAAGAGGTATAAGTCTAAGTGGATGATACAACCATTACCCATACTAACATGTAAATGGGAGAACATCACCATAGACTTTGTCACCGGACTTTCAAAGACATCCAAAGGAAACAATGCTATCTGGGTTGTTGTGGATAGTCATACAAAGACTACACACTTCATTTCTATTCGAGGGGATTTCTCATTAGATCAACTAGTATAGATATACATCATAGATGTGGTAAGGCTACATAGAGTACCACTATCGATTGTATCTGATCGAGATTCAAGATTCACCTCTAAGTTCTGGAAAGAGTCTCCAACACGCTCTGAATAATAAGATGAACTTTAATACAGATTATCATCCTCAAACTGATGTCCAATCTGATTAGACTATCCAAACACTTGAGGACATGTTGAGAGAATGCTCGATGGAATTCAAAAGAGGATGTGATCAATATATTCCTCTGGTTGATTTCTCTTCCAATAACAGTTTTTTCTCAAGCATTAAAATGTCTCTTTATGAATCCCTTTATGGGAAGAGGTGCATAACACCGACATGTTGGGATAAAGTTGGGGAGTGAAAACTCCTAGGTCCTGAAATAGTTGAAGAATTGGTGGAGAAGGTTAAGACCATCCAACAGAAAATTAAAGCTTCTCAAAGTCGACAAAAGAGCTATGTTAATAATCATTGACGAGACCTAGAGTTTGTTGTTGGAGATATGGTATTCATCCACATATCACCGTGGAAGAGATTTATGATATTTGGGAAGAAGGGAAAGCTTAGTCCATAGTACATTGACCCTTTTGAGATCCTTGATCGCATTGGATCAGTGGCCTATCAACTAGAACTCCCACCAAACCTATCTCAAGTACATGATGTATTCCCTGTATCACTCTTGAGAAAGTACATACCTGACTCATCACGTGTACTCAATTGAGAGGTGGTACCATTATATAATGACCTCTTCTATAAAGAGAAGTTAGTGAAGATCTTATATCATAGGGAAAAAGTTCTATGAAATAATACAATGCCCCTCATTGAGGTGTTGTGGAAAAACCACAAGTTTGAAGAAGAAATGTGGGAATCAGATGAATTGATGAAGCATAGTTACTCTCATCTGTTTTAGTGTGGGTAAATTAAAATTCTAGGGCGAAATTTCTTAAGGGAAGAAGATTGTAACAACCCAAAATTTTATTGATGAAGATTCCTCTCAATATAATTAAATGTATTATTATGTAAAATGGATATATAAAACATATGCACTTACTTGGATTAATGTTTTTGGATTTTAAAATACCATTAAGAATTGTTACCATTGCTAATATAGTCATTGAACATTGATCACATGATTAGTATAAATATAGGACTTTAACAAATCCAATTTAGTCATACAAAGGAAGTGATGGCCTCATCTAGTATAATTACTCCATACGAAGCCCATTTGTTAGAGCTCGGAAAGGAGTTATCATCACTAGGATTTCTCTTGACCAATCCCATGCTGATCTTAAAAACGTTAAGCTTGAATAGAATCACCTATGAGAGAAGTTCAAGTTAATAGATATTACTACCCAAGTGATGTTATTCGTGCTGCCCCAAGAGTCTGTCATCATCGCACACCTTACCCTTAAGTCTTATGCGGGTGTTATAAGGGGTTATGTAAAAATTTATTAGTTACTTTTTGTTTAATACCTTTTATAAAATAAAAGTCCTATTCCATCAATTATTTCATGATAATAGTTTTTCTTAAAAATATAATAAATTAGATAAATTGACTTTTCAGGTAAAATAGTACTTTTTAGAAATTTATAAATTATTATATTAATCTAAGTTTTTATTAATAATGTTATTATAATAGTGTTATAATAACACTCCTAATTATAAATTATTATTATATTTATTTTTTTTACTCTATAAAATATTAAGTATTCAGTTTGATAAGAATTATATTTTTATACGATAAAATAGAAATTGTATTTTTAATTAAAGAATTTATTTTAATAAATTAATGAATTTTGGAAATTATTAATATTTTAATAAAATATTATTATCTAATTAATTTTATGAATAATAAATTATTATATAATTTTTATAAAGTCAAAAGTAATTTTTATTAAGGTTGAAAACTGTTTTTTTCAAAACCCATCAATTTTCAGTAAATGTTGGTTTTTATTTTAAAAGTGAAAATTCATATATTTATAAAATTATTTATATAAAATAAATATTATTTTTGGAATCAGGATGTTGAAATTATCCAATGGTAAATTTTTCATAATTTTCTGAGACGGTCGAATTTTTGGGTAAAAATTAAATACCATTTAAATATATAATGTGTTTTATGACATCATAATGACCCAATAGTGATGTAATAAAATACTAAAAAAGGGATATTATACCAAAATATGTTTTACTTTTAAAATAATGTGATTTTATATTTTTTTGATTAATTTATGATGCCTTAGTGGACCCTCCAAGACATAAAATATTTTAACATTTTAAAATGATTTCCTTGAGAGTGTGACTCACCTCCACTTAATCAAACCTAATATTTTAAAATTTTCGGCCCTTTTACTTATAAAATATTGTATAAAAATACCCTTTGGAAGAAACCATGGTCAAAAACCATGGGATGGTTTGTGGTTTTGATTATTCTAATGTGTAGTGTCCAAAACCTAAATAATAAAGAATTCCCCCTCCTTTCCTATATAAACTCACTCAATATCCCATTACTATTCACTAAAACCATTTGGAGGACTACAAAACTATTACCTCATATCTATATAATCCTCAAAAGTCACCTAAATCTCCCAATAATCCTCTTTCAAATCTCTCCCAAGCCTTTGGAATCACACTTCCAAGTAAGGGTTTCCTCTCCTCCTCTTTGAATTCAAGCACCTTTTTTGAGAGTATTTCATTTAATTTCAATTAAATTAATTGAAATTAGTTTTTAATCATTACATTAATATAAAATTGATGTTATTTAAATGATTTATCATTTATCCTCCCTCATTTGGACCCTTACCTAATCTGTTACTATGTCGAAATTCCGTAAGGGGTCTTCCACCCTCTTCTTTTATCAAGCATTCTTTTCATGTTATGTCTTTTAATTTATTTAATTAATATATTTTTATATGTTATTAAATGTACTAATTACTTACTGTTTTATTTATACATGATTATATCCCCTTTCACTCTCATTTATCACTCTTATGAACCCTTATGTACACTCGTTACTATGCCGAATTTTCAAAAGGGATCCTCACTTTCCTTCCTTATTTATGTCCACGTTTACTTATATTGTTATACCATTTTATTTTCAATTAAAAATTTTGGGGTGTTATTTATCACCTCCCTTATACTTACCTCCTTATTCTTTAATTATGATAGACTCATTTCTCTCTCATTAATGCCTCCCGTGTACACCTGTTACCATGCTGAAATTCTTTAAGGGATTTCTCTCTCCTCATTTACATTCAAGAAATTATTTTATATTATGCATATAAATTACATTACATATGTTGGGATATTATGTTCCATGACCCCCTAAATATCAATTTCATGTATAAATTATTAGATACCCCTTTCTCTCTCATCAGCCCATTTTATGATTTCTATTTGACGTCGTTATGCTGCCGAAGTTACACCAAAATTTCCCATGCCAAAGTCATTGTGTAAGTGAATACCATACCCATTTATCTATCAAGGGTATTCACCTTTATTCACATGTACTTTTTTATTGAGTACTTACATTTATTTATTCCACATCTCTTATTTGTGGAATAAATTATGATGTTTAATGAATCCATGTTGTATGATCCATGTGGCACACTTATGAATGAAATGAAATGTTTATAAAGGGTGTGTCTTGCTATCACTCTAATGCATTGGGTAAAGAATATTATCATGATACGTAATGTGCAATGGGTGTTTACTCATGATAATTATAGTTCAATGAGGGTTTACTCATGCTCCATGTGCAATGATCCTTGGCTCATGTTAATATCATGTTAAATGTTGTTTCCACATTTCCATGTTATGATTTGCCTTTATGTTCATGTTTCTCTTATCCTCCATTGATATTCCTATTGCCTAACATGTATTTTATTCTTCATTTTATTCCTTGTTTACTCCCTTAATGGGCTTTATATATCACCCTTTTCTTATGTATGTCCTCAGGTTATCCCATGAAATGCTAAATACAAAGGAATGTTGTGGTCATGTAAAAGAAGTTTTCAATAAAGATTTTGTATTTTTTGTCTTAAGTTGTCATGTAATGTTCCTAATTTCCCAATAAACTATACCTATCTATCCTAAGAGTTGTATTAAGTGAAATTTTATGTAATAAATCATGTTTAAGTGTGTAATAAAGAGCAAATTTGTTATAATTTCCATGTATACCACACAAATCATTGATACACCAATCCTTTTTCATACTGCCTCACACTTTCCACTTCCATAATATAGGATTATCTTATACCAACTTAGCCTAGAATCACAAACTAAAAAACTTTCACTGCTTAGAGATTAATAGAAAAAAGGAAAAGCATAAATAGTTTTACCCATGGAGCAGGGATACTTTTCAAAGAAGCAACAATCCTAATGTGTAATGTAATGGTGAAATTGATTAATTCAAAAATAAAAAGGGGTAATTTAAAACATGTATATTAGAAATATTTCACAACCCAACAAATATTTAATGATGATGGATGGAAAAACCTTATACACCTCATCTCATATTGATACAAGTTGAAAAATTCCCTTTGTGCCATAAAGGATTCAGAAGTTTCATTTGTCTTGGGAATAGGGATGACATCTAGTTGAAAAAATAAAAAAAATAAATACAAAACAAATAGAAAAAAATGAGGTTAGAATAACACCCTGAGAATTTCTGTAAAGTTAACACAAACAAAAATGTATCTTTAATGTGGTAGCACATCAAAGATACAAAAAAGAAAACATTAATACCCATATAGTTTCAAACAAATTCAACTTAATTTAAATTTTAGATTAAGAATAAAAATGTACTTTAAAAAACTGAAAAGGAAAAAAATTCCAAAACATTGAGTAAGAGACCAATAAAAATAAGCATAAAAATAAGGTTGGAATAACACCCCATGAATTTTCATGAAACTAACACTATCATTACCCATCCCAGTGGGGCTCATTCCATGACTACCCCAAGCCTTCCTCCAATAAGTTAGGGGCTGGAGACTAGTGCCGAGTAGGCATATCTCACAAACGGGAGGCATTTTTCTAAGTACCTGTAAGCACACACACATCTCCAAGCCCACAAAGCTAAAAAGAGAGAACACCAACCACAATGAATGCATACACTAATAACCAACCACAGAGTACAATAGGAAAGTAAAGTACAAGAAGGTAAACCAGGCCAGAATAAAATCCCACCAAAAGAAAGACAACTACAAAGTCTGACCTGCAAACAAGGGTACTAAAGCTGTTATAGAAAGCTACTAGAAACACCTCAGCCCGTCTGATCTCACAAGGAACTATCTGGTCCTAGTCCAGGTCCTTCTCTTCCTAGGAATTCATTGAAGCGTCGGTTATCTATATAAGACACAACACATGCGGGAAAAGCCTATGTAGGGGTGAGTAAAACAATACTCAATAGGACATGCTGAAACCACAAAGGAAAACCCACAAAAGAATGCACAGTCAACTCTACCCAGGTATACGCCCATACATATACCAAGAACATCTAGATATGATTATAACCAGACATAAATAAATAGAGTATAAGTCACAACCAATCATCAGCCACAAGATTCTTCTTGAGGCATGCTCGTTCTAAGAGAACTCACTCCTCGAGCCTTGATTTCATTGGGGACTCTTACAATAGGTCCTGCTAATTTGGGCTCCACCCAAAGAGAAACCCCTGGTCAAAAATCATGATATATAGATAGGGGATTCTTCTCAGATAATACCACAAACCCATTTTGTATTAACCCAAAACATAGAGGATTCTTCTCAGAGAACACCACGAACCCTACTGATGTGGCTCGTAACATAGGGGATTCTCCTTAGAGAATATCATGAACCCTATCAATAGGGCCCACTAGATAGAGGATTAAAGCTCTGTGCTTGGAGGTCACTTCAATACCCAATAAACTTCATCATGGGTGATAGAGTATCACTCCAGTCCCAAGGATGTTTCCATAACTCTATTCGGGACTCTATCCTCTCAAAGGGATTGCTTCCCAATGATGTGAATACAAATGTCATACTGAACCCTCAAGGAAAGAGCCAATGGGAAGCTTTGAACCTATGATAGTCCTCACTAAAAACCCAAAAATACATCTCAAAAGGAACACCTTGTCTCGTGGGTCCCAACACTGCAAACAGCTCATCAAATGGACTTACGGTTTGAAATTTAGGAGTCTTTTAGTGAAAAGAGGTTGGTAGGGTTCGGGTCTGGTCTGACTCGGTCAAACCGAACCAACCTGACCTAACTCACTAGGTCCAACCCATCCCACTAGTTCCTTCCTAGTCTACTTGAGCATGTTGATTTGTCTGCCTAAGATTCGACGGGCACCGTATCCTTGCCTGGTCAACGTGGCTTGACCACGTTTCATGTGGCCAGTTTGTGTGACCAACTCACACCCGCGGCTCTACTAGGACCTCCTACCGCAACTTTTCACCACCATCCTTTGAGTCAGAAACCTCCTCCTTCTCCACCCATGACCCCCTATCGTGGGTTGTCTCACCACCACGGTCCCATTGGACCACGGTTCGCCACCGCCGCCGACCACCATGTTGAAGACCGTCTGCCTGGACTAGCCGCGCCATTAGGCCGATGCTGCCTCTACTACCGGCCACCCCATCGGCAGCCTCCTCTCACCGCGCTCCACCTAGAAAGGCTGGAGCCACCTCACACTGCCATCATCCTGAATCCCACTCTGGATCGTTGTTCCCAATGAATAATGAGGAGAAAAAAATAAGGGAAAAGGTAAAGCACAAGAACACCCACAGTGGATGGATATGGTCCTTGTTCGTGTCAGCCTCGATCCATCCACGTTATAATTGAGGAATGGTGGGTAAAACAACATCAACAATTAGTGTGGATAATTCCTAAATCAAACCCTGCAATAGAAAACCCATCCCACAAGAAAAAACGGCCTGCAGATCAAATTGTTTGTGGGTTGATCCACATTAATCGTTTGAAAGAAAGAACAGAAAGAAAAACACAGAAAATAAACCTCCTACCTGGGAAGATGATCATTCAGAGGAGGGAATTCATCATTGATGGCAATATTTCTATAAACATACTTGATCCTTCATTTTTCAGTGCTTGATCTGAGCTCTGATCTCCAAATCACCGTCGCTGATGAGAGATCTTTCTTCTCTTTCCTCAAGGAAACTTCATGGATCCAGGGAAAATTTTCCAGCATTATGAATTCTAACACTAGTCCCTACCTATGATTAATAGATAAAATTTGTTAATGTGTTTCATCATTTTAAATGTGTTTCAGCATTTCCACGACGCTGCATTGCAGCGTCACTGATTCGTCGCATCACAATGCTGTTGAGTCGCTACATAACATTGAAAAAATAAAACAAAATAACTTTTTTAAGTATATTTTATTTTTCTATTAAAATGTCCATAAATTAACTTTTGCAGCTGACCCATGCTTGCTGATGTTAGGCCCTGCCTAAGGTAAACTCATTATTCTGAGCACATTAGTGTCCTCATATTTCTAAACCATACACCTGTTAAGAAGTTACTAAAACCACACATGCGTGTTATTTTTAATAAACATAAAAATAGTTTGAACATTTATTCTGGGCACCAAGCCTCGAAATCATGTGTCGTCTCAGTTCCTGGTCTCAAAATAATCCCATTTAATTTTCAAAAAAATTACATGGAAAATCTAAGACATTACATTCTCTCCACCTTAGGGATTTACATCCCCAAAAGCTAAAACAAGGGCTAAACAAACAAATGGAAATACTGAGCATGAATCTGAACCTCTCGATCCCATGTGCTAACCTAGAGTTCTCATGCTGCCACCAAAAATACACTAGAGAAATCTATTTCCCATGGAGGTTCCTCTCCTATCGATCCTTGATCTCAACTAAGAACTCTACAAAATTCACCCCATCATCAATGTCCAGCTCGCCCTAGTCAATGACATGTGATAGGTCGTGTATGTATCTCATCAACTAGGATACATGAAAGATGTTGTGCACCTGCTCTAACTGCGGAGGTAGATCCAAGTAGTATTCCACCTCACTCACTCTACAAAGTATTATAAAAGGTCCAATGAAGCTCAGAGATAACTTTCCACCCCTACCAATTCTTTGTATCCCACATCGATGAGAGACCTGAAGGAACACATGGTCTCCCTCCTCTAACTCCAAGGGTCTCTGTCGCCTATCAGCATAGGATTTATGACAGCTTTTTGCAGTCTTCATCTACTCATGGATGACATGTACCTTCTCTATAGTATCCTACACCAACTTTGGGCCCATGAGTGCTAACTCTTTGAGGTTAGTCCAGCAAAGTGGTGACCTACAAGGTCGCCCATACAAGGCCTCGAATGGTGTCATACCGATAGTGGAGTGGTAACTGTTGTTGTACACAAACTTTACTAGGGGTAGATGATCCTCCCAATTGTGGCCAAAATCGAGGATGTAAGCACGTAGCATGTTTTCTATGACATGAATGGTCTACTCTATCTGGCCGCCTATCTGTGAGTGGAAAGTTGTGCTTATGTGCAGCTGAGTCTCAAACACTAACTGTAATCCCTTCCACAATCGAGAAGTAAATCATGTGTCACGATATGATACTATCGTAGATGGGACTCCATAGAGTTGAACTATCTCCTATACATAAATGTGTCCTAATCTCTCTATTAAACCCTATTCCTGAATTGCTAGGAAGTGGGATGACTTGGTGAGTCAGTCAATGATCACCCAAATGGTATCATTCCCCCTGGATGTACATTGTAAACATGTCATGAAGTTCATCAATATTTCATCCCACTTTCACTCTGGAACCTTAAGGGTTTGATTCTAACCCACTGAAACTTGGTTCTCAGCCTTCACTTGGTGACAATTGAGGCATCTAGAGACAAACTTTGTCACTACCTTCTTCATCCCCATCCACCAATACTGACATCGGAGGTCCTGGTACATCTTTACCACATCTGGATGTACCGCTAAATGGGATGTATGTAAATCCCTCAACACCTCCTCTCATAACACCACTGGTATAACTGTGCGTCCTCTAAAAAGGATGATGTGCTCCCCACTTTTTGAATATCCATCCAGGGAATGCCCTATAAACATCTGAGCACATGTAGTCTCCTAGCTGGTATCTTCGAGTTATACCTCCCTGAATCGTTGTAAGAGTGGAGGGGTAACTACCATCGACTAGAGATAATCTACACCATCTCTATCCATGAAAGATATTTAAAGTGAGTCCAACTGCTCTGAGTCCTCATTTAGAAGCTGTGAACTTGATCTCTGGTTGATAGCATCTACCACCACATTCCCCTTCCTAGGAGTATGGACTATCTCGAAGTCATAGTCCTGGAGGAATTCTAGCTAACGCCTCTATATCAAGTTTAGATACTTATGAGAGAAGATATACTTGAGACTTTTTTGGTCTGAGTAGACGATAAACTTATCACCCATAAAGTAGTGTCACCACATATTCAATGAGAAGACTATCACTGCCAACTCCAGATCATGGGTTATGTATTTTTACTTGTGTGACATCAACTATTGTGAACCATAGGCAATCGCTGATTATCTTTGCATTAGGCCACAACCAAACTCGGTCCCTAATGCTTCACATAACACCACGTACTCGACACCCTCCTATAGAAATATCATGATGGGAGTGCTCGTTAAACTCTACCTTAGCTGTTGAAATCTCTCTTGGCACTTCTCCGTCCATATGAAAGGTTACCCCTTTCATGTCAAGGATGTCATGGATGCTGATACTCTGTAAAAGTCAGGCATGAACCACCAATATTACTCATCCAACCCAAGGAAACTCCACACCATAGTAACATTATTAGGTGGATCTCATGCAAGAACTGCCTCTATCTTCACTGGATCTACTGCAACTCTAGCCTCCAAAATGACGTATCCCAAAAAGTGGACCTCTAGTATCTAGAACTGACACTTCAATAGCTTCCTATAAAGATAGTTCTCTTGGATCCAGGACCATCCTCAAGTGTATCGTGTGCTCCTCCTCAGACTTTGATTACATCAGTATATCATCAATAAATACCAATACAAACTGGTCTAGATAAGTTTGGAAGATCTTGTTCGTGAGTCCCATGAACACTGCTAGGGATTTTGTTAGGCCAAATGATTTCACTAAGTACTCTTAGTGGTTTTAGCAACTTATGAAAGCCATCTTTGGAATTTCCTCATCCTGCACCTGAAGCTTGTGATAGCATGGTCTGAGGTCTATCTTCGAGAACCATCTCACTTCCTTCAACTGATCGAAGAGGTCATTAATCCTTGGTAGTGGATACTTGTTCTTCATGGTTACCCGATTCAGGCACCAAAATTCCACAAACAACCTCAAGATCACATCTACCTTCTTGGAAAATAATACTAGAGCTATCTAGGGTGAAATGTTGGGTCTCACAAATCCCTTCATCTGCAAGTCCTCCAACTGTACCCTTAACTCAAAAAGCTCCATGGGAGACATCCGATTTGAAGGTGTGGATATCGGTGTCGTCCCGTGGTATATATCAATGTAGAATTCAACCTCCCTGTGAGGTGGTAATCCTAGAATATCCTCAGGGAAGACATCCTCATACTTTTTCACCACTACAGGAAACCAGGGACTCCTCTCCTCCACCGCACCAAGGGTGAGACTAGCCAACTGGTGAGTAATCGGCTACACCCTCCTCTAAGAAATTCCATCCTATATTGCATGTGTTTCCTTTTCACTAGTAAAGGAAAACTTGGTTCCATATCCATAGACACACTGCACTCTATGCCTAAAAAATTCAATATGAGTATGAACTATAGATAAGCAGTCTATACACAGAATAATGTTGTAAGGCCTCGATGTTGCTACTAGGAGATCACAGCTGAAAATCTCACCTTCAAGAGTAATATCACACTGCTGGAAATAGTGTGTGATCGTCGAATCCCCTTCCATAGGAGTCTCTAAATGTAATTATCGATCCAACGGCTCTATCAAAATCTATGAGCTCCGAACAAGGTTTGTAGTAAGGAAGGAGTGATTGAAACCTATCTCTATAAGAACTATATATAGGATGGAAAAGACACATATAGTACCTCTAATCATCTTTGGAGCACCAGGTTCGTAAGCCTCCAGCACCTGAAGCTAGCCTCAGCCTTGTTCACCAGCTCCCAGAGCCTGTGGTGGACCACCTGCGGGTGGGGGTGGTAGTACCTTGAACCTATTCCCACCACCTACTGCTCTACCTGCTCCCCTGCCATGTTTGTTTCCCTACAGAACAGCATGTTTGAACCTCTTCCTCTACCTCAGCGGTCCCTCAACCATCCACTGATCGTCCGTACGGTGTGTTAGGAAATCACGTGCTATGTGTCCCCAACCACCACACATGAAACACATACTATCCTTCAGTTGTCCCACTCTGCTCTGGGAGCCTTGCACCTCTGATCCTGTATCTTGGGGATGTCTCCTGAAGGACCTGTCCTTATTAGGCCCCTTCATCTACTGTCGGCTACCCACCATCAAATACTCAGCTACCTAGTGTATGCTGGTAGCTCCCACTGCTAGCATCTACTCCTCTAGAAATATCTCCATGAGTAGAGCTCGCTCCAGTACCCCTACTTGAGTATGGATGTTGAGATATACCACGGATTCCCTGATCTCCCAATGTAGTCCCTTCTCAAAATCCTGATCCCTAAAGAATGGGTCTCAGACCATATCTGTGGAGTAATGATAAATCTCAGTAAACCTCGTTGAGTACTCCACTACTATCTTGCTACCCTACTGTAGATACCGGAGCTCCTGTATATGCACTAATTGTAATGTGTCTGGGAAGAACTCCCCCTTGAAGAGTCACTCAAAGTCCTCCCAAGAGAGTGTCACCTCCTCGTGTGTCTGGATCACTAAGCTCCACTACCGTCCCGTTGAGCCCTGAAGAAGACTCATGGTTAGGAATGTTATATGGTCGTACGGTGTCCTCACAAGGTGGAAGAAATGCGTGACTACCTCTATCCAATCCTCAGCTACTTGGGGGTCAATCTCACCCCTGAACCTGGGAGGTCACTGCCTCTGGAACTCATAAAACCCACTCAAACTGTATGCATCATCAACTAGTAGAACTAGAAAGAACTGTTGTTCAATGGGTAGTACTATAACAGGAAACCCACCCGGAGGTTCCATGTCTGGAATAGACCCCTATAATGATGCCTCATCACTAAGAGGATCATCCTCGTAATCATGCATCATAATCTTGGATGGATGTCTGTGTGGAGGCATCCTGAAACAGATCAAGATGAACCACAGTCAATAGATTATATCTAGAGAGATGACTCAAGAAGGACATGGAAAAAAAACTTATTCTTATATGATGCATGTACCATTAGTTTCCTTTCAACCAGTGTTTTTCATGTACCGAGTCATAAAGAAGGTGTCCAGAGTCCCGATGTATGGATACGTCAGCCACCGCACCAACACTGGATTCCTTGGCATGAAATCCGAACTCGAAACACTTAACATTGTTTCCCCAAACCAATTTAACAGACTCCTAGTCCCAATGTGAAACTGACACCCTATGATACCACTTTTTCATGACCCATCCCAATTGGTTCCATGCTGCAACTACCCCAATCCCACCTCCAATAGTCTAGGGTCTTGCGACTAGCATCGAGTAAGAATATCTCACAAATGGGAGGCATTTTACTAAGTCCATATATGCACGAACACATCTCCAAGCCCAAAAATCTAAAAATAGAAAAAACAAACCACCATGAATGCATACACTAATAACCAACCACAGATTACAACAGAAAAGTAAATTATAGGAAGGTAAATCGGGACAAAATATAAGCCCACCAAAATAAAGACAACTGCAAAGTCTGACATACAAACAAGGGTACAAAAGCTGCTATAAAAAGCTACCAAAAACACCTCAGACTATCTGATCTCACAAGGCACCATTCGATCCTAGTCCTAGTCCTTCTCTACCTAGGACTCTATCAAAACATAGATCATATGAACAATACATGACATGTGCAGGAAAATCTCATGTATGGGTGAGTAAAACAATACTCAGTAGGACACCCCAAAACCACAAAGGAAAAACCAAAAAATAATGTACAGTCAGCTCTACAAAGGTATACACCCATATATATACTAAGAACATTTAGATATACTCATAACCATCCACAAAGAAATAGAGGATAAGTCACTTCCAATCATCAGCCAAAGGATTCCACTCGAGGCATGCTCATTCCGGGAGAAATCACTCCTCGATCCTTGATATCATCGGGGACTCTTACTGTAATGACCCAAACTTTTATTAATTAAAATTCCTCTTGATCTAATTAAATTTATTATTATGTAAAAATTTTATATAGAATATGCACTTCCATGTAAGGGATTTATTCCTTTCTCATTTTTTGTCCAAATTTCTTTATGTTGTTATGCCCTTTTATTTTCAATTACAAATATTGGGGTATGATTTTTCACCTCCCCTATAATTCCCTCCTTATGTTTTAATTATTATAGACCCATTTCTCATTAATTACTCCCATGTACACCTGTTACCATACCGAAATTCCATAAGGTATTTCTCTCTCCTCATTTACATTCAAGCAATTCTTTCATATTATGCATCCAAATTCCATTACATATGTTGGGGCATGTATCTATATAACCCTATTAATATCTGTTTCATGTAAATATTATGAGATACCCCTTTCTCTCTCATAAACCATTTTTATGAATACTTATTTCACGACGTTATGCTGCCGAAATTACACCGTGATTTTCCAATCCAAAGTCATTGTGTAGTGAATACCATTCCCATTTCTCTATAAAGGGTGTTCACCTTTATGCACATTTACTTATTGATTATATAGTTTCATTTATGAATTACACATTCCTTTATCGTGGAATAAATGATGATTCTGAATGATTCTATGTTGTATGATCCATGTGACACACTTATGCATGAAATTAAATGATTAAGAAGGGTGCGCACTGATAGTGATTCAATGCATTGGGTAAAGACTAGTATCATGATACGTCAAGTGAAATGAGGTTTTACTCATGATAATTCAAGTGTAATGAGGTTTTACTCATGCTCCAGGTTCAATGAGCCTTTTCTTGTGCTAATATCATGTTAAATGTTGTTGCCACATTTCTATGTTATGATAATCATGTTATATCATGCCTTTATGTTTATGTTTCTCTTATAATCCATTGATATTACTTTTTCCTAACATGTATTTTATTATTCATTTTATTCCTTGTTTAATTTCTTACTAGGCTTTATAGCTCACCCTTTTCTTATACATATCCTCAAGTTATCCCATGCAATGCTAAGTACGAAGGAATGTTGTCATGTAAAAGAAGTTTTCAATAAAGATGTTGGGTTTTATGTTCTATGTTGTTATATAATGTTTCTAATTTCCCACGATACTAGACCTCTCAATCCTCAAAGTTGTATTAAGTGAAATTTTATGTAATAAATCATGTTTAAGTGTGTAATAAAGAGAAGGGTTTTTATAGTTGGTATCAGATTATAGGTTTAGTTATTTTTGGGATTAGGATTAGAAAACCCTAGTGAATGACTTAGGGATAAGAATAAGTATAATAAAAACATACATAAATTTTGGTGAGTATTGATTAAGTGTTTTATCAATAAAATACATCCCTTTCTGGATACGAGTAGGTAGAGATGGCTCTGGAATATATGTATCTAGGGGTAAAACTTGAAAACATCGCATTTAGCTAGACTCGAACGGAAACCAGTGCATGACAATGGGCCTTGCTGCACTCTTGGTTATAACACTCCTGTGGGATATGATTTGGTAAATTCATAATCTTAGTATGAATTGTTATTAAGGGAATTAAAAAAATGCCCCTAAGAATATATGTTGGGATGTAGATCATGGATAACATAGATTGAAGCCTATAAATTCATAACTTAAGGAAATAAAATTAATTTATAAGTTATCCCTTTTGTCTTTGGATTTCCCTTTTATGTGTTTCCCCTAACTTTCCTTTTATTCTAGCTAATGGCTAGTAATAGGAGGAATCAGGCTAATAACTGATGTGAAGATCAATGTGATGACTGTTCTAATGAGATGCCCAATCTGATGGGAGCAAGAATCAAAAACTTTTTCATGATACTCTCTCAGTAAACTCAAGTTTTTAATAGAAACATGGGTCAAGAGGAACGATCAACCCCCTCCCCCCCACAAGAAAGAACAATCCAAAATCAAGAGATTGATAAGACAAAGGCCTCCAAATTTTAATGGATCATCTAATCCCTCAATCTCCAAACAATGGATCAACTCCATTGAGAAGATATTATCCATCCTTAAATGTTATAAACAAGAGAAGGTACTTTTGGATACTTATTGTATGGAGGGTGAAGTTGATCAATGGTGGACATTGATCAAAAATATAAAGCCTAAGGATGAGATCAAGGTGTTGGAATGGAAGGATTTCTAGAATATATTTTTTAATAAATATTTTCCTCACACCCTTCGACTTAAAATATAAAGGGAATTCCATACCCTCAAGAAAAAAAGATGATGAATCCATTAGAGTGTACAAGGAAAATGTAAGAACCTAGACCTTCTTTTCAGGTATGTTTTTCCTTTTCTGGTCGTTTTTGGAGAAAAGAGTAAAATTTGGAAAAAATTTAAGTACACGCCATGTACTTTATAAGTACACGCCGTGTACTTCCTTTCTGTAATAGGCCTTGTGCTGGCCGTGTAGTATCCACACACACAGCTGTGTGGGAGTGAATTAGAGTCCGCCTAATGTGGAGTACGAAAATATCAAGTACACACCGTGTACTTCAAAAGTACATGCTGTGTATTTTGTTTTTTTTCATTAAATGCATCGGGGTCATGTCTGACGGACAGAACACACATCTTCTAGGTCGTCTTTGTCTGAGAGAAACCGTACGGCTGTGGATCTTTGACGAACCCCTGATCCTCTATCCATCCTCTGATTCAAATGTCGTTGATTGTGTTTGAATCACATCGGTGAGTTCTCTCTTCTGCTTGAGATTTGTTTTCCAATTCCTCTTATTTTCCAAGTTATCATGGGTTGAACATTTTGGACATTTTCTTAGATCTATGATGTTCCAAGGATATTCAAGCTTCGAGGTTAAAGTATATTGATCTTCTAACCCTGAGGTAGGTGGTTTGTGCCTTTCTGTTGAAATTCGTTGAGTTTTATGTGCAAATTTTCCCAATACCCATGAACGGGGTATTGCACATTTACCGTTTCAGCCCTATTGTTTCTCTACTATGCTGGTATGCCTAAGTAGATGAGTTTTGATTTTGAATAGGGTGAATTTTTGTGCTTTAGATGTATTTCCCATGCATGTTTTTCCTATTTTGACCTTTGGGTCTTGTTTGCCTATTAGGCTGTTGTTTACTTTCCCATGCCTAGTATTATAGGATGGTGTGACTGTTGTTCTGTTATACTATTGAGCTATAGAATGCTATCCAAGTAGTTCACGAGGTTTACTTTGGTCGTTACGCGCTACTAAACTTACTTGAATTACACAGGGCCGAGAGAACCTAGTGTATAGACCATAGGTAGAATGGAAGATGAGGGCTTCTCCATAGTGTCTTTATAATTTACTATGCGAGACCATAAGGGGAATTGACAATGAGTGCTTCCCTAGAGTGTCTGTAGTTCCTCAACACGGGCCATAGGGGGAATGAGACATTGAGTTCTTCCCCAGAGCGACTTTAGTACCATTACGAGACTATAGGGGGAATTGACGGTGAGTGCTTCCTCAGAGAATCTATGCTTAAGCTGAACCATAGGGGTTAGACTGAGTGTACTGCCCAGAGGGTTGCTTGTACTTGTTTGGTAGGACCAGAGGGGATAGGTTGTGAGTACTTCCCAGAGGGTTACCTTGAGTTTAGCTTCTTGCTTTTACTTTTTTGGTATGACCAGAGGGGATAGGTTGTGGGTACTTCCCAGAGGGTTACCTGTTGTGTTTATCTACTTTATTTAGCTGTTGCATGTTGTGTGGTGGTTTGAATGTTTCAAATTGTGGATTGTTTACTGCTTAGTGATTTCCTATTTACTATTTTCTATACTTTCACCTGCTATACACTCACTGACTATTAGGCACAGATCTCATGTTGGTTGCCTACTGGGATTTAGTCTCACACCCTATTTGGGTCATGCTTTTGGACCCAAACAGATTATATTGTTGCAGGTATTGATAAGGGCAAGCGCCCTTCTACTTCAGGTACCTGACTTGTTGTGGAGCTGGAGAGCATGGGACCAAGATATGGCTTGCAATGCTGAGGAGTTTTTATGCTTTCTTTTGCACTTTGGTTTAGAACTATTATATTCCATCATTCTGACTTGTTTGGATGTCTTCCTAGACATATGTATCACGCATCATTATATATATGTTCTCCAGTTTATACTTCCAGTTTCATGCTATTACTGTTGTAAGTCAGTATTACTACTTATGCTCTTGTATGTGTTTGTTTACTTATGTTGTGTACTCTACCAATGAAGGGAATAGTTTCCCCATTATCACAACCAAGGCCCTCGCTGCTAGTCGGAAGCCTCTGGCGTTCGGGGAAATGCGCTTGAGGCCATGTGACCAACCGGGTATGGGGCACCTCTGGGTGGCTTCCGGAACCAGGATGTTACAAAGTGGTGTCAGAGGAATTATTTTCTCCTAACTTAATGTTTAGAGCCTATAGCCAGGGATAGGAAGGAATTGGTACTTGGTGTTAAGCTGTGCTCGGGAGTAGCTAACCCATGTACAGGGAAAAGCCAATCTACCTCATTTACTTGCAATTTTTCTGGTTTTTCAATTGTGACAATTGATTTGATTTCACCTTGAGTGACTCACATGATTTGTGATATTACTATTGATGTTATTGAGGTTCTATTTCTATTGCAACCCGATGAGATGAGGGTATTCCATCTCATGCATCATATAGGCACCTACTAGAAATCTCATGTTGTGAATTTTTTTCATTCAATCTAGGATGCATTAGTGATTGCATGTTGTTTTGATAGATGATGTGTAAAATATGCATGTTTTTGTGATAGTTTCCTTGATAGAAATACCTGTTGTTTGATAGGGTATTCTTTGTGTAGAGATTTGCTGTAATGAACGCCAAACTTTGGTTCTTGAGGTGTTATGGGCCCTCATGGACCGGAATTTGGTGAATCGTTGCCTTGTTTACCATGTTATAATGTGTATAAGATGCCAAACTTTGATTCGCGGGGAGTATGGGCCCTCATGGATCGGAATTTGGAACTTTCTATGCTCGTTTCAGTGTTTTCTGGGTTCTAGAGTAGTTTTTGAGGCTTACTGTCTGGAAAAACCCAGAATACACACCGTTTAGTGTTAAGTACATGCCGTGTGTTCTTCTGTTCGGGAATAAACTGTTTTTCTTCAGTAAATTCCATGTACTTTATGTACATGCCCTATAGTCTCTAAACCATGTCACGGGTCGTATGGGCAGAGACACAGAATGTTGAAAATATGGTGGGAATACGTCGTGTACCCATTGAACATGTTGTGTAGTGTCGATCTTGTTCCCACCCGTGTCACTAACAACACAGGTTGGTCGAGCCTTGTCTAATACACACCGTGTAGTCTGACCCGGGTATCCAACCATGTCATGAGAAACACATGTTGGTGTTATCCCTTCTCGTACACACCGTTTCCATCTAGAACACGCCGTACAGTTTGATCTGTGTGTCAGGCCGTGTCACTAACAACACGGGCCAGGTGAATCTTTTCTAGTACACGCCATGTACCAGTTGTACACGCCGTGTAGTCTTGTATTAGGAGAGCCATGTGGCTTAACTGTGTAGAAGGAATCGGGCAGGGAAGGGGAATCAAGTACATGCCATGTGTCTGGGGTGTTACACGACCAGTTAGGTAGGAGTACACGCCCATGTAAATGACTTCAGGGAACACGTCGTGTAGCAAATGTACACGTCGTGTAGTCATGTTTTGAAAAATTTGAGTGCTTCCTTTCTACTGTTCCCTTATTACACTTTTTTTCAGTCCTTGATAATCTTGATCTAATGTGTGCACTTGACCTTGCAGAGTCATGCCACCAAGACGTCCTCCAGTTGTGCGCCAGTTGCTAGGCAGTGATCAGACACCGGACATGATCGATCAGGGACTTCTAGTAGATCCTCCAGTTGTTCCAGTCTTGGCACCAGCAGTTATACCTATTACTGGTGCTGATGCACAGTTCAGGGAAGGCTTCATGAGGATGATGTAGACCTTTTAGGGAGAGTCGCCTCTTTCCCCATCGATGGTTGATTTGACGTGGGTCTTCCAGTAGTATCACCCTCCCACTTTCTTAAGTGAAGGAGTACCTCAGGTTGCAGAGTCATAGCTAGAAGCCATGCTAATGATCTTTGATCATCTAGAGATGCCTCCAGAGAGGAGGTTCAAGATCACTACCTATATTCTTCAGGAATCTTCCAAGAGGTGGTGGGATGTGATCTCACAGGTGGGACGCCAACAGGTGATGGCGTGGTATGAGTTTCAGTGAATCTTATTTGATTACTTCTATCCAGAGACACTAAGAGCTGATCAAGCCAGAGAGTGTATGAGTATGGAGCAGGGTACCCTTTCCATCATGGAGTATTCCTCCCATTTTACCGAGCTGCAGCGCTTCACTCCTATTCCGAGAGTTGATCAGTTGTTCTTGGAAAGGAATTTTGAGGATGGTCTGATGCACGACATCTGATCGCTGGTGAACATCTTATAGTTGACTTCTATCACTTCTATAGTCAACCAGGTGTTGATCACAAAGTGCAGTCTGAGGGATTCTGGAGTTGTGAGCCAGGGTGACTCAATAGTTGGGGTTAGTATTCCTCCTACTGATAGCAGGAAGCGCCGTAGGGAGTCTTCGTACAGTGATCCGAGGAGGCGAGACACTTCTTTTGGTATCTAGGTGGTGTGTTACCAGTGCAGAAAGAGCGGGAATATGAGGCCACATTTCCCAAAATACCCAGTAGAGTGCCGATCTTGCAGCAAGATGGGTCATCTTCGACACTTCTGTCAGATCTTCTCTCCAGTAGCTGGTGACAGGGGTTTTTCTATGCCTCCTCATTCAGGAGTAGCACCAACAGTTTCTCACCAGTCTGAAAACTGGAGTTCTTCCATCCATTCAGACCGAGGTGGAGGTTGTGGTCATGGTATCCAATCACCCGGTTTTCAGTGACATCAGGGCGGATCAGCTCAGAGTGGTCAGGCAGGGTCACTGGGCCGCGGTACTGGACAGACCTTTGCAGTGGAGCAGACCCAACAGGAGCAGGATCCCGGACCTTCTATCGTTCGAGGTATGATCCTAGTAACCTCAGTTTTAGCTTCTTCTCTTTTTGATACAGGGGCTTCCCATAGATTTATATATGTTTTTTTCATAGAGAGCCTTGGTCTTTTCATCTTTTCTTTTGCTGATATCTTAATGTTAGACACTCTGTTGGGGACTAGAACGGCTAGTATTCTTCAGTGCAGAGAGTAACCTCTACAGGTTGTTGGATGTCACTTCTTATGGGACCTCTATGTCCTAGAGATGACAGGATATGATGTCATTCTTGAGGTGGACTAGTTAGTTCCATTCTAGGCAGTCGTTGACTGCTATCGTCATAGGGTGAGTTTTATATCACCAGAAGGTGGATCATTTCTCCATAGGGGCGAATGGGATGTCCAAGCGAGCAGAGTAGGTCCAGAGCATCATGGTTTGGGAGGAGTTACAGCCCAGATTTCTAGTCTTTATATGGATGACCAGGGGACTTCACAGTTATACTTTCCTCCAGTGGTGGATCATTTTAGAGATGTCTTTCCAGAGGACTTTTTTGGTTTTCCTCCAGAGCGTGAGGTAGAATTTTCTATTGATCTTATGCAAGGATCGGCACCAGTGTCCATTCCTCCTTATAGGATGGCTACACCAAAGTTGCAGGAGCTCAAGAAGCAGTTGGAGGAGTTGCAGGCAAAGGGTTTTATCTGACCCAGTACTTCTCCTTGGGGTTCGCCTGTCCTATTTGCGAAGAAGTAAAATGGTACCCTCAGGATTTGTGTGGACTATCGGAAGTTGAACCAGTTGACAGTTAAGAACTGATATCCCTTGTCAAGGATCGATGATCTCTTTGATCATCTTTGAGGAGCCCGGGTGTTCTCAAAGATTGACTTGAGGTTCGGTTATCATCAGTTGTGCGTTAAAGCATTAGATATACCTCTTACAACCTTCCGGAGTAGGTATGGTCTATACGAGTACTTGGTTATGTCGTTCGGTCTCACGAACGCGCTGACAATTTTCATGGCACTGATGAACCGAGTGTTCCGTCCTTACTTGGATTCTTTTTTGGTGGTCTTCATGGACAATATCTTGGTGTACTCTCACACTCGACACGACCATGCTACCCATCTTGAGATCATTTTGAGTACACTGAGGGAGCATCAGTTATATGCTAAGCTCTCAAAGTGATACTTTTGGATGGATCAGATTCACTTCTTGGGTCATGTCATCTCAGAGGCAGGAGTATCAGTAGACCCATAGAAAGTGAGGGTTGTAGTTTCCTAGAATCAACTGAAGAACGGCTTTGAGGTGCGAAGTTTTCTAGGGATGGCTGGATACTACAGACATTTCATACAGGACTTTTCACGCTTAGAATCACTGCTGATAGGTCTGACCAAGAAGGGTGTGAAGTTCATGTGGTCAGATTCTAGTGAGTCAGCCTTTAAGGAGCTGAAAGGGAGGTTGAATTCAACACCAATACTAGTCTTTCCAGATCCGGGCAAGAGCTATATTGTTTACTGTGATGCGTCAGGTATCAGGTTGGGATCTGTGCTTATGCAGGGAGATGGAGTCGTTGCGTACGGGTCTTGGCAGTTGAGGACACATGAGAGGAATTACCCGACACACGATCTGGAGTTGGCGACTGTTGTTCATGCCTTACGCTGTTGGAGACATTATCTTCTGGGAGAGCATTTTGTGGTTTTCACTTACCAAAAGAGTCTCAAGTATATCTTCACTCAGCGTGATCTAAATTTGAGACATCACAGGTGGGTTGAGTACCTTAATTCCTTTGACTTTTAGCTTGCCTATACGCCTGAGAAAGGCAACGCAGAGGCTGATGCGTTGAGCAGGAGGACTCAGATGTAGGCAGTTCAGGAGGCCAGCAGTGAGTGGTAGCTTATGGATCTGTTCTCTGAGATGCATTTGGAGGTGCACGATAGTCAGGGGTAGACGTTTCTCTATTTTGTAGCTATTACCTATACTCTTCTTGATCAAGTTCGAATGAGGAAGCTATCAGATTCTGAAGGCCTAGTCCTAAGGAAAAGTGTGTTAGGAGAGGACCATATTCCTGGATGGACCATAGGCGAGGATGAGATCTTGCATTTCTAGGGGTGCGTATGGGTGCCAGCAGACATACGCGAGGAGATTATGTGGGATTTTCATTCCTCAATTTGGGCAGTTCATCCTAGAATCACCAAGATGTATCGTGATCTACACCATCAGTATTGGTGTCCAGGTATAAATAGGGACGTTGCTGGTTTTTTCATGAGGTGTTCCACTTTTCAGCAGGTGAAGGCGGAGCATCAGTGACCAGTAGGGCTTTTACAGCAGTTACCCATTCCCGAGTGGAAGTGGAACGATGTCTCGATGTACTTCGTGACTAGTTTGATGTGGTCGCCTTGAGGGAATGACGCAGTTTGGGTTGTCATTGATAGACTCACGAAGGTTGCTCACTTCTTTCTGATCAAGGAGACCTTCAGTGTTGATGAGATGGTATAGTTTTACATCTGAGAGATTTTATGTCTACATGGAGTTCCACACTCCATTATTTCAGACATAGATGTATGTTTTACTTCTCAGGTCTGGCAGGGGCTTTAGAAGGCTTTGGGTACACAGGTACTTTTGAATATAGCTTACCACCCCCAGACAGATGTCCAGTCTGAGCGTACGATTCAGGTGCTTGAGGACATGCTCTGAGCATGAATTTTATATTTTTGAGGTTCTTGGGAGAAACATATACCTCTTGTGGAGTTTGCCTACAAAAATAGTTTTCAAGAAACTATTCAGATGGCACCTTATGAGGCTTTATATGGTAGGCTATACCGATCACCCTTATGTTGGTTGGAGGTAGGAGAGGCAGCTTTGTTGGGACCTCTTCTTGTTCGGGATACCACAGAGTAGATAGAGTTAATTCGGAAGAGGATGGCTACTACACAGTCTCGACAGAAGTCTTATGCTGGTCAACGGAGACGACCTCTGGAGTTCGAGGTCAGAGATCAGGTTTTCCTGCATGTCACACCGAGGTTGGGACACAAGAGGATTAAGAGACAGGGTAAGCTTTCACCAAGGTACATTGGGTTTTTTGAGGTGTTTGAGAGATTTGGGTCGATTTCCTATCGGTTGCAGTTACCTCATAGGTACAGGGCTATGCACGACGTATTCCATGTTTCTCAGCTCCGACGTTACTTTTCAGACCCGTCTCATGTTTTTCAACCCGAGGAGGTTGATCTCAAAGTGGATACGTCATTTGAAGAGAATCCTATCTGGATTGTGGATCACAGTACAAAGGTTCTCTGTGGTTGGTATGTTTCTCTGGTACGGGTGCTTTGGCAGAACAGGCGAGTGCAGGATGAGACTTGGGAGAGGGAGGCCGATGTATGAGCACAGTGGCCGGAACTGTTCAAGGGTTCTTCTTCTACGCCGCGTTAGGGAAATTTAGGGATGAATTTCTTTAAGGTGGGAAGTTTTTAAGAATCTAGACCTTCTTTTCAGGTATGTTTTTCCTTTTCTGGTCGTTTTTTGAGAAAAGATAAAAATCTGGAAATTTTCTAAGTACACACCATGTACTTTATAAGTACACGCCGTGTACTTCCTTGATGAAACAAGCCATGTGCTATCCGTGTAGTATCCACATACATGACCATGTGGTAGTGACTTGTATGCCACCTAATGTGGAGTACGGAAATATAAAGTACATGTCGTGTACTCCAAAAGTACACGCCATTTATTTTGTTTTTTTATTAAACACATCGGGGTCGCGTCTGACAGATAGAACACACATCTTCTAGGTTGTCTTCATCTGAGAGAACCCGTATGGTCGTGGATCTTCGACGAACCCCCGAGCCTCCATCCATCCTACGATTCGAACACTGTTTATTGCATTGGAATCGCATCGGTGAGTTCTCTCTTCTACTTGATCCTTGTTTTCTAATTCTTCTTCTTTTCCAAGTTATTGTGGGTTGAAAGTTTTGGACATTTTCTTAGATCTATGACATTCCAAGGATATTAAAGCTTCTAGGTTCAAGTATATTGATCTTCTAACCCCGAGGTAGGTGGTTTTTTCCTTTATGTTGAAAGTCATTGAGTTTTATGTTCAAATTTTCTCAATACCCATGAACGGGGTATTGTGCGTTTACCATTTCAGCCCTATTGTTTCTCTGTTATGATAGTATGCCTGAGTAGATGAGTTTTGATTATTAATAGGGTAAATTTTTGTGATTTGGATGTATTTCCCATGCATGTTTTGCCTGTTTTGACCTTTGGGTCTTGTTTGCCTGTTAGGATACTATTTACTTTCCCATGTCTAGTATTATAGGATGGTGTGACTGTTGTTCTGTTATACTGTTGAGATATAGAATGCTAGATAAGTATTTCATGAGGTTTACTTTGGCTGTTACATACTTCTACACTTACTTGACTTACACAGGGCTGAGATAACCTGGTGTATAGACCATAGAGAGAATGGACGTTGAGGGATTCTCTAGAGTGTCTTTATAATTTATGATGCGATACCACAAGGGGAATTGACATTGAGTGCTTCCCTAGAGTGTATGTAGTTCCTCAATGTGGTCCATAGGGGTAATGAGACGTTGAGTGCTTCCCCAGAGTGCCTTTAGTACCGTTATGAGACTATAGGGGGAATTGATGGTGAGTACTTCCTTAGATAGTCTGTGATTAAGCTGAACCAGAGGGGTTAGACTGAGTGTACTGCCCAGAGGGTTGCTAGTACTTGTTTGGTAGTACCAGAGGGGATAGGTTGTGAGTACTTCCCAGAGGGTTACCTTGAGTTTAGCTGCTTTCTTGTACTTGTTTGGTAGGACCAGAGGGGATAGGTTGTGGGTACTTCCCAGAAGGTTGCCTATTGTGGTTATCTTCTTTGTTTAGCTGTTTCATGTTGTGTGGTGGTTTGAATGCTTTAAACTGTGGATTGTTTACTGCTTAGTACTTTCCTATTTACTGTTTTCTGTACTTTCACCTACCATACACTCACTGACTGTCAGGCACAGATCTCATGGTGGTTTCCTACTGGGATTTAGTCTCACACCCTATTTGGGTCATACTTTTGGACCCAAACATATTATATTGTTGCAGGTATAGATAAGGGAAAGAACCCTTCTACTTTAGGTACCTAACTTGCTATGGAGCTAGAGAGCATGGGACCAAACTATATCTTGTGATGATGAGGAGTTTTTCTGCTTTCTTTTGCACTTTGGTTTAGCACTTTTTTATTCCATCATTGTGACTTGTTTGGCTATTTTCCTAGACATATGTATCATGCATCATTATATATATGTTCTCCAGTTTATACTTTCAGTTTCCTATTGTTACTACTGTATGTCAGTATTACAAATTCCACTCTTGTATGTGTTTTTTTACTTCCGTTGTGTACTTTTCCAATGAGGGCATAGCTTCCCCACTATCACAATTAAGGCCCTCGCTGCTAGTCGGCAGCCTGTGGCGTTCGAGGAAATGCGCTTGAGTCCATGTGACCAACCGGGTACGGGGCACCTCTGGGTGGATTTTGGAACTGGGACGTTACAGAAAACTTCACAAGGCTTTCATAATACGCCTCTAGATTTATCGTTACCCCCGAATTCAAGGTTTACCGCTTCTTTGGTGGGCTAAAACCTAACCTATGGAAATCCCTAGCGATCCGTGACTTTGAGAGCTATGAGGAAATTATCTAATTTTCCCTCAAAGTCGAAATAGAGATCTTCAAATCTTAGGGGTATCATGGGGATAATAAGCATAAGGTGGAATTTAATTCTAGTGGTTTTATGGATAAATCCAATGGTGCTAAGAAAATCCAGCACCCCACTTTCCAAAGGTGTGGAAAGAAGCACCCCGGAAATTTCCTGAAGGGGATGAGGAAATGCTTTATTTGTGGAAGAGAAGGGGACCTATCTATTAACTACTGACAAGAAAAACCAACTACTATGACAGAGGATAGGAATGCTCTGTTTGACCCTAAATGCATTGTTCATTGCTTCAATTGAAAAGAACTAGGGAACTTTTCAAACCAGTTCCCTAAGCCAAGGATTTTCGAAGGCAACCAACAACCTCCATGGTAGAAAGGGAAATCTTTTTCCATCACTACCTCCAAAGTGAGCCCCGACAACAAAGTGGTTATAGGTATGCTAGTTATTCATTCAATAATAGTGAACATACTTTTTTATTCTAGTTATATGCATTCTTTTATATCCTGAAATTTTATTAGAACAATCCCAAAACCACCACAAATCATGGAAGTAAAGATGTTGGTGAGAATGGAAAATTAATAAATCATTGCATCCCATGAATATAACTCCTATCCTATCATAATTTGTGGTTTAAACTTCCCAGAGAACCTCATTATACTCTCTCTGGTGGAATTTGATGCAATTCTTGGCATGGATTGGCTTTCCCTGTATATATCCAATACAAATTTCCATGAGAGGGAAATAACTCTCCATATGGTGAATCGACCCCCAATTCTGTACAAGTGCAAGGATGAGGATGAATCTTCTTTAGCACCATCATCCCAAGAGTAGATATTACTACCCTATGAGCATGCATAGATTTCTCAGATGGTTGAGTCTAAAGAAGTAACCATCCTTGAAGACATGCCTATTGTGGGGGATTTCTCTGAAGTGTTTCCTGATAAATTGTCTAGTCTTCCTCCTAGAAGAGATGTTGAATTCTCAATTGATCATATACCCGGGGCATTTCCAATATCCAAGACTCTATATAGAATGGTTTTTGTGGATCTTGAGGAGCTGAAGAAACAACTATAGGAGAATCTGGATAAAGGGTTTATACGCCCAAGTGCTTCACCATGGGGTGCATTAGTCCTCTTCGTCAAAAAAATAAGGATGGGTAAATGTGCCTTTGCATTGATTATCATGAGCTCAACAAAGTCATGATAAAGAAAAAGTATCCTCTTCCCCAAATTGATGACATATGTGATCATCTATGTGGAGCACAATACTTCTCCAAGGTGTATTTTTGTCCAGGATATTACCAAGGGTGGAGAAGGAGGATATCCCCAAAAATTCTTTTCATATAAGGTATAGGCACTATGAATTCATAGAAATGCCTTTCGGACTCACTAATGCTCCATCAATATTTATGAACTTGATGAATAGAGTATTTAGAGATTAACTCAACAAATTTATGGTAGTATTTAAAGATGATATTATAATATACTCCAAAACCAATGAGAAGCATGAGGAGCATCTAAGAACTGTACTAGAGACCTTGAAAAAGGATACGCTCTATGAAAAGTACATAAAGTGAGAGTTATGGTTAAAGGAAGTATCATTCTTGGGTCATATCATCACAAGAAATGTGATATATGTGGATCCCTCCAATACAGTTGCAATTGAGGGATGAATGAGGCCAACATCAATGACAAATATCTATAGATTCCTAGGGTTAGCTGGATATTATTGCTGATTTGTGAGAAATTTCTCACGATTGTCAAACCCTCTTACCAAGATAACTTAGAAGTGAGTCAAGTTTTCTTAGAGTGATGAATGCGAAGAGAGATTTAAGGAGTTGAAAAGGAGGCTTATCACTATGCTTATTCTCACACTACCCACAAGTGGATAACTTTTTGTGGTATTTAGTGATGCTTCGAAGAAGGTTCCGGGTTGTATGTTGATGCAAAATGAAAAATTCATTGCCTATGCTTCAAGGAAATTGAAAGTTCATGAGAAAAACTACCCAACACATGATCTGGAGTTGGCTGCAGTAATATTCACTTTAAAAATTTAGCGACATTACCTCTTTGGGGAGAAGTGTTAAATATATACGGATCACAAAAGCCTCAAGTATATATTCACACATAAAGATTTGAACATGTACCAATAAAAATGGTTAGATCTGATCAAAGACTATGACTACTCAATCCATTACCACCCTGGGAAAGCAAAAAAGGTGGCGAATGATCTAAGTAGAAAGGACTCAGCAATTTTATCATTGATGAGAATTGAAAAGGATCCAATCTTCTTATATTTGATGAATATGGATATGGGTATCATAAATAAGGGAACATCATCAATCCTTTCACAAATTATTTCTCAACCATCTCTTTTAGAAAGAGTAAAGTATGCTCAAAAGGATGATGTAGGAATTCAGGAGAAATTGGAAACTATCAAAAAAGGGAATCCTTGAAGTTCAATGTTAATGAAGAAGGAATTGTGATATTTGGCACAAGACTATGTGTTGCACATGATCCTTATCCTGGTTGGTAAGGACTTCGTAAGTGCATCCAAGCAACCAGGGATCAAATCCAGGCGGAGGCAGAATTTTTGGGGGGTACTGTAGTAGCACTGTAGTGGGACTATGTAGTACTGTAGCAAGTACTGTAGCGAGAACCGTGCAGTATTGTAGCAGGTACTGTAGCGGGAACTGTAGAAGGCACTGTAGCAGCAAGGAATATGCCCCTGTTTGGGCCTTTGGGACACTGATTTGGTCCTTGAGTCCTTTAAGGCCTTTAGGCCACCCAGACCTTCAGGTCAGTAAGGCCTTAGGGCCACCTCAAGGCCTTTGGGTCACCTTAAGTGCAGATGAAAACCAGACAACCTACGAGGAACAAGCTCTAAAAGGATGATGAGAAAAGGAGCTTTCACCACAACATAAGCTAAATGGATTGCAAGAATGAGAGGGTGTGGCACCTGCCATCGGGACAAGCATGTGCATGCACGGGAATGCCTAGCTGAACAGTCGTGCGAAGGTGGAGAGCAGATTTCATGATGAAGATGCTGGGGAGGAGCAGTTCCAAGTAGTTAGTTTGGGTTGTATGTAATGTTTGAAGCCTACAGGCAATAAATTCCTATAAGTCCTATGGTCCATTTAATACTTACGCCTACGGGCCTTGTAAGGGTTCCACCTCACCCCTTGAAAGGTTAATTATCAAAAATCAATAAAAAATGAAGGCCTTCGGGCCATTGGAGGCACAAGACTATGTGTTCAATCAAATCAGGAGTTAAAGAAAGAACTTTTGGATGATTCACATAGTTATAATTTCTCTATTCACCTAGGGAACACAAAGATGTATCATGATCTCCAAGAGAATTATTGGGGGGATAACATGAAGAAGGAGATCACTGAGTATACATTAAAGTTCCTGGTATGTCAGCAAGTGAAGGCTAAGAGGCATAAGTCTAAGGGGATGATTCAACTATTACCCATATTAATGTGGAAATGGGAGAACATTACCATGGAATTTGTCACATGACTTCCAAAGATATACAAAGGAAATAATGTTATCTAGGTTTTTGTGGATCATCTTACAAAGACTAAACACTTCATTGTAATTTGAGAGGATTTCTCATTGGATTAACTGGAATGGATATATATCATAGAAGTGGTAAGGCTACATGGAGTACCACTATCTATTATATCTGATCAAGATCCAAGATTCACCTCTAAGTTCTGGAAGAGTCTTCAACATGGTCTGAATACTGAGCTGAACTTCAGTAAGGCTTATCATCCTCAAATTGATGGCCAATATGAGCGGACTATCCAAATACTTGAGGACGTGTTGAGAGCATGCTCAATGAACTTCAAATGGGTATGGGATCAACATATTCCTCTAGTTAAGTTCTCTTACAATAATAGTTTCCACTTAAGCATCCAAATGGATCCTTATGAAGCCCTTTATGGGAAGAGGTACAGAACACAAGCATGTTGGGATGAAGTTGGGGAGCGAAAACTCTTAGGTCCAGAAATGGTCGAAGAAATTGTGGAGAAGGTTAATACCATCCAACAGTAGATTAAAGATGTTCAGAGTCGACAAAAGAGCTATGATGATAATCATATATGAGACCTAGAGTTTGATTTTAGAGACATGGTATTCCTCCGCATATCACCATGGAAGAGAGTTATGAGATTTGGGAAGAATGGAAACCTTAGTCCAAGGTACATCATCCCTTTTGATATCCTTGACCGCATTGGAGCAGTGGCCTATCGACTAGCACTCCCACCAAACCTATCTCAATTATATAATGTATTCCATGTATCACTCTTGAGGAAGTACATACCTAACTCATCGCATGTACTCAATACAGAGGTGGTACCATTGGAGAATGACCTCTCCTATGAAGATAAGCTGTTGAAGATCTTAGATCGTAGGGAAAAAGCTCTAAGAAATAAGATAATGACCTTCATTAAGGTGTTGTGGCGAAACCCAAAGTTTGAAGAAGAAATGTGGGAACTGGAGGAAGTGATGAGGTGAAGTTACCCACATCTGTTTTAGTGTGGGAAAAGGAAATTTTGAGGGTGAAATTTCTTAAGGGGGAAAGATTTTAACGACCCAAACTTTTATTAATGAAATTTTCTATTGATCTAATTAAATGTATTATTATGTAAAATGGTTATATAACATATGCACTTCCTTAGTTTTATGTTTTTGGATTTTTAAATACCGTTAAGAATTGTTATCATTTTTAATATAGTCATTGAATAGTGACCATATGATTAGTATAAATATAAGGCTTTAAAAAATCCAATTTACTTAGACAAAGGAAGAGATGGCCTCATCTAGTAGAATTTCTCTATATGAAGCTCATTTGTTGGAGCTTGGAAAGGAGGTGTCATCACTGGGCTTTGATCATGACCAAGTCCAAGATGATCTTCAATATGTTAAGGTTGAATGGAACCGCCTATGGGATAAGTGAAAGTTAATAGATATTACCACCCAAACGATGTTATCTGATCCACCCCAGGAGTCTGTCACCATCGCACACCTTAACCTTAGGTCTTATGCAGGTGTTATAAGGGGTTATGTAACAAGACACTAGCACTATGATTATGTGCATTATTTTTTGTATAGAATAAATAATATATATTCATTTTATTATTTTTACTTTGTAAATAGTTTTTAAAGCACAAATAGTATTTTTTTAGTTAATATTCAATTAAGAAATCTATTTTTATGAATTGATGGATTTTTGAATTAAATAATATTTTAATTAAATATTGTTACTAAATTAATTTTTATTAAATATAAATAATCATATAATTTTTATGAATACAATTGTAATTTTTATTAAGGTTTGAAAGCTGTTTTTGTCAAAACTCATGAATTTTCGATAAATGTCAGTTTTTATTTTAAAAGTAAAAATTAAAATATTTAGAAAATTATTTAGATAAAATTAATATTATTTTTGGAATCTGTACATCAAAATTATCCAATGGTGAATTTTTCATAATTTTTCAAGACAGTCGAATTTTTGGGTAAAAATTAAATACCGTTTAAATATATAATGTGTTTTATGACATCATAATGTCCCAATAGTGATATAATAAAATACTATAAAAGGTATTTTTGGAAAATATATGTTTTAAATTTAAAATAATGTGATTTTAAGTTTGTTTTATTTATTTTACAAATCCTTAGTGGACCCTCCAAGACTTATAAAACATTTTAACATTTTAAAATAATTTCCTTGAGAGTGTGACTCACCTCCACATAAGCGACCCTAATATTTTAATAAGTTAAGACATTGGAATTATAAAATAATATTTTTAATCCCATTTGGAATAATCCATGATAAAAAACCATGGGTTGGTTTGTGTTTTTGATTAGTTTAATGTGTGGTGTCTAAAACTTAAATAATAAAGAATTCTATCTCTTTTCCTATATAAACCCACTCAATATCCCATTCCGATTCACTCAAACCATATTAAGATTTACCAACCCTTTACCTCCTCTCTCTATAATCCTATAAAGTCACACCAATCTCCCAAGAATCATCTCTCAAGCCTCTCCCAAGCCTTTGGATCACACTTCCAAGTAAGGGATTTCTTCCTTTCTCATTTTTTGTCCAAATTTCTTTATATTGTTATGCCCTTTTATTTTCAATTAAATATATTGGGGTATGATTATTAACCTCCCCTATACTTCCCTCCTTATTTTTTAATGATGATAGACTACTTTCTCTCTCATTAATGCCTCTCATGTACACCCATTACTATGCCGAAATTCCGTAATGAATTTATCTCTCCTCATTTACATTCAAGAAATTCTTTTATATTATGTATACCAATTACATTAAATATGTTGTTACATGTATATATATGACCCTATTACTGTCCATTTAATGTAAATATGATGATATACCCCTTTCTCTCTCATCAACCATTTTTATTAATTCTTCTGTCATGTCGTTATGTTGCCGAAATTGCACCGCGATTTTCCAAGCCAAAGTCATTGTGTAGTGAATATCATGATCATTTCTCTATCAAGGGTATTCAACTTTACACACATTTACTTATTGATTATATAGTTTCATATATGTATTCCAAATTCCTTTATCATGGAATAAATGATGATGTTGAATGATTCCATGTTGTATAATCCATGTGGCACACTTATGCATGAAATGAAATGATTAAGAAGGGTGTGTCCTGATAGCACTCCAATGCATTGGGTAAAGACTAGTATTATGATACATCAAGTGAAATGAGGGTTTACTCATGATAATTCAAGTTCAATGAGGTTTTACTCATGCTCCATGTTCAATTATCCTTGGCTCGTGCTAATATCATGTTAAATGTTGTTGCCACATTTCCATGTTATGATAATCATGCTATATCATGTCGTTATGTTCATGTTTATTTTATGCTCCATTGATATTCCTATTGCCTAAAATGTATTGTATTCTTCATGTTATGCCTTTTTTACTCCCTTAATGGGATTTATAGCTGACCCTTTTCTTATGCATGTCCTCGGGTTATCCCATGCAATGCTAAGTAAGAAGGAATGTTGTCATGTAAAAAGAAGTTTTCAATAAAGATGTTGGGTTTTATGTTCTATTTTTTTATTTAATGTTCTTAATTTCCCAATACACTAGACCTATTGATCCTCATATTTGTCTTAAATTCAATTTTATGTAATAAATCATGTTTAAGTGTGTAATAAAGAGCAGGGTTATTATACTTACAAGAGGTCCCGCTAATTTGGGCTCCGCCCAAAGAGAAAACACTGGTCAAAGATCATGATATACAGATAGGGGATTATCCTTAGAGAATACCACAAACCAAATCTTTATTAACCCACAACATAGGGTATTATTCTCAGATAATACCATGAACCCTACCGATGTGGCTCGTAAGGTAGGGGATTCTCCTCAGAGAATACCACGAACCCTATCAATACGACCCACTAGATAGAGGATTAATGCCCTGTGCTCGGAGGTCACGTAAATACCCAAGAAAATCCACTAGGGGTGATAGAGTATCACTAAAATACCAAGTAGGTTTCCACAACTCTATCCAGGACTCTATTCTCTGGAGGGGATTGATGCCCAGTGATGTGGATGCAATGTCGTACTGAACCCTCAAGAAAATAAAAAATGGTAAGATTATCACCTATCCTGGTCCTCACTAAAAACCCACAAATTCATCTCAAAAGGATTTCTTCGTTGTGATGGTCCCAACGCTACAAACATCTCATCAAATGGACTTACGGGTTGTGAAAGTTATGGGTATTTTAGTAAAAAGGGTCTGTTTGGGTTCGGGTATAGCCCGACCCGGTTGGACCAACCCGACCCGACCCGACCTGCAGGGTCGACCCAACCTGCCGGTTCCAGCCTAGTCCACTCGAGTGGTCCGGTTCGTCTGCCCAGGACGTGTCAGGTGTCGTATCCTCGCCTGGTCAACGTGGTCATACCACGTTTCACATGGTTGGTTTGTGTGATCAGCCCACACACGCGGCTCTACCGTAAGTCCTCCATCTAACATGGATCGGGGAGTTATGTCCCTACACCATCATAGCTTATTGCCACCACCCATGGCCAATGCCTCTATGGGATCTTACACCTGGCTGTCGGCCTCCTCTGGCTCCACCTGCGGCCCTCTACCATGGGTTGTCCCGCCATCGCGGTCCTGTTGGATCGCGGTTCACTGTCATCGCCAGCCACCATGCTAGCAGCCTCCACTCTCTGCACTTTTCCTGGAAAGGCCAAAGCCACCTCACACCACCTATGTCCCGGATCCCACTCTAGACCATTGTTCCCAATGAAGAAAGAGGATAACAAAAAAATAGGGGAAAATGTGAAGCACAAGAACACCCGAAGTGGATGGATCCAGCCCTTGTTCATGCTGGACTTGATCCATACATGTTATAATTGAGGAATGATGGGTAAAACAACATCAAATATTAGCATGGATAATTCTCAAATCAAAACCCACAACAAAACACTTATCCTTCAAGAACGATTGACCCGCGGATCAACCTGTTCGTGGGTTGATCCGCATTCATCGTTTGAAAGAAAGAACGGGAAGAAAACCCCATAAAAAATAAACCCCCTACTTGGGAAGAGGATCAGTTAGAAGAGATAATTCTTTATTGATAGAAATATTTCCATGAACGCCCTTGATATGTCATTCGTTGGTGCTTGATCCAAGCTCCGATCTCCAAATCTTCGTCACCGATGAGAGATCTTTCTTCTCTTTCCTCAGGGAAACTTCGGGGCTCCATGGAAAATTTTCCAATGTTATGAATTTTAATGTTATTCCTTGCCTTTTATTAATAGAGGAAACTCATTAACATGTTTCATCATTTTAAACATGTTTCAGTGTTGCCATGATGCTGCTTTGTAGCATCGTTGAGTCACTGCATCGCAATGCTACTGAGTCGTTGTGTAACATTGAAAAAATAAAATAAAATAAATTTTCTAAGTATATTTTATTTTTCTCTTAAAATGTCTATAAATTAACTTTTGTAGCCGACCCACGTTGGCCAATGTTAGGCCCCATCGAAGTTAAACTCTCTATTTTGAGCTCAGCGGTGCCCTCATATTTTCAATCCGAGCACCCGTTTAGAATTTACTAAAACTGCACACATGTGCTATTTTTAATAAACTTAAAAATAGTTAAAACATTTATTTCATAGACCTTGGTCCTTGGAATCTTGTGTAGTCTCAGTTCCTGGTCTCGAAATAATCCCATATAATTTTCAAAAAAAAATCATGGACTATCCAAGACATTACAAACACAAACACAAAACGTAGCTTTAATGTGATATCACATCAAAGATACAAAGAAAACATTAAGACCCATACGATTTCAAACAAAGGACAATTAATTATAAAAAACTCATAAATGGTTTTTTATTTGGGTTATAAGAAAAAATACCTTTTTCATTTTTAATTGAAGAATCAGTTTGTAAAAAAGTTAAACCTTACAGAAAAAGCTAAAGAATATTTTTTTAGATAAAACCTCAACAAAAAAAATCTTAACTAGAAAAGAAAAATTAAAAAAATAGTACTCCCAAGACTAAAAAACATTGACCCAAAATACGTTATGGATGCTCCTCAACTGAAATAAATGTGCACACACACACACATGAATTGGAGACTAGACAGACTTTAGTTGGTATGATGTTAAAGCATAAAATGAAAGGAAGATACTGCATACCCATAAATCATGTAGGATATTTCTTGTAGGTTCTAACTTTTCCATTGAAAAATATATGTCAATTCATCAAAATGGAAGTGACCTATGAGTATTTTAATGCATATTTTAGCCTATTTCTTAAAATAAAGATGAGTGGTTAACATTCTCTGGACTTGTGATGCCCAGATGATGGCTTGGGATCCTACACACCAAGATGGTTATTTGAATAAAAAATCAAAACACAAAGAAAATAAGGAAACAAAAATATGAAATAAATATTTACTTAAAAAAATCTCCCCCAAGATTATCAGGTATCCACTAATATGGTGCATTGAGCCCTTTCAAGTGTTTTTTCAATCCTCTTACCTGAAAGAATAAATGGGAAATGGTTTAATTAATGGAAAGATTCATTTTGTGTCTGGAAATGAATTAATCCTAAATAAGATAAAAAAATTAAAATATATAACATCCAAAAATACATAAGATCACATGTTCACCATCAGTTAATTATTTAGATCCAAGATCATGATTTCAGGGCATTAAGTAACTTATAGGCAGTTGGGAACTGAAACATACACCCAGTAATACAGTGCCTAACTCACCAACATGTACAATAATAGTAGCGATAATAGGCTATAAATAAAAATAGATAAAAAAATACCAAGGCATTAATTCTGGAGATCCCATGGTTCAAAAATAGAATATGCTATCTAATTTTTGAAAATTCATAAATCTGGTTCCCAATATAGTGAGTGATGTCTAAGATAAGTTCTCATTAAATGGTTAACATGGCTATTTGGAAATAGAATAATATCATGGTAATTTTGGACCAAATCAATATAGATCCGTCATAACAGTGTTAGCTCTTGCAATGCGAACATTAAATTTATAAGAAACATAAAAAATAAAGTAATAATTTTGAAATCTGACAAATAAATATGTTGGTGGGATTTTATTTGTATGTTTGTTGCAAAGATCTTGATCGCGGTCCATCAAAGCAGAATATGGTTTGATGAATCGACTACACTACATTTTATTTACCATATCTCCCCTCAAGGAGAGAAAACATTTTTATCTGTGAACAAAGTTGGGCATAACTAAAAAGATAGGATTATGGAGAGAAGAATATAAGGAGTGTGTGGGGGAGGATCACCAAGTTTGTTCCTATCAGAGTAGATTTGCACAGAGAGTAAGAGGTGATCGAGGGGAAAGAGGGAGAAATATTTCCACCCGTTGGAGTAGATTTGTGCATACTAGCTATTAGACCATCTCCAATGCACCATCAAAGTAGCACAATGGATATCCCCCATACATATAGTGCAAAACCAAAACCCCTATCCCCTCATTTTTTATTTTTTATTTCTTTTTTTCAATTATTATTATCATTAATAATAATGATAATGGGAAGGGTAAATCTTCCCATGAGCACAGACAGTGGTCCTATTTGGAAAGTTGCGACCCTAACTCTTATTCAAATGTTATTATCTTTAATAATAATAACATATAATATTTATTATTAATAATAATAATATTGGAAGAGAAGGGAGGGATCCACTTTCCAAATAGCTCCCTGTACGCACCACCAATGAGAGACTTCCCCTTTATCATTATTATTAATGATAATAATCATATAATTAGTGTAAAATAAATATATAATATAATAAAAGGGATAAGTTCTAACAAAGAACAAATACAAGATTTAACAAAATAACATAATGATATGAAATAATCATAACGTAACACACCAAACACAATAGATAACACAAATTTAACATTACAACAATAATGCTCAACTACCATACAAAAAATAAAGAAAAGGTAGAAAATAACAATCTAATAATCTAGTAAATTACACTATGGGAAAATGGCGTATTTGTAATGCGCTCGTTACCTATCATAAATAGTCCATATGGTGGAACTATTTGTGATAGGATGTAATTCCTGTCACAAATAATACAAAATAAACAATTATTTGCAATATGAAAAATATCTTGTTGCAAATACCTTCGGTGCGCTTCCACACCAAAACACGAGAACCATTATTTGTTATAAGTATTGAATCCCGTCAAAAATAATGTTTGTTGTAAAAGATATCTGTGACACTAATTTATATCCCATTATAAATACTGTGTCACCAGAAGATTATTTGTGACGGGTCCCGTCACAAAAAAAATAATCATCAACAATTGTATTTATGGTGGGTATTATTTGTGATGAGAATCTCATCGCAAATAGTCCTATCACTGCTAATCTAACCTATATATACCCCCAACCATTTTTCCCCACATTCCTCTTATAATATCTCCTCTCTTCTCCTCTTCTCTGCTTTTTTCTCCTTCAAATTTCTTCTTTTAAAAGTTTTAAATTTTACAGGGAAGTAAATTTCCCACTTTACATCCGATAAAAGCTTCAGTTTTGAGGTATTTATTTAATGTTTTTAATTTTTAATTAATTTATTTTATTTTATATTAGTAATTATTACTATTATTAATTATTAGTAATTAGTTTTAATTATAATTGCTAAGTTTTATTTTATAGTAATTAGTTTTAAATAACAGTAATTATTTTTAATTAAAAGTATTTAGTTTTAATTATTAATAATTATTTTTAATTATAATAAATTAGTTTTAATTATCAGTAATTAATTTTAATTAATAATAATTGGTTTTAATTATTAGTAATTATTTTTAATTTTTGGTAATTATTTTTAATTATCAGTAATTAGTTTTAATTATCAAAAATTAGAGGTTTATTATTAGAAATTATCGGTAATTATTTAAAATTACCAGTAATTATTATAAATTAGTGATAAATATTAAAATTAGCTATAATTAGTATAAAAATATCGATAACTAGTAAACATTAGTGGAAACGAGAGAGAATTAGTAAAAACCAGTGCATCGCCCATGCATACGCACGATGCCATAAAGTCAACTCTTTTTTTCAAAAGTTATTCATATTTTGAAAAGTTAATAATGAAAAATAATGAAAATTAAGTTCAAATTACATGTTAGTGATAGATAATACTGGAAGGGTTGTAGAAATTTATAATACATCATCATTATAGTAGAAAACATAAATGATATATGAAAATGAATGAAAATTTATTTTGATCATGGAGAAATAATATACTTGAAGTAACCTAAATTTCAAATAAGAAAATATAATCATGAATATTGAAAATTGAGAATTGAAATTTTGACTGTCAACATTAAAGATATAGTTTAAAACTAAGGAAGCATAACAAAATATTTACACATAAGGGTTTCTTTCTGAAAAAGGGGTGAGTTATGTAACAACAGCTAATCTTTATAACATTATCTAGAATGTCCTTCAGATAGATTATTTTCATGGACGTCCTTGTTAGTAAAAGTCCACCAGTAGTGTTGTGAGTAATTGCTATAGTGGATCCCCTATTATGGATGTTGGGTTCACATTGATTTTTATCCTTGTAGCAGTTAATATAGGTGAGGAAAAAGAAACTGGGAAAATTGTTAAGTGTACAGGGGGTAGTCATTAGAAACCCAAAAAATGTGAGAAAAATGCGTTGAAAAGAACAAACTTTTCTTGTTAAAAAAATGTGAAGAAAACATGTTCATAATATTTGTAAACTCTAATAACAGTATAGCTTATAGCAGAAATAAAAATTTAAAAACTAATTTGAAAATAACAACATCATGCATGTTTTTCAATTACCTTGCAATTGCATCAAGAAATGTCAGCCAATTTTTTCAGTCTTTTAGTTTATTTTTTCCTTCTTATGGGGTTGAAGTTCAATGGCATGTCTTGTTGTAGCCGCAAAGTCTCAAGAAATTATTACATTTCAATGAACAATATCATCAATATCAAACACAGTCAACAAGTTTTTCTATATAAAGAAATGACTTTAATGAATAAGTAGTAGATAATATTGACAACTGAATTTATTAAAGTAGAATTCTGATGTTTAATAGTTTCCAATAGAGAAGAATAAATTCAGTATATGTTATAATCATAGAGGAAATTCAAATGACATGAAAAAAATTAGTATTAATAGTTCTAATGATGTCATGAAAATAACAGTCAATGAAGATAGAAAACACATACCTAAGTAGAATAAATATTTGTAGTTGGTGTAACATAGCCATCATCAGTGTTGAAAGTGACTCTTAAAAATAAAATGCTTTAATGTTCCTATCATGCAAGGATAAAGTGAATATTACAATAATGTTGTCTTTGTTTTATAATTAATTTTAATGGAAAAAGTGGAAACAATAATACCCAGTTATGGTCAATCATAATACTAACTTATGAAGATTCACTTAAAAAAAATAATTCATATCACAATATAAACAAAAAAATAAAAATGATTAATTAGATATTTATATCAATTTTTAACAATAAAAAAGAAATATTTTTTGATCTATTTCCAAACAAAACATACAGCTAAGATATTAGAAATAATTTTTTTTGAAGAACATAGAATGGAAAACATAAGATCATGTTATCAAATAATTATCAGCATATCTTGATATTATCCAAAGAAAATATACATTCATGTACAAAACAAAACTATGTTAGGGTTATAAAACTTATGTTATCCAAGAAATTAATGTCAATAAATATTAGCAGTTTCCTAATGCCTATAAAGGAGAATTTCAAATTAGAAACCACATAATGCTACATGGTTAAACTATCTATTGTGACCTGGATGATACACCCCTAAGAACTTCATCATAACTAGATTTGTTGTATTCATTTCTTGTCATGTTGCAAATAGGTTGTTCTAGAGCTATCCTAACTACAAGATTGTAGTGCTAGATAAGCTCAGTTATTGTTCCAAGATGAAGGTAGGCATTGGAAGTGATGACGTGGTTAATTTTCTACTCATTGTTGAGTCTATTGACATGATAATGCACTTCAAAGTTACTACTGACAAACCCAAATTCTACTACAAAAGTTGGAACATAAATGCTTTTTATTGCTTATGGAAGGTCATATGGGCTACCCATTATAATGACTCGAGGTGGGATGTTTAAGGAGACATGTGTGTGTACAGTTCATATAGAATAATTATAGATATATCCATAGAATTTATACATTCAATGCATATTTTATGAATGATGATTATTTTGAAAATTTATATAGTGCATGTTATAGAAAGAAATAGTGAGAAAAGAAATATAGGTGTAAATACATGTATTATCATTTTCATACTAACTCGATAAGTAAACAAAAAAATCTATTTTTTATGCATTCAAATACAATGCATATGGAATATATTTAAATATGTGAAACATATATTTAGAAATAGAATTAAAATTCCATGTTTCATAAATTTAAAAATATAGCATATATATTTATAAATAGAATGAATATTTCAAAAAAAATAAATTCAAATAAAAAACTTTAACAAAATTTCTTATGAAATTAGAAAGAACAAAAGGCTTTGAATGAAAGAGAAGCAAAGACAGTGAGTAGTAGTTCTCATGGAATCAATTTTACATGGAATATAAGGGGACTGGTGCAAGGGGTTAATGAAAAGTTAGAAGAATTAGATGATGAAAATGGATGAAAAATGAATAAAAAATATAATAAACCATATCCAAATTAAAAATCAAAATGAAGGAAAATTAGAGAAACAATGAGATAAGATATCGATAAAAAAACCTAGACAATGGAAATAAAAAATTTGAGTTGAAGGATATGAACTAAATAAAGCATACCATGCAACTTAAATCAAAGAGAGGATAAGCAAAGTGATCCATCATAGTTTTAATGGTGGAAGTTTTTACTTAAAAATAGTTCTTAGAATACTGTAAATCAATGGAGGTAGATGCAGAAATGGAATAGAGAATAGTGAGAGGAGAGTAGGGAGGTCAACACCTGAACAACAATTGTGATCATGGGAAACTTCTTGGATATGAAGTCATGAATAGGAGGTGACCACATAAAAGGAAGAGAAATCACATATTTATGACCATAAATATGCATAGAAAACTAAGATCATCACAAAAAAGATTCAGTTTCGTATCTCATCATAAAAAAGATATTAATAATTATAAAACCATAAATAAAATAAAACAATAGTTTAAGAAGACATGTAAAGGACTGTATTTTAAATAAATGTCAATTCCACCTCATATAACTAGAAATAGAAAATAATTTTATTCTTTTTGATAATATGTATAATATTGTGTCATTAAAGAGAAGAATGTATTAAAAAAATTTAATACCAATAGAAAAATTGTAAATAAAATTAAGAAGGGAATCTCGTTTTTCATACTTGAAACCAAATGGAATTAGTTTAACATTTTGAGATGGCATTAAAAAAATTGTTCTCTGTTCTAAACTGTATGGAAGTTAAATAAGAAAAATATAATGGAAATGAATTTAGGAAATGGATTTAATGTTTTTAACAGAAATAATAAAAATTATAATTAAAATTTTGAAGGGAAGCTCATTGATTCATACCTGAATCCGAATAGAAATTTTTTCACTTGTTGATATCACATAACAAAAATATTGTTCTCATTTCTGAAATGTTTTCATGTGAAAGAATAAATAGATAATGGAAATGAATTCAGGTCAAAAAAATCATGTTACTCTACTGTGAAATGAACAGATCAATAATTTAATGAAATTAACATTTTTCAGCTAACCAGTTGAAGACTAAATGACTGAAATAAGAAAATAATTTGTATATAGGAAATAGTCGATAATTTCAGTAGAGGTTACTTTTACCATAAGAGGTTATGGTGTTCTGGAACAATGAACTAATAAAATAGTTTGTATATAGGCAATAGTCAATAATTTCAATTTGGGCTATCTATACTGTAAGAGGTTTTGATGTACTGGAATAACAAATTATTGATCCTAAAAAAACAAACAAGTGAATAAAAATTTGACTGCTTGAATGTAGTAACTGCATGAGGGAAACTAAAGAGAAACGATAGTGGAATTCACCAACTGAGGATATATTATCTTGAATAGGCTTATACATGTCCATTATTGTGGAGATTCCTCAAAAGGGATGAAGGTTGTAGGTCACTGTTAGCCATGATGTGATTTAGTGCTCTCTTTAATGAAATTTTATGAGACTATTCAATAGAAATAATGAAAATTAGAATTACAATATTAAAGGGAAGATCATTGTTCATAACTAAAGCCGAATAGAAGTTGTTTCACTTATTGAGATAGCATAACAAAAATAATGTTCTCCTTTCTGAAATTCCTGGAAGGGAAAGAAGAAATGGATTATTGAAATGAATTTAGGGAAAATTTCATGTTCCCCTACTATGAAATTAACAAATCAATAAGTCAATGAAATTACAATGACAACATACTCATAGAATGAATTATTATGTTGTATCATGCTATCCATTTTTTGTCTTCACTTGTTTGATCAATTGGATAAAGTTGACAAATTAGAACATTGTTGATGCACTTTCAAATAGAGAGATGATAAATTCCACCAATATTTGGTTATTTTTTTGCATTATGAAATCAGAGTAATTATTAAATACACATTATAAGAAACTAACCATTCATGGATATAGGTGTCGATGGGATGTGTGTTCCTCTTTGTGTGATTCCTATCGGTGTTAGAAGTTCAGTTGCAATATTATTTTCAAGAGATCTTGTTCCTGTAAAATTGAACATATCGTAAAAATATATACTGGTTGAATGATAAATAATGGAACACTTTTCATGTGAAGATAATACAAATATGTCAACCTATTTTTCATTGTTTCCTTAATAGTCTTCTTTGAAACCTCGCCTCTATAGATCTCGATGGGGATTGCATGATTGTATTTTTTATCTTTTTATGTAATTGTTAAGGAGTTAAACATAATCATGTAATGCACTACTGTTATCAGAGTACATGAAATTGATCTTGTAAAGGCAAACAATAACTCGACTATGAATGTAATCAAAGATAGTTATACATACATGAATGATATATATATATATATATATATATGAACTTATAAGGAATTAAACAAGATGAATTATTTATTGAATGATTTCAGTGACACATACCGGATATGCAGGAGACTGTGATATAGTAGAGGAAGTGAATATAAATCTTGGTAAGATTGATGGTTGAAGAAACAATAGCCTAGAAGAAGAAGGGTAACAAGTATTTGGAGTATCATAATACCACATGTATAGTATGATGTTTGACTTAATAGTGTGTAACTATTAAAAACATTGATGGACAGAAAGGAGGTTAATGCCATAATTTTAGGACAATATACCTATTGCAGAGATCTTTAGATGTAGGTTAATTAAAGAAGGTATCGGTGTTGCGAAACAAGTCTGCGAAGATGTTGATCGGTGACCTCCACGGTGGTTGATGGAGAACTGTGAAAAAATAACGATGGAAATCATGTAGGTATCGGTGTAAAGACAGGGGTTCACGAAGGTGTTGATCGATATCCTCCACAGCGGTTGATAGTGAAGACAAACTGAAAATGATTATGGAATGGGAGATGAAGTTGAAGTTGAGGGAAGTCGTGAGCTACAATGGTATGGTTTATAGATAGAAAGATAGGTGCTAGATGGAGATGGACATGGGTCTCAATGATTCAGCTGCAATCAGAGGTGAAGATGGAGGATCTGTTTTTCTCAAGATACCTGAAAGGGATCGTGGACAGTGAAGTAGACGGTGGTTGAAGATGAAACAGAATTCGGAGCTGATGATGGGAGAATCAAGTTTCTCTGGCAACCCGATAGTGGTGCTAGACGTAGGAGAAGTAAGGTGTCAAAGACAAAATGGGAATCTGATTCGATGAGGGAAGAGTATACTATCAGTAGTAACCCTAGGTTTGGGGAGAGGGAAAGCGCGAGTGGGAGCAGGTTATTGTGGTGGGAGGTAGACCTAGAAAGAAACGGGATCGTGAGCGGGAGCGGGTTTTTTTGGTGGGAGTGAATTTTGGAAAAACACAATAAATAGAAGAGAATTAATGAGAGAGTGACATGTATGCAAGAAAAAACCTAATTTTAGAATAGAAATAGATAAGCAAAAAACCAATGGGAATTAGTAAAAATTAGCAGAAACGAGCATAAATTAACAGAACTTAGTAATAATTAATAAATCTTAGTAATAAATAATAATATTTTAAAGTAGTTTGTGTTAACTAAAAATAATTAGTAATTGATAATTTTTAGTAATTAATACTAATTTTTATTAATTAATTGTAAATATTAATAATTTTAAAACAATTAGTAAAAATTAGCAGTAATGAGTATAAATTAGCAATAATCACTAAAAATCAGCAATAATTATTAGAAATTAGTGGTAATTATTATAAATTAGTGATAATTATTAAAATTAGCAATAATTGGTACAAAAATACCGGTAATTAGTAAACATTAGTGTAAACAAGCATGAATTAGTAAAAATTAGTGGAAATGAGTGGGAATTAGTAAAAATTTAATGAAAACGAGTGAGAATTAACAGAACTTAGTGATAATTTAAAGATATTAATAATAAATAATAATATTTTAAATTACTTTGTATTAATTAATAGTAATTAGTAATTAATAATTAGTGGTAATTAATAATAGTTTTTAATAATTAATGGTAAATATTAATAATTTTAAAATAATTACTAAAAATTAGTGGCAATGAGTACAAATTAGCAATAATCAGTAAAAATCAGCAGTAATTATTAGAAATTAGTGATAATTATTAGAAATTAGCATTAATTATTAGAAATTCACAGAAATTATTAGAAATTAATGGTAATTATTAGAAATTAGCATTGATTATTAGAAATCAGCTGTAATTATTAAAAATTAGTAGTAATTATTAGAAATTAGTGGTAATTAGTACAAAAATACTGATAATTAGTAAAAATTAGAAAAACGAGTGGTAATTAGTAAAAATTAGCTGAAACAATTGAGAATTAGTAAAAATTAGTGAAAACCAATAGGAATTAACAGAACATAGTAATAATTTATAGTTCTTAGTAATAAATAATAATATTTTACAGTAATGTGTATTAAGTAAAAATAATTAGTAATTATTAATTAGTAGTAATTAACACTAATTTTTAGTAATTAAGGTTAAATATTAATAATTTAAAAAAAATATTAATAATTTTAAAAAAAATATTAATAATTAGTGGTAATCAATACAAATTAGCGGTAATAGGTAAAAATTAGTAGTAATTATTAGAAATTAGTGGTGATTATTATAAATTATCAATAATTATTAGAAAATTACTAGTAATTATTAAAAATTAGAGAAAGCAAGATGGAATTAGTAAAAAAAAGTAGAAACGAGTGAGAATTATTAAAAATTAGTGGAAACGAGTATGAATTATTAAAAATTAGAATAAATGAGCGATAATTAGTAAAAAAATAGCATAAATGAATGGGAATCAGTAAAAATTAGTGGAAATGAGTGTGAATTAGCAAAAATGAGCAGAAATTAGTGGAAATTAGTAAAAATGAGTAGAAATGAGAGGGAATTAACCATAATTAACAACAACTAGTAATAATAGGCCGAACAAGGGGCATGAGGGAAGCATGGAGGGGAGGGAATGAAGGTGACGAGAATCCCATCATAATAAATCCAGTCACAAATAATCCAACCTATATATATATGTCCACTCATCCAATTTTTCATTCCACTTTATACTCTTCTACTCTCTTTTTCTCTCCTATACTCTTTATTATTTCTTCCTATAAAAATTTTAATTACTAAAATTAGTGTTACTTAATGGTAATTAGTAAAAATAAAATGTGATTGTTAAAAATTTACTATAATTAGTTAAAATTAGTGGTAATTAGTAAAAATTAGCGGTAATTAGTAAAAATAGCAGTAATTAGCGGTAATTACTAAAAAATAGTGGTATTTAGTAAAAAATTGGTGATAATTACTAAAAATAGGGGTGATTACTAAAAATTATTGGTAATTAGTAACAATTACCTATAATTAGTAAAAATTAAATGTACTTAGCTATAAATAATATTAATTAGTAAAAATCAGCACTAATTAGTAAAAACAGCGGTAAATAGATACAGTTCATAATATTTATAAGTAATTATAATATTTTTATTTTTTATTTTTTGGAGAAATATGAAATAAGGAAGTAGAACAACAGTCTTTATTACATGGTCACGGTTAAATAAATTATCCTAGAAATCCAAATGGTTCTGGTATAAATCATGTATACATTAAGGGTGTTGAATCTTTTTTATCATTTGCATCATCAAAACCAAAATTTGTCTTAAAAGGGATAATTAAATTTCCATGTAAGAAATGTGATCTGAGGAGGTTTGACATATTTAATAACATTAGGGTTCATCTATTGTGTTTTAGTTTTTAAGAATATTATGTTTTTTGGTATTAATATGGTGAACGCAGTTCCATGGAAGATACTAATAATTTGGTTCCAAATCCATTACAGTTTCAAAATTTAGTACATGATGATGCTGGTCCATCTTTTCAAAAAACTAAAACTCAGGATGATATTGATTTCACTCATGAGTTGTAACCATCTTATTTTTATGAGTTCCTAAAGTATGTTGAGGATTCCATATATCCTGGTTATAAGATAAGAAAATTTGAATCTATTGCAAAATTTATGGCTATTAAATCAAATAATTGAATTTAAAATAGCTATTTTGATCAGATATTCTCTTTGGTTAAATCACCGTTACCTTAATAAAAGGTGTTTCTTATAAATTTATATGAAATTAAGAGGTGGGTTCATAATTTGGGTCTTAGTTATCAGAAAATTCATGCATGTTGAAATGATTGCATCTTATATTATGATGAAAATGAGTCATTACTTAGTTGTCCTACATGTGGAAAATTGAGGTACAAAGAGGATAAATAGTGGAAGTCTGGACTGATTTCTATTAAACAATTGAGGTATTTTCTGCTTACACCCATATTGTAGTGTTTATTTATCTCTTAGAACACAGAGTCATTGATGTCATGGAACAGAACCAATATTTCAACCGGTAAAATCATAAATCATACTTGTGATAGAGATTCATGGGAACATTTTGACCAAGTACATTTGTCTTTTACCTTAGAATACCATAACGTGTGTTTGGGTATTTCTACTGATGGTTTCTATTCATTTGGTTCTTACGGTAGTCAATATTCTTATTGTACCATTTTTATAACTCCATACAACTTATCTCCTTTGATGTTTATGAATGATCCATATATCTTTTTGACATTATTAATTTTAGTAAATCCAAAAAATAATATTGATATTTATTTAAATCCATTGATTGAGGGGTTAAATTTATGGTGGAGTAATGGTATCAGTACATATGATGTTGTTGCGAAACAAAATTTTCTAATGAAATCTACATTAATGTAGACAATTAGCGACTTTACATCATATGACATGTTATCTAGCTAGAGCACAAATGGTTCAAAATAATGTCCATTTTTTATGAGTGAAAACGGAAAATTTATGCTCATCAATGGAATAAAACCTTGTTTTTTTACTACCATCACAGATTTATTTCTACTAATAATTTTTTCTGAAGGAACAAAAATCATTTTAGAAAGGTACAATTTAAAGATATAGACCTCCAATAATAATCTAAAGTATTTATTTAAAATTTATTGTATCTTAATTATCTCCCATTACATTTGAGAAAACTATACACCATCAAAAAATAGATGTATTTGGGAAAAAACAATCGGATAAAATAGAGTATCTTCTGGGAACTACCATATTAGTCTGATTTGTTGGTATGTCACATGTTGGATTTCATGAATATTGAGAAGAATTGTTTTGATGATATATTTCATATAGTTTTGGAAACACTAGATAAGACCAAAGATAATGTAAAGGTACGATTAGATCTTGCCCAAATTTATAGGTGATCAGAACTTGAGCTGTTTGAAAATGACAGATCACATAAGTTAATTAATAAAAAAGTGTCTTATACAGTTTCCAAAGAAAATTGTTTATTATTTTATTAGTGGATTATAGATTTTAGGCTTTCAGATGGTTATCTTTCCAATTTGGCAAGATGTTTCATAAACGATCATATTACCTGATTAAAAAGTCATGTTTTTTATGTTATAATGGAATGAATTTTATCAATTGGATTTACAAGTTTGTTGAATTATTTCATTTGGGATGCACTAATAGAAATATAATATTTTTACTGGGATTTTTGTGTGGTGAAAATAGACTACGATGCACTTAGTAGACTGTAAAAATGTATTGTTTTAATTTTATATAAACTGGAAAAAAAATTCCACCAACATTAATTGATTCAATGGGACATTTGATATTACATTTTAAGCATGAAGAAAAATTTGGAGGTTCAATACAGTTCTGATGGATGTACCCATGTGAAATATGCATGCATAAATTGAAGAAAAAGGTATGTAACAAATCATCGGTTGAAGGATAAATTATAGAAGCTTATTTATAGAAGAAAATTTATTTTTTATGCTCTCATTATTTCCAATCTGAATATCCCACAAAACATAACAAAATGGTTTATAATGAGGGAAATGTTGATGATGCAATGAACAATCAATTATTAGTTTGTAATCAGCCTAAACTTGGATTTGGTGGAGTTCATAAATGATGGATTTTAGATGATGAACATCACAGGGAACATACATATGTTCTGCTCAACTGTAAATAAATAACACTATTTGTACAATGAGTTCTACTATCACATGTTCTAATTTTTTAAAATTAAATTAATATTATTTTATTTGTAGATTATATGATGATTATATCAAGAAACAGTTTTCACAAATTACATCAGCTGCTCTTAAAGAACATCAACAAAATATTTTTTCCTACTGGTTTCAAAGACCAGTAAAGTAAATTGTTTATGGTTTAACATATGAAATATATTTATTATTTGTTATATTGATAATTATTTTCCTATTTTTTTGTTTTCCCAACATGTTGATAAAATTGATAATTGATTGTGTGTATTGATTAACCCACTATCCAAAATGGGTAAATCTTATAATGCATATGTGATAAATGGTTTTCAATTTCATACATGTGCATATGGTGAATAAAAAAATGAATAGTGGTGTTTAGTTGAAAGGATATCATCATAAAGAAAGTGAAGTTTACTTTTATGGAATGCTGGATGAAATAATTGAGTTGTGTTATTTAGGATAGAATTACCCGATGATGTTTAAATTTCATTGGTTTGATATTGATAGAGGCTTGAATTTTCATCAGTTCCATGGAATATTTGATATTAAATGTAAAAATATTCTTGTATTAAATGAATAATTTTTGTTGGTTCATCAAGTACATAAAATTTATTATACAAATTATTTTGCTACTTCAAGAGAGTTAATAGATTGGTGGAGCATTATAAAAATGAAATCTCATGAAAATCAGTTTATACAAACTAAATGTGGTTCTGTTAAAGTGTAAGGAATTGAATTTTGTCAAGTGACAGCTCCAAATACATCTTTTCCATGAAGAGATACAAATATTGATGATGACACCCCACAATTACAGGTTTATAGTGGTGATGATGTTGATGGTGTAACAAATGAATTTTAAATAACAAGAGATGATGAAGTTGAAGCTCCAATGGAAATTGATGATACTGAGGATGAAGGTGAAGTTATTGGCACTATTTTATATAAAGATGAGGATTAAGATAAAGAATAACACAACTTCATATTGGTTATAAACATAATTAATATGTATTTATATATAACTTGTTTTCAATTTTTTAAGAATAATGGTGACATGAATTGGTTACCCAATTCATGCCTACAAAGGAATTTATTAAAAGCAATAGAAATAGTATAAGAACAAGGTGTAAAAAACTTACACCAATAAGGGATTAAGGGTAAAGTAGTCATTTATGTCAAATAGTAATCAAGAAAAAGAAAAAATTCAAATAGACAAACCCGAGTCACCCTGACATTGATCAATATTCCATGAGAAACAGGTGTGGCACTGCCCCAAAAAACCACTAAATCAAGTACCCATGCAAGACAGAAATTATGAAGTCAATCAGAATAAAACATTTGTGCAAAACCCTGTGTTGTATCACCCTAAATCCAGAAAAAAAATACCCAAAGAATCAAACTCCCAGCAAAAAGTACTTTGATAACAACCAGCACAGAATCACCAAGTGGCGTACATTGAAGTAACCCAATCAGACAGCCACCATAAACCTATTCAGCATTCGCTAAAAATATCTAATTAAGATCATCCAACCATCATACATGAATCCAAACATTGACAACTCACAACCATATTATCCACATAGCGGAACCACCATTACCCCAGAAAAAAGAAACTCATAGAACAAAACCAGGTACCACTAATCAAACCAAACATAGAAATCAAGTAATAGAAAAAATCATTCCTAGGGAATGTCTTGAAATTTGAAATCAAGATTTCTATTGTATTTTTCCACCATTCTCATGAAAATTCACTTTAGGATTTCAAGATATTTATCCTTAGAAATTTATTTATTACAATACTTTAGGTGTGTGATTTTATCTTACTCATCCATCCAAGCATCAACTGTCTCTCCCACATGCTCTTCAATCAAGTAATCTTCTCTGGAAACATGATACTTGTTTCTTTCATCAACTTCCTCCTCACTCTCCATGACAACATTCAAATGGTCTTCCATATTTTTTGTTGTTAAAGGTTCAATGTTGACCTTCTTAGTAGCATCTAAATATATTGTAATAATTGTTCTTTCAGTATTAGAGTAGTCCTTGTGCTTTTTCATTTTTTTAGATTTTGGGGTAATGAAACCCTCAACATCTATCATTTGTTTTTTTCCCTTCCTAGAACTTGATTTATGATAGGCTTCCTCCATTTAAAATAATCATTTTCAATTATTTGATGAAAACATTCATTTCATGTTTCAGATGACTGATGAACATTTATTTGAGATGGTATGTGACTTAAATGAGGCTATACTTCCTGGTAATGAGACTATTTCTTCGTCATATGATACTCAAGTTGATGGAAGTTCACTAATGACTCTGAGGGGTCATAGTCTTGTGAGATTGATGATTCCTAATCCCATTTCCAAGTGATGTAAACATCTTGATTTTGATCTACACATGCATAGGTATGTTTAGTTGTGTATTTTAGTTAATTTTCATTAATTTATTAATATACTTATTTTTTGATTATTTATTCTATTTTCTCATATCTTTTCACATATAATTATTGGATATGTGAGTGATATTCCTTGAAATTATTTTTCTGGATCATGGGTGATGTGGGATTAGATTCTCATTGATGTTCAACATCGCATATTTAATCATTAGATGGTACATAAATAAATAATAGCTATTTTGAAATTTATTCAATTATTAACTTGATATTATTAATAATTTATAGGGTTTATGGAATCCCATCGAAGATATCATGAGAAACTATATTTGGTAGGTCTAGGAGGTCTTTATGTTTGAATGTTTTCGTCAGTTTTTACACAATATGAGGAGGATAGAAATGAATAAATCCAGAGTTATAGTTTTTTTATCAATCTTGTTGTGCCCAATGAATTTATTACATCTCATCTCAGGTTTGGGATGGATTGTGTTCATGCTGAATGTAAGATAATTTTAAGAGGAGAGCATCATTAGGTTGTCAGATCTGGAGGAGGCAGGAGTTGATGCATCAAGCTAGTAGCCATACATTCAATTTTCATTGACAACATATGATAAGTACTTTTTTAATAATTTATATAACTTTAAATGTAAATTGTTTATTTTATACTCATATAGGAAGTCAAACATCCCGATATTATGGAGTTTGATGTTTATAAGAGGATGTACAATGATCCTATCACTGGAAATATTACAGGTGGTTTCCAACGTCAGAATGTGGTCAGTATAATTTTGTTGAGTTTTAAAATTAACTAAAAATAATATTTTAACTATTTTAATTTAAAATTAAAATTGAATAATTCATATAAGTTTAGAACTTCTCAGACTTAGGATGAGAGTCAGGCTGGTATTGAGAGTCAGACCACTAGTTCGGTAAGATTTTATGATGCTACATGGATGTAGGAGACTCAATATGCTTCCAAGAAAAGATGAGCTATTGGTATCAGTTCTTAGCTGATGCCTAACAGTTTTTTATGGTATTGTTACATGGGAGGAGTCTAACTTGAGGAGAGATCATAGAGAGATTTCATCATCGGTTTCATAATATGGTGAATAGCTATGAGATCATATTGAGGTTATAGAAACCATACATAAGGAATAGGAAGAGCTTCGTTGACAACAACAACAATAATAGGATAAGATGCATCGATACCAAGAGAATAAACACAATCAGATGATATAGTATATGAGACAGTTGTCTTAGGGTGTAGGGATGAATCCCCCCCCCCACCTCTTCCAGATGACCCTCCCTCTCCCCCTCTATACGACCCTCCCCCTCCACAGTGATCGATACATCATGTACACATTTATTATGTTAAGATTTGAATGAAAATATTTTGTGTAATATTTTTATTATTTCAGATGTTTATAGTCACAATTAGAATTTAATGTTTTTATGACAGTGTATTTGTGACAACCTCTCATTGTAAAAATTCATTTACGATGGTAGGTCGTCGCAAAAGACCGTGTCACAAATGCGTATATTTGCGATGACCCATCGCAAATAGTTTTTATTTGTGATGGAAGGATTATCTATTGAAAATAACTCCCAGAAGGGGTGTTAAATAACCATTTGTGATGGTCCACTGCAAATATGTATTTACGATGGGCCGTCACAAAAAATCATTTTCGATGGAAAGATGTTTCCATCACAAATGATCTATTTTTTTTAAAAAATAGTAAAAAATAATTAAAATTAAAAATTTTAAAACAATTAAAAATAATTAAACCAACCATAGCATTAATAAATCTTTTAAAACATAATATTTTTTATCACCCCTTAATACAAAACAATTTTCAAAAATCAAAAATCATGTACTGATATCATTAGGTGGAGGAGGATCACTGAAAGGGACCATAGGAGGAAACTTCATACCAACACCACGTGCAAGCCATTTCATATACTCTAACATATGCTCATCTCTCAAAATATTCTTCTCACGCTCCTCCTCCCTCCCTCCCTTTGCATTTACTGTATCATCTCATCATGAGATTTCAACCTGTGATCATATTGTGCAGCATATGACAACAACCCCTCTCCACGAGCTCCCTTTGAGCTAGCCGATGACATCACAGAAGTACCATAATAAGTGGTAGGTGTCAATCATAAACCAATACCAGTCACCTGGAATTTCTTGGCACCATGTAAAGTCACCTGTATCCAAGCCCCCTCATTAAAACCTGACTCTCCAATGGCATCTACTTCACTCTCGGCTTGACTCTATCATGACTAAGAAGTCATAGCCTCATTTGTTTCCTTCAAATGTAAATTTTAATTAGAATAATAGTAAAATTAATATCAGTAATTTTTTTAAAAAAAATTACTTACCACAATACGGCATCGTCGGTCGCTGATAATCTTTCATGTACTAGTATAAGTGTACATATTCTTATAAAATTTAAACTCAGTAATAGAGAGGTCAGTAGTAGCCTATATAATATAACAAACATTTTACATTTAAAGTATATATACATTAATAAAAAAATATTATTTATCATATGCTGTTGATGTATACCAAATGTATCACTGAAGGGGGTCATCTGGAAAAGTTGGTGGAGAGAACTTCATCCCTAAACCATGAGTTAGCCACTGTATGCACTCTATCGTCTACTCATGTTGTTTCTCCTTCCATCGATGCATCACTTGTTGCTCATGCTACTATCGATGAAGATTCTCCTGCTCCCTACACATGGTCTCTATAAGCTCACCCTAAACTCATAGTTACTCCTCATACTGTGCAGCAAATGATGATGACTACCTATATCAGTATAAAATAAATAATTTACATTTAAAGTTATATAAATTATTAAAAAATTATTTACCATATGTTTTCAATGTTTACTCAATGTACGACTACCAGTTTGATGCGTCGCGTCCTCTCTGCCCTAGTTCTGCCAAACTAATGATAAATTTGGACATGGTTAAAACAAATTGGTCATTTCTCATCACCTGAAGATTGTAAATTCTATGATTTACACCTTTTTAGGAATTTATAATATATTTTATTGATTTATATTAAATTATACTAAAAATTAGCGGTAATTAGTAGTAATTATTTCTAATTTCCACTAATTACCGCTATTTTTTAGTATAATTTAATATAAAGTAATAAAATATATTATAAATTGCTAAAAAGGTGTAAATCGTAGATTTTATGGTCTTTGGGTGATGAAACCAATTTGTATCAACAATATCCAAAATTTCCATTGCTCGTCACTTGAAAATTGACGACCAATTTTATTTTCAGTTTTATAGTAATTTATACTAAAAAAATACTAAGTATTATCAAATACCACTAATTAACACTAATTATTACCAAGTATAATTAATTACATTTAATTAATACTAAGTACCACTAATTACCACTATTTATTACTATTTATTATTAATTGAAACTAATTATTACTAATTACCACTAATAATTACTAATTATCACTAATTATTAAAAATTACCACTAATTACCCCTAATTTTTATTAATCGTTGCTAATTTTTAATAATTATAGTGATTTATCACTAATTTTTACTAATTATCAATAATTTTTACTAATTGCCATTAATTTTTACTAATTATAGTGATTTAATGTTCATTTTTACTAACCTTTACTAATTACTGATAATTTTAACTAATTTTGCCTAATTACCACTAATTTTTAATAATTAAAGTGATTTACCATTAATTTTTACTAATTACTGCTAATTTTCATTAATTGTAGTTATTTGACATTAATTTTTACTAATTTATTCGTAATTTGTACTAATTTTTACTAATTACCACTAATTTTTAATAGTTTTAGTGATTTATTGTTAATTTTTGCTAATTACTACTAATTTTTACTTAATTTTAGTGATTTACCGTTATTTTTTACTAATTACTGCTTATTTTTACTAATTTTTAATCATCAACACTAATTTAAAATACTTATAGTGATTTCTCACTAATTTTTACTAATTGTCATTAATTTTTACTAATTATAATGATTTAACGTTCATTTTTACTAATGTTTACTAATTACTGCTAATTTTTACTAATAACACTAATTTTTAAAATTTACAGTGATTTACCATTGATTTTTACTAATTATTTCTAATTTTTACTAATTATAGTGGTTTAACATTCATTTTTACTAATTATTGTTATTTATTAAAAATTACTCTAAATTATTATTACTTATTACTAAGATCTATAAATAATTAATAAGTTATTTTAATTAATACAATTTATTTATCAATTATAAGTAATTATTATTAATAACACTCACTTACTAATAATTAAAACTAATTATTTCAAATTAAAATTATTTACTTTTAATTAAAAACATTACTACTAATTAAAACTAAATGTTTCTGATTTGAAATAACTACTGCCAATTATAAATAATTACTTCTAATTAACTCAAATTGCTACTAATTAATAATATTGAAATCTAATATAAAATAAAATGAATAAGATTAAAATTAAAAACATTACATAAATACCTAAAAAATGAAGCTTTTGTATGATGCAAACCTCAAAATTTCCTTCCCTGTAAAAATTTAAACTTTTAATTAAACAATTGAAGAGAAGAAGGGTAAATTTGAGCCAAGGAGAGCTCAAATTGAGAATTAAGAGAAAAAAATTGGGGGGTATAGGTTAGATTAGTAGTGACAGGACTATTAAAAATCTTACATGTTTTTTATATAAATATATATACATTAAAAACATTACACGTTTTTTTTAACTTTTCACAATTTAATATATATATATATATATATATGAGAGAATGTGTCTGGCCAGGTTATTAGCTGGAGAAAATCATACATTTATTTTGGAAAGTGCATTTCAGCTTCGAGAAAGAGCCATCTCACCTCTAATCTTGGACTCAAGGAGGGTGCTCTGCCTTTTGTTTATCTAGGTGTTCCCATGTTTTGGTGAAAACCCCGGCAGTCAAATTTCTCAAATGATTTGGATAAAATGAAGAAATCCCTTACCTCATGGAAAGGGAAGTCCCTCTCAATGGTCAGGCGCATTTGCCTCGTAGAACATGTTGTTACCTCAAAGTTGGTATACTCGTTCATGGTATATCTTTGGCCAGCTTCTATTATTATACGACTCAACATGATGATGAAAAAAAAATTGGAGTGGAAATATTATGGAAAGGAAAATAATCACTGCCTCATGGAAGAAATGTTGCTTGCCACACAATCTGGGAGGTCTTGGTATCAAGAATATGGAGGCCTTCAATCAGTCTCTTCAAGCTCAGTTTGTATGGAAACTCGTCAACATTAAATCTACTGCACTGGACTTCTTAAGGAACCGGTTTATGGACAGACTTGTAGCAAGAAAAGCCAGCTATCTTGACTCATCCATTTGGACTAGGATAAAATCAATATTTCAGAAAATAATCAATCATTCCAAATGGATGGTTAATAGGAACTCTTCACTTCGTTTTTTGGTATGACAAATGGATTGGTGGACAACTCATTAATTAGGTCAACCTGGAGGATTCTATCATCAACCATAATGCCACGATCAAGGAACAGCTGGAAAACATGGAAATGGTACTGGATGATGTTGTCAATATTGTTAATGAGTATGATTTTATTAATCAAGTAGATACTTTGATATGGAAGGGATCTTCAAATGGTTTGATGGACTCAAAAATCTTTTAAAAGCAATTTATTGATGGTGAACAATAGTGGATTGGGAAATTGAATAAAAAATGTATGACACCCTCACAGTTTATGCTGTTATGGAGGCTGGCTCTCAACAAGATACCTATGGAGGTTAATCTTCAAAGGGTTGGTGTCTCCTTATGTTCTTGATTCCCCCTATGTACACAACATAGAGAATACGTGGATCATATTTTCATGAGATGCAAGGTTTCCTCCTCTCTTTGGAGAGAAATACAACAGATTTTTGGAGTTTGAATTGGCTACACTAATTCTATCTGAATGCTTCTCACGGAACTTTTTAGTGCTAGGCTCTCAAAGCAATTACTTGTGTTATTTCAGGTAGCCTGTGATGAAGTTTTACATTGCATATGGAGTAGCAGAAATGCCGCGCTGCATACCAATTCTCTATTTAATACAGGTCACGATCTAGGATCAGTTCTTTTTGTGGTTCATGCTGTAAACAGCCTGCATTCAGAAAATTACAACAACCTAATGGAGGATTGGGTGATACTACAACGGCTGAATATCCCTGGAACCTACCCAGCTCTTCGTCATACTCTAGAATTCTTCTGGATTCCCCCATTTGCAGGATGGGTTAAATACAATACGGACGGAGCTTTGAGGGGTAACCCAGGCCCCTTGGGATTTGGTTCCATCTTTAGGGATGAGAACGGGGATGCTATTGAATGCTTGTTTGGATCTTGTGGGAATGCCACAACGCTTGAATCAGAGATGATGGGGCTTATCATGGTGGTTGAGGTCATCATCCAAAATAATTGGAATAAGGTTTGGTTGGAATGCGACTCCACCATGATTGTGCAAGCTGTAAGAATGGGGCAAAGACATTTGTCATGGAGACTGGCTGCTAAATGGGTGAATTGCATTGACAAGCTTTCTATATTGAACTACTTCATTACTCATACCTTCCAGGAGGCCAACTATATTGCTTATGGGTTGACTAAAAAAGGAGTTAATGCAGAAGGGTGTCATCACTTGACCACTCTACCTGACGATCTGGTTCCTATCCTTATCGGGGATAAATGTAAATTTCCTTCGTTTCGCCTCCTGTAACTTGTTTTTCTTATGTTTCTAATACAAGGGCCTTCGTACTCACTTTTCTAAAAAAATTAATATAAATACATCAAATAATATACATGCATTAACCTAAAATATATTTTATAGTGCAAGATAAACATTACTACATCATGAGAATAAAATGTGAAATATGAATAAGAAAATTAAACGAGTTAAACCACCAATAAATAAAATGATTGCTAAGATGAGTTATTTTAATTCCTTACATATTATAATTAATATTTTAATTAATAATTTCATACTTTATAATATCAATTAATTGAGGAAATTTAAAGGTTAGATATTATTAAAATTAGTTTGTGTTAAAAAGGTATATCTTCCAAAGAATTGTATTTTTCTATATATTATGTATTTTTATCGCATTAAATTAAATTGAAAATTTTAAAGGATTATTCTAATTAAAATTTTATATGCAAAAAATTAAAAGTAACACTCATTTAATTATAAATTAATATGAAAAATTATTAAGAAAACATAATGTTAAAAAAATAATTTTATTTAGTAAAAATAGTTTTTCAATAAATTACATGATTTAATTAAAAGGTAAAATTTTTAAATTTTATATTCTGAATTTTATAAAAAAGACATAATTTTTGGAATCAGAACATCAATAATATGCGTGAATTAACCTAAAATATCAAACAGAAAAGTCTATTAAATTTAAAAATTAAACAATGAGAAAAATACCTAAAAAATTTGAAATAACTCGTGGACCCGGTAAACATGAAAATAGGAAATAATAAATTTATAGCTACCCTAAATACCAAATAAAGAATGAAAATAAAATAAAATTTCTTAAACTACAGTTTTCCCAAACTAAATCACGTAGAAAAAATGAAAAAAAAATGCAGCAACAACAACAATAGAGATAATTAACCAATTAAACATCAATGTGATAATCCAAAAATTATCATAATTCATCAAAAATCATATCACCGTAATCATGCTATACAATTGAACAATTAAACATATGTATATAAAATCTATCAAACAATGAGCAAAATAACTTTAATCAGTTTTAATTAACTCATGCAAAGCCAATAGACCTCAAAATAAGCAATAATAAACTTATAGAAACCCTAAATATCAAATAAACCATAACAATCGGGTAAACTTATTAACCTACATTTTGACCATACCATTTTTTGTAAGATTTAAATAAAAATAACAAAAATAATAAAGAAAGATGGAAGTGGAGTTTGTACCTTAGAGATATGAGCGTAAATCTACAAAAAAAATTGGTCTAACGGGTGTTTTTTGGCAATTTTGGGCGTTGGTTGTCGGATGAGTCATCTGGCATGGTAGAGTTTGTAGAGAAGTGAAATGGAGAGGGGGAGGAGAGTGTGTTGCATGTTTTAAGTTAATTTTCTTTTGCAACAGGTTAATAGCGAAAGAATTTAACATGTCGCAAAAGGTTTTCGTAAAACCCTTTTGCGATAGAAATCAATATCTGCCACAAAAGGTTTGCATGAAAAAATTATTTGTGGAAGATATGAGATTTGTTTACTATTAGTCATCACCTATAATACTTGTGCGTTGTGGTGCGTATGCAGGCCAAAATTATTTGTGATGGAAATGAAAATTCTATCACAAATAACTCATTTTAAGAGACTATTTGTGATGAACAAATCATTTGTCGCAAATAGACCGTTGTAATAATCTATTTTTCTTGTAGTGAGTTTTATATATTACATTTTTAATTTTTTTTTATATTTTTATATTTTTATATTTTTTATCTTTTAACTTATTTACGACAGGACTACAACCCCTCGCAAATAATTATTTGTGATGAGTCTCTTAGCTCATTACAAATAGTCCAATAAATAATTACGGTTAAAAAACTATTTGTGATGGGAGGGCGACCCATTGTAAAAGATAGTTTTTATGACGGGTCATCACAAAAACTATATTTTGTGATGTTTTTTTCAGCGATGGGATATTTGCGATAGGACCCTATTGCAAATACACCATTTTCCAATTGTGTTAGCATCACTTCCCCTAATGTTATTAAAATATTCAAAAATATATATGCTGAAGGTGATTGCAAAGGCGGCTCTGGTGGTTGGTGAAATTATCCTCTTTTTTGTATAATTCATGCTTGTTTAGCTTGAATAAAATCATAAACATTCTAATCACTAAATTTATTCAGATTTAGTGACCAAATTTTATTTTCCTTTTTAAACTCCCTGAAATTCATTCTCTTTTGTTCAATTTTCATGTGTTGTTTCCTTAACTTCTCCAACATATCTAAAAGTTGTTGGTTTTATTCTTTCAAAGTTTTGATGATATCTTGAGATTTTTCATTATTTTTCCTTTTTAATTTAGATTTCTTTATTCCAATGGGTTGTGCTGAATAATAACCACTAACATCATCATCAATTATGTTCTAGTGAAAATGATGATAAGTTGGAAGATTCAAGGGGAAAAGAAAGTTAATCAAGGGTAAAACTAAATCTAAGTAAGGGTAAACTAAAGATAAGTAAGGGTAAACTAAAGATAAGTGAGGGTAGACTAAAATTAAGTAAGGATAAAACAAAGTTAAGTAGGGGTAAACTAAAGTTAACAAAGTTAAGTAAGGGTAAACAAAAGTTAAGTAAGGGTAAAACTAAAGTTAAGTAATGGTAAACTAAAGCTAAGTAAGGTTAAACTAAAGCTAAGTAAGGGTACACTAAAGTTAAGTAAGGGTAAAATAAAGTTAAGTAAGGGTGAAATGAAGTTAAGTAAAGCTAAACTAAAGTTAAGTAAGGGTAAAATAAAGTTAAGTAAGAGTAAACTACAGTTGAGTGAGGTTAAACTAAAGTTGAGTAAGGGTGAAACAAAGTTAAGGGTCAAAGAAAGTTAAGTAAGGGTAAAACAAATTTAAGTAAGGGTAAAAAAAAGTTAAGTAAGGGTAAACTATAGTTAATTAAGGGTAAACTAAAGTTAAGTATGGGAAAAACAAATTTAAGTAAGGGAAATACAAAGTTAAGTAAGTGTAATTTTTGTTTAAAATGTGTGTCACATATCCAAAACCGAACAAATGAGCTCGGATTGTTTTTAAACTTTAGGATAATGATCCATAATTCATTTATGGCGTATAGTAATTGATCACATGATAATCTGACGCATGATGTGGTCAATATGACTTGAATTGCGTGTTTTCAATATAAAAATGTTATTTTATTTTAATGATATGATTATTAACAACTATTTATTTAATTAAGATAACTAATAACTGATAATATCATTAATATATTAAGTAATTAATAATATAATTTATATAGATTATTAATGAACAATGCAATTAATAATTCAAAATATAATTAATAATTAATAGTATAATTAATAATTAATATAAAATATACAATTAATAATATAATCATTAATAATATGATTAGTAGTATAACTGATAATATCATTAATATATTTGGTAATTAACAATATAATTTATCATATGTGAATTATATAACATTAAAATTAAAATTTGATTGTTTTTCGTGTATTGTTAATAAAATAAACATTGGTTTTATTGGAGGGACAAACTTTTGTACAAAGGTTGATTGTTGGAACAAGCCTGCTATAAGAGTTGATTTTGTATATGGGTTGTAATTTTTTTGATCAATTGTAAATATGGCATCAATGTAAATATTTTGTATGTAAATTATGAATTGAAATGATAGCGCAATGTAATATTTGTATTCCAATCTGGTTTTTTGTATATTTGTATTCCTATTTGTTTATCTTTTCAAATTTACTTTGTTGTTATAGGGAGTATGATAGATTATGTATATTCAGAGTATAAAAAATAGATCGTGGGATGGATTTCATATTGATCTCAATCATTAGATGGATCTCATCCTCATCCAAACTTATCACGATTGCACCTCCATCCCAACTGTTGGATGGATTTTAGTTTGAAATGAACCATTGGATGGATTTTATCTTTATGTCAACCTTATGATAATTTCACTACGATATCATCCATCTATTGGATTTCATTTTGATCACAGTCGTCAGACAAGTTTTAACTTCATATATCCTTATATAAGGTGTGCATGGGAATTTCCCAATATCCCATCATTGTTGTTTACCAATTATAATGTTCCTCATTTTGAACCGAACGAAAAAACGAAAGAAATTAATTTTTTTCCGTTAGCTGGGCAGGTCGGTTTTAAAAACGAGCGTCGAAACTTTTTATTTCCAATAGTTGACATTGCGATGTGTCTTTTAAATAAATATTATTAAATTAATTAGATTAAAATTAAAATAAAAACAAATTAAATGAAGGGTAAAAGCCTTATTAAAACTTTGGAATATTCTATGAAATATTTTCAGAGTTTGACAATGAGTCGGCATGGGATTCCGAGACCCGTAGACTCTTGGCGTTGATAGAATAAAAATATTAAATTTATTTTATTCATACACATGTGTTTATTTAAATGAAATAACTCTCAAACAGTGTTTCTTATGAGAAATTTGAAACCACTGTTAGGTTTGGAATGTTGGGTTTACCCTAGGAATAGTATAACTTTATGCGTGTCAGGTGTTTGGAAACCTCGCATGTGATAATACCCTCTTTATTTTTAATTTATTTATTTTTCCATTTTTTATATAATAAATAATTATTTTCTCACAAACGGTATGTCGAATGAGAAATATGAGACCACTGATAGTTTCGGGATGTGGGTTTTACCCTAGAAAGGGTATAACTTTTGCGAGTATCAGATGTTTTGTCAGATTGCACTCGAAGATAATTTAATTGAGTTATAAATATTTTTGTTGGACTATTAGAAATAATAATAATAATTTTATTATTAATATTATTATTTGCATTGAAGACAAAAAAAATGAAAAGATACTTCCACAATTAATAAATTGTGTCACGGTGTAAATAATAACTGGGCAATGTAATGAATGTGGTATTATTAATTATTCCAATTAAATAAAAATAAACAATCAATATTAATTTAATAATTGTTATCCCTTTTTTTAATGATTGTTGTTTTTAAATTATTAATGGTGTGTCATTGATGTGTTGTATTAAATAATAATAATTTTAATAATTTTATTATTATTAGTTTGGGACAAAAACATTTATGTATATGTGTATGAAGTATATATATATGTGTGGTGATCAAATATATACATATTTATATATACATGTGCAGAAGTATATATATGAATATACAGATGTGTATATATATATATATAACACGTATATATATATATATGGGTGGATATTTATTTTTGGGTTAGATAAAACATTATTAATTGCCCACATAAATGTTTGTAACGTCTCGGTTTAAATCAAGGTGCAGACCATTTAAGCTTTTAGTCCAAATCTTTAAAACGACACAGGGCGCACGCATGCGCACCCAGTTGCAGGTCCCAAGCAGCGATTAAAATTAATTAAATAATTGCTCGTACTTTATGTAAAATTATTGCATCATGCCCTAGCTTATAATTCTGGTTAAAAATAATTAAAAAGGATTAAAGGAATTTTAAAGAAATTAAAAGATATGGAAAATGAATGAAAATAAATAATAAAATTAAAATCGGGAATTAGAAGTATAGAAAAATAAATAAAAATGGTCTAACCATTTTATTATTTTTCTTTTTCTTTATCTCCCCTTTTTTTTATTTTTGTTTCCCCTTATTCTTTTGTCTTTATTTCTTTCCTTTCCTTTTTTTTCTTTCATTTTTTCCTCTCCTCCTCTCCTCCCTCTCCCTGTGCGTCGCTCATGTAGTGCCCCCCTTGGTGGTGCGCCTCCTCTCCTCTCCTCTCCTCCTTTGGAAGCCAGCTACGACTCCATTTCTCATCCGTTTTCTTCACCGTCAGTTGCGTAGTAAAGCTCTTGGTAAGGCTAATCTCATGCACTAATAATTGTACGATCTCCTTCTCTATCTTTCGCGTTATCTGCTGCAAAATATTTTTACCCAAAATTGAGGATTTTATAAAATCGTCTGTTTTCTTCCATTTTAGGTCAAATCAAAGATCATCATGGAGCGTAGGATCCTCTATGAGTATAAGGTAGGGTTTATACTATCTTTCCTTTCATTTCGTTGCATCATTTAAATTTTATGTTGTTCCACTCGTTGGTGCCTACCAGCAAGGTCTAATTTTTACCCTTTCTAAATTAAATAAATTGTTTTGTTGAACCTTTGCACCTTTATGTGAGACATTTAACCCATTTAATTTATTACAACATCATTGGATACCCCTTTGAGTGTTCCAATGTTCTTGGCCTATTTTATGTTAGCCCCAAATCAATTAAATTAATTAATTACACATGTTGTGTGATCTCTTTTGTTGAGTTTTAATTAAATAAATTATTTTGGGTAATTGTGAACAATGATCTTTGGTTTTGTTGGTTAATTATTGACTAATTAATTTCTTATTTGTTTAATTATTATCTTGTTGTGCCTTTATAAATTAATATGTGTGTTTTCATTTCTTTCACTGATAAATTTATTTGGTAATAGTTACTCGGTTTAAATAATCATTTGTTGTGGTAGAGTTACCTATACTATTTAGTTGCAATTTTAAATGAAACTATGTGATACATGTTCTATGACATCTAATTAAATTCAGTATGGTGAGGGAATGGGGTTCCATATTAAGGACTCACGTTTGAACTCTCTGTTCCTGACTGGTTACCTTTATGCACTGGTGGGGGCGATGTCTTAGGCTTTTCTAGAAAAGTACTTCCCCTGGCCTTCTATATGCTTTTGGGTGACACCAGTTCTTAAAGGTATCATTGAGGATGAACCATTGGCAAGTGGCTATGCCAAGCCTCGAGTGATACTCAACCCCTTCAGTGTGAGATCAGGACGGACTCATGGTAAAACCATGCCTTGAGTGATACTTGGTATTTCGATAGATTGCTTTGGACAGGATTTGTGGTATTGGGTAATTGAAGGATGTTTTGTAGAGATACTCTTGGTACAGGCTCAGACTCCAACTCTAAACTTTAACCTCATTATAATGAAATTTCATGGAAAAATTTATGTGTTGCAGCTTTAGTTTTCCTTGTGAATTGTGATACTTTTCTGGTACTTTGACGCACCTTGTTGACACATAAATTAAACCCAAGCCAAAGCACACACTTGGGGTATGTTTCCTTTTGTCTATCTGTTATTTCTTATCCTTTTTATATACATATATACACCTCCTTCTTTATTACAGGTAACTTCTTCAGATTTCTGGCTTAGGCTGAAGCAGGTGGTATGGGACAGGTGACGTTTGAAACCCATACCAAGTTAGATTTATTTTATTCTTGTTATTTAATTACTTTCATTTATTATATATATATATGGAACACTGATATTGTTTATGATGCGAAATGGAAAGGTTTAAACATCATGGGTGTCGGCCTATTGGGATTTTATCTCACTCCCTAATCAAGCGTCGTTTGGTACCCGAGTAGACTTTATACTCATAGGTATGGATAATAGGAAGAATGTTGCTTCTGGTGCTTGAGTGTTGCTTGCTACTTAGGATGGAGATTGGGGAAGAGGATCGAGCCTTTACTCGAGATGCAGTTGTTGTTTTTTGTTTCATTTCCCTTTCAGTTTAATTGCATGCTTGTATTTCTGTTTTATGTACTTTTACATTAGCACAGACATCGTAGCATGACATCATTGTATACCTAGTTTCATTTATCAGCTTCTACATTTATAATTTATTCAGTTGCTTCTGTTGCAGTTTTCTTTTTTATACGCTTACGCTATTTGTTATAAATTGTTGTTTCTTTTGTTGTGTATCACCTATTACCTATGAGGGCATAGTCTCCCCCACAGACACGTTAAAAATTCCCTCACTTCTAGTTGGAATCCTCTGCCATTTGGGGAGATGCGCTTGAGGTCATGTGACCCACCGGTCCGACCACCATCTTAGAGGTGAGCTGGGTTAGGACATTACACCAATCATCTGATTGGTTTTGGTCTCACATTGAAAATGCATACAACAAAGGCAAGAATGAGGGTTGGGAGCTTTAAAAAAAAGATCATTGTAGTGTCAGATAAAAACTATCGAGAAGGCTACGAGGAAATTAAATGGACACATCAAACAAGTTAAAAATATTAATCCTAGTGGTGCATAAGATCAATATATTGTTAGTAATTTATTCTTTTTCTATTTTATGTTTATATATGAAAATACATAACATTAACATTGTGATTCTTTTCCAATTAGATCGAGAAAAAATCTTACTCATGCAAGATCCCACATACAATAAAGGATTTAGGATTGATCATGTATGGAGCACAATAAATTTTTTTGAAAAATTCAAACACAGTGAAAGTACTGCAAGACAAATATCTCGAAAATAGAACTATGTATCATTGGAGTTAGGCAATCAAACTCTCAAGTCTTATCCCCCCGAATCTCCTGGTTTTTCATCATTTTTGTTGAACACAGTTGATGATGATGTCAGCGACTCTTATTCTGCACGACTCATTGGAGCAAAGAAAGGTAAATTAAAAAGAAAAAATGATGAAAATTATCAAGTTATCATCAAAACTTTAAAAGAAGAAAATCATTTAATTTAAAAGATGTTGGAGAAGTCAAGGAAATAACAAATGGAAATTTAAGAAAAGTGAATGGATTTCAAATATTTTAAAAAGGAAATAAAATTTTTCAATGAGATCCAAATAAATTCAGTGATCTGAAATGTTCGTGCTTTTATTCAAGATGAACAAGCATGAATTATACAAAAAAGAGGGAAATTTCATCAACCACTAGAGTCGTCATTGTAACCACCTTCAACATCATTTTTTTAATATTTTAATAACATCGGGGGAAGTGATGTTAATTTACCAGATTATTAGATTGTTATTTTTCTACATTTTCTTTATTTTTTGTATGGTAGTTGAGAATTTTTGTAATTCTAAATTTGTGTTATCTATTGTGTTAGAAATGTTACATTATGATTATTCTTTGTTAATGCTCATACTTTTTATTATATTATATATGTATTTTTCACTAATTATACAATTATTATCATTAATAATATTGATAAAGGAAAGGGTAAATCTCTCATTGATGGGGCGTGTAGTGAGCTCCCTAGAAAGAGATACCCTCCCTTATTTTCCTATGTTATTAATAATAATAATAAATATTATATGTTATCCATTATAAATACTAAATCACGTCTCTCCCTTCACACGTGTCTCCTCCTCCGTAGTCGAACCATTCCCTCTTCTTCTTCTATTTCCATTCCATCACAACCGACTACTCTCCCCCAGTACTCCCTTCCAACCCCAGCATCTCCCTCCTTCTGACCTCTTCGATCATCACCACCATCCTACACTCCATTTCATTATCGCCACTATCCACCAAACCATTTCATCACATAGACCTCCCCCGTCTCTATTCTATATCCAAATCCCCTACTTCTTCATTCAACACAGTTCCAATTTCTTCGATCAACACCACCTTCCTCTGCTCAATTTCACCACTCCCAACTTCATCCTGACGATTGATTCATCCTGTCACGGTCACCTTTTGGTTATCAAAATATGTAAATTGTCAGTTGACTCCTCTCCACATACCATCTCTTCCTGACCCAAAAAGGTTCAATTTTATTCATTACCATTTTATTTTTTTCATCCATAAACTATACCTTTCTCTGGTTTCCTATTTTCCTAACTACCATTTACTTTCTTGGCATGTTCTACTTTGTTTCTTGCACCCTTGAAACTGGTGTCATAATTTTACAGTGCATATGTTATATTTGTTATTTTCATTTGACATGTTGAGGCAACTTCCCTTAATATTATTTATGGATTTTCAATGAATTCATTTACAATAGATAAAAATTTCATTTTATTGTAATTTTAGCATCTATAATTGTATATTTCACTTTCAGTTTACATCGGTTTCAGATTTGAAAAAATTGATTTATTCATAACTTTCAGTTTATCCTGAAGTTTCTATCATTGAATCTTTAAACAACGACAATTCTACTACTTCTTTGGTCTTATGATAACTATCACCTTTATTTTTTGTATATTATTTATGCATTTCTTGTGAAATCATGTTGTATACAGACTAATCATACTGTTTCATTTATGTTGTGCATGATTTGTATGTCTTCCTTGTAATATCTCATTACCTTAATCGGGTAAGTTTTCCACCATTTCTAAGTTCCCTTTCGGTTAAAAAACCTTTTATTTGATTTTTCTGGGTTTACTGCAGACTACAGAATAGGTTCACGCCCTGTACTTGAAGTACACATCGTGTACTTGGTGTTGGTTTCATGTCATGGATTGGAAGATCACGCCGTGAATGGGGAGATCACGCTATGAGTTGGTACATGCTGTGTACCTAAGGTACACATAGTGTAGGGGTTAAATAGTAGTTTTTTAACCTGAGGAGATGAGTTTTTTGGTGTACTTATCCAGTGTGGACTACACGTCGTGACCCTGGGGTACATGTCGTGACCCAGTCCGTGTCTAGTTTTAAAACACACAATCCATAGTTCTACTCAGTCCTTTTCATCCCAGACATCTTGGATCTTAACCCTAGACCCTTCCAATGTATTTTTTAGAGTCTCCCATCTTTCCAGTTTGATCGAAAAAACTTTGTATTGTTGCTTCACTTGTGGTGTGATTCCCGGGTAAGGGTTCTCTCAAGTTTTCTCTCATTCTTCAAGTTTCTCTCCTTATCTCCTATTGGGTTTTCAATGGATCATCTAGGTATCGATGGATCTATGCCATTTGGTGTTGGATATTGCTTCTAGGTTGAGTTTCAAGATCTCCTTCACCTTCTCTCTCATTTATGGGTGTTGTTGCAAGTGTCGTTCTTCAGGAAATAGGTAGGTGGTTCTGTCCCGATTTTCCAAATTGATTTCCATCACATTGATTGGTTTATTTCAAATGTTAATTTAAATTCAAATTCTTAATCTTACTTTTAATTGATTTGATAAAACCCAATTTCAGTGAATTGGTATATTTGAAATGGTTTTGGCAAAGAATTTGGAAAACCCCCAATTCCATTGAATTTGGGCAAGGTTGTGGAAAATTGATTGATTTAAATTGTGGATTTGATGAAAAAAATTTCAATTAAATTTATGAATTTAATTGTGAAAAAGGAATTATGAAAAGGATGGAATTGGTTTTGAATGAATTTTAAATTGGCGAATGACTTGAAATGATTTGATAAAAACCCAATGGTTTTATCTTGTAAAAGGGGCATGTTTTTTTAATAAAACTTGTTTTGGTTTTAAATGGAAAGAAATTTTAATCTTTGAAATTGAAGAATGGAATTAATTGTATTTTAATAAATCTTAAAATAGTCAACCCATTATGTAAGAGTGCATGCAAGCCTTAGGTAGTTAGTGAGTTATTTGGATACACTCTACGCTATAATAACGTTCTAAAACATACATGCGGAGGGTCACATCCCCGATGGGTTGGTGATGAGTCTCCTTTGGCCAGTTTTATAGGAACGTGTGTATAAACATTTTTCTAAGTTAATATAGAGAGTGTGTAATCCTATAGCTGGTTAATACTATCGTACCTTTTGGAAGATGGCCACATTACTCGCTTGTTTATTTATATTTGAGATATAAATGTATGTTAATGCTTGTTTGAAATACTTTACATGTATGATGAATTTATATAAAGTGTTTTATATAAATTATTTACTTAATCCATTGTTTTAGAAATATTCCATCTCTTGTAAAGTAAATTATGTTCTTTGAGTGTATTTTCCATCATTTTGAAAATATATAACATGTTTTGTTTAAATGTGATTTTAAATTTCCAAACATGTTTGTTCTGAAAATTCGAAAGTTTTTCTTTGGATAATATATATTTGGAATATATTATGGAATCTTTTCTGGTATCCTACTGGGCTTAGGCTCACACCCTACTTTTTCCTTTGGGTGTTTGTAGGATTTCTTCTTCCAAGCTCGAGCAAAGGGAATAGATCTCTTAGAGGTAGATCCATCTATTGAGATTTTTACATGGTGAGTTGTGTCCTTAGGGACCTTGGGGATTTTTTCCTATTTTTTACTTTGGGTTGTAGTACTTTGGCCTCTATTCCTCTTTGTATCATATAAATTTCACTCCCATTGGAGTTTTCCTATTGATATGCATACCATCTTTTATATTTGCTTTCGCGTTCTTGTGGCAGAAATCATTCTCACTTGTACGTTGTATGATGCCTAGTGCCATGTCGACCCATGGGTATCGGGAACACCCTTTGGGTTATGTCAGGACCATATCAGTTATCAGGTTATCAGGGTACCCAGGTTGGTTCGTGACAAATTGGTATCAGAGGTGGTTATTGATATTTATTTTTTCTTGAAATCATTATACATTTTTGAAATCTTATTGGAACTTAGGAGGTAGTTGCGATTGAGTGCCTGGTCAACTCTCACCACAATGAACCTTAAGTCGCTATGGTTGGTTATGGAAAGAAATCTTGTGGATTAGTTCTAGTCTTTTCCCTATAGAGATTTGGATAGGTTGAAATCCAAATCTTTTTTGTCCCTTCTATTGAGAATACTTTCTCTTGTTACTCAGTTTGAGTGTTAATCTAATGTTCTCCCCTTTTTTGTTGATGTTGTGCAGCATCATGTCTCTAAGAAGACGTGTGAATCAAATACAGGAAAAGGTTATTGTTTAACCTCATCAAGAAAATCCTGTTGTTGATCTAAATCTGTTTGAGATGATTGTGCACACTGTCCAAACTCTAGTACATGCACCACCTCCAATTCCCACTTAGGCACTAGTTGTGGATTCTCAGGGGGGATGTTCTTTGGAGTCGTTCTGAAGAGTTCCTTCACTAGAATAAAACATTCTTCAAAGGATCCACTGATCCTCAACATGTCGAGGAATGGTTGGGCAAGATAGAATGTATGTTTGAGTTCTTGGAGACACCAGAAGTGATCAGGGTGAAGTGTGCCATCTTCATGTTGGAGGGACCGAGCATGAGATGGTGGGACATGATGGTAACGGTAGGGAAACATGAGGGATTGCACTAGAAAGAATTAAAATTTCTTTTCTCCAATTAGTTCTATCCAGAGTCAAATGGTGTTGACCAAGGTTGTGAAGTTTTTCAAGCTTGAGCAGGCTGATAAAACTGTGACCGAGTATTCAAATCGTTTTTCTGAGATGGTACAGTTTGCTCTTGAGATTGTGTCTAATGAGAGGATAAAGGCTCGATGGTTCAAGTTGGGACTTCGATCAGATATGCATTCTCAGGTTTTCTTGCTAAAGCTACCCAATTATACTGATGTGCTGGATAGGGCGATGATGGTTGAGATGGACTTGGATGAAATGTTAGGGTTGACAGGAGTTCCTTTTTCTCCTAGTGGAAGCATTAGTTCCTTCAAAGGAAAATAGAAGCGTGATTATCCTCATGGAATTTATCGATGGTAGAGTCATTACAGACCTCATAAATCTCCAAGATTAATCTCTTTGACTTGATACTAGTGTGGAAATCTAGGACATTATTGGAGGGTTTGCACTGAGGCACCCAATAATTGTAGCTCCTGTGGACGTTCGGGACACTTACAGAGGTTCTTTCATCACTTCTCTACTCCGCATAGTGGGATAGGATCATCATCCCCTCTTAACACTATGGGGAAATCAAATGCTTCACGTTTAAAAGGGTTTCAACCACAGGCATCTGTAACGAAGTTTCTTCACACAGTGGAAGAGTCTCCAGAGGAAGCAGACATGGGTCTGGCGACTATGAGAGGTACCATTACCATTGCTTCGTCATTAGTGAATGCTCTTTTTGATACTGGTTCATCTCACTCTTTTATTTCAACCCTAATTTTTAATATTCTTAATCTTCCTATGGAGAAACTATCTTGTAAAATGAATATTACTACACCCCTTGGTACGAAGAGAGAAGAGGGCCTCTGTAGTCCTGCATGTGTCTTCTATCTATCCGATGTCGAGCTAGCTTAGAGTTTTCTGGTTCTTTATATGAAATCTCTTGAAATTATATTCGGGATGGATTGGCTCATTTCCAACAAATCCCAAATTGATTGTTATCTATGATGGGTCTATTTTACTACACCCAATGGTGTGTCTCTTGTTTTTCAAGGAGAATAGGACCCAAGGTCGAGCAGGTTTGGGCCTTCTTATCCAGAGTTGGGGAAAGTGATATTAGTGTTTTCTTTTGACCTGGAGTGGGATTCAATGGGTTGTGATCTTCCTATAGTCGTCATTGAGTTTTTTGACATGTTTCCTTCAGATTTCTCTGGTCTGCCACTGGTGAGAGAGTTTGAATTTTCTATTAAATTAATGCATGGTACTCAACTGGTCTATATCCCCTCTTACCGCATGGCACCAGTTGAGATGAAAGAGCTAAAGTCTCATTTGTATGGCCTTCTTGAGAAAGGCTTTATTCATCCAAGTGTGTCACCTTGGGCAGTGTTGGTTCTCTTTGCTAAGAAGGCTAATGGTTCTCTTCGCCTATGTGTTGATTATAGAAAGCTCAATCAATTTACAATAAAGAACAAATATTTTTTTCCATGGATTGACGATTTGTTCAATCAGTTGAAAGGGGTGAAGTGGTTTTCAAAGATTGACCTTCAATCTGGTTACCATTAGTTGAGGATAAAATAATATGACATTCAGAAGACCGCCTTTCAGATCAAGTACAGGCACTTTGAGTACCTTATTATGCCCTTTGGTTTGACAAATTCTCCCGGTGTTTTTATGGATTTAATGAATAAGATTTTCCATGAGTATCTGGATAACTTTGTGGTAGTATTTATGGATGAAATTCTTGTTTACTCTGAATCCGAGATGGATCATGTGCAACATATGAGAATAGTTCTGAATCTAATAAGAAATCACCTCCTTTATGCCAAGCTTTCAAAGTGTGATTTCTAGATCCAATAAGTGAAATTATTGGGACACGTGATGTTTGAACATGGCGTGTCAGTTGATCTTGAAAAGTTTAAGGCTGATATGAATTGGGAGCAATCATGAAATGTAACACCCCAAGATTTTATGAGAATTATTCTTTTTAATTTATTTGATGTCTTTTGTTGTATGCTTCACCAAGATTAGCTTGCACTATACACAACACTGTATTAGCTTGTAGTATACGCAACACTATTATTAGCTTGTGATGCACACAATTTCAAGTTCTTTTGATTAAAATTAATTTTACACAACACCAAGTATAGATTTTTATCAATGTATAACTGAACTATATTTTTAGTATGTTATACGCAACACCAAAGGAATCTTTCCCTACACGCAACCCTGACTTGGCTTGCATTACACGCAAGAGCGACCTTCCTCAATAGCGTGTGTTGTACGCAATACTGAGTTTCACTAAACAACGATATATTGTTATAATATTATTATAAAGTAGACATTATGAATATTATTAACTACTTTTTTAATTTTATTACATAATAATTCATCTTACACATATTCTATAACATGGTATGAGAATAAAATAATTTTTTCGGGTAAAATAAGCATTTTTCAAAAAATGCAGTTTTGCCGCCTTTTGAAGGTGCACCCATTTTAAATCTAATTTTTAACAAGTTTATAAGTTAAATTTTACAAGATAAACTTATTATTTTGAATAAGGATATAAAAATTTATGTTGGATAATGTTTTGATATTTTTCTGACAATGTTCATATTTTGATGAATAGTAAAAACATGCTAAATTTTATTTAAAAAAAACTTTTTTCATCAAGATAATTTATATGGTTAAGTTATTATATTGAATGGTTTTAAAGTATATATAGAATATATTTTTACCATTTAATATAATTTATGTCATTATCATTAATTTTACATTGAATTCATAGGTAAAAACATTTCAATCTTTTGCAATGTTTTAAATAAAAACCAATTTTTTCAACAATAGGATTAATTTTAAATTAATTACTGAAACTTATGTGTTTTGAATTTTGAAAAATGGATTCCATATTTGGATTCAGTGGGTCCAAATTATGTTAATAGGTTACTTTTTTTTGATATTATGAATCGTAACTACGGTAATTTTTATTTACTACAGTTAAAGGTAAATCGGGTAATTAAGGGTAAAAATAAGATTATAAAATTACCCTAAAACCTTCCAAAATTATATTAGATTAATTAAAGTAGACCCATATCACTTAAGGGTTGGAATAGATTCATTTCATGAACTTTTGACCTTGAAAATGATATAATTATTATTAAAACCAAAGAAAGTGACAACATGTCACTCTTTTATATCTTATAAGTGTAATAATTTTAATTTAGTGATAAACCTCATAAAACTTCAAATATAAATAGTCTAAAGAAATATAATAAAATTATATACATCATGATAATTTATTTATAATTTTTAGGGATTAAATAATTATTATTAATGATGACACAATAGTGATGTAGAAATTATTTTATTGATTGAAATATCAAATAAATGGTTTTAAAAATATTAAAATAAATATTATATGAACTAATTAATGTTATCCACAAATTTTATAGATGAATATGACATGTTATGAGTCTATTAAATATTTTTTTTATAATATATCCTCTGTGTGGATTTTATTTAAATTCAAACAAATGAATAGTGTCAAAATTGACACTATTGTTATTTTATAAAAATAACATATTATAAAATTGTTTAAAAATCACAAAAATATTTAAAAATTATAAATTTAAATTTATATGGTCTAAAATTTCATAAAGTATACAATTATGGACAATTCACAACACATAAGTAATTATTTATAACAATTTAAAATTTAGAATATTATTACCACAAATAAAATTAAATAGATTAAATAAGAATAAATCAAGTTGATAATGTTTAAAATAAATTACCAACATGTATAAATATTATTGGTTGATTATATTACAACCCTATATCATATAATATTCGTATTTGAGTCATTTTTGGAATTTTTTAAGTGGGTTTTGATTTTATTATAAATTAATATTTTAGAGGTTTCCAAAAGTGCATCTCTCCTCTCTTATAAAAAGGCACATCCTCCCTCTCCTCCTCACACCACTTTGAGCCTTCATTCTCGTCCAAACCCTGACCATTTCTCTTCTACACTTCCCTAGTAAAATACTATAGGTCCTGGTATTCTTCAAGGACCAAATTTAGTGCCCTAAGAGGGGGTTTAGAAGAGGCGCGCCGAAGAAGAGGTAATATACTTTACCGATTCTTTCAAGTTCATTTCTTCTTCTAATTATTATTCTTTTGTTTTTTCATAATAAAGTAATAATATAAGTATCACTAATATACTTATATGTTATTATAAATACGAACCAACTCTATTTCACCTTCTATCCATCCTACGGAAAATGAAATCACTGCGCGTGCGTACGTACGGAATACCGTCTCCACGCCGTGGTGTAATCTGTTTTTTCACCACCACCTTACTTGGATGGGTATAATGGTAGAAATAAAAACTATATATGTTTATTCTAACATCATACTGATTCTGATAAATTATATCATCCACTTAAATTCCATTCAATAATTATGGGAATGATATCATCGCTCGTGCGTATGTATGGATTACCGTCTCCACGACACGATGAGATTCATTCTCCATGATTAACCATTCAAGTATGATTATAAAGTATATATAATAAATAATTATGAAAGATATTACATAATAATGATACTGTATTTATGTACATATATGTTTCATTTACTTACTTCCATTCAATTTAATAAGGAAACGAAAACAGCATTCACGCGTACGTATGGCATACCGTCTCCATGAACAGTGTATTTCTTTCCATTTATCTATTATATATATGTATATTATGAATATATATTATATATAAATCATGTTTTACATTATGAAATTAAGTAATCATATGAATAATTACAATTCAAAACACGGACGATAAATGAAACGATTTTACCCAAAACGCTGCTTTAACATGGAATTGACAAATGAACAGGTAATATAAAGTCGTAAGTGAATCATATATGATATCATAAATATTATTATGGTTCTGTTACAAGTTAATAATATGTTTAAACCCACTATATAGGAGTCTCGGAAACATACATAAGAAATTGTACATAAGGTAGGGGATAATTATTCCAATCTCATTCTTATCCGAGATTGTTTATTCATAAGTATTTACTGAGGTTATATTTTTCATCCATGTCCATAAATTTCTTTTCATAAAGTGTTTAATATTATTCCACGTATGTTTAAAGTCATGTTTACCCCTCTTTGACTTTTAGTTTGTGTTATGAAAGTAATCTTTCTTTTGTTTACCATACGTGGTACTTTTTGATTTTTCCATTAAAAGTACGAGGAGAATGTTTTTTTAACTTATACGGCATGAACGGATTTTTATGGTTTCATAATGCCTTTTCTTCATGAATCTTACTCTACAAGATTTCATGATTATTTTCAATAAAATCCTTTTCTTTTAAAATTTCATGGAATTTTGTGAAAATAAAATGATTTTGAAGAAGAAAAGATATTTTCCTCAAGAATTCATTTCAAGTGTTTTATCAAAACTATTTTCCATCTAAGATGACATTATTTAGCATGTTTATGTTTCAAGTATAATGTCTCTATTATTTACATGGTTTGATTTTTATTATGATGAAATGATACCCATTTTTTTATATAGATTATGTCACGATGGGATGATGATTATGAAACCCATTTTATTCTTTGGGTTATGATGAATGATTTATGATTGTTTTGTGGCACACGTAAGAATGATTTCAATATGAGATGGGTGGGACCTATATCTCCCTCCAATGTATTGGGAAAATATTTGTATCTCATGAGATAGACATGGCTAAAACAACAAATGAATCTGGTTCAGTAATACAGGGCTAGAACGACAAGTAAACCCAGTTCAGTAATGGACTTTTCCCACTATAATGGTCTTGAAAGCAATGTCTTGGCTACTATGGAAATCATAACATGTGCTTAATGGTTGCCACAATTACATGTTTTATTCCCATTCTATTTTATCATGGTTAATGTTTCTTTATGATCTATGCCTTATGCACTTCCAAGATTTATGTCATTACTCATGGTTTTGATGTTTTATGTTCACGTTCTTACGTTCAAAGGTTTAGGGATTGTTTTATGTTCTCCATGTTTACCCTTACTGAGTATTTGAGCTCACCCTTTTTATGTTTTCTTTTCCCTAGGATATAAAGAAAGGTTTTAGGTAAGAAAACCAAAGGGAAAGATCTTTATGGGAGATGTTGAAGATCTTTCACCATGATTAGGAGATTATGTTCCGAGTTTCCAAAGACACTAAACTAATACGGTCTTTGGGCATCTATTTTTTTTATGTATTAAGTATTCCGCAAAAGTAATGTAATATCTATGTACGTCAATATTTGGGTCTCTACATGAAATGTCTTCAAGATCTGAAGCTTCTTGGGTTTAGCTGGATATTACCGCAGATTCGTGAAGGACTTCTCAAAGTTAGTTTCACCAATGACTGCTCTAACTCAGAAGGGGGTGAAGTTTGCATGGAATGATAAATTTTAGAGTTCTTTTGTCAATCTAAAATGACTATTGACTACTGCATCGGTGTTAACTCTTCTAAAAGTCGGGCAGGGCTGTGTGGTCTTTTGTGATGCATCAAGTTCTATCTTGGGCTACATTCTTATGCAGGGTGGTCATATAGTAGCATATGGATCTCATCATCTTAGGCCACACTATAAGAATTATTCTACCCATGATCTAGAACTTATAGCTGTGAAGCACTTACTTAAAAATTGGTGGCACTACCTTTTGTAGAAAGGTTTACGGTATATTAAGACCACAAAAGCCTGAGTTATATCTTCTCTCAAAAAGATTTTAATCTTTAGCAGAGGATTTTGGTGGAGTACATGTAGTCTTTCAAATTTGACATCACCTATACCTTGGGGAAAGGGAATGTCATTGCTAATGCTTTGAGTAGAATTTTTTTAACCCAGACGGTGATAGAATCTTTGGAAGAGTAGAACTTGATGGATCTCTTTTCACAATTGCATATTTGAGTTCAGGGGGAAGGGGATGATGTTTTTTTAGACAGTGTGCACTTTACATCTACCCTTCTTGATATTATTATTTAGGATCAAGAGCTTGATGATGAGTTTCGTAGCATTAGAGAACCCTTTTATTGTGGGGATACAGTTTCCCAGTGGTCGTTATCCAAAGAGGGTGTTCTGTGCTATCGGAACTGCTTCATTGTGTTGTTAGCAGCAGGAAAGACAATGATGGGGGATTGCCATAATTTTCAGTGGGTTGTGCACCCAAGAACCACTAATAAGTTCTATGACATGAGGCGGAAGTTCTGGTGGACAGGTATGAGACGAGACATTGCTGAGTTTGTCTATCATTGCTATACGTGGCGGAAAGTGAAAGCAGGGCACCAGAAACCTTCTGGTTTGCTTCAAACACTTCAAATCCCTACCTGGAAGTGGGAGGAGATCTCTATGGACTTTGTGGTTGGGTTTTCTCGTACCTAGATAAAGAAGGATGCAATATGATTTGTGATCGACAAGCTGACCAAGTCGGCTCACTTTATACCCATTCGAGATACGACTAATGTTGAGGAGTTGGGAAATATCTACGTGAACGATATTGTCCATTTTCATGGAGTTCCATATACTATAGTCTCTGATAGGGATCCTCAGTACACTTCTTGATTTTGGAGAGGCCTTCAGGAGGCACTGAGATCTTAGGTTCATTTGAGCACGGCCTACCATCCATAGTTGGATGGACAGACAGAAAGAACTATATAGATTCTTGAGGATATGCTTCACGCCTATGTCCTCGACTTTAGTGGGGATTGGTATGATCACTTGGGTCTAGTTGAGTTTTCTTATAACAATAGTTACCAGTCCGCTATCAGAATGACACCTTTCGAGGCCTTGTATGGTCGGCCTTATAAATCTCTATTGTGTTGGTCAGAGATCAGTGAAAGTTCTTTGGTTAGAAAAAGCTTGGTGTATGAGACGACATTAAAGATTCAACTAATTCATGAGAGGATTCTAACAGCACAAAGTTGATATAAGTCTTATGTTGATCGACATCGTAGACCTTTGGAGTTCTCAGTTGGTGACCAGGTGTTGTTAAAAGTTTCACCTCAGTTGGGTCATCGACAGATTGGGGGGCAAGGGAATCTTGCTCCTCACTTTGTGGGACCTTTTGAGGTTATTGAGCAGGTGGGGAAAGTTGAATACCAGTTAGCACTACCACCGCAGCTAATGTCGATACATAACATGTTCCATGTATCGTAGTTGAGAAAGTACCTATCTAATCCATCTCACGTTTTTAAGCTGGAGTGATCTTGAGATCAAGCCTGATTTATATTTGACTAAAAAATCTGTCAGGATAGTTGATTCTGAGACCAAGGTACTTTGTGAGAGTACGGTATATTTTGGTTCGTGTGTTATGGAAACATGGTGCTTATAGTCATGAGACGTGGGAACGTGAGGCACTAATGAGAAAGTAGTGGCCTTATCTTTTTGGCATGGAAGCTTCTTCATAGGCTTTCTGGAGGCAGAAAGTTTTTATGGTGGGGAGGTTGTAAGTAAGTTTTTCACCTTTTCTAAGTTCCCTTTTAATTAAAAATCATTTTATGTGAATTTTATGGGTTTATTACAGACTACAGAATAGGCACACAATGTGTACCTGAAGTACACATTGTGTACTTGGTGCTGGTTGCATGTCGTGGATTGGGAGATCCATCGTGAATGGGGAGATCACGTTGTGATCTGGTACACACCGTGTACCTGAGGTACACATCGTGTAGGGGTTAAAAACAGTTTTTTAACCCAAGGCGATAGGTTTTTCAGCGTACTTATCCAACATGGACTACACGTCGTGACCTTGGGGTACACGTCGTAACCTGACCCACGTCCAATTTTAAAACGCATGATCCATAGTTCTGCTTGGTCCTTTTCATTCTAGATCACTTGGATCTCAACCCTAGACCCTTCCTAAGCATTTTTCAGAGGTTCCCCTCCTTTCAATTTGATCAGAACATCTTTGGATCGTTGCTTCGCTTGCGGTACGATTCCCAGGTAAGGGTTCTCTCTAGTTTTCTCTCGTTTTTCGAGTTTCTCTCCTTCCCTCCTCTTGGTTTTTCAATGTATTATCTAGGTATTGATGGATATATTCCATGTGGTGTTGGATCTTGATTCTAGGTTGAGTTTAAATATCTCTTTCACCTTCGCTCTTATTTACGGATGTCATTGCGAGTGTCATTCTTCGGGAAAGAGGTAGGTGGTTCCATCCCGATTTGCCAAATTGATTACCATCACATTGCTTGATTTATTTCAATTGTTGATTTAAATTAAAATTCTCAATTTTTCTTTCAATTGATTTGATAAAACTCAATTCTAATGAATTGGGAGATTTGAAATGGTTTTGGCACGTAATTTGGAAAACTCCCAATTCCATTGAATTGGGGTGAGGTTGTGGAAAATTGACTGATTTAAATTGTGAATTTGATGGAAATATTTTCATTTAAATTGCTGAATTTAATTGTGAAAAGGAATTTTGAAAAGGATGTAATTGGTTTTGAATGAATTTCAAACTTGTGAATGGCTTAAAATGATTTGATAGAAACCTAGTGGTTTTATCTTCTGAAAATGACATGTTTTTGAATAAAACCTGTTTTGGTTTTAAATGAAAATAAATTGGCATCTTTGAAATGAAAGAATGGGATTGACCATAGTTTAAGTAGTTTTAAAATAGTTCACCTATCACGTAAGAGTGTATACAAGCCTTAGGTAGTTAGTGGGTTATTTGGATACACTCTACACTACGACAATGTTCTAAAACATACATGTAGTGGGTCACATCCCATATGGGTTGGTGATGAGTCTCCTTTGGTTAGTGTCATAGGGACGTGTGTATACACATTTTACTGAGTTCACATAGAGAGTGTGGAATCCTATAGTTGGTTAATACTATCGCACCTTTTGACAGATGATCATGTTGCTCGTTTGTTTATTTATATTTGAAATATAAATGTATATCAATGCTTGTTTGAACTGCTTTACATGCCTGCTGAATTTATATAAACTGTTTTATATAAATGATTTACTTAAGCCATTGTTTTATAAATATTTCATCTCTTGTAAAGTAAAGTATGTGATTTGAGTGTATTTTCCATCATTTTGAAAATGTATAGCATGTTTTGTTTAAATATGTTTTTAAATTGTCAAACCTATTTGTTCTGACACTACTGGAAAAGTAGGCTATACCAACGGTTTAAAACCGTTGGTATAGACTATACCAATGGTTTTCCAAACCGTTGGCTAGTAAGCCGTGAGGAAAGCCCTATACCAATGGTTTCACTTAAACCGTTGGTATAAGATTCCCCAGAAAAAGATATCCCAACGGTTTAGAACCGTTGGTATAAGATTTCCAGAATTCTGGAAAAAGCTATACCAACGGTTCTGAACCGTTGGTATAAGCTTTCCAGAATTCTGGAAAAGGATATACCAACGGTTCTAAACCGTTGGGATAGCTTTTTTCTGGAAAATCGTATACCAACGGTTCTGAACCGTTGGTATAGCCTTTTCCAGAATTCTGGAAAAAGATATACCAACGGTTCTGAACCGTTGGTATAACCTTTGCTAGAGCTGCTGCACATCAGCCCCCGAGAAGCCCTCCAATAGCCCTACCATCCACCTGCATAAAAAAACATTGCACAATAGCCCTCAATATACCCTCCACTATACACCTGTATAAAAAATATCACAAAAACCACATACATATTTCAAACAGTATAAAAAACACCGAAAATAGGCCAAAAACACATATAACAACAATCATCTGGTGGTAATTCACCTCACCCATGCACAACCCCCCAACCAGCACACCTCCCCATCAAATTCTAATAGGCAGAATAGTTTGATAAATATCTATTAGAGTTGAATAATAATTTCAAATTGGCTAAAATCCATTTTTTTTGTGATCCTAGGTTTGGGTATGTAATGATTTGTGATGAATTTTGCATTGAACTTGTATTGTTTATAATATATGGTGAAAATGTATTTTCTTATGAGTCTCGTCACTTATGACCCCATTAGTGAAACTACCCAACTCATGAAAAATAGTTTGCGACTATCGTTGATGAGTGTAAATTTCAGTTGTATTCACTTAAAATGATTTCCTTTTGAAATAAAAGAGATACTTTGAGTGGTGTCGTCCACACCGCGCCTCGGATTGAGGCGGAGTTGACTCGTACACATCACAAATGACCCATGGATCGTTTTCCTAAAGTATCAACACAATCCGAATGTGTTTGGTTGGTTTCTCGTATGCCGGTTGTTTTTACATAAAAGTGTATCCATTTTAAACAAAAGAAATACACTTTGAGTGATACCGACCACACCATGCCTCGGATTGAGGCAGGGTTGACTCGTACACGTCACAAATGACCCATAGATCCTTGTCCTAAAGTATCAACAGTATCTGAATGTGTTTGGTCCATTTTCCGTATGTCAGTTGTTGTTTTTACTTAAACTGTTGTCCATTTCAAAAAATAGTTAGACACTTTGAGTGGTGCCTCCCACACCTCGCCTCGGATTGAGGCAGGGTTGATTCCTACATGTCACAAATGACCCATGGATCGTTGTCCTAAAGTTTCTATAGAATCCGAATGCATTTGGTCGGTTTTCCGTATGTGGTTTTTTTTACTTAAAAGCACATCCATTTTAAACAAAAGAAAGACATTTTGAGTGGTACCGGCCACACCGGCCCTCGGATTGAGGCGGGGTTGGCTCCTACACGTCAAAAATAACCCATGGATACATGTCCTTAAGTATCAACAGTATCTGAATGCCTTTGGTCCATTTTCCGTATGACGGTTGTTTTTTTAACTTAAACTGTTGTCCATTTCAAAGAAAAGTGACACACTTTGAGTGGTAACGGCCACACTGGCCCTCGGATTGAGGCATGATTGACTCGTACACGTCACATATGACGCATGGATCGTTTTCCTAAAGTTTCAACAGAATCTGAATGCCTTTGGTCAGTTTTCCGTATGTTAGTTGTTGTTTTTACTTAAACTGTTGTCCATTTCAAAGAAAAGTTAGACACTTTGAGTGGTGTCGGCCACACCGCACCTCGGATTGTGGTGGGGTTGACTTGTATAAGTCAAAAATGACAAATGGATCATTTTCCTACAGTTTCAACAGAATCCGAATGGGTTTGGTCGGTTTTCCGTATGTCAGTTGTTGTTTTTACTTAAACTATTGTCCATTTCAAAGAAAAGTTAGACACTTTGAGTGGTGTCGGCCACACCGCGCCTCGGATTGAGGCAGGGTTGACTCGTACATGTCACAAATGACCCATGGATACATGTCCTAATGTATCAATAGTATCCGAATGCCTTTGGTCCGTTTTCCATATGTGGTTTTTTTTACTTAAAAGCGCATCCATTTTAAACAAAAGAAAGACACTTTGAGTGGTACCGACCACACCGGCCCTCAGATTGAGGCGGGGTTGACTCGTACACGTCACATATGACCCATGGATCCTTTTCCTATAGTTTAAACAGAATTCGAATGCGTTTGATCTATTTTTCGTATGCCAGTTGTTGTTTTCACTTAAAATCCTGTCCATTTCAAATAAAAGTTAGACACTTTGAGTGGTGTCGGCCACACCGCGCCTCGGATTGAGGCAGGGTTGACTCCTACACGCCAAAAATGACCCATGGATACATGTCCTAAATTATCAATAGTATCTGGATGCCTTTGGTCCGTTTTCCATATGTGGTTTTTTTTACTTAAAAGCACATCCATTTTAAACAAAAGAAAGACACTTTGAGTGGTACCGGACACACCGGACCTCGTATTGAGGCGGGGTTGACTTATACACATCACATATAACCCATGGATCATTGTCCTATAGTTTAAATAGAATCCGAATGCGTTTGGTCTGTTTTCCGTATGCCAGTTGTTGTTTTCACTTAAAATCCTGTCCATTTCAAATAAAAGTTAGACACTTTGAGTGGTGCCGGCCACACCGCGCCTCGGATTGAGGCGGGGTTGACTCGCACACATCACATATGACCCATGAATACATTTCCTAAAGTATTAACAGTATCTGAATGCGTTTGGTCCATTTTCCGTATGTGGTTTTTTTTACTTAAAAGCGCATCCATTTTAAACAAAAGAAAGACACTTTGAGTGGTACCGGCCACACTGGCCCTCGGATTGAGGCGGGGTTGACTCGTACACGTCACATATGACCCATGGATCGTTTTCCTATAGTTTAAACAGAATCTGAATGTGTTTGGTCTGTTTTCCGTATGCCAGTTGTTGTTTTCACTTAAAATCCTGTCCATTTCAAATAAAAGTTAGACACTTTGAGTGGTGTCGGCCACTACTTCAAAGCATATTTTCCATATCATTTTCCACACGAATAAACATGAAATACATGGCTAACTAAGAAAGCTAAGTAAAAAAAATAGAAAAATGAGTATCACAGTACCAAGGAATACTAAAGGTCTAGGTAGTAGACTAATCATACAATAAGAATCAAGTAAAAAAAATAGAATCTGAATGCAACGTCCCTATGAAGCAGAGGAAAACCCCAAAGTGGAAAACCATGTTCAAAAATAAAGAGTTATACAGAATTCAAAAATTTAATGGATCAATCTGCCTCTGATCACCATCACCATCACCACTATCATCATCAGCCTCATCCTCGCCGCCATCTCTGTCCTCGTCGTCGTCCTCGTCATCGTCCCCATGCTCATCGTCGGCCTCATCCTCGTCCTCGGCATCATCCTCACCCTCGTCCCCATCCTCGCCCTTGGCCCCATCCTCGCCCTCGTCCACATCCTCATCCTCGCCCTCTTCCTCTTCAGCATCCTCGTCATCACCAGGAACGTCATCATCTCGATCGCCACTAGAGCTGCCGCCTGGTGCATTGGATGATGCACCCATCGACGACATAAATGTCCGAAAAGTTGCACTAGCCTCTGGTGGAAGTGATGAAGATAATGCTTTCATCAGTTTCATAAATTCTTTATCTCTTTTTTGAACTTGTATTTCCAACTTTGTGACCCTTTTATCAGACTTTCTTGCATGCTCCTTGACCTGTTCCAACTCGGTGGTACTAGAATGGATACCTGGAGACGACCAATACCTTGTTGGGACTATATTCTTACCAGGTCGGCAGCGTACTCGACCAGAGTTCTCATCTCCCAAAACCTGATATAAATGATCGTGTGGCTCAAAATTGTCAGGCTCCTGGGCATCAAGAGCCTCTAAAGCAGCCTGTAAAAAATATTAATAGATTATTAAATTTCAAATTAGATATTAAACTTTGAAATAAACAAATTAAAACTTACAATCTTCTCTTGGGTCGGTTCATTTACCGCAGTTCCATCTTTTTTTCTTCTACTCGAGCAAAACAATTTTGCTCAAGGGATACGTCCTTCAATATTCATTTTGTGCTTCTGTAATGACATTGAAACAATATAAAGTGAAAGTATAATCATATATTCATTATTAAATAAATCACATAATTTAAGTAGGATCCACTAAAAAGGGAAAGTCCTAAAGAAAAATTATAAACAACTATATCGTACCTGTTGCCTCTCATGATCTGACATAGTTGTGCGCCCCAAAGTGTGGAGGTATTTCTTTGAATCAATGTTTTTTTGTTTTTTCAGAAGATTCCTAAATAATGATTAATAATTAATAAGATTATATTAATGCAAAATATGAAAACTCCCATTTAAATAACTCAAATGAGATTAATACCTTAAATTTGGCAGTCGCCCAATGGGTAATCATTTGGCGATATTGCTCTATTGGGAAGTCATCCACGATAGGTAATGTCTCTAACTCCGTGCCCACTCTATCACACCAGCCAATATACAGCTCATGCTTATAAGCTCTCCAAAGCTCTCCTAGCTCTTTTAAATGCGCTGGTTGTGCACCTTCGCCATCAGGGAAGTTAAACCGAAGCTGAAACCAAATTGATTAGTTCATTTAAATACAAAAATATACTACATTAAATCCAATAGATTTTTTACCCATATTTGTGCCCACGCGTTATCCTTGACTTCGGGTGGCAGATGTCTTCAAGAGAGAGGGCTGACCAGAATGATATCGGAGTATTTGGCTAGCGTCGCCAAAAAACCCCAACATTGCTGCCCAGATTTCTCAATCATTTGTCCATCAACATTGTATTCAACCATCAACTGTGTCTGGCAGTTCCATACCGCACGCAAGCGAGTACGCCCCCTCCCCCACCTCCTATCTGTAGATGAATCTGTTATTAAAGAAAAATAATATCAATACAAGTTATAATAAAAATAAATTTTGGTATAAAAATTTGATAGAGTTATATAAATATACCTATGGTATTCAGATCAATGGGTGCAGAAGCTGAAGGAATATCCTGTACAGGTGGAGTGTCCCTCAGTGTATGCTCCTCAGCCACATACTGTGTCGCAGCAGGAGTCGAAGAAGGTGGAATATAATAGCCCGGAGATAATGAACCAGAAGCAAAAGATGATGGCATAGACGTCTGGCCAGCTGGTAGTGTAAACATCATAGGTCTAAATATCTCATATGTCCCTGAAGACACGCCATGATCAAAATAGGGCATAGAAGATACGTCTGTGGTAGTGGGTCGTCTAACTCTCGCCCCACGAGCCCTTGTACCACCGGCCTCAGTACCGGGACCACTAGATGATTGTCCATCTCTGACACCCCCCCCCCTCCTACCACCAACCTCTCTACTGGGAGCAATATTAGGCTCCTCGTTAGATATCTGTCGTCTAGGGGGTGGATCCTGAAAAAAAGTTTGACAGAAAAGTAAACACATGATATTGTAAGTTATTGAAATATTTATATTTGAAATAAAATACTCACAACAGGGATGAGTGGAGGAACACCCATTTGTACCATGCGACAATTATTATCTGACATCTTTTTCCGCCGCCTCTCTTCAATGGGTGTCATTTCCTGCAATGAAAACAAATATGGAAGTAATTAGAAACAGATAACTAATGTGTAACCCAAAAAACAAAATATAGAAAAACCATTATGATAAAAAGAACATAATGAAACAGAAGATTTATGGTGTTATGAAGGTAAGTACTAGGATACACACTCTGAATGATGTAGGTGAAACATGTAGGTGAGAACACGACTGTATGATTCTATATATTTCCCACCACAACTTCGGGTTCACAATCAACTCTGACAATTGAGCTGTTGGGGTCATCATAAGTAATAAACGGATTGCTTCCAATTGCAGTAGGGATAGTGTCAACTTCATCATCACCATCATCAAAAACATGTCTGGGATTTACTTCAATAATTACACCGAATTTAGGATGACGATGATCTTTGAAATAAAAAACTTGTTTCACCATTGATGCCAATACATATGGTTCATCGGTGGCAAGAGTGTGAGTCATGTCAATAACTCGAAATCCAAAATCATCAATAAAGGTTCCTTGAATCATCATTGAATCAAACCATTGATATTTCATCATCGTGACTCGACCATGCGAGTAATAATCCAAAATTATTATTTTCTCCACGACACCATAATAAGCAACATTTTCAGAACGAGGTCTAGTGTCTGATGAACTGGAATAACAGTCTGTTGTGGCAGTTATCATAACACCATTATGTTGTGTTCTCATGTTTCTTGCTCGTTCAGTGATAATAAATTTGTATCCATTGATCACAAGTGATTTACAAGCACGAACCATGGTATTAGGACCAAAAGCCAAATCTCTTATTTCCTCAGAAACATAGTCTGTAGGAAAACTCGATACCTGAAATATAAACAAATAGTAAACTTAATTAAATATTATTTTTATTTAGTTATTACAGAAATATTTTTACCTTCAATTTCAACCAAGCAGAAAACCCTTTGCTATGCAAAGTCTCTTTCTTTCTCAAAGATAAAGAATGATGCTTTCTATATATAAATTCTTTATGTTCCCTGTAGATAAAAATAATAATAGTTTAACAAATATTTAAAATTAAACGAGATAAGATAAGAGATACATGTACAATTAACTTACTTGATATACTCATCGAACAAATCACAATTGAACAACACTGTGCGATGTGCCATCTCTCGCTCTTCAAGGCTTAATGTTGTCAATGTATATGATCCCGGAATTCCTACTGTCTGAGGAAGTGATGGAAAACTGGCTTCAATTTGCCCATACTATTCTTCTTCATTTTTCATTGGTCTGTTTATTCTCGTAGTATGATCAGACAAATACATTGAGCAGAAATCCATACATTCTTGAGCCAAGTAACCGTTCACAATAGAACCTTCGGGATAATTCCTGTTCTGAACATATGATTTCAATGTGCACATGTTTCTTTCAGTTGGATACATCCAACAGAAAGCAACAGGTCCTCTAAGAAGTATTTCGATCGGAAGATGGACAGTCAGATGCAACATGCATGTAAAAAATGATGGAGGGAATATTTTCTCTAACTCACACAAAATTAATGGTGTCTCTGCCAACAATTTTTGCACGAGGGATTTGGACAACCTCTTAGCACAAATATCTCTAAACAAATAGCACAACCGAATAACTGAGACTCTAACATTATTGGACAAGAGATGACGGATTGCTATTGGAATCAACTCATGCAAAAGGACGTGATAATCATGAGTCTTAAAAGATTTCAACTTCAACTCTTTTCTGTTGACCCATTTTGATATATTGCTTGAATAGCCATCGGGAACTTTAATAGTCTCTAGCACTTCCAGAAATTGATTTTTTTCAGCAGGAGTCATCACATAAGAAGCACATGGAACTTGCCATTTATTTTCACTGATACAGACAGGATGTAATTCTGGTCTGATCCCCCAATCTACCAAGTCGCGCCGAGATCGTAAATCATCTTTTGTCTTCCCCTTGACATTTAGAAGAATTGAAAGCAACATTTCACATATATTCTTTTCAATGTGCATTACGTCTAAGCAATGACGTAACAAGTTGGTTGACCAATATGACAACTCAAAGAATATACTCTTCTTCTTCCAATTGTAACAGGTATCATTGGAAACATTTATCCTCTTTCTATATTTCATTACACTCTTCCCAAATGAATAACTGAAATCTTTCAATTCATTAAGCACATCAGTTCCAGACATACGCTGAGGTGGATCGTCATTCTCCATGGTATTGTCAAATCTTCAACGATTGTTTCTATATGGATGGTTCATTGGCAAGGATCATCGATGTCCCATAAAACTAAAACTACGACGATATTTCAGTCTTCTCGATCGAGTATTCTTCATACAAATAGGACATGACAATTTTTCTTTTGTGCTCCATCCAGACATCATTGCATAAGCAGGAAAATCATTGATAGTCCACATAAGTGCAGAACACATCTGAAATATGTCTTTCGAACATGCATCGTATGTGGGCACACCCACATCCCAAAGAAGTTTCAACTCTTTTATTAAAGGTTGCATGTATACATCTATATCATTGCCGGGATCAGAAGGGCCAGATATCAGTATACTCAAGAAAGTGTAAGGCTTTTTCATACACAACCAAGGGGGAAGGTTATAAATGTGTATGAAAACCGGCCATGTGCTGTACGAAGTAAGCATCTGCCCAAATGGATTAAAACCGTCACATGAAAGACCCAGTCTCACATTACGCACGTCGGCTGCAAATTCAGGATATCGAGCATCAAATCTCTTCCATGCAAATCCATCTGCAGGGTGAACCAACTCTTCATTATTCTTTTCTCTCTCGGTGTCATGTCATCGCATTTTTACGGATATTTCATCAGACATGAAAAGGTTCTGTAATCTGGGGATCAATGGAAAGTGCCACATTACTTTTTGTGACACACGAGATGGTGTTTCATCATCTTTTGGCTTCCATCGGGAGGTTCCGCATTTTATACAAACATTTCTTTCAGCAGTTTCCTCCCAAAATAACCTGCAATCATTTGGGCAAGCATGAATTTTTTTTTTTGAGAATCCAAGTTCATCAACCAACTTCCATGCCATATAGTGGTTTGAGGGAATATCTGCATCATCTGGAAGTAAGTCCTTCAAGAAGGTAAGAATGTAATCAATTGCAGTATTTGAAATCCCATACATAGTTTTCCCATGAAACAATCGGATTAAAAATTCCAACTTTTTCATTTTATCACATTGCCGATATACTGGAGTTGTCGCAGCATCATTCAATTTTTTCACCCTATCAACATCATCATTTTCATTGGACGCATCATGTGTGCTTGTATCGAAATCTTGTTGGATGGACATCCTTTCCTTCTCATGATGTCGAATAAATGGAAACCGATCATATATCAAACTCTCTAATTCAATCCTATCATTTGGATCATCAACATTTTGAGATTCCATTTTCTCTCCATTGTGATACCACACATAATAGTTTTTTTGGAAACCATATTTGGTTATATGATAGCTAACTGCTTCACGGCTCAACCAAGGTCTTCCAACACAATTAAAACATGGGCAGTGTATGCGACCACTATCTGAAGCCTTGTCAAATGCAAAATCTAGAAAGCTGTTCAAATTATTTTGAAAATCAGTTGAAATCCGATCAGTTTCGTACATCCAACTTCTATCCATTCTGTAAAAAAATCACAATAAGTCATTTCAAAGAAATTCAATAATATTAAAGTTTAATCAAAAAAATATTTACGTAAATGACAATTGTTTACTCTATATAAAAGCATAACTGACACATTACTCTATATGAAAATCATATTAAGAAATACAACAAAATACAGTGTATATAAGAAAATAAGATACAAAATTTCTAATGCCTATATTCAAGGATTGACCAGTAAGATATTGGAAGTAGATCAAGGAATACATAATCCTTAAGGGTCTTGTTGGGAGTATATGAGTTTTATACTTTAACTTCTTCAAGTAGATCAAGATGAGGAGTAGGATGAGGATCATGGGAGTGGCGGGACTGTCCAAGGGGGGTGTGGCGTGTCCAGGGGGGGTGCGGGGTGTCTAGGGGGTGGTGGGGCCGTCCGGGGGGTCGGAGGTGTCCAGGGGGTGGGGGCTGTCTAGGGGGGTCGGGGTGTCCAGGTGGGCGGGCTGTCCATGGGGGTGGTCAGGTTGTCCAAGGGGGTCAGGGTGTATAGGTATATTTATATGAAAAGAATACCCCCACAATAATCATGCAGCCCTGTCATTAGTCTCAACCCCTAGAACACATAAAAGAAGCTAGTATGGATATTTACTAAAATATTTAACACCATACGAATGAAAATACACTCTAAATATAGTTTGAGAGGATATAATGGTGTGTGTGAAAAAAATGATATTAAATCAATTTAAATGAATATGGAACAAATGAGGGTTTATAATACACTAAGAGTACCTCAAAAAATCCAAAACCACTATAGCACCACATATTCAACTTCATGAAACAGGACTTGGAAATCTTACCTACGACTTTACTGATGACCACCTAATTGGAACACTCTATTTATGGTTCTTGAACATAAGGAACAAACAATGTTTGGTCTCTACCAACTCAATCACCCCCTTGTAGATCATAATCTTGTTTCCCCTTATACTAAAATGGTCTCACTGGAAGCTACTATTAATACCGGACCTAAACCATTCATTCTCTATAAAACAATGATCAAAGAACCATTGGAGGTATCTCTCATATAACCACAACCATTTTATCTATGATGTAACGAAATTCGCAAGAATAACTTTTATTCAATAACCTTTTGGTATATAATTTGCATCAACATTGGTTCAATTATATGGTTCATCACATTCCAATTTATTAATCACCCATACATGATAAAAATTGAACATTGAATTTCATTTAATTACAACCATCATATTTCATTTAATTCTTAAAAAGCATAGAAGCATGGAAATTGGAATCTAATAACTTTAATTAGTCCCCAAAACTTTTTAATAAATTTAACATGAAAAATAAAACACTTTGAAATCTAAATAATCACTATGAAGTAACATGAGCTTGGAATTCTATTGCACAAGTAAAAACACTCAACGATGGAATATATGAAAAGATTATTAATATAAATTATTGACACAAGATAATAAAGTAACTATGAATGTTAAAACTAAACATGTGATTGAATTTTATAACATATAATAAAAATTTCTTGGTAATGAAACATGAAAGGCACATCAAAAAATTAGACAACCGTCTAATGCAATCTATATGGGCTGGAATATGCATGGAATTTAATAAAGAACTGAAACATAAATAGGGCTGGAACATAAATTGGGTGGGAATATGAGAATAGAAATTGGTATCATCCTAAAGAGAAACATATACACATCAAAATCGAAAATAAAAACTGAAAGTTAAAGAAAATAACTCACCTTGGATGGGATGGAGGAAGATAACCGGAAGCACCTCCAAAATTGCCAATAGCTCCCGTTTAGGGCTCTGGATCGTGAATGGGGGAGAGGACGGGCTACTGCCAATTTGGGGGAAAATTTTACCAACGGTTTTTAAAAACCGTTGGTATATACATTCAGCCCAAACCTTTACCAACGGTTCAATGAGAACCGTTGGTAAAAGGTCACCGAAATCCAACTTTTACCAACGATTCTCATTGAACCGTTGGTAAAAACTCCTCTATACCAACGGTTGTAATGAACCGTTGGTAAAAGTGTCTATAAAACCATCTATACCAGCGGTTTCTGAGAACCGTTGGTATAGATGGCTATTCCCAACGGTTTAGTAAACCGTTGGGATATAACCGTTGGTAAAACTAGGATTTCCAGTAGTGTGAAAATTTGAAAGTTTTTCTTTGGATAATCTATATTTGACATCTGTTATGGAATCTTTGGTGGTATTCTACTGGGATTCGACTCACACCCTAATTTTTCCTTCGGGTGTTTGTATACTTTCTTCTTCCAAGCTCGAGCAAAGGGAAGGGATCTCTTGGAGGTAGATCCAGTTGTTGAGCTTTGTACGCAGTGAGTTGTGTCCTTAGGGACCTTGGGGATATTTTCCTTTTTACTACTTCAGGTTGTAGTACTTTTTCCTTTATGCCTCTTTGTATCCTGGTAATTTCGCTCTTAGTGGAGTTTTCCTATTGATATACATATTGTCTTTTATCTTTGCTTATGCGTTCTTGTGGCAGAAATCATTCCCACTTGTATGTTGTATGATGTCTGGTGCTAGTCGTCAACCCGTGGGGATCGGGAATGCCCTTCGGGTTATGTCAGGACCGGCTCAGTTATCGGGTTACCAGGGTACCTGGGTTAGTTCGTGACATTCCCTGTATAATAATATTGTATACACAGTTATGATGATATAAAATCATATTCAGTTTTCATATCCATTATGCATTTCTTGTAAAATCATTTTCACTCGTTAACCTATAAAATTATATCTATACAGTATGTATACATAATTTACAAAGAGTACACATACAAAATTTCCCCTAACTATGCCTCTTTCGGATTCATATTGCATACATAATTTTCCTTGCCTCCCATGCCTCTTCCAGAATCATATTGTATACCGTATTTTTTTATTTTGACATAATTGTATTGACCTTATCCAAAATTTCATTTTACATGCATGTGTATTCAATTTTTGTTGCATCCTCGTTATAAAAATCTTATTCTTTACTGCATCAACTCTCACACATTGGTTGCTTTATATATACTGCACTTTCAGTTTACTGTAGTTTCAGTTTATCCAGAAATTGATGTCTTAAACTTTCAGTTTATTTTGAATCCTCTGTCAATGAATCCATCTAACAAGGACAACTATATTGCGTGTCTGCCCTACTGGTTATTGTCCCCTTTAATCTTGTTTTATCCTTCTGCATTTCTTGTACAATGAACACTAATGGAAAAAATTGCATATACCAATAGTTTGGAACAGTTGGTACAGGTCCCTAAACCGTTGGTATAGCCTATACCAACGGTTGGGAAAGACCTATCCCAACGGTTTGAAAACCATTGGTATAGGTCTTTCCCAACGGTTTTCCAAACCGTTGGGATAATTATATATAAAAAAAATGTTCCAACGAAGGTTTGAACCCACAACCTCCATGTTATATATCAATGACTTGACCACTATCCTATAGTTGCCTTTGTGAATATATTTGGATATATATATATATATTTATATGTAATTTATATATTGATTTATTTAACGATATTCGATAAATGTACTCATAAAAAATAAGGGTACCTATCCCAACAGTTCTCAAGACCGTTGGGATAAACCTTTCCCAGTGGTCTTGAGAACCATTGGGATAGACACCCATCTCAAAGTACCATTTCCCAACAACGGTTTTCCAAACACGTTGGGAAAAGTGTTGAGAAAAGTAGATCATTTCCCAACAGTTTGGGCAAACCGTTGGGAAAAGTGGCCTCAAAGTACCCTTTCCCAACGGTTATGGAAAAGTGACCTCAATGTACCCTTTCCCAACGCCTTTTCCAAATCGTTGAGAAAAGTGGACCATTTCTCAATGGTTTTGGCAAACCGTTATAAAAAGTGGCATCAAAGTACCTTTTCCCAACAATTTTGGCAAAATTGTTGGGAAAAGTAGACCATTTCCCAACGGTTTGGGCATACCGTTGGGAAATTGGCCTCAAAGTGCATTTTCCCAATGGTTTTGGAAAAACCGTTGGGAAAAGTGGACCATTTCTCAACGGTTTGCCCAAACCCGTTGGGAAAAGTGGTGTCAAAGTATCATTTACCAATGGTTTTGGCAAAACCGTTGGGAAATGGAACCTATACCAACAGTTTGTATAAACTGTTGGTATAGATGCGTTGGTATAGGTAGGATTTCCAGTAGTGGAAATTGAATACACAGAGACCTTACTGTCCCATTTACTCTGTGCATAAACTTTCAGTTTATCCCGAATATTATGTCAACAAGTCCGTTGAACAACAACAACAATGCGTTTCGCCTAATGGTAATTGTCCCCTTTGTTTTTTGCATAATACTTATGCATTTCATGTACAATGAAGTTGAATACACAGTGACCATACCGTCCCATTCACCCTGTGCATAATATGTATGCATTTCCTGTATAATAGTATCGTATACACAACTATCATGCTATAGAACCAATTTCAGTTTCCATATTGCATACACAGTAACCAAGCTATACAATCATAATTAGCTTTCACGTTCTCTATGCATTGATTGCAAAATCTTTTTCACTTATAAGCATATCAAAATTTGTTTATGCATAGTTTGTACCAATTTCCTTGATGTTAGTTAGCGTGCATTGCTTGTATGCATTTCATATGCGTATTATGTATGCACTTTCAATTTAATGATGTCTTATGTACGTGTATGTTGCGCATATTCTATACGCACTTTCAATCCAACGACAGTCACTATATGTCTTCTACATGTGCATGATGCACTTTTAGTTTACTGAAGTTTCAATTTACCCAAAAAACATGTAAACAACTCCATTGAACAACAACAATTATATTTCATGTTTGGTCTGTAGGTAATCCTCCCATTTAATCACTGCATAATTCTCCCCTTTAATCAATGCATGATCCTTTTGCATTTCCCGTATAATGAAATTGGATACATAGTTATACCTTAAAATCATTTCCCCCTATCAAATATTGTTTTCATATTTTTAGCATACTCTATAATATTCATTATATATGTCGTGTTTTCATTATATGTTACTAAGTATTCTGTCTAAGATTTGATACCCATAATATTTCTCATCTCTTTCCGGTGGAAATGGACGGGGAATACTAGTTATTATTAAAGATAATAACATTGAAAGAGGAGGTAGGGGCGCCACTTGTCAGACAGGACCACTGTCCGTGCTCAAGTGGATTTCCCCTTCCCATTATCATTAATAATAATAATAATTGAAAAAAAATAAACTAAAAATAAAAAACGGGGAAACAAGGGTTTTGGCCGCGCGCTGTTTGCGTGGGGGAGAGCCACTGCGATACTTTGACGGTGCGTTGGAGATGGTCTAATAGCCGGCGGCGGGCGGAAATCTTACTCCCTCCTTCCCCACGCCCACCTCTTACTATCTGCGCAGATCTACTCCGGCGGGCGCAAACATGGTGACCCCCCCCCCCCCCCTCACACACACACACTCCTCATATTCTTCTCTCCATCCCCATGTCTTTTTAGATATGCTCAGCTTCGTTAGTAGATAAAAAACGTCTTCTCTCCCCGAGGGGAGATATGTTAAATCAAATGCAGTGTAGTCGATTCATCAAACTAGATCCTGCTTTGATGGACTGTGGTCTTGATTTTGCAACAAACACACAAATCGAATCCCACCAACATGTTTATTTTTCGGACTTCACAATTGTTACTTTATTTTTCGTGCTTCTAAATTTAATGCTGCGCATTGTAGGAGGTAACACTGTTACACTGATCTACATTGAGTTGGTCTAAACTTTCCGTGATCTTATTCTATTGCCAAATAGCCATGCTAACCTTTTAATGAACACTTCTCTTAGACATTACTCTTGAGAACCGGGCTTATGGATTTTCAAAAATTGGATAGCATATTCTGTTTTTGAACCATGGAATCTCCCGAATTAATGTCCAGGTATTTTTTATCTGTTTTTTATCTGTAGCCTGTTATCGCTTCTGTTATGGCACGTGTTGGTGAGTTGGTCACTGTCCTACTGGGTGTATGTTTCAGTGCCCATCTGCCTGTAGGTTAATGCCCTGAAATTATGATTTTGGATCTAAACAATTAACTGATGGTGAGCATGTGATCTTATGTATTTTTGGCTGTAGGTGTTTCTTTTCCTATTTTTTTGTATCTGATTTAGGATCAATTTATTTCCTGACACAAAATGAAACTTTCCATTAATGTAACCATTTCCTGTTTATTCTTTCAGGCAAGAGGATTGAAAAAACACCTGAAAAGGCTCAATGCACCGCATCACTGGATGCTTGATAAGCTTGGAGGAGCTTTTGTCAGTAAATATTTCTTGCATATTTTTGTTTCCATATCTTCTCTGTGTTTTGATTTTTTATTCTAATAACCGTGTTGGTGTGTAGGCTCCCAAGCCATCTTCTGGGCCTCACAAGTCCAGAGAATGCCTACCACTTGTCCTTATTTTAAGAAATAGGCTAAAATACGCATTGACATACTCAGAGGTCACTTCCATTTTGATGAATCGTCATGTATTTGTTGATGGAAAAGTTAGAACTGACAAGACATATCCTGCAGGATTTATGGGTATGTAGTAGCTTCCTTCCATTTCATGCTTTAACATCATACTGACTAAAGTCCGGCTGGTCTCCGATTCATGGGTGTGCGCACACATTTATTTCAGTTGAGGAGCAGCCATAGCATATTTTAGGTCAATGTTTTTTAGTCCCGGGAGCACTGCTTTATTTTTTTTAAAAAAATTTTGTTTTTCCAGTTAAGATTTTTTGTTGAGTTGATCTAAAAAAACGTTCTTTAGCTTTTGTTGTCAGGTTTAACTTTTTACAAACTCATCATTCTTCAATTAAAAATGATAAGGCCTTTTTTCTTATAACCCAAATAAAAAACCGTTAATGAGTTTTCTATAATTAAGTGGCCTTTGTTTGAAATCGTATGGGTCTTAATGTTTTTTGTTTGCATCTTTGATGTGCCGTCACATTAAAGCTACTTTTGTGTTTGTGTTAGTTTCATGTAAATTCATGGGGTGTTATTCGAACCTCATTTTTTCTGCTTGTTTTTTTATTGGGCTCTTGCTCAATGTTTTGGCCTTTTTTTCTTTTTCTTTTTTTTTAAAAATATAATTGTATTCTTAATCTAAAATTTTAATTAAGGGGCCTTTGTTTGAAACCGCATGGGTCTTAATGTTTTCTTGTTTGTATCTTTGATGTGCTGCCACATTAAAGCTACTTGTGTGTTTGTGTTAATTTCATGGAAATTCCAGGGGTGTTATTGTAACATCATTTTTTCTGCTTGTTTTGTATTTTTTATTTTGCGATTAGATGTCATCTCTATTCCCAAGACGAACGAGAACTTCCGACTCCTTTATGACACAAAGGGGCGTTTTCGACTTGTATCAATCCGGGATGAGGAGGCTAAGGTTTGTCCATCCATCATCATTAAATATTTGTTGGGCCGTGCAATATTTCTAATTATCTGTCGTAATTACCCCTTTTTAGTTTTGAATTAATCAATTTCACGATTACATTACCCATTTGAACCGTTACTGCTTTGGCAAGTATCCCTACTTTATGGATAAAACTGTTTATACTTTTCCTTTTGTTTATTCATCACTAAGCAGTGAAAGTTTTTTAGTTTGTGATTCTAGGCTGAGTTGGTATGAGAGAATCCTCTATGATGGAAGTGGAAAGTGTGAGGCGGTATGAAAAAGGATTGGTGTATCAATGATTTGTATGGTATCCATGGAAAATATGTGATGAAATTTGTTAAAACAGTATAAATACATAATAAAAAATATAATACATTTTTTCATTGTTTAATGGCTTTTCTGGTGAATAACTTATAAAATGATGGGCAATTATGTTTTTAAAACTTAGGCCCTGTTTACTTTTCCAAATATTTATTAGTGCATGTGTTCAAACACCCATGAGTTAAGTATTCAAGGGTTTTCATTTTCTTGAAAACATGAAAACTAGATTTTTTTTTACCAAAATCAATCATTTTTGTTTTCATTTTCTAAAAATTGTTTTCCATTTCACAATTCACCACATTTTTAATACATTATTATAAATTGGTGTCAGGAAATATTTTCCATAACCAAATGCAACCTTCTTTTCCAAGGAAATAAAATTTTACTCCCATTAGAGGGAGTCCCGCCTTCCTTATATGATGGGGTTGGCACCCCTTCAACTTCTCCCTCAACCTTGAATCAAGCATACTTTCTCATTGTTTAGTTGATCCATGATTCCTTTTGCAGGGCACAATTCTCCTCTCAAAGCAGATTGTTGTGTTTGTGTATTTAAGCATGGTATCTGTTGGGATTCAGAACCATCGATCATTGGAAGCAAAACACCGAAAGCTTTAGGTTGGGGAAACAAAGCTCTGAAACTTCTGTAATCGGAAGAATCCCACGACCCAATGTACCGGAACTGAGATGGCAAACCACAGCTGAGTCATCACATCAAATCGAAACCGTCACACGCTCAAGCAAAGCGCAACTCTTGGAAACAAGCACACAAGCAAATAAGGAATGGCAATAAGAGATTTGATGTTAGTTCTACATCCATGAAAGAACACTGTTGCTTTCTTTAACTAACGTATGACAAAAAAATTACAATCACAATTGGCAAAGTTAGCCGATATTAGATCACTACAAGCCACACATACAAACAGTCTCACCCCATCTATTTATATTAGGGCCCAATTGGTCTACAGGTTCTACCGTCTTTCAAAATTTTCCAGGATCCACCATTGGTTTTGGCCACCTTCTATTGATCGTAAGTCGCTTTGCCTCAACCGTTGTTTTTCGACTGCTAGTATAATTAATTCTTATGCGAGCTGGAGCTTCCGCACTTCCATCATTCAGACACGCTTGAACTCTGATTCTGGAACATGACACTCGGACCAGCCTGCCTCTGCTGGAATTCGGCTGCCACAAGCCTCCATGATCCGGAATCCGAATTTCCGAATCTCCCCTTTCAGACACACAGAATATGTAAGTGTCCTTACAAACCCAAACAATCTCCTACTTGAAAACTGCTTTCAAGAATTTAGGACAACTACCAATACTTACGCAAATTCTGACTATCCCAACTTATGCAGCAACAGTTATTGTCTCTGTTCCACCTTTCAGTCACCCAAGTCGCACTGAGGTACAATGCTGCCTCAGACTTTCTCAGACTAAGACCTTGGTAAACATGTCAACCAAATTCCGACTCCCGTTGATCTTCCAGAGCCCCAACACCCTGTCCTCCAACATCTTTTGGATGGAATGATACTTTAGCTCAATACGCGTTGTTCGTGAATGAACCGCCGAATTTTCAGCCAAATCAATTGCGATACTATTACAAAACATCCCACTTTCCTGACTCCTGAGTTCCTCACAAACGCTTCAGCCGAATCAATTCCTTCCCTGCTTCAGTCACGACTATTTACTCTTCCGTTGGTTGTAACCTCAACATCCAACTTATGGCTGCCCCTCCTAAGGTAAACGCAAAGCCTGTGATACTCTTCTGTGCATCCTTATCCCCTCCAATGACTGTATCAACATAACCCTACAACAAATCATCTGTTCTGAAACACGAGGCTACGACATCGTAGTGCTCCTCTCTCGGATTCGCCATAAACAGGTTGACAACTCCTACTGTGTGTGCAATGTTTGGCCTTGTACAAACCATGACATACGTCGGGCTACCAATTGTTGATACAGACATAACTTTCGCCATGTACTTGGCATTATCTTCAATTTTCGGTAACTGTTGATGCAAACCTAACTTTCATCATGTGCATTATCTTCAATTTTCAGTGCATTCTCTTTGGATAACTTGAAGAGTTAGACTAATGGGGATGACACAGGTTTACATCTGATCATTCCAAACCTTTCGATGACATTCCTAATGTATTTCTTTTGAGACAAAACCAGCGTTTTGGTGTTCCTGTCTCTTTCGCTTTGAATCTCCAAAATCTTTTTGGCTTCCCCGAAATTCTTCATCTCGGATCTTTTGGACAAATCAGCTTTCACCTCTAGAATCCGTTTCATGTCCGGACCCGCCAGGAGCATGTCATCTATATACAAGTGAAGGATATTGAACCCCCTATCCTTGAACACCTTTCGGTGGCAACAATGTTCTGAGTTCCTCTAGAGGAACCCCTTCTCAGCCATGAAGGCATCGAATTTCAGATTCCATTGCCTTGACGCTTGCTTCAAACCATGAAAATTTCGCTTTAGCTTGCAAACTAGGCTCTTTGTCCACGAAACCCTTCAGCTGCTTCAGAAGGACCTCCTCCTCCAAATCGCTTTGAAGTGACACCATTTTCACATCCATTTGTTCCAGATGCAGATTTTGGAAGCAATCAAACTTAACAATGTCCGAATGGTTGTATGTTTGACACCGAGTGAGAAAATTTCACAGAAATCTACTCTTATGCTGAAACCTTTTGACAATCAACCCGGCCTTGTACCTATTTTTACCTTTTGCTTTCTCTTTCAACTGGAAAACTCATTTGTTCTGCAGCGATTTCTTCCCTTGTGGTAGTTTTGTTAACTCCCAAGTTTTGTTTGCATGTAACAAATCCATTTCATCTTTCATCGTTAACTCCCATTTTCCAAAATTGCTTAGACTCTCCTTTTCTTCCGTGCTCTCGAGCTCTCCACCTATAAGATGTACTTTAAATCAATTTCAAACCTTTGAACTGGTCGTCTGATCCCGACAGACTTTCATAGCTCAAATTGCAGTTCTGCTCTTTCTGGAACCACTGTTTCCCGAATTTCACTTTTTGGAGCTCTTCCTCAAGTTTATGTAGTTCCCGAGCTTTTTGGTACATCTTTCGGCCCTGATGATTCTTTCAGACTTTTTGTGCTTCTTGAACTTTTCAAAACGTCCGTTCATTTGGAACTTCCATTTTGATCATTTTGGATATGGTCGGTTGATTCTTTGTTCTCAACTCCATCTTCCACCAAGTTCTGAACTTTCCATAAGATTTTCTCATTGAAGAGAACATTCCAACTTCTAATGGTTTTCCCATTGTCATTGTTCGGAAGCTGAAATCCAAAGTTTTCACCTATACCTAACAAAGAAACATGCTTGAGACTTTTGCCTCAAGTTATTCACAATCCTTGGCATCAGCATGGACTCAGATAGGACTTCTGTTCACAAGATAAGCTGCACAATTGACTGCTTTCGCCCAAAACTCCTTGGGCATTCTAGAATGTAGTTTCATTTTCCGAGCCTTATCAGTCAGCGTTCGGTTCATCTCCTCCACTGCACCATTCTGTTTCAGAATTCCTTGCTACTGTATTCTCCCTCATTATCAGACCTTAAGCATTTAATCTTATTTCTGGTCTTTCTCTACCATGGCCCTGCATCGAACAAATGCTCTGAACACCTCCAATTTGCGCTAAAGGAAGCAAATCCATACTTGTTGTATCATCATTGAATGTAACAAAGTACAAAGACCCATCGTGAGAATGGACTGCTGCAGGCCTCCAAACATCTGTATGTGCGAATTCTAACTTCTTAGTCTTGGGTGTTCTTCTGTTTGTGATAAATGATTCCTTTCTCTGCTTTCCATGGATACAATTCTCACAAGATCATAAATCCATGTGACCGAGCTTCAGTACCCCTTTAGTCGCTAAGACTCGCATGTTCCTACTTAGGTGCCCATGACGACAATGACACAACTCCGAACTTTCAGAAGTTATCATTCCAATAATTGTTGCTCCACCTGATCTTCATGTCTGATACAACGCATCATCTTTAACACCTATGACCACAACCATGGAACTCTTAGTAATTTTCCATACTCCTGTGAAGTTTGTCCCCAACCCTACTTCATCCGGCTTACCAATAGAAATTAGATTCTTTCGTATACTTAATATGTGCTGAACTCACTGTAACTCTAGGAAGCTTCCATTTTACATTTGGACTTTCACGTCTCCCTTTCCCATGATCCTAAGAGCTTCATTTTTAGTTGGATGGACCCTGATGAACTTTCCAGACACACAATTCACCATGCATCCCCTTTTGGCTGTAGAATGGAAGAAACCCCCGGAATCAATGATCCATTATTCCAACAAAATATCAACACTCAGCATTAAACTGCTCTCACTTCCTACTAGGATGTTTGCGGAACTTGAACTTCCGGAAGCTCTCCTTCCAGAATTCACCCTGCGATCCCTGCATTCTTTCTTCAGGTGTGCCCCTTCTTCCCGCAATGCCAATATACAGGTCCGGGCCCAATTGATTTTCCTCGACTTCTCTCCCCTAATCTATCTTCAAATTTTATTCGACCTTTCCGTTGAACAAAACGTCTCTTTCAACATTGAGCGCGGTTCCCATAGGTGTCTGGATTTCCTTTGGTCTGAGCTCTTCATTCAGAATGAGACCATGAACTTCCTCAAACACTAGGTTGGCTTTTTCGCAAGAATTGCTTACGACGGTCATCGCCGCGTCCCATGATTCTGAAAGCGATGACGACATCAACAAAGCCCACGCATCTTTTGCAAATTTCACTTAAACTGGTTTGAGCATACTCTGAATCATGTCAAGTCATAACATGATCAGCTGTTGATCTTCCTTCCAACATTCTCATGTAGAATAACTGGCTTGTGTGCACGTGCTTGCATTTGTGTTTAGAATTGAACATTTATTGTGGCTTCACTCTGTTTGATGCCTTTGTAAACTGCTTATATCTCTTTTTGCAAGTAATTGCCTTATGTGCGCGGCCTAAGGCAATATTTGGTACAATTTTTTTCTTTTGGAAACTTGTTTGTTGAATGGTTATTGCCTGTAGTTCAAGCTGTGCAAGGTGAGGTCCGTCCAGTTTGGGCACAAGGGCATCCCCTATCTTAACACATATGATGGGCGAACTATTCGCTACCCCGACCCTCTCATAAAGGCCAACGACACCATAAAGCTGAATCTGGAGAGTGGGAAAATCATCGACTCCATCAAGTTCGACGTGGGGAATGTGGTGATGGTGACGGGCGGGAGGAACAGGGGGCGTGTCGGGATCATCAAAAACCGGGAGAAGCACAAGGGGACCTTTGAGACCATCCATGTGCAGGATGCAGGTGGCCATGAGTTCGCCACCCGGCTTGGGAATGTGTTCACCATCGGCAAGGGGACGAGGCCGTGGGTCGGGCTGCCCAAGGGGAGGGGCATCAAGTTGTCGATTATCGAGGAGGCCAGGAAGAGACAGGCAGCCCAGGCGGCTGCTTCTAATGCTTAAATCTAAGATAGTGTTTGGCTTATGTTGGATTTAAGGATTTTGTTTTCCATTGACTTGGACACTTGTTACCCTGGATTCTGTTTGGGATAATTCATTTATTTTCTGGTTGATTTTGACAAACACAACTACTGAATCCATGGTGGTGGTGAGGATACTAAATGTTTTCCTACTGCTGTGATCTGGAACCACGGTCCAAATCGGCTTCAGGGTTGCGTGTGAACTTGTGCGTGGAAACAGGCCGAAACACCAATCCTCCAGGCGAGCAGTAAAGTTCGTAAGCAGCAACTCTAGTTTCAAAAAGGTTTTGAATTGCATGCAAAGGAGCAAGGGGAAAGAATATGGTGGGGGTCTATGTTTCAGTTTAAAAAGATTAACCAAAACAGAGATAAAAATTAGAAATGTAAGGAGAGTTTTTCATTCAGGTTCTTAAGAACTTTCAAGTTCCACCATTATTCATGATCAAGAACACACACCACCAACACAATTCATACTCTTTTTATATGACAAATGTTTTTGATTTATAGTTTATGAATCGATGTGCCTCAAAATCTTGCAATTAATTGAATCCCGCCTCCTGTTTGGCATCCCCTATAATGTGTGGTTCTCGAATTACACCCGTTTTTTTTTTACAGTCCGCTAGATAGAGAATTGTTAGCACTTCAACTTACAGGTACATCGTACAGTAGAATTAGAACGAAGAGATAGAACCAACACTGCCACCACAGTTGATATTACTAGTGATATGAGTTGGAAATCAGAGTTAAAATTGAATAATAAGAAGACATAGAAGAAGATGTAGAGGAAGAAGGGCTCTTCGCAGAAGACCACTTCCAAGGAGTCCAGCCGAATCCTCCCAAGGACCAACTCCAGCCCACAACAGCTGAAGAAACAAAATGATTTGTAATCTCCTCACACTGCTGGACCCCCCATTTATTACCCCAACCACTCCTAAAAACTATCAAATGCAAATTACAACACGACCCTATTTAATATCCCCCCACAAACTCAACCAGCACAACAAACTGCCCCCCTACAGTTGCATACAGAAAGCCATATCCCGCATTCCTAACATTACCTCCCTCCAGAAAAACCACCCAGTCCTCGAGTTCGATCTCCAAAAGTATGGTTCAACCCTCCTTAACACTGGAACGACAGGTTCAATGTTGAAATAAGTGTGAAACATATATTGAAGCAATCAGACACATGGAACCAGAGATCAATCTGATCAGATTTATTAAATGGTGCATCTCCATTTACCTTTTCATGCGGCAAATATGATTCTCCATGGTTTTGCATAACCATCTCAAAAATTTTTGGCTGCAAAGTAGACCCTGCTATCGGCATCTGAGTGCTGATCTGACCGCTAAAGATATTCTTGGCGCAAACTTCCAAAACCCCGCATTTCAGACAAACTTTATCAAAGAGGAAAGCTTCACTAAGTGGAAGGTTCCTTTTCATAGAGTAGTGTCTAGTTTGCCTCACCCCACCTTCCAATGAATGGATAAAAACCTATTTTCATTAACATGAACTGTAACGACCTGAACTTTTATAAATGAATTCTCCTTTTTAAATGAATAAATGTCTTATTAAGTAATGTAGTTATAGAAAACACATGCACTATCATTAAAACTAGTGTATTAAGGGTTACGATAAAATCCAATTGACAGAGATAAAAGAAGTAATGACCTCGACTAGTAGGATCATACTCTATGAAACCCATTTATCGGAGCTTCCAAGAGAGTTGGCGTCACTGGGCTATTGCTCTTGACCAAGCCCAAACCGAGATTCAAAAACTAAAACACGAGGGAAACCGTTTACGAGATAAGTTTAAGTTTATCAAGATCACGATCCAAACCATGTTCGTCAAACCACCCCAAGAAAGTGTCACCATCACACATTTTACCCCTAGGGCGTATGCAAGTGTAATAAGGGACTGTATCCAAACTCTACTAGTATGATTTTTTATATTTTCTTTTAAATGGAATAATGATTATATTTATCCCTTATTATTATTATTTTATAAATGATTATATAACAAGTTTGATAAAAATAAGATTTTGATACGTAGAAATAAAAAATGTATTTTTGGGAAATTTGTAGTTTCCATTAAGACACTTTTTGATAAATTCAAGATTTTTTAAAATAAATTTTATTTTAATAAAATATTCTTATTGAACAATATTTATTTAAATATAAATGATAATATAATTTAACGAAATCCAATATAATTTTTATAAAGGTCATAAAATGGTTAGTGTCATAAAAATCGGTATTTTCCAGTAAATAAGGAATATTATTTAAGTGTAAATTCTCATATTTAGAAAATTATTTTGGTAAAATAAATATCATTTTTGAAATCAGCACATCGAAATTACCCAATGATGAATTTTTCATAATTTTTAGAGTCGAATTTTAGGGTAAAAATTAAATACGGTATAAATATACGATATGTATTGTGACATCATAATAGCTTAAAAGTGATGTAATAAATGCTATAAAAAGCATTCACAACTAAATTTATGTTTCCCCTTTAAAATAATGTGTTTTTGAATTTATTTGATTAATTTTATAATCCTTTAACGAATCCTTCAAAAGATATATTATATTTTAAGATTTTAAAATCAATTCTTTATGAACATGACTCACTTCTATATTACCAAATGACTCATTTCCATATCACCAATGATGTTATTTTAATGAGTTCAGTTCTTAGCAATATAAAATATTGAAAATCACCCCTCCGGCAGAAATCATGAGAAAAAACCATGGAAGATTGTGTAGTTTTGATCATTTTATTATATAGCGTCCAAAACCTAAGTTTAGAAAATAATAAAAAATTCTCCCCTCTTTTGTTATGAATACCTACTAAATCTCCCACTCTTCTTCACTCAAAACCCATTGAGCATGAAGTTACTCTCTCCCTCTCCCTCTCCCTCTCTAAAGCCCTCCCATGGTGTTCACAAGTTCTTAAGAAGCTCCTCCCAAGAGGTAAGAGACCCTCTCTTCTTTATTCAAGCACTTTCTTTGTATTATTCCTTTTGATTTCCAATTGTTCATGTTGGAATATGTTTTTACAAATCCCTCTTACTATCCTTATGATGTCTAAGTAATGAGCGACCCTCTTTCACTCTCATTAAACCCTTCCATGAATCTTTAATATACACTTATTATGCTGTCGAAATTATCCTGTGATTTTTCATGTCAAACTTTTGTGCAGTGAATACCCATCATCATTTCCACTCAAAGGTATTCACCTATATATACCTATCCTTCATCGATTGGGGACTTCTATGTGTGTAATCCACACTCCTTAATCGTGAGGTTAAAAGCGATGAAAAATGTTCATATGTTGTATGATCTATGTGATACACAAGTGCATATATATGATATGAATGTGATGGGTGAGTCCAGAATTATATAGCCCTCCAATGAATTAGGTAATGTTTTTATCTCATTAGATACCATGTATGTTGCATGAGAGGTTATCCTAAGAACACTATGTTATGATGTCTTGAGAGTTGCCTTGACTTATGTTTATGATGTCACGTTTTATGTTATTGTCACAATACTATGCTACCTTAATGTTTTCATCTTGTATCATGTTTCGATGTTCACGTTTATGATCTTCACCTCTTTTATGTCACCTTGATATGCCTCTTGACTCACATGTATTTACTTTCATCATGTTATGATTTGATTAATCTCTTACCGGGCTTTATAGCTCACCTCTTTCTTATGTACGTCCCAAGGTTATCTCGTGCAGTATTAGATGATCGATGTAATATGATGACATGTTTTGGAGTTTTTAAATAATGTTATTGTACCCATGTTCAAGTTATTATGATATGAACCTAATTTCTTAAAGAGACTAGGCATTATGATATTCTAGGATTGCATTAAGTGTGTTTTAATGCAATAAATCATGAATTAAAGTGTATAAAAGACATGAGTTGTCATTGTTGATATTAGAGGAAAGTCCAATTAATTTTGGGGATTGTGATTAGAAAAATTTTGTGAAAGCCTTGGGGATAAGAATAAACATTTGAAAACATCCCTAAATTATGGTAAAGTACAGAGTAAGTGTTTTCCAAGCAACAAAATCCTTGTCTAGATACTACAAGTGGATGTAGCTCTAACATAGTTGTACCTAGGGGTAATAACCCCGAAAAAAGTGCATTGGGTTTTGACTTGATCGTCACTTGGTACACGACAATGAGGACTTTCCACACACAAAATTTGACACTCTCGGGGGATATGCTTTGGTAAATTCACAAGCTCTTTACAAACTATTATGAAGGGAACACAGATGCCCATAAAATTTTATGTTAGGAAATAGATCATGAATAACTTAGATTGTAAAGACCTGAATTTTTCATGTATTTTTTTATTATATGGAATTATTATGAGTCTGTGTAAATTAACGCCGCGTGATTCCGAGGTCCGGTGTGCCCAAAAAGAATTTCTGAACTTTTTTTAAGGTACGTTCAGTAAACGCGCGAACGATGTTTTCTAACTTTTGAACCGGTGCTCGGATTAAAAATTCGAGAGCACCGTTGAATCTGCAGTGCCAGGATTCGCATAAGGAAAACTTCACTTCGACCGCAGTAGGTCGGGAGAAAAAGATACACTACTAAAACTTCGGCCATTAGCGACCGCCATTGGCGGTCGCTAATGGCCTATAGAGACCGTTCAGGGACCGCCAATGGAGGTCGCTTTAGGCCCGTCCCAGTAGGCCTACAACGACTGCCAAAGACGGTCGCTGAAGGAGGTCGAAAATCCGGCCTACAGCGATTGCCAGGCGGTCGCTGACCTATTTCTCGGCCGAGAAATAGCGACCGCCAGTGGCGGTCGCTGTCCCGATCCTCGGTCGAGCTACAGCGACCGCCAGTGGCGGTCGCAATTCTGATGCTCGGTCGAGCTATAGCGACCGCCAATGGCGGCCTCTATCCTGGAGATGTTTTTAAAAAAAAATTTCACTGTTCCCAATCAACAAAAACATGGTAAAAATCATAAAAAATTCCAAACAGCATAAACATCAAGATCGTCATAAACAATAAATTACAGACGTGCTTCAACGATCCAAACAGGTCCAATCCATTTCAATCTTCTGCTTCAATAAACCTACAATACGATACAAAAAAAAACAACAAACAAAACAAACGTAAATTAAACATATTTATTCAGTTAATATATATATATAATAAAATTAAATCTGACATCAAATTATGGGTGCTATAATAATTTAAAACCCCCAATTTAAGAAATGTTATCATTTTAGGATTTTTTTTCTTGTTTTGGAGTCTTTGGTTTACCTTATGGAAGTGTTTTGTGGTCTAAAAAGGAATGCTCTCCGTGCACACCGCGTGAAACTGTTAAAAAAAAATATTCAGTTGTACCGTGCACACCACACGTCTGATTGATGTGTCTTATTCTCCTACATGTCACAAATACTATTCCTATTGTTTTCGTGTGATTTCAAGTCATTCTGAGCACGTTTGCTGTGAATTCGGCCGTTACACGTCGTTTTGGTGTTTTATGACTCCGAAAATGTGTTTATGGTCACCGCAGTCAAACGACACCTCCTATTGACGTGCCGTCTGCCCGACCATTTCACAATTCACACCACGATTATTTTCGTACGATTTCATGGCATTCTGAGGTCATTCGACTGATTTTGACCACCCAACGCGCCCTTTTAGAGCACGCCGAACTGTTAAAAAAAATATTCGATCGTACCGCGCACATCGCACGTCCGATTGATGTGTCGTCTGCTCCTACATGTCATGAATAGTATTCCTATTGTTTTTGTGTGATTTCAATTCATTCTGAGCACGTTTGCTCCGAATTCAACCGTTACACGTCGTTTTGGCGTTTTATGACTCCGAAAATGCGTTTCCGGTCACCGTGGTCAAATGACACCTCTGATTGACGTGCCGTTTGCCCGACCATTTCACAATTCACACCACGATTGTTTTCATATGATTTCATGGCATTCTGAGGTCATTCGGCTGGTTTTGAGCACCCAACACGCCCTTTTAGAGCGCGCCGAACTGTTCAAAATAGCATATTCGGTCGTACCGCGCACACTACACGTCCGATTGATGTGTGGTCTGCTCCTACATGTCATGAATAGTATTCCTATTGTTTTTATGTGATTTCAATTCATTCTGAGCACGTTTGCTCTGAATTCAACCATTACACGTCGTTTTGGCGTTTTATGACTCCAGAAATGCGTTTCCGGTCACCGCGGTCAAACAACACCTTCGATTGACGTTCTGTCTGCCCGAACATTTCACAATTTATACCACGGTTGTTGTCGTATGATTTCATGGCATTCCGAGGTCGTTCGGTTGGTTTTGACCACCCAACGCGCCCTTTTAGAGCGCGCCAAACTGTTTAAAACAACATATTCGGTCGTACCGCACACACCGCACGTCCGATTGATGTGTCGTCTCCTCCTACATGTCACAAATACTATTCCTATTGTTTTTGTGTGATTTCAAGTCATTCTGAGCATGTTTACTCTGAATTTGATTGTTACACGTCGTTTTGGCGTTTTATGACTCCGGAAATGCGTTTATGGTCACCGCGGTCAAACGACACCTTCGATTGACGTGCAGTCTGCCCGACCATTTTAAAATTTACACCACGGTTGTTGTCGTATGATTTCATGGCATTCCGTGGTCGTTCGGCTAGTTTTGACCACCCAACGCGCCCTTTTAGAGCGCACCGAACTGTTCAAAACAACATATTCGGTCGTACCGTGCACACCGCATGTCCGATTGACATGCCATCTCTTTCTACATGTCACAAATAGTATTCCTATTTTTTTCGTGTGATTTCAAGTCATTCTGAGCACGTTTTCTTTGAATTCGACTGTTACACGTCGTTTTGGCGTTTTATAACTCCGGAAATGCGTTTCCGATCACTGCGGTCAAAAAACACCTCCGATTGACATGCCGTCTACCCGAAAATTTCAAAATTCACACCAAGGTTATTGTTGTTTGATTTCATGGAATTCCGAGGTCGTTCGACTAATTTTGACCACCCAACGCGCCGTTTTAGAGCGCGCTGAACTGTTCAAAACAGCATATTCGGTCGTACCGCGCACACCGCACGTCCGATTGACGTCCTGTCTGCTTCTACATGTCACGAATAGTATTCCTATTGTTTTCATGTGATTTCAAGTCATTCTGAGCACGTTTGCTGTGAATTCGACTGTTACATGTCGTTTTGGTGTTTCATGACTCTGAAAATGCGTTTCCGGTCATCGCGGTCTAACAACACCTCTGATTGATGTGTCGTCTGCCCGACCATTTCACAATTCACACCACGGTTGTTGTCGTATGATTTAATAGAATTCTGAGGTCGTTTGACTGGTTTTGACCACCCAACGTGCCCTTTTAGAGTGCGCCGAACTGTTCAAAACAACATATTCGGTCGTACCACGCACACCACACATCTTATTGACATTCCGTCTCCTCCTACACATCATGAATAGTATTCCTATTGTTTTCATGTGATTTCAAGTCATTCTGAGAACGTTTGCTCTGAATTCCACTGTTACACGTTGTTTTGGCGTTTTATGACTCCAGAAATGCGTTTCCGGTCACCGCGGTCAAACGACACCTCCGATTGACGTGCCGTCTACCAGAACGTTTTAAAATTCACACCACGGTTGTTGTCATATGATTTCATGACATTCCGAGGTCGTTCAGCTGGTTTTGACCACCCAACGCGCCCTTTTAGAGCGCGTCGAACTGTTCAAAACAGCATATTTGGTCGTACCGCGCACACCGCATGTCTGATTGACGTTCCGTCTCCTCCTACATGTCACGAATACTATTCCTATTGTTTTCGTGTGATTTCAAGTCATTCTGAGCACTTTTTCTTTGAATTTTACCATCACACGTCGTTTTGGCGTTTTATAACTTTGGAAATGCGTTTCCGATCACCGCGGTCAAACGAAACCTCTGATTGACATGCCGTCTACCTGACCATTTCACAATTCATATCACGATTGCTTTCATATGATTTCATGGCATTCTGAGGTCATTCGGCTGGTTTTGACCACCCAACGCGCCCTTTTAGAGCGCGCCGAACTGTTCAAAACAGCATATTCGGTCGTACCGCACACACCGCACGTCTGATTGAAGTGTCATCTCCTACATGTCAAGAATAGCATTTCTAATTTTTTGTGTGATTTCAAGTCATTCTGAACATGTTTGCTCTGAATTCGACTGTTACACGTCGTTTTGGCGTTTTATGACTCCAGAAATGCGTTTTCGGTCACCGCGGTCAAACAATACCTCCGATTGATGTGCCGTCTGCCCGAACATTTCCAAAATTCACAGCATGGTTGTTGTAGTATGATTTCATTGCATTCTGAGGTCGTTCGGCTGGTTTTGACCACCCAACACATCCTTTTAGAGCGCGTCGAACTGTTCAAAACAACATATTCGGTCGTACCGCGCACACAGCACGTCCGATTGACGTGCCGTCTCCTCCTACATGTCACGAATAATATTCTTATTGTTTTCGAGTGATTTCAAGTCATTCTAATCACATTTTCTCTAAATTCGACCGTTACACGTCGTTTTAGCGCTTTTGAAAAGCGTGCATGGGGTGATCGAAACCGGTCGAACGAGCTCAAAATGCTATGAAATCAGACAACAAAGAGTGGGTGAATTGTGAAATGTTCGGGCAGACGACACGTCAATCGGAGGTGTCGTTTAACCGCGGTGACCGGAAGCACACGCCGCCTGTCGTAAATGGCCAAAACATCCGTTTAAAGGTCAAATGCATACCGAACGACATCGACATGACTTGAAAACACATGAAAACACCATAATTATTATTCGTCAGGTGTACAAGGAGACATCACATCATTCAGCCATGCAGTTTGTGTGGCACAGCTGAATATGCGTTTTTTAGGTGTTTGCCACGCTTGAAATGCGTGTGTGTGTGGGGGGGGGGGGGGGGGGGGCGTTGTTCGGGGGTGGGGGGGTTGTCCGGGGTGGGGCTGTCTGGTGGGGGGGGGCATAACGACTAATTGGCCTAATGGGCAATTGGACTAACGGCGTAACGATCAATTATCCTAATGGCCTAAAGACCAATTTTTCTAATGACCCAATGTCAAATTGTCCCATTTACCAATTCACCTAATGACCTAATGCCCTAATGGCATAGTGGCCTAACAAACAATTGGAATAATGACCTATTGTCTAGTTGTACAATTGGAATAATGGCATAATGGCCTAATGGCCATTTGACCTACATCCAATTGGACAATTGGCCAACTGACCAATTTCCCTAATGACCTAATAGCATAATGAACAATTGCCCCAATGAACTAATGGTCAATTATCCTAATGAATTCTGGGGTGTGGGGGGGGGGGGTTGTCCGGGGTGCGGGGGGGGGGGGGGGAGGGGCTGTCCGGGGTGGGCCAGGGGCCTACAAATAGTGAACCTGAGCTCAGTCACCAAAAACAAGTTCCACAGTTTCTATTAGGAATCACATGGGTTTTTTAAAACTATTCACAGAACATGAAATTGAAAACATTAAAGAATAAAATGAACTAAAAATATCCAAATGATTAATCAGTTTCATGGTTGCTTCTCAATTCGTGCACACAAACATTGCATAAGGCCAAAACACACATGATACCCCCAAATCTCAAAAAATATCACTAGGAACCCAACCTAAACATCAATAACAACCCCACCAATAAAAAAAGAAACACACCTTGTGAATATGATGCGTCACGCGTGGTCATGACTGCTACCTCCATCCGGTGGTCCAGGGGGCCTACAAGAAATAAAAATTATGAATATTTTCACAACAAAAATAATAGAAAATAAATAAATAAATACAATATAAACCTGCGTCGTATGATCCCCTGCACCATCACCTGGACGCACATATTCCTGTAGTTCTCTAACCTCAGTGATCAATTGTGCATTCACCTCCTCGGAAGCGCTCAGACGTGCCTCGAAATCTAACAAATGTTGTGTCATCTGAGCAACAACAGGACCGACAACCGCAACGCGTGATACTACAGAATGAGGAATCCCTATTCCATAGGTCAAACTATATCCATGCTCGTCCCGACCAATAATGCGATGGAAGATCTCATCCCTTCGCATGGGAAGCTGTCGCTGGTCCTCTAGAAGCTGTTCTAACTCAGCTTCAAATTGAGCTTGTGAAATTTTTAAATATATATACATATATATGTTAATATACAGATTTATGCAAGTATTGGTAATGAGTACAAGCACTTACTATCATTACTACAGCCTCTGGATCATTCCGATCACGAGTCCTCATCCACACCGACATTTTATCAGTCGGTGCACCTTGCTCCCATAACTATATATAAATAGAATATAAACACAAAACCATATTAATTAATAAATTAAAAAATGAATAATAAATACCTCATGTTAGATCTGAGACACGTGACGAATCCCAAGCTTGTGAGGTGGTCCTGCAACGCTCGATTCTCAGAATGGCGTGCTGACACCTCCTACATTCAATTAACTCAAATTTCAAACAAATCACACATTCTTGAAAATATATATACCAAAATAAATATACAAACCACAACACCCTTAGTAGACCAATATGCAACTAAGTCACGCCACTGAGCCGGGAGACACCTCTCTGGACTTTTTCCAGAATGTCTGGGGCACCCCCATTTGGTACCCAGTGGTCCCTCTTGACTTTTCCTTTATAATCTTTCCACATCTTACGACATTTTCTCATACACACGGGCCGAAACTCATCGAGGCATACTTTTAAATTTTGCTATTAATGAAAAAATCACACATGTTAGTATTGTTTATACATAGGGAAGAAAGTAAAATGGTCTTCTTACCTGAACCTCCCTCTAAAGACGATCTAATGTGTCCTGAGGGATAGAAGCCCAGTCACGTGTGGTCAATGGAAATCGATGTGGGTCACGTATGATATGACCCAGCTGACGAATAAATGTAGGGGCATTCAATCCCACAGGATGAAATAGCTCATCAAAGGAAACATCAAACGTCGTGTCGGAATTCCATGATAAAATGCCACGAACAAGGCCTCTCTTGCGAGAGGAATAAGTAGTTGAGTTTGATCCTGTTGAAAACAATTTTATATATAATTTGACAGATGTTATATATATATATATGTGTGTGTGTGTGTGTGTGTGTGTGTGTGTGTTTATCAATTACATAAAAAATAGACACACTGACATTCAGACATACCTCGACCCTGAGACGTAGATGGCTCAGATGGATGATGTAGATCTGCTGCCTCTTCTCCTGACATGCCTGCAGTCATAGAAAACATTAGTAAGGGGACTATCCAAAGTGTCCAAAAGATAAATTGGATTGTTTTTAAAAAAATAAAACTTGTACAATTGTTAATCAAACAAAAAGGGATTGAATAATTAGTTGTGAATGGATTTTAAAAAATCAGAAAGTTAACAAAATAGATATACAAATTATGTACAAAACCAATCAATGCATAGCCAAAATTCAGATTGAATTAATAAAAATTCAAGCAGCACATGAACCAAATGAAGAATACCTCAATGAGAAGATACACTGACAATAACATGAAGATACCTAAAGAGAAATCACCCTAAATATTTATAAATGAATAAACTTCCAAAAGTGAGGATTAAAACTTACAAGGATTTATAAAATGGTTAGATAATTTATGATATCCTAGGACATTCAATACTGAATAGCAGGAAAACAATTATACCTTTCATTAAGCATGAAAATCGACCGTTTCTCCTTCAACAACCACTCTGATCCAATAAATATATTCTTCACATTGAACTACGGTATGTTGATCAAGCTATTGGGAAACAAACAGAACAGTCTCAGGTTCATCTTGTTCAAATAAAAACACTCCTCGCCGGGAAATTTTCATAACAACTTGCCAACTTGGATTCGAAGGTAAATTAACAAAGAATACTTGTTCCGCTTGTGATGTCAAAATGAAAGGTTCATTATCAACTCGTTCATTTCTGTATAACATATAGTTAAAATTCACCAGTGAAAATTGATATTGATTGACTTTACATCCATGCACTGGATCAACCCAATTGCACTTTAACAATATGTACTTCAACCCGTGTGCGTATACGACTTCAATGATATCTATCAATTGACCATAGTAATAAACAGAATCGACGAATGGACAACCGATGCCACTGTTTTGTATTGTTTGTTTGTTATCAAAATATTTAATACGAAATTGAAAACCATTAACATCTATAGCTTTATAACGACGAGCCGTTATAGATGGACCCTCAGCCAGTTGGATAAATTCTTCAGTTAGTGTGGGGTCCCCTAACTCCCTCAGCTTATGAAACTACATAATTCATAGAATTAAATAATGATTTATACAGTAAGAAATTAGTATAATACTTCACTCATAATAAAAATCAATTTATACATACATAATCCTTGAACCAATCATGAAATGACGCATAATGAGATTGTTGAATTTGATACTCAGTCGCACGATACATCTCTTCTTTCATCTCATTAATGTGTTTCCTGCAAATGATAACATGGTGTTTAAATGATCAAATTATGCAAACAAAACATGTAAAATTTAAACAATAAAAGTGATAAGACACTTACTGCATTAATGGTGCAACTGATGGAGTATTGAACAAGATATATCGATGCGCTTGTATTCACTCGATGTTGTCCATATCAAATATGGTTCCTTCTCCAACTGGACCATCATGAATCTGAGAGGGCTTATCTAATTTTGTTTCAACATCCATAAGATATTCTGCACAAAAAGTAGTACACTCATCCATCAAATAACCATTGGATATTGATGCCTTCAGACGAGCTCTGTTGCGTACAAATCGTTTCAATGTACTCAAATACCGCTCAATAGGATACATCCACCTGAATTGCACCGGAGAAACAACCATTACTTCATCAGTTAGGTGCACTGTCAAGTGGATCATAACATCGAAAAATGAGTGGGGAAATAGTTTCTCAAAGTGACAAAGCGTAAGTACAATTCGGTCATGCAAACTTTTTAAATCACTCATTCATTGATTTCTTAAACAAATCTGTCTAAAAAAATTACTCATCTCAATCAATGGATGTACAACATTGGGGGATAAAAAATCACAAATTGCGATTGGAATCAACTGCTGAAGTAGTATGTGATTGTCATGAATTTTCAACCCTTGCAATGTCCTGCTCGTCAGATTCACACACTTTGAAATATTAGAAGAGTAACCATCAGACATCTTAAGCATCTTCAAAATGGAAAGAAATGTATTTTTCTCCTTTGTAGTCATCGTATACTGTGCAGCAGACATATATGCCATGTTTCCCTCAGATAACTGTAAATGAAACTGTTTACTTAAACCCATTTCTTCCAAATCACGACGTGCATTAACATGGTCCTTTGATTTTCCACTAACACCCAAAATGGTCCACAACATGTTATCACAAACATTTTTTTCAACGTGCATGACATCCAAATTATGCCTTAGCTTGTTAGTTTTCCAATACGAAAGACTATAAAAATACTTTTCTTTTTCCAATTGTGACTACGCTGCCTACCCGCAGCACGAATATTACGTAATGGATGAGCCACCAAATCCTGAATTTCATATACCATGTAGATGTTTTATTCCTCAATCTGTGATACCATTTCGACTCCTGTCATGATCTTTGGTGCTGGGCTGAACTCTCTAGAACCATCAAATGCCACTCTGTCCTTTCTGAATCTGTGCTGAGGGGGGAAAAACATCTGTGACCCATGTATGCCTATTTTTTGGAATGTTTAAGCCATACAAATTTTTTTACCTTTATTGAAACATGGGCAATCAAATTCCTTTTTCGTTCTCCAACCTGATAAATTTGCATAAGCCGAGAATTCATTGATTGTCCATAATAAAGCATCCTACAGTTTTAACATTTCATTCGTTTCACAGTCATAAGTCCTCACACCATCGCCCCAAAATTCATTCAACTCATCAATCAATGGCTGTAGGTAAACATCAATCTTATCCCCCGGAATTCTAGGTCCATCAATAAGAGTGGATAGTAATATAAATTGTTGCTTCATACAAAGCCACGTGGGAAGATTATACGGAACCAACACCACAACCATGTGCTATGAGTTACACCAACCATAGACTTGAATGGATTGAAACCATCTGCTGCCAACCCCAATCGGACATTACGAACATCTTTAGCAAAGTCGGGATGTCTCTTATCAAAATCCTTCCATGCATGAAAGTCTGCTAGGTGGGTTAACATATCACTTTCATGAATTATTTCTGCATGCCATCTCATTAAATTAGAAACTTTAGATGACATAAAAAATCTTTTCAACCTCGGTTTAAGGGGAAAGTAATGCATTTTCTTTACAACAATCGGTTTCCCTTGTATCACAATCTGACTTTGATGAGTCTGATTTCCTCTGTTCTCTTTCCACTTGGAAGCGCCACAAACTGTACAAATATCCAAATGGACAGTTTCCTTTCTAAACAACATACAATTGTTTTGCACATGCATCTATGGTCTCGTATGTAAAACCTAAGTTCTCTGTCAACTTAAGAGCATGGTAATACGACTCGGGAATCTTAGCGTCGACAGGAAGAACCTTTTTTAATAACACCAACAACATGTCGAATGATGTGTCTGACCACTGATTCAAAGTCTTCAAATGCAACAACTCCACGATAAATGACAATTTATTGTAAGAAGTACATACAAGATATAATTCTGTTTTTACATCATCAATTGCTTCATAAAACCTCCTCGAATCACGATCTACACCAGAGTGAAGATTTATTTCACTGGTCTCAAGATTCTAGATGTCAATGCCTTCAAGATCCAACCCACGTACCATTTCAGTAAGCATTTCATGCACTGGATCATTCATCCTTGCATCAACATCCATCTGAACTGCATCTGTATTTTGACAATGAACATATTCTTCTCCATGAAGATTCCAACTCTTATAATTTTTCAGAAATCTGTTAAAGAATAGGTGATCCCTCACAGTATCTTGTTTTAATTGATATCTGTTAGCACATTTTCTACACGGACAACTAATATAGTCACTTTCAAATCCTCTGGTGAAGTTAATAAACTGCATAATGTCATTGAAATATTCTCTAGACGTTCAATTTGGAAGATCAATCCAACTCTTATCCATAATAATATCTGTATAACAAACATTTACACAAGACTTATTACATGATTTTTTCATATCAAATATATTTAAAATAAATACTAACCAATTTATTGTGGACCATTGATAAAATAATTAAATTATATCTCTGAATAATAAACAAGAGAATAGATAATGGAATGTAAGTGAAAGCCCATGTCATGTCATACCTGATTGCGCTACAAACCTGGAAGGGAGGGGAGTCGAAGGCGGTGCTGCGGGGGAGAGGAGAGGCAGTGGAGGGGAATCGGAGCCGGAGACGGTGCGGCGAGGGAGGGGACAAGCGGCGGCGACGGTGGCGAGCTGGAGGAGAGGAGGTGGTGAGGTGGCGACGGTGCAACGAGGGTGGGATGACTAGGGAGGGGACATATGACTGCGGGGAGTCAGAGTGGACAGACGGTAGCGACGAGGGGACGAGAAGCGGCCGTGCGGGGAGGGAGGGGACCGAGCGGCGGTGGTGCCGCACGGGAGGGGGCGATGAGGGATGGGACGGGCGGCGATGGTGCAGTGAGGGAGGGGGACGAAGAGGGAGGGGACGGGGGATGGCTGAGAGCCGGAGCGAAGGGAGACAAGGGGACGAGGGACGGGCCGCGAAGGGGCGGAGGGCGGAGGGCGGAGGGCGGAGGGCGGAGGGCGGAGGTCCGAGGGGGCGGAGGGAAGAGGGGGCGGAGGCCGGAGGGCAGAGGGGGCGGAGGCCGGAGGGGGCGGAGGGCAGAGGACGGAAGGCGGAGGGCGAAGGCCAGAGGGCGGAGGCCGGAGGGGGCGGAGGGCGGTGAGGGGACGAGCGATGAGGGGTGGAGGGCGACGAGGGGACGAGCAACGAGGGCGGAGGAAGGAGGGCGACGAGGGACATGCGACAACGATCGAGGGACGCGGGTAGGGTTTCGCGAGGGGAGTGGGGTGGGGGGGCGCCAGAGCTTTTTTTTAAAGCCCAGCGACCGCCAAAGGCGTTCTCCTATGTCAGGGGGCTCCAAAGCCCATTTCTCTTGTAGTGATAGATTTTGGACATTTAAAAGAATAATAAAATAACAAAGTTATTTTATTTCTATTTTTCTTTTTCTCCAACAGAAAAGCGGCGGTGGCGGGACCAATGACATGTCAAACCATTAATTGGCTTGACTCCTCAATCTTTGTAACAACACCATTGGAATTTGGGAGGTTCATTCATTAAATGAACCTCATAAATTCCCAACGGCTTTACTTACCCTCCCCCTCTCCTATTTATATGGAGATCGGGGTAGAGTATTAGCATGGCTTCACCAAGCGAAGAAGCTCTGGAAAAGTACCGCGACACCAACCACTTGGAGGACAAAACCAGTTCCAGCGAGCGGTGATGAGCACCACCGAATCAAGAACCGAAGAACACTGACTCTTCCTCAAACACAGATGTTCTCCAATGATCTTGAGGTAGGGTTTATTTCTTGTCTAAATTCAAGAGTTGTTGAATCAGTATACTACCCTCTTGCTATCAAGCTAACGCAGAGGGCACGGACCAAACAAACAAGGCCCAAACCCTCCGCCTTTTGTTGAAATTTGATGTGTTCTTCGCGAGAAATTTATTTGGATTGGACGAAACCCAGAATGGTGGGTTTAGCGACGAAGAGGGCATCTCAGGGAGTCCGTTAGCACCTTAGGATGGAGAAACGGGCCACCAGAGCTCACCCGGTGACCCGCAGAAGACCACTGGCAACCGGTGCCGGCGAAGGAGGTGATGGTAGTGTCCGAAACCAGTTGGCTGCGAAAGAGATGGCGGTGTGCCGTCGTGAACCATTGGCAAAGAAGGCCACGACCGTAGCCGCGACAAGTGAAGACGGCGGCCGGCTCGGGCCGTCTGCGGAAGGCGGAGCGACGCGCCACTGGAGATAGGGCTGCGACATATAGCTGCGGCGAGCGGTGCGCCGTCACGCGCCACTAAAGACGGCCGCGGCTCAGAAGCTACGACTGAGGGCCGGGACCTGCTCCCTGCGGGCGACCTGGCGGTGCCCCGTGGTGTCGCCGCACAAACCAAACGACTAAGGTCATTCGGGAAAACTAGGGGGGGGGGGGGGGCGCTCCCCCCGTGCCATCATAGGGTGCACCGGTCCTTTTCTTCAAGAAGAAAGATGGGTCAATGAACCTCTACATAGATTATCATGAGTTCAAAAAGATCATGATAAAGAATAAGTATCCTCTGTCACAAACCGACAGCTTGTTCGATCAACCACGTGGAGCCCAATACTTCTCTAAGGTAAATCTTCATTCGGGATATTATCAAGTAAATGTGAAGAAGGTGGATATCCCCAAGACTGTCTTTCGTATAAGGTAAAGGCACTACGATTTCATAGTGACGTCATTTGGACTCACTAATTCTCCAACCATATTCTCAGAATTAACGAATAGAGACTTTAGGGATTACCTCAAAAAATTTATGGTAGTCTTTATAGATGATATTCTTATCTACTCCAAAATCAATGAGGGACATAATAACATTTAAATATTGTACCGAAGACCCTGTGAAAGGAAAATTTATATGCGGAGTGAAATAAATGCGAGTTCTTGATGGAGAAAGTAACATTTCTAAGGCATGTTATCACCAGCAAAGGGATATCTATAGATCCTTCGAAAGAATATGCAATTAAAGAATGGAATAGACCAACATCTGTGACAAAATTTTGTAGTTTCCTCAAATTAGCTGGGTATTATCATCAATTTGCGAGAAACTTCTCAAGATTTTCAAGTTCACTAACCAAGCTAACTCAGAAAGTAGTCAAGTTTTTCCGGACTGATGAATGCGATGAGAGATTTAAAGAGTTAAATAAGAGGCTAATCACTGCACCTATACTCACATTACCCACCATTTGGGAAGGATTTGTGATCTATAGCGATGCATCTAAAAATAGATTGATTTGTGTACTTGTACAAGACAACAAAGTGATAGCCTATGCCTCCCACCAATTAAAGATCCATGATCAGAACTACCCAACGTATGATCTTAAATAGGCTGCAATGATCTTTGCACTAAATATTTGGTGACGCTATATCTATGAGGAGAAGTGTGACATATATACGGATCATAAAATACTCAATTATATATTCACACAAAAGGAGTTTAATATGTGCGAATGAAGTTGGTTAGAGATGATCGAGTATTATGATTGTTCAATCCATTACCATCTTGAGAAGGTGAACAAAGTGGAAGAAGCTTTGAGTAGAAAGGATCCTAGAACCCTATCCATAATGAGGAATGAAAAGGATCCAATATTCATGGACATTCAAAGGATGAACATGAGAATAATAAAAGGATTTTCATCCTACCTTGCTCAAAGAACCTCTCAAGCATCTATTCTTGAGATAATCAAGAAGGCCTAAAAAGATGACAAGGTGCTACAGAAAAAGGTAGTGAATATTCCAAAGTTCAATTTTGTTAAAGATGGAGTTATGAGGTTTGGAACCCAGATACACATCCCATCAAAACCAGAACCAAATAGGAAACTTCTAGATTATGTGCATAACTCATCCTTCTCTATTTATCCAAGAATCACTAAGATGTATAGAGATCTAAAGAAAAAATTATGGTGGGATAACATAAAGGGGGAGATTACAAATTTTGTATCTCAATGCTTAGTATGCCAACAAGTCAAAGTTGAATGATATAAGTCTAAGGGTATGATGAAACCATTGCCCATACTAATATGGAAATGGGAAAACATAACCATGGATTTCATCGTAGGACACCCCAAAACATCTAAAGGAAATAATGTCATCTGGGTGGTAATTGATCGACTTACAAAGTCAACGCATTTAATTATTATCAATGAAGATTTCTATCTTGAACAACTCACCAAGATATACATAAGAGAAGTGATAAGACTGCATGGAGCACAAATCTCCATTGTATCTGATCAAGATCTGAGGTTTGCCTTGAGGTTATGGAGAAGCCTTTAGCAAGAATTGTACATAGAGCCGAATTTTAGTATATCTTATCACCCACAAACGGATGACCAGTTTGAAAGAACCATTCAAACTCTAGAGGATATGTTGAGATCTTGTTCAATGAATTTCCAAGGATATTGGGACCAACACCTTCTCCTAGTAGAGTTCTCATTTTTTTCTATTATAGCATTCAAATGCTACCATATGAGGTTCTGCATGGGAAGTGGTGCCAAACTCCGAAATACTGGGATGAATTTGGAGAGTAGAAACTGATGGGACCTGATCTTATCTAAGAGATGACAGAGAAGGTTCAAACCATTTAGCATCATATGGAATCTACACAAAGTCGACAGAAAATATATGCAGACAATCATCAACGAGACCTAGAGTTTGAGGTTAGAGATAAAGTGTTCCTTCATATATCGTCCTGGAATAAATTCATCTGGTTTGGGAAAAAGGGAAAGCTTAGTCCAAGATAAATTGCCCCCTTTGAGATCCTTGATCGCATTAGAGTTGTGGTCTATCGAATAGCACTCCCACCTAACCTATCTCAAGTACATGACGTGTTTCACGTATCCCTCTTGAGGAAGTATATACCAGACCCCTCGCATGTTCTAAATCCAAAGGTGGTACCCTTGGAGAATGATCTTTCATACGAGGAGAAACCGATGAAGATCTTAGATCATAAAGACAAAGTTCTATGAAACAAACTTGGTCAAAGTGTTGTGGCAGAACCATAATTTTAAGGAAGCAACGTGGGAACCAGAAGAGATGATGAAACATAAGTACCCTCATCTATTTTAGTGTTTGAAATGAAATTTCAAGGGTGAAATTTTGAAGGGGGGAAGAATGTAACGACCTGAAATTTTATAAATGAAATTCCCTTTTTTAAATGAATAAATTTCTTATTAAGTAATGCAATTATAGAAAACATATGCACTACTTTGGTTATTTTGGACTGTTATATCATGTTGGATTTAAAATACCATTAAGCATCATAATCGTTGATAATATAGTAGTTGTACAATTATCGTTAAGAATAATATATTAAGGGTTATGATAAAATCAAATTAAAATAGATAGAAGAATCAATGACCTCGACCAGTAGGATTGTAGCTTATGAAGCCCATTTATCAGAGATTCTAAGGGAGATGACATTAATAGGCATTGCCCTTGACCAAGACCAAACCGAGATTCAACAACTAAAGCCTGAGCAAAACCGTTTAGGTGAGAAGTTCAAGCTTATCGAGATCACATGCCAAACTATATTCGTCAAACCACCATAAGAAAGTGTCACCATCGCACACCTTACCCATAGGGCATACACGAGTGTAATAAAGGGGTTATGTATCTAGACCATAGCAGTATAAATTTGTAATAAGTGGTTAAGAAAGTGTCACCATTACACACCTTACCCTTAGGGTATATGCGGGTGTAATAAGATAGTCTTTGGATTTTGTGTTCTCTTGCATGGTTTTTTTTGGATTATGTTGGATTTAAGGATTTTGTTTTCCATTAACCTGGACACATGTACCCTCAATTCTATTTGAGATAATTCATTTATTTTCTAGTTGATTTTGACAAACACAACTAGTGAATCCATGGTGGCAGTGAGGATACTAAATGCATTCCGAGTAATGTGATCTGGAACCATGGTCCAAATCGACTTCAAGGTTGTGTGTGAACTTGGTGATTGGAAACAGGCAGAAACACCAATCCTCCTCACTTTGTCTCTAGGTGAGCAGCAAGCACCCCTCCATCTCAAAATACTGGGTTACTCTACAAAGTTAGCAAGCATCAACTTTAGTTTCAAACATTACTATAAAATAGGTCTTTAATAGTGCTATCCTTCATCAACGCTAGCAAAAAACATTGATAAATGTGCCCTTTATCAACGCTAAAACAAGCATTGATAAAGGGTACCATTTATCAATTATTTTTTAGCATTGATAAAGGGCACCATTTATCATTGCTTTTTTAGCACTGATAAATGGTAACCTTTATCAGTGCTTTTCTTTAGCATTGATAAAAGATATCCTTTATCAACGCTTTATTTTTAGCACTAATAAATGGTACTCTTTATCAACGTTTTATTTTTAGCACTGATAAAGTGATCCTTTATCAATGCCTTTTTAGCACTTATAAAGGGATCCTTTATCAATGTTTTTAGCACTTATAAAGGTTCTGAATAAAATGAAATAATTAAATAAATAAAAAATAAAAATGAGTTTATTAAAAATTTTATTAATTAAATAATTATTGATAAAAATGAATAAATTGATTATTCTATATATAAATTATAAATAATAATAAATAGTATATATTAAATATATAGATATTTGTAAAATGAAAATTAAACAAATAAAAATTAAAAATAAGTAAATTGAGAAAAATATTAAACATTTTATTAATTAAATAATTATTGATAATATTAATAAATAATATATTAAATATATAGATATATATGAATGTATATAAATATGATTTGTATATAATAAAAAATATTTATGCTTTACATTAAATAGTCATATATTTAGTAAAAAATGATTTATAATTAAAAATTAATATGAATTTAAAATACCGACTAATTGCATCGAGTAATGGATGTAATTGAATGTCGTTTGATTTTTCAATTTAACATATATCAAATGTGTGTTATATTGAATTAACATACATATACGTAATTAATTCATTTTTATATAAAATGCACACACACAAATATTTACGTAATTAATGAAATCTTATACAGAAACACGCACACCTAATATTTATATAATTTATTCAAATTTTAGTATTCATTTTAGAATTTCATTATAACATGATACATTTAATATATCATGTCTTTAATTAATAAATTTTATTTATTTATTTTTAATTTTATTACAATTAATTAAGCGTTAATTCATTTTTAATATATATATTTTTTTATTTTTTTGGGAATTTAATAATTTTTTATTATTTATTTTTATATATATATTTACTATGTTTTAATATTTTCAATATCTATTCATCTTTATTTCAATATATATCTATATTTTTAATAATTTATATTTAATTAATAAAACTTACCCATTTTTTAAATATCGTTAAAGCGTTCCCAATTTTAATTATTCAATTTCACACATTTTTAACATGCATGCACTTAAAATTAAATATTCATTAATAATATTAAAAATATATTTTTAAATAAATATTTATAAATAAATATATTTATAAATATATATTTACTATATTTATACATTTATATATTTATAATTATAAATAAATAAATATTATTTTTTAAAAAATATTTATATAATTATAAATAAATAATTATAAATATTTAAATAATTATAAAATTATAATAAATTTATTTAAATAATGAATATATTTACTATATTTATATATATACATATTTATTATATATATAGATATTAGGTGATAAGATATATAATTATCTAAATATTATTTTTTAAAAAAGTATTTATACAATTATAAATAAAAAATTATATATTTAAATAATTATAAAATTCTAATAAATATATTTAAATAATGAATATATTTACTATATTTATATTTATATATATTTATTATATATATATATATAATTATATAAATATATTTATAAATTTTTTTATTTATAATTATGATTATAAATCCTTTATCAATACTTAAGTAATAAGTGTTGATAAAAGGTGTAACACCCTAAGATTTTATAATACGTTATCTCATTAAAGTAATTCAATAGCTTGCGCTACACGCAACACCGAGTTCGAGCGCATCACAACTTACCAAACTAGCCGTTCAAAAATCGGTTATGAATAATATTAACTGCATTTTGAAATCTTATGTACTCTATATATTTTTAACATCCATATTATGTGTTTCTTAGACATGATATAAGAACAAATTCATTTTTTTCAGATAAAAGAAGTATTTTTCAAAAAATGCAATTTTACCGTCTTTTAATGGCGAACCATTTCTAAAACCAATATTTGACATTTTTATATATTCAATTTAATGAAATTAAATTCTTCTTTAGAAGCGGGACATAAAAATTTAGTTTGGAATTTTTTTGGGTACTTTTCTAATAACTTTCATATTTTGATGAATAGTGAAAAATACTATGTTTTAATTGAAAAAAACTTTTTTAATCAAAATAATTTATAGTGTTAAATTATGAATTTGAATGGTTTTGAAGTATAATTAGATTATATTTTTATTATTTAATACAATGTAGGTCATTGTAAGTAATTTCACATTTAAATTTGACATAAACACATGTCAATTTTTTGATAGTTTTTACTTTTTTAAAAACCCGCTTTTTGGTTTTGATAATGGAAATTAATTTTAAATTAATAAATGTAACTTATATGTATTGAATTTGGTAAAATGGACTTAATTTTTGAATTCAGAATATTAAAATTAGCTTAGGGTAAATTTTTGGTATTTTTCTAAAAACATTCAATTTTTGATGAATAGTGAAAAACACTGCGTTATAATTTAAAACCGACTTTTTATTTAAATAATTATTTATTTTATTTAAATTTATTTTAAGTCAAAATAGATATATAATTATTATACCAGTTCAATGAAATTCATTGGAATCATTTTATAATAAAATTAGATGTATAAAATTTTATAGAACTTTTTGACGTTTTTTACCCACCTTCTAGGAGCATTTGCAAATTTGTATAAAACTTAATTTTACCACTTTTGTGAGTTGAATTTCAAAATTACGATAGTCACAGTTGACATCAGTAAGTAAAATGTGGTTCAATAAGATGAAAATAATTTTTGATGAATAGTAACTTTTGACTTTTATTTACCGAGGTTAAAAATAAATAGGGTAATTAAGGGTAAAAATGATATTATAATTACCCTAACACATATCCTAATTCTATTGGATAAGTGAAATTCGACCAAAAACAACCTTAGGAATAAAATATGACACTCTTTGGTCCACTTGGATTAGATTAGGACATTTATTATTATTTTATTTAAAGAAGAGTTAAAAGTGTTAAATTCTAAGTTTAATAACTAAACCATTTTTAATATAAGGTTAAACTCAATATAAATTTGACTATAAATATTCATTAGAAATCTAAAAATATATCCTACATAATGGTATTTTATTTATAATTTTTAGACATTAAATAATTTAATTTATTTATGACACAATAATGATGCAGTAATTACCTTATTAATGAAATATTAAAATAATTGATATTATAAATATCCAAATAAATGTAAATTGAGACTTTTGATGAATTCCAATAATTTTCTAGGTTAATATGACATTTTAGTGTTGATTAGATAAATTTTTTTCGAAGTGATAAGGTTGTTATGACTTTCACAAAACAAAATACCAAATAGTGTCAAAATTGACATAAATTAATTTTAAAAACAAATACTATATTATTGGTTGATATAATATTCCTAAAAATATAAGGTTCGCCCAAAGGGATTAAATAATATTATATATGACATTAATGAACCACTTGAGGTTATCTTGGAAGTTTAGAGTAAGTTTATTAACCATATAGTGTAAGAATACAAGAAGACACGATAAAAGTTAAACTATTTAACTAAGAGTTAAATATAAAAGATAAGGTTAAAATGGTAACCTAAACTTGTCTAAAACCTATTAGTTGAGAGGTTTTCGACCCATACCCACCTTAGCCTAGAAATAAATCATTTTGGAGCCATTAGAAACAAAAAATGATTTTATTATAAAATAATATTTCAAGCTTTTCCTAAAGTGACCCTCACCTCTCTTATAAAAGGGTACTTCCCCTTATCTCAAAATCACACCTCCAAAGACATTTGACTCAACCAACCCCTACCCAAATCTCCTCCCAACTTTCCTACCTTCAACCTAGAGGCCTTAATTTGATCATAAAGCCATCCTAAGGAGCCCTTTTGATCAACTCAAAAGGAAACACCCGAAGAAGAAGTAATATTTTCACCACCCTCTTTCAAGTTCTTTTCTTCTTACACTTCCTCTTTATTTGTTGTTTACATACCAAAATAATAACTCTAGTACCTTCTACATATTGTGATGTTATTATAAATATGGTACAACCATATTCGTTATTCTATCTATCCTATAAATGACAAAGTCACCATACGTGCGTACGTACGACTTACCGTCTCTACATCGTGGTGTAGTTTGTTATTAAAACACTTAATTATTTGGATGGGTATAATAATGAGTATAAATGATGTAAATAATAAATACAACATGTTAATTATTCTGAATATATGATATACCATCCAATTACATATGATTTCACCATCACTATAATGATATTGTCGCTCGTGCGTACGTACGGATTACCATCTCCACGACGCGATGAGATTCATTTCCACGTTAACCATTCAAAGATGATTAGAAAAATATATATTATTAATAATTATGTAATATATAACATAATAATGCTACTGGATATATATATATATATGTATATACTTACATATATCTTATTCACTTACTTCCGTTCAATACGATATGAAAACGGAAACAACGTTTATGCATATGTACGGCCTACCGTATCCATAAACGGTGCCTTACATTTCATATATCTATCTATTATAAATATTTATATTCTAAATATATATGGTATATAAATCAAGGTTTATATTCTGGAAGTATTTAAATCATTATCTGAATGATACGATCAAGAATAACAAGTTAAAACACGTACGATAAAGAAAGCGATTATTACCTAAAATGTTAATTTAACATAGAAATCATTATTAAATGGGTAGTATAAAGTCATAAATGAATCATTTATGATATAATAAATATGAATATGGTTATGGTATAATTTAATAACATACTATGGTCATTATACAGGAGGTTAAACATACCCTCGATCAAAGGAAAGTGCAAGGTAATGGTTAATTCCTCAATCTCATTATTATCTGAGATTGTTTATGTGTAAGTATTTTATGGGACATGTTTATTATCCATGTCCATGTTTCATAAAATACTTTTCAAAATGATTCTTTTAAGGTACTCTTTAACGAAAAAATAATTTTAAATGTTTTAAATATTTATTCTTCTAAATCTTTCTCATTAATGTTCATGTTTTCAAAATGGGTTTTAAGGATTTATTTATATGGAAATGAATGTTTTTAAAATGTTAGTTCCTTTCAAAAGTTTCAAAGTGGTATGGGGCACTTTGATTCAAGAATGTCTTTAAATGTATTCCTTTCTAAATTGTGTGACTTTTAAATATTTTCATGAAAAAGGGATATTTCTCTCAAAGAGTTTTACAAATCATTTTCATCTATGTCAACATCATTTTATGGATTTTAAACTTGTTTGAAGTTGGTTTATTATGATAAAAATCTTCCATATTGTATTGAAGGTTTTGTGATATGTTTGACTATAGATGTGTTATTTTTATACCATTCATGTTTTATGGATAAAGTATTGACATTTTTTATGATAGTTTTAATACGAATGTTTATGTTATGTTTAAACCTTTTCATATGAGGAATGCATTGAACTTAGTAAGTGACGGGTGGAGCCTGCTATAGCCCCTCAATGCATTGGTAGGTTTCATGAGACAAACTAGTGTCTTGAAACAAGGCCTTGACAAAATCTTATTTGTAGTCTTGGCACAAGGCCTTGACTATGTGGTTATGAAGTCTGTCATTATGCATTCCATCATTATGAAATTGGTTATTGATATTGCATGTGATTATTCGACTAATAGAATATCCATGTGAATAAGTAAATGGAATTATTTGATTTATATTTTCCATATTATGCTAAAGTTTAAGTTTAAAAGGATTTTGTTTTAGTTTTATACATTGCCTTAAATGTTTATGCTTATTTGTGAAAGTTTTCGCTATATTATTATCCTTACTGAGCATTTGAGCTCACCCCTTTCTTATGTTTTATTTTCCCAGGATTCCAAGAAGTGTATTATTATTGATAAGCAGGGTTAAGCTAGGGGATTAATGGTGTTCTCAAAAGATCATTTATGTTGTGTTTTATTTTCTAATGTGTAATGTAACTTTCATGTATGTAATATATTTTCCAAGACTGCTAAACTCATCAGTCTTTTGGGACTTGATTCCTTGTAATCATGCCAATGTATTAAAATAATGCACCGACTCTAGGCTTCTGGGGTCGGGGCATTACAAAAGGCATCGTTATCAGTGCTGAAAAATAACTGATGAAATCCATCTTTATCAGTGCTTTTTTGGAAGCACTGATAAAAGTGTCCCAATCTATTTTTAAAACCCTATCCAATCGTGAACCATTCGCTATATCCGAATACTTCTGTGGAAGCCACCTGCTATCGATGATCCTCCTCATTAAATTCAAGCTCAAATCAAGGTTCAAATCAAGGCTCAAACAATTCCAAGGCTCAAATCCAAGGATTGAACTATTTAGGGGTTGAATTAATCCAAGGCTTGAACGAATTTTAGATTTGGAAATATATTTACTTTCTCTCGGACGATTCAAAGATTCAATCCAAGGTATGTTATTTTATCCTCCTCCTCACTCATTGATTTTTTTGTTTATCCACTACTACAACCTGGCCCTTTATCAGCGCTAAAAATCGGCATTAACAGCGCTATAAAAGCACTGTTAATGCCGACGTAGATAAAGGGGGTCCCCTTTATCAGCGCTCCGAGAAGCACCGATATAGGAGACCTTTATTAGCACTAACAAAAGCACTGATAAAGGACCGCCTTTATCAGTGATTCTCTTAGTGCTGATAAAGGTATCCTATATCAGCGCTTCTCAGAGCGCTGATAAAGGTATCCTATATCAGCGCTTCTCAGAGCGCTGATAAAGGACCCCTTTATCAGTGCTTCTTTTAGCGCTAATAAAGGTATCCTATATCGGCACTTGACGGAGCACTGATAAAGGGTTCCTTTATCAGCGCTCCTCTAGCACTGTTAAAGGTGTCCTTTACCAGCGCTAAAAAAGCACTGATAAAGGCCCCATCGCCTGCACCTACAAAACAGTACCTGCACACCTGCACACCAGAATACCTGCACAAAGTAGCACATGCACACCTGCACACCATAACACCCGCACCCAATATTTTGACCGACAACGGTATATACATTTACTTAACATCATGAATACGAAAAAATGCATTTCTATATACATTTCAAACATTGTTTTACATGTTTACATTTACAATTATTCAAAAACAGTTATAAACATTCATGTTTCATCCTTTGATATCCGTGATCTTCTCTCGATGGTATTTGTTGCCGAACAAAGCATCCGAACTCAAGGAAAAAAATTCACCTATATAAGAAAACAAATATTATGTTAGTAATGCAATAATGAAAGAAATTAAAACAGTAATATGAAAGAATACATTAATATGGAAATGTGAAACTAAAATATGAAATTTTAAACTCAAAAGTTTTCATTTTCATAACAATGAAAGGGAATAATGTAAAATCAATATGTTTTTGATTGATTTATCTCATTTAATAAATACTGATTCTTTATCTAATGAAAAGTTTTACCGGTCACACCGTGCGTTGGTCGGATTGAGGTGCGGTTGATTCGTACACGTCACAAATGACTCGTGGATCGTTTTCCTAAAGTATCAAAACAATCCGAACGCGTTTTCTCAGTTTGGCGTATGTCATTGGTGTTGTTTTCCAAAGTTTATCTCAATTTGAAACTGATATCAGACACTTTTAGCCATACCGGTCACGTCGTGCATCGTATTGAGGTGCGGTCGATTCGTACACGTCAAAAATGACTCATGGATCGTTGTCCTAAAGTATCAAAACAATCCGAATGCGTTTGATCGCTTTGGCGTATGTCATTGGTGTTGTTTTCCAAAGTTTATCTCAATTTGAAACTGATATCGGACACTTTTAGCCATACCGGTCACACCGTGAATCAGATTGAGGTGCGGTCGATTCTTACACGTCACAAATGACTCGTGGATCGTTGTCCTAAAGTATCAAAACAATTAGAACGCATTTGCTCGGTTTGGCATATGTCATTGGTGTTGTTTTCCAAAGTTTATCTCAATTTGAAACTCATATCAGACACTTTTAGCCATACCGGTCACACCATGCGTCGGATTGAGGTGCGGTCGATTCGTACACGTCACAAATGACTCTTGGATTGTTGTCCTAAAGTATCAAAACAATATGAACGCGTTTTCTCGGTTTTCCGTATGTCATTGGTGTTGTTTTCCAAAGTTTATCTCAATTTGAAACTAATATCAGACACTTTTAGCCATACCGGTCATGCCGTGCATTAGATTGAGGTGCGGTTGATTCTTACACGTCAAAAATGACTCTTTGATCGTTTTCCTAAAGTATCAAAACAATCCGAACGCGTTTGCTCAGTTTGCCGTATGTCATTGGTGTTGTTTTCCAAAGTTTATCTCAATTTGAAACTGATATCAGACACTTTTAGCCATACCTGTCACACCGTATGTTGGATTAAGGTGCGGTCGATTCGTACACATCACAAATGAATCGTGGATCGTTGTCCTAAAGTATCAAAACAATCCGAATGCATTTGCTCAGTTTTCCGTATGTCATTGGTGTTGTTTTCCAAAGTTTATCTCAATTTGAAACTGATATCAGACACTTTTAGCCATACCGGTCACACTGTGCGTCGGATTGAGGTGCGGTCGATTCGTACACGTCACAAATGACTCATGGATCGTTTTCATAAAGTATCAAAACAATCCAAATGCGTTTGCTCGGTTTGGCGTATGTCATTGGTGTTGTTTTCCAAAGTTTATCTCAATTTGAAACTGATATCAGACACTTTTAGCCATATCGGTCACGTCGTGCGTCGGATTGGGGTGCAGTCGATTCGTACACGTCGAAAAATGACTCGTGGATCGTTTTCCTAAAGTATCAAAACAATCCAAACGCGTTTGCTTGGTTTGGCGTATGTCACTGGTGTTGTTTTCCAAAGTTTATCTCAATTTGAAACTGATATCAGACACTTTTAGCCATACCGGTCACACCGTGCGTCGGATTGAGGTGCGGTCGATTCGTACACATCACAAATGACTCGTGGATCGTTGTACTAAAGCATCAAAACAATACGAACACGTTTGCTTGGTTTGGCATATGTCATTGGTGTTGTTTTCCAAAGTTTATCTCAATTTGAAACTGATATCAGATACTTTTAGCCATACCAGTCACGTCGTGTGCCAGATTGAGGTGCGGTTGATTTGTACACGTTACAAATGACTCGCGGATCACTGTCCTAAAGTATCAAAACAATCCGAATGCGTTTGATCGGTTTTCCGTATGTCATTGGTGTTGTTTTCCAAAGTTTATCTCAATTTGAAACTGATATCAGACACTTTTAGCCATACCAGTCACGTCGTGCGTCGGATTTAGGTGCAGTCAATTCGTACACGTCAAAAATGACTCGTAGATCGTTGTCCTAAAGTATCAAAATAATCCGAACGCGTTTGCTCGGTTTGGCGTATGTCATTGGTGTTGTTTTCCAAAGTTTATCTCAATTTGAAACTGATATCAGACACTTTTAGCCATACCGGTCACACCGTACATCGGATTGAGGTGCGGTTGATTCGTACACGTCACAAATGACTCGTGGATCGTTTTCCTAAAGTACCAAAACAATCCGAACGCATTTTCTCGGTTTGGAGTATGTCATTGGTGTTGTTTTCCAAAGTTTATCTGAATTTGAAACTGATATCCGACACTTTTAGCCATACCGGTCACTTCGTGCATCGGATTGAGGTGTGGTCGATTTGTACACGTCACAAATGACTCGTGGATCATTTTCCTAAAGTATCAAAACAATCCGAACGCGTTTGCTCGGTTTGCCGTATGTCATTGGTGTTGTTTTCCAAAGTTTATCTCAATTTGAAACTGATATCAGACACTTTTAGATATACCGGTCACGTCGTGTGTCGGATTGAGGTGCGGTCGATTCGTACACGTCAAAAATGACTCTTGGATCGTTGTCCTAAAGTATCAAAACAATCTGAATGCGTTTTATCGGTTTGGCGTATGTCATTGGTGTTGTTTTCCAAAGTTTATCTCAATTTGAAACTTATATCAGACACTTTTAGCCATACATGTCACACCGTGCATCGGATTGAGGTGCGGTCGATTCGTACACGTCACAAATGACTCGTGGATCGTTTTCCTAAAGTATCAAAACAATCCGAACGCATTTTCTCGGTTTGGCGTATGTCATTGGTGTTGTTTTCCAAAGTTTATCTCAATTTGAAACCGATTTCAGACACTTTTATCCATACCGGTCACGTCGTGCATTGGATTGAGGTGTGGTCGATTCTTACACGTCACAAATGACTCGTGGATCGTTGTCCTAAAGTATCAAAACAATCCGAACGCGTTTGCTCGGTTTGTCGTATGTCATTGGTGTTGTTTTCCAAAGTTTATGTCATTTTCAAACTAAGTAGTATGAATTCACTAATCTAAGGATATGAAACATAAGAAAAGGAGATCATAGATTCTCAATAAGTGTAAAGGGAGATATCAATGACCATATAAAGATAACATAATTATTAGGAATTCACCTTCATTGTACTATTTGTTTACATTCTTCCATCAGGTTCGATGCCCATTCGTTTCTAAAGACATTTATATCCTCTTCTGAATAGGAGTTTTTGCGACAGTCATAGTAGTAATGAAAAAATATAAATACAAAAAGGATTAATAATTATTTTAAATAAATTAGTAATTATTTTAAAAAATAACTCTTCAGGGATGCTAGTTTGTTCATGAAATACGATCTCTTTCATAAATTTACAAACATAATAACCGCAGTCCTTGTCATTTGTTTGTTTCGGACACTGCAGAAACATCGAGAAAAATAAGTAATTTGTTTTGATATGTATTTTGATAGTGAAATATAATTATATATACCCAGATACTTCTCCATTTGTAGATCTTGTTGGCATTGCCGTCCTTACGCCCTGGATTCATTCCAGCCTTTAGACGATATTCATACACCGCCCTATCATAACAAAATCCTCATTAAAAGATAATATAAATTATATAACTAGATATTTAGTTCTAAAATTTTGGATCTAGTGTATTAAAAATTGAAAATCGCCATCATCTGTGGTCGGTTAGTTGGATATCCATGCAGTGAATCCAGAAAATAAATCTTTGGAGTATCCAAATTGACTGTAATGAGCATCCAATGTTCCCTAAAAACACAAAAAGAAATAAGTACTGATAGAAATGAAAATATAATTGATATGATTAAAATATAGAGTTTTACCCTTGCATCGTTGGTATTAAAAAGATCCTGTCAGTCATAATTCTTCTTTGAAATGTTCTGAGCAGATTTGACATCAATTCAGCCTGAAAATTAGAATCTATTTCTGTTCGTTGTGTAGAAATGGTGTGAGGATTAACGAGTCCAAATTTGTATTCATGGGAAAATCCCTTCAATTTTTTTTCATATACACGCCTGTGAAAAATATGAGATGTATTTATCCATAATTATCAAAGTATATCAGCTTCTGTAAAATCAAATCATGAAAACATACCTCATGTATACATTTATAACTGAGGCGCCTAGCCAGTCGTATGTGATGATCTCAGAAACAGCGTCTGCACTAACGAAATCTATTGTTTCCTCTCCGTACATATCTTTTTCACAAACAATTGTATGACTCTTTCCGTCTTTAATTTTCGTATCCACATGAGCTTGCAATGATATTATATGTGGATATAGAACGGGCGGGGTGAACGCGCTCTCAGTAGATCGTTTTGATCGGTTGGTTGATCCAATGTTGGAGCCGCTATTTCGTTTTAGCTTCTCCATTTTATCCTTCTGTAATAACATTCATCAGTTTATCCATTTTCTAATTTAATGTTAAAGGTTCTTCTTGAAAAATGAACTGGAAATGAATACCTCCTGCTCGACATGTTTTTTTACAAGATTCGACGGCCATGCAATGAATGTTCCAACAGCTTTTTCCACCGTATGAATGTCGTCATTGTCATTTGGAACGGGTAGCTCGGCGCTTGGCTCATGAGCTACGTTAATCGACACTTTGACATGACCGGTTGGAAGTGGTCTGGAGTGTAGCATGTCATTCTGCATATTGAACATCGTAGCCCTTGCTATAAGGCGATGGGTGGGAGTTGACAGATATAAATCACAGTCATTTTCACCCTGCAGAATATCATTACATGAAAGGTATCAGTGTCTATGTGATTCACATCTCACAAAAATGAATATTATAACATTGATTACCTTGGTTAAGTCAGGTCTTTGAGGGGAATGGCTTGCCTCAAAGCTGGTGAGGGGTGGATCTTCTCACGGGGGTTGTTCTTGATTTGTTTGTTCTCTTCGCCTCTCCTCCATAAAACTCGTTAGCATCTTTCCCTGAGTTTGGATTAGTTCTTCAAGGGTAGCTACTTTATATCTCATTACATGCAATTCTTTAGTTTGTTCATCCTCTTGTTTTTTTTTCTGAAAATATGTCCGGGGTGACACCCCAAAACCCACACCTCTGACGCGGCCATACTATTCTGGCTGTTTCAAGGCCGTTGAAAGTATGTCTGCATCCGGTGCGGGTGTTGTTGATTCCTGTGACTATGTCAAATAGAAAATATGAAAAAATAAGTAAGCATCGTTATGTAATAGTGATTTAAAGCAAAACAAGTTTATATTATGTCATACTTACACATGTTTCCCACACTTTTTGTGTGTTTTCATCTTTCAGTTTCCCCTCTTTATTAACACGAGCCTCCTTCCATAGCACATGGCGTGGAATGGAAGTGACTTGAGATTTTGCTTCATCAATCTGCATATAAACAGAGAAACATGGTTATAGTGTTGTTTTATGTCACATAAAATTATTACAGTACTTTTAAAATACATACCAATTGTTTTTCAATTGAAGCGTACCCCAACCTTGCTTTACGGTTGGGGTACACTGGTTTTGCTGCCCGTTCTTTATTTTCAGCACTCAGTTGCTGTTTTATGAATAAAAACCTATTAATCAACGTGATGAATACAAGAAACGTTACACAACGTGTAACCAAACACAATGTACCTGAAAATTCTGTTCTGCATGATGGTTGAAAAACGCATCCCACGTTCCTTGGGATATCAAGTGTGCATAAAGAGGAGGCGGGTGCGGCTTGATTTTCCCTTCAGCATATTTCAGATGATGTTTCGTTAAAATGCTGCGAAAGCCTCTATGAATCCTTCCTGCCAGTCTGAAAACATATTCTTTGTGCGAAACATCTACTATAAATGCACTCTGTAAGAGATGATGAAGGATTAGTCAATATTTCAATATTTTATTTTATTTTAATAAATTAAATATATGATATCATAATGTTACCGTAATCTCTTCCCACATTAATGTTTTCAACACGCTGACAACATGGTGCCATGACTCTACGTCAATCGACACGCGTTGTCGAGTGACGATTCCAATGTAGCTACTAAACATGGATTTGTTGGGGTTTACATGCTGGCCTAGCTTATTCCATCCCACCTCATATTTGATGCCTTTTTCTTTTGCCTTAATGATTTTTGCTGAAACTGTCAAACTATGGCGCACCTGTTTTTTTTTGTTTCGCTGGGGTTTCATCGCCTACCATTTCCTCAGTTTCTGCATCATCATTATGTTTCTCCGAAGCGCTAGCATCGGCACTAACACCAGCTGCAACAGGTTGAGAGACCTGTTGTACGTCAGCAGTGGGACCAGCTGCAACAGGTTGAGAGACCTGTTGTCTCTCAGTAGTGGGACCAGCTGCAACAGGTTGAGAGACGTGTTGTGTCTCGGGATTGGGTGCATCAGCAGGTGGAGAAGTCATTATCTGCAGAACTGGTTTAAAATTTAATTTAGATCACATAAAAGCAGCAGCGAACATATAATAACATAATGTAACACAATCTATATTACAATAAAAATCTATAACCTGATTATTGAACTCCCTTTTTTTTAAAGGCTGAAGGGATTTGACCCCTCTATCAACTATCCATATCCCTTCATTGTGGTCTCCTCTAACATACAAAACATCATCTACATTGGGACCACTGTGAAATGATTGCGAAGTCCCAATGAAAGGGTCATCTTCCGTTGAATTTTCATCTGACCCTTCAGCTGTTTTGGTCGATAACAGAACAATTGACCAGTTTCGGTTTACGGGATCTGGAACATAAAATACTTGCACCGCCTGTGATGCCATTATAAATGGTTCGTCTTTCTCCCCTTCCTTACTGAAATCAACTTTCACGAATCCCAAATCATCTATTTTAACAGCACTCCTATTATCAACCCACTTTCATTGAAATATCGGAACTTGAAATTCCATATAATCCAACTCCCATATTTGTTTGATGATGCCAAAGTATGACATATTCGCATAAATTGGATTTCTGTCCTTAGCACTGGAAACATGCATCGCTTCAGCCACAAGTGTAACCCCACTATTTTGCATGGTACTGTCTTCATCATGTTCATTAGTATAAAATGTATAACCATTAACTACATAAGCATTGTAAGATAATGCATACACACTTGGTCCTCCGGCTAGCCATCGAAGTCATTCCGAAATTGACTTTGTATTTTCATCCAACTTCTTAAAAATATGATATCAAAACCATCCTATAAACTGTCGATTATGTGTATCTGATATCCATTTTTCAACCCTTGATGAATTCAAATGCCTAAGAATTTCTTTGTGGATTTCAACATATGGTTCAACGTCTAAACTGTTATGCAAAACATAAAGGTGGGCCTGCTCCCGATCTGTAATATTGATTGTGAAAACCTTTCTTCCAGAAATTCCTTCACCCTCAAGCCGCCCAGTGTGACGAGATTTCGGTAAGCCAATGCTTTCCACACCAGACAAGTATTCGGTACAGAATTCAACGGCTTCCTCAACAATATATCTCTCTGCAATACAACCCTCTGGCCGACTTCGATTTTTGACATACCCTTTCAAAATCTTCATATACCATTCAATGGGGTACATCCATCTGTAATGTACAGGACCATATAGTCGAATCTCTCTCACCAAGTGGACCATCAAATGAACCATCATATCAAAAAATGAAGGCAGGAAGAACATTTCTAATTCACATAATATGATGGAAATTTCTTTTTCCATAGCTGGCAATTTTGCCGGGTCTATAACTTTGCTGCATATAGCTTTGAAGAAGAAACACAGTTTTTTTAATGTATGGCGGACATTCTTGGAAAAAATGCAACGTAAAGCAATTGGAATGAGATTTTTCATCAAAACATGATAGTCATGTGATTTCAGACCTTTTAACTTCAAGTCTCTCATTGACACAAGGTTACTGATATTTGACAAATACCCCTCTGGAACCTTTACGTCATTCAAGAAGTTGCAAAACTGATATCTCTCCTGCCTGGAAAGAGTGTAAGCAGCAGGAGGAAGAAATGTTCGTTTTCACCCTTCACTGGTGCCAACTCTTCTCGTATTCCCATCTCAACTATGTCCAACCTAGCCTTAATTCCATCTTTTGTTTTTCCAGATGTATTTAGCAACGTGCCTATAACACTGTCAAATACATTTTTTTCTACATGCATAACATCAATAAAATGTCTTACATACAGACAATTCCAGTATTTTAATTCAAAAAAAATTGATCTCTTTTTCCAATCGATTTTTGTAAGGTTTTTCGAAGCCAGTTTACCAAAAGTAGTGTCCACATTTTTAACTTTCTCAAACAATTGACCGCCTGTTAGTGGAGACGGTGCTGTACGTTTTTCTGAACTTACATCGAATGATGTCTTCCAAGAACGATACTTATGTCGTCGCGGTAGAAATCTGCGATGTCCTAGAAACACGGTTTTCGATGAATGTTTCAACCTAATTGATTGTGTACCTTCTTCGCAAACGGGACAACCTTGAGTTCCTTTAATGCTATATCCTGACAAATTTCCATAAGTAGGGAAGTCATTTATCGTCCCATACAACATGACTCTCAAAGTGAAATCTTCCTTTCTGTAGGCATCATACAATGTAACACCTGAATCCCACAATAATTTCAAATCTTCGATCAATGGAGCTAAATAAACATCAATATCATTACCCGGTTGTTTTGGTCCTGATATAAGCATAGATAACATGATGTATTTTCGTTTCATGCATAACCACAGTGGTAAGTTATAATTTATCAACATAAACGGCCATGTACTATGACTATTGCTTTGAAAACCAAAAGGATTCACTCCATCCGTAGATAACGCAAGATGAAGGTTTCTCGACTCGTTTCCAAATTCAGGATACTCATGATCGATTCTCTTCCACTGAGGAGATTCTGCCGGGTGACGTAGTATCCCATCTTTAATTCTTGTATCTGCATGCCATGTTAATTGTTCTGCAGTCTCCTCACTTCCATATAGGCGTCTAAACCTTGGAATGATTGGAAAGTACCATACAACTTTAGTAGGACTGGATTTATCTTTCTTGTATCGAGAAGCACCACACTTTGGGCATTCTTTAAGTGATTTGTGGTCCTTGCGAAACAGTATACAGTCATTCGGGTAGGCATGTATTCTTTCAGAGATCATACCCATAGAGCGTAGCATTCGTTTGACATCGTATGTTCGGCTCGGGAGCTCATTGTCTTCTGGGAGCATGTCATTTAAGAGGGAAAGTAGTTTCGTAAAACTGTCGTCACTCCACCCGTTATCTTCTTTCAAATTATACAGCTTCAGTACGGCTGAAAATGCTGTATATTTAGTGCAACCAGCATACAATGGCGTCTTTGCAAAACTTTTTAACTTCTCAAATAATTTTGGGCAATAACGAAGTTCATCTTCGAAGGTCCTTATCATTTTCTCAATACGATCTTCATCATCATTCACATCTGTAATCACATCCTCCATACGGTTATCTTCATTGTTCATGTTTGTAATCATATCAGATGATCCATAAAACACAGTGTCACCCCAGTCCCTACCTACATTCGTTGTTTCCCCGTGTTTATTCCAACATGTATAACTTTGATCTATTCCGTGACAGATCAAGTGTACTTCCAACTCATCTGGACTAATTTGTTTTGAATAACAACAGTGTAAACACGGACAAAGGATTTGAGAAGAGTCACATGCATGATCTTTTGCAAACTTGATAAATTCTTTCACGCCTTCTTCATACTATTTTTTCAACCGATTGGCATTCATCCATTCTTTATTTATATTCATCCTATTTGAAATCCATAGGATGAGTATATAGGTTAGAGGAGAAATGACTTCTTGAACCTTTTCTGGATAACCTAGAACTCCTTCCAAGGAAATAATGTGACCATGAAACAATACTTCTTAAACAAAATATGGGGAATTTATAAACTCTGCCATCATAAGGGTTAGGCAATACATGAAATAATTCATAAACTCTGCCGTCATAACCAAGTAATAAAAAAATATGTGAAATTAATGACTAGGATTCACCATTTTGAAATGAAACCAATACTATAGAAGAATTAAAAAAAAAATTCACCTCGAATTGTGGTTGGACAAGATTATGAGTCCTCATGAATGACCTCTACTGCATTGATTTTTTCTGGATTAGACTCGTCTATGTATTATTTCCCTATTAAGAATCCCCCTTTCTTTTAGGATGTGATCCTCCACCATTTGAAGCCTCTTATTTTAACTAAGAGCCCTTAAAAAAGTGGAGCCTACACCACTCCCATGAGGAGCCAATTGAAAAAATCACAAGATATTCCCCGACTACCCAAATAGGTGGAACACCCTCAGAGTCTCTGGTAAAATCGTCCAGATGTTTCCCACATTTCTAATCTGATAAAAAAATAGGTCCATTGTCCATAGAATCCACATAATCTGTTCATAAAGACTACTCAAATCCCTTTCCACTACTTCTCTAAGACTCATCGTGCTTTAGATTTTATCCTCAAAAATAACTATGGATACCACCCATTAATGGAACACCATTGAGACCAATATTTCAATTAAAATATGCCTCTCACATCAATACCTTGGGAAACACCTAAAAATAGGTTGGTAGACTTAGAACAATAAGAATAAATCTGATATATTTCCTCAAACCCATCTCAAAATTAATATCCATAAGATAATCATTCGTGGGGAGATAAAGAGATACATGAACCAAATGAAAACACCAAAACATAAGAATAACTAAATAAATCTAATGAAGTAGTGGGAAATCATAAAAACAACCCATAGTCAGGATCAAAACATAACCACAATCCCAAACCACCCATGGAAACTGAAGATTCAACACGAAGAATAGTTGGCCAAACACTTACCCATTCCAAACATAATTAATTCATGAAAATTCAATTTGAATCACCTTAAGGAGGAGGACCCAGTGGTGGAGGAGAAGGAGGTGTCGACAGCGGAGGCACCAGAGGCAGCGCAGAGGCAGCGTGGAGGCAGGGCGGAGGCAGGGCAGAGGCAGCGGAGGCAGCGGAGGAGGAGGAGGAGGAGGAGGAGGCCGCGGTGGAGGAGGAGGCAGCGGAGTAGGCAGAGGAGGAGGAGGAGGAGGCTCCGGTGGAGGAGGAAGAGGATGAGGCCGCGGACTAGGAGGAGGAGTAGGAAGCACCGGTGGAGGAGGAGGAGGACGAGGCCGCGGTGGAGGAGGAGGAGGAGGTGGAGGCGGCGGCCAGAGGAGGAGGAGGCAGCGGCCGGAGGAGGAGGAGGCGGTGGAAGGAGGAGGAGGAGAAGGAGGAGGACAAGGAGGAGGCGGCGGCCGCGGCAGAGGAGGAGGAGGCGGCGGCAGCGGCGCAGAGGAGGGCTTCCGCGAGAGCTTGACCGGGTGCAGGGAGGAGGAAGAGGACCCGCTGGTTTTTAAAAAATCCGCGTGAGCCTTTATCAGCACTAGTAAAAAACGATGATAAAGGGTGTATTTATCAGCGCTAAATGAGAAGCTCTGATAAATACAAACTTTATCAGCGCTTTTTTAGCTCTGATAAATAATCCCTTTATCAGCGCTAAAAAAGCGCTGATAAAGGGTAAACCTTTATCAGCACTTGCTTTAGCGCTGATAAAGTGGACCTTTATCAGCGCTTTTGTTAGCGCTGATAAAGGCCTGACCCTTTATCAGCGCTTTACTATTAGCGCTGATAAAGGCAGGTGCATGCCTTGCCCAGTTTTGTGGTAGTGATCGATATCCATTTGCATTTTTTTATCATTATTCTTTCCACCGCCATCCCCGATTTCCATCGAGTCACCCTTGATTTCTGCCGCCCCTGTACCCATGATTTCCAGTGCACTGTTCCCCCCAATTTTGATAGCTGATGGTTCACCTTTAGCACGATTGGAGCTACAGTGACTCTCGAGTTGGCACGCAAGGTGATCACCTTTGGTGCTCCTCAGTAAGGTCGTACAAACTTTAACAACTAGTACCCAACCCGTTTCATAGCATAATCCTAATTAACTCACTCATAATTTAGAGTTACTAAAACTTTAAAAAAAATGAAATATAGGAATAAAAAGGAAAGTAAGAGTAAATAATAATCGATACATAAAACAAAATTGAATCGCAAACAACTAAACATAGTAATTGATTGCTGGTTGGTTTATTAATTTTTTCTTTTCATCTTGCATTGATGTTCATTGAACAACTTCTTAGGATCCTCTAAAGTTGAACCATCTCTTCTAAATTCAGTGTTTAATTCCTCACCTGTATCAAATATTTCTTGATCAAATTTATGTTCTAAATGTTTCTACAAATAATATGTTAAGCACAATGTTTGAAAAAATTCAAAGGCTAAAATGAGATAAAGTTGCAATAGTTTAAAATACTTAATTAATATCCATCAATCTGTTATAATTTAATTTCATATTTCATTTGAATGTATTGAAATTCAAACTTCAATGAATCCACATAAAAAATGAATTATACATAATATGTTATGTAGAACAGATATCAATGAAAGGAATATGCCTATAGACAACTATATTATAAAAATGGAATCCAATATGAAGAATATATTTAATGGTATTGAATGATCATAGAACTAAGAGTTTAAATCAACTTTAATAAAGGAAATTAAAATGTAATACAAAACTTTTAATGAACCAATTTTACTATAATAATAGATAAGAAATATGTGTTGGTTAAATAGAAAGGTTTCAACATTGATAAAGTTACAAATAAAATAGAGTTTAAAGAAAATGTACTTCAATGAAAATATTTACTAGAAGAAACCAAATATACTACAATTCATCAAGAAAAATATAGCAGTGGAATTGAGAAATAATATACAGGAAAGATTAAAACAACTTATCATTTGTTCATCTTTTGAAAAAATTTATCATTTGATGCAGTCGACTGGGGCTTGGATGGACTTGAATATTACACTAAAATTTCACCTTAACATAATGGAGATTTTAAGTGACTCAAAATTATCAGGTATAAATACCAACATGGTAGATGGAAAACTGAATAGATCTTGGTTTTCTATGTATTTGAGGTGAAAATAAAATGTTCACTTGAAAAGATGATTTTGTAATTGTGCTTACCTAATAATAAAAATATGAATTTTGTCTAAATTTCATTGGAATCTCAAAAATTCATGGTTTTCTAAAAATGCTAATCTTTTATGATTATTGAGTAAGATTGATAATAAGATCATTTTAAAAAATCATAGTCAAATACAAGCATATATTTAATTGTTAATCTTTCATCACAAAAATTATATTAACATGCCACTTTGATAAAAAAACCATGTTGCTAATCCATGTAATTAGAAACACTGGGATATATACAAAAGTATGTGGGCATCAGAATAGAAAATTGAAATATGGTGGAACAAAATAATGCTGAAAACTTGATTTGGTGCACTCATGGATGTAGTATAATGCTAAGAAGTGTAGTTATTGACCCATAATTCAGATAAATTGCACTTCTGCCTTCTCATTTTCTAGAAAAAATTTATGGCGGTTACTCTCTCATTGCCTATAATAAAATGAGGATAATATACCTAAAACAATATCGTCAACATTAATTCCAAGGGTAGAAACATAATTTCAACCATGTTCTTCACAAAAAAAAAATACTTGGGAGTTGGACTATGTTAGAAACATTGAACTGAGAGTGACAATGAATCGAGTTAGAATAGTTCAGAAACTGCTAGCCTTATAGTTTGCCCAAAATTTATTAACATGATATATGTTTATAAAAGGGAAATCCAAATTAGAATGATGTCTATGTCAAGTGAGAAAGATATATAGACATATGTTAAAAGAGTCTAAGATATCAAACTTCCCTTGAATGGTGTCACCTTTAGTCTAAATAAATTGTAAATATAGTAGGTTGAAATGTTATAAAATGAAACATTTATTGAAAAAATAAAATTCAATATATCCAAGGAATATCAATCCATGGAGGAGTAACATATTGTGCGCATAAGGATTTGGTGGTTGTGTTTGGTTAATTATTTAATTATGAACCCCTTAAGGGAATCCCCTACCATGAATGAAAATTATTTATCACATTTACATCATGCAGGACCAGAACATGTTCTACAACTATGTACCTAAAATAAAAAATGGGAAGATACAAAGAATTAAATGTCAATGGATAGTTGGAGAGGATAGGTTTTGAGTGACATCAAAACATGTCCCCACTGAGACCTCTTGAATCACAGACAATAACATGTATGCCCCCCAAATATCACATTCAATAGGCCGTGAGTTAATAACTAGTTCCGATGGTGTAATTCTCACAAATGGGAGGCATTACCCCTTTTAGAGAACATATTTAAGTACAACTGTCATCCTCACCAGTTTTATCTCCTGAACAGTAATTATTGCAATTTATTTCTTGAGACTCATCCCTCATCTCTTTTATGTTTCTTTTAATACTCTAAGCAGTAGTCATCCCATGGATGACTAGTTCTTAGAGTATTTCAAGAAATATAGGTGCATGTCCACAAGAGATGGAGGATGAGTGTCAAATAACAAAATGCAATGATAACTGCTTGGGATATGAGCTGATGAGGATGAAAGTTGTGTATAAATTTCACCTTTGGATGAATTTAGAAGATAAAACCTACCATAGTAGAGTAATTATTTTCTTAAATTCAATTACCAATTTTCTTCAAATCATAATAAAATTATTTGAAACAATCAAATGTTGAGTTTCCCTTATTAGAATTATCTATAACTTTCACCTTTGATAATGAATATATTATGTGTATTTATTTATTTATTATAAAAAAAGAATATTTTATGAGCTCAATAGGATGGATATGAATAAAAAATGGATGCACGCTAATCATTTGACAAAATATTATGGAGATGGAGTTAAATACTTCATCAAGTTTGCAATAGAGCATGCATACAATCCTTCTAAAATCCTTTTTCCGTGTTTACATTGTCGTTATTCAAGAAAAATTAGTCTGGAAGAGTTGGGAGAACATTTAATTTTTCATAGAATAGAAAAGATCTATAAATGTTGGACTAAACTTAGGGAAAAACTAACGTGCACACCAATTGGGATGATATTATGGTTTATGGATCATTTTGATATGAATACCAATGTAAATGATGATGGAGATTGCGTGGAATAAATGGAAATGGAAATTGAAGATGACCTTCATGATTTTCCAAAGTCGTTTGAGAAGTTAAATAACCGTTCTAAGAGACCATTTTATACCGGTTTTACTAAATACACAACATTGTCAGCTATATTGAAGTTATATAATTTGAAATTTGGCAGCAAATGGAGTGACACCAGTTTTACAGAACTGCTTGGTCTCCTGAATGATATACTACCAGAAAAAAATGAACTACCATGTTAAACATATGATGCTAAATGAATTCTACATTAAATGGTCATGATCTCTAAAAAAATACATGATTGTACAAATGATTGCATATTGTTTTTCAAGGACCATGAATCAATCATAAAATGACCCAAGTGTGGTGTGGACCGATACAAAAAAAAAGAATCAATTCCTTCGAAATCTGTATGGTAATTTCCTATCATTCAATGGTTTAGAAGACTACATGGATTTTAGGAAACCATGAGAAGATTTACATGACATGAAAATACAAGAATTAAATATGGGAACCTACTTCATCTAATAGATTCTCCTCAGTGGAATAAAATTGATTAAGAGTATCTTTAATTTGGAAATGAGCCAAGAAACTTTTGTCTGGCATTATCTACAGATGTAATAAATCCTTTTTGGTTTACAGAGTAGTACTCACAGTATATGGCCTGTCTTGTTGGTAAATTATAAATTGTCACCATGGTTATGCATGAAGCGTAAATACATTATGTTGTCTCTACTAATATCAGAATCAAAGAAACTCAGTAATGATATTGATGTCTATTTGGATCCATTGACCGAAGATCTAAAATTGATGTGGGATATAGGTGTTACAATGTATGATTCTCATATAAGTGAAGAATTCACATTGAGGTACATGTTGTACGAGATGATAAATGAATTCCCTTTTTATGTAAATTTATAAGGCTATAGAATTAAAGGAATATTGGGGTGTCCCATTTGTGAAGAATGCACACACTCTGTTCTTTTGAAACATTCCTTGAAGATATTGGCACTATTTTTGGTAAACCATTTTCAAAAAACCTTATGAAATTAGGTTAGAAGAAGTGATCAATTTTCTTTGAATTACCATATTTGAATTTTTTTGTATGTCAGACATTTTATTGATGTCATGCATGTAGAGAAAATGTATTTGATAGTGTTATTAGCACGTTACTAAATGTTCCTGAAAAAAAAAAATGAAAGATGGAATCAAGGATAGGTTGGACATAATTGACATGAGGATAAGGGAAGAGTTGGAACTGATGAAGGGTAAAGGGTGAAATTTTCTTCCTCCAACAACTTACACTCTATCTAGATAGGAAAAATTCAGTTTTTCATTTTCATAAATAGTGTAAAAGTTCCAAATGAGTATTCATCAAAATCTAGAATGTCATGTCAATGACTAATTTGAAGTTACAGGGACTAAAATCACACGACTGTCATGTTTTGAAGCAATATTTGATGCCTATTTATTTCCTTTGAATTCTACCTCAAAATGTATGAAATACATTAACCAAACTATGATTCGTTTTCAAATCTATATACAGTAAAGTTATAGACCTGACGAAGTTTCCAACCATGAATAAGGAGGTTGCAGTCATTTTATATGAATTAGAGATATTCTTCCCACTATCATTCTTCTATATAATTGTCCACCTAATGGTTCACTTGGTTAGAGAGGTTCAACTATGTGGTCCTATCCATTACATATGGATGTACCCCATTGAACGATATATGAATATTTTGAAAGGGTATGTTAAGAATTGAATTCGACCATAAGATTGTATTGAAGAATGATATATTATTGAAGAATCTGTTGAATTCTATACCAATTACCTATAAAATGTTAATAACATCAGTCTCCCAAAGTCTCATCACAACATACACCTTATGGGCGAAGGGATTTCCAGAAGAGATGTTGTTACAATTAACTTAACAGAGTGGGAGAAAGCGCACCTTTACATTTTACATAATAGTGAATATGTTGATCCATAAGTTGAAGCCCACAAAGAAATTCTTATTGATTTGAATCCATAAAGGGCTTAAGGATGGATATCAAATACATATAATCAATAGTTTATTGGATGGTTCTGAGATCAAATTTATAAGAAGTTATCTGAAAATATGAATTCAATTTCCGAATGAATTTGATGGATATCCAGCTGACTGAATGAAAATGTTATATCTTACACTGGGTTTGTAATCAATGGTTATACATTCTATACAAAATAACATGATGTTACACTTATGGAGGAATCCATGAACATATCTGGTTCTAAGGATAGAAATCCAATTTATAAAAATATGCCATATTTTGGAATTATCAAATAGATATATGAGTTTTATTATTCAATATTTCAAGTGTCAATTTTATATTTCAAATGGGTTGACAATATGAGTGTAGTTAAAGTTGATTAAATGGGCTTTGTGAAGGTGAATTTTAGTGCAGAAGGGAAAAAAGGTAATATTTTCATAATGGAATCACAAACAGTGAAAGTATTTTATGCCTTAGATCCACCAAACAAGAATTGGTTGATTTTCTCATTGGCGACTAAAAAATGTTGGTTTAGATGAAAATTCAATCAAGGATGACCCTTTCATTGGGAGATCACAATTAGTTTGTGTTGGTCCCAATGTAGACAATGTCTTGTACATTATAGGGGACCAAAAAGAGGGGATTTTGATTCTCGATAGAGGAACCAAATCCCTAAAACCTTTAAAAAAATATAGTTAAATGAAAATTTAAAATTGTTTTTTAATATTCTATGTTTTTTCTCATAATATTATTTATTCTCTACTACATTAACATAATCTAAATTAAATATTTGACTACTCATGTAGACAATATCTTCTCCATATGATGATGTTATGTAGAGACCCTAAGCTTGACGTACAAGGACATTACATTACTTTTGCAGAATACTTATTACATAACAAAAACACACACACAAGGACCGTAATAGTTTAGTGTCTTTGGAAACTTGGAACGTAATCTTCTAATCATGGTGAAAAATATTCAACATCTCCCATAAAGATATTCCCCTTTTTTTCTTACCTAAAACCTTTATTTATATCCTAGGGAAAAGAAAACATAAAAGGGTGAGCTCAAATGCTCAGTAAGGGTAAACAAAAGAAATATCAATCACATCATATTCATAAGAACATAACTTTTGAAAATCTTAACCTGCAAAAGAGATCATAATTTCATAACATGGGATAAATCATAGCAGTGAAATGTAATCCCAATAATCATAACTTAAAACATGAAACTTATTATCATACACAAATAATCATAGAGAATCATTTCCTATTAGTCAAGACTCATTGCCAAGACTATCTTAGTGGACAAAGTCCATTTCTGAACTGAGTTCACTCCTCGTTTCAGTCCTGTTTCACTGAACTGGTATAACCTGCCGTTCCAGCCATGTCTATCTCATGAGATATAAAATCTTTACCCAATGCATTGGAGGGAGATATAGGTACCACCCATCTCATAATGATACCATTCTTATGTGTTCCACAAAATCATCAACCATACATCATAGCATAACCCATGTAATAAAAATGGGAATCTTAAACATCGTGACATCATAAAACAATTCATATAAGATAAAGGAATTCATAAAAATATTCCATCACAACATAATCAAATCAATGTATTAATAGGGATAGAAACAGAACCCTTTATTATCTTAGATGGAAAATAATTTTGATAAAACACTTGAACTCCATTCTTGAGGAAAATATCCTTTCTACTTCAAAAACACTTTTCCTTTCTTAACATGTCATACAATTATAAACTAAAAGAAGTTTATTAAAAATAAACTTGATAAATTTTAAAGTAAGCTTCTTGGAAATAATGTTTTAAAAATCCATTCATTCCGTATAAGTTAAAAAAACATTATTCTCGTACTTTTGTCGGAAAAGTCAAAAAGTACCTCGTATGAAAAACGACAAAAGATTACTTTCATATCTTTTACTAAAAACTCATCGAAGGGTAAAATTGGATTTAAACAATTGTAGGTGGATGGAAATAATATTACATATTGAGGAAACATGGATGTGGATGATAAAATACACCCTAGTAAATACCAAAGTATAAACAATCTCGGATAAAAATGAGATTGTGATATTTCCCTTACCTTAGGTCCGATTTGCTTCGTAAGTGTCCGAAACTCCTGTATAATGATTTAAATAATGTCATTGACTTATTCCAGAATCATACTCATTGTTATGATATTATATATGGTTCACTTATGACTTTATATTACCCGTTCTTTTGTAAATTCCATGTTAAAGAGCGTTTTGGGTAAAATCGTTTCATTTGTCGTCCGTGTTTTGACTTGTAATTATTCATATGATTACTTAGATCATGATTACTTAATTCCAGAATATAAAACATGATTTATATATAATATATATTCAGAATATACATATATATAATAGATCAGTAAATGGAAAGAAATACACCGTTCATGGAGATGGTAGGTCGTACGTACGCATGAACGCTGTTTTCGTTTCCTTATTGAGTTGAATGGAATTAAGTAGATGACATAAATATATATACACATAAATCCAGTATCATTATTATGTCATATATTTCATGATTACTTATTATATATACTTTATAATCATTCATGAATGGTTAAAGTGGAGAATGAATCTCATCGCGTCGTGGAGACGATAGTCCGTACGTACGCACGAGCGATGATATCGTTCTCATGATCGTGGAACTGTATTGGAGTGTATGTATACTATTTCAGAATCAATATCACTTTAAAGTAATCATATATAGTTATTATTTAAACCATTATACCCATCCAAGTAAGGTGGTGGTGGAAAATAGATTTCACCACGGCGTGGAGACGGTATTCCGTACGTACGCACGCACGGTGATTTCGTTTTCTGTAGGATGGATAGATGGTGAAATAGGATTGTTTCATACTTATAATAATATATCAGTATATGAGTGATACTGATGTTATTACTTCATAATGAAACAACCTAAGAAGAAGAAGTGGAAGAAGAAATAAAGTTGAAAGAATCGGTAACGGACATTACCTCTTCTTTGAAGCGCCTCTTTGAGATCTCCTTTTAGGGCACTAAAATTGGTCTTTGAGGAAGACCAGAACCTCTAGGATATTTCTAGGGAAGTGGAGAAGAGAATTTGGCAGGTTTTGGCCGAGCTTGAAGGCTCAAAGTGGTGTGAGGAAGAGAGGGAGGAGATGCCCTTTTATAAGGGAGGAGAGGGGCTCCTTTGGAAAACTAAAAATATTATTTTATTATAAAGTCATATTCGGTTTTAAATAGCTCCAAATTGATTTATTTAGAAGATAAGGTGGGGATGGATCTAAATCCTATCATCCAATAGAATCTAGACAAGTTTAGGTTCCTATTTTAACCTTATCATTTAGATTTAACATTAAGTTAAATAATTTTACTTTTACCGTGTCTTCTTGTGTTCTTACACTATAAGGTTAATAAACTTACTATAACAAGCCAAAAGAACCCCAAGTTGTTTATTATTAATATATATAAACTTATCTAAGTCATTTGACCGAACCTTAGATTTTTAGGAATAAAATAACAATTAATAATATAATATTTGTTTTAAAAACTATTTTATGTCAATTTTGACACTATTTAGTAATTGATTTTTGTGAAAATCATAATAGAATGATTAGTTCGAAAAACGTTAATTAAATCAATACTAACATGTCATAATAACCTAGAAAATTAGTGGAATTCATAAAAAGTCTCAAATTATATTTATTTGGGTATTTATAATATCAATTATTATAATTTTTTACTATTATGGTAATTACTGCATCATCATTGTGTCATAAATAAATTAATTTATTTAATGTCTAAAAATTATAAATAAAATATTATTATGTAGGAAATATTATTATCTTTCTAATTAATATTTACAATCGAATTTATCGTATGTATAACCCTATATTAAAAATGTTTTAGTAAATAAACTTTGATTTTAACTCTTTTAACTTTTCTTTGAATTAAATAATAATAAATGTCCTAATCTAATCCAAGTGGACCTAAATGGTCATATTTTATTCCTAAGATTGTTTTTGGTCGAATTACACTTATCCAATAGAATTAGGACATGTGTCAGGGTAATAATAATATCATTTTTACCCTAAATTACCCTATTTACTTTTAACCGTGGTAAAAAAAAGTAAAAATTCACTATTCACCAAAAATTATTTTCATCTCATTGAACCACATTTTACTTACTGACATCAACCGTGTCTCTCCGATTTTTGAAATTCCACTCACAGAAGTGGTAAAATTAAGTTTAATGAAAAATTAATTTTTTTTAACTACCACTTAGTGGTTTCACTATTCATCAAAAAATGAAAGTTTCCAGAAAAATACCAAAATTTAGGCCTAAGCTATATTTGATATTATGAACTCAAAAATGATGTCTATTTTACCAAATTCAAAACATATCAGTTACATTAACTAATTTAAAAATTAATTCCCGTCGTCAAAACAAATAGCGTGTTTTTAAGAGATAATAACTATCAAAAGATTGACACTTGTTTATAACTGGTTTAAATGTGAAATTACATCCAATGACCAACATTGTATTAAATTGTAAAAATATATTCTAAATATACTTTAAAACCACTCAAATTAATAATTTATCACTATTAAATATTTCAATTAAAAAAGTTGTTTTTAATTAAAATTTAGTAATTTTCACTATTCATCAGAATATGAAAGTTATTCGAAAAGTACCAAAATTTTACCCTAAGATAATTTCGATATTCCGAATCCAAAAATGAAGTCCATTTTGAAAAAATAAAATTTAAAAAATTTCAAAAATTGGTTATTACTATTCATAACGGCTAGTTTTAATAATAGTATATCGTTGTTTAGTGAAACTTGGTATTGCGTACTACACACGCTGTCGAGGAAGGTCGCGATTGCGTGTAATGCAAGGAAAGTCAAGGATTCATGTTGTGCAAACTCTTTTTGGTGTAGCGTACAACACAAGACATTAATGAAATTAAAAAGAATATTTTTCATAAAATCTCGGGGTGTTACATTCTACCCCCCTTAAAATGAATTTCGCCCTCAAAATTCATCGGGGTTATAAATGGTTTACTATTAAAAATTTTCTTTGATAGAAACCCACATCGTAAAAAGGAATACCAAAACCAATCTTTAAAAACAAAAGTATGAAACGTAACAGTTACCCAAATAAACTAATCACTGGGTTTCCACATAGGTGAAAATATGGATATGGAAGAGAATTCTAATCATCATGTTCTGATGGAGAGTGGTAGAGAACATGGCTATGGAAAATCCATCAATCAAAAAGACATAAATTTGTGACGATCTAAGGTACCATCTGATTCATCAGATATAAGAGCACTAGGACAACATTTTTGGTTTTCAAGATCATTTCCCTAAATTTGATGAAATTAGAATTAGAAGAAATACTTTCGTGATTTCGGTATAGTCTCACCTTTGGTCGTTCTTTGGACAATTTCCACTTCATCTCTTAAAGAAATGAAGTTGAATTTGTCATTCGTGATGTGTTAGCAGATCATGTGATAGAATGACGGGTCATTCCATCTGTCTCAAACAAAAGGTTAGAAATGTTATCAAAAAATACATAAGTCCATCTATAGTGAGATTAATTATATATGGTTCCTAAAATGGACTTATACTTCATATATCATACTGTTTAATATAATAAAACTAGTTTCTACTAAACAGGGACTTCCTGTAGGCCAGTGGTAGGCGATAAAGGCCAGTCGCACTTCGGTTGTGGGTTCGATTCCCACAGCCTTGTCCGATGCGATGGGATGTCGCCCGTCCTGCAGGTTGTCCTTTTTCTAAAACTATATTACTATAAAATCCCATCAATAATATCGAAAAACCTCTATCCTTAAACAATACTAATTTATTTCCAACATAATCCATTCCAATCTTTAGGCTTATCCATAATACTGCAGTCCACTCTCATAATATAGTGAAAACGATTACCAGAGATTTAATACCATCGTTGATCCCCATATATCATACGATATGTCTTGTTGGTCACATTCCAAACATTCAAAGGCCTTAATCATGTATTCTATTGAAAAATGAATACCCATTGAACCTTAGTGAAAACATGTATGCAGTTAAAAGTTAACACTTTCCAAATACCAAAATCCTCAAAATTCTATATACTCAAACCATGATATCACTTAGTCCTTATATCAATCATGAGCTCATGAATACAGTCAAACATTTCATTTTTTCCTTATCCCTTCATTATACGCATATCATCTTTTTTCCAAAAATATCTCAATCACTTTCCATGGTTACTGGTACCATATCACTAGTGCAGAAAACGTTTTTTACGTCGGTTATTTTTAATTTTTTACGTCGGTTTCTAGCCGACATTAATACGTGCAATGTTATGAATAAAGTTTTTGACGTCGGTTATTTAAAAACCGACATCAAAAACATAAAATCATGATGTTTATCACATCGGTTATTTTAGAACCGACGTGATAAAGGGCCTGGAGAATGGTTTATCACGTCGGTTATTTTAGAACCGACGTGATAAAAGGCCTGGAGAATGGTTTATCACGTCGGTTATCGAAGAACCGACATGATAAACGGCCTGGAAAATGATTTATCACGTCCGTTCTTAAACAACCGACGTGATAAACAGGGGGTGAGGGGGTTTATCACGTCGGTTCATATAGAACCGACGTGATAAACTGGGGTGAGGGTGGTTTATCACGTCCGTTCTATAAGAACCGACGTGATAAACCGGGCTGAGCGTGGTTTATCACGTCGGTTCATATAAAACCGACGTGAAAAACCGGGGGAGGGGGGTTTATCACGTCGGTTATTGTATAACCGCCGTGATAAACCGGTGGGAGGGGGTTTATCACGTCGGTTAGTCAATAACCGACGTGATAAACCATTGTCCAGGCTGTTTAGCACGTCGGTTATTCAATAACCGACGTGCTAAACCATTCTCCAGGCCCTTTATCACGTCGGTTATTAAATAACCGACGTGATAAACCATTCTCCAGGCCTTTTATCACGTCGGTTATTAAATAACCGATGTGATAAACCATTTTCCAGGCCTTTTATCACGTCGGTTATTAAATAACCAACGTGATAAACTATTTTCCAAGCCTTTTATAACGTCGGTTATTAAATAACCGACGTGATAAACTATTTTCCAGGCATTTTATCACGTCGGTTATTAAATAACAGACGTGATAAACCCAATTTTTTTTAAACAGAATGCAGTGATCTTCTCTCCACCAGAATCAACCAGAAAATAAATCAAGAAATCATACCACAAAAACAGAAGTACATCAAAAATAAGCATGTAAATAGATAACATATAAAACTTACCCACTAGACATCATCCACCCTCATTTATACCCCATGGACATCCCTCCCCCACCCCGTTGGAGCCCTCACCCTCATGTATACCCCCTGGACAGCCCTCCCCCACCCCATTGGAGCTCCCACCCTCATGTATACCCCTTGGACAACCCTCCCCCACCCCATTGGAGCCCCCACCACACTCCTGGACTGCCCCCCGACCCCCGGACACCCCCAAACACCCCTCGACAACCCCCCATCCGCCTGAACAGCACCTCCTCACCCCCTCACCCCACTTGACAGCCCCCACCACACCCCTGGACAACCCCCCCACCCCTGGACAGCACTCCCACACCCCTGGACCGGCTTCCCACACCCCTGGACATCCCTGCCACCCCCCAAGACTGTCCCCCCACCCCACCGGACAGCCCTCCCAGACTGCTGGACACCCCCAACCCCACTGAACACACCCCCACACCCTGGGAACCCCTCCCCCACAGACCCAAATCCATACCAGAAGAACCATCAAAAGTAGACCAAAACAAGAAGTAGAGAAAAATTAAACATTCACTTATATAACATTCAAAACTTACACTGTCAACTTCAAAAAAAAACTAAATCAAACCTAAACAACTACCAAATAGACAATTAAAATGACAATATTCAAAATTACATTTTACATTACAAACAACTAAAATTCAATCAAACCTGTAAAATAATTTGACCACTCCACTTGTACGTGTTTGATGTCTTCATCAGTATAGGGTTGAGAGTCATCAAAAAGCTACAAATGAAAAAGAAGATAGTTAACATGTTTAATGAATAAATCAAATTGAAATATGATGGAAAAGTTTAAGAGGAAATCGTACCAGGTCAAAATTCACAACTGTCCCAGTTGTTATTATTTCATACATAAATCTTAACATATAATATCCGCATTCGATGAGGCCTTGTTGTTCATGACAATTCTGTTTTGAATGAGTGTAAATTCAATATATTATTTTTATGTAATAAATCAAAAAGTAAAAATTATAAATGGAAATTTACCTTCGCCTTTACATATTTGATCTTTGCATTTCTTTTCTTTGTGTTTTTTCGAAAGTAGACCCATGCACTGTTAGAAAATAATACGAATGGGGTAAATTTAAAATTCATTATAATATATAAAACTATTGAGAAATTGAAACTTAATTTTCCAATATATTCTTAAAACTTGCCCGCACATCACCATGAACAGAGCATATCCAATAAAGATCTTTCTCCCTTGGGCAAAAAATCCCTAACATCTAATGATTACTGATAAAAGGAAATTTAATGTTAGTGGTTTTTTATATTAAAAGATAATTAACTCTTTGATAGAAATGTGTTTCATACCTCTCACAAAAAGGCATCATCCAACATTGTTGGATTATACTCTTTTCAAATCTTTCATCAATATAAACCATTCTTTGTTCCTCAGTCAATGCACATGCTTCAGGGGAAATCAATTGTGGGTCCATGAATCCATATACTTCTGTCAGTTCATTCCTCTCACAAATTTTATAAAGATACCTAATACAAAACATATATAAGTATACATTTTTAATAAATATAACGCAGGGAAAAGGTGTTAAGACTTACATGGAAAAAATTTGCACCACGTTGATGCCCAACTTATCTCCAGTAACAAGCTCCATGATATTAGATTTTGTAATCCCCACACTTATTTCACGTCCACAAACATGAGATTCCATTGGAAACTCATAAAAACCCAACAACAAATGTGAATATCTTGACAATCTGTCAAGACCACTGGAATCTGTATCTGATGTCATAGCCTGTTGTCTTTGTTGTTTTCTATACAATATTTCTTTACCTTTGAAGTATTCCTGTGAAAAAAAATTGAGAATTATAGTAGTTTTCAAATGATAAAACAACTTTAATAAAAAAATAAAATAAAAGATATAACATTCATACCTCTATGGTAATGAGTCGAAGAAGTCTGGATGGCCAAACTAAAAAATGGCCGATACTCTATCCAACTGTCACCACCTCATCTGTAGGTATTGGTACCCTAGCTGATCTATCTATAATATCCTGTACAGTGACCCTCTGATTCTCTACCTCTAATTGTTGATGATGAACTGTATCTCCTATACAATATACCAACCCGTATGCTACTATATGATGTTGAGAATCATCAACATACAACTCGCAATATGTAGGAAGCTGCGGCGGAGGCGTAGGATAAAAAATGGGGTCCGCAGGCTGAGGTGGGGGAGTGGGAGCTACTGGCGGAGGTGGAGGATAAATAATGGGGTCTGCAGGGGGAGGTGGAGGAGTGGGAGCTGCAGTCTGAAATTGTCTTTGCATTTCTGCAAACATAGACTGCACCGAATCTCTAATCTTGTCTTCCATCGTCGCATTAATATTTTGAACTTCAGCCTCCAAGGATTCTATTTTTTTTATAAACCCCCTCAATGTTAGAAGTTGAAGAATGTGGAAACACTTTTCTTACCGATACACCTGTCGGATATCCTCTTACACGACCAGGATGTTCGGGCCTTCCCAATGCTGCAAATAAAATATCTTCCCTCCCAGTAGCTGTAAATGTCCCCTCTGAACTCTGCTCCTCAAGAGAGTCCTGTATTAATTAATTGAACATTTCTGTAATGATTGAAACTTATATGAAGAAAAAAGTTAACTTAAATAAATTAAATAGATATCTTACAATCCTCTCAGCTATGATTCTCGATTCTTCTGAAAGATATTTCCCTTTTTTTCCCTTCTGAGCTCTCTTCCATTTTTCATGTCTAGATGGAGGGGATGGAGGGGCCACCTCTCCAGAGCTTGAAGACTCAGCTCTTGGTTGTTGAAATTTTTCCGCTATCATTTTTTCTTCCAATAATGTATACCCTCCCCGAGATAAACTATGAGGGTATACATTTTTATATTGGATCTCCTGATGAGATTTCCTTGTTTTCTGTAATTTAAGAATAATAAATCATTAACAAAACATTAATAAAATCATTTATATAAGAAAGTATATAAAAGTTTACATTGCCCTTACCAGAAATGAATCTTTTTTTCTACTTTCAAAAAACTGTCTCCATGTGTCTTCATCTATAAAAGGATATATACGACATGGATTGTCATGACTCCTATGACCATAAATGAAATCAGATGAGAGGGTTGATTTGAAATCCCTCCATCTCCTAGAAGCCAACGATAAGCATTTCTTCCTGACTCCTCCAGTGTCAGGAATATCAAATTTCATCTGATAAAGAAGAGGTTAAACATATTATATATACCAGAAACATTAAAAGAATGGTCAAACAATGACAAAAGATCTTACCAAAATTGTCTCCCACAACTGAGAGATAATCGCTTTATCCACACCTCTCCAATCATCATACAGAATGCTTACTTTGGTCTTAGCCTGAGTTGCAACAAAACTCTTAAAATCTTTGGCATTCGGACCTCTAGGAATATCATCATCATCAAACTCAACTACTATCCTCTGATCCTGCGTACGGGCAATTGATAAGTTTGGTAAACGTGTGCAACCACGTTTACCAACCTTTGAACTCTTTGTTGTAATAGGAGCATGTGAATGTTCATCCCCAGAGGTATGACCAGCAATATGCTCCTCCCCAGAATCATGTGGTTGATCATCTGAATGATCTGTCATTATCCTTCAAATCAAAAAAAACAAACGTCAGTTCACAAATATACAAATTCAAATATTTTAATACTACTGTAATCAGAAAATAGAAAAGTGTACTAGGTTACATAATAGTAAACATTGGTAATATGGTAAGCATGTTAAACAATGGTAAAGATGGAAAAGATGGTCAAGATGGTCAAGATGGTCAAGATGGTAAAAAATGGAAAAAATGGTAAACCTGGTAAACATTGTAAACATGGTAAAGTAATTGTCAGTGAACAAATATACAAATTTAAATATTTTAATACTACTGTAATCAGAAAATAGAAAAGTGTACTAAGTTACATAATAGTAAACATTGGTAATATGGTAAGCATGTTAAACAATGGTAAAGATGTCAAAGATGGTCAAGATGGTCAAGATGGTAAAAATGGTAAACCTGGTAAACATTGTAAACATGGTAAAGTAATTGTCAGTGAACAAAAATAAGCATTTTAAAATTCATGTAATGGTTATAAACATGATAAAGTAAACTAAACAAACTTAAAACAAACAATAACATATACTTATTTTATTTTAAAACATGTTTTAATAAATAAAAAACTTACAATATCTAACATTTATGGAAAAAATAAATGTAAACAAGAAATAAACATATGTTACCTATAATTTTAGGAATGTACAGATGGATTGTTTTCCCAAATTCCTTCGTCGTGATCGTTCCTTATGGCACAAACTATGTCTTCAACATGATCGTCATTATGTTCTGTTAATATTTCCATTGAAGTAGGGATCTCACATAAATCAACATATTCATCAAGTTTATCCTCACCAACATATTGTTTTTTCCCTTGTAAAACAACAGCCCACTGCATATCTGATTGATCTACTACATAAAAAATTTGTTTTGCATGTGTTGCCATTATAAAAGAATCAGCTGTGTCTTCCAATCTATTCAGATTAACAAGTGTCATTCCAAATTCATCGTGTCTGACACTGTTGTTACCGTTAAACCATTTACAGTTAAAAACGGGAACTTTAATTTTAAAGTAATCAACCTCCCATATGTCTTCAATCACTCCATAATATGCATTTGATGCAGAAATTGGGTTTTTGTCCTTAGCACTTGAAAAATGCATTGCTTCTACAAACACCAATACACCACTATTCTGAACTGCACTTCTGTTGTCCTGATCTTTTGTATGAAATGTATAACCATTAATGTCATAACCAGACCATGTTATCACATTTAAACATGGACCACCCACTATCCATTTTAATGTCTCTGATACATCTGATCTACCAAGCAAAGTCTTTTTAATCCATGACAAAAAAGTTTTGTTGTGCTCATTCAAAATCCACATTTCTTTCTTCTTTGGATGACATTGTTTCAACTCATTAATATGCAATGTGATATATGGTTGAGCATCAGCTATGTTATTCAAGATGTATGATTCTAACTTCTTCATCTGTTCAGATGACAATGATTTGACTTTCAAGCCGTGAATCCCCTTTCTCTCATTATTAACTCGTTCATGGAGAGATGGAGGCAAACCTATGTGTTGCGCCGTAGCCAAGTAGCTCTTACAAAACTCTGCTACCTCCTCAGAAATATACTTTTCAATAATGGAGGCTTCAGGTCGATATAGATTTTTAACATACCCCTTTAATATTTTCATATACCTTTCAAAAGGATACATCCAACGAAGATATACAGGTCCACAAAGCTTTATTTCTCAAACCAGATGAATCATTAAATGCACCATTATATCAAAAAAAGTTGGAGGAAAATACATTTCCAATTGACAAAGTATAAAAATTTCATCCTTTTCCAAAATGTTCAAATCATTCACATCAATCGCCTTGTTACAAATTGAATTGAAAAAATAACACAACTTTATTATAGTCTTTCTGACACGAATGGGCAATATTCCACGCAATGCAACTGGTAGAATTTATTGCATCATGACGTGACAATCATGTGATTTCATACCTATCAACTTCAAGTCCTTCAATGAGACAAAATTTTTTACATTAGAAGAATAACCTTGAGGCACTTTGGTATCATGAAGACACTGAAAGAAGCTAATTTTCTCCCTCTTCGATAATGTATGACAAGCCGGGGGAAGAAATGTTCGTCTTCCTTTAGGAGTGGGAGCTAACTCCAAACGTATTCCCATTGATAGTAAGTCTAATCTTGCATTCAACCCATCTTTAGTCTTTCCTTTAATATCTAACAATGTTCCAATCAAAGAATCACAGATATTCTTCTCCACGTGCATGACATCAATATTATGTTTAACTTCATGATACCTCCAATATGGTAGCTCAAAAAAAATTGACCTTTTCTTCCAAATATGTCTATCATTACCAGATTTTTGTGTCTTTCCCAATGTCACGTCAAGGTTTTTCACCCTCTCAAAATACAGATCATGGGATAAAGGTTTTGGAGCAGTATCAAATTCTTGTGAGCCATTAAATGCCTTTTTTAGTCTTCTATAAGGGTGTTCCATAGGCAAAAACTTTCGATGACCCATGTACACTGTTTTTCTCCCATGATGCAATTGACAATAGGACGTCTGTTGTTCGCAAATTGGACATGCTTTATGCCCTTTAACACTGTATCCAGACAAATTTCCATACCCTGGGAAGTCATTTATAGTGAACAGAAGCACTGCATGCAGTTGAAAATATTCCATTTTATAAGAATCATACACCCTAATACCATCAGCCCATAACAGTTTCAAATCATCAATCAACGGTGACAAGTAAACATCAATATCATTACCGGGTTGCTTTGGACCAGAGATCATTGTACTCAACATGACATATTTGCGCTTCATACAAACTTCAGGAGAGAGGTTGTAAATTACCAATAAAACAGGCCATGAACTATGTGTGCTACTGAGTGTTCGGTATGGATTCATTCCATCTGTGCACAACCCTAGTCTGAGATTTCTTATTTCATTTCCAAATGTAGAATACTGCGCATCAATTTTCTTCCATTGTGGACAATCAGCTGGATGACGTATTTTTCCATCACATACCCGCTCTTCAGCATGCCATCTTAACCTTTTTGCATCATGTGAATTAGCAAATAAACTTTTGAAACGATTAATTATAGGAAGATACCAAAATACCTTTGAAGGGAGCTTTGTAATCTCTACATCACCCTGTGATTTTTCTTTCACCTTATACCGTGATGTCCCACATTTTGGACACTCTGACAGAAATTCATATTCCTTCCTATATATAATGCAGTCATTCGGACAGGCATGTATTTTCTTGTATCCCAATCCCATCGGGCATAATATTTTCTTGGCTTTGTAATGTGAATCTGGAAGATCGTTATCTTTTGGAAGAATGTCTTTCATCAATTGTAGCAGCTCTGTAAAACTTCTGTCACTCCATCCATGCTTCGCCTTCAGGTTAATCAATCTTAACACCGCCGACAGAACCGTAAAATCTGTACAACCAGGATATAATGGTTTTTCAGCATCACCATATAGACGTGAAACTGTCGGTTCTATCTCAATTTGTTCTACTACAATATCGCGAATCATTTCTTCAATTCCATCGGAGTTACCATCTTGCGAATCATCATCATCAGTGACATTCCGTCCAGTTTCACCATGCCAAATCCAAGGGCTTTAACTCGGATTAAAACCATGACATATCAGATGATCTTTTATCTCTCTACTTTTCAACTTCTTCATATTCAAACATTTCAGGCATGGACAGAAAAAAATGTCACTACTTGGAACATTTCGTTTGGAAAATTCCAAAAAGGCATCGACACCTTCCTCAAATTCATTGCTCATTCTATGTGCCGTAATCCAACTTCGACTCATTATTACCTATAACAAATATCAACAAAAAATATATATTTTTTAGATAAGACAAAACATGTTTATATGAAAAAATCATAATTTGAATGTAAAACAATTTAAAATATAAAACAAATCTTGAAAGTAGTATTAGTTTTCATAAGTACCCAACACCAAATAGCTATACATCGTAAGTGTCATGTTAAAAATATGAATATAGACCATTTGTTTTATGTTTAATAATATTGTCATATTATCTGATCATTCTGATTATATATTAGAATTACTATATCCTTTTGATCCAATATATAATCTAAGGACATTAATATTTCTTTAGAAAAAGTAATGTTAATATCATGGTAATGTAAAAAAAAGTATATGTCGAACTATATATATGTAATACTAATAAAAAAATACATATGTGTTTGGCCTGGGTTTCACACATAAAACAACTCATCTCACAGATTAAATTTTTGAATCATCCTACATAATACTTATTTTTATAACTTAGGGAATGAAAATAATAAAAGTTTTGATTTATGATACTCATTATGGGTAAACATGATATATATAAATATAATATCTAATCTCATAAAAAGATATCCATGGGGGTATAAGGGCATACACAAAGCACATGATCAAAAAGATAAGTGAAACAGTTCTATATAATCATAGATCATAAAACCTGAGTCCAAGTATAACAATTTTAGCATAACATAAGACATGATTTATATGATAGTGGGAACATGATTTAAAAAACCTTATTCACAAGATCACAACATTGGTATGTGGAATAACATAAGAGTGTGGCACAAACATAATCATATAAGTCATAACATATGTCAAGGGAAAACATAGTTTCATTCACCTCATATTGGGATATGTTAATCACTTTTCCTATAATTTATTATAATATTTCTTACCAGACACATCACATAACACATTGGACATGGTATAAACATCTGTATCCCATATTGATCTATGATATATAATGCATTGTCGAATGCATTAGAAGGATATTATGGACCCAAATGTCACATAATGACTAACCATATATATGGGTGAATCGTGATCATCAAATCATTTATAACACTTTCGTAGATCAATTAACTAACAAAAATGAAATGGGGGTCATAATTGTTTTTACAAAACATAATAATTATTAATACATAAAAATGTGTTTGGATGGTAAGATAAGATAATATACCTAATTCAATCTAATTATCATTAAATTATTTCTACCTAGATAGAAAAGACCTTTATAAAAAATATAATTTAACTTGAGAATGAAAAGAAAGTACCCTTTACCTTTTTTATAATGAAAAATCTGAAAAGGATGATAATAATATTTAGGTATTATAAGTTTTTTATGAATTATTAATAATAAAAGAAATCACCTCACTTGGTTTTGTTGAAAATCGGACATACCATCGTATTCAAGAAATCAGATACACTTTTCATGAAAAGGTCCATCATTTTTAGGAGATGACTGAAAGAAGAAATGTATTATCAGACTCACCATGAGTCCAGAATGAAATATTTGATTGTAATAGGTATGAATTGATATTTTTATGAATGCAGATGAAAACAGAAGATGGTTTTCTGATCTAGGAGTTCTAAAAATCATAATTTTTTGAAAAAATATTATGATGTAAGAATGTTGAATGAAATTTTAAGGATAGGTATTACCGATTGTACCTGGTCCAATTTCATTCATGAAAATCATTTTTTGGACAATCATATTGAAAATATGATTTTAAGAAAATAAGTACTACCAATCTTCATCCAGAAAGACACATTCCAGCTAAGTAGGAAATAATAATGTTGCTGGAAGAATGGAACGTTACAGTACCACCCATTATTTTTCAGATTTTGCTGAAGCTAATCCTCAATGTTTTAATAACCATTTGCGAGTTGAATGTTGCGAGTTGAATGAACATAATAACCATTTGCAATAAAAAAAATTCCACGAGATTCAAAAACGAACGAAAATCACATCAAGAATCGAAACAAAAACGAACGAAATAAATTCGTGGAAGGCTTACTTGAATGTCGCAAGTTGAGATGATAGATCCGAGAGGAGTGAAGAAGATAAACAATGAAGCCAAAATGAGTGTAATGCAGGCGATCGACGAGCCGATTAGGGTTTACCGCGCGAGAGAGAGACGATCCGGCGACTGTCAATCGAAAAATCGTAAATGACAGAACACAGGCTTTAATTTTTTTAAATTCTTTATAACGTCGGTTATATAATAACCGACGTTATAAACTATTTTTTAGCTTTTTTACGTCGGTTATCTTAAAACCGACGTAAAAAAACCCGATATCTACGCGTTTTTTACGTCGGTTATCAAATAACCGACATAAAACACACCGCGCTTTGGTTTTTTACGTCGGTTATTTGATAACCGACGTAAAAAACGCGTCGATATCGGGTTTTTTACGTCGGTTACAAAATAACCGACGTAAAAAACCCCCCGCGCATTGGTTTTTTACGTCCGTTATAAGATAACCGACGTAAAAACCCAACAGGCGCTATTTGTAACGTCGGTTATTAAAATAACCGACGTGAAAAATCTACTCGCCGCATTGTTACGTCGGTTATATATAACCGACGTAAAAAATGGTGACGTAAAAAATGATTTCTGCACTAGTAAAATTATTGAAAACCACAATAGACCAATACATAAATATTCCAATATTCCACGATACTATATACAAAATTATTTTGGAATCCCATTACAAAAACACTTAATCATTCCACCACATCATTGTCATATTCAACATCGCCAATGGTGATCGCATGTGACTTCCCTTTTTCCTTTTCCTTAAGTGGTTGCTCATGTCGATCATCACTAACCCTTGGATTAGGGAATTTATTAGCATAATGCCCCATTTCCTTGCACTTGAAGCATTGAAGTGTAGTAGGTTCATTCCGTGTATCCCTTCCTTTGTTTGAATCATTAGACATCTTCTTCCCATCATCATGGCATTCAAATGCCCGATGACCTTCCTTTCCACATTTGAAACATTTACTTGTCCCTTTAAGACAATCTCCACCATGCTTCTTTCCACACTTTGAGCATAAGGAAACATTCATCTTCTTTTCACCATTATTCTGAGATTTCTCCTTGAACTCCATCTTTCATTTCTTGTCAAAACTATGAGATGGATAAGTAATACCAACTTCCATTTCTACCTTGATAACACAACACACAATTTCTTCATAGCTACTGAAGTCTCTTATAGCTAATGCCCTTCGAATATTTGGTTTTAAGCCACTGAAGAATCGATCAACTTTACTTTCAGGTTGGATGATAAATCCAGATGCATACCTTGCAAGCCTTGTAAAATTCACTTCGTATATACCAACAGATTCATCATCCTTTTGCTTTAGTTCAAGAAACTCTTTCTCCATCTTTGTTCGAAGAATACAAGGGAAGTACTTATTGAAAAATAAGTTCTTGAACTCGTCCCATTCTATGGACTCAATTTCAACTCTTTGACTCGTATTCTTGATAAGATTCCACCATTGATCAGATTCACCTTCCAAACAATATACTGCTAAGATGACTTTATCATGTTCAGAACATTGAAGAACTGAAAATATCTTTTCAGTGGTACTGATCCATTGTTCAGCAAAAAGTGGATCAGAAGACCCACTAAAAGAAGGTGGACGTTGCCTCATGAAGGACTCAATAGAATATTGTTCCCTTCTCTGCTCATTTGGAAGTCTAGAATGATTCATAGCTTGTGTAAGTATAACAATAAGATTTTTCACTCCATCTCCCATAACATTTGTTTGTTCAGGAGGAAAATCATTGCATTGTCCATTGCATTGATCAACATGGTTCCTTCGGGTTCCAGCCATCGTCTAAAACCCAAAAAGAATAGTGTGAGAGGAAAAAATCATGCTAGGGAAAACAACATAATAAAGGGGGAGTACCTTCAATATCTAACATATTAGGTTTAATTCTAATATTGTTAGATCAATTCTAGGACTATAACCTATACTTATACTTAACCTTAGGGACATCCCTAGACATACCTTAGAAATATCTCTAGGGATCTCACTAAAGTTCTCGTATCCTATTTTCCAAAGGTTGACTAAACCTCCCTCTGATACCAACTGTAGAGACCCTAAGCTTGACGTACAAGGACATTACATTACTTTTGCAGAATACTTATTACATAACAAAAACACACACACAAGGACCGTAATAGTTTAGTGTCTTTGGAAACTTGGAACGTAATCTTCTAATCATGGTGAAAAATCTTCAACATCTCCCATAAAGATATTCCCCTTTTTTTTTCTTACCTAAAACCGTTCTTTATATCCTGGGGAAAAGAAAACATAAAAGGGTGAGTTCAAATGCTCAGTAATGGTAAACAAAAGAAATATCAATCACATCATATTCATAAGAACATAACTTTTGGAAATCTTAACCTGCAAAAGAGATCATAATTTCATAACATGGGATAAATCATAGAAGTGAAATGTAATCCCAATAATCATAACTTAAAACATGAAACTTTGTTTCATACACACATAATCATAGAGAATCATTTCCTATTAGTCAAGACTCATTTCCAAGACTATCTTAGTGGACAAAGTCCATTTCTGAACCGAGTTCACTCCTCGTTTCAGTCCTGTTTCACTGAACCGGTATAACCTACCGTTCTAGCCATGTCTATCTCATGATATATAAAATCTTTACCCAATGCATTGGAGGGATATATAGGTCCCACCCATCTCATAATTATACCATTCTTATGTGTGCCACAAAATCATAAACCATACATCATAGCATAACCCATGTAATAAAAATGGGAATCTTAAACATCGTGACATCATAAAACAATTCATATAAGATAAAGGAATTCATAAAAATAATTCCATCACAACATAATCAAATCAATGTATTAATAGGGATATAAACAGAACCCTTTATTATATTAGATGAAAAATAATTTTGATAAAACACTTGAACTCCATTCTTGAGGAAAATATCCTTTCTACTTCAAAAACACTTTTCCTTTCTTAAAATGTCATACAATTATAAACTAAAAGAATTTGATTAAAAATAAACTTGATAAATTGTAAAGGAAGCTTCTTGGAAATAATATTTTAAAAATTCATTCATGCCGTATAAGTTAAAAAAACATTATTCTCGTACTTTTGTCGGAAAAGTCAAAAAGTACCTCATATGAAAAACGACAAAAGATTCCTTTCATATCTTTTACTAAAAACTCACTGAAGGGTAAAATTGGATTTAAAAAATTGTATGTGGATGGAAATAATATTACATATTGAGGAAACATGGATGTGGATGATAAAATACACCCCAGTAAATACCAAAGTATAAACAATCTCGGATAAAAATGAGATTGTGATATTTCCCTTACCTTAGGTCCGATTTGCTTCGTAAGTGTCCGAAACTCCTGTATAATGATTTAAATAATGTCATTGACTTATTCCAGAATCATACTCATTGTTATGATATTATATATGGTTCACTTATGACTTTATATTACCCGTTCTTTTGTAAATTCCATGTTAAAGAGCGTTTTGGGTAAAATCGTTTCATTTGTCGTCCGTGTTTTGACTTGTAATTATTCATATGATTACTTAGATCATGATTAATTAATTCCAGAATATAAAACATGATTTATATATAATATATATTCATAATATACATATATATAATAGATCAGTAAATGGAAAGAAATACACCATTCATGGAAACGGTAGGCCGTACGTACGCATGAACGCTGTTTTCGTTTCCTTATTGAGTTGAATGGAATTAAGTAGATGACATAAATATATATACACATAAATCCAGTATCATTATTATGTCATATATTTCATGATTACTTATTATATATACTTTATAATCATTCATGAATGGTTAAAGTGGAGAATGAATCTCATCGCGTTGTGGAGACGGTAGTCCATACGTACGCACGAGCGATGATATCGTTCTCATGATCGTGGAACTGTATTGGAGTGTATGTATACTATTTCAGAATAAATATCACTTTAAAGTAATCATATATAGTTATTATTTACACCATTATACCCATCCAAGTAAGGTGGTGGTGGAAAATAGATTTCACCACGGCGTGGAGACGATATTCCGTACGTACGCACGCACGATGATTTCGTTTTCTGTAGGATGGATAGATGGTGAAATAGGGTTGTTTAATACTTATAATAATATATAAGTATATGAGTGATACTGATGTTATTACTTCATAATGAAACAACCTAAGAAGAAGAAGTGGAAGAAGAAATAAAGTTGAAAGAATCGGTAATGGACATTACCTCTTCTTTGAAGCGCCTCTTTGAGATCTCCTTTTAGGGCACTAAAATTGGTCTTTGAGGAAGACCAGAACCTCTAGGATGTTTCTAGGGAAGTGGAGAAGAGAATTTTTCAGGGGTTGGCCGAGCTTGAAGGCTCAAAGTGGTGTGAGGAAGAGAGGGAGGAGGTGCCCTTTTATAAGGGAGGAGAGGGGCTCCTTTGGAAAACTAAAAATATTATTTTATTATAAAGTCATATTCGGTTTTAAATAGTTTAAAATTGATTTATTTCGAAGCTAAGGTGGGGATGGATCGAAATCCTCTCATACAATAGAATCTAGACAAGTTTAGGTTCCTATTTTAACCTTATCATTTAAATTTAACATAAGGTTAAATAATTTTACTTTTACCGTGTCTTCTTATGTTCTTACACTATAAGGTTAATAAACTTACTATAACAAGCCAAACGAACCCCAAGTTGTTTATTATTAATATATATAACCTTATCTAAGTCATTTGGCCGAAACTTAGATTTTTAGGAATAAAATAACAATTAATAATATAATATTTGTTTTAAAAACTATTTTATGTCAATTTTGACACTATTTAGTAATTGATTTTTGTGAAAATCATAATAGAATGATTAGTTAGAAAAAAGTTAATTAAATCAATAATAACATGTCATAATAACCTAGAAAATTAGTATAATTCATAAAAAGTCTCAAATTATATTTATTTGGGTATTTATAATATCAATTATTATAATTGTTTACTATTATGGTAATTACTGCATCATCATTGTGTCATAAATAAATTAATTTATTTAATGTCTAAAAATTATAAATAAAATATTATTATGTATGAAATCTTATTATATTTATAATGAATATTTACAATCGAATTTATCGTATATATAACCCTATATTAAAAATGTTTTAGTAAATAAACTTTGATTTTAACTCTTTTAACTTTTCTTTGAATTAAATAATAATAAATGTCCTAATCTAATCCAAGTGGGCCTAAATGGTCATATTTTATTCCTAAGGTTGTTTTTGGTCAAATTAAACTTATCCAATAGAATTAGGACATGTGTTAGGGTAATAATAATATCATTGTTACCCTTAATTACCCTATTTACTTTTAACCGTGGTAAAAAAAGTAAAAAGTCACTATTCACCAAAAATTATTTTCATCTCATTGAACCACATTTTACTTACTGACATCAACCGTGTCTCTTGGATTTTTGAAATTCCACTCACAGAAGCGGTAAAATTAAGTTTTATGAAAAATTAATTTTTTTTAACTGCCACTTAGTGGTTTCACTATTCATCAAAAAATGAAAGTTTCCAGAAAAATACCAAATTTAGGCCTAAGATATATTTGATATTATGAACTCAAAAATGATGTCTATTTTACCAAATTCAAAACATATCAGTTACATTAACTAATTTAAAAATTAATTCCCGTCGTCAAAACAAATAGCGTGTTTTTAAGAGATAATAACTATCAAAAGATTGACACTTGTTTATAACTGGTTTAAATGTGAAATTACATCCAATGACCAACATTGTATTAAATTGTAAAAATATATTCTAAATATACTTTAAAACCCCTCAAATTAATAATTTATTTATTATTAATTATTTCAATTAAAAAAGTTAATTTTAATTAAAATTTAGTAATTTTCACTATTCATCAGAATATGAAAGTTATTCTAAAAGTACCAAAATTTCACCCTAAGCTAATTTCGATATTCCAAATCCAAAAATGAAGTCCATTTTGAAAAAATAAAATTTAAAAAATTTCAAAAATTGGTTATTACTATTCATAATGGCTAGTTTTAATAATAGCATATCGTTGTTTAGTGAAACTCGATATTGCGTACTACACACGCTATCGAGGAATGTCGCGATTGCGTGTAATGCAAGGCAAGTCAAGGATGCGTGTTATGCAAACTCCTTTTGGTGTAGCGTACAAAACAAGACATTAATGAAATTAAAAATAATATTTTTCATAAAATCTCGGGGTGTTACATGTTACCAATCTCGAAGAAGAAGAATAAACTGTAACAAAGGAAGCCCTTTGGGAAGATGTAAAGGTAATGTTACAATATGCTTTCTCTATTTTACTGAAAAATTATATAATGAAACATTGATTTAATTTTCATTATTACTTGTATATTTCATTTATTTTAGAATATTTATGTCCATATTCATTCCTTTCTACACCAAAACTTCCACACACTTCTTCTCTCTCAAAACCTTTTCACCCCTATAGTGTTGAAATTTATCAATTTCCTTAGAGTTCCCTCCACTACATTTTTAGGAAGAGAAATGACACTGCCATTACTCAATCACAGAGTTAATCTTGATTTTTTCATAGTAAAATCATTTTACATTGAATTAATATATTGTTTCATATTTATATTCAATTTATTTCTTTTTATTATTACTCATATAATAATTGTTTTCTAATAAATGTGGATTCTTTTGTTCGAGTTGGGGTGATTTGTTCAAAGCTGCTCATGCTTGTGAGAGATTGGACTTCGAGCCTGCAACTTAGATAATGAAAACAATGAAATGAGTCAAGAATGTGTACAAAAATCATGAAAAGGAAAATTCCTACTACTTATTTAATTAATTCTGTCACCATTTTATCTACTATATGTAAGCTAATTTCCTTATCATTTTTATCAAATACTTATTTAACTTTTTTCACAGATCTTTTGGGAAGTCATATTTTGATTTTAAATATCTACAAAAATCCAAAAAAGAGATAACAGTCCCAACTACCAATGTTACCACACTTTACATTGTCTTTCTTTGTCAAACTACAGTAGTGCATATTGTATCAATGTTCTTAGCCTAAAAACCATTTTCAGTTAAAAACATCGACTCAATATGCAGTGTTGGGAGTTCAAAAAATAAATCCAATGGAAATCATGGTAACATTTATAGTTTAGAATATTTTTATACTTTGGGACATGTAGAAATAAACTGCACCTTCGTCCAACACTTGTTGTAGCCAGTATGACTTAAAGTAATTCTTTTTATTTAAAATTGACATAAATTTTAGTAAAAAATAAAACTAACATACTCAAAACCTATAAAAAATATTCATATTGTTTTGATACATTAGGAAAATGATCCATAAATCATTTTTGATGTGAAGGAATCATCCACACCGTAATCTGATATATGATATGTCCAGTATGACTCAAAGTGTCCGTTATCAGTTTAAAATCAACATTTTAATTCAAAAAGTGCCACTCACTTAAAACCATGAAAACATGCTCGTATTGTATCGATAGTTTAGGAAAATGATTAATAAGTCATTCATGACATTTAGGTTCTGGTCTCACATCAAAAAGATACATGATGTGACCAATATAACTCAAAGTGCGTGTTTTGAGTTTAACATGAAATTTTAGTAAAAAAGACAAGAGATGTACTCAGAATAGAGAAAATGCATTCTTATTGTTTTTATACTTTAGTAAAACAATCCATAAGTCATTTGAGACATTTAGGAATTATCCTCACCTCAATCTAACTCACAATGTGACCGGTATGACTCCAAGTGTGTCTTTTAATTTAAAATTGACATTAATTTTAGTAAAAAAGACAATTGACATACTCAAAACCAAGAAAAAACATTTATATTGTTTTGATACTTTATAAAAATTATTCATAAGTCATTTTTGATGTGTATGAATCAACCTCACCTCAATCCGATACATGATGTTCTTGATACGACTCAAAGTTTCCTTTATTAGTTTAAAATTGTTATTTTAGTTCAAAAAGTGTCACTCACTAAAAACCAATAAATAATTCTCAAATTATCTTAATAATTTAGGACAATTATTAATAATCCATTTTTTACATGTAGGAATCGGTCTCATATCAAACTGATACACGATGTGGCTGGTATGACTCAAAGTGCGTGTTTCCAGTTTAAAATGACATTTTAGTAAAAAAGACAAGTGACATACTCAAAATTGAGCAAAAACATCCAGATTATTTTGAAAATTTAGTACAAATATCCATAATACATTTTGGAGGTGTAATCTACACCTCAATCCGATGCACGATGTGACTGGTATAACTCAAAGTGTTTCTTTTTATTTAAAATTAACATTAATTTTAGCAAAAAAGACAACTGACCTACTCAAAACCAAGAAAAAACATTCATATTGTTTTGATAATTTAGGAAAATAATTCATAAGTAATTTATGAAATGTATTAATAAAACACACCTCAATCAGATACACGATGAACCCGGTATGAATCAAAGTGTCCGTTATCAATTTAAAATCGATATTTTAGTTCAAAAAGTATCATGCACTGAAAACCGAGAAAATATAATCAGGTTGTCTTGATAGTTTAGGATAATGATTCATAAGTCATTTTTGATGTTTAGGAATCATTATCATGTCAAACCAACAAATGATGTGATCGGTATGACTCAAAGTGTGTGTTTCTAGTTTAAAATTACATTTTAGTAAAAAAAAGTGACATACTCAAAACTGAGAAAATACATTTGGATTGTTTTTATACTTTAGTACAATGATCCATAAGTCATTTGGGACATGTAAGAATCATCTTCAGCTCAATCCAATACACAGTGTGATCAATATGACTCAAAGTGATTCTTTTCAATATATAAGTGTCATTTTAGTTTAAAACATGCATCATATTGCCAAAACTGAGAAAACGAGCCTAGATTGTTTTATCATCATTCTATATACTATTACTTAATTAATTTACTTATCACTTTTATCTTTTACCTATTTAGTTAATTTTTATAGAGATAATGCTTGAAGACAAACAAAAAATGGTGTGACATGCAAGAATCAACCACAACTCAATCTGATACACGATGTTCATAGTATGACTCAGAGTTTAGTTTAAAATTAATACTTTTTGTTAATTTATTTCTTTATATATTACTAACATAATATTTTTTTCCTTATACATGTTATTTATTTTTCTCAAGAAGGGGTGGTTTGTTTGAAAATATCACGAGTCATGGTCAGGATCAAAAGACAAAGGAATATTTATATTTTTGAATGTATGTAATAATTTTTACTTACGTAACTGTATAAACCAATGTTTGAAATGTCTACAATATATTGTTTTTTTCTTGTATTTGTGTTTTAAATTTTATTTCATTTGGAATTTTGTATTGTTTTTTGATTTTGTTGATTTATGGTGGTGTTTTTGGTGTAGTAGTGTGTCGTTACAGTACACTTCAGTATGCCCCTTTATCAACGCTGATAAAGGACCCCTTTGTCAATTTTTTTTAGAACTGATAAAATCCTAGGGATTTTAATCTCACTCCAGTAGTAATCACTTTTATAGCACTGATAAAGGCCAGTTTTAGTGACGTTAAATTCCGATTTTGTCATAGTGAAAAAGGTTTTGAATTGCATGAAAAAGAAAAATATGAAATAAATCAGTCCTCCTGAATTTAAAAATAATTACAATATTATCATGCTCCAAAGTGAAAATAATATGGTGGGTTATAGGTTTTAGTTTAAAAATATGAACTAAAATAAAGATAAAAATTATAAATGTAAATAGATTTTTTCATTCAAGTTCTTAATAACTTTAAAGTTCCCCCATTATTCATGATCAAGAATACACACCACCAACATAATTCATACTATTTTTTTACATGAAAAATGTTTTTGATTTATAGCCTTAGTTTATGAATTGATGATACCCCAAAATCTCACAATTAATTGAATCTTTCCCCCTATTTGGAATCACCTATAATGAAAGGTTACTCACCTCTTTAGCTCCAGCCATTTTTTACAAATTCCACTAGATATATAATTTTTAGCACTTCAGCTAATAGATACATCGTACAATTGAATTAAGGAAGAAGAGATAAAACCAACAACACTACCACCACAATTGATATTACTAGTGATAAGAGTTTTAAATCAGAGTTAAAATTTAATAAGAATAAGAAGACATATACAAGGAGATGTAGAGGAATAAGGGATCTCCATAGAAGACCACCTCCAAGGAGCCAAACTGAATCCTCCCAAGGACCAGCTCCAGCCTGTAACCAGCTGAAGAAAAAAAATAATTCATAATATCCCCACACCACTGGACCCCCATTTATTACTCCCAACCACTAATAACAACTATCAAATGAAAATTACAACAGTAACCCTATTTAATATCCCCTCACAAACTTAGACTTCATAAAAAACTACCCCCAATAGATTCATACGGAAAGCCACATCTCGCGTTCCTAACATTACCTCCCTCACAAAAAACCACAATGTACCCAAGGTGGATATCCAAAAGCATGATTTTATACTCCTTAACACTGGAACATCAGGTTCAACAATAAAAAAATGTGAAAAATATATTAAAGCAACCATACACTTGGAACCATAGATCAGTCTGATCAGATTTATTAAATAGTGAAGATCCATTTCCCCTTTCATGTGGTAGATATGTTTCTCCATGGTTTTGAATAATCTTCCCAGAAATATTTGGCTGTAAAATAGACCCACCTATTTTAGTTCTAGTGATAATCTAATCACTAAAGATATTCTTGGACCAATCTTCCAAAACCCCACATTTTAGACCAAATTTATCAAAGAGGAAATCTTTACTTGTACTGAATGGAAGGTTCCCTTTAATAGAGTACTATGCACTTTGCCTCACCCCACATTCCAATGAATGGATAAATGACCTATATTCATTAACATCAATTGTACTGAACCAAAATTTTATAAATTAAATTCCATTTTTGAATGAATTAATGCCTCATTAAGTAATGTAGTTATATAAAACACATACACTACTTTGGTTATTTTGGAATGTTATAGCCTATCGAATTTAAAATACCTTTAAACATCATAACCATTGATAGTATAGTAATCTTATAGTGATAATTAAAATTAGTATATTAAGGTTTAGGATAAAATCTAATTGAAACTAACGAAAGAAGAAATGACCCCGACCAGTAGGATCGTACCCTATGAAGTCCATTTATCAGAACTTCTGAGAGAGACGACGCCACTGAGATTTTTCTATTGAAAAATCCAAATCCAAGATTCAAAAACTAAAGTATGAGTGAAACCATTTATAGGATAAGTTCAAGTTTATCAAGATTGTGAACCAAACTATATTTGTCAAACCACCCCAAGAAAGTGCCACTATCGCACACATTACCCTTATGGTGTATTCGCATGGAATAAGAGTTTATGTATCTAAACCCTACTAGTATAAATTTTTATATTTTATTTTAAATGGAATAATGATTATATTTATCCATATTTATTATTATTTTATAAATTATTATATAATGAGTTTTATAAAAAAATATTTTAATATGAAGAAATAAAAATTGTATTTTTTTGAAATATATAGTTTCCATTAAGAAAAATCTTGATAAATTTAAGAATTTTTGAAATAAATTTTATTTAAAAAAAATATTCTTATTAAATAATATTTATTTAAATATAAATGATAATATAATTTAATGAAATCTAATATAATTTTTATAAAGTTCAGAAAGTGGTTAGTGTCGTAAAAACCAGTATTTTCTAGTAAATAAGGAATATTATTTAAGTGTAAATTCTCATATTTAGAAGATTATTTTGATAAAATAAATACCATTTTTTGAAATTATCCAATGGAGAATTTTTTATAATTTTTTGAGTCAAATTTTGGGTAAAAATTAAATACGGTATAAATATATGGTATGTATTTTGACATCATAATAGCTCAAAATTTATGTAATAAATGATATAAAAAGCACCCACTACTAAAATTATGTTTCCCCTTTAAAATAACACGTTTTTAAATTTATTTGATTAATTTTATAATCCTTTAATGAATCCTCCAAAAGCTATATTATATTTTATTATTTTAAAATCAATTATTTATAAACATGACTCACTTCCACATCACCAATGGTATTATTTTAATGAGTTAGGTTCTTATCCATATAAAATATTGAAAATCACCCCTATGACAGAAATCATGGTAAAAAACCATGGATAAGTTTTTGGTTTTAATTTTTTATTATATAGAGTCCAAAACCTAAGTTTAGAAAATAATAAAAAACTATTCTCTCTTTTGATATGAATACCCACTAAATCTACCACTACTATTCACTAAAAAACCATTTATTGTGAATTTAACATCTCTTTATCCCTCTCTAAATCCCACCCATGGTGTTTACAGGATCTTAAGAAGCTCCTCCCAAGCTTTTAGAAGCACTATCTCAAGGTAAGAGATCCTATCCTCTTTATTCAAGAACTTTCTTTGCATTAAGCCTTTTTATTTACAATTGTTCATGTTGGAATATGTTTTTACACATATCTCTTATTATCTTTATGATGTACAAGTAATTTGAGACCCTCTTTCACTCTCATTAAACCCTTTAATGAATCTTTACATACACTTGTTATGCTACCGAAATTATCTCACACTTTTTCATATCAACCTTTTGTATAGTGAATACCCATACTCATTTTCACTCAAATTAATTTGATTATATATACCCATCCTTCATTGAATTGGTAATTCTATGTATGTAATCTACACTCCTTAATCATGAGGTTAAAATTGACGAAATATGTTCTTATGTTGTATGATCTATGTGATACACAAATGCATGCACATGATATGAATGTGACAGGTGGGTTTAGAATTATATGGCCCTCCAATTCATTAGGTAATGTTTTTACCACATGAGATACCTTGTATGGTTCATGGGAGGTTATTCTAAGCATGTTATGTTATTACATCTTGGTGGTTATCCTTGAATTATGTTTTATGTTTTGTGTTATTATTACATTCCTATGTTGCCTTAATGTTATCATCTTATCTCATGTTTTGATGTTCATGTTTATGATCCTAACCTCTTTTATGTCACCTTGATATGCCTCTTGACTCACATGTATATAATTTCATTATTTTATGCTTTGATTTATCCCTTAGTGGGCTTTATAGCTCACCTATTTCTTATGTACGTCCCCAGGTTATCTCATGTAGTATTAGAATATCGATGGAATATAATGACATGTCTTGGAGTTTTTAAATAATGTTATTATACCCATGTTAGATTTATTATACTATGTACCTAATTTATCAAAGAAACCAAGTGTTACGATATTTTGGGATTGTATTTAGTTTGTTTTTTTGAAATAAGTCATGAATTAAAGTGTATAAAAGATATGGGTTGTCATAGTTTATATGAGAGGAAAGTATAGTTAATTTTGGGGATATGAATTATAAAAATTTAGTGAAACACTTAGGTATAATACTAAACATATTAAAACATACCTAAATTATGGTAAATTATAGAGTAAGTGTTTTACAAGCAAAAAATTCCATGTCTAGATACCACAAGTGGATGTGGATCTGGTAGAGTTGTACCAAGGGGTAATAACCTCAAAAAGAGTGCATTGGGATTTGACTTGATTGTCACCTGGTACATGAAAATGAGGTCTTTCTAAACACCAGGTTTTATACTCCTGGGGGATATGTTTTAGTAAATTCACAGGCTCTTTATGAACTATTATGAAGGGAACAAAAATTCCCATAAAATTTTATGTTAGGAAATAGATCATAGATAACTTATATTGAAACCTATAAATTCATAGGTTAATTAATATATGTCATTTATGAGTTATCCATTCAAAGTTCATAGTTTTCATTTTATGTGTTTAATAGTTTAAATATTCTCATCCCTAATTTTCCCTTTATTTTATTCAATGGTTGGAAATAATAGGAATTGAGTCAACAACCAATGTGAGGGGAAATGTGATGACTAACCAAATAAGATATCTAGCTAGATGGGAGAAGGAATCAAGAACTTAATTACAATAATTTCTCAATTATCTCATGTTTTGAACAAAAACATGAATCAGGAGGAACACCCAAATTCCCCCTAAGAAAGAGAAAGTTTCAATTAAGACCTTTATAAGACAAAAGCCTCTGAATTTTAATGGATCTTTCAATCCCTTAATCATAGAACAATGGATAACCTCCATTGAAAAGGTCTTCTCCATCCTTTAATGCTCTAAAAAATAGAATGTCGTGTTGGATGTTTATTGTATAGAGGGGGAAATTGATCAATGGTGTACATTGATAAAAAATACAAAGCCCAAGGAGAATATTAAAGCTATGAAGTGGGAAGAATTTTGTAAAATGTTTTTCAATAAATATTTTCCTCCAAATCTCTGGATTAAAATGGAGAGGGATTTCATTTCCCTTAAGAAAAAAGATGACGAATCTATTGGGGCACATAAAGAAAATTTCACAAGACTTGTATGATATGCCTCCTATTTTTTCATCCCTGAAATTAAAATTGACAACTTTTTTGGTGGGTTAAATCTGAATCTATGAAAATATTTTATGATTTGAGACTTTGATTGATATGATGAAATTGTCTGATGTACCCTCAATGTTGAAATAGAGATTAGAAAATCTCAAGGACCTCATGAGTCTGGAGACAGGAAGCGAAGAATAGAGTTAAATTTTGGCGGACCAATAGGTAAATCTCACGAGGGAAAGAAATTCCAACATCCCACTTGTCAAAAGTGTGGATAGAAGCATCTGGAAAATTTCCTAAAGGGAACAAGGAAATTATTTAGGTTCAGGAAGAAAGGGAAACTTCCTAGAGAATTCCAATGGAAGAAACCCACTGATGTGATGGAAGAAAGGAATTCTCTAGTCGACCATCAATTTGTTGTCCAATGTTACAACTTCAAGGAACAAGACACTAGGTGAATCAATTCACTAAGCCAATGCTTGTCAATGATAACCTAAGACAACAAGCTCTAAGGCATAGAGAGTAAGGGTGAGATTATTCCATCACAACTACTGAGGTATACCCTAAAAACAAAATGGTTATGGGTACACTAGTTATTCATTCGAGGATAGAGAACATACTATTTGATTCTTATTATAAGTATTCTTTCACATCATGCAAGTTTAGTGCAAATATTCAAACACCACCTCAAAACATGGAAGTCAAGTTATCAATGAAGAAAAAAATGGGTCAATTATTGCATCTAAAGCATATAACTCATCCCCTATAAAAATTTGTGGTATGAACTTCCCAAAAAACCACGAGATACTCCCTTTTGTATAATTTAATGTTATTCTGGGTATGGATTGGTTTTCCTTTTATAAAGCCAACATAAATTGTCAATAAAAGTAAATCACTATCTATTTTTAAAATATTCTTCTGATTCTATACAAGTGCAAGGAGGGAGATGAATCTCCTTTGGAATCATCATCTCAAGCATGGATATTATTACCTTATGAGTAAGTGTATCTAGATTAAATGATTGATACTAAGGAAACAATCATACTTGATGACATTCCCATTGTGAGGGAATTCACTGATGTATTACTTAGAGAATCATCTAGTCTTCCTCCTAGACAATAGGTTGAGTTCTTGATCAAACTTATACCTATATCTTTGAAAATATTCGAGACTCCATACAGACTGGTCATTGTTGAACTTGAATAGTTGAAGAAGAAACTATAGAATAATATAGATAAAGGGGTTATCCGCTGACGTGTTTCACCGTGAGGTGTTTTGGTCTATTTCTTCAAGAATAAAGATGGGTTAATGCACCTCTATATCGATTATCATGAGTTCAACAAGACCATGATAAAGAATAAGCATCCTCTATCACAAATCTATGACTTGTTTTATTAACTATGTGGAACCCAATACTTCTATAAGTTAAATATTCGGTCAGGATATTATCAAGTAAAGTTGAATAAGGAGAATATCACCAAGACCGTTTTCATACAAGGTACGAGAACTATGATTTCATAGAAATTCCATTTGGACTCACTAATTCTCTAGCCATCTTCATAGACTTAATAAATATGGAATTTAGGGATTACCTCAACAAATTTGTGGCAGTCTTTATAGACGATATTCTTATCTACTTCAAAAGTAAATAGGAACATGAAGATAATTTGAATATTGTACTGAAGACCTTGTTAAAGGAAAATTTATATGAAAAGTATAGTAAATACAAGTTCTTGACATAGAAAATAACATTTATAGGAAATTTTATGAACAAAAAAGGTAAATTTGTGGATCCTTCAAAAACATAGGCAATTGAAGGATGAAATAGACCAACTATGTGAAAAAAATATACAGTTTCCTTGAATTAGTTAGGTTCTATTTTTTATTTGTGAGAAACTTCTCATGATTGTCAAGTTCACTAAACAAGCTAACTCTAAAGGGATTCAAGTTTGTCTGGACTGATGAATGTAATGAGATATTTAAATAGTTAAAGAAGAGGCTAATCACTACATCTGTGCTCAAATTTCCCACCATTTGGGAAGGATCTGTGATCTTCAATGATGCATACAAAAACATATTTGGTTGTGTACTCATGTAAGATGCAAAAGTGATAGCCTATGCCTTCGTCAAATTAAATATCCATGAAAAGAACTACCCTACACATGATCTAGAGTAGGATGAGGTGATATTCACACTAAATATTTGGATACATGATCTCTATGGGGAGAAGTGTGACATATATATGGATCATAAAAGACTCAAGTATATATTCACACAAAAGGATTTTAATATGCCCCAATGATAATGGTTAGAGATGGTCAAAGATTATAATTATTCAATCCATTACCATCCATAGAAGGAAAAAAAAGTGGTAGAAGCTTAGAGTATAAAGGATCCTAGAACCCTATCCATGACGAGGAGTGAAAGGGATCCAATCTTCTTAGACATGAAAAGGATGAACATGATAATAATAAAAGGATTTTCATCATACCTTACTCAAATAACTTCTCAACCATCCATTATTGAGAGAATCAAGAAGGCCTAAAAAGATGAAGAGGTTCTACAAAAAAGTAGTGAATATTCTAAAGTTCAACTTTTTTGAAGACAGAGTTATAAGTTTTGGAACCGAGATATGTGTCCCATCAAAAATAGAATTGAAGAGGAAACCTTTAGATGATACACATAACTCTTCTTTATCTATTCATATAGGAAGCACTAATATGTATATAGATCTAAAGAAAAACCTATGGTGGGATAACATAAAGAGTTATATTGAAATTTTTTTATCTCAATTCTTGGTATTCCAACAAGTCAATGATGAATGAAAAAAGTCTAAGGGTATGAGGAAACCATTTCCCATACCAATATGGAAATGGGAAAACATAACCATGGATTTCATCACAGAATACCCTAGAACATATAAAGGTAAAAATGTCATATGGGTGGTAGTTGATCTCCTTACAAATTCAGTGCATTTCATTGCTATCAAAGAAGATTTAACTTTTTACCAACTCTCCAAGATATACAAAAGATAAGTGATAATACTACACAGAGTGACACCCTTCATTGTATCCGATTGAGATCTTATGTTTACCTAGAGGTTTTAGAGAATACTTCAGCAAGCATTGGATACAAAGCTAAGTTTCAGCATAGATTATCACCCAAAAATGTATGATCAGTTTTAAACAACCATTCAAAATATAGAGGATATGATGAGATCTTGTTCAATGGATTTCCAAGGATGCTGGGATCAACACCTTCTCCTAGAAAAGTTCTTATATAATAATAGTTTCTAATATAGTATTTAAATGCAACCATATGAGGCCCTGTATAGGAAGCAGTGTCTGACTCCAACATTCTAGGATGAATTTGGAGAGTGGAAACTGATGGTACTTGATCTTATCTAAGAGATGTCAGAGACGGTTCAAATCATTCAGTGTTATATTAAATCCACAAAAATTAAATAGAAAATCTATGCATCAAATCATCAAAGAGACCTGGAGTTTGAGGTTAGAGATGACGTGTTCCTTCATATATCATCATGGAATAAATTCATGAGGTTTGCAAAAAATGTAAAGCTTAACCCAAGATACATCGACCCCTTTGAGATCCTTAATCACAATGTGGTTGTGGTCCATCGACTAGCGCTCCCACATAAATTATCTCAAGTACATGATGTGTTTCATGTATACCTATTGAGGAAGTACATACTAGACCCATTACATGTACTAAATATAAAGTTAGTACCCATGGAGAATTATATTTCATATGAGGAGAAACCGCTGAAGATCTTAGATCGTAGAGATGAAGTTCTACGAAACAAGACAACTCATCTGGTAAAAGTATTGTGGAAGAACCACAATTTTAAGGAAGCAACTTGGGAACCAAAAGAGACAATGAAACAGAAGTACCCTTATCTATTTTAGTGTATTAAATGAAATTTCTAAGGTGAATTTTTTGAATGGGGGAAGAATGTAATGACCCAAACTTTTACCAATGAAATTACCTTTTTAAATGAATAAATTTATTACTAGGTAATGTAGTTATAGAAAACATATGCACCAATTTGGTTATTTTGTATTTTTATAGCCTATAAATTTTAAAATACTGTTAAGCATAATAATAATTGATAATATAGTATTTTTATATTGATTGTTAAGAATAATATATTAAGTGTTATGGTAAAATCCAATTTACATAGATGGAAGAAGCAATAACCTCGACCAATAGGATTGTAGCTTATGAAGCTTATTTATCGGAGCTTCCAAGGGAGATGGAATCATCGATCATTTATCTTGACCAAGACCAAACTGATATTAAATAACTAAATCATGAGAGAAACCATTTACAGGATAAGTTCAAGATTATCGAGATCATAAACCAAACTATGTTCTTTGAACCACCCTAAGAAAGTTTCACCATTGCACACCTTACCCTTAGGGAATATGTAGGTGTAATAAGGGGTTATGTATATAGACTCTTGTATTATAAATTTTTATATTTTATTTTAAATTAAATAATGATTATATTTATCCATTATTATTATTATTTTATAAATGATTATATAACGAGTTTGATAAAAATAATATTTTTATACGATGAAATCAAGATTGTATTTTTAGAAAATATATAGTTTCCCATAAGAAACCCTTTGATCAATCCATTTTTTAAATAAATTTTATTTTAATAAAACATTCTTATAAATAATATTTATTTAAATATAAATGATAATATAATTTAATTAATTCCAATATAATTTTTATAAAGGTTAGAAAGTGGTTAGTGTCATAAAATCCAATATTTTCCAATAAATAAGGATTTTTATTTAAGTGTAAATTCTCATATTTCGAAAATTATTTTGGTAAAATAAATATTATTTTTGAAATAATCATGTATAAATTATCCAATGGTTATTTTTTCATAATTTTATACAATGGTCGAATTTTAGGGTAAAAATCAAATATAGTATGTATTATGACATCATAATATACCAAAAGTGATGTAATAAATGTTATAAAAGGAATACATAACCAGAAATCATGTTTACCCATTAAAATAATTTGTTTTTGAAGTTATTTGATTAATTTTATAATCCTTTCAAAAATCTTCCAAAACCTATATTATATTTTAAGATTTTTATATCAAATTTTTATCAACATGGATGACTTCCACATCACCAATGATATTATTTTAATGAGTTTGGTTCTTAGAGTTATAAAACATTAAAAACCAATCCTATCTTTCAAAAACCACAGAAAAAAACCATGAGAAGGTTTTTGGTTTTGAATATTTTATTATAGAGTTCAAAACCTATGTTTATAAAATAATAAAGAATTATCCCCTCTTTTACTATAAATACTCACTCAATATCCCACTCCAATTCACAAAAAACCCATTTATAATGAAGTTAATCTCCCTATATTTCTTTAAATCTCTCTCATGATGTTCCTAAGATCTTAAGAATCTCCTATCAAGCTTTTAAAAGCACCCTCTCAAGGTAAGGGATTATATCCTCTTTATTTAAGCACTTTCTTTTTATTATTCCAGTTGATTTATAATTTTTCATGTTGGAATATGTTTTTAAAAATATCTCCTACTGTCCTTAATATTTATAAGTAGTTATAGACCCCATTTCACTCTTATTAAACCCTTCCAAGAGGGGTGTGGTGTGTGTGTGGGGGGGGGGTGAATTTAGTTTTTGAAAATTTCTTCGCTTAAAAACCACCCTCTTGAAAATAAAATGATAAATTTTGATATTTTATTAACACATGAATGAATAAAAAAAAGAACAAAAAAAGTGACTAGACACCATATATTTATAGTGTTTTGGGGAATGGGGATCCCTTGGTCCTCTCTACCAATGCTCAACTCTAAGATCCTAGTGATTTTCACTAGATTAATCCTTTTACTGGAGACTGTTAGTCCTTTTCCTTGAGACTGCATGACTGAGTGGAAGTAGTTGACACTTGGTACAATACTAAAATCTTATAACAAAGCTCAAACATGGATTTACATAACACCATCCTTCAAATTTATTTTACTAGTATCCTTCACAATGAGATAGAATAAACATAATTTATAGATGATGCTCACAGTTGTAAGATACAACTAACAGAAGAGAAGAAATATCTGAGAAAGTATATAAGAATGAAATGAATCTATATGATATAATTATAAAAAAAAGAAATGGTGATATTGATAGAACAACTGCAGAACTTGAATCTTCTTCTTTTTTGTATAAAAAATAGAGCAACGCACTGAGAGAGTCGAGAGAGAGAGAGATATGATAGTGAAAGTTCTTCTATTATTATATATGTTCTCTATGTTTCTATTATTCACTACACATGAAAAAATGAATGAAAAACTTATATTTTAGTTTAAAAACATTAGATTCATAAAATATTGTCTTGAAATTAAATTTTACACATCCTTTTCTCAAAAATACCTCAACAACAGTGCTGACCATTAAATTATCCTTGTACTATTTTCTTGTCTTGGTACTTGTAACCTTTTTATGATCAATTTTACAATAAAGAGGTAAATAAACATTTAATTCATGAAAAATAGAATTAATTTTACCTAAAATTATACCATTGATAATAAATAATAGGTTGCAGAATGATGTAGCTGATTCTAGATCACCATGTAGTTGAATTCCACTAATTTGAATTCACATAACTGAATTGATCTACATAATCATTCTTCATATAGCCAAATTTTGTTGTCTTTCTTCATGTAGTTGAATGAATTGTACAACTGATTAAAACCATGTAGATGAATCAAATATCTGATTACCCACATAACCAATTCATGTATCTTCTTGATCGATATAACTAATTGCTCACGTAGTCTATTCATCGACATAGGTGATTTTTACATAGTCGTTTTTGTGATGTAGTCATTTTACATAGGATAATCCTTCACATAACCAACTGACATAGATAATTTCTTGATGTATCTGTTTCTCCACATAGATGATATTCCATACTTGGGAAAATTTCAGCAAACTTCCAAAACTTCATAACTAATCAGTAGAATGGGTTAAATGAAGATAATACCTAATGAGCATAATTAAAATAAAAAAAAAATCAGTAATATATGAAGGGTATTTGAGATAATAAAAATCTAAAGCACATGGTATATGTTTTAATAACATTAATAATCCAATAATCTCCCCCCTTTTGATTATCACAAAATCCATTAAACATTAAACATGAAATTTTAATAGATTTAAATGATTACAAAAAAAATCTATATAATATTTAGATTTATTTTATAATTTTATTTTTATCCTTTTCTTATCCCCCTTAATTAGACACTTCTTCTCAAAAGTTTTCTTACCCCCCTTTGGTAAAATTCTTCCCCTTTTTGTGTTATTAAAAATGAAGAGTAATGCAAGGAAGAACACTATTAATTTAGTATAATTTAGCACTTAGAGTAATGAACTGGTTAAATACAATGATAAAACTGAATGTGAATTGTTGAAAAGACTAGATTTCAGAACATGTATCATGATAAAAAAATTCATAAAGATGAAAAATATTTAATGAAATCAATCACTAAGAGACACATTAAATGAAAACAATTTCTAATAAAGAAAACAAAGAGATAAAACAAATTAAATGAAAATAATATCTAAGAAAGAAAAAAAGAGAAAAAATACATTAAATGAAAATAATCCCTAATAAATAAAGAAGAAATGGATAAAAAAGGATTTCATTAATTATCAACATTTGTAAAAAAAATACATCCACTCATATCCAAAAAAGTACATATACAACACACTAGTCATAAGACCTGATCTTATGGATTGGTTCAAACTGAGAAGGAGGTTTTGGTTGAGGAATCTTGAAAGTAGGAGAGGTATGAGAGGTAGTAGGAGGTTTAATTATTAGAGGAAATACACATTTTCCAACCTCTATAGTAGCATAGTCTATAAATACAATTTTTTATCTATCTCTTGTATTCTGAGTAGGTGTATTGATAACTCCTTCAAGATTTCATGAAGCTATACTGAAATCATAGGAACTAGTAGGGAAAAATTCTAATTTCTTTTGAGGCCCCGAAGGTGAATATTCTTGAGTAAAGTGTTCAGAAACAAGGGTAACATCAACTTTGGATTATTCTTTACTATAAATGTTGGCTAGATAATAAAGAGATTATACTCTTTTTCTGGAACCTATAAAGGTATGTGGATATATTGGTCTAAGAGTTCTTCTACCTCTAAGATTGAATATAGAATCTTTACACATTTCAATCCTCATGATGATATATAACTTAAAGAATTCCAAAATTTCATTGGATTTTTTTTTCATTTTAGAAACTGAAGAGATACCACTGTACAAAATTCCTTTGATGGATTCAATCTATCTAGAAGATAAAATATGAGCAACACTAAACAAGGTAGTGGTCTGAGAACTATAGGGAACTAAAGAAGGTTATGCATACATCATTTTCTGAATCCGTTTTGCTGAAACTTTCAAACTAATCAATGGGCCTTATATATATATTCAAACTTGTGAATCACATTGGCTAATTGTTCTACTAAAACTTGAGTGACCTATTAAAAAATACTATAAGGGGTTTTATGAACTAAAACATTAAAAATAGGTTTTATTTCAGCAAACACATGGGAAACTTGAGTAAAAAAAACTTTTTTAGACAACAAGATCTCTTCTTGTAGTAGCAACTGGAAAAAATGGAGTTGCCTCAGACTCCAAGAAACTAAAATCCTCTTATGAAGAGTCTGTGTATAGGCATTCAACTTTCTCATAAATATTGACCAACATATCTTTAAATCGCTGATGACTTATAGTTCCTGGACCAATCAAATGTGAAATCATTCCCTGAACATTTTGAGAAACTCATAAGATTTATTTCATCTTTCCACTAATAAATTCCTCAAGGAATATCACCATCTCATTTAATGAAATATTAGTCCCAAAACCAAGACTTCTAACAGCTTTACTTGTGTCTTGGAACTTATCCAAAAGATATTTCTTAAAATCTTGCATTAGCACAGGTGTGAAAAAATCATAATGAAGAGATTGAATCTGAGAGGAAATGGAATCCAACTCAGAAGATATTTGATCAAAATGATTTTAAAATTCAGGAATCACTGAAGGTGTAGATAAATAAGTGGTATTTGGTTGAAATATCTTAATTAATTAAAACTAAATTACCACTATACTCTTAAAAGTATGTAATATTTATTTCATTTCAGACTTAAAACTATGAATCTGACCAAATTAATCTTGTGACATATCATATTGAACCATAGAAAGATTTTGAATAATTTCCCTTTGATCTAAAATAAGAACACTAAGCTCATTTATCTCAAAATTGGTATAAAAAACTCATCTAAGTCCATTTACTTGAGTTTTAAACTTCTAAATATATTTAGAATTCAACTCAGAGTTAAAAGGTTTTACATGGTTCATATTTTTGGTCAAGTCAGTTTGGGATGCCATTATCCCAACTAGCATGTCAACGTTAGCTCCAGAAACCAAATTTTCCTTGAGTTTTATAATCTCATCTATATAGGATATAATCTCTTTAAAACCATTATAATATCCTATAAGATTATTAAATTAATTTATTATAGCATAAGTAAAGGTATTTATATCAGAAGTATCATAAATCTCGCTAACAGATGGTGCATCCTCTTGCACATGAGGAGGTGATGAAATGAGTGGTGTATGAGAATGATCAGTAGTTTGCATTACCACATCCTTGACCCATATCTATAATGATTAGGAGATCTAGTAAGAATTGGATAAACTTTAGGGTGACCCACTTTAGGTTCATCTCTATCCACTATCACCGACACACTTAGCATAGTTTCAATTGGTCTTTCCTCATGAGTTACATCAGTTTTCTCAACAACTGACTCAACACGCTGAACTAATTCAGCTTAAAAAACTTCACCATCATGGGTCTGGACTATCTCTTCTATACCTGGTTTGATTTCTAGAAAATGAGGCTATGATCCAAAAACTACTAACTCCTACACCTCCCTAACATGCACCATCTCAATAGGTGTTTCATCCCTAATTAGTGTGGTTTTGGATGGTTACCCCTAAGGTACACCTTCTTTTCTAATAGTCTTTAAATAATTTGAATTTCTATCCTAAAAGTATCCAAAATCCTTCAAGAACATGATATAAATGGTATTACTTTTAAGGAACATCACAGTCACTCCCTCATTGAGATCCAACTTTTCTTCTTTAATACAAGGGAGATGAGTCTTCCATAAGGGTAATAATTTAACTTTATTTTCCCTTGATATAAATGATGCATAAACTACATCATATACTAAGTAAAATTTATTTAATATTGTTAATCAGGACATATAAGATGTACATATTATGAAATAACACCTTTTCCATTTCTCTGGCTCTTCGGGAAATCCCAATCTGAATAAACTTACAAATAACTTTCCATTCAACTTCTAAATACTTTAAAACATTCTTTTTAAAATTAAAGATTCTAAAAAAGAACTTGAAAACTATAGTTGGTCTCACTGCACTTGCACCAACTAGTGTTGGGCTAAAGCTAAACCCCACCTCATGAGGATAGTGAAAGATTTCATCTATTTCCACTGATGAAATGGACACATATTTTCCATTGAAAATTGACAAAAACATATCCTTTGTTTCACCAAATTGGAATTCCTCATTCCTCATGAACTCGTTCAATTCATCCTCAAACAGAAAACCTTGAATTATTCTCATAAAAAATGAACTCACATCCTTAAAACTGAAAGAATTTATTCATCAAGATTTTGGTACTATTTAACCAATCCATATCCATGGTTTTTTCCAGCTAATACGATGTGTGTCACACTGCTTAACTTATCTTTCTTGGAAGAACTAGAATTTCCACCATCTACATGCTTGGAATTTCCCATCAAATAAGGTTGAGAAATGATTGAGAGAGATGAAGGAAGAATAGGGTGATGGTTCATATTCTAAGAGAAGGAACATAAGTTAAGGGTGAAAGGGTTAAGTCTCCATCCAATCTTTTAGGTCATATAACCAATTTAAAAAAGGGTTATGTAGGAGATTTATAATTTTGGATCGATTTTGAATTAAAATAAATAAAACAAAATAGAAGAGAAATAAAAAATAACTAACTTTTTCTTAAGGTGACCAAATGAATTTATAAATTTGAGTTAGTCATAAATAACTATAGGAATAAAAATAAAAAAAGAATAAATTAATTTAATTTCTATAATGAATTAAAATATTAATAAATTAATAAATAATTCATAATTTGAAATTCAAATAAAAAATATATACTAGACTTATTTAAATTCAAATAACCTCAATTATATTTTAATAAAATCAAAACATTTACATGTAAGGGTATTTGTAAAAATATCTATAAACTTGTTCTTAGTAGAGATAAACTCAAGAGTAATATCAATTTTTTTAGCACAATATCTCAAGAAATGATGCCTTAGATCTATGTGCTTTGTTCTATAACGATTTATCATATTTTTTGAAATTTTGATAGCACTAGTGTTATCACATTTGATTGAGACTTGATTATAATTGAATCTAAAATACATTAAGATGTGTTTCATCCACAACACTTGTACACAAAAACTACCAATAACTATATATTATTCTTTATCAGTAGATAATGCAACAAAGTATTATTTCATACTAGACCAGGTCAATAGGGATTTTCCTAGAAAATAGAAGGTTCCTAAGGTGCTCTTCCTATCTAGTCTAGAACCACCAAATTCATCATTTTAAAAATAATTCAAATTAAAATTAAAAGTTTTTGTAAAAAATTAAGTGTAATTTTTCCTTTTAAATACCTTAAAATTATTTTGGATTCTTTTAAATGAGATTCCTTGGGATTTTCTTGAAATCTAAAAAATAAATATACTGAAAACATGATGACAGGTTTACTAGCTGTTAGATATAAGAGACCCCCACTTATTACTATATACAACTTGTTGGAAACTAGTTTAACAACTTTAACCAAGTCAATATTTTCATTATAAATCATTTTAGTTGTATGTACTATACCACTTTCGAGTCCAAGCCTCTTAAGTCAAGTATGCATTTATTTTGATTCACCACATTCCAAACGTCTTTGATAAATCTAAAAACCTATACAATAATTTAACTTACCCATAATTTTCATTTCAAACTCTTTTTTCCTGAGTTTTAGAAATTCATTATTTTTTTTATTTTTAGAACCAAAAATCACATCATCAACATATATTAGAACTATTAAAATATATGAAGATGGAGTTTTCTTGAAAAAGTATGATATTCTACCCCTACTGAAAAACCATTCGATAAAATAAAATAACTTAAACAATCATAACAAGATCTAGGTTCTTGTTTAAGGCCATAAAAAGCATTAGTAAGTTTGAAAACTGAATTTGGAAAATGAAGATTTTCAAAACCATGAGGGTTTTCAACAAAGAATTTCTCCATAAGAAAATATTTTAAAAAAGAAAATTTTACATAAATCTAATATAATTTGAAATTAATATGTGATGCATAGTCCATAAGAATCATAATGGATTATAATCTAGATACAGTTGAAAAGATCTATTCATAATATATACCTTCCTCTTGGTTATACTCTTTAGCTACTAGTCTAGCCTTCTTCCTAGTGACCACACCATGACCATCCTATATATTTCTAAAAGAACATTTTTTTCCTATAAAAAGATAGTTAGAGGGTCTATCAACTAAATCTCATACATTTATCCTCATTAATTGGTTCAAATATTTTTACATTTCTAAAACCCAACTCTCATCCACTAAGGCTTCTTATATAGTTTTAGGTTCTAGATGAGATAAAAAGACAGAAAATTGTACAAGATTTACTACACTCATTCTAGTCATAATCCCTTAATCTAAACTTAGTATAATAACTTTTAAGGGATGGTTATTAAGGGATCTAGGTTTTCTAGGCAACACACTTTCTAGTTCACCAGTATCCATCCTTTTAGTATTTGGTTCACCAAAATCAATTCCCAGCTCAACATAATTTTTTTTTCAAAGAGAGGTTTAGGTCTCATGTTCTTAGAATAATATTTTAGCTCACCAAATTGAGTCATTTTGTGATCAAAAGGATCAATCTCATAAAATTTCACATGATTTGATTCTTCAACAATCTTTGATTTTTTTTAAAAACTCTATATGCCTTAAAAGTAGTAGAATATAAAATAAAGATTCCTTCATCAACCTTTGGATCAAATTTAACATGATTATCCTTGGTGTTTAGAATATAAAATTTTCAACCAAATACTTTGAAGTATCCAACTTTTGTATTTCTATTATTTTATAGCTCATATTGTGTTTTCTTCAAAATAGGCCTAATTAGAACTCTTTTTATGACATAACATGCTATATTTACAGTCTCATCCCAAAAATGAGTGGGAAAGTTATATTCACATAACATTGGTCAAGATATTTATTTCAAAATTCTATTACTTATTTCAAAAACATTATTTTGTTAAGGTGTCCCAAGGGTAGAAAAAGTATGCTTGATACCAGGTTTTAAATAATAAGAACTGAACTCATGGCTTTGAAATTATCCTCCATGGTCACTTCTTCAAGAAATGATTTTGGTATCTCTCTCTTTTTTAACTAATTTATAAAAACTTATAAAAAAAGAACAATTTTAACTCTTAACACTCAAAAAGAAAACCCAAGTAAATCTTGAAAAATCATCATCTAATACACAACCAAAATATTTTCCTCTTAAAATTGTAGTTCTAGATGGCCCAAACAAATCCATATGAATAAGTTATAGGGGTATAGAAGTAGAAACCTCTTTAATTGGTTTAAAATACGTCTTGTGTTTCCGAAAGGTATCTAAACCCGAAAGCCCGAGCGGCTCAGCCCAGCTTAGGCTTCGTCGGGCCAGGCTGATGGTTCTTCAGACCAGGACTGAGCTTATCCAAGAAGGCCCACGGGCTGGGCCAGCCCGTTTGTAGCCCCACCCACTGGCCAGTCTAAAGCCTGGGTTTCTCTAAAAAAACAAGGAAACTGCTGTTAGGGAGATTCGAACCCCCCTACCACAAGCTTCTAAGGCTACACCTAGACCAACTGGTCCAAGTGGTGTGCCTGAATAAAAACTACACAACTAGATATATATATATATATAAACAAATTTATTAATAAAAAAACACATGAAATATTTGTTTTTTGGGTTACAAACATACTAATTAAATACATTTCATTTTATTTAATTAAATGAATGCATATTAATTCATTTTATTATATATCATTTACATTTCAGTGTTGATAATGAGCTCGACATGTTGTCAAGCCCTACCGAAGATACAACTTCACAATCAAATTATTTTTTTTATGTTTGATGTAATTAATTTTTTTAATAGAATAAATATATAAATATAATGTATTTTTTTATTCAATATATTTTATTTTTTTCCATCACACAGATAAATAGTGTAATTTCTTAATGTTTAATTATTATGAACTTTTTTTTATCACAAATAATATATATTTTTTGTTAAATAATGTTTAATAATTTTAGGGATAATATATATATTTATATATACATAATTATATATCAATGATTTAACATTATATATATATATATATATTATAACTCATAATATATTAACAAAAAATAGCACTCATTGACTAATGATCATGTCCCCCTAACCTCATTAATTTTATAAGCATGTTTTCATATATTATATATAAAATATATTCATATATACATCTATTTAGAAAAAACCCACTCACTGCTGTGCACACCCCCAACCCCTCATTAATTTTTTATAACTTACACATAATATATATATATATTCATATATATAAATCAATTTATAAAAAAATAACATATCCACCCAATATAAAATTTTAATAAAAAAATAAAATAAACATTAAAAAAATACATGTAAAAAATACACATTAAAAAAAATCATTTTAAAAAAACTTTTAAAAATAAATGTGAAAAAAACGTTTTAAACAAATGTTAAAAAAATATTTAAATGAAAAGGTTTTAAAAAAATGCTTTAAACTCACCCACTACTGAGCACCCACCCAAACCCCTCATTATTATTTTTACAACTTGCACATAATATATATAGATAAATAAATTTATAAAAAAATAACATAACCACCCACTATAAAATGTTGATAAAAAAATAAAATAAACATTTCTATAAAATAACTATTAAAACATTTAAAAAAATTTATTAAAAAAATAATTAAAGAAAATATGTTTAAAAAAAATATAAAATTATTTATTTTTTTAAAAATAAATGTAAAAAAATGTTTTAAACAAATGTTTAAAAAACATTTAAATAACATGGTTTTTAAAAAATGTGTTAATCCCACCCACTATTGTGCACCCCCAACCCCTTATTAATTTTTTTTATAACTCACACATAATATATATAGATTCACATATATAAATTAGTTTAGAAAAAAATAACATAACCTCCTACTATGAAATGTTAATAAAAAAAATAAATGTTTTTAAAATAAATTTTTTCAAACATTTTAAAAAAATACATGTAAAAAAAGTTGTTTAAAAAATAAGTTTTATAAAAAATTTCTAAAAAATCATTTAAAAAAGTCTTAAAAATAAATTTAAAAAAACGTCTTAAAAAATGTTAATAATCATTTAAATACCAAGGTTTTAAAAAAATGATTTAAACCCATGGACTGATGTGCACCCCCAACCCCTAATTAATTTTTTTTTACAACTTGCACATAATATATATAGATTCACATATATAAATCTATTTAGAAAAAAATAAAACATCCACCCACTGTAAAAATTTAAATAAAAAAGAAAATAAGTGTTTTTACAAAAAAAATGTTAAAAGTTTCAAAAAAATACATGTAAAAAATATTATTTTAAAAAATATGTTTTATTTAAAAAAAACCATTTATAAAACCATTTTAAATTAAAAATTTAAAAATAAATGTAAAAAAATGATTTAAAAAAAGTGTAGATAAAGAAGTTTTAAACAAACATTTAAAAAATGTTTTAAAATAAACATTTAAAGATTTTTTTTAAAGAAAAGCTTAATTTTTTTATAAAAAAAACTTTTTTTAAAAAACTTTTTATATTAAACTTTGAAAAAAATGTTTTTAACTTGTTATATATTTTATTTTAAAAATTATGAAATCCTACCATTGTTTGGCTCGAAAAAGCCTAGCCCGACTCGGGCCTGGTCGAAATTACACCATTAGTTATATACATTCTCCATTCTAAGTGCCTTACATTTAAAAATTTTATCTTTAAAAATAGAACATGCATTGTTTAAAAAATCTAAAAAATAACCTTCATTACAAAGTTTCAAAATACTTATTAGATTGTGCTTCAATCCTTTCACATAAATAAATTTGATGATAAGGACTGATCTTGGATTACCAACTAATCCAATTCTTATAATCCCATCTTTGGAAGTTTCATCAAATGTGACATAGAATCCATCAAATTTTGGTAAGGAGTAAAAAATAGAGAAATATCCACTCATATGTCTTAAGAATCCATTGTCCATATACCATTTCTCATTGATACTCTTAGAACTTGTTCCCTATAAATAAAAGTCAAACAAAAAATTGTTTTGGTACCCATATTCTCTTGGGTCCAATAATATTATAAACTAAAGATTTGGGAACCCGAATCTATTTGTTTTGTCTAGAAAAACATGGTACTAAATCTTGATTTTTTTTTGAAAAGCATGTTTAACTCCAAAAAATTGTGGTCTTCTCAATCTAAAATTATGGGCATAGTTCCCTAATTCTCCAAAGTAAAAACAAGTAACTTTTGAAAAGTTTTTATTCATAAAACTATGCACAAAATATTTTTTATAAAACTTTGGTTTTTGATTTTGGATTCCTATTACAAATTTATTTTTAGGCATTTTATTATTTTTAATAATTTTATTCAAGTAATTTTCTCCATTTTTGAAAAAACTTGAAACATATTTAAATTCTTGGTCATCTTTTTGTAAGCTATAAATTTTATTATCATGTTCAGCACTAGAAACAGGTGAATTTTATAGCTTAGTTTTCAAATATAAAATGTTTTTATTTAAGTCCTCCTTTTCAATTACAGTATTATCATAGGACTTTTTGAGAGTTTTATTTTTATTTTTTATGATTTCATGATTTGTTTCAAGCATGGTAAAAAATTCATTTAATTATTTAAGATCATTTTTTATTTTATGATTTAGATTCATTCTCAGAAGAATAAAAAGAATATTCCTTATTTGAATGTGCCATAAAGAACATATTAGCCTTTTTATTAGAAATTAGAACTTCTGAATTTGAAGTTGTATCATCACTATAATCTTTAGAATCACTCCATGCTTCTTTCATGGATTTCTTGGCTTTATTCTTATATACAACCTTCTTGAAATAATTTTTTTAGGTTTTTTGTTGTCTTGAAATTAAGAGAAAGATGGATTAATGTGCCCAATATTCTTACAATCATAGAATATAACTTCTTCATAATTTCCCTCATGATTCTTATACTTATTTAAGGATTTTCTAATACATATTCTCTTGTTAATTTTTTTGAACTTTCAAGAAAACTGGGAAAGTTCATCATTCAATCCCAAATTACTTGAGGTATCTTTTTCTCCAGATTATTCAGAAATTTCTATACTCTTGTTCTTCTTATCATATTTAGAAGTAGAAACTTTCAATGTAGAATTTTCCCATTTCACATGCTTATGCTCACCTGACTGAGTTTCCATTTTAGATTTGTGCATCATAAGTGCACCAATAATATCTTTTATTTTAAATTCTTTGAAATTTGTAGATTACCTAGCGGTATTTGAGATTCCACTCCATCTAGGTGGTAGAATTATAAATATTTTCAAATCTTTATATAGTTCAGGAATGGGTATTTATAAAGAAGTAACATTATTTAAAACCTTAGTAAGTATTCCATTTAACTGAGTAATGTTTTCTCCTTCTATCATTATGAAAGTATCAAACTTAATCTTAGTAGTATTATATTTGAGAGATCACATGTTGTATATTCCTTCATAATCCACTGATATAGTAGTCCACATTTCATGAGTTTATACACACTGTGAAACTCAATTGAACTCATATGGACCTAGTTCATAGATGATAACATTCATGGATTTGGAGTTTAAGTCATATCTCACTTCAGTATTAACATCCCATGTTTTAGGTTCTGTCTTGAGAATTTCATAAGGATTCATAGATTTTAGATATGTCACATCTCAGAATTTCCATGTATTATCTTTATATATTATATGGAATTATTATAGTACTAGGAGCTGAGATGGTATGTGATTCTGAGGCCTGATGTGCCTGAAACAATTTCTTGAAGAATATTAAAAATATTAAATAGCATGCGCACACATTTTTCTTGAAAAAGTGGAATAAATTCTAAACAAGTTCCTGAATCAAAAATCCAAGGGCACTGTTGCATTCAGAGTAGTGACTTTACCTTAGGCGAGGCCTAACATCGACCAGTGTGGATCGACCATGAATGTTAGTTTTTGGACATATCAGTAATAGAATATTTAATAAGAATATTTTATTTCAGCACAACGACTCATTTTATTTTTATTAGACTTTGTTAGAAATCCAGGGTCATCACTATAACCTTAGAATTACCTTAAGATAGGAGAAGGAAGTTCTCTCAATGGAAATGATGGATTAGAGACCAGAACATGGATTGATGATCAGCAACACGCCTTGGATTTGAAGGATTTCATCAATAATGATGACATGACGATCTATCTTTGTTAGCGAGCAGTCCAAATCTAGGTTGGGCATTTAATTTTTGTGATTTCTTCCCCATTCTTAGAATCAATGATGAATGTAGACCAACTAATGAACAGGTTGATCCGCGGTTTGATTATTCTTGCAGGATGGTTAGTATTGGGAATTGTTAATGGGAGTTTCGTGACCCTCTTCATTCATCCCTCTAATGAGAATGAATTGAGGCCGACACAAAAAAAGGTTGAGGTTTGTTTCTTAGATGTTCTTGGTGCCTTTCTCTTCCCCCATTCTTAGCATTCTTCGCCGTTGGAACCTTGTGGTCATGAACCGACTCGTCAGGAGGCTCTTAATGAAATTGAACCCTTGGATCAGAGGGTAATCGACCGCAGAGTCCGCAACAGTGTAGATCAGGACTTGATGAATCCAGATCTGCAACCACATAATTTTTCGGTCATTGGAGGAGCCCCGGTGGTCTACGGAAGGGGCCACTGGAGCGCCGACGTCGATGGTGGCACGCGACGGTGGACGCGTACAGGTGTGTTGGAGAAGCTAGCAGTGACGGTGATCTGTGGGGAGATTGGAGGTGATAGAGGGATTGTGTGGGACGTGGGGACTAGGGGGAGGCACACGGTTGGGGCAGACTACATGGACTAGGTGGGATACAGCAGGGGCATGCTACATCTGGCGTACAAGCTGGCCTGTAGCATGGGCCAGACCAAGGGAGTCGAGACGTAGTTTAGTAGGCTGAGAAGTCCGGACCAGACTAGGCTAGGTCAGGTCATCCAGAACGATTTGGGTTGTCCAATGGGTTGGGCCAGGTCCAGCGGGTCAGATTAGACCGAGACTGAACCCAAGTCAAACCTTTTTATAAAAACTGCTGTAACTTTCAAAACATGTATCTGTTTGATGAACTGTTTGTAGTTTTGGGACCCTTGCAATGATAAGGTCATTTTGAGATACTCTAATTGAATTTTTGTATAAGTTTTCATACAACCTAATGTCTTGAGGAGTGTGTTCTCCCGGAATGAGCATACTATAAATGGAATCTTGTGGATGATTGTGACCTTGAGACTACGTGAATTTCTAAGACTCTATGACTTACCAAGACTATGTGTCTTTTCAATACTACATGTCTCATCAGGACTGAGTGTATCATCAGGATTGAGTGTCTTACCGGGAATACGCGAGTCATCGAGACTACGTGTCTTATCGATACTGGGTGTTTTGTGGATTATATTTGATAATCCTGTTTTGCATACTATAGACCAATATCTCTGTGAGATAACTATGTATCTTCTTTTTGGTATACTTAATGTATTTTTTTGTGGTATAATTCATGTATTTATTTGTGGTATACTTCACGTATTTCTTCATGGTATACTTCATGTGTTTCTTATTGGTATTACTTTGTGGTTTCAGGGTGTCCTGCTAAGTATTGTTTTACTCACCCCTGTACGGGCTTTTCCTGCATGCGTCGTGTCTTGTGAAGATAATCAACGATTTGATAGAGTCCTAGGTGGACTAGGACTAGGTGGTGCTTAGAGAGACCATACAATCAAGGTGTGCTTCTATGTATTCAGATATCTATCCAGTGCCTTTCCCTTCAGGTAGGGTTTTTCGTGAATGAATTTCAGGAACTTGTACGTTCACTTTTCCAAACTCCTTTTTGGGTGGTATTGTATTCTGGACCTATTTACATTCTAGTTTTCTATTTTCATACTCTTTTGTTGGTATCTTAGTGGTATGCATTCTTGTTTACTTAGTGTTTTACATTTCATAATTTTTGGACTTGGAGATGTGTGCGTGTGTACAAGTACTTAGGAAAATGCCTCCCATTTGTGGGATATCTCTACTCGGTGCTAGTTTCTATCCCCTGGACTATTATAGGAGGTCTTGAGATGGTCATGACACAGAAACCTATAGGATGGGTCATGACATAGTGGTATTAGAGGGAGTCAGTTCTATCTAAATAACCAAGAGTTTGTGAGATTGGTTTAGGGAAATAATGTTAAGTGTTTCGAGTTCACCTTTAAGGCTAGGGAATTCAGTGTTGGTGTGACAAATGACATATCTATACATCTGAATTCTGAATTATTCTTTTTGACTCGGTACACGAAAACACCTGTTGTAGGGAAAACAATGGTACATTCATCATATAGGATTTGGATGTGTTCTCGTGTCCTTCTTGAGCCAGCTCACCAGGTATAATCTATTAACTGTGGTACATCTTGTTCTATTTTAGGATTCCTCCACACAGAAAGCCAGCCAAGATTACATTGTGTGATCATGAGGATGATATTCCTAGCGATGAGGTGTTAGTATAGGAGCTATACTGAAGATAGCACCTTCAGGTTGTTTACTAGCGATACCACCGCCCGTCAAGAAGCAGTTACTACCAACGTTACTGGTTGAGGATACACGCAGGCTGAGTGCATTGAATGAGTTCTAGAGGGAGAGAAATCCCATATTTTAGGGTGATATAAACCCCCAGGTAGCTGAGGATTGGCTGGATGCAGTTAGACTTGTCTTCCGCCATGTGAGGACGCCTTCCAACCAGATGGAAGTCCTAACCACGAGTCTTATTCAAGTCTTAGTGGGGCGATGATGGAGCTTAGTGACCCATAAAAGAATCTATCTTGGGAATAATTTGATCATCTTTTCAGAGAGGAGTTATTTCTAGCTATGTTACACTCGATGTACATAAAGGAGCTTCTGCATCTACCGCAGGTTAGTCAGACTGTGGTGGAGTACTCGGTGAAATTTATTGATCTTTCACGCTACTCTAAAGATATGGTATGAGACCCATTCTTAAGAGCTTTAACCTTAAAGAAAATATTACATATGGAGATTAGGGCATCCATGATATCCCTTATAATTCCTACATATGATGGGGTACTGGAGCGAGCTCTGATAGTGGAGAGCTTTCTAGCAGAGCAAACACTGGCTGTGGGAGCTACCACTGAGAACCAGGTAGCTGAGTCTTCAGCAGTAGGTAGACAACAGTAGTCATAGGGACTCAAGAGGGCTATGAACTCTATAGGAAAACCCTAGGAAATAATATTAGTGGTGCATGGATCCCAGGGTAGAGCGATTCGGTAGAAGGACATGTTGTGTTACTCATGCGGCAGTCGGGGACATTTGGCTCAAGATTGATTGAACCGTCATACAACCGATCAAGAGATGGTCAAGGGACCACCTAGGTTGAGGCAGAGGTAGGAGAAGGGTGGTTTGTAGGGTGGAGGACATGTAAGATGACCATTCAGGGTAGGAGGAGGTGGTTAGAGGTTCGACGTATTACTACCACCACCCCTAGGTGGTCCACAACATGCTCAAGGAGCTGATGGACAAGGACGGGGCCAGCTTCAGGTGATGGAGGCATATGACCCTGAGGCTCTAAGGATGATTAGAGGTATGATAAATGTCTTTTCCACCTTATCTGTAGTTTTGATAGACACATGTGTCTGTCATTATTTTCTTTCCATGACCCTTGTTCGAGAATCGAAGATTTCAGTGGAACCGTTGACTCGACCCTTATGTTTAAAGACTCATATGGGAGGGGATTATATGATCACACACTAGTTCCTATAGTGTGACCTTACTCTTGGAGGTGAGAGTTTTGGTTGGGTTATCTTGGTAGTGGCATCGAGGTATTACGACGACATTCTCGACATAGACTGGTTATCCACAATCCATGCTTAGATTGACTATTTTAGGTGTAGAATGCGGTGTGTCGGTAGCAATAAGACCAGGTTTTCTTTTTTTGGTGAAAAGTAAATGAATTAAGTACAGGATGAACTCAAACATAAGAGGGTGAAACTGATCACACATCAGTTGTCTAGCCCGACCCTCGGTGTAGTGGATGATATGAGTCCCCAGTTTCCTGCAATGGTGGAGGAATACAATGAAATATTTCCTAAGGATGTTCCAGGATTACCTCCTCACAGGGAGGTATACTTCTGCATTGATCTATACCCCAGGAAGACACCCATATCTACATATTAATATCTAATGTCTCCCATATAGTTTCATGAACTGAGGGTATAGTTGGAGGACTTGTAGAGGAAGGGATTTTTGAGACCCAGTGTTTCACCATGGGTGGAACTAGTTTTGTTTTCCAAGAAGGAAGATGGGAGATTGAGGTTATTTATGGACTTTCGGTGCCTGAACCAGGTGACTGTGAAGAAAAATTATCTACTACCAAGGATCGATGACCTCTTTGATCAGTTGAAAGGGGCACCGTGGTTCTTAAAGATAGACCTCAGATCTGGCTATCACCGGCTTTGAGTACGCAATGAATATATACCCAAGACATATTTTAGGTGTCAATATGGCCATTAAAAGTACTTCATGATTACATTTGGAATGATGAACACCCTATAAGTGTTTATGGGACTCATGAACAAGATATTCCAACCTTAATTAGACCGGTTCATGTTGGTCTTCATTGATGACATACTAGTGTACTCGACATCCGAGGAGAAGCACGCGATACAATTGAGGATGGTCTTAGACACACTCCAAGAGAACCATATTTATAGGAATCTCTCGAAGTGTTAGTTATGGATATGATAGGTCCATTTTTTGGGACATATCATTTCAGAAGCTGGAGTTGTGGTAGATCAAGCAAAGATTGAGGTGATGTTTGTTTGGGAGCCACTCAAGAGTGTTACTAAGGTGAAGAGTTTCCTTTTTTGGATGGGTAATATTAGATGTTTGTACCCAAATTTTCTATAGTATCATCACCCTTAACAACTTTTACATGAAGGGGTAATCATTTCATGTGGATGGAGAAGTGTTAGAATATTTTTCAGCAGTTGAGGCAAAGTTTGACGAGCGCTCCCATCTTGAGATTTCCATAGGAGGGTGTCGAGTATGTAGTATTCTGCGATGAATCCGGAACCGGACTTGGTTGTGACCTAATATAGGGGAAAGCAGTGATTTCCTATGGTTTATGATAGTTGAGACCACATGAGTAGAACTATGTGACCCATAATCTTGAGTTAGCAGCGGTAGTCTTCACATTGAAAATGTGGCGACACTACCTGATGGGTGAGTGATTTATCATCTACTCTGACCACAATAGTCTTAAGTATATCTTCTCTCTGAAGGATCTAAACTTGATACAGATGTGATGTATAGAGTTCCTCTAGGAATATGAATTTGAGATTTTCTATACTCTTAGGAAGGGGAACATGGTGGTAGATTCTCTTAGCAGGAGATCGAGTTCACAGTTCCTGAATGAGGCATCAGAGCAGTTAGCCTCATTGTAGATATCCTTTGTGGATGAAGATAGAACAACTTACCTCCAGTTAATGGTTTTCACCCATCCACTCTTACAGCATGACAGGGAGGTATAACTTGGAGATACTGACTATGAGACTTTACATGCTCAATTGTCCATAGAGAATTTCCTTGATTGATATTTGAAAGGTGGGGAGTACATCGTTCTTTTCAGAGGGCACATAGTGGTTTCAGTGGAGTTATGAGATGATCTCTTGAGGGAGTTCCATAAATCCCATTTGGAGATATATCCAGGTGTGGTGAAGATGTGCCAGGACCACTGACATTAGTTCGGGTGGCCAGGGATAAAGAAGGTAGTTGCAGAGTTCGTATCTCGATGCCTCACTTATCAACAGGTGAAGGATGAGCACCGAGTTCTAGAATGTTTGACTCAACCCCTTCAGGTTCCAGAGTGGAAGTGGGATGAGATATTGATGGAATTTTTGATAGGTTTACCACGTACATCTAGGGGGCACAATACCATCTAGGTTATCATTGACTGACTCACAAAGTTGGCCCACTTCCTAGCAATTTAGGAGCAGAGTTTAGTAAAGAGCTTGAGATGGATCTACGTATAGGAGATAGTTTGACTCCATGGAGTTCCATCGATGATAGTCTCATATCATGATGATCAGTTTATATCCCCGTTTTGGAAGGGATTTTAGGAGGTTTTTGGGACTTAGTTGTGCTTAAGAACAAATTTTCACTCAAAGACGAACGACCAGAATGAGCAGACCATACAAGTTCTAGAAGACATGCTACGTGCTTGCATCCTAGATTTTGGCCACAGATGGGTGGATCACCTACCAATGGTGAAGTTTGCGTACAAAAAAATATACCACTACACCATTGGTAAAACACTATTAGGGGCCTTGTACGGGTGACCATGCAGGTTACCACTTTGCTGGATGGACCTAGGAAAGTTAGCACTCATGGGCTTGGAGTTGGTGCATATGACCACATAGAAGGTTTAGGTCATCCAGGAGTGGACGATGACTGCACAAAGCCATAAGAGGTCTTATGATGACCTAATATAGAGGCCTTTGGAGTTCGAGGAGGGAGACCATGTGTTCGTTTGAGTCTCTCCTTGATGTAGGATACATAGATTTGGCCAAGGCGGCAAGATATCTATGAGGTTCATCATCCCTTTCCAGATATTAAGTAGATTTGGTGAGGTGGAAAACCACTTAGCTCTACCTTATTAGTTAGAGTAGGTGAACGATGTCTTCTACATGTCACAACTGAGGAGATACATTCATGATTCATCACACATCATTGACTGGGGAGATTTGGACATTAAAAAAGTGATGACTTTTTCAGAGTACCCAATAGAGATTGAGGATCGACATGACATGATACTTCATGGGAAATCAATTCCTCTAGTGCACGTTCGGTGGTAGCACAAGGATATCTAGGAGAGCACATGGGAGTGGGAGGATTAGATTCATGCTCAGTACCCCCACTTGTTTGTATAGCCTTTTGTTTTGGATTTTAGGGACTTAAATCCCTAAGGTGGGGAGAATGTAATATCTCAAAATTTTCATGTATTATATTTATATATTATATGAAATTATTATGAGACTAGGAAATGAGAAGGTGTGTGATTCTGAGCCTTGGTGTTCCCAGAACAATTTCTTGAAGAATATTAAAAATATTAAATAGAAGGCGCACACATTTTTCTTGAAAAATTGGAATAACTTATAAACGAGTGCCCAGATTAGAAATATAAGGGAACCATTATGTTTAGAGAAAAGACTTTACCTTAGGTGGGGCCTAACATCAACCGATGTGGGTCGGTCGTGAAAGTTAGTTTTTGGGTGTATCAGTAATAAAATATTTTATAAAGATATTTTATTTCGACACAACGAATTGTTTTCTTTTTATTAGAGTTTGTTAAGAATCTAGGGTCATCACCATAACCTTAGAATTACCTTAATACAAGGATAAGGAAGTTCTATCAATGGAGATGATAGATCAGAGATCAGAATGTGGATCGACAATCAGTGACACACCTCAAATTCGAAGGATCTCACCAATAACAATGACACAATGATTGATCTTTGTCAGTGAGCGGTCCAAATCCAGGTAGGGCATTTGATCTCTTTGTGATTTCTTCCCTGTTCTTAGAATCAATGAAAAACATGGACCAACAAATTAATAGGTTTATATGTGGTTCGATCATTCTTGAGTAATGCTTAGTATTGCAAATTGTTATTGGGAGTTTTGTTACCCTCTTCATTCATCCCTCTAACGAGAAGAAATCAAGGTTGACATGAACAAAGGTCAAGGTTTGTTCCTCATATTTTCTTGGTGCATTTATCTTCCCCTTTTATTGATGTTATTTTCTATTGAACCCTCATGGTCTCAAATCAACTTTAACAGAGGATATGAACATGATAAAACCCCTAGATCGATGGAAAATAAATCGCAGAGGCCACAATAGTGTAGATCGGGACCCAACGAGGCCAGATCTATGACCGCGTAATTTTTTAGGCATCAGAGAAGACCCAGTGGTCCAAGGAAAATAACAACATAGCACTGAAGGTGTCACGTAGAGACAGATGTGTGTGGGTGTGTCAGAAGATGATGGGGTGACTGACAGTAACAACGGGACCATGTGGGATGCGAGGCGACAGAGGGACCAGGGGGGAGGGACACATTCGGGGTAGACCACGTGGATTAGGGAGGAATGCGGTCAGGGAAGACCGTGTGTATTACGTGGTATGTGACTGGGGTGGGCTACATCTGACGCACAATCCAGCCCATAAAACAGGCTGGACCAGTTCGGGTCGGCCGAATCGGGTCGGTTCAGACCTTTTTACGAAAACAACCATAAATTTTAAAACATGTGTTTATTTGACAATCTGTTTGTGATGTTGGGAACTCTATGATGATATGGTCCTTTTGAGATACTCTGAGTGAGTTTTTATGGAAGTGTGCATACAAAATAATGTCTTGAGAAGTGATTTCTCCTGTAATGAGCATACTATGAGCAGAATCCTATGGCAGGTTGTGACCTTGAGACTATGTGACTTTTAGAGACTCCATGACTTACTGAGACTACGTGTCTTATCGAGACTACATGTATCATAAGGAATGAGTGTATCATTAGGAATGAGTTTATGACCGAGACTACGTGTCTCATAGAGACTATGTAACTTATCGATACTGGGTGTTTTGTGGATTATGTCTGATAATACTATTTTTTATACTATATACCTATACCTGTGTAAGCTAACTATGTATCTTATTTGTGGTATAATTAATGTATTTTTTGTATAGTTAATATATTTATTTGTGGTATACTTCATGTATTTATTCATGGTATAATTTATGTATTTCTTAGTGGTATTCCTTTTTGGTTTCAGGGTGTCCTACTAAGTATTGTTTTACTCACCCCTACACGAGCTTTGCCCGCACATGTCATGTCTTGTGCAGATGATTGATTCTTTGATAGAGTACTTGGTGGACTAGGACCAAGTGGTTCTTAGAGATACTAGATAGTTGAGGTGTGCTCCTATGAATTTAGAAATCTGTCCAGTACCTTGCCCTTCAGGTAGGGGTTTTTGCGGATGAGTTTCAGGAACTTGTGCATTCACTTTTCCAGACTCCATTTTGGATGGGCTTGTATTTTGGTATCGTTTACTTTCCAGTTTTCTACTTTCATACTCAATTTCTGGTATCTTAGTGGTATGAATGCTCATTTACTTAGTGTTTTACATTTCAGTATTTTTGGTCTTGGAGATGTGTGTGTGTGCAGGTACTTAGGAAAATGCCTCTCATTTGTGGGATATGCCTACTCAATGCTAGTCTTCAACCCTCGACCTATTAGAGACGAGCTTGGGGTAGTCATGACATGGGTCCCTCTAGTATGAGTCGTGTCAAGATAAACCTTTAAACCATGGTTATTCAAATAGATTATCATCTATGTCTTATAGAAACCATTATTCTCACCATTAAAGTAGACAACTCTTACCACAAACATTTCTTATCTATTGTAAGTCAAAACAACCATTTTAACGATGATCTTATGACTTCAACCTTTGAAAGTTGAGAAATCAAAATTCACTTCCCCTGATACCAATTACTGTTTAAAGATTAGCTACACATAGACTCAAGAGGGGGGTTTGAATTGAGTTCTTGAAATTTTCTTCAATTAGAAACCACCCTCTTTAAAATAAAATGATATTTTTTGATATTTTTTTAATACATTAATGAATTGAAAATAAATGTAAAAATAAAAAAGATCATACATGAGATATTTATAGCGGTTTAGAGAATATAGATCTCATATTCCACTCCATAAATGCACAACTACAATAGATTGGTGATTTTAATTAGATTAGTCCCCTTATTGGGGACTTCCAGTCCTCTTCCCAGAGACTAAATGACTGAGAGAAAGCAGTTTCCACTTGGTAAAATACCATGAACTTTTAACCAGGCTACAATAAGTCTTTACAAAACACTATCCTTCAAGGTTATTTAAACAGGAACCTTAATAGTGAGAGAGAATAAATAGATAGTTTACAGATGGTGCTCATAATTATAAGATACAACTGACATAAGAAAAGAAATATACAGGAAAGAATATAAGAACAAAATATAGCTTGAAGAGAGTATTATAAAACAAAAAAATGCTGATCTTGATAGCATAGTTGTCGAACTTGAATCTTCTTCTTTTTGTATAAAAATAGAAAAGCACACTAAGAGCTTCGAGAGAGAGAGATACGATGGTACAAGTTATTACTTATATTCTTACATATGTTTTATATGTTTTTATTATTCACCACACAAAAAAAAATTCATGAAAAACTTCTCTTTTAGTTTCACAACATGAGATCCATAAAATTCGGGCTTTGAATTAAATTCCACACATCATTTTCTTGAAAATACTTCAACAACAGTACTGACCATTAAACTATTCTTGTACTATTTTTTTCACTCAGTACTTGAAACCTTTTTATAATCAATTTTACCATAAATAGGTAACATTTAATGCATGCAATGTATCATTAATTTCATCTAAAAGTACACCATTGATATTAAATAGTTGGTTGGATGATTTTAGATCATCACGCAACCAAATTCCACTAATTTGAATTCATGTATATAAATTGATCCACGCAGTCATTCTATAAAAAACAAAATTTTGTAGGATTTATTCATGTAGACAAATAAATTACGTAGCCAATTGGAACCACTTATCCAAATCATGTATCCAATTACTCCATGTAATCAATTCATGTATCTGTTTGATCGATATAGTTGATTGCTGATGTAGATAATTCATTGATGTAAGTGATTTCCACGTAGCTGTTTTCACAACATAGACATTTTATGTAGGTGAATCATTCTTGCAGCCGATTGACATAGATGATTTATCTAAATAACCATTTCTCCACTTATCTGAATGCATCACATAGTCTTTATTCCATACTTGGTCAAATTTTAGCAAACTTCCAAAATTTTCAGAACTAACTAGTAGAATGGATTAAATGAAGATAATTCCTAATTAAAACACTTAAAATTAAGAAAAATTAGTAACATATGAAGGGTATTTGAGATAATCAAAGTATAAAATACATGGGATATATTGGAACAACATTAGCAGTCCAACAAATACTCATCCTCATATCCGCTCAAAGGTATTATCTTAGATGTAACTGTCCTTCATTGATTGGGGACTTCCACGTATGTAACTCACACTTCTTAATCGCAGGGTTAAAAGTGATGAAGGATGTTATTATGTTGTAAAATCTAGGTGACACAAAAATTCATGTACATGATATCGATGTGACAGGTGGGTCTAGAATTATATAATCCTCCATTGCATTGGGTAATGTTTTAATCTCACGAGATACCATGTATGATGCATAAGAGGTTATCCTAAGTGCACTATGTTATGACGTCTTGATGGTTATCCTTAACTTATGTTTTTCAAGTCATGTTTTATATTGTTATCATATTCCTATGTTTCCTTAATGTTATCATCTTATATTATGCTTCAATGCTCATGTTTATAATCCCCACCTCTTTTATGTCACCTTGATATACCTCTTGACTCACATGTATTTACTTTCATCATGTTATTCTTTGATTAATCTCTTACTGAGCTTTATAGAGAACTCCTTTCTTGTGTACCTCCCTAGATTATCCCATGTAGTATTAGAAGATCAATGGAATATATAATGGCATGTTTTGGAGTTTTTTATGCCTATGTTCAAGTTATTATGATCTGTACCTAATTTCCTAAATAAACTAGATGTAATGATCTTATGGGGTTGTATTAAGTGTGTTTCTATGTAATAAATCATGAAATAAAGTGTATAAAAGACATGGGTTGTCATATGAACTCTCACTTTTGATCAAGAGTGAACAGTCGAATCATCAAAATGAGAAATTAGTCTTAAAAGTGGAGGAAACTTCAAAACTTCAGCTCTAAGAGCTTAAATCTTTATTTTCCACCTCCCCATTAAAGAAATGTCACCTCTTAGATTCCCTTCCAATGTCCTTTCAATCATTCCACACCCTTCTTAATAAAAGGGACTTGAACATGAGCACCGGGAAAACCAAATTCACTATGAAGCTCATACCTTCTCTTACTTTGTTCCAAAATAGATTTTTCCACAGTGATACTGATAGGAGTTAGGTATGAGAGAGAGAGAAGAATCAGAGATTTCTATCATGTTCCAATAATAACAGCGTACAAGAATCATAGAAGATCAGAATAAAAGAATAAGGAAGAAGAAAAAGATGGAGAAGAGGAAAATAGATTCTCCAGGAGATGTTTCACTATGAGGACAAGGCCTAATTCATAGCATCTTTCGCTGGAATAAAAACCAAAATAATCCATGATTATCTAACCACCCAACCAGTCATCAAATAACTATCTAATACTATTTAAAATAATTCATTTGATGATTATTACCCAGTTATATCCCTTCAATATTCCCCCTTGCGTACCAATATTAGGTACCCTTCATATCAAAACACCCCAACAACATTGCTCCTGGGGCCTCACTAGCTTGTGCCACGATCATCCAAAAAAAACATAGACATCCCCTACCCATGTTCCTATCAAATACCATCTTCAATCCATCTAGTTAAAACATCTAGGGTGTCTCATAATACACCACTGAATTTTGGCTGTAGTTCAAACACTCCACGACCCTTTCTCTTTTGAAAATTAAGCACAAACTTTTCCCTTGGTATAATTCATCACAGTGATGCCAAATCAAATTCATCAAGTGAAAAACACCCTACCTTCAGATGTAGTGGACGATAATATATATTATCTCTTAATTTCCCCTTATAAAGAGAAAAAGATAATATTTTCCACTTTGAAAGTTCTCAGAACTAAATTGTGAAAGTATCATTATCTCTATTGTAAGACTTTCATTTGGTCCACCTAAAACATTCAACTTTTTTCTTGGAATTAATACCAAACATTGAACATTTTACTTAAATATAGTTATAGTAGATTATCTAGAAATGATCTAGGAACCAATGGAATCTTCAGCCACTTATGGATTAAAACCTGAAACATGGAAGGGAACAGAAGGAGTATTGTTTCTAGCAGACATTGATCTTACTACTTTCCAAACATATTTTTGCAGATCCCAATAGAAATAGATACATGTAGAGGTGTGAAACCAGAGTAATAAACCAAAAAAAAAGTAGTTCCTTAACCTTCAGAAACCATGATCAAAATAGAGAACTTTATATTGAGTGATTATGGAAGAATTTCTAAAACTTTAGAGTCTTCCATATAATCTTCCAGGTATCACCAAAATTCTTTCCTCTCGCACTGCTACTTCGGTATTCCTCTTAATTTTATGTCCACTACAATAAGAACTAGATCTAAAACTCCATCCTTATCCAAAGTTCCTTGAAAAGTGGGAAAATATGTCTCATCTCCCCAGAGACAAATCCAGATCATATAACCCATATTGTGTGGCTTTGAAGCACCAATTGCTGAGCAATAAATAACATGAGCATAAGAGATGACCCAATCTCTCTAAAACCATCCTCATCCTCTCAAATCATGACCTACACTTGATTGTTCTCTTTTATTCGATCTTCAACTTCTTTTTTCATTGTTTCTCCTCAATCTTCCATCATTCTTCCTTCTTCCATAACCCTCAATGTTATTCACTCCACAGAAACTAAATATACTCGACTTGTGACCACACCCCAAGGTTTTTGTTAATTTTATTTTCTAATTAATTTTTTTGAATGTTTCTCTTCAATCTTGAATCATTCTCCCTATTTTCACCACCCTCTAATCCATTCAACAAAATTCAGTAATTATTTTCCATTGTCATACTCCATATTTTGTAAGTTATTTTTTTTATATTTGGAATATTAATTAATTATTTTCTAGTTATATATTTTATTCATTTATTCATTTGTTTGTATGCATATTATTGTCAATTATAAATTTTTGTTCTTAAAATATGTTTAATGATAATTTTTCTTTCAATTATAATTTTTTTGATTGTAATTTATTTTTGGTTGTAACTATTTGTATTTATAAATTTTTATCATTATAATTTTTTTGTGGTTGAAATTTTTTTTCCTTAATTTTTTTCATTTATAATTTTTTTTTATAATTAGCTTTGATTACATTTTTTTTTCCGATTTTGAATTGGTTTCATTTTTAATTTTTTTTAAGATGTAAATTATTTGTTAAAAATTTATTCATGTTTATATATTTATATGATTATATGTTTTTATTATACATATATATATATGTTTAAATTTTTATTGGAATTAATATATTCATATATTATATTGTGAATTTTGTAGGTAATTAATGGATCGTAATCGGATAAATGCACAAATAACTAGCGATGAATATGAGAAAGGGGTTGAGAATTTCTTGGAATTTTCTAAAATAAATCTTGAAAAAAATGTGATTTTCTATCAATGTGTGAAGTGTTTTAATATGAGTAAATTAGGGTAAAAAATCAAAGACCATTTGATTTTCTATGATTTTAGTCATAATTATACACGTCGAATCTGGCATGGTGAAATAACAAACAAGTTTAGATCTAATGATGATGAAGATGTTCAGCGTGAGACATAGGATAATATTTAAGAATCAATTCATGATGTAGGTGTTGAAACCATTAAAAAAATAAGTGTTTAAAATTTTTACAAAGATGCTAAGAAACCCCTGTTGTCACAAACTAGCCCGGGTTGACCCCGAATCGGGCACCCAAACCGATTCGTGGCATGGTCTGAAGGGCGTTTCCGATCCCCATGACCTGGAAACTAGTGCCAGGTATCAACAAAGTACTCAAGGGAATAATTTATCCCAAATATAATCAAGAACTAAGTAGTGGAAATAAATGGACAACCCAACATGTATTTATATAAAATTGAACTGAACATTATTTATACAAGAAACTAAAAGTACAAATAAAAAATACAACCAAGCGATCAAACCTAATGACCGAACTAACATCATATGACCCCACTGGTCACTCTCCAACATAATGAATACTCATCACCCAAATTTACCAAACTCAAACTGAAACCTACACAAGGGATAAAAATAGAAGAAAACTATAGGCGCAAGTATTAAAACTCAGTAGGTTAGCCCGATATTCTATTACCAATGAAAATCATTTAAAATAAAATAAAAATAAATTTCATGTTTGATATAAAATATATAAAAATATGTTTTCCAAATGAGTTTTTATGCTATAAAAATTACCAGATAAAAACTTGCAAGTTTTATAAACAAGAATGCTAGTAAAAAATTTTCAAAGAGGTGAAACTTTATAATGAAAATAATTTTTAAGAGGGATAATTTAAAGAATGTAAAATTTTAAATAAAACACAAAAACTGATGAATTTTCCAACTAAACACACCGTATACTGATGGTGAGTATAAAATAGCCAATGAGCACAGGTCACAGGAACACCCCTAAGCACTAGTTCATTATGGGACTTAGGTACCTCATATCTCGGTATAAAAGTAACCATAAAAAATATCCATTCTCATGTACACAAGACACTAGTAGAAGAATAATACATAACTTAGTGGTACCCAATATCATAATAATCATAGTTTAGTTAGTGTTGTCATCGTAAAACTTTCTACGTGAAATAGGGACAAAACCCATCCTGATCACTAGCATACTAGTACACGTCTACCCACCTAGATAGCTGGGTTTTCCCTTTTTGTGATCAAACAAGTTACAAATTGATAAAATATCATTTTATCATGAATATTCCATTTAAAAATCATATACACATCAAATACCCCACACACATATCTCACATTTCTTTCACAGATCAATAAACCACCTAAATTTTCATAAAATAATTTCAAGAATTATAACAAGGCCTTGTACATAAAATCCATTAAAAATGATATTTTAAGGACAAAACCCCACTAATAACATATCAAACCAGATTTTACAGCTCCAAAACCATTTAATAAATCAATTTCATGGATTATAAAATGGCCCCAAATGATAAAACATTAAATACACATGGAAACCATTTGTACATGAAAAATTCCAAATGAGACTTTAAGAATTTCTCAAAAATAAAATTTTACAAAGGTAAAATTTTAAATTTTAATAAATATGTTCATACACAACATTTAAATTAGAAAAAAATTTCATAAATCCCTTAAAAAATTCAGGTTACACATCCAAATCACGACCATTTTTATAAGGATGCCAAACAAACCATTTTCCTGTAACTCAGGCCAAAACATGTTTACCACCAAAAAACCATTTGTTTATAAAACAAAAACTACTTTTTAAATCTATAAAGGACCCAAAAATAAATTTTTTTATTCTTAAAATGTATTTATAAATCCAAGAAAATAATTTTAATTCGCACTATGCGCATAAAAGCCAACCGATCAATTTACTGAACACATGGCACACACATAAAAAAAAACTTATTTTAAGCACTTGAAAAGGGATAAAATACCATTTAAATTCCAAAAATTTATTCAATATACTAAAACATATTCAAAATAACATAAACCATGTGTGTAATCTAATATAACATTTAAGTAAGAAAGCGGTGCACACATGTATAATAAAACAACACTACTTTTCACAAAACAAGGCTTAAACAACCATTTTTCACACCATGAAAATTATCCAAAGGTTTAAAAACAATACTAAAAAATAAATATCAGGTGATAAAAACAATAAAATGATGAATCTTAAATGATAAAGGCATGTTTAAGGGATATCCTACCTCAAAACCATGGCAGAAAGGAACTGCACACCCGATATCACCCACCACAGTTCCCAACAATCTAGATTTATGAAGAGAATCCATAAATGAACCAAAAACACATAAAAATCATGGGATAACATAAATCTATGTCTTTAATGACTATGGAATAAGATTAAACCAAAAGAAAGTGGAAGGATAAGGAAGAGGGAGGATAAAAGAGAAGGAATCTCACCTTAGAAACTAGAGAACTCTTTATCTTCCCTTAGATACACACCCTTAGAGGAAATTTAATGGATTGTAACTTCTTGGAGAGGCTAATTAGATCTAGAAGAAATAGTTAAATAATATTTTGGGAGAAAATAGAAAAAAATAAATGATTCATGAATGAAACAAATTACCTTACCAAATATGGACGATTTGAAAAGCCTTTAGAAATGTTTCCATAATCCACGACTAAGATGAACTCCAAATAGGGAAAATGAAACTTTGGGGTGAGACTAGGGTTCTTGGGATCTATTGAGAAGTGGAATAACTAAAAAATATAAAAAATTAATAATATATAAAAGAAAAAAATTATTTTTTTAAAACTAGAAATGGGATCACGGGCTAGCCCAATACCTGAATAAATAACCAAAATCCACTATTGTTATTAATTCCTAAGGGGGTCCAAAAGGATATGGTGGTTTGAATAGGTAATGGGAGGCCACCTAGGAAGTTTAATTAGTGAAAATTTTTTAAAAATTAAGGAGTTATAAGAGAAACAAATTTTATTTTTAAATTTGGAAATGAGCTCACGGTTGGCCCAAATCTTGAAGTAACCACCATTTTCTCCAAAAACTCCCAAACAAGCTATGGGGAACCCATGGTAGGATGATTAGACATATATGGAAGTTCAAAAATAAAGATTAATCTCACCCAAAACCCAAGATAAGGATCAGTATTTCCAATGAACCAGATCAAAACCATGACATGAAAAAAAACGGGTGTGATAATTCTCCCCACCATTAAAGCTTTCCACCCCTGGAAAGCCACAATACATTCCAACTAATTGATAAAAACCTAATGATTCCTTATCAATATGGTCCAAAATATGAATCCAATGAAACCTCATCTAACGTTAATGAAACTTAAGCCTCTTACCTCAACCAAAACACCAACTCCCAACCACTTCCCGAGAATCAATTGAAAGATCATGTCACTACCTCCTCAACCAGACCAAGAACCAGATTGTTGGGCTTTATCCCAATTAACCCAACAATCACCCAAACCAAAGATCACTCACGAAAACCAAATTTTCCAAGGGATTATAGAATGTACTCCCCACCATTAAGAACTAACGATCAATGACCAAAGGAGAATTCAACATGAACTAGGAATGAGTATCTCCCACACAAGCCCACTAAAACTCTCCCATAAAAACCGACCAACCCATGTTAAGAGGAACACAACACGAACATTTAAACCCCCACTCTTAAACAGAGGGTACAAGAACTGGTCCAACACTCTCTGCATGGATTCAAACCCCCACCACTTGGGGCGGGGAGGGAAGGGGAACCAATAATTAGGACACTAAAACCACAAATGAAATAAAGGAACCACCTCACTGAAATTATAGAGGCACAAGATTAGAAATACTACCCACAGTCCCAGGAATCCTGACTATGCGCCAACTTCACTCCAAGACCTATGGATAGAGCTTTTATTGATGAAGAATCTTCTATATCATAGTTAGGATTTGATAATCCCTAAATTGAACTCTTCCTCTTAGTTCCACATGGTGACATATAACACTCCTAGGATGAAACAACAGATTAAGGGACACCATGAAACTCTCTTCCTCAATCAACACACTTTTACCCAAACGAGAACTTGGATATTCACAACACTATTTTATGTCACTTCGAATGAGGATAATAATGGAAAAGGTACATGGATAAACACATCAACCTCACCGAGCACAACTACTCCAACTGAGAGGGAAACCATAACGAAAATGAACTTTAAATCGAGCCCGAAAAGCTCTAAATTCCAAAAAATGGGATGAGGAATCATTAAAAGAGGTGTATTTAACATTTGGAATGAATCCTTAGGTTGATCACCTAGAAATCTTGTCAATAGAGAACCATCTGTGGCCACATCACAACATACAAAACATCTTTAGAAACCTACAAAACATTGCTCCAAAACTGATCCACCAATGAGATCCCATATCAAGATACAACAAGAGTATGACTTCCATATCACAAGGAATAATACTGAATAAACAAAACTTCCAAACCATCCACATAACCATTAGTTTATAATAAACACCACAATTTTTTAGCTTAAAGCACTTTTGAAAAACAAACCAACTTGGTGGATTTTCACATTCACCGATAGTGTTTCATCAAGTCTCACTCATATTCACATTTCTGTGCCACCCTGGGAACCCAACCACAATTCCATACTATCCATTCATCCATATATCCATAAAACCATGCATGTGAGCACCCATGAAAACACCAAGTCTAAAATAAAACAATACTCACTCCAAAAACAATCATGTACCTCCCAAGGAAACATTAACTACCAAATCAAAAACCATTTTCAGATTACACAAAACAAACCACAATTCATTAAGAACCATTTTATTAAAAACATAATCCATTTCATTTAATATAAATTCCAAAAACAACCATTCTATTTCAAATATCCATTTCTCATTTTCAAAAATTCAGCAAGGTCTCTTTTCATAATCTGACAACCAAAAAAGACAAAACCCCTTTCTAAAAAAACCCCAGCTACTCAAAACCAAATTTCCAAAACCAATTCATCAGATTCAAAGAATTTTCAACAGACCAAAACAACCCATTTAAAACAAAGTTCAAAATCACTTTAAAATAATCCAAGCTTTCCAAACATTTCATTTCAAGAAACCATAAGTTTAGATTAAGGAAATTCAATACTGTTAAATCATTTCCTTTTTATCCCCAAGACCTGTTTCACAAAATCCAACATTATAAAACCTTTATCATATTAAATTTTGAAAACCCATTTTCCACTTTTCAACAACCAAATATTCCTTTAAAACTCATTTTCATGATTCTCATACAAGGATTTTCAAAACAAAATTCAGAATTCAAGAAAAGTCCAAGAGACCCAAAAAAGGGAACTAGTATCGGTGGGTGAGTTGACCATATGGTTGGAGACCATATGTCAAACACACCACCCACACATAGAGACTTATTTAGAACATTCCCTGGCTCCACATGGCTTTCCAGGACCTATGAGCTCATGTAGACCATTAGTACAACTCCCCTTGTCATATCCCAACACCAAACAATGGACACCCAAGGGTTGGAATGAGAAAGAGTTCGCGACACTCTTCTTGAAACTACCCCTCGAGTCCCTAAAATCCTATTCCATATACCTTTACATCCCCAAATAACAAAGGTCACTCTAAAAAGAAATTTCCTCTAGGATACAACCTCATTTTATACCATTTTGTCACGAACCAGCCCAGGTCAACCCCGAACCGGGCACTCGAACCGTTCTATGGCATGGCCCGAAGGGTGTTCCCGATCCCCACGGTCTAGAAACTTGTTTCGGGAATCAATAGAGTAATCAAGGGAATGATTTATCTCAAATATAATCAGGAACTAAGAAGCGTAAAGAAATGGACAACCCAACATGCATTTATATAAAATTAAACTGAACATTATTTATAAAAGAAACCGAAAGTACAAATAAACAATACAACCAACCAACCAAACCTGATGACCAAAATAACACCATGTTACCCCACCATTAACTATCCAACACAACAAATACTCATCACCCAAAATGACCGAACTCAAGCTGAAAACTGTATAGGGGCTAAAAACAAAAGAAAAATATAGGTTTGAGTATTAAAACTCAGTAGGTTAGCCCGATATTCTATTCCCAATGCACATAATTTAAAATAAAATAAACATAAATTTCAAGTTTGAGATACAATATATAAAAATATGTTTTACAAATGAGGTTACATGCTATAAAAATTACCAAACAAAAACTTATAAGTTTTATAAATAAGAATGCTAGTAACAATTTTTCAAAGAGGTGAAACTTCATAATGAAAATAGTTTTCAAGAGGGCTGCTTTAAAGAATGTAAAATTTTAAATAAAACACACACGTTGCTATATTTACCAACTAAACACGCTTTATGCTGATGGTGAGTACAAAATAGCCAATGAGCACAAGTCACAGGAACACCCCTAGGCATTAGTTCGTTGTGGGCCCTAGGTACCTCGTACCTCGGTGTAAAAGTAACCATAACAAATATCCATTATTGTGAACATGAGAAACTAGTAGGATAATCATCCATAACATATTGGTACCAAAAAACATCATCATCATAGTTTATTTAGTGTTGTCATCGTCAAACTTGCTACATGAAACTGGGAAAAAAACCCTCCAGATCACTAGCATACTAGTACACGTCCAACTACCTAGATACCCGAGTTTTTCCTTTTCGTGCTAAAACAATTTAAAAATATATAAAATATAATTTTCTCATGAATATTAAATTTAAAAATCATACACACATCAAACATCCCACACACATATCTCACATTACTTTCACGGATCAATAAACCACCTAAATTTTTATAAAAAATTTCAAGAAGTATAATGAGGCCTTACACATAAAATTCATTAAAAAATGATCTTTTAAGGAAAAAAATCAACCAATACCATATCAAAACATATTTTTCAGCCCCAATAAAATTTAATAAATAAATTTCATGGACCATAAAATTCCCCCAAATGATACAACATGAAATACACATCGAAACCATTTTTACAAAAAAATTCCAAACAGGCCTTTAAGCATTTCTCAAAACTAACATTTTCCAAAGGTAAAAATTTAAATTTTATTAAAGAGGTTTATACAAACCATTTAAAATAGAAAACAACTTTCACAAATCCTTTAAAACATTCAGGTTACACATCCAAATCATGACCATTTTTATAAGGATGCCAAACATGCCATTTTCCAGAAACTCGGGCCAAAACATATTTACCACCAAAAATCCATTTGTTTATAAAACCCAAAATACTTTGTAAATCCATAAAATAACCCAAAAATACCATTTTTAATTCTGAAAATGTATTTATAAATAAAAAAATCATTTTAAATCTCACTAAGCACATAAAATCCAACCGGGATATTTATCGAGCACATGACATTCAATTTTAAATAAACATCTTATTTTAAGCAATTAAAAAGAGATAAAATACCATTTGAATACCATAAATTTATTTAAGATACTGAACCATGTTCAAAATACCATAAACCAGATGTGTAAGTGTTTTGTAGTTCCTTGAAATGTGTGTTCTAGTTTTAAGAATCCCTGCTTCTAGGCGGTTTCCATTGGATTTATTCATGGAACCAAAAACTTCCAATAGTTCTTTATCAGAAAGTGACCTTATTCCCAAAGGAAAGAGTTCATTAAGTTTTAAATTTATGATACTTAAGAATATGAATTAGTTGAGAGGATGGGAGGTCAGAATCATCACACCCTTTTGGGGGGAATTATTATCTACTCCAGGACTCTATTTGTAAATTTAAGATATTTTCATGAATCCTTATTAATTCACAAAGTATAACATAAGTTTCCCTTGGAATTTGAAATCACTTATTAACATGTGTAAAATTTAGAATCATCAGTATGTATTCAAGGTTATTCATTAATAGAGATATCCGTATGTATTCTAGGTTCTCCATCAATGGTATCCTCTAATATATTATTTTAATATTCTTTTAATCATCATTATGATGATACTGGTTTTTTAAGCCACTCTGTGGGGCACTATAGAATTTATTATAATTTAGGGAGACAAAGGAATGTTTTAATATTAGGATTATACCCATAAAATGGGCTACCTACATATCCTTGTGAAAGGAATTAGAACCCTCATAGTTCGGTGCCGATTAATGGGACACATCATACCTTTTAAAGTCATGTGATAAGGAACTAACCATATAGTTTAATGTCATGTGGTAAGGAAATTTAAGAGAAAAGTGCTTAGTTAGATTTTTGTGTGGGACTTATATCAAAATATCCCAATGAACTTGGAAAGGATATGGGTGTCCAAGTTAGATTAGACCTTTTTGGTAATATGGACCAAGGAGAACATGGTTAATTTGAAATGTTGGGTTTGAACCTCAAGGAGGCTTCCTACATATCCTATGTGTATGTGAATCGACGCCCACATAGTTTGATAAATATCATAGGAGAGTATATTCCTTTGAGATAAATGAGTCTAGAATTACTTCCTAAAAAGGATTCCTTGACTATTTTGGGGTTTAACTTGGGGCTTATTCCTAGAAAGGATGCCCGGATTAAGGGAATTAGGGTTGGATTCTTGAAGAGGATATCCAGTGAGCTTGGGCCTTGAGAAGGCTCCATATGTATCCCAATTATGGTGGGAATCAGAGTTCTCGTAGTTCATTCACCATGGGTGTTTGTGAAAATGTTGTAATCATCACAAATCTCTAAGCTCACGTGAGTCATGATTAGTGTGAGAAACAAGAGGATGTGAAAGATTCAACAATGACTCATACATTTTTCCTCCTCTGCTGGTGGAGGAGGGTGAGCCTATGGCGACCAGGGTGGACAAGGTCAAGGCGACCCAAGAAGAGGGTGAGGTGAAAAGCCCTCCCTCTATTCAGTTTACATTGGACGAGGGTCCAAATGAAAGGAAGAAGGTATAAAGGTTAGGGGCTTACACTAGAATGGCTGCCAATGGTGACAAAGATCAACGGGAGAGGGAAAGGGTAACGAAAGTCCCTGTGGACATCTCCCCTATGGTTTTTGGCACCAAAGAAGAGAGGAGAAGTAATGATGCTACCTCCTGTAAGAAAATCTAGGGGCTTACGCCAGGATGGTTGCCCTAAAATTGATCCTGGTAGGGGAGGGAGACTTCTCCCTTGTTCAAAAGAAAAAGTAGGTGTGAACCATACCTTCCCTACCAAAAGACCTGAGGTTTCAGGTCGTCTCTTTGATAAGGGATAGGTTAGGACCCAAACCCTCCTCCAAACTAGGAAATTCCCAACACTATTCTGGGGAGAAAGGTCTATGTGACTGTGGATATAAAAACCCCAAAACACTCCATGAAAACTAACCCCATTGTAAAATAAATGTGGGAAACCTCTGACTATGGATATACACACCCAAATAGGAGACATGATAATATACCATTCCCAAAGGTTTGATAAGTTAGGAGGTTTTGGTGGAGGTCTCAACAGAATCCCTTTCAGACAAGGGAACCAAGGAATAAGAAGCCTTTCCATGAATGGATTTGATGAAGGCTTGATGGCTTGTAGACTAAAGAGAGTAAGTAAATCAAAGAGGGGTGCTCAAGTAGATAAGGGTGCGCAAGTATGGGCGTTCAAGTAGACTTTGGCGACATGATATTCACTTAAGTGATGAATAACCTGTATGGTAATACTTGGGTGAGACTTGGATCAATCCTTTAGAAGTATTCATAGGTGGTCCCATAAGTGGGGTACTTAAGTTCCTATGAAAAGAATAGGTGGCGCGCAAGTGTTTCTGATTTAGGGAGGTTGGGAACTTTAGGTGCGCAAGTGTTATGGTTTTAAAACACTAAAAGTACTTAAAGTCCAATGATCCTTCTTTAAATACTCCTCTCAAGGTGTTGAAGAACTACCTTAAAAGTTTAGTAAGACTTGGGCAAATCACTAGGGAGACTAGAGCAGTAATTAGGATTCAGGGAAATTCGTCCATACAAATGAAGGCCCCAAGGGTCTATTTATAGGCAAAAATAGGACCTTGGGAAAAATGAAATTGGGTGCACAAGTGGCTTGTGCACCAGAATTGGGCACTCAAGTACCTTGCGCATCGACGGTGTTTTGGCTAGACTAGGGTGCCACTTTGAGAACTTAGCCAAAATCATTACTTCATTCAACTCCAACATGGTGGCGCGTAGGTACTTGCGCACAAGTACCTTGGGCACCACTTTGGGGACTTATCCAAATAAATGTTCCATACCGCAGGGGCTACACACCCCACACCCCTTCTTGGGCTTAGTGTCGGGCTGTGGTCCCGACCCTTCGGGCCGATGCCTTCTCTACCATCACTCACCCCCATGAAAAATGAAGAGTTACACCACAAACTTTTCGAGCCCGGTTGAGGTCATTTTGAGTCACAAAAACATGGAAATACATCTTCAATTGCGGAGAAGTGTATTAAACACATTTCATGGTGTCTACTGTAATCTAACATAACATTTAAGTAAGCAAGCAACATACATGTTTATAACAAAACAACACTACTTTTAACAAAAAAAGGATTAAAAAACCATTTCACACACCAATAAAATTATCCAAAGGCTGAAAAACAATACCAAATATAAATATTAGGTGATAACAACAAGAAAATGATTAAACTTAAATGAAAAAGACATGTGAAAGTGATATCCTACCTCAAAACCATGGCAGAAAGGAATCGCACACCCAATATCACCAGCCGCAGTTCCCAATACTCTATATCTATGAAGAGAAGCCCTAAAAAAACCATAACCCCATAAAAAATTACGTGATAACATAACCCTAGGTCATTAATTACCATGGGAGAAGAGGAAACTAAAAGAAAGTAGAAGGAGAAGGAAGAGGGAGGAGAAAGGAGAATGAATCTCACCTTTGAAACAAGAGAACTCTTAATATTCCCTTATATATACACCCTTAGAGGAAAGTTAATGGCATGAAAATTATTTTAGAGTCTCCTTAGGTCTAGAAGAAATAGGGAAAGAATATTTGGGGGGAACATAAAAAAATGAATGATTCATGAAAGAAACAAATTTCCTTACCAAATATGAAAGATTTGATAATACTTGAGAAATTTCACCCTAATTCCTGACTAATATGAATTCCAAAGAGGGAGAATTGAACTTGGGGGTGATACTAGGGTTCTTGTTCTCTAGTGAGAAGTGTAATAACTAAAAAATATAAAAAAATTAATAATATATAAAATAACAAATTATTTTTTTAAAATTGGAAATGGGTTCATAGGCTAGCCCAATAGCTGAATAAATAACCCAAATCCACCATGGTTATGAATTACTAAAGTTTTATAAAAGGATATGGTGGTTTGAATATGTTAGGGTAGGCATAGTGAGAAGTATAATTAGTGATTTTTAAAAAAAATGAAGGATTTATAAAAGAAAAAAATTTTGTTTTTAAATCTAGAAATGGGATCACGGTTGGACAAAATCTTGAAGTAACCACATTTTTCTCCAAAAAATCCCAAACAATCTATGGGAAACCCATGGTAGGATGGTTAGAAATATATGGAATTTCAAAATGCAACATTAATCTCACCCAAAACCCAAGAAAAGGATTGGGATTTCCAAAAAACTGGATCAAATCCAAGACATGAAATAAAAACTAGGTGTGGCAAATGTTCTCAGATTTTACTAATTTATAGTGTTATTGACTCTGCTGATATTAGTTAACATGAAATAAAGACATGGTTGGAGTGATAAAAGTTCATCTTAATTGCATGATATTTTAAAAAGGATACTTCTAGAAGGTAACGAGCATCCAGAATCCAATTATGAGGTAAAAATATATTTTATCCAATAGAATTGGGGTATAATAAGATACATGATTTCCCTAACGACCGTGTATTGTATAGAAAGGAATATTAAAGTTTATCAGAATTTATTAAATTTTGGATATCATGATATAAAATTAATGATAAATCCAACCTTGATTCATTCTCAAGAACATGCACCAAACTTATCACTAAAGCAATCTAGTATCAACTAATACTTCCTCATTTGAAGTGAATATTAGAAAATTCAAATGATTCAAAGAGGCTAAGATGGAATACAAATGAGTGAATATCTTATGGAAACCTACATCACCATGATGATTCACTATAATTGAAAATATTTGATCACAATTTTTTTGATTTTTTAAATGAAGTTTGAAATATTAGAATGGGTATGTGCACAAACTGAATGAATCCATATTAGAGCCTCAATATCAACATAGTCTGTGACCTATCATGTTGGTTTTATACAACTTTTACCCACATATATGTATGAAAAGAAAATATGTGATGATGAAATTGATAATTTATAGACCAAAATAGTTTGGAAATGATATTTATGTTTATCTATCACTCATGATTGATGATTTAAAATTTCTATGGAAGACACGTGTTATAATATTTGATGAATACAAGAAAAATTATTTTCTTTTGTGAGCTATGATAATGTTCACTAAAATGATTTTCCTACATATATAAATTTATCTAGATACCGTGTTAAAAGACATTAATTTCATCCAATTTATGAAGAGGAGAGTTCATATCATCCATTGTAGAATGGAAGAAAAATAGTGTAATGGGACATCATAATTTTTTGTGAATGGATCATCATTATCAAAGATTAAAAAAAGGAATTTAATGGTTTACAAGAGTATTATTTTCCACACAATCAATGTCAACTGAAGAATATTAAAACAAGGTGAAAATAATTGATGTCACATTTGGAAAATAGAGGAAGTTATGGTCGTTAAACAAATATATGGAAAATTGATCTATTTTATTTGAGCTACCTTATTGGATGTTTTTAGATGTAAAACATTAAATTAATGTGAATGTTGAAAAAAATTTATGATTGTCTAATTAAAACATCGTTAAACAAAAAAGGAAAGATAAAAGATGGATTTGATTCAAGATTGGACTTAATTGCCATGGGAATGTGTTTGGTGTTAGCTCCAACAAAGAAAGGAAACAGAACATATTTTCTTTCAGCTTGTCACACATTAAGCATGAGTGAGAAGATAATTTTTTGTCAATGTATTCATGGTATTAAATAACCTAGTTGGTTTTATTAAAATGTAAAAAAATGGTGTCATTATAGGATTTAAATTTAATAGGCATGAAATATCATGACTGTCATCTATTGATGCAATAGTTGCTACCGGTGGCACTATGTGGCATATTATCAATACCTTTCAGAATGTATATCATTATGCCGTGTTACTTTTTCAATTCAATTTATAGTGAAGTCGTAGATCCAAATTTATTATATGTGTTGGTGAATGAAGTTGTATTCATACTTTTTCAACTAGAAATGTATTTTCCACCATCGTTTCTTGATATAATGGTTCATCTATTGATTCATTTGGTGTAAGAGATAAGAATATGCAGACCTATTTATTTATGTTGTATGTATCATTTTAAAAGATATATGAAAATTTTGAAGGGATATGTTAAGAATCAATATCGACTAGAGGCATCTGTTATTGAAAAATATATATCAGAAGAGGTAATTGAGTTATGTACTGATTATTTGTCTTAAGTGAAGCATGTTGGTCTCCCTGTAGTGAAGGTAAATGGATTGTTGACTTAAAGGTAAAGTTAATTCCACATGATGAAGTGATGTATGCACATTTATACATTTCTAACAACATAGGTGAGTTTCAACCATATTTTTGGATTGAAGCTACAATATCCGAGAAGAAATAAAAAGTGGTTGATGAATGAATATAAAAAACATTTTTTTCATGGTTTAAGGAGAAAATCAACACTGGTTTATCTGCATAAGAAACATATAAATGGTTAGTATGGGGACCAAGTGTTAATGTGATCACGTGATCTGGTTTTGATATTAATGATTACATATTTTACATAAAAAATCAGGACGACAAGAGTACCACTCAAAATAGTTGAGTAATGGCTATCGCTGAAGCACTGCATTTTCGATTTCCAAAGATAAAAACTCAATTTCTACATCAACATCATATTTTGGAATTGTTTAATATATACAGGAGGTTGATTATACTAAATTTTGGGTATCAGTATTTAAATGTAACTGGGTTGACAACAATAGTGGTGTGAAACATTATGAGTATGGATTTACAATTGTTGATTTAAAAATATTAAGTTACATGTAGGAATCATTTATCATGGTGTTGCATGAAAAAATATTTTATGTTGTTGACCCATCAAATGTTTAGTGTTCCTTTGTTTTGAAAGGGAAAAAAATTCATTTGTGCGATGCGAATATTAATGATGTTGAAGACTTATCTATTTTTTTTAATATAATACATGATTATCTGAGGATAATAATGAATGTGATGTAGAAATTTTCCATATAATACAAAATGATCATATAGAAGGGATATGAGGAAACAATCCATTACTCTCCTAGATAATTAGGTAATATTTTTTTTATGAAACCAACACAATTAAAACTTTATTTTTTAAATTTGATATTTAAATACATATATGTTCAACCTTAATTCCATTATTTTAATATTTTTTATATTCATTAGATTCATATATCCATTTCTTGGTTGAAAAATTTTACCATCATTATTTTTTTTGTGGATATTTTATTTATATTATTCTTTTTTAAATATACTATTTTATTCAATAAAATATTTATAATTTTCTTCCTATTATGAACAATTAAATTTTCAATTATAAAATTTATTTATTTATTGTCAAATAAAGATACAAAAAATTACACATTTTTATATAATAATCATTTTTTTAAATTTTTTGTTGAATTTTTATATTCACTAGTTTTAGTTACACATTTGTTTGGTTGAAAAGACTAACATTCAATGTTTTGTTTTCTATTGTGAATAATAAATGGTTTATTTATTAAGATTATTTGATTTTAATAAAATATAGATACACATAATTTTGTTTAATTTGAATAAATTTTACTAAATGATATCCATAGAGGCAGGGGAACCGAGGTTTGTAAGTTTTTTCATATAAATATATCTGTAGTAATTAAATTATTTAATGAAATTAAACTATTATTTATTAAAATTGTGTGAAAATCTTCTTCTTTTCCAGAGAGTATGGTATATAAAGATTGTAGGATACAGATTACATGTTTACTAAAAATTTTACTGGCACACTGAGATTAGAGGTTGATGATTAACTTTAATGATAATGACCACCCAACTGGCCCACATTTCACATAGTTTAGGACTTACCTAGCTATACATAGTCATTATAGGATGAGTTTTTATCCATTTATTGGAGGAGCGTCGACCAATTGGTGAAATATATATTATGAGAGTTCATAATAGTAAAATTTCTCAACTTATTTATTTAGTCTTTCAATGGTTTAAATATTATACATTTCTTAATATTTTGTCTATTCAACTACAGATGAAGTTTAACTTTCAAGAGATGAAAAAAATTAAGAAAAAGTGTATATCCTTTACATAAACTAAATGGTGACATTTTAAGACAAATTTGACTTTATTTTATATTCTTGAGTAAATAGAATCAAGATCTACATCTTAAATCTGAGTTTATAGATACAGAGACATGATATTGGTTTGTCTCTAATCAGGGGGAGGAAGCCTTTATGGTAAGTTTTTGTTATTTGTTTAATTTGTTTAATTATTTAATAACATATTTATTTTTTATTATGTAACATACTTTTAGGAAAACACACTAAGAGATACAGGAACAAAATTTATACCCTCATACATTGTCACATAAAGGGTATCCTTTTTTAAATGAGAAAATGATTGCTAAAAAATTTAGGGAATTAAGATCCAAGACAAGTCCGAAGAAGTTACATAAAACCCTTAATCTCATTCCTCTCATTGTGAAAAAATAGAAAAGGCTGAGATTGATGAAAAAGGGGAAGTATATCACTGATATAATAAAGGAAGTGGCTGATAATATTATAAGTAATTAATTGTTAATTTTATTTAATATTACTATTTTATAAATTTATATCACTAATATAAAATTTGAAAATATTATTTCAGGATTACCTTTAGAAGAAAATAACATAAGGGACCATTATCCCTAATGGTGGGATGAATATTCTTACCTCTGATTTAGGAAATCCGTAACACCTGGGCCACATCAGAGGGTATAAGAAGGGTATCAGTTTTAGAGAAATTTTTGACCATGAACCCAGTGTGGAATTGATGGGGGTAGAATATAAGGATCAAATATATTCTTTTAAGGTTGATCTCTGACACTTGAATGAGTCTATATATGATAGATTTAAACCATCTGTAGTGACTGTGCTTGTAGAAACGATGAGGCAGATGCAACTTGTCTAACCAGATCTGTCACCTTAATGTTCAGACCCAACCATATACTGTGAGTTTCATATTGGTGATCCCCATATATGTATTTTAGCATACATAATTTTAAATTATTTTGGGGATTATGTACATCATCACCTTATGTAATCAGACCAGTAGGCAGCAATGCTGGAGTAGTTGAATAAAAAAAATCATTTACTACAACTCTTACCTGAACTGACTGCATAAGTTTATGATATACATAATCCCTTAGATGATGTATAATTATGTATGATATAATACATACTTGGTGATCCACAATACGCAACTCATAGTACATGTCCATGTCTAAATAAGGAGGTGGTAGATCTAGGTAAGAAGGTTGCGCAGACTGTGTCTATATCATCGCTTTTGATAGCATAGACACTATAAATGATTTAATATTATGATCTATAGACTCATTTAAGTGTCTCAGCTCAGATATCAATAAATCTATTTCACCCTTATATTCCACCTCCATCGATGTCGTGTTAGGGGTGTGGCCAATTTTTTTCCTAAAATCTATACCCCACTTATACCCTTTGACGTAGCCCAGGTGTTCAAGCTTTACTAAAGAAGTGGTAAGAATATTCATCCTACCCTTAGGGATAAAGGTCCCCCAATGTTGTTTTATCCTGAAGGGTTTCCTAAAATAATATTTTCAAATGTTATATTAGTGAAATAAATTTACAAAATAGTAATATTAAAAAAATTAACAAGTAATTACTTATAATCTTATCATCTACTTTGTTGGATTAGTATACTTACACTTTTTCATCATTCTGAATCTTTTCTATTTTTTCATGATGAGTGGGAATAGATAGTGGGTCTTATGGAACCTCTTTAAAGCTGCTACTTGACTTGGCTATTTACTCACTAAATTTTTTGGAAATCATTTCCTCCTAAATAAAGGATACCCTATGTGTGACAATTTATGAGGGTATAAATCCTAATACCATATCTCTTGGTGATATTTCTTAGAGGTATTTTAAATAATAAAAACATAAATATGTTATCAAGTAATTAAAATTAATTAAACAAATAAATTTTACAAAAAAAAAAAAACCAAAAAGGATTACTCCTGCTTACTAAAGACAAAATTCTATCATGTATCTGTATATATAAAATCATACTTAAGGTATAGATATTGATTCAGTTTAATTGTAAAAATATAAAATAAAGTCAACTTTGACTTAAAATCTCTTAATCTGGTTGCTTCAAAGGATGGAATTTTTTTAATTGATTTATTCCCTTTAAAAGTTAAACATCATCTGTAATTGAATAAATATAATATTAAGAAATGTATAATATTTACACCATAGGAAAAATAAATAAATAAATTTTAAAATTATAAATTTATGGACTCTCATAACAAATCTTTCACTGACAGTTTGATATTCTTCCAATTAGGGAATAAAATAATTATCCTGCAACGACTCTTCATAGCCAGAAAAGTCCTAAACTTCATGGCATGTGGTCCAGTTGGGTGTTCATTATCATCAAAGTTAATTATCAACCTTTACTCTCCATGTGTGAGAGAAAGTTTTGGTAAACATGTAATCTCACACCTACCATCTTTATGTATTGTCCTCTATGGAGAAGAAGAAGAGCCACACATAATTTTAAGAAATATAAGTTTAATTTCATTAAATAATTTAATTACTATAAATATATTTATATTAAAAAATTTAAACCCCTCAATTCTCCTGCCTATGTGTTTTCCATTTATAAATATGTATTCTACTTAAAAAAAGTATATGTGTATTTGATTAAAATTAAATAATGCTACTAAATAAAAAATTGATTGTTCATAATAGAAAAAAAACATTTTTTTTGAATAATGAAAACTTTCCCAAAAGGATAATCCTCATTTATTTAATAAAAGAAAAATTATAGAAGTATGAAAAAAGGTTTTTACAATAATCCCTTTTCCAAGAATAGGATATCTCATAAGGTACGTCATTGAGCCAAATCAACTTAGGAGCAATTACCACTTTATTTAAAAGTCCATCATCCAAATATTTTTCTTCAAGATATGCATGTGTGATGATATAATTCATAAATGAAAGAGGGTCCATGCAGTTTCTCCATATGGAATATAACTTCTATGAGAGTTGAATAAGCTTTGACAATGGTGGTGAAGTAACATTCAAGCCATAAGTTGAGGTAACCTCATTGATTTGAAATTTCCACTGTATTAATAATACCAAGCATTTTAGCATCAAGAGATGAAGTGAATACACAAGGACCATAGAGGTATACCATTATTCCACCACTATGATTTCTAAAAATTACACCATATCTAGAAGGACATAGATTTCCTCTTGAGGCTCCATCTATGTTGCATTTGATCTAGCCTGAAAATGTAGGAATATATATGACTTCCAAGGTTCCAGAAGGAGGATGATAATTACCTGTAATACCAAAACACTTAATCATGATAAGATCATGTATTGAGTTATCACAATTACCATTTTGAATAGCATTTGAATATTTCACAATAGTAATAACACGATCAAAATACGACTTTCAATAGAAGTCAGTCTTCTCATGTACCAATTTGTTTTGATTGGTTCATATGACATGAATGACTTTAAAACTGGCCACAAGAAAGAGATTTAGAATCTATTGAGAAAGAGGTAGATTAATACATGTATAAAAGTGCTCCCAGATGTTGGCTATATAGGGGATCTTGATTTCAAATGAAAAAAATAAAACATTGAATGTTAAACTTTTCAACCAAAAAATATGAAAATAAAATTAGCGAATATAAAAATTAACAACAACAAAAAAATTAAAGAAATGATTACAATATAAACATGTATAATTTTGTGTAACGGTATTTGATTAAAAATAAATAAATGTTATAAGTAAAAATGTAATTGTTCATAATATGAAGAAAATTATAAATTTTTTATTAAATAAAATCATATACGTGATATTGAATAATATAAAGAGAATAGTCACAAAAAAATGATGAAGGGAAAAATTTGCTACAAAAAATGGATATTTGAATCTAATGAATATAAAAAATATTACAAAAATGGAAAGAATTATGAACATCTATGTATTAAAATATCAAATTCAAAAAATAAATTTTTTAACTATGTTGGTTTCACAAAAATAAATAAATTTACCTAATTAATTAGGAGAGTAATTATGTGTTTTCTCATATCTCTTATACATGATCATTTCATGTTGCATGGATAATGTCCACATCATATTTATTTTTATCCTCAGGTAGTCGTGTAATATATGAAGAAATTTCAAATAAGTCTTCAATATCATCAATATTCTCATCACTCAAATGATCTTTTTACCTTAGAAAACAATGAAACAATAATCATTTGATGGATCAAAAACACAATTTTTTTTCATGAATCTCCATGATAAATGATTCATACTAACAACTAAATATTCTCAAATCAATAAATGTAAGTCCACACTTATCATGTTTCACACCACCATTATTGTCAACCCAATTACACATAAATACTGGTACCCAAAATTTAGTATAATCAATATCTCAGATACCTTCAATAACTCCAAAATATTTTGTTGATACATAAATTGAGTTTCTATCTTTGGCACTCAAAAAATGAAGTGCTTCAGTAATAACCATTACTCCACTATTTTGAATAGTACTCTTATCATCCTAGTTTTTTGTTAAAATGTGTAACCATTGATATCAAAACCAATCCATGTGATCATATTAACAATTGGTCCCCATGATAACCATTTAAATATTTCTTATAAGAATAAATCAATGTTGATTTTATCCTTAAAATATGAAACAAATGTGTTTTTATATTCATTAATCAATTATTTTCATTTATTCTTGGATATCTCACCTTCAATCTAGAAATATGTGATGATATATATGGTTATACCTCTACTATATTGTTAAAAATGTATAAATGGGAATGCATCACTTCATCACATAGAATTAAATTTACCTTTTAAGTCACAAATCCATTTATCTTCACTATCAACTGTCAAATTTCAAGATATAGGGAGACCACTATGCTCCACTTCAAACAAATAATTAGTACAACACTCAATTACCACTAATGATATATATTTTTTGAACAATAGAGGTCTTTGTACGATACAGATTCTTAACATATCCCTTCAAAATTTTCATATATATTTCAAAACGATACATCTAATGTAAATAAATAGGCTCACATATTCTTATCAATCGCACCAAATGAATCAACTGATAAACCATTATATCAAAAAATGATAGTGGAAAATACATTTCTAGTTGATTAAGTATGATGAAAACTTCATTCTCCAACACATATAACAAATCTAGATCTATGAATTTTTTGGAAATTGAATTGAAAAAGTAACACAACCTGACGATAGACTTTATGACAGGTATCGAAAATATGTCACACAATGTAACTGGTAACAACTATTACATCAATATATGACAGTCATGAGATTTCATAACTATTAACTTTAAATCCTTTAAGGACACAAAAGTTTTCACATCTGAAGAAAACTCACTAGGTATGTTAATACCATGCAGGAATTGGAAAACATTTATCTTCTCTCTCTCTCTCTCTCTTAATGTGTGGAAAGCTGAGGTAAATATGTTATGTTTCCTTTCTTTGTGGGAGTTAACTTGAAACGTATTCCTGTGGTTATTAAGTCCAACCTTGCATTCAATCCATCTTTTATCTTTCCTTTTATGTTTAAAAATGTTCCAATTAGACTATCACAAATGTTTTTGTCGACATTCATAACATTAATATTATGTTTTACATCCAAAAATATCCTATATGGTAGTAAAAATAAAATAGATTGTTTCTTTCATGTATTTGTTTGAAGACCAGAACTTCCTTCTCAATTGTGACATCAATGTTTTTCACCTTGTTATAATATTCTTCAGCTAACAATGGTTGTGGGGAAAAATCATACACTTGTAAATCACCAAATGAATTTTTTTAATCTTTTCTAAGGATGATCCATTCGCAAAAATCTCTGATGTCTCATGTACACTATTTTTCTTCCATTCTGTAATTGATGATATGAAATCCCCTCTTCACAAATTGGAAAACTTTATGAAATTTAACACTATATGCAGATAAAATTACATATATAGGAAAGTAATTTATATTAAACATTATCATGACACAAAAAATAAAATATTCTTTCTTGTATGCATCAAATAGTGTATCACCTCTCTCCTATAAAATTTTCAAATCATCAATAAATGGTGATAAATAAACATCAATATCATTTCCAGACTATTTTAGTACAGAAATCATAAAATTTATCATCACATATTTCATCTTCATACATATATGTAGGGAAAATTTGAAGACAACCAACACAATATACCATACACAATGTTGGTTACTGAGACTCTGATATGGATTCATTCCATCTGTGCATGAACTCATTCTAAGATTTCTAACTTCATTTCAAAAATCAGAAAATTTGTGATCAAATATTTTCCATTATGGTGAATCAGTATGGTGACATAAGTTTCCATTAGTGATGTATCATATGTATGTCATATTATCCTTTTTTGCATAATTTGAATTTGTCAAGGTATGCTTCAAACGAGAAATTATTGGAAGATACCTGACTACTTTAGTAGGAGGTTTGGTGTCTATTCTTGAGAATGAATCACAGTTGGATTTTCATCCATTTTATATTGTGATTTCCCACATTTAGAACATTATGATAAACTATTACTTCCTATATAGAGTATAATAGTTATGGAAAGCATGTATACTTTTATACCCCAGTCTTGTTGAATATAATATTGTTTCCCCTCATAATTGGGATTGAGAAGCTCGTTGCCTTCTGGAAGTATCCCTTTTAAAAGTTCAAGTAGTTCAGTGAAACTCTCATCACCCCAAAAATGTATTACTTTCATGTTAACTAATCTCAGCATTATAGATAACACTATAAATTTAGTGAAACCTGAGAATGGTGGTTTATCAACATCTTCATACAATATTTCAACACTTGTTTTTTCAATGGTTTCAACACCCATATCATGAATTAATTATTTAATATGATCTTTTGTCTAATGATTAACATCTTCATCATAATTAGATCTTGTCTAGTTTATTATTTCACCATGTCAGATCCAACGTTCATAATTATGACTAAATCCATAGAAAATAAAATGGTCTTTGATTTCTCTGTGCTATAATTTATCCATATTCAAACACTTCACACATGGATAGAAAACCACATCTCTATTTTCAAGATTTATTTTAACAAATTACAAGAAATTATAAACTTATTCCTAATATTCATCCCTAGTTATCTGTGCATTTATCCAATTACGATGCATTGATTACCTAAAAAGTCACAATATAATAGATAAATATATTAAAACATATAAGAATCTAAACATATTTATAAAAAAATAAAATTTAAACATATAAACATATAAAAATATAAACATATAAACATATAAACATGCATAAATTTTTAACAAATAATTTATGTCATAAAAATAATTTAAAAATGAAAAACAATTCACAACAATAAAACAATTTTTAATCAAAAGTAATTATAATTACAAAAATAACTTATAATCAAAAAAATTTAAGGAAAAAATGATTTCAACCAAAAACAAATTCTAAGGATAAAAAATTTATAGATATAAACAATTTATAATAACAAAAAATTTATAACATTAACATCTACTTTTTATTCCCCTTAATCACCTTCCCATACTTTTCCATGAGAGTCGACTTCAATTAAACCCATGTCAAATAAGAATTTTTATACCACCACTTCAGAAACCAGTACAAAAATGAGTACTCAATACGCAACTGCGCCCAAGGTAGCTTCATGTCTTCTTGAGCTCTATTTTCCAATAAATAAGTTTCGACTTTGGTGATCTATATTATTGGATCCTCTACTCAAAAATAAAGAAGCTATACTCTCACTGCCATTATAATTGTCTAATTCTAATGGAGACCACTTGCTGCAATGAACATCCCTTCAGTGTTTGTGGTCCCCTCTACGTGTGTGTTCATTAACGGTTGCATCACCCAAAAAACTCTCAATATACGTCTAGCAGCATACAACCTCACTTCTTCCCAATGATTGGTATGTTCCGATCATCTACACATGTTTGCAAGAGAACTCGACTACATCACAATGTTCTACATTCATTTTCCCAACTCATGCACTACATAGAAAAATCCATTTCTTCCCAATGATACTCAAACTGTTTCCACCATCCACTAGTCCTCTCCCCCACCCCCTTGAGTTTGATTATGATCGGGTCTCTCAATGAAAGCAATATATGTTAACACTCTGGCTAACAAGTACATCGTACATAAGAATTGGGCAGAATAAATAGAACCAACAACACTTCCACATTTGATATTTTCAGTGATAGGTGTTGGAAATCAAAGTTACAATGGAATAGGAAGAAAAAGAAATATATAAGGAGATGTAGAGGAAGAAGGAGACGAGGAAGAAAATCTCTCTGCATAGGACCACTTCTGAGGATTGAAGCCGAATCCTCCAAGGACCAGACCCCACCAAAAACCAGATGAAGACAAAAAATGATTTGTAATCCCCTCTCATGCTGTTGGAACCTCCATTCATCACCACAAACACTCATAATAACTATCAAATGAAATTACAACACTGCCCCTCTTTAATATCCCTCAAAACTTAGTCAGTACAACAAACTACCCCTAGTAGTTACATATGGACACAACCAAAAATGCAGGCAAGGGAAGCGCTCAGGTTTTATCAGTGCTAATCAAAAAGTGCTGATAAAAGGGGGACTTTTATCAGTGATAGAAAAAAAAGCACTGATAAATCTAACCTTTATCAGCACTAATATTAGCGTTGATAAAGTCCCCCCTTTATCAGTGCTAACAAAAATTGCTGATAAAAAGGAGACTTTATCAACGCTAATAATAGTGGTGATAAAAGTTTTTAATAGAAAATATTATTAATTTATATAAAACTATTTTAATTATATTCAAAAATAATATTTATATGTATACATTAAATAAAAATTCATGTTTATTATGTTTATTATGTTTATGTTTTATTTATGTTTATTATGTTTATTAGTTTTAGTTATATCTTTATTTATATTTATTATAATATATGTTTATAATATTATATATAAATAATTTTTAATATATATATATATATATATAAATACTTATTAAATATATATATATATATTTAAATAATTTTATGCTTCCAAATGAATGTGTCAATTGATGCGTACATTCATATTCTCATGAATATGTTCATTATTTACCCTAATGTTGGACATATATACTACTGTACCACATATACTTGGTGTATTAATTCATTTCCTATATATATGGAGCTTTATCTTCTCATACATACTTAAAATAGTGATAAATATATTTAAATAAACAATAAATGTATTTATTATATTTAAAAATATAAATTTTTAGTTATATATAATTATATACTTTTTAAATACAATATATATAATTATAATTATATCTAACTAATTAAATATAAATATGTTTAAATAATTATAAAATTACAAAATATTTTTTTAAATGATAAATATATATTTATGAATACATTTTGAATATATTTATTTATAAATATATGTATTTAATGAATATATACACAGACACAGACACACACACACACACACACACACACATATTTAAATACTTATGAAATTAAAATTAAAATTAATATATCAATTTATATTTATATATTTATATATTTATATATATTTAATTAAAATTTAAACTATAAAATTATATATATATATATAATTATAATTTATACACAAACACAAACACAAACACATACGATGACTCTCCTCCGACATCGCCTCTCCTCTGCCGCACCTCTCCTCTATCGCACCTCTCTTACACTGCGAACACACCTCTGCCATGTGCTGAACCACACCTAAGCAGTTATTTTTCTCCTCTTTATCATTGGGTTCACTTATTATAGTATTGATGGTGATGTTGTGAATTGTATAGGCTAAACGCCCCGCTGAAAATCATGGTCGTTGGTGGTCCTTATTTGCGCACTAAATGACAATATGATATATTATATCATTAATTAATTCTTCATTCATGGTATTCTATGTTATGTTTCATGACTATTATCCTTCAAGAGTTTGATTTATATGTTTTATGACCCATAAGGATTTATTTTCAACATCCTTCCAAAAAGAAAGACCTCTCAAATGTGATATTCAATATGGAGAATTAGATTGCTCTTTAATTCTAAATACTCTAGAATTATCTTCTCCTCTAGTTATATTTGGTAAAAATTCAATTTTCTTATACTATATTTTGAATTGTTTTATTTAAAAATCTTCAATTAAATGTGGATTTTCAACATGGTTATTTCAAAAAATTCAATTTTTTTTCCATACATTCAAAAATAAAAATTTTATCGCCCACTCCTATTTTTTTATTTCTCTTATTTATTTTTCATGATTATATTATTAAATAGTTATTTGAAAATTAAATGTCTTCAAAGCATTTATACTTCTTTTATAGAAAAAATTATGTATTTTGTATGTTTCTATTATAAAAATCATTTTTAAAAATAAAAGTCTTCAAAGTATTTCAACTTTATTTACTACAAATGTTATACATTTCTCAAGTTTCCATTATTGATGAATGTGTTTTAATGTAAAATTGATCAATGTATTTTTACTTAATTTATTTAATACATTATGTCTTTTTCATGTTTGAATTTTTAAGGATTCTATTAAAAGTAAAAAAATTTAAAGTATTTTTACTTCCCATTTTTAAAACCTTTGTGTATATTTAATGACTTTTTATTAGGAAATATTTATAATAATGTTTTTAATACTAATTTATTTCCCTTCAATAAAAATTTTAAATATAATTTTCACTTCAATGTTTTAAAAATTTGTTGTAAAAAGGTTTTTATTATCACTTATATTTATCTTCTTAGTATTGTTTTCTATGTAGTGATATTTTAGTCACAATTTAAATGTTATTATGATATGATTTATTTTTTAAAATGAGAATTATAATATTCTATGATTTCTTAAGTTCGTGTTATGTGATGTTTTTTGAATTATTTAAGAAAACAATTATTTTTCCATTTTAACATTTCTTCCAACTCTTTATCCTTTATATCCCCCATCCCTATTCTCTTCTCTATTTCCCATAGGTTTATTCTTATCCCAGGAACTAAAATTAAATTTTTCATGAGGATTTAGGGGTTTAGGTTTTTTTGAGTGTTTTCCATGGAAGGTGACATGTTGTGTATTGGTTACCATTCGGTTTAAAGTAGGTGTGTCTTTTATTTTACTTTATTTTATAATTCATGGAATGAGTATACTTTATAAATTTATTTTCAATTAAAGTATAGTAATGTATGGGTTCTTGGGTGAAATTATAAACTTCTTTCTTAAATTCTAGGCTTGGCATAAGGGTTTTTTCATAATAATTTCATGTACTATTTTTAAATTAGATTAATTCTCATGAAAATAATATTTGAAAAGGTTCATAGGTTCATTTAAACGTTTTTATAGTAAATTTAGGTCTTATGACTTTTTTGGTTTTTCAAATGAATTTTCCATGTTCTTGGAGCATGTTTTGGAAAGAAAAAAAAGAATTTTTTTCAAGTGATTCCAAAATCATTGAAATGATGAGACTTTAAATAAGGTGAGTGAGACTCTACATACTAAGTTGGTTTTCATGCGAAGAACCATTTTTCACTTTAAAAAGTAAATGGTTTCTTTCTCATGTGACCCTCAATGACTTCCCCTATACTCGTTTCACTAGTTATGGGTTATTGATTATTTATATGATAAATGTATGATGTGAAAAGGGGATGTTATATGTGATGGTGTTGGAGGTGATATGAAACACATTTTTTTGGTAATTATCTTGATTTCTTTATCACCTACATGGTTGTTTGTTTATAGTATCTTGGGTGTCTAGGTGGGAGGTCTTAATTCATGCTACCCTAGTTGGCACACACACTTTTATGGTCCCCCTAGTTGTGTTTAAGACAAGGCTATGGGGAAGGTTCCATTATGATGAGTTAACTATGGTTTAATTGGTTGGATCATGTTATTGTTGGATGAAATATATATCAGATGTTGGTCCAGGTATTTATAGTTCCAATTTGGATTGTCACACACTAGTACCTAGGGTATATCCCATGAAATTTTGTTCCTTGATCAGTGGATATATATAGATGATTAAATTATTATATTGATTATGCAAAGACCCAGAAATTTCAAGGAATTTTTTTTCTTAATTACTTTGGAATTTTTCGAGTGCGCAGTTTCTGACGGCACCTGATTCAGAAGCTCGGTGTACCCAGAATCAATTTCTGAAGTTTAGCTCGGGTACGTTCAGTGAAAAAATGAGCGGGTTTTTCTATCTTTTGAACCAGTGATCGGAATTGAAATCCAAGGGCACCGATGAACTTTCAATGCTGATATTCGCTTAGGCGAAGCTTAACTTTGGTTGGCAGGATTCTGACAAAAAAGTTAAATTTTTGGACTTTCATGAAAAATAATAAAATAACTAAATGAGTTATTTTATTCTTCCTTCAACTGTTGAGCGACAGTTGGCAGAAGTGCAGTGTAACGACGGTGATTAAATAAGGCATTTAATGATCTGTTACTTTTTTTGTGAAACTGCAACACCCGCCTAATTAATGGTGCTTTTATTATGGTTCATTAATAAACCATATTAATGAGCTAAACGTGGATTTTGTTCTTTTATTTAATCAATCCATTGGCGAAAGGATTGGTGATCGGGGAAAATCTCTGGCAAAGCGCCAACAACGTCATCCTTCAATGAAGAATGGAGAACACAACAACTGTTGGGGGAGAGAGCTCTATTCTCTGGGAGAACTTCATCTTCTTCGTTGAAGAACGCCAAGACTCCGAGTAAGAGAAATGACTCAGCGACTCTGGTTTTCCATCCCCTTTCTCCTCCACGACAAGGGAAGAGACACCGACACAAGATTTCTCCAACAACATGCTTCCTTTTCATTTATCCATGACGAAAAGGGGAGACATTGCTTCCTCCTCGGACACTCTTCGTCGACGTCTACGGAACCTCACCCCGTGACGCTGTTTTCCGTGATGCCCGTCGTTCAACAATTTTCATTGAGGTAGGGGTTAATTCTTCATTCGTGATTGATTTAACGTTCTTTGTTAATTAAATTGTTCGCTTTTTATCGACATAATGGTAGGAGATCGGACTGCACAAACATGGCTGATTCTCCTCCCCTTTTATTTGTTGAACCTCGTTGAACTTGCGGCGAAGGCAGCGCGGTGCCATTGCACCGCGCGGGAAGGAAAAGGATCGCGGCCAGGAGCGGGCTGCGGTGGAGGGGCGCCGCGCCGTCACGCCGTGCCAGAGCACCAAGGGGCCGCGACGATGTGGGACCCCCTTAGGCCCTGCGGTTACACAAGGCCGGCCTTAATGGCTGACCGTTGAAGAAAAGCCGAGGGTTGAAACCCCCGGCCAGCGCAAAGGGCGGCGCCCCCTTTGCGCCCCGCTCGGCCAGCGCCGAGCCGCCCGCGCTGGGCCGGACCGCCCGCGTCGGGCCGGACAGCCCGCGCCGGGCCGGACCGCCCGTGCCGGGCCGGACCGCCCGCGCCGGGCCGGACCGCCCGCGCCGGGCCGGACCGCCCGCGCCGGGCCGGACCGCCCGCGCCGGGCCGGACCGCCCGCGCCGGGCCGGACCACCCGCGCCGGGCCGGACCGACCGCGCCGGCTGGGCTGGGCCCGGACCCGGGTCGGGTCGACTCGGTTCGGGCCGACCCAAGGGGTATCAAGCCTGGTCGGACCGGGCCCAAACCCCCTAATTTCGGACGAGGTTCATTCAAATGCATGTATCTTGGGCTATGGACCTCCGATCAACATACCATCAGTTGCACTGGTATCCTTAGAACGAGACGGTCGTTTCAGTATATTACACTCAAGCTTTCGGTAAAGTTTGGGTACAACCGTGTTGGTTCGAAACTGAAACCAACCGGGTCCTCAGAGCTGAAACTGATATAACTTGAGCTCCGGATGTCCGATTAACGTGCCGTCAATTTTTTAGGATTCCTCTTGATGATACAGATCTTTTGGTATACTTCACCTGAGGTTTAGACCCAGTTGGAGTATGTCCCGATTGGATTGTACCCGAAATCCAACTGGTCCCCTGGAACGGAAAAGCCGATAACTTTCAGACCAGACGTTCGTTTGACAAAACGTCAGCGGCGTTGGTGATCAAGTTGAGAAATGATCCTTTGGAGTATACCCTATGAGAGTTCGGGGTACATTTGAGATACAGTCGGGTTGGTTCGTATATGAAACCAACCGAGGCCCCAAAACGAAAAGGCTAATAACTCACAGACCAGGCGTCCGATTGACGCGCCGTCTGTTGCGTTGAGACCAATTTGATGAGGAGGACCTTTGTGATACTTCTTCATGGGACTTTTTGATACTTGGAGTATTGACCAGTGGATCGTGGAGCAGACCCTCCTGGAGACGACCATACGGAGTACGAAGACCTAGTAGCTGTAGACCTGATGACTGCTTGACCGATTCGAGTCGGAGTGATTCGATTAGCCCAGTGGATGGAGTGCCTGGTATTTGGAGGTAGAACCAGGGTGGAAGGAGGGACTGGTAGTTGGTAGCAGACCCGTGGTACTCCACAGTAGGAGTACCTCTGACGGCTATTAGGGGAAGCGCCCTGTATTTGGCAGCAGAACCATAGCGGACGGAGCACCCGGTATTTGGCAGCAGACCCACGATACTCGATAGAGGAGGAGTAATTAAGTAGTCTAAGGTTAGTGAATAGCACCTTGGAGTCGTGATAGGGCTACTGTACTCGATAGAGGAGGAGTTCTCCAGCGGTTGTGGTTTCGATAATGAAAATCCTGGTTTGAACTGAGTCAATGATCTTTGTGTATTTATCATGATTGAGATGGGTTACTTGATAAATTAGGTATATGTATGGGCATATACCTAAGTAGTGGTTTTCTGTTGATTTCATATCTGTGTGATACCTCATGATTGAGATGGGTTATTCGATAACATAGGTATATGTATGGGCATATACCTAAGTAAGGGTTATCTGTTGAGTTTCTTCTTTGTGGTTACCCTTGTAGGATTTAGTGAGACCTTGAGGGTCTCGGGGTCCCTATTGAGTATCTTTGTACTCACCTCTGCACGGGCTATTCCCATAACTTGTTGTGTTGGATGCAGACGACGGACAACGCTGACGGAGGCCGAGTGTTCGAGGACTGGATGGCACCTGGGGGTGGACCTCACGACGAGTCGGTACCCGGAGGTAGACTTCACAAAGAGATGGTACTCGGAGGAGGTTGACAGATGAGAGTGTTGAGGAGGCTCTCTGTACTAACCCTTTAGGTAGGATCCGTGGTGGATGACCCAGTAGATTCTTCCATTTTCCAGTTGTTTGTCTTTTCTGTTGTACTTTCGTTAAGTTGTAGCTGTACTTTTCAGTTGGGTTTGTGTTCTGGCCCATTTACTGTTCAACACTTTCTTTTGTACGTAGTGTTTTCTTCCACTTGTACTCTATGGTGTTTGTTAACTTTTATAAAGGCAATGCCTTCCCTTTTTATTGGGATCTACGCCTTTGGTGCTAGTCTCCAGCCCCTGGCCTATGGAAGGCGGGCTTGGGGTAGTGATGGAACGGGCCCCGAGGATGGGTCGTGACAAATTGGTATCAGAGGAGTCGGTTCTAATGTAGAAAATTTGACTCTGGTGTTTCTTTTCTGAGAAGAAATAGTGTTTAGGGTACTAAGTGTGGTCTTCAGTTCAGGGAGTCCAGTGTTGGTGCTGGCGGTCAACGTATCCATACACCAGGACCCTGACTTCTGATTTCCAACTTGGTGCATGAAAACACTGATTGCCTGTGTGTTTTGAAAAGTTTCCTTTAAATCAGCTCAAACCAGGTTAGCTCACCAGGTATAGTCTTTTGACCGTGTCATGTCTGTTTCTTTCAGGATGCCTCCCCGCAGACAACTAGCTAGAGCCCCGAGAGTTGTACGTACTGACAACCCACTGAGTGAGGAGGCCTTAGTACAGGGCCCTCTTTCGGTTGAGGTACAATCAGAGGCACCAGCGGTACTACCATCCGTTGGGCCACCGATGCCACCAGCCCCAGCACCAGGAGATGCACGCCGCTTGAGCGCACTGTACGAGTTCCAGCGCCAGAGGCCACCCAGGTTCCGGGGAGAGACGGACCCCCAGGTGGATGAGGATTGGATGGAGGCTATGGTGAGAGTATTCAGGATAGTAGGAACACCAGCGTAATTCATGGTGATCCTTGATGCCAGCCTTCTTCAAGCAGCAGCAGGATGATGGTGGAGCCTGATGCTCCAGATGCACGATGAGGCGAAACTCTTATGGGCAGACTTCGAGAGCCTGTTCTGAGCGGAGTTTGTACCAGCCACCCTTTGAGCGGTGCAGATACAGAAGCTACTGCATCTGCAGCAGGGAAATATGATAGTAGCACAGTACTCGGCGAGGTTCACAGACCACTCATGCTACTCTACAAACGTGGTACGAGATCCAATATTCAGGGCCCAGACCTTAGAGTAGGGACTAAGGCATGAGATCCGAGCTTCACCGATCCCTCTCAGTATCCCGACTCTGGTAGGGGTGTTGGAGCGAGCCCTCTTAGTGGAGAGTTTCCTTGCTGAGAAGACTTCACCAACAGGACCCACCACTAGTCGACTTGCAACGAAGTCTTCTGTAGCTGGCAGTAGACAGATGACACAAGGGTCTAAGAGGACCAGACCCACCGGTGGCCGACTACATGACTCAGGTCTATTTGTGCGGGGAAACCGGAGTGGAGTTAGAGCCATTCGTGCCAAGAGCGGGCAGTGTTACTCCTATGGAGGGCTTGGTCACATGGCACGTGACTGTCCGACCCGCCGTACAGACGATCCGAAGATAGATGAAGAACCTCCTAGGTAGAGGAAGAGGTTCGATCGGGGCGGACTACAAGGAGAAGGAGGCAGAGGCATAGGAGATGGCCGTGCATATGGAGGTGGATGACGCTTCGAGGTGTTGCCACCACCACCACCCGGAGGACCACCCCGACCGCAGGGAACGGGTGGATATGGGAGAGCTCATCTTCAGGCAGCGAAAGCAGGAGGATAGGAGCGGGACTAGATCCAAACATGGAGGCCCTTGTTATTAGTGCTTCTAGCTTCCTTTTTGTTGTTGTTGTGATTGTATGTGTCTTTGTACTATGAGATGTAGTAATAAAAGACACCTTTCTTTGTGAAGTTTATTTTTTTCCACTCTGTTTGGTTAATACTAAGATGTTCCAGCTTAAAACCGTTGAATTGAACCTCAATTTCGAGATACCTACTGGAGGAGACCTAGTAACCACACACTTTTTCCGACAGTGTGACTCGACCATTGGAGGTGAGAGTAATGGTTGGATCTCTTAGTAGTAGCGTTGAGGCCTTAGGATGTCATCCATGGCATGAAATAGTATCGTTCATGTCAGGATTGATTGTATTAGGCGAGGAACGTGGTTCATCTAAGGGATGAGACCCGATTTCTCCTTTCAGCAGAGGTGAAATCTCAGCAGCTCTTGAAGAACGTAAACAATGAAGGGTGGGAATGAGTTCTTACAATTGGATAGTCTCACCCATTGATCATTGAGAAAATGGTTTATAGTTATCTCCAACTCAATAGTCTCAGGTGTGTCATCTCTCAGAAGGACATGAACCAGAGACAGCGGCGATAGCTTGAATTCCTCCAGGACCATGACTTCGTGATAGTTTATACTCCTAGAGAGGGGGACGTTGTAGCAGATGATCTTAGTAGGAAATCGGGCGTTCAACTGTTAGGAGAGGCGAGACAACAACCGGATGCGTTTCAGATATCCTTTGTGGATAGTGATAGAGTTAGCTCGTGTAGAACCAAAAATGGTTCAGGCTACGATGGAGAAGGCGCAGATCATCCATGAGCGGATGAAGACTGCACATAGCAGACAACAGTTTTTGCTGATAGGAGACAAGATCACAGGAGTTCTAGGGTGATGACCACGACTTCAGACGGGTCTCACCTCGACGGGGTCTACGGAGATGTGGCCGAGTTGGCAAGTAATCTCTGAGGTTCAACAGACCTTCTAGGTCCCCAGCAGAGTAGGAAAAGTGGATTACCTCCTAGACTTTCCACCTCAGATGCACCGGGTGCACGACGTCATCCACGTATCTCAGCTGAGGAAATACATGCACGACCTTTTCCATTATCATCGACCACAGAGAGCTAGATATCGATGAAGGGCACGAGGTTCAAGTAGAGGTTGAGGATCGACATGAGTGGGTACTAAGGGGATGGTCGATTCCTCTTGTGCGCTTTCATTGGCAGCACGAGAACCTCCAGGGGAGAACATGGGATCAAGAGGCTCAGATGCATACTCGGTACCTCCTTTAGTTTCCCTAGTTTGTGTTGTATCTTTACGGGGACGTAAAGCCCTGATGTGGGAGTAATGTAAAGACCCGAAAATTTCAAGGGAAATTTTTTTCTTAATTACTTTGGAATTTTGCGAGTTCGCAGTTTCTAACAGCACCTAATTCTGAGGCCCAGTGTGCCCAGAATCAATTTCCAAAGTTTAGCTGGGGTACGTTCAGTGAACGAACTAGAAGGTTTTTCTATCTTTTGAAGCGGTGCTCGGAATCTAAATAAGAGGTCACCGATGAACTTGCAGCGCTGATATTCTCTTAGGAAAAGCTTAACTTCGGTTGGCAGGAATCTGAAGAAAAAGTTAAATTTTCGGACTTTTATGAAAAATAATAAAATAACTAAATGAGTTATTTTATTCTTCCTTTGACTGTTGAGCGATAGTTGGAAGAACCGCAGTGTAACTAAGGTCATTAAATAAGGCATTTAATGATTTGTTACTTTTGTTTTGAAACCACAACACCCGCCTAATTAATGGTGCTTTTATTATGGTTTATTAATAAACCATATTAATGAGATAAACGTGGAGTTTGTTCTTTTATTTAATCAATCCATTGGAGAAAGGATTGGTGATCGGGGGAAATCTCTGGAAAAGTGCCCACAACATCATCCTTCAATGAAGAATGGAGAATGCGACAACCGTTGGGAGAGAGATCTCTATTCTCGGGGAGAACTTCATCTTCTTCATTGAAGAATGCCAAGACTCCGAGGAAGAGCAACGACTCAGCGACTCTGGTTTTTCCATCCCCTTTCTCCTCTGTGACAAGGGAAGAGACACCGACGCAGGAGTTCTCCAACAACACACTTCCTTTTCATTTATCCGTGATAAAAAGGGGAGACACTGCTACCTCCTCGGACACTCTTCATCGATGTCTACGAAACCTCACCCCGCGATGCCGTTTTCCGCGACGCCCGTCATTCGAAAATTTTCGTTGAGGTAGGGGTTAATTCTTCGTTCGTGATTTATTTAAAGTTCTTCGTTAATTAAATTGGACTCTTGTTATCAATATAACGAGAAGAGATCAGACCGCACAAACACAACCGATTCTCCCCCCCTTTTATTTGTTGAACCTCGTTGAACTTGCGGTGAAGGCGGTGCGGTGCCATTGCACCGCGCGGGAAGGAAAAGGACCACAGCTAGGATCCGGACGCGGCAGAGGGGCGTGACGCCATCATGCTGCGCCGGAGCACCAAGGGGCCACGGCCGGGGCGGGCTATGACGGAGGGACGTGACGCCGTCGCGCCGCGCCATTCGGATAGAAGCTGCGGCAGTTTTCCAAAGGTGCGGTCGGCTGCGCCGAGCCGCCGGCGCCACCTGGAGGCGGGACCCCCTCGGGTCCTGCAGTTACACAAGGCCGGCCTTAATGGTCGTCCATTACAGAAAAGCCGGGGGTTCAAACCCCCAGCCAGCGTAAAGGGAGGTGCCCCCTTTGTGCCCCGCTCGGCCAGCGCCGAGCCGCCCATGCTGGGCCGGACCGCCAGCGCCGGTCCGGACCGCCCACGCCGGGCCAGACCACGTCGGCCGGGCCGGGCCGGACCTGGACCCGGGCGGGTCGACCCGGTTCGGGCAGACCAAGGGGGTATCGGGCCAAGTCGGACCGGGCCCAAACCCCCTAATTTCGGACCAGGTTTGTTCAAATGCTCGTATCTTGGGATACGAACCTCCGATCGATGTACCGTCAATTGCGTTGGGATCCTTAGAAAGAGACAGTCGTTTCGGTATATTACTCTTAAGATTTAGGTAAATTTTGGGTATATTCGGGTTGGTTCGAAATCGAAACCAACCGGGTCCTCAGAGCGGAAACTGATATAACTTAAGCTCCAGACTTCCGATTGATGTGCCGTCGACTTTGTTGGATTCCTATTGATGAGACAGATATTTTGGTATACTTCACCCGAGGTTTGGACCCAGTTGGAGTATGGATAGATTGGATTGTACCCGAAATCCAACCGGGCCCCTTGAACAGAAAAGCCGATAACTTTCCGACGAGACGTTCGTTTGAACAACCGTCAGCGGCGTTAGTGATCACGCTGAGAAACGATCCCTTGGAGTATACCCTATGAGAGTTTGGGTTAAATTTTAGATACGGTTGGGTTGGTTCGTATACGAAACCAACCGGGCCCCCGGGACTAAAAGGCTAATAACTCACAGACCGGGCGTCCGATTGACGCGCCGTCTGTTGCGTTGAGACCCCTTTGACGAGGCAGACCTTTGTGATACTTATTCATGGGACTTTGTGATACTTGGAGTATTGACCAGTGGATCGTTGAGCGGACCCTCCCAGAGACGAGCATACAGAGTATGGAGACCTAGTAGCTGTAGACCTCATGATTGCTTGACTGATTCGAGTCGGAGTGATTCGATTAGCCCAGTGGACGGAGCGCCCAATATTTGGCGGCAGACCCACGGTGGATGGAGCGCATGGTAGTTGGCAGCAGACCCACGGTACTTGACAGCAGGAGTACCTCTGACGGCTATTAGGGGAAGCACCCAGTATTTGAAAGCAGACCCACAGCGGACGGAGCGCCCAGTATTTGGCAGCAGACCCGTGGTAATCGACAGAGGAGGAGTACTTCATCAGTATAAGGTTAGTGAGAAGCGTCTCAGAGTCGTGATAAGGCTAATGTACTCGACAGAGGAGGAGTTCTCCAACAGTTGTGATTTCGATAATGAAAATACTGGTTTGACCTGAGTCAATGATCTTTGTGTATTCCTCATGATTGAGATGAGTTACTTGATAACTTAAGTATATGTATGGGCATATACCTAAGTAGTGGTTATTTGTTGATTTCATATCTGTGTGATACCTCATGATTGAGATGGGTTATTCAATAACTTAGGTATATGTATGGGCATATACCTAAGTAAGGGTTATCTGTTGAGTTTCTTCTTTGTGGTTACCATTGTTGGATTTAGTGAGACCTTGAGGGTCTCAGGGTCCCTACTGAGTATTGTTGTACTCACCCCTTCACGGGCTATGCCCGCACCTCATTGTGTTGGATGCAGATGATGGAAAGCGCTGAGGGAGGCCGAGTGTTTGAGGACTGGACGACACCTGGAGGTGGACCTCATGACGAGTCGGTACCCGGAGGTGAACTTCACGATGAGACGGTACTCAGAGGATTTTGACGGATGAGAGTGTTGAGGAGGCTATCTGTACCTACCCTTCAGGTAGGATCCGTGGTGGATGACCCAAGAGCTGCTTCCATTTTCTGGTTGTTTGTCTTTTTTGTTGTACTTTCATTCAGTTGTAGCTGTACTTTTCAGTTGGGTTTGTATTCTAGCCCATTTACTTTTCAACACTTTCTTTTGTACGTAGTGTTTGCTTCCTCTTGTACTCTGTGGTGTTTGTTTAATTTTATAAAGGCAATTTATTCCCTTTTTATCAGGATCTACGCCTTTGGTGCTAGTCGCCAGCCCCTAGCCTATGGAAGGCGGGCTTTGGGTAGTCACAACACGGGCCCCGAGGACGGTTCGTGATAGATTACATCCCCCTTATGCTTGCTTTTTTAGAGTAACTATTAATATTGGTTTTCTTTACTATTATATTGTTCCTTGATAACATGGTTCCCTTTTTTATTGTGAATTTATTTTCTCTAGTTGATTTGGGTTCTTTATGAGATAATTAATGTTTTATTTTCAAGTGGAAAACAAATTTATGTATTATGAGATAGGTATTACCTATATTTCCCACCAATGCATTGGGTAAAAGATTATATATCATGATATATAAATATTATGTGAATAGATTAGTAAGTCTATAGGTTCAAAAAGGGTGAGTGTGATTGTGTTAAGCTCTACTCATAATAATACATGTGAATAAGTTAGAAAGTTTCTATGTTCATAGGTGAGTGTGATGGTGGTAATCTCTAATCATAAATTTAAATGTGAATATGGTTTTGAGTAGCTAGTGGGGGGTCGGAACACCGGAAAAGGAGTTCACCCACCAGTGATGGGTTAGCCAGTCCATAAGTTTGATGGAAGGAAAAATGAAAACTAGCGATTAGAGCTAGATAATAGGTGTCATGAGACATATAAGGCACGTGTATATCAATGATTTTCATTGGCTAGATAGAGGGAAGTGATAATGTAATCTAGTGATTTTGTTAGGGGTTTACTTTTAAAATGATTCAAGTGTTTTGAAATGTTTCTAAAAAAAATATATGTGTTCAAAATACCCTTTTTTGGTTTTAAATTTATTTAAAATGGTTTAAGAAAAGAATTGGGGTTTTTATAAAGGATGTTTGGAACTAATTGGTTTATTTTAAAAAGTTTTTTTTTATTTTAAAGAGGAATTTTTGTAAATGGTTGGGTTTTTAATGGTATTTCAACTATGATTTCATAAATAGTTTTCAAAGGAGATTTAAATTCTATAACTTTTTTAGCCTTGGTTAATTTTTATATCAATGTTTTGTGTATTTATTTTGTTAAATATCAATATTAATGAATCAAATAGGATGGATATGAATAAATAATAAATGGATGCCAATCGTTTGATAAAAGAGTATAAAGATGGAGTGAAAGAGTTCATCAAGTTTGTAAAATATCATGCACATGATCCTTCTCAAATCCTTTGTCCATGTTTACAATGTTTTTATTCAAGAAAAGTTAGTCCAGAGGAGTTGGAAGAACACCTGATCTATCACAGAATAGATCAAAGTTATAAATGTTGGAATAAACTTGGAGAACAAGAGAATTTAGCTAGTGACTGGGATAACATTGCATTTTATGGATCAATTGATATGATTACAAGTGTAGACAATGAAGAAGAACGTATTGAGGATGTGATTATAGATGTACATGATGATGAAGATCGTATTAAAAAAATAACAAGGATAGTTGAAGACGGACTTCATGATTTCTTAAAATTGTTTGAGCAGTTAAAGAGTTGTGCAAAGATGACATTGTATGATGGTTGTACTAAATATACAACATTTTCAGCCTTACTGAAGTTTTATAATTTGAAATCAGGCAATGGATGGAGTGAAAACAGTTTTATGGAATTACTTTCTCTCTAGAATGACATGATCCCAAAATATAATGAGCTCCCAAACTGAACATATGACGCCAAATGAATTATATGCTTGATGGGTATGATCTCTGAAAGAATACATGACTACCTGAATGACTGTATACTATTTTTCAAGGACCAAAAGTCACTTAGAGAATACCCAAAGTGAGGTTCTTCTCGATACAAGAAAGATGAATCCGGTTCTACAAAATTTGTATGGTAATTTCCAATCTTTCCAAGTTTTAGGCGCCTATATAGAAGTGAGGAGAATACAGGGAAATTGACATGACACACAGACAGAAGAAATAAATATGGAAAACTATGACACCTAGAAGACTCTCCTCAGTGGAAGATAATTGATTATGAATATCTTGACTTTGGAAACAGGCCGAGAAACTTGTGTCTTGCGTTATCTATAGATAGAGTGAATCCTTTTGGTTTTCAAAGTAGCACTCACAGTATATGACTAGTTACGTTGGTAAATCATAACTTGCCACCATGGTTATGCATGAAATGAATACAAATCATGTTATCTATGCTTATATTAGGACTAAAAGAACTGGGTAATGATATTAATGTTTATTTGGCTCCATTGATCGAGGATTTGAAATTATTGTGGGATTCAGGTGTTACAATGTATGATGCTTATAGAAATGAAGATTTCATGTTGAGATCCTTGTTGTATGGGATGATAAATAACTTTTCTGCTTATGGATTTTTTTCAAGATATAGCATTAAAGGAACTCTTGGGTGTCTCATCTTCAAACAAGGTACACAATCAATTAGGTTGAAACATTCATCAAAAACTGTGTTTCTATGACATTGTAGATTTCTACCCCAACGATATAAGTACCGATCTTGGATGAAATCATTCAATGGAAGTTAATAAGAACTTACAAAACTGTCTCCACCAATAGGTGATCAACTTTTTGAGAAATTTAAAGATGTGGACATTACTTTTGGTAAACTATTTTTGAAAAACCTTATAAAAACCGATTGGAAAAATAAATCAGTTTTTTAATTGCCATACTGGAATTGTATGTCTGTCAGACATTTTCTTGATGTTCTGCATGTTGAAAAAAATGTATGTGATAGTGTCATCAGCATGTTTCTAAATGCACCCAGAAAAAAAGGATGGAATTAAGGCTAGGTCAGACATGGTTGACATGAGAATACGAGAAGAGTTGGCAGCAGTAAAGGGTAAAAAACGAACATTTCTTCCTCCTGCTACTTACACTCTTTCCAGGCAGAAGAGATATCATTTTTTCAACTTCTTGAATGATATAAAGGTTCCATATGGGTATTCATTGAATATCAAGAACATCGTGTCAATGCACGATTTAAAGTTAAAAGGCCTGAAATCACATGAATGCCTTGTTTTGATGTAAGATCTAATTCCTATAGCTTTACGTTGCATTTTTCCCAAGAATGTTCGTCATACATTAATGAAGCTATATTTATTCTTCAAAGATATATGTAGAAAAGTTATAGACCCAACGAAATTTTCAACTATAGAAAAATAAATTATCATCATATTATGTGAATTGGAAATGATTTTTCCACCGACATTCTTTGATATGATGGTTCATTTGATGGTTCTCTTGGTGAGAGAGATTCAGCTATATGGTCCTGTGAACTATAGATGGATGTACCACATTGAACGATATATGAATATTTTGAAAGGGTATATCAAAAATCAAAGTTGTCCAGAGGTTTTATTGCAAAGAAATATATTGTTTAGGAAGCCGTTGAATTATGTATTGAATACCTGTCTGGTGTGAAAATCATTTGTAACACCCGAGATTTTTATGAGTAATATTTTGTTTTTATATATCATAAAAGGAATCTTTCACTACACACTTGCTTGGCTTACTTTGCACGCAATCATGACCTTTCTCGATAGCTTGCGTCGTACGCAATACCGAGTTTCACTAAACAACGATATGCTTTTAAAATATTATTAAAACTAGCCGTTATGAATAGTAATAACCACTTTTTGAAATTTTATAAATTTTATTTTTCAAAATGGACTTCATTTTTGGATTCGGAATACCGAAATTAGCCTAGGGTGAAATTTTGGTATTTTTCTGAAAACTTTCAATTTTTGATGAATAGTGAAACCACTAAGTGGTAGGTTAAAAACTGAATTTTGCATAAAACTTAATTTTACCGCTTCTGTGAATGGAATTTCGAAAATCTGACAGACACGGTTGATATCAGTAAGTAAAATGTGGTTCAATGAGATAAAAATAATTTTTGGTGAATAGTAACTTTTTATTTTTTTTACCGCGGTTAATAGTAAATAGGGTAACTAAGGGTAAATATGATATTACTATTACCCTAACACATGTCCTAATTCTATTGGATAAGTTTAATTCAACCAAAAACAAACTTAGGAATAAAATATGACCATTTAGGCCCACTTGGGTTAGATTAGGACATTTATTATTAATTTATTTAAAGAAGGGTTAAAATAGTTAAAATCAAAGTTTAATAAGTAAATCATTTTTAATATGGGGTTATACATAAGATAAACTCGAATATAAATATTCATTAGAAATATAAAATGATTTCCTACATAATGGTATTTTATTTTTAATTTTTAGACATTAAATAATTTAATTTATTTATGACACAATGATGATGCAGTAATTATCTTATTAATGAAATATTGAAATAATTGATGTTATAAACACCAAAATAAATGTAATTTGAGACTTTTTATGAATTACACTAATTTTCTAGGTTACTATGATATATTAGTGTTGATTTAATCAACTTGGTTCGAACATATAATTCTGTTATGACTTTCAAAAAAATCATATATCAAATAGTGTCAAAATTGACACAAAATAGTTTTTAAATCAAATATTATATTATTAATTGTTATTTTATTCCTAAAAATCTAAGGTTCGGCCAAATGACTTAGATAAGGATATATATATTAATAATAAACAATTTGGGGTTCGTTTGGCATGTTATAGTAAGTGTATTAACCATATAGTGAAAGAAAACAAAAAGACACGGTAAAAGTTAAATTATTTAACTTAGAGTTAAATCTAATTGATAAGGTTAAAATAATACCCTAAACTTGTCTAAATCCTATTGGTTGATAGTATTTCGACCCATCCTTACTTTAGCTTTGAAATAAGACCCTTTGGAACCATTATAAACCGATTTTGACTTTAATATAAAATAATATTTTGAGATATTCCTAAGGTTCCCCTCTCCTCCCTTATAAAAGGGCACCTCCTTCTCCTCCTCCTCCCACCAATTTTAGCACTAAAGCTCGGAAAAACCCTGAAATGTTCTCCTCTCCACTTCCCTAGAATAATCCTAGAGGTCTTGGTCTTCTTCAAAGACCAATCTTAGTTCCCTAAGTGGAGGATTCAAAGAGGCGTTCCAAAGAAGAGGTAATATCCATTACCGATCTTTTCAATTTCTTTCTTCTTCAACTTATTCTTCTTTAGTTGTTTCATGATAAAGTAATAACATCAGTATTACTTACATACTGATATGTTATTATAAATATGAAACAAACCTAATTCACCTTCTATCCATCCTACGGAAAAATGAAATCACCGCGCGTGCGTACGTACGGAATACCGTCTCCACACCGTGGTGTAATCTATTTTCCACCATCACCATACAAGGATGGGTATAATGGTGTAATGAGTAACTATTTATGATTATTATAAAGTAATATTGATACAGAAATAATATATATATACTCCAATACAGTTCCACGATCATAGGAACGATATCATCACTCGTGCGTACGTACGGAATACCGTCTCCACGATGTGATGCGACTCGTTCTACATGATCATCATTACATAGTAATTATATAAATGAATTGAATGAATAAATATGATATATGTTACACTAATACCATTATGGATATAAGGTATGTATAACCTTAAAAGAAGAATAAGAATTTATTCGGCAAAACACGCATAAGAACAAAAGGCAATAAGGACCCGAGTAACAAGTAACAATGAAATATTACTAACAAGAAGCTAAGAATATGACCATATATGATATCATATCAATATTTATGATTTTGGAATAAGTCAATAACATTATTTAAACCATTATACAGGAGCTTCAGACACGTACAAAGCAAATCAGACCTAAGGTAAGGGAAATATCACAATCTCATTTTTATCCGAGATTGTTTATACTTTGGCATTTACTGGGGTGTATTTTATCATCCACATCCATGTTTCCTCAATATGTAATATTTATATCCTTATACAATAGTTTATATTCAATTTTACCCTTCGGTAAATTTTTAGTAAAGGATATGAAAGGAATCTTTTGTCTTTTTTCGTACGAGGTACTTTTTTGACTTTTCCGACAAAAGTACGAGAAGAATGTTTTTTTTAACTTATACGGCATGAATGGATTTTTAAAACATTATTTCCAAGAAGCTTCCTTTACAAGTTTTCAAGTTTATTTTTAATCATCTTATTTTATTTTATAGTCGTATGACATGTTATGAAAGGAAAAATGTTTTTGAAGTAGAAAGGATATTTTCCTCAAGAATGGAGTTCAAGTATTCTATCAAAATTATTTTCCATCTAAGATAATAAAAGGGTTCTGTTTTTATCCCTATTATTACATGGATTTGATTATGTTGTGATGGAAATATTTTTATGAATTCCTTTATCTTATATGAATTGTTTTATGATGTCATGTTGTTTAAGAATTCCATTTTTATTACATGGGTTACACTATGATGTATGGTTTATGATTATGTGGCACACATAAGAAAGGATTCATTATAAGATGGGTGGGATCTATATCTCCCTCCAATGCATTGGGTAAAGATTTTATATCTCATGAGATAGACATGGCTGGAACGGTAGGTTATACCGGTTCAGTGAAACAGGACTGGAACGAGGGTGACTCGGTTCAGAAAGGGACTCTGTCCACTAAGATAGTCTTGGCAATGAGTTATGACTAACAATAAATGATGTTCCATGATTATGTGTGTATGCCAAAAAGTTTCAAGTTTCATGTTATGATTATGGGGATCTCATTTTCACTTCTATGATTTATTCCATGTTAAGATATTATGATCTCTTTTGCAGGTTATGATTTTCAAAAAGATATGATATGATTTTTATTTCCTTTATTTGCCCTTACTGAGCATTTGAGCTCACCCTTTTATGTTTTCTTTTCCCCAGGTCAGGAAGATGGATATTAAGTATAATATGATAAAAGGGACCCTAGATATGATGAAATAAATGGGAGACACTGTAGAAGATTTATGAACCAGTTGTTTATGTTTCCCAGTTTCTAAAGACACTATACCTATACGGTCCTTTGTGGTTTTGTCATATGTTGTAATAAGGGTGCTTCAATTTTGAAGTATTAACAATGTATGTAAAGTATGGGTCGTTATAGTTGGTATCAGAGGAAAGGTATAGTCAACCTTTTGAAACTAAGATGTGAAAGCCTTAGTAAGAACCATAAGGATAAGTCTAAGCATATAACACAATATTAGTGTTTTATAAATGGCCATGAATACCCTAGGATAAGACCTTAAGTGTGAAATTTTATCCTTGATTATGTGGTTTTCCTATTATAATTAGTACTTCTCACACTATTCTTCTTGGTTTTAGTCAATGGATGGACCCCGAAGGAACCGTGTTAATGCGGAATGCGATGGGCAATGCAATGATTGTACCCCTGAGCAGCCAAACGATATGGGAGCTGGAATGCAAAATCTTGTAGCCATGCTCACACAACTTTCTCAAGCTATGAATCATGCAGGACTTCCAAACGAGCAAAGGAAGGAGCAACATTCTGTTGAATCCTTCATGAGGAAGCGTCCACCTTCTTTCAGTGGGTCTACTAATCCATTAGTTGCTGAACAATGGATTAGTACTACTGAAAAGATATTTTCAGTTCTTCAATGTTCTGAACATGATAAAGTCATCCTAGCAGTGTATCGTTTGGAAGGAGATGCTGATCAATGGTGGAATCTTATTAAGAATACGAGGCAAAGGGATGAAATTGAGTCTATGGAATGGGACGAGTTCAAGAACTTATTTTCCAATAAGTACTTCCCTCGTATTCTCCGAACAAAGATGGAGAACGAGTTTCTTGAACTAAAGCAAAGGGATGATGAATCTGTTGGTACCTATGAAGCAAATTTTACAAGACTTGCAAGGTACGCTTCTGGTATTATTATCCAACCTGAGAGTAAGATCGATCGATTCTTTAGTGGCTTAAAACCAAGTCTTCAAAGGGCATTAGCCATAAGGGACTTCAATAGCTACGAGGAAATCGTTCGATGTGCTCTCAAAGTCGAGATGGAGATTGGAGTAACCCATCAGTCACATGGGTTTGATAAGAAGAGGAAGATGGAATTCAAAGGAAAATCTAAAGAGCACACTGAAAAGAAGATGAGCTTTCCCTTATGCTCAAAGTGTGGAAAGAAACATGGAGGGAGTTGTCTTAAAGGGACAAGTAAATGTTTTAAATGTGGAAAGGAAGGTCATCGGGCATTTGAATGCCGCGATAATGGGAAGAAGATGTCTAATGACGCAAACAAAGGAAGGGATACACAGAATGAACCTACTACACTTCAATGTTTCAAGTGCAAGGAGATGGGGCATTATGCCAATCAATACCCAAATCCAAGGGTTGATGATGATGGTCTACTTCAACAAAATCTTAAGGCTAAAGACAAAGGAAAGTCACATGCAATTTCTATCTGCGATGTGGAGTACGATAACGAAGTGGTGAAAGGTACACTTACCATCCACTCTAAAGTAGAAAATGTTTTATTTGATTCTGGATCCACCCACTCTTTTATTTCTGAAAAATTTTCTAAGGGTATCACCGTATTACCTCAACAATTAGATGTTGAGTTAGCTGTGACAACACCTAATGGCACAACAGTCGCATCAAAAGTTTATAATTCTTCTCCGATCGAAGTTTGTGGGAAAGTGATTCCTGCAAATCTTTTGATCCTTCCTTTAGTGGAATTTGATGTGATTCTTGGCATGGATTGGCTTTCTCTACATGGATCTCATATCAATTTCCAAAGAAGGGAAGTCACATTTCATATTCCAGATCAATCTACGATCGTCTATCAATGCAAGGATGAACATAACCTTCCAGTGTAAATTTCTTCCATCTTATGGGTATTGATTCCACTAAATGAAGGTTATTTATCTCAAATGGTTGGTGAGAAACTCACGATTAAGAATATGCCCATTTTACGGGAGTTTGATGATGTCTTTCCGGAGGAATTACCGGGTCTTCCACCAAATCGTGAAGTTGAGTTTTCAATAGAACTCGTACCAGGTGCTTTTCCAATTTCAAAGACACCTTATAGAATGGCCCCAATTGAGTTGCAGGAATTGAAGAAGCAACTCCAAGAGAATCTTGATAAGAGATTCATATTCCCTAGTGCGTCACCTTGGGGAGCACCTGTTCTATTTGTTAAGAAGAAAGATGGATCAATGAGACTCTGCATTGATTATCGAGAACTTAACAAGATCACTATCAAGAACAAATATCCTCTCCCACGCATTGATGACTTATTTGACCAACTACGCGGAGCTCAATACTTTTCCAAGATTGATCTTCGTTCAGGGTATCATCAATTAAGGGTCAAAAGGGAGGATATACCAAAGACGGCTTTCCGTACAAGGTATGGACACTATGAATTTATAGTGATGCCATTTGGTCTTACTAATGCCCCTGCTATCTTCATGGATCTAATGAATAGAGTCTTTAGAGACTATCTTGATCAATTTGTGGTAGTCTTTATAGACGATATTCTTTTCTATTCAAAGAGCAAGGAAGAGCATGAAGATCACTTGAGAATTATATTGAAGACCCTGAGAAAGGAGAAGCTTTATGCCAAATTTACCAAGTGTGAATTTTGGCTTCAAAAAGTTTCATTTTTGGGTCACATAATCTCAAAAGAGGGGATATCTGTGGATCCGGCAAAAACAGAGGTTATCGAAAGATGGTCAAGATCAACAATAGTAACTGAGATCCGAAGTTTTCTTGGTTTGGCTGGATATTATCGACGTTTTGTAAAAGATTTTTCACGATTATCTAATCCACTCACCAAGTTGACTCGGAAAGGAGTTAAGTTTGTTTGGACATAGGAATGTGAAGAGAATTTCAAGGAGTTGAAAAGAAGGTTATCCAGTGCACCTGTGCTCACACTGCCTTGTAGTGGAGAAAGGTTTGTGATCTATAGTGATGCATCCAAGAAGGGATTGAGGTGTGTTCTTATGCAAAATGATATGGTGATAGCTTATGCCTCACGATAGTTGAAAATCCATGAGCAAAATTACCCAACACATGATTTGGAGTTGGCTGCGGTAATCTTTGCATTAAAGATTTGGAGGCATTACCTTTATGGTGAAAGGTGTGATATTTATACTGATCATAAAAGTTTAAAGTATATTTTCACACAAAAGGAGTTGAATATGCGTCAAAGAAGATGGTTGGAGCTGATTAAGGATTACGACTGCTCAATCCATTACCACCCTGGGAAAGCAAACAAGGTGGCAGATGCATTAAGTCGACAAGACCATGCTAGTTTATCCATGATGAGGATCACAAAAGATCCAATATTTATGGATTTACAAAGGATGGATCTTGGAATTATAATGGAAGGGGAAAAATCTTATCTTTCTCAAATGAATGTTCAACCATCTATACATGTGAAGATTAAAGAGGCACAGAAAGAAGATGTCGAGTTACAAAAGAAGGTGAGAAATGTTCCTGAATTCAACCTTGATTGTGATGGGATAATAAAGTTCAGGAATCGGGTTTGTGTTCCTCCCATCCCCGAATTAAAGGAGCTGCTGGATGAGGCTCATAGTTCATCATTCTCTATTCATCCTGGAAGCACGAAGATGTATAGGGACCTGAAGGAGTACTTCTGGTGGGATGACATGAAAAGAGATGTTGCTGAATATGTCTCTCGATGCTTGGTTTGTCAACAAGTTAAAGCTGAGAGACAGAAGTCTAAGGGGATGTTACAACCATTACCCATACCCGAATGGAAATGGGAAAACATCCCTATGGACTTTGTCACAGGACTTCCTAAAACATCCAAAGGAAATAATGCTATTTGGGTCATAGTTGATCGTCTTACAAAGTCTGCACACTTCATTGCTATTAGAGAGGATTTCTCTCTAGATCATCTTGCCAGGATATATGTAAAGGAAGTGGTAAGATTGCATGGAGTACCACTTTCTATTATATCTGATCGGGATCCGAGATTTACCTCGATGTTCTGACGAATTCTTCAGCATACTCTGGATACAGAGTTGAGTTTCAGCACTGCTTATCATCCCCAGACAGACGGTCAGTATGAAAGAACAATTCAAACCCTAGAAGATATGTTGAGAGCTTGCTCTATGGATTTCAAAGGAGGTTGGGATAAACACCTACCTTTGGTGGAATTTTCTTATAATAATATCTTTCACTCCAGTATTCAGATGGCTCCTTATGAAGCTCTCTATGGAAAGAAATGCAGGACTCCAACTTGCTGGGATGAAGTTGGGGAAAGAAAGATATTAGGACCTGATCTCATTGATGAAATGGCAGAAAAGGTCAGATCTATTCAACAACACATAAGAGCAGCTCAGAGTCGACAGAAAAGTTATTCCGACAACTGAAGAAAAGACCTAGAGTTTGAAGTGGGTGATAAAGTGTTCTTACGAATATCTCCCTGGAAGAGGGTTATGAGATTTGGAAAGAAGGGGAAGTTGAGCCCTATATATATCGGTCCTTTCGAAATACTAGATCGTGTTGGGAAGGTAGCTTACCGATTGGCGCTTCCACCGAATCTCTCTCAAGTTCACGATGTGTTCCATGTATCTCTCCTGAGAAAGTATATACTAGATCCTTCACATGTACTCAGCTCAGAAGTTGTACCACTGGAGCAAGATCTTTCTTATGAAGAATAGCCGATAGAGATTCTGGATCGTAGCGAAAAATTCCTACAAAACAAGACCACTCTCTTGGTGAAAGTTTTATGGAGGAACCACCAATTAAAAGAAGCTACTTGGGAGCTTGAGGATATGATGAGGGACAGATATCCTCATCTGTTTGTTACAAAGTGACGAATTTCGAGGGCGAAATTATTTTTAAGGGGGGTAGAATGTAACACCCAAGATTTTTATGAGTAATATTTTGTTTTTATATATCATCAAAGGAATTTTTCACTACACACTTGCTTGGCTTACTTTGCACGCAATCACGACCTTCCTCGATAGCTTCCGTCGTATGCAATACCGAGTTTCACTAAACAACAATATGCTATTAAAATATTATTAAAACTAGCCGTTATGAATAGTAATAACCACTTTTTTAAATTTTATAAATTTTATTTTTCAAAATGGACTTCATTTTTGGATTCGGAATACCGAAATTAGCCTAGGGTGAAATTTTGGTATTTTTCTGAAAACTTTCAATTTTTGATGAATAGTGAAACCACTAAGTGGTAGGTTAAAAACTGAATTTTGCATAAAACTTAATTTTACCGCTTCTGTGAATGGAATTTCGAAAATACGACAGACACGGTTGATATCAGTAAGTAAAATGTGGTTCAATGAGATAAAAATAATTTTTGGTGAATAGTAACTTTTTATTTTTTTTACCGTGGTTAATAGTAAATAGGGTAACTAAGGGTAAATATGATATTACTATTACCCTAACACATGTCCTAATTCTATTTTATAAGTTTAATTCGACCAAAAACAAACTTAGGAATAAAATATGACCATTTAGGCCCACTTGGGTTAGATTAGGACATTTATTATTAATTTATTTAAAGAAGGGTTAAAATAGTTAAAATCAAAGTTTAATAAGTAAATCATTTTTAATATGGGGTTATACATAAGATAAAATCAAATATAAATATTCATTAGAAATCTAAAACTATTTCCTACATAATAGTAGTTTATTTTTAATTTTTAGACATTAATTAATTTAATTTATTTATGACACAATGATGATGCAGTAATTATCTTATTAATGAAATATTGACATAATTGATGTTATAAACACCAAAATAAATGTAATTTGAGACTTTTTATGAATTACACTAATTTTCTAGGTTACTATGATATATTATTGTTTATTTAATCAACTTGGTTCGAACATATAATTCTGTTATGACTTTCAAAAAAATCATATATCAAATAGTGTCCAAATTGACACAAAATAGTTTTTAAATCAAATATTATATTATTAATTGTTATTTTATTCCTAAAAATATAAGGTTAGGCCAAATGACTTAGATAAGGATATATATATTAATAATAAACAATTTGGGGTTCGTTTGGCATGTTATAGTAAGTGTATTAACCATATAGTGAAAGAAAACAAAAAGACACGGTAAAAGTTAAATTATTTAACTTAGAGTTAAATCTAATTGATAAGGTTAAAATAATACCCTAAACTTATCTAAATCCTATTGGTTGATATTATTTAGACCCATCCCCACTTTATCTTCGAAATAAGACCCTTTGGAACCATTATAAACCAATTTTGACTTTAATATAAAATAATATTTTGAGATATTCCTAAGGTGCCCCTCTCCTCCCTTATAAAAGGGCACCTCCTTCCCCTCCTCCTCCCACCAATTTGAGCACTAAAGCTCGGCCAACCCCTGCCATGTTCTCCTCTCCACTTCCCTAGAATAATCCTAGAGGTCCTGGTCTTCTTCAAAGACCAATCTTAGTTCCCTAAGTGGAGGATTCAAAGAGGCGTTCCAAAGAAGAGGTAATATCCATTACCGATCTTTTCAATTTCTTTCTTCTTCAACTTATTCTTCTTTAGTTGTTTCATGATAAAGTAATAACATCAGTATTACTTACATACTTATATGTTATTATAAATATGAAACAACCCTAATTCACCTTCTATCCATCCTACAGAAAAATGAAATCACCGCGCGTGCGTACGTACGGAATACCGTCTCCACGCCGTGGTGTAATCTATTTTCCACCATCACCTTACAAGGATGGGTATAATGGTGTAATGAGTAACTATTTATGATTATTATAAAGTAATATTGATACTGAAATAATATATATATACTCCAATACAGTTCCACGATCATAGGAACGATATCATCACTCGTGCGTACGTACGGAATACCGTCTCCACGATGTGATGCGACTCGTTCTACATGATCATCATTACATAGTAATTATATAAATGAATTGAATGAATAAATATGATATATGTTACACTAATACCATTATGGATATAAGGTATCTATAACCTTAAAAGAAGAATAAGAATTTATTCGACAAAACACGCATAAGAACAAAAGGCAATAAGGACCCGAGTAACAAGTAACAATGAAATATTACTAACAAGAAGCTAAGAATATGACCATATATGATATCATATCAATATGTATGATTTTGGAATAAGTCAATAACATTATTTAAACCATTATACAGGAGCTTCGGACACGTACAAAGCAAATCAGACCTAAGGTAAGGGAAATATCACAATCTCATTTTTATCCGAGATTGTTTATACTTTGGCATTTACTGGGGTGTATTTTATCATCCACATCCATGTTTCCTCAATATGTAATATTTATATCCTTATACAATAGTTTATATTCAATTTTACCCTTCGGTAAATCTTTAGTAAAGGATATGAAAGGAATCTTTTGTCGTTTTTCGTACGAGGTACTTTTTTGACTTTTCCGACAAAAGTACGAGAAGAATGTTTTTTTAACTTATACGGCATGAATGGATTTTTAAAACATTATTTCCAAGAAGCTTCCTTTACAAGTTTTCAAGTTTATTTTTAATCATCTTCTTTTATTTTAAAGTCGTATGACATGTTATGAAAGGAAAAATGTTTTTGAAGTAGAAATGATATTTTCCTCAAGAATGGAGTTCAAGTATTTTATCAAAATTATTTTCCATCTAAGATAATAAAAGGGTTATGTTTTTATCCCTATTATTACATGGATTTTATTATGTTGTGATGGAAATATTTTTATGAATTCCTTTATCTTATATGAATTGTTTTATGATGTCATGTTGTTTAAGAATTCCATTTTTATTACATGGGTTACGCTATGATGTATGGTTTATGATTATGTGGAACACATAAGAAAGGATTCATTATAAGATGGGTGGGACCTATATCTCCCTCCAATGAATTGGGTAAAGATTTTATATCTCATGAGATAGACATGGCTGGAACGGTAGGTTATACCGGTTCAGTGAAACAGGACTGGAACGAGGGTGACTCGGTTCAGAAAGGGACTCTGTCCACTAAGATAGTCTTGGCAATGAGTCATGACTAACAAGAAATGATGTTCCATGATTATGTGTGCATGACACAAAGTTTCAAGTTTCATGTTATGATTATGGGGATCTCATTTTCACTTCTATGATTTATTCCATGTCAAGATATTATGATCTCTTTTGCAGGTTATGATTTTCAAAAAGATATGATATGATTTTTATTTCCTTTATTTTCCCTTGCTGAGCATTTGAGCTCACCCTTTTATGTTTTATTTTCCCCAGGTCAGGAAGATGGATATTAAGTAGAATATGCTAAAAGGGACCCTAGATATGATGAAATAAATGGGAGACACTGTAGAAGATTTATGAACCAGTTGTTTATGTTTCCCAGTTTCTAAAGACACTATACCTATACGGTCCTTTGTGGTTTTGTCATATGTTGTAATAAGGGTGCTTCAATTTTGAAGTATTAAAAATGTTTGTAAATTATGGGTCGTTATATCATTGGTCTAACAAAATCTCATCACATTGGGCGACTTTCAGGTGAATTAATTTTTGGAAAGGAGTTTGTCATAATCAATATTACAGATCTAAAGCAGGACCACCTTTATGTTTTGCATAAAATTTTGGATACTGAACCATATGTTAAAACCCCCAAAGAAATTATTAGGCATTCTAATCCATAAAGGGCTGAAAAATAGATATCAAATAAACATAATCAATAGTTGATAAGATGGTTTCAGGACCATATTTTTAAGGAGTCAAATGAAAATCCAGACACAATTTCAGAGCGATGTCGATGGCTAGTTGGAGAACTAAGTCTGTACGTATTATCTTATAATTATTATTTAATTAATGGTTATACATTATATACTAATGAACATGATGAATACAGTACTAGATAGAATAGTGGAGTTACACTTATGGATGAAGCAATGCATGTTTCTGGTGCTAAGTACAGAATTCCAATTTACACGAATATGTTATATTTTTCCATCATCAAAAAAATATGAGAGTTAGATTATACGACATTATAAGTGACGATTTTTCAATGCAAGTGGGTTGATAACAGAAGTTTTGTTAAAATAAATGAGTTGGGATTTTTGAAAGTTTATTTCAGTAAGAAATAGTAAAAATAAGAACCATTTATAAGGGCATCATCGGTAGTATAAGTATTTTCTGTTCCAGATCCCACAAACCAAAACTGGTCAATTGTTCTGTTATCGACCAAAACCACTGAAGAGTCAGATGAAAATTCAACAGAGGCCTAACCTTTCCTTGGGAAATCACAATAATTTCATATCAGTCTCAGTGTATATTACATTTTTTATGTCATACGAGACCACAATGAATGGATTTAGATAATAGATAGAGGGGTCAAATCCCTTGAAACTTTAAAAAAAGAGTGTTCAATAATCATGTTATATTTGTTTTCTAATCTACATCGTGTTACTTTATGTTAATATTTGTTCACTGGTTCTTTTATGTTATCTAAATTAAATGTTAAACCACTTTTTCAAATAATGACTTCTGCACGTGATGATGCTCCCAATCCCCAGGCACAACAGGTTTCTCAACCTGTTGCTGCTTGCAGTGTAGACAAACAACAATTTTCTCAACTTGTTGCCTTATGTTAATATATATTCACTACTTATTTTACGTTATAAAAATTAAATGTTAAAACAATTTTGTAGATAATGACTTTTTCACGTGATGATGTTCCCAATCCCCAGGCACAACATATTTCTCAACATGCTGCTGCTCGCAGTGTAGATGAACAATAGGTTTCTCAACCCATTGTTTCTCCTAGTGTAGAGGTAAAACCACCATCTTCACATGATGATGCTAGCCCTCTAGAACTAGAGGAACATATTTATGATGGTGGATCTGAGGAAATGAAAGGTAAAGAAACACTAATGATGCAGAAAAAACCAGAGCATCGTAGTTTGATAGTATTATCAAAAATCATTAAGTCTAAAGAGAAAGGAATCAAATATGATATTGGATGGAATAAGAGGGGACAACATGTTAAACCCAACAAGGACATGTTTAGTAGTTACATTGGAATCATCACTTGACAACACATGGCGATTGATGTAACTTTGTGGCACCATGTTGTGGCTGAGATTAAGACACTAATGTGAGGAGATATTACAGTAACATTATGATATCATTTTTTTAATTTCATAAAAATTAAATAATGAAACACTGACTTACACTTCATAATCTCTTACAGAGTGCATTTATAGTAGATGACTTGCAAAAAGACTACGTCTTAAGGGTTACTGGAAGGATTCATAGGGGTTTTGCACACTTTTGATGAAATATAATCTTAAATATTTTGAAGGGAAAATAAAACCGCACCCACCTCTTATTTATGCACACCTGATAACCCAAGAATTGTGGGATGCGTTTACTGGCCATCATGCGAAGCAATCTTTTCAAGTATATTATGTCTGGTAATACGTTGTTTAACGGCACGTGTATTCATCACTTTGATTGATAGTGTTTTATTTATGAAACATCAACTAAGTGATGAAAATAAACAACATGAATCAAAACCAGAGTACCCCTACCGTAAAGCAAGGATGAGGTACACATCACTTGAATAAAATTTGGTACGTATTTTAAATCAACCACAATACTTTTATGTGATATAAAAAAACATAATAACTATGTTCTTTTATTTATAAGCAGATTGAAGAGTCCAAATCCATAGCCACTTCTATCCCACATCATGTGCTATTGAAGGAGGTACGTGTAACTAAATATGTAAAACTAATAGATGAAAACACACAAAAAGTGTGGGAAACATGTGTAAGTATGGCATAATAAAAATTTGTTTTGCTTTAAATCGATATTACAAAACAATGATTACTTATTTTCCTATATTTTATATCTGACATAGTCATAAGAATCAACAACACCCACATCGGATGTAGACATACTTTTAGTGGCCTTGAAGTATCCAGAAAAGTATGGTCGTGTTAGAGGTGCGGGTTTTGGAGTGACACCCCAAACATATTTTGAGAAAAAAACAAGCAGAGGATCAAACTAAGGAAATGAAAAAGATGAGAGAAACTTTAGATATGTTTCAAGAAGAATTGAAATACCAGAGAGAGATGATAGAAAATTTAATGGCGGAGGAAAAGAGAATAAACAACTCAAGAACAACCTACGCATGAAGATCCTACCCCACCCCTCACTAGTTTTGAGGTGAGCCATTCCCCTCAAAAACAATTCTTAATTGAGGTATTCAATTTTCTAATAATTATCTTTGTGAAATGTGAATCAGATAGACACTATACACTGATACCTTTCCTGTATTGATATTCTATAGGGTGAAAATGACTGTGAATTATATCTATCAACACCTACCCATCACCATGTAGTGAGGGATACGATGTTCAATATCCAGAACGAAATGCTACACAATAGACCACTTCTGACAGGTCATGTTAGAGTGTCGATTACTGTATCCCTAGAGCAGAGCACTGAGCTACCTGTTCCAATTGATGATGTAGTAAGGGTGTAATTTTAGCCCGACCTGGAAAGGGCCGGGCTGGGCCTACCCTGCAAAAAATCAGACCGCTAACCACTATTTGGGCCGGCCCAGCCCAAACAACCCCATGAGGTGGCTCAAGCCCGACCTCAGGCTGACCCAAACCATCAGGGCGGGATGGGTTTTTTCGGGCCGGGTCGGGCTTTTTTCGAGTCGGGACATGGTGGGCTTTTATTATTTTCAAAATAATTGTTTATTTTAAAACTTTTTTTTAAATGTTTTTATTTAAATATTTTTTTAACATTTTTTTAATTTTTTTTTCATTTGTTTTTAAATGCATGTTTTTTGTAAAAACGTTTATTTTATTTTTTATTAACATTTTATAGTGGGTGGATATGTTATTTTTTTTGTCTAAATAGATTTATATATTGAAAATATAAATATATTATGTGCAAATTGTAAAAAAAATTAATGACAGGTTGGGAGCTGTACAACAATGGGTGAGTTTAAAGCATTGTTATTTAAACGTTTTTTAACATTTATTTAAAAAATATATTTACATTTATTTTTTAAACTTATTTATAATTTTTTAAGTGTTTGTTAATTTTTTTATTTAAATTTTTTTATTTAAATCATTTTTTAACATCTATTTCAAACATTTTTTTACATTTATTTTTAAAAGATTAATTTAAAATGTTTTTAAATTTTTTTTAAACACATACTTTTTACCAGTATTTTTTTAAAACATTTATGTTTTTTTTCAAATTTTAATGTAAAAAGTTTTTTAAGTGTTTGTTTTAAAAAAACTAATTTAATTTTTTTTTTAAAAAAAAATTTAAAATTTTTATTTAAAACAGTTTTATTTAAATATTTTTTTGAAACATTTTTTAACACTTGTTTACAATATTTTTTAAATTTATTTTTAGACGTTTAATTTAAAATGTTTTTTAAACGCATGTTTTTAAACATTTAACATGTTTTATGTAATTTTTTTATTAACATTTTACAGTGGGTGGATATGTTATTTTTTTCTAAAAAAATTTATATATGTATGCAAATTTATATATATTATGTACAAATTGAAAAAAAAATTAATGAGGGATTGTGGGTGCGTAGTAATGGGTGGGTTAAAAGCGTTGTTATTTAAACATTTTTTTATCATTTATTTAAAACATTTTTTTACATTTATTTTTTTAAATTATTTATGAAAATTATTTTTAAGCATTTGTTTAATTTAAAACATTTTTTTAAACATTTTTTAAACACATGTTTTTTATATGTATTTTTACTAAATGTTAAACATTTTTTTGTAAAAACATTTATTTTCTATTTTATTGACATTTTACAGTGGGTGAATATATTATTTTTTTTCTTAATAGATTTATATATGTGAATCTATATTTATTATGTGCAAATAAATAATTATATGTTGGGGGGTGCACAACAGTTGGTGAGATTTTTTTTCTAAATAGATTTATATATGTATATATAGTATATATAATATATGCAAGTTTTATCAAATTTAAAAAAAAATAATGAGGTTGGGGGGTGTGCAAATATCATTGGGTGGGTAGTTATTTTTTTAATATATAATAAGTTATTATATATATATATATAATGTTAAATGATTGATATATATATATATATATATAATATGATAAAATTGTAAAAAAAATAATTAGGGGTTGTGGGTGCGCCGTAGTGGGCGGGTTAATTTTTTTTAAATAGATTTATATATAATATATGCAAGTTGTAACATACTTAAAAAAATTAATGAGGTTGGGGAATGTGCACGAACATCATTAGGTGAGTGTGTTATTTTTTTTAATACATAATAAGTTATTATATATATAATATTAAATCATTGATATATATATATATATATATATTATTAATAGATTTTTTTATATATATATTATATTAAATCATTTATACACACACACACACACATGTATTATATATATATATATATTATATCATATCATTTATATATATATATTATTAATATATTTGTTTATATATCTATATATACATATATATAATATGCAAGTTTTATCATATTTAAAAAAAATTTAATGAGGTTGGGGGGTGTGTGCGAACATCATTGGGTGAGTGTGTTATTTTTTTAATATATAATAAGTTATTATATATATAATGTTAAATGATATATATATATATATATATATATATATATAACATAGGAAAATTATAAAAATAATAATTAGGGGTTGGGGGTGCGCCGCAGTGGGTGGGTTAATTTTTTTTCTAAATAGATTTACATATGTGTAGTATATATAATATATGCAAGTTGCAACATACTTAAAAAAATTAAGGAGGTTGAGAGACATGCACGAACATCATTAGGTGAGTGTGTTGTTTTTTTATTAATATTCAACAAGTTATTATATATATATATATAATATTAAATCATTGATATATATATATATATATTAATAGCTTTGTTCATATATATATTATATTAAATCATATATATATATATATTATTAATGGATTTTTAAAAGCCACACTTAATTTATATATTTTATTAATAGATTTGTTTATATATATAAATTATTATATATATATATATAATTATATATCGTTGTATATATTACACACACACACACATTATAATTATATATAATAATAATTATATGTATATATAGAAATTATTATATATAATATATATATATATATATTATTTTTTGTTAATATATAATGATATATATATATATATATACATATATACATATATCATTGACACACACACACACACACACACACACACACAGTCTGTTGATAACATAATAGGCGTAGCGCCTAGACCAGTTGGTCCAAGCGCAACCTTGGAAGCTTGAGGTAGGGGGATCGAATCTCCCTACCAATAGTTTTCTGTTATATTTTTTTACAGACGGGCTTCGCAGGGGTTGGGCTTCACATGGGCTTGTGGGACGGGCTTTTTCGGGTCGGCCCAGGTTGGCCTACATGCCTTCTTGGATAGGTCGAAGCCCGAACTAATGTACCTACAACCGGAGCTTAGCCTCACCCGACGCGGGCTTTACTAGGCCGGGCGTGCCGAGATTTCGAGCTAAAATTACACACTTATGATGAAAATATCCATACGGTCGAACAAGCACTTGGAACATTCATCATATGACCGTCAAATCTTATAAAAATACATATCGATAATGAGGTATTCATTTTCAATTTAATTTTCAAGAACATTTAATGAAAAAATCTCTGAACCAATGCATGTTATTACAGACGGACAAAGGGAAGAGGGTGAAATGAAAGATCATTTCAAAACCATCTCAAGGATCAACCAACTGATCAAAATGATCTACCCAAAGAACCTTAACCCCCCATTATATATCCACATTTATTATCATTGAAGGCTCATGTGGATACAAAGTTGAAAAATGGTGGTACTCACATAATTGATTTTGAAGAAAATATGTATGGAGGGGAAGATCTAGACTTCATTGGTGTTGATATTGCAACTAAAATCCTCGACTATGAATGGTTCAACAACTCAGTTGTAATTGTTTACATGAGGTATGTTTTCATGATTTGATTTGTCAAAAGATGATATACTATGATAATTATGACTAAATACATTTCATATTTTTTGTAGGCATATATATGCAAAAAATTAAAGTGATTTCACCATGAACAAAAATTTGGACTCTTTAGTCCTCATGTCACCTCTACAACACTAACATATATAAATTCTAATAAAGTGGGTGAAATAGTGGCAGGCCTACTCAAATCATTTAACAAAAAAATTATGGATGATAGACTCTTCTTAATACCAACAATGCGGGGGTAAAACTGTACAATTTAATCATATCAAATATATTTTAATTTCTTTTATTACTTATTCCTTTTTGTGTTTTTAGGCATCATTGGATGCTCATTGCGATCAATTTGTATACTCCAAAGATTTATTTCTTGGATTCAATGCATGGATATCCAACAAACCGACCACAAATGATGGCGTTTGTCAATTTGTAATACACTACATCCAACATTTTAGAACTAAACATATAGTTATATAATTTATATTATCTTTTAATGAGTATTCTGTTATGATAGGGTGGTGCGTGACTATCATCTACATTATGGAATGAGGCTAGGGGAAAAGGACAAGAAACCTGAAAATTACAACGACTGGATAAAAATCAGAGTACATATAATAAGATTTAACTATCCAAACACATATACAAAAATTACTTATTTTTATCAATGTTTCTGCTGTGCTTGAAACAAACAAATGATAAAGACTGTGGTTATTATGTTTGTAAATTTATGAAATATATCATATTCCATGAACAAGCCAACATCACTGAAGAAGTATTTTCAAAGATAATCACTATTTCATTTAAAATACTTATTAATATTTTGTGTATTTATATTTTTTTAGTACTACCATGATTTTCAAAAATAGTCATATTCACAAGATGATATAGATATTCTTATAAATGAATGAGCAACATACCTTATGGAAGAATGTAAAAAAATATATTGAATATGGTAAACTTCTCAAATAATTTCAACTTTAATAATCTTGTCTACCTTATCTTTCTCTTTTGTTTGATAGAAAAAAAATATAAAGAGTATCCAGAAGGGGTTTCCCTATCCCTTGAGTTTGTTGTGATGTCTTGATACATAAATGGTATAAAAGCTTACTCCACTCTTCTTGTTTTCAAGAACAAGAAGTGTTTTTTCCAAAAGGACATCAATTCAATCTACAACATTAGTAGTTTCCCTTTTTAGTTGACTCAATGAAGAACCAATTGTCATATATTCATTTGAAGGTCCTGAATATATGACAGTTGGTTCTCCATTGGGCTAAATAAAGCTATGTTGTAGAAGGAGGATGTTATTCTGTGTTAACCGTACAAGGATCAAAGGGTTTTCCATAATCCTTCTAAACTGGGTAGATTGAGCATATTGATCCGTCAATGTCTATTTTTTAGGTTTCAGAGGCAAGGGTGCATTGATTTTCAGGTTGAAAAATATACTTGAAATTCATTCTGATACTTTAGGACAATGATCTATTGGTCATTTGTGACGTGTAGGAATCAACCACACCTCAATCCGACACACAATGCCACCAATATGACTCCAAATGTGTCTTTATTTAAAATTGAAATTAATTCAAGTAAAAAAACACAACTGACATAAGAAAAACCAAGGAAATTCATTCTTATTGTTTTGATACTTTAGAAAAATGATCTATCGGTTATTTTTTATTTGTAGGAATCAACCACACCTCAATCTGACGCACAATGTTACTGGTATGACTCCAAATGTATCCTGTTATTTAAAATTAACATTAATTCAAGTAAAAAAATAGAACTAACATACTGAAAACCAAGAAAATGCATTCATATTGTTTTGATACTTTAGGACAACAATACATGAGTCATTTGTGATGTGTAGGAATCAACCCCACCTCAATCCAACGAACGGTGTGACCAGTATGACTAAGAGTGTCCACTATCAGTTTAAAATTAATATTTTAGTTCCAAATGTGTCACTCAATGAAAACAAATCAAAAACGCTCCAATTGTTTTCCAAATTAAGGAAATCAATTCGAAAGTCCTTTGTGATGTGTATAAAACAATCTCACATCAAACCGATGCACAATGCAACCAGGGTAACTCAAATTACATGTTTTCAATTTGAAATGACATTTTAGTAAAAAAAATATGACATACTGAGAACTGAGGAAATTAATTTTGATTGTTTTGATACTTTAGGAAAAAGATCTATCAGCCATTTTTGACATGTAGGAATCAATAACACCTCAATACGATGTATGGTGTGACCGGTATAACTTCCAATGTGCCTTGTTATTTAAAATTAACATTAATTCAAGTAAAAAAACACAACTGACATACTAAAAACTGACCAAACACATTAAAATTGTTTTGATACTTCAGAAAAAAAATCCATGAGTTAGTTGTGATGTGTAGTATTCAACCCCACCTCAATCCGACACTCCATGTGATCAGTATGACTAAAATTGTCTGTTACGAGTTTAAAAATGGCATTTTAGTTCAAAACATGTCACTCACTGAAAACAAAGAAAACATGATCTGATTGTCTTCAAAATTAAGGATAGTGATTCATAAGTCCTTCTTTGATGTGTATTAAGTAGTCTCATGTCAAATCGATGTATGATGCGACCGGTATGAATCAAATTGCATGTTTTCGGTTTGAAATGATATTTTAGTAAAAAAACAACTGAAATACTAAAAAATGAGGAAATGAATTATGATTGTTTTGAAACTTTATTAAAATGATCTATCAGTCATTTGTGACATGTAGGAATCAACCACACTTCAATACGATGCACAATGTCATCGGTATGACTCCAAATGTGTCTTGTTATTTAAAATTGACATTAATTTAAGTAAAAAAACACAACTGACATACTGAAAAATGAGAAAACACATTCATATTGGTTTGATATTTTAGGAAAACAATCCATGAGTCAATTTTGACATATAGGAATCAACCCCACCTCAATCCGACAAATGGTGTGATCAGTATAACTAAAAGTGTCCACTATCAGTTTAAAGTTGACATTTTAACTCAAAACGTGTCACTCACCAAAAACCAAGAAAACAGACTCCTATTGTCTTCTTAATTAAGGAAATAAATTTGTAAGTCCTTTTTGATGTGTATGAAGAAGTCTCATGTTAAACTGACGCACGATGTGACTGGAATGACACAAATTGCATGTTTTTGGTTTGAAATGAAATTTTATTAAAAAAACACAACTGACTTACTGAAAACTAAGGAAATGCATTCCGATTGTTTTCATACTTTAGGAAAACAATCCATCAGTAATTTTTGACGTGTAGGAATCAACCCCACCTCAATACGTTGCACGATGTGACCAGTATAACTCCAAATGTGTCCTTTTTATTAAAAATTGACATTTTTTAATGCATTCTTCATATTAATGTTTAATTTATTTATTTATAGTATTACTAACATAATATTTGTTTTCTTATATAGGTGGAAACTTTTTCTCAAGTTGGGATGATTTGTTCAGTGACTATTACCATTAGAGGACATTTTTAAGAAGGGACCACACACGTCAAAAGAGAAAACATTAATGTTTTTAACTATTTTTTGGATATTTGTAAATGTAATTTTATAAAACATTGTTCAAAATGTATATAGAAGTGTTTTTTGGTATATACCATGAGTGAATATTTTTGTATTCATGATGTCAATTAAATTTATATAGCATTTTTTTTCAAACCTTTGTGTGCGCTGCTTGTTTTTTCATCATTTGCATCATGTATGTGGTTATTTTGTATATACTATTAGTGGTTATTTTTTTAGTATGTTTTTGCTGATTTGTGTAGGTTATTTTTGTTGGTTTGGTTATTTTGGTCTGTTGTTTGGGTGCTGTTTATTTTTTGTAGCTTGCTGGGTGTGCTGTTATATAAACAGAACGCCTAGATAGGGAAGCCTTTATCAACACTTTTCTGAGTGCTGATAAAGGGGGTCCTTTACCAGTGCTAAAAATAGCACTGATAAAGGGAACCCCCTTTAATAGCGGCTCTATTAACATCATTTTTTAGCGCTGGTGAATGCCTTTTTTTAGCACTGATGAAAGCCTATTTTGTGGTAGTGGGACAACCACATGTCATGGTCCTAACAAGAATGGAGATATATGAATGAAAATTTAATAGCACATAACCAACCAAGAAACCATACCACTCATCACTTAGTATTATTTTTTTTTGTGAATTGGCTAATTGATGTTTCCAATGAATTTCAGAAAGTCATTATTTTTCTCAAAGTATTTATCAAAACATAAGGACTAGTATATAAAGTTCATTTAATCATTGATTTATTCATTCATTATTTATTATTAAGAAAAATAATTGATAGGAAGGTGGGATGGGGTAGCTGTTGTGTATGGGGTAGTTGGGGTTAGGAATATTAATAAAGGATAGGGGTATTTTTTTTAAAGGGACACGAGCACCTATGTCATTACTCTTATAGTTTTTATGAGGTTGTTAGTGGTCAGTGGGACTGTTAGTTGACACCAAATAAGTTGTCTAGAAGGTTCCAGTAGAACCTTTAAATAAGAGGAGTTGTGAGTTGTGAGGGGGTGTGTATTGTATTTTTTTTCAGCTGATGCTGGAAATTTAGGGGGTTAGATGTCAGCCCAAGGATCAATGCCTCTTAGATATTTCTCCTCCTCCTCCCCATTTCTTCTTCATTTTATTCTTCTTCATTCTTCTTAATGTATTTTCCTGCTACTCTTATTTGAAGTCTTTTCTATTTTTCTCTCTATCTCCCATTGATTCCTATCAATCATACTTGCTACAACTAGGAATAATATTTTTATTGAAAATTAATTTTAAAAAAAATCAGGGGGGTGAGAATTTGATGTGTTTAGGAACATAAAATTGGAGTTCACGTGATCTCATATCACTCTAGGAGGCACCACTCCCCCACACTTAAAATACAACATTATACTCAATGTTGATTTACAAATTTGAGAGGCATTAGAAAATTAAATTCCAAAAAATTAAATTTTAATGGAGAAAAAAAGTGTGCCAAAGGGGTACAAAAATATTTAATCAATAGAAGGTTATGATAAATTTTTCACTTCACATGAATGTGTTCATTTTAAAACCTTTAATATTTTTAACAAAGCCTAAAAATAAGCTTGTACATCATTACTTTGAAGCTATCAAACAGATTCAACAGTAGTAAACAAAGTGTTAACTAGTATAAAACAAAAATTTTAGTAGGTAGTGAAATATATTTCCCCCTACCACACACTCAATTTATTCATAACTCAAGGTACATCACGTAGATTTTGAGAAAAATTTAATATGAAAACAAAACTAAGAGAAAAATAAGATAGACTAATTTATTCTAGATAGATGATCGTGAAATTGGATTTTAAGAGGTATTCGGGAAGGATTTAAATCGTCTTAGGTTGGGCACCTGAACTTGACCCTCAGGTTGGGGTTTTGGATAAAAATGTCCCCGTTATGCATTTTTGGGGTTTTTTAACGCTGCCACTGCTAGAAATTCCAGTCTAAATTTCCATTGGAATTTCCTGTCTAAATTTCCACCGAAAATTACCATCTAAATTTTCACTGGAAATTCCTGTATTAATTTCCACATGAAATTTCCACTTCAAATTTTCACTTAAAATTATAATGAAAATATATTAATACATAGGTTAAAAATTCAATTTTTTACTTGATATTTGTATTCCAAATGTACATTAAAAACTTCTGGTGTAAAATTTAGAGATTCCTAAGAGTCTATAAACACTTCATAAATCATGTATAAGTAAAAGATTTTATTCCCAAGATCCACATTCTATAAATTTATAGTGAAAACATCAAATAAAAAATTCTAGTTCAAATTCACACTGAAAATTACAAATAAGATAAGTTAATACACAAATAAAAAATGTAAATTTTCATTGGAAATTTACATTGATAATTTACACTAGAAAACTTTAGTGAAAATTTCCACCGAAAAATTTTAGTGAAAATTTCCATTGGAAACCTTCTGTGAAAATTTTCCACCGGAAACTTTTAGTGAAAATTTCCATTGGAAACCTTTTGTGAAAATTTCCATTGGAAAATTTTATTGACAATTTTCATTCAAATTTCTGGTGGAAAATTTCGATGTATATTTTCCACTAGATAATACATTTTAAAATTCATAGTGTAAATTTTCATTGAAAATTTCCAATAAAATTTCAATGTATGTTGAAAATGTTCAATGAAAGTTAAAAAAACACAAATAAAAATATATAAATAAAAATAAATATGGTAATATTAAATTATAAACTTCAAGTGAAAATTTACAATGGAAATTTTCAGTAATTTTATACAAACATTAATGTAATTTTTCATTGAATTTTCTTTTTACATTTACACTGTAAATCCCTACTAATATACATCTATACTAAAAAATTTAGTGCAAATTTATAGTACACAATTTGAATGCATGTATACATACATAAATACGTACATACATACATATATATATATATATACAAATATAAATATACAATATAATTTTAATTAAAAATTCACACTAGAAAGTTGCACAATCTCATTGAAAATTTCCAATGAAAACTCACAATGAAAGTTTAAACCTATCAGTGGAATCTACGTTTGTTGTGGCAAGTGCATCCCTGGTATTATATTTTTTTGGAGTAAGTTATTCCTTTAATGTTGATTCTATTGATGATATATTTTACATGAATTTGAGTTTGATTTCACTACCTAGAGCCCTAATATAAAAATTTTAATCATAAATTTTAAATTCAGATTTCCACTTAAGTTACAAGTAAAAATATATTAATACATAAATAAACAATGAAAATTTTCACTGGAAAATTACAGTGTAAATTTGAAAAGAAAATTTCCATCTTAAATTTCCAATATGGATTTCCACTTAAATTATAAGTGAGAATATATCGATACACAAATAAAGAATGTAAAATTCCAGTGGAAATTTCCAATGAAAATTTAAAATTCAAATTCCTACTCAAAATTACTATGCAAATAAATTAATATAGAAAACAATTATAAATTTTCACTGAAATTTTGCATTGGAAATTTTCATTGGAAAATTTTAGTTCAAGTTTACAATGAGAAATTATAGTTCATATTCCCACTTAAGATTCTAGTTAAAATTTTCACTTAATATTTATAATAATTATATTAGAATTTTAATTAAATAAATTATAAAATACATACATGTTTACATTTTTATTATAGCTATATTAATACATGAATAATGTAATTTATGGTGAAAATTTTCAATATAAATTTCTGTTAGAAATTTCCAATGCAAATTTCAATAGGAAATTTAGAGTTAAAGTTTTCACATAAAATTAAATTGAAAATATATTAATATATAAATAAAAAAGTAAATTTTCACTAAAAAGTAATTTAATGATCATTATTATATTTTCTATACTTATAATAAACAAAAATTTTCGAGACATAATTAAATATTTCTTTTAAAAAAAGACGCTA